>OV702285.1:186682183-188121183 GCA_916181665.1 Avena sativa | reverse complement strand
GATGTTCCCAATGTACCTTGCAATACATGATTGCCCTAACCTTTTCCAGTTTTCTTCCAAAATTTTATAGGGCTTTTCAACATATGTCAAGTTTACTTGTAGTTCTATCTCTTGATGTGTGATTGCATCATCCGGAACTTTCAAACATTTACCAAGTTGTGACACATGGAAAACATTATGCACTTGAGCCAATCTTGATGGTAACTCTAAAGCATAAGTTATAGTTATGTTCTGACTCAGTATCTTGAATGGCCCGATATATCTTGGACTCAATTTTCCTTTAACTCCGAACCTTTTAACCCCTTTCATTGGACTTACTTTCAAATATACCATGTCTCCCACTTCTGGATGCCATGATCTTCGACTTTGATCAGCATAACTTTTCTACCTACTCTGAGCTATTTTCAGTCTATCCTTGATCTTATCAATGATAGCTTGTTTTTCCTGGATATAGTCTGGCACAAATTCTTTGCTGCTTCCAGGCTCATACCAACATATTGGTGATCTACACTTCCTTCCATAAAGAACCTGATATGGAGCTGCCTTTAGACTACTCTGATAGCTATTATTGTAGGAAAATTCTGCCAATGGTAGATGATCTTCCCATGTACCTCCAAAATCTAATGCAAAAGCCCTTAACATGTCTTCTAGTATTTGATTTGTTCTTTCTGTTTGACCCCCTGTCTCTAGATGATAAGTTGTGCTGAAATCTAATTTGGAACCAAGTGCTTCATGTAATTGCTTCCAAAATTCTGAAGTAAACACGGATCCCCTATCAGTTACGATCTTTTTGGGCACTCCATGCTTACTTACTATCTCTTTGATGTAAACTTCTACTAACTTCTCGGCATTATCTTTCTGATTTACCGGAATAAAATGTGCACTTTTAGTGAGTCTATCCATAGTTACCCATATCATATCCTTTCGTTTAGGTGTCATGGGAAATCCTGTAATGAAGTCCATACCTATTTCCTCCCACTTCCATTCAGGAATTTCCAAGGGTTGCAATGGTCCTGCTGGACTTTGATGTTCAGCCTTCACCCTTTGGCAAGTATGGCATTCTGATACATATTTAGCAATGTCCCTTTTCATGTTATTCCACCAGAATAGTTCTTTCAAATTCATATACATCTTGGTACTTCCTGGATGTATAGAATATGGTGTTTCATGTGCTTCTCTGAGTATGACATCACGAATCTCAGTCACATCTGGAACACAAAGATGATCTTGGAACCACAAAGACTCATAATCTCCAAGGTGAAAAACTGATTTTTGCCCTTGAGATATCCTCCGAATTTCCTCAGCAATGAAAGGATCTTCTGCTTGATGTCTAAAAATTTCGTGCTTAAGATCACTGTCCTGCTCTGCAACTACCTGCATAGTAGCTAATCCTCCAAGAACCTCTGTTCTTATGAATTGAAGCTCTAATCTTTCCAAGTCCATTTGTAACTCTTTTGGTAGCTCCTGATTGCTAGGCTGAATATCTGCACTCTTTTGACTTAAAGCATCTGCTACAACATTTACTTTTCCTGGAGTATAGTTGATTGTTAAATCATAATCTTTGATTAGTTCCAACCAACGTTCCTGTCTCATATTCAATTCCTTTTGAGTGAAGAAATATATAAGACTTTTATGGTCAGTGTATAACTCACATTTGGCTCCATAAAGAAAATTCCTCCATCCTTTTAGCGCAAATACTACTGTTGCTAACTCTAAACCATGAGTTGGATAGTTTACTTCATGTGGTTTCAGTTGTCTTGAACCATAAGCAATCACTTTCCGATCTTGCATTAGCACACAACCCAAACCTTCCTTAGAAGAATCATAGTATACTATAAAGTCTTTCCCTGTTTCTAGAACTGCTAAGATTGGAGCTGTGGTTAACCTGGTCTTCAACTCCTGAAAACTTGCTTCACACTTCTCATCCCAATTGAATGGTGTATTCTTTCTTAACAATTTGGTCATTGGTCCAGCTATTTTGGAGAAACCTTCAATGAATCTCCGATAATAACCAGCCATCCCCAAGAAACCGCGAATTTGTTTCACATTGGTTGGTGCAGTCCATTCTAGTACTAATTGAACTTTAGATGGATTTACAGCAATTCCATCTTTACTGATCACATGGCCGAGGAATTCTACCTCATCTAGCCAAAATTCACATTTACTGAACTTAGCATAAAGTTTATGTTCCCTTAAAGTCTGCAATGCTATTCTTAAATGATCACCATGCTCTTTCTTATCCTTGGAATATATCAGAATATCATCAATGAAGACTATGACGAACTTATCCAAATATGGCATGAAGATTTTGTTCATCAAATTCATGAATACTGCTGGTGCATTGGTCAAACCAAATGGTACAACCAGATACTCATGGTGTCTGTATCTTGAGACAAATGTTGTCTTTGGAACATCCTCAGGCTTGATTTTTATTTGATGGTATCCAGATCTTAGGTCGATCTTTGAAAATACTCCGGCTCCTTTCACTTGATCAAACAAATATTGAATCCTTGGTAAAGGATACTTATTATTTATGGTAACATTGTTCAGATTTCTGTAGTCTCCACACATCCTTCTTCCACCATCCCTTTTATCCATAAAGATTATTCGTGTTCCCCATGGGGATACACTTTCCTGAATAAACCCTTTTCTGGCTAACTCATCGATTTGCTCTTTGAGTTCTTTTAATTCTTTTGGTCCCATCTTATATGGTGCTTGATCTATTGGTGTTGTACCGGGAATTAGATCAATAGTGAACTCTATCTCCCGATCTGGTGGCATTCCGTGTAGCTCTGCTGGAAAAACATCTTGAAACTCATTTACTATAGGAATATCTTACAATTTGACCTCTTTCATCGAGTTCAACTGTAGATGCACCATGATATGACTATGCTTATCTCGTTGGTAAACTATCCTTGCTCCACTTGGAGTTTTGATTGAGACAGTTTTCTCCTCACAATTTATCTGAGCCCCATGTTCCATCATCCAGTCCATCCACAACACTACTGCAATTCCCTTCAAAGGAATCACATAAAGGTCTGCAAAGTATGTAGAACCACAGATCGAGATAACCTGATCTTGTTTAATGTGGCATACAATCACATTTCCCCCTGCCATAACTACGGTCATAGGGTTTTCTAACGTTGCCCTTCTAATCCCGAACTTATCACAGAATTATTCAGAAATGAATGAAGTAGTTGCACCAGTATCAAATAGAACTTTGTCGAGATTGGTAAGGATATTGAGCGTACCTATCACTGCATGCTTCGAATTATCCACCTCCTCTAGGGTTGCGCAATTCAGCTTCCCGGTAGGTCTGTTCCTCTTGCCATTGTTGTCCTTGACATTATTTCTTCCTCGACTAGGATGTCCATTTCCTCCACTGGCTTGTCCTCCTCCCTTGGTAGGCCAACCTCCTAGTGGTTTGCTCGGACAGTCAGGCTTGATATGCCCCTTCAGGCCACAACCATAACAGAATCACTACAGGCTTTTTGCATTCCCTCTGGAAATGCCCTAGAATTCCATAGTTGTTACAAATAACATTCCTCCTAGGATTTGCTTGATTTCCACCACTTCCCTTGTTATTGTTATTGTTAGCATAGGCCTTGTTCCGGGGTTTGAACTCCAGATTGGGTTTAGGTTTACTTGCTTGAATTCTCTTGGTTTCCTTCTTGGCTCTCTTCCTCCTATCCTCTTGGACATTCTTGTAGTCATCTTCGAAAGTAATAGCTGCATCTAGCAACTGCTGATAAGTTTGATTATTATCCAACCTTAACTGCATCCTCACAAATGGATTTAACCCACGCAGGAAACGCTTCTTCAGCTTCTCTTCTGCGTTAACATCTTCCTCAACATATCGAGACAATTGACTAAACTCCCGGATATACTTCATGACACTAGTATATCCCTACTGAAGCTCCTAGAATTCTCTCCACTTCAGTTCCATACCACTTTCCGGAATATGATATTCACGGAATCTCTATTTAAACTCCTCCCAGGTATACTCCCTTCCTGGGTGTTGCATGGCTAACTGATTCTCCCACCATGATGCTGCAGGTCCAGTCAGAAGATGAGTTGCATACCTCAATTTCTCCTCATCATTACAACCTACAGTCTTCAGTTTTCGTTCTGTATCTGCTAGCCAATCTTCTGCATCCATTGGTTCAGGGGCTGATGCAAAAGGTAACGGCCTTGCATTCTGGAAGTCGGAAAGACTTACTCCTCCACCTTTAGGTGCCCTCTAATTTGCTCGTCCCAGCAACTCCTCCATGAACTTGTTATGGGTCTCTTGCATCATTTGCATACATTGCATAAAGTTCTGCTCCATTAACGGCCTCATTGGTGGTGGTGGTGGTAATGCTCCCTGATTTGCTGCATCTGCATCGGCCTTCTCCTTGGCCTCACGTTCCATCTGCTGTTGTTCAGCTTTGGTTTCTACACCTGTATCCATGACCCTCTAGTCCTGCACATAAAGCGAATACTCATAACTACATCATGCACATGTGTTCTGAGCTCGACTTTACGCACAGAACTAGTCACACAATGAAGATCCAAATAAAATCCAAATATGCATTTCACATATTATACATTACAATATCATAATAATACAAAGTCATTACAACATATACCATATAGGTATAATCACAACACTACCTCGTTTATCTAACTACCTTATTTCTCGGATTACAATACATGCTACTCGATACCTCTAAATAGTTGCCTACTTCTAGTAGTAACTACGCTCATCATACATGCCTGATGTCCAACTGTGATGACGTGATGTTCGTCGCACAGTTTGTGGAACAAATGGCCTTCCAAAAGGAACATACTCAGTATCTGAAGTGTCAGGACTTGAGTCATTACCCAACCTGAGCGCATTGACTCCCTCCAGCTCAGCTGAAAAGTCTTCAGAAACATTTTCAACATTATCTCCCACTTGCATCTCATGAGCTTCATTCCTTGAGTTGTCAACAGAATACACAGATCATGCTGATCCCCAGGTGCTCCTTTGGGCAAGATAGTTAAACACCGGATAATGTATATTCCCTGGTGACATGGTTATACCCCGCGGGTACACGACCTCAACATACCTAGTCTAGCCCAAGGAAGGCCCATGAAGAATATACGTCGGCCCATGAAGATTTTCGGGTGGCCAAGGCCCATGACGCCTTCGGATCCTTGGAGAGCAAGACTAGAGTAGATAGAAAATTCAAAGGGGTAAACCCTAAAACCTGTAACTGACTCGATATGTGCCTGGGACCTGCCTATCTCTATATAAGGGCCAGGAGGGCACGACGAGGAGGCTCTCTTACAATCTCTCGCACATCACCGCATACACACCTCCACGCCAGATTGCATCTGCGCACCCATGTAACCTTCGGTTCCGCCGTAATCAAGAGCAGACAAGCAGGAGTAGGGTTTTCCCTCCGGGGGCCTGAACCTGGGTAAACCTCGTGTCCCCATGTTGCTTGTTTGCTAACCGTTCCGCGATCTCCAGCATCCCCATCTTCTCCAAAACCCAAGTCCATAAAAATGGGCATTGACGGGATTAAACCTCGTCAATTGGCGCCGTCTGTGGGAATTGGGGACGCTGATTGTGCGATCGTGACGGTCCCAACCCGAGCGATCTACAACTCCGCGGCGACAGAGAGTCATCTCCTCTTCGGCGCCTTCGACTTCACTGCGCACTCACCAGCCACCATGAAGGACTTCGAGCCTGTTGGCGATGGACTCGAGATCCTATTCGGGAGCTTCTGCTTCCAGGTGGGGAAGATCGGCACTCTCCGCCTTCCAGAGCGGGTGCCTATACCATCGATCAGGCCCGCTTCGTGGGCTCCACACCCTGTGCTACGCACATCATCATCAACAAACGAGTCCTACGATAGCAGCTGCTGCAACTCTGATCTGTGCGATCCGCCATCGGACGAAGGGACCTACGGTTCCGGATCCGAAAGCTGCGGCAGCAGCAGACCGATCTATGAGCGCTACCAGTGCGCCGCGGTCATCCAGGATCAGGAACACAATCCGCCACCCAACTCGCAGGGTAGAAACGTTGGAAACAGAAGAAGCCAATCCCCCCACCCAACGGGGAAAACAACAATCGGGTCATCCACCTCAACGAGGAGGGATGGGCTCAAGCACGCGAGGCCATGGCAGGCAACAAGATCCTGCACGCTGATGCCTCACGAGATCTACTGATGGCATACCACATGATCCTCATCGAGGAGCACAAGATGTAGATCAAGATGTAGGAAGTGCTTGACAAGCGCAAGCAAGCAGCTTCGGAGTCTAGTGCGCGACGAGCTGCGCTCTCCGCCATGGGCATTGGATCCAGCTCACACGGCAACAACGGCAACAAGCACCATTCTCGGATGGAGAACATGCACCCCAAAGAGCGTCGCGAGGTGACCCGAGCCCTCAACGCGTCCTTCATGGAGATGGACGCCGACGGCAACGTCATCCCAAAAACGCCGCAAGCTGCGATCATGGCAGCCACCGCGTACCTCGCGTCCCACCCACCTCCGGAAGGGGTCCTGAATAAGGCCATGCACAAGTCCGCGCTTACCAGACTCGGACTCGTTGGAGCTGCGCTCCACGGAGAAGCTCCTGTAGAGCCAAAAAAGAAGGCTGCGGTCAGATTCAACCGCAGCCCCACACCCTCATCTAAGGACGAAGAACATGACCTTCCTCAAAGGCATAAGAGCTCGCGCCGTCGCAGCCGCGACTACGACGCTCGAAACGAGCTAACACAACGCAAGATCGACAAAGCGCGCGCCAAGCACGTATGCTCGTCTGAATCCAAGATTGATGAAGACGAAGGAGAACTCTACGGAGCTCGATGCTTCAGTAGATCTGTCCGACGGACAAGGATGCCGCGAAACTTCAAGCTCCCTTTGGACACTCCGAAGTTCGACGGCACACAGGACCCCAAGACGTGGCTTAGCGACCACTTTTCGTCCGTCAAGCTGCACGGCGGAAGTAGGGAAACCGCCATGCAATGCCTTCAGCTGCAGCTGACAGGCGCAGTTCGGATCTGGCTAAGCAGCCTACCTCAAGATCCATCCGAAGTTGGGAGGAGATGGCGTACAGTTTTGTCCAAAACTTCAAAGGCACCAACAAGAGGCCTGCCTCGATCGAGGAGTTGCGAGCCTGCACTCAACGAACGGGCGAATCCATTCGCTCGTACATACTGCGCTGGTCCAACACCAAGAACTCTGCGGCGCACATCTCCGAAGAAAGGGCTATCGACGCCTTCAAGGACGGCGTCAAGCACCAGGACTTCAAAGAAGAACTTGGACACGTCAAGCCCAAGACACTCGACCACCTCATGGACATCGCCAACAGGTGGGCCGACGGCGAGGACTCCGTCCACCGAGTGCACTCGGAGAAAGAGGACGACTACGGCTGACGGCGAGAACGCCATAGCAAGAGCAGATCGCGCGTCTACGACGATCGCGATGGACCTGACATGGTCGCGGCTGGCTATGCCGACCGCCGCAGCGACAGCAACCGCAACAGCGGCGGATATCGCAGAGGCAATTTCCGCGATGGTGGACGCCCAGCACAGTCGTGGCAGCGCCGCGGTCGCGACGACAGACCCTCAGCATACGAAAAACTGTCGGGTCCATGCACCATCCACTTCTACATCGACAAGCAGGATGGTAAGAAGAAGGCAAGCCACATGCTCAAGGACTGCCGCGAGTTCTAGAAACTCAGCGAAAGCATGGCTCAGATGCAGCAACAAGCCCCAAATCCTGGATTCGGGAACGCACCCGCACCAGGCGAGATAGCGCATGGAGCTCCTCCACCGCCACCTGTAGGAGGCCCGAACCACCCAGTCGCACCCGCACAGAATACCGGTGGGCACGGGTATCCCCCGCCGAAAGGAGCGCTGATGATCCAAAAAGGGCGCCCAACGAATAGGGTGCAGAAGAAAATCACCCGTCAGATCAACCTGGCCGTGACAGCTCCACCCGCCATCCCTGAGTACCTCAGTGGATCGGAGTCCTGCATCACGTTCAGCCGTTCGGATCACCCTTGCTAGGTCCCTCGCCTAGGTCATGCTACCCTGGTGCTTGAGGCGCAGATCGGAGGTTTCGAGATGAGCCGCGTCTTCATGGACGGTGGCAGCGGCATCAACCTGATGTTCGCAAGCACCCTAGCAGCAATGCGGATCCCGCTGTGCAGCCTGGAACAGTCAGACACAGCGTTCCATGGCATCATTCCAGGAAAGGGCATATTCCCCCTGGGAAAGATATGGCTCGACGTCATCTTCGGCAAACTGGATAAATTCCGATGCGAGTGGCTCGAGTTTGAAGAAGTGGACTGGCCTTCACAATACCACGCCATCCTCGGGCGTGTAGCATTCGCAAGATTCCTGGCAGTACCACACTACGCGTATCTGCTACTCAAGATGCCAGGACCTAGGGGCGTCATCACGGTCCACGGGAGCTTCACCCGATCGGACCACTACGACAGGGACTTCAATAGAATCTCCCAGTCATTCGGCATGCAAGAGGAGATCGTAAGGCTCCGCGAGGTGACAGACAATGGGGCACCCCCAGTCGCACGGCAAAACGCACCCGATATGTCTTTCGACTCCACCGTCAACACAAAGAAGGTGCAGTTCCACCCGACGAATGCCTCTAAGACGGCGCTGATCGCCAACGATCTCAGCCCCACATAGGAAAGCGCGCTCGTCGAATTCCTCCGTGAGCGCTGGGAAATCTTCGTCTGGTGTCCTACGGACATGCCAGGAGTTCCCATGGAATTCGCCGAGCACGCACTCAACGTCTTTCCAGACGCCAAGCCCGTCAAGCAATCCATCCGGCGACTATCCGAGCCCCGGGCCAAAGCCATAGGGATTGAAGTCAACAGGCTACTCGCTGCAAACTTAATCAGGGAGATTAAAGAAGGCGAGTGACTCGCCAATACAGTGATGGTCCCGAAAAAGGACACGGACATCCTGCGGATGTGTGTGGACTTCACGTCGCTGAACAAGCACTGCCCGAAGGAGCACTTCCCTCTCCCTCGGATCGATCATATCATCGATTCGACTACAGGATGCGAGAAACTCTCCTTCCTCGACACCTACTCAGGCTACAACGAGATTCGACTAAAGGTCAAAGATCAAGATAAAACGGCGTTCGTCACGCCGTTTGGAGTGTTCTGCTACAACACAATGCCCTTCGGGCTAAAGAATGCAGGTGCCACGTACCAGCGGTGCATGCAGGCATGCCTGAAGGACCAGATCGGTCGCAATGTCCAAGTCTATGTCGACGACATAGTCATCAAAACCAGGGAGGCGAGAACACTCATCGACAATCTCTGCGAGACGTTCGATAATCTCGACCGCTACAGGATCAAGCTTAACCCTGAAAAGTGCGCCTTCGGCGTCCCATCGGGCCAGCTGCTTGGTTACTTCATCTCCCAGCGAGGGATCGAGGTAAACCCGAAGAAAATCTGGGCCATAATGGCCATGGAGAAGCCGAAAAACCTCAAGGGTGTCCAGCAGCTTGCACGACGAATAGCGGCATTGAGCAGGTTCATCAGCCGCATGGGCGAGAAAGCACTCCCATTCTACCAGCTGCTGCGCAAGGCAGATAAATTCGAGTGGACGCCTGAGGCGGATGACGCATTCGAAGATCTAAAGCGGCTGCTCTCTACCTCGCCCGTCTTGGTTACGCCAAAGGAGCGCGAGCCCCTACTACTGTACATAGCAGCTACTCACCAGGTGGTGAGCACCGTACTGGTGGTCAAGCGAGCTGAAGAGGGCAAGACCCATGGGGTCCAACGCCCAATCTACTACCTCAGCAGAGGTACCCTCACTACCAAAAACTCGCCTACAGCGTGTTCATAACGGCTCGTCGGTTGAGCCACTACTTCCAGGAGAACCAGGTGATGGTCGTCAGCGAGGCACCCCTGAACAGCATCCTGAACAACCCAGAGGCCACAGGACGCGTGGCCCTATGGGTCATCGAGCTGTCACCTCTAGACATCATCTATGAAAAACGCCACGCGATCAAGTCTCAAGTCCTCCCGGACTTCCTTGTACACTGGATGGAGCTGCAGCTGCCAGACGCCCCAGACATGACACAGTCATGGACGATGCACTTCGACGGCTCCAAGCGTGAAGCCGGAGCAGGAGTCGGAGTCATATTGACCTCCCCGCAGGGCGATAAGATGAAGTACGTCCTCCGGATGAAGTTTCAAGCTTCCAACAATGAAGCAGAATACGAGGCCCTCATCCACGGCATGAGAATGGCAAAGATCTACGGCGCAACGCGCCTGGTCATCTACGGTGACTCCAACCTCGTCGTCCAGCAGACGATGAACGAGTGCGACGCGCACGCCGCCAACATGATTGCGTACCGCGCACTCTAAAACGCACTCGAAGGAGACTTCGACGGCTGCGAGCTTTGGCACGTTGGAAGAGAAAGCAACGAGGAGGCCGACAGACTCGCCAACATTGGCTCCACCTACTCACGGGTGCCACCAGGTGTGTTACTCGAGCAGATCTGCGTACCATCCATCAAGCGGAAATTGCCAAAGGGATCACCCAAAGAAGCAGAACACTCGGGGGCTGCGCTTCCCGACGGTCAAGAAGGACCCGAAAATCTAGACACAGAGGTCGCTGTGGTCAAACTGATGCAGGTCAAGGCAGTCGAAGAAACTTGGACACAGCCATACCTCCGGTACTTGATAGACGGAGAACTGCCTGATAGCCCGACGGATGCCCGGCGCATATCTCGCCGGTCCAAAGCCTTCACCATCATCAATGGCGAGCTGTACAAACGCAGCATTTCGGGTGTACTACAAAGGTGCGTTACCATCGGCGACGGAAAAACCATCCTCCAAGACATCCACGAGGGCATCTGCGGCCATCATGCAGGCAGCCGCTCCCTTGTCGCCAAAGCTCTACGAGCTGGATTCTACTGGCCAACGGCCATGAACGACGCCAAGGACATCGTCCGAAGATGCAACGGGTGCCAAAGGTTCGCCGACAAACCACACGCACCCGGATCAGAGCTCAAGCCCATACCTTTGGCCTGGCCTTTCGCTCAATGGGGCCTCGACATGATCGACAAGCTGCCAAGGTCTTCGAAAGGGGGACACGTCTACCTCCTGGTCGTAGTTGACAAATTCACCAAGTGGATTGAGGCCATGCCAGTCACTAACCAAAAGGGCAAAACTGTCGTCAAGTTCTTTGAATCCATTGTCTATAGGTTCGGCGTGCCGCATAGCATCATCACCGACAATGGATCGAACTTCATCTCCAAAGAATTCCAGGACTTCCGTGAAGGCCTCGGAATCAATATCACATACGCCTCAATGGCGCACCCGCAAACGAACGGGCAGGTGGAGAAGGCCAACGGCCTCATCGGCGCTGGCATCAACATGCGCCTCATGATCCCACTTGAGCGACTCGCCGGAGCATGGACGAAAGAGCTGCCCTCCGTCCTATGGAGCCTGCGTACAACGCCAAACAGCTCAACCGGCTACACGTCGTTCTTCATGGTGCATGGAGCCGAAGCCGTGCTACCAGCAGAGGTACGCCACCAGGCCCCACGGGTCGTCGCTTACAGCGAAGCCGAATCCACGACTGCACTCGAAGACGCCGTCGACACACTTGACGAAGCGCGGGACATAGCAACAGCTCGATCAGCGGTGTACCAACAGAGTCTCCGCAACTACCACAGCCGACGGCTGCACCCAAGGTCCTTCGTCGAAGGAGACCTAGTCTTGCGACTCAAGCAAGAGCGACCGAAGAAATTTGAGTCACCATGGGAAGGACCCTACATCGTCACTGAAGTCATCCCAGGTGGCGCCTATCGCCTCAAGCACGTGGAGTCTGGAGTCGCATACTCCAACCCATGGAACGTCGCACAGCTGCGACGGTTCTACCCCTAGCCACCTCCCTATTTTACTTTCAATAAGGCTATTCAGCCAAGGCTACCAAACCGAACAATGTACCTCCTCCATTACGATATGAATAAAGCTAAGTGTCTTGCCCCAAATTTTTGTTTACTGTTCGCATTTTACTCCATGCTACAACGCATGCGGGGGCTCCCCCCAACCTCACGACTTCGTCAACTGAGGATAACACGTGCACACCTGAGTAGCTGACCACGTTAGGCTAACGAAAAGGGCGCGTACACAAATAACGCACTACGTGCTAAATCAACAACCAAATCCTTATAACCAAGGGCAAAACACGCCTAGTTAAATATATATACAAATTTTACATCTATCCTTTTTACAGGTACTACATATTCTGAAGAATAACCTGAGCACGCTGCTCAAACAGGTCAACGATCTGTTCGGCATACTGCCTTACAGCTGCATAATGCGGACGCATATCCCATTCGCCACCATCTGGCCAAAGAGGCGGCCTAGCCGCCACAACAGATAGATCTACATCAGGACGATGTAATTGTACAAGGGAGAGCGCAGCCTTCACCCCCGCGACGAGCTGATGCCGCACCAGCTCCCTGACATGATGCACATTCCGAAACTTCGACAGCAGACCAGAGAGAGTCGACGGCGCATCATCCAGCGGAAACATTACATGCAGAACCGACGCGAGCGAAGACTTCACCTGACGAAGTACCCACGATACCTGGTGAGCGCGATCCTGCACCGTCGCAAGGACCACGGCATGATCACGGTCCATCAAGAAGAACCCGTCGGCCTCCATGTCTCGCTGAGTCAAGCAGTTGATCCGAATAGCAACACGCCCTTTATCCTCCCTTGGAGCAATGTTAGAACCTGCAATACTTGCAAAAGAGTAAGATTTAAGGCCAGCAGACGCATCCGAAGTAACAGGCAATAGCTCGAAAAACTCACACTGAAGCTGTTCGGACAAACGAAGCAGCTCCGCCATCAAGTACTCCTCTCTGGTAGCATCTCGATCTGCTTTGGATTTCCAAACATCAGCGTGGCCACGCACCCCAAGCAAATCTTTCTCGAGGCTACGGATACGGTCTCGAAGAAACACAAGCTGCGACGCACCATCCAGGGATGGTCGCAGCTGCGCCATAGACGAAGTGTCAACGGGATCACCATCCGAAGGACCCTAGATTAACAGAAAGACAAAGACATGAACAAGCAGATGAAGGAGCACAGAACTCAGCAAATTCATTAAGTGCAGCAAAAGCCACTACGTGGCACAAGGATCGTTCATCAAAATAATTTCAACAAAAGAAGCTAAAACTATCCTCAAACTACAACGCCTACGAAGCTGCACCCTGAGTAGCCTCGGAGCCGGACTGCCTCGCCTTGGCTTCCCCCTGCTGCCTTAGCGCATACTCGGCCAGCAGATCAATAAGCTTCGTCCCGTAACGCTTACAACGAGCAGCATAGGTGGCGAAGGCTACCTCGGATCCATCAGTAGTCGTCGGCATCCGGGAAGTGACCTGAGGAAGGTCCAGCTCCGCTCCAGCCGCCAAGGCCATTGCTAGCCCGACGGACGCGTTGATGCCTTTCTGCTTGCGCTTATACGCCGCAGGCGCTTCGGCTAACGGCGCCTCCGCCAGGGCATCGACATCTTCGAGGGCCACGCCCTTGGGGAAAACCTCCTTGTAGAAGCGCCCAAGGAACTCCTTGGCCTTGGCAAGCGAGCTGATAACGGTGCTGCAGCGGTCTTCGACCGCCGTAGTAGCATCATCCAGAACGCTCCCGTGCTCCAGAGCACCGCGATCAAATTCGATGCCCGCGGCATCTAAGGCAACAAAGGAAGCAGCATGAATAAAAGGACTGCAAAAGAAAGACAAGGAAGTCAAAAAGAGGAAGGCGGAGGCACTCACCCGAAACAGCCTTAGCAGCCGCCATAAGCTTGCCGGCTACCTCTCTTTCGCGCGAAGCCGTGGCGATGGCGAGCTGCTCCTCGCGGTCTGTAGCCCCTGCTGCAGGCGCTCCTTAGCCTCGGCCGCGTTGGCCAGCTCCAGCTCGAGGCGCTCCCTTGCACCAACGGTGACCTCGGCCTTTTTCTCCGCTTGACCAAGGCTCTTTTTGAGAGCATCAATCTCACGAAGAGAGGCGTTGTGGTCCTCTACAGTCAGCAACACACTTGTCGGATCGAAGGACAAAAATGCAAGAAGAAGTGAAAGACCAAGTCATAAACATACCTTGAAGTTGTTTGAGGCTGGCCTCCAATGCCAGGTGCTGCTGCACCAGACGGTTGGCACCTTGCACAAAAGGCTGCAAAAAGAACTACTAGTCAAAAGAACGGCTCGGGGGCTACGCCCAAAAGAACGAGTAGAAGCAAGTTGCACATACAAAAAATGCTCGGGGGCTCCCCCCGAGACTCGAAGGAAAAACAAACAACAAAATACCCTACACATGCTCGGGGGCTCCCCCCGAGGTGGGAAGAAAAAGATCAACAGATCATCCGAAAAGGCTCGGGGGCTCCCCCCCCCGTGGCAGAAAACAGAATTACTTACATGATTAGACGGCGACTCCAAAGGTCCGCTCGCAGTCTTCTGAGGGGCAACCACCCGAACCTCCTGCGGAGAAGGGTCTGGAGCAGCGCCCTCAGAGGTGCCCACCGTCTGAGGAGGAGGAAGAGCAACTTTCGACTCCCCCATCATCTCCAGAGCACCATCACTGGAGGAGCCGTCGGAGGAGTGGCTACACAAGGAAAAAATCAGCAAAGCGCAAGGTAAACAGACAAGAGAAAGCAAAACAGGACTGACGAAACTTACGAGTCAAGCTCGCTTAAGTCGAAGACAGGAGGGGTCTTCTGGACCTTCTTCTCCTCTTTCTTCTTTTCCTTCTTTTCTTCCTTCTTCCGCTTCGCCGGCGGGTGCGGTGCCACAGCCTGCACGGGAACGGCAGGAATTGGAGAGGAAGAGCCCCCATGCCCATCACTGTGACGTTCGAGGCACAGCGGGTTCCTAGGCGTCGGCGGAGTTGAGGCATCCGACGACTCGCTAGAGCTCCTCGTACGCTTGCGAGTGTGATCCTCGCTCGACTCGTTGGCTTCTTCAGCCGGAGACCGCGCCGAAGGCATCTCGGACATGGAATCCACCACCTCATTATCCGGAGCATCCGGGAATACTTCGGACAATGGAGGCGACATGCCCGGCACCTTGAACTCCTGCACAAAAGAAGCAAATTTGTCAGCAGAAAAATAAATACAAGTAAAACGCAGTCGAAAATAGCGCCACGCGCACGTCCCAGATCTACACCTGCGGAACCGAAAGAGAAGCGGAGAACAGAGAAGTCAGCGACTTCCCCGGGATATCCTCTCCAGCCTTGAACTTCAGCAGCGGATGAAGGACCCCGTCGAGATCTCCTTGGAGAATTCTTCAGCCGAAACCCTATTCGGATCACGACGATCATCATAAAGGAACATCGGGTGAGCCCTAGCCTGGAGCGGCTGCACCCGACGTTTGAGAAAAGTGCGGATGATATCCACACCGTTCACCTCTTTATCCGGAGTCAATTGAAGATCCTCCACTCAATGATAGAGAGTCGCTATCTCCGCTACCTCGCCATCCAAGATCTGGTTCTTCCAGGACCTCTTCGGCTCAATCTTTTGGGAGGGGTCGAAAGGAGCAAGACCAAAATCCTGCCCAGCCACCTTGCAGTCGCGGATGTAAAACCATCGCCTCCGCTAGTACTGGACAGATTCGGACATGGAAAAGGAGAAGAAAAGAAGATTGGATCAAAGGGAGATGATGCAACCCCCAATGGGATAAACACCATCAGAACCAGATTGCCTCTTCACGGAATAGAGTTTCCGGAAGAGGCCAAAGTGCGGCTCGATACCGAGCCAGCACTCGCAGAAAGTAACGAAACAAGCAATGTGAAGAAGAGAGTTGGGGGAAATATGATGCAGCTGGATGCCGTAAAGAAAAGGCAGTCCACAAAGGAAATTGTGGACTGGGAAGGAAAAGCCTCGAAGAACAAATGCGAGGAACATAACCCGAAACCCAGCGGGGGGATAGGGAATTACCTTGTTGCCAGGGAGTTTGACAGCCTCCCTATCCTGCGGGATCAAGCCCCGCTCACGAACCTTGCGGAGATCACTCTCGCGCGTCTCCGATCGCCGCCAGCCACCATCGGTGACACGGGCAGCGGTAGAACTTTTCTTACCACCAGCAGCGCTGGTGCCAACCACAGAAGAGGACTTCTTAGACTTCCCCATTGCGGTGCGGCGGCACCGGTGGCGAGAACGTAAGATCAAAGAAGGAAATATTCGAGGATATTCCAGCGCACAGCAAGAATGCTCATAGAAGATTGGAGCAGTGAAACAAGAATGGCTGCGGTGAAAACAGATTAATTTTTCCCCAAAGATTATAAGGACAAAGACGATGCACGACAACTGTCCATCGAGAAGACCTAGCGCCAACTGCAAGATCTGACCGTCCACATGTCAGTACAGCAGTGAACCGTCGCTCACACGCCGTCCACTACGCACAGAAATTGAGGCGACACCGTAATTATCTCCACACCGCGCGTGACTGATCAATTCAAGGTCAGAAGGTGGGACCCATGTTCGTCTAGTCACGTCATCTCTGGCGCAGCAGACGCTTGAGGTCACCAATCGTCAGCACTGACGTCATCAAATGCTATACTAGCAACAACTACAATTCTTCGGCTACACAGCTAATAGTACTCACTCGAATCTACGATTCGACTAACTACTCGGGGGCTACTCCTATCAGGAGCGCTGGCCACGCACCCGATAAGTGAACAAAAACATTACATCACTGAATTATTTCTTCGAGTCTACGACTCCACTACGTACTCGGGGGCTACTCTCATAGGGAGAATGGATTCAAGCATCCGAAAAAATTGTGTCCTACGGACCTGAAGCTGAGCAACGGCTGAATTAAAGTCTCTGCTCGAGTCTACGACTCGAACAGACACTCGGGGGCTACTCCCATAGGGAGCGCTGGTCACGCACCCTATGAATTCTTCGACTGCGATCCTTCGGATCAGCATGCAACATTATTTCGGCAACTTTGCCCTAATTAAAAGCTGAGTGAGCAACATTCTCCTTGGACACCCGAAGCACCTCTGCGGTGATAAACATTCGGATGCTGTGTCTCTGACACAAAGATAAGACCTACAGATATCGTCTGATGGCCTGGTAACGCACACGACTGCGCTCTTCTAGTAAGAATCTGTGCCAACAGGCGCGATGAAAAATCCCGACGGACGCGTTGGGTGCATCATTTAAATTCACTGGAATTCCACTCCTATAAGTCCTCCGCGGACTGAGTCGAATTACGCCAGCATATGTTCCGGGTTCGAGTCGAGGGACTTGAACCTGAAGAATATCGTGTTGTTTTGTCCTAAGATAGTTAACTGACCCTGATCCATCGGGAGAGTCAGGCACACGCATCAACAATCCCTACACATTCTCTTGAAAGACAGAGTTGCACCCGAAGGATTAAAGAGTCCTCAGCCAAATCTACGATTCGACTGAACACTCGAGGGCTACTGACATGGTTATACCCCGCGGGTACACGACCTCAGCATACCTAGTCTAGCCCAAGGAAGGCCCATGACGAATATATGCCGGCCCATGAAGATTTTCGGGTGGCCAAGGCCCATGACGCCTTCGGATCCTTGGAGAGAAAGACTAGAGTAGATAGGAAATTCAAATGGGTAAACCCTAAAACCTGTAACCGACTCGATCTGTGCCTGGGAACTGCCTATCTCTATATAAGGGCCAGGAGGGCACGACGAGGAGGCTCTCTTACAATCTCTCGCACACCACCGCATACACCTCCACGCCAGATTGCATCTGCGCACCCCTATAACCTTCGGTTCCGCCGTAATCAAGAGCAGACAAGCAGGAGTAGGGTTTTCCCTCCGGGGGCCTGAACCTGAGTAAACCTCGTGTCCCCATGTTGCTTGTTTGCTAACCGTTCCGCGATCTCCAGCATCCCCATCTTCTCCAAAACCCAAGTCCATAACAATGGGCATTGACGAGATTAAACCTTGTCACCTGGGTTTTGAGAAGATGTTGATGATTCAAACACTCTCTCCTCAGGATCTTCTTCTTCATCCTGATTATCTATCGACATGGCATTTCTACTACTGTTACTAGGGTTAATTCTTGCACCTATCCAGCTAGATTGTCCAACATTTCTGTCAGAACCATCTATGGACATCTGGTGTTCATGAGATCCTTCATATGATCCCCTTCTCCAACCATCAGAATTCTCAATAGGAAGTTCTGAATCAGAACCATCCTCTGAACCCTGTGGTACTGCATACCTCATATCCATAGTTGGATCATGTATAGGTTCAGGACTTGGTGAATAAGGATATGGTGTAAAAGATTCAGGATCTATAGGTATATCCTTAAAGATAGGTTTTGCACTACTACTTGCTTCCTTGTCCAATTGGAATGCTAACTTCTTCCTACTTTCCGGATCAGTTAGATCATCTAACATGTCATTTTTATCTTCAACAATCACTTGATGTGTCTTATAAAAAGACGCAACGAGTGTTCGATATCTATCCATAAACTTGGAAGCTAACTTAGGATGCTTCTTAACTAAAGTAAGATGATCTGGTACAGGCTCTGATTCTATATAATCATGAGGTATCAAAGAAAAGGTGCTACCTTCCAACTCCTTGGATTTATGCTCCCGGATATTAGCTATCGCCTCCACAACAGCAACATGATATGCTGCTAAGTGACTCCTACCTTCACCTATAGGTAGATCGTGATATAATCCAAGCTCCTCTAGAAGTTGGATACTCACACGATACTTGGATAACATCCGGCCATCATAGTAGGTTATAGTGTTCACTGGAATTCTAGTTGGACAACTAAAAATCTTTAAAAGTTGACGAAGTTGGTCTGTGAATGATCCTTGATAATCATCAAGAGTCTCCTCTTTCCTTACCAAAGTATGTTTTGGAAACTTTGGTGCCATAGCTTTGTATATAAGGAAAATATTTTTATTAGTAACCAATAATATATTGCATCATAACAAAGAATTATCGCACTAAAACATATAACGGAATATTCCCATTTGAATACCCATTATATTCATTTTAGAGAATTCTTTATCATTGCTACACTCTCCTACAGGTAATACCCTTTACTAGGTTTCCAACCTAAGGTCAAAGCAATTTGTTATGATACCAACTGCGGTGACCTAGCATACCACTGCATGTGTAGTACACTATAGTTGTTGACATGACATCGACAGAACATCGTTCTGTAAATATCACATCCCTCAGAGTGGTACAATAGAAACATTGCGGGTCCATATTACAAACATTCACACATTATTATTATTACAATACCAGAAGTTCAAGACTTCAAAAGGATTCAACTTACAAACCAAAATATAAAGTGTTTTAGCGGAATTTAAAAGTAGCAACTCCAACTAGGAGTTGACCTCAGCAGCTTATTCTATAGAGTTCATGCTGCTCGGCTTCGTCCATTACTACTAAATAGGATACTTAGTTGGACTCATTGTCATCGACACCATAGAGGATTTCGTAATCCACTTCTTCGACACCTCCTGACAGGTCAGGCTCCTCGTAGAACACATCTTCTTGACATTCGGCTGCATACATTGGCATGTCTTCGGGATCCTCAGAGTCTAAGCAAGGGATCAAAGGAAAGGATGAGTAACAGCGTTACCCAACAAGTTCATTTTATGCAAGGTGGGAAGTTTGATGCTCTAACTACCACCTCGGACTATAAGTCCTTGGCACTATGCAGTTTTTCTAAATCTTTCTTCAAAGATTGATTTTATTATAAAAATCTATGACCATCATCCTTCACAGGTTGACCAGAACTTTCATGGAGTTCCTTTCCTGTCGCGTTCGCAATTCCTTCCCGGGACAAGGAGTAACAAGTTACAATTCTTACACTCTGCAGAGGTGCGTTACTTTACCCATGAGAGATCAACTCCTTGTTGCACAAACGGGCGTACTTTCCCATCCACAATTCCATGATGTGGGGCCCAGTAGTTGGTCCAAGCCAATCACTGCCCCCTTCGTGACCCCGCATGCCTCCTTGGTGTACACCATGCCCACATATTGAATTATGGCAATGGTTTATACAGACCGTTAGATGCCAGGACTATCGTGGGACGTTGAAGGTTCCCACCCATATGCTGCATATCCTCTACAAATTACCAATTAATATGCATGCTACAAGGATAACAGCCACGACATGCACATCCGGCTACATGCGAGAGGAAGAAGATACAGTTGACTTCTCTGTCCCATTCCAAATCTCATGGCTAACGCGTGATATACGACGCTAGAATCACTAATGTCATGGGTTATTAAGTCCCTAATTGATCATCATTGTTGCAAATAGAACTCTAAGTTCTTTTGCTCCATTATATCATCACTTAGGATGATATCTAAGATTTCTTTATTTGAGAAAATAATATTTTCTTTCTTTGGAGTATATATGATAACACACAATTTGCAAATACTTTGATAAAGACTCTTCAAAGGATATGAGCAAGTGATGAACTTACCTTGTGATTGCAAGGTAGTGAAGTATGATGCTTGCACTGGACCTTGAGCTTCTATGTCTACCAAAACATCATTATTGCCTAGTAAGGACAATATTTAAAGAAGCAAAATGATTATGCAAAGTAATGTAATGCATTATTTAGCTTTATATGTATTCTCCCCATTATTTAAATTATAAAAATTCTTTTTAATAATAAGGGATTTATATATATTAATTTTTAATATTTATTGAATATTGTATTCTTTTATTTTATTCTCCTTTGAATTTTATTTATTTATTAATTCCTTTAAGAATTATCATTTAAATGCCAAAAATTGATATTAAATATTTGTTTAGTATTTTTCTAAAATACTACAATATTAATATATAATGAAAGTGATTTTATTTATTTTTATCATCTTTCAATAATTTTGTAAAATTCCATAAGGAATATATATATTACAAAATTCTTAATAGGATTTATATGTCTAAAATTTTATTTTTTAGTTTATTTGTATAGTTTGGATTATTGTGAATCCAAAAATATTTTATTTATAATTTTTGGATTTTTATTTTATTATCTAGAATTTATTTAAATTCAGGGGTATTTTGGTCTTTTCTCATTTAAAAACTGGCTTTAAGTGATTTGGGCTGACTGTGTTGGGCTTATTGGGCCCTTGTGGCCCAAAAGGGCAGAGCCAAAACGACACCCCAAAGGGGTCCTGGCCCAACCCAGCCCACTTTATCTGTCACTCAAACGATCTCATCTCTCTCTTCTCCTCCTCGACCCCGTGGTCGATGGCGCTGCCGCCATACGCTGCTCACCACCGTGGTCCTCCCTGGCCGCTGTCGTGGTGCAGGGCGAGGTTGTTAACCATGCCCTACCATTCTGTCCAATTCGATTTGGATCTAGAGCTTCCCCATGGCCAGACTAGCTCCATCTGAACCCTAGGGTTTGGGATGATGCTGGTGCTGTCGCCGCCGCTACTGCTGTGTGTCGTGGGGTGTTCCTCGCCTTCAGGCGTGGCTAGGGTCGCCTCCTCGGCGTGCTGTGGGTCACAGCCCCCCCTTGGGGGTGCTCCCCATGCCGCCGTGCTCGTCGTCGACCTCTGCTTCTTCTTCTCACCCACAGCAACATCCATCAGTAAGTTCTTCTTCTTCCCCTTATGTCCTCTATGCTAGGCCACCATATGCTATGTGTTGGTAGTAGCTACTCTTGGCTAGTGGTTATGTCCTGATTAGGGTTTTTGTTCTGCTTAGGGTTCATATCCCTCTGTTGATTGAATATCTGATGATTTGGATCATGTATTGATGATCCCTAAGCATACTAAGTGATTGTTTACTGTGGATTACCGCTTATGGTTAGCTTTGGTGATGGTAGTGGCTTACCAGATTGATTCCATTGGTTAACTTGATATGGTTCAGATGATAAGGTTGCTCTAGAATCATTACTTGGGAATTTTAGTAGTTTGAGAGCTCACCGCTGTCATTGCTTGGTAAATGACAGTGATTTTTGTGTGATGAAGTCACTGTATCTGTATTGTTGGCTTAAGAATTCATATATATAGCTGAGATCAATTGGTCTCTTACAGTGATGATATGTATATGGATTTTCCTAGTTATGATTCATGTGATTAGTATCAGGAAAATGATTTATAGTTGGCTATGAGTGTAACTGTGAAAGTTGAATGCTTAACCTGCTTAGTTTAGAAGCTGTTCTTGTGACACCATCCTAGTGTGGCACACAAGATTAGGTTCTATTACTTAGCTTGCTTTTGCTTAAGCTTAAGATTAACTTGGCATCAGAGATAAGTGGAACTTCTTTCCCTGAATCCCTAAAACCTATGATGTTGGTCTGAGGTTTAGGATCTAGGTCCTTATCTTGTTGTTTCTCATGGATTGGTTCTGGTAGTGATACCAGCTACTGCTTCTTGAATCAAAGTTGGGAAAAATGATTGTAGGCTTGATAACTTATATGGATCCATAGGATGAAATTCTAAGGTGCTACTCCTGTTTTTTCAGAGACGTGCCTAGAAGTTCAGATATTGGCTATATTCATTCTTGGAATTTAGAATATAGCTTGATATCTAGGATCAATGAGGTTGTCCTGAGATCCTAGTTGGATCTATATAGTTTTCTGGTTGCTTTTAGTGTTTAAAACTTCAATGATGGAATCACCCCACTTGGGTGTTTTTCTGAGAGTTTGAGTATGAGACAACTCATGGATGCTTGTCTAACTTAGACAGATAAATCATGTGATGGTATTTTCTACTCACCACACTTGGTTGTTGTTGGGGTTGCAAGTTGTTGATCTTGTGGCTAGTTTGATCTGGTGCTCCTCCTGATACTTCCAGTTCCTGGACTTGTCCTTGATCTAGCTCTCCACCTCCTGGTCCTGGTGGCTTGATCTTGTTCTTGCTATCCACCTGATCTACCCCCTCCTTATGTCACCATCTTTGTGATATGATCAAGAGTTTGGTTGGTGCAATTTGGTTTGGCTTTGGTTTGGTTTAGCTGGGCTGCTGTTCTTGGTGTGTATGCACCAGAGAATGGTGTTGGAGATGCCTCCCACGGCTGTGCTAAGTAGTTTTGTGTGTGTGGCCTGTTGATGCTATGCTGACAGCACACACCATGCAGTTTGGTGTGTGTGCTGCTTGTGTATCTGCTGCACCTTGTGGATATGCTCTGGATATGAAAGTTACTTTTATTTGGTTACTCTTACTTGTCTGGTGAAACTTCACCTCCTTACTATTTGGAGTTATTTGACTTCTCACTTAAATTATGAAAGATTCAGTTCTTTCATATTGGTGAAACTTGCCCCTTTAAAGATTACTCAATGATGAAATTTTGCACAGTGCAACTCACTGTCAATTCTGAGAGTAAAACATTTTTTAATCCTTCACTTTCTTTCTTTTAGTTTTGTGTTTGTTTTGCAGGTACCAGACTTGAAGATTCAAGACTTTAGTTTAGGTTTTCTTTATAGAATAGTCACTTGTAATATTTCTTTTATTCTTTTGTAATCTTTATTTTATTCTTTTTGTAATAAAGATTGTACTATTACTCAATATATAAAGATTCTTCTTTTATTTCATTACTATTGTAAAGATTCGTTATCATGTTCATAGGTTACATTTTGTAACTTATTTATTGAATAAAATTATGGAATGAATATTCTTTTTCTTAATTGTGATTTTCATTTAAAGTTTGAATTACTAATTATCAACTCTTGACTAAATCAAAATACTCAAACATAATTCTAATTCCTTTTTAATTATGAATCCAACACTTAAGTTTAAATTCAAATTTCATTTCCAAAACACAATAATCCACAAAGATCATATCAAAGTTTACAACAATCATTCTCCAAGACTATACCTAATCTCAAAGCATGAAAGAAACTTTGATCACTTTAGGTTTTTATTTGGCGAAAAATTTACCCACATTTTTATAGATGAATGCATGCAATTCCACAGATTCCTAAATCAACCCTTCGTTGGTTCCTAAATACTGGGATGTTACAATTGAAGAGACGGAATCAAAAACGAATATTCTATTTTATGGATCAGCGATACGGTGTATGTTCCACCCCGGACTGTGCGGAGGGGAAAATCTCATTTTTATCGTCCCGTATACATGTTTTCTATGCCGGAGATATAAAGGGTCTGCTAGAGATGCTCTAAGAGCAACTCTAGCAGCTATTGTATATCGTCCGGAACCATAAAATAACCGCCAGTTTACAGTTCCCCAGAGAAATCGTGCACCGATCAGCTACCGTAAATCGACCCTACCCGCATTTTTTATGGGGGGCGGTACATTTCGTCCACCGGCCTGTACATCCGCGGGTTGAGAGGGGAAACCGAACACGCCCCTCATTTCCATTATCGTTTTGGCAGGATGGAAGTTCCCCCTCCTCCTTACCCACTCGCGCGTGTGTTTCGGTGTTGATCTCCCTCCCCGATCATCCTCCGCCGCTGCCGCGTAGCAGAATCGGCGACATGGATCCCGCCGAGCTCATGTCGGCCATTGTTCATGTCCCTCGGCTGCATCCACCCCCTCATGTTTCTTCGGTAGTCCACGCGGGCTCGTCCCGCCGCCGCCGCTTCCGCCCTAAAGAAGAGGAAGCGCACGACCGCTGCTGCCCTGACCATCGCTGCTCCATACGGAGCTGCTCAGGCCAAGGCGATCGCCGCCCTAGCACCCGTTCCCTCGAAGGCCGACATCCCCCAAGGCACAACGGAAGAAGGCGGGGGCAGGGACAAAGCCGAGAAAAAAAACAGCGACAAAAAAGGCGATGACGGCCGCGAAGAAGAAGCAATCACGACACCCCATTCATCTTTAGCCTTCCACCTCCAGAGCCACCGTGGAAATCGACGGGTACTGCGTGCACAATGCTTTAGGTGAAATGATCTCAAGGTACGACACAAAAACTGACCCTAAATCCTTTGTCGAGCTTCTCAACGAATCGGAGGTGTGCCTCACCGAGCCACCACTCGGTGCGTACGACTTGGATGGGGATGATGATGGAGAGGAGGGTGGGGAGGATGATGGAGAGGAAGATGGCGAGAAGGAGGATGCCTTGGAAGAGGTGGATCAAGCGACCTATGATGAGGCGAAAGATAAGAAGAGAAGGACCGACAACTACACCATGATTGAGGACGCATGCTTGGTGTGAGCTTGGAACGGAGTGCAGCTCGACGCGGTGAATGGCAGGGACCAAACCTGCAAGTGCTATTGGATTAGGATTGAGGACAAGTTTTTCAAGCTCTTGCCACAAGTTGCTCAAGACCAAACCCGCTCCTATCAATCACTACAAGGCTGGTGAGATGTCATCAAGTCGTGTTGCTTATGAAAGAGAGGAAGAATGAGATGAAGCAATCAAGGTGTCAATCAGTTCGAGACTTGGAGGAGAGGAATATTGCGCTTGAGGAGAAAAAGACATAAGCCGATCTTATTGCCGAGGAGAATCGCACAATAACGATGGATCGTACCATGATGGATGAGTTCACAAGAGAGTGGTGTGAAATGAGGAGGATCGAGATCATCACAAGGAGACAACAACTCATGGAGGAGGCTACGTCTTCGGCTCGGGCGAGTGCGGCCGCTTCAGTTCCAGCTCCGACGAGCGGTGACCACGTCGGAGGGGCAATGGAGGACGGTGCTACGGCTTCAACGTGCCTTCATATGCTACTTATCGTCTTATTTTGGGTTGGATTGATGCGAACACTGTCGTGGAATTCTGTTGAACACCTATATCGCATGATGTAATGTCGAACTTTATTTGCGGGTCAGTTTTACAGTTCACGACGCCGAGCACAGAGGCAGATCCAGGGAGGGGCGAGGGGTGGCCAGGACCCCCTATGGTTCGCCCCCCAAGGATACGCAGAAGGGGATAGCACTAGTTTTGATGCTAAACTACTCATTATAATACTCTGTCTATTAGCTTAGACCAATGTGTTGTTGGAGATATGCCCTAGAGGCAATAATAAATGTAGTTATTATTATATCTTCGTGTTTATGATAAATGTTTACATTCATGCTATAACAGCATTGACCAGAAACATTAATACTTGTGTGATTTGTAAACTAAATTAGAGTCCCTGGTAAAGCCTTTTTTTAATACTAGCTTGTTGATTAATAGATGATCATAGTTTCTTGATCATGAACATTTGAGATGTTGTTAATAACAAGGTCATATCATTAGGAGAATGGTATGATGGACATACTCCTATAAATAAGCGTAGCATAAATATCAAGTCATTTTAATAGTTCAATTGCTATAAGCTTTCTGATACATAGTAACCTAATTCCTTCGACCATGAGATCATGCTAATCACCATCACCGGAAGGATGCTTTGATGACATCAAACACCACACCGTAACTGGGTGGCTTTAAAGGTGGCATTGAGTGTTCGGAAAGTATGGGTTGAGGCACATGGATCAAGAGTGGGATTTGTCCATCCATATGACGGATAGATATACTCTGGGCCCTCTTGGTGGAATGTCATCCAATTGGCTTGCACGCATGTGACTGGCTCACAAGGGATCACATACCACGGGAACAAGAAAAGAGTACTTATCAGTAACGAGGTTGAACTAGGTATGCAGAGATACCGACGATCAAAACCTCGGATAAGTAAACTATCGTGAGACAAAGGGAAATTGGTATCGTATGTAAGTGGTTCATTCGATCGCAAAGTAATCATAGAAATATGTGGGAGCCATATGAATTTCTAGATTCCTCTATTGGTTATTGATCGAGAAGTGTCTCGGTCATGTCCGCATAATTCACGAACCGTAGGGAGACACACTTAAGCATTCAATGTTGTTGAGTAGTTATGGAATGATGAGTAAGAGAACGAATGTTGTTCGGAGTCTCAGATGGGATCCGGGATATCACGAGGAGATCCGGAATAGTCCGGAGAATAAGATTCATATAAGGAAAGTCCTGTTTCGGAGTTGGGGAATGATTCCGGTGTTTTCACCAGGAATGTTATAGAAGGGTCCGGAAGGTCCGGCACTCCGGAGGGGAAGGGTACATGAATGTGTCATAACAATATGGAATGGTTACATCATGTACTAGGTTACTTGGCTGGGCAAAATAAAGGGAGAAATCAAATCCTAGTTTGAAAGTCAAACGCCAATTTGAAAAAGTCAAACGGCAAGTTTGCTTGGTGGAGGGAGAGTAGGAAACCTACTTGGGGAGGAAGTCTCCTCCCTCCACCCGCCGGACAAGGAGGCCGACTTGGGGGAGGACTCCCTCCTCCCAAGCCGCGCCCTCCCACCTATATAAGGAGGGGCAGGACTGCCCCTCTCCCTCACACCCAACACACCCCAAAACCCTAGCCCTAGCCGCCGGCCTCCTCCAAGTCGCCGCCTCCCCTAGGGTTTTTCTCCAAGTCGCCGAGTTGGGGCTTCCCCAAGCCCTAGCCGCCGTCCAAGCTCCCCCCTTGGTGCCTCTAAACCCTAGATCACCAAGGTCTCTCTCATACTCCACCATACTCGCTCCGGCTTAAGGCGAAGCCCTGCGAGATCTCCCCTCTACTTCCGATACCACGCCGTCGTGCTGCCGGAATCGCGAGGAGAGTGCTACAACCTCCGCTGCCTGCTAGAACAAGGGATATGAAGGTCTTCATCGAGTACCGAACGTGTGACCGACTACGGAAGCGCTGCCGGAACGCAGCGCCGGAAGGATAGTCTACACGATCTTGAGATCGGCAAGAGTACGACTACATCACCCACGAGAATCTGCTCTCGTTAACCACTTTGGAATCTTCGAGGGTGAGTTCCTCTATCGACTCGTTGCTACAATCTAGTAGATAGATCTTGGCTTTTTTATTTGCATGCGGTAGAAATTTTTTGTTTTCCATGCTACGAACCCCAACATGTGTGCCAACGTGATTGCTCAAGATTTATATTCCAAGCTCAAAACATTATCCATCAAGCGACAATACATACCTATTGAAGCATCGACAAGACCACAGATCCTTCATCTGATCCATGGGACGCATCTAAGTTTATGCTCTATTTGGTTTCTCAATACGATCTAGTCGACTTATTTCTTCATTCTCCGCCTCTGCCATGGAGGCGCCTACATAGGGATATGGTCTCATTGGTTGAGCATCGCCGCTGAGATCAGGATTTTGTATTCAGGCACTGCCATGTCCGTGATTACCAGTTAGCGAAGGCACAAATTATAACTCTCATGCGTCTGGAAATTATCAACTACCGCCGCCACCACACGTCATGCCCAATTCGTTAATTGATTTCCCTAACGAATTGTTAGTTTGATTACCCTATCTAATAGAAATTATTTTATCATATCAATTGCGGATTATGTACCCCGCATTTTTAATGAACTATTTAGTGCTTAACTAATTATTGAGTTACTGATTTATTTGATAGGTCTGGCCATAGACCTACACTCAAACTAGTCGAATGTAGCTTACTTTTTTTATTTCAAAACATAATGTTACAGTTTGATATCCACGGTATACACTAGAAGACTTGATATATTTCATGTTTATCTCTTTCATGGTGAATTTTTTCTTTGTCTCACATGCTCATATGTTATATAAAATAAAATGAAGTTTTAATTCAAATATAGTATCATTAGATACCTATTTTGTTACTATCATCTTGGCCCCTCCTAGGATCAAATCCTGGATCCGCCCCTGGCGGACCCATCCCTGCAAATTGATTTTGTTTTGGGCAGCCCTACCCTACGCGTCCCCCGGGGATTTGTGCCTTTTATCCCCCGGTCCCCAGCCAACCACGTGTCCTTTTTTTGGATTAAAATCCCGCTTTTGTTACAAAAAGTCCCGCTTTTGTTACAAAAAGTCCCGTTTTTCTACAACTAGTCCTGCTTTTGCTACATATAGTAGAAAACGGTTCGGCCTAAAAAATAGAAAATTAGACTGGACCTCGCCGGAGATTTCGCCGGAGACCGTGTAGCAAAAAATTTGTGCTAATATAGCATATCCGATCTCGCCGGAGACTCTTAGGAGGTTTTCGCCGTTAGACCTCACCGGAGACCATGTAGCAACAAATTTGCGCTATTGTAGCAAAACCACTGTAGCAAAAAAATGTCCTATTGTAGCAAATTTAACTTCGCCGGAGACCTCGCCAGAGATCTCGTAGTAAACTATTGATACTATTTTAGCACCATCGTCGGCTGCATGTAGCAAAACACGACACCACTTGTAGTACCACCGCTGCTGCACATAGCACCGCTCACGACCCCATGTAGCAAACTTCGATGACATACGTAGCATCGCTGGTGATCTTTGGTAGCAACGCCGATGCCCTTGGGTAGCAACACAGTCACGCGGCTGAGAAAACTTCGCCGGAGAGAGGCCATGGAGGAAAGGTGCCACGACCTCCTCAACACACACGCAGCACGGGCCAGCCATGACGGAAAGGCAGCAGGTGCCTGCTAAAAAGAGGAGGAATCAGCGAGCTCCGGCGGCGAGCACCTCCGTCATGGCCGCTACCTCCGGCCAACGACGTCACACATCAGGTAGGTGGGGGGAGGGAGGAGCTGCTCCGGCCAGCGGCGACGCGCAGTAGGGAGGTGGGGGAAGGAGCTGCTCCGGCCAACGGCGGCATGCATCAGGGAGGCGGGGGAGGAGTTGCTCCGGCTAGCGGCAGCGGCGCGCGACAAGAGGGTGGGGGAGGGAGGCGCTTTGGCCGGCAGCACGCAGTAGGAAGGCGGGAGAGGCTCTCGGCCGCAGCGAGACAGCACGACGATGCGAGGCAACACACAGACGAGACTGGAGGAAGAAGATAAGATAAAGATAGGGACGAGTCAAGATGGGTTCAGGCTAGACGTACGGAGGGAGCTAGCGATCCGGGGGAAGAGGGATCGATCCCCCGGGAACTAGTATCCTTTTCCTTTTGTTTTATGGTTTAGTTTACGGGAACTGCTTGGCGTGCGCTCTTACAACCAACGACGGTTCTAAATTTACGGTCGTCGCTAGAGATGCTTGAAGATCGAAAACCTTGGATCCATGGACCAAAACACCACCCAAAGTTAATCTAACGCATACCACGTTTTGGTTTGTCGAGCCACCGTCCACGCGTCCACCCGCCGAATGTAGCCGGTGGGCAGATCCAGATCCATCCGTCCAGACGAGTTGGCGTTAGTTGATCCACCCCAAGTCTGAACTCTCAACACGCAAACCACATGCTAAATTCGATACTATTCTCTAGTCCTGCGCGCGAAGGGGTCAATACTCAATACGGCGCCGAGCCCACTCCATAGCCCCGCGCGCGCACGTTCGTGTATCTACCGACTACCGTGTATATAATCACTGGTCTGCACAACGGGTCTCTTTCTTGTTTTCTCATTTCTCCGGTGCGATTCGCTTTCCAACCCCACCATCCCACTCAATTCTTTCTTCCCTCCCACAATTGGCTTCTCGTCGCTCCTCCTTTCCCCTCCCTGCCCCCGCCTCGCTCACCGTGATCCCTTGATCCAGCGCTCGAGCAACAGATGGATCGGCCAGCGCCGGATCAGCGGTCGTCGCTCTTCTCGCCGTACCAGATGCGCCGCTTCAGCCTCGCCCACCGGTGAGCCGTCTCTTCTACCCGGGCTTCGAAATTTCTTAGTCGTGTCAGGTTTTTGCTTACTCGTTCGACGCTGGTGGGTATGCCTTCGCAGGGTGGTACTGGCGCCGATGACGAGGTGCAGGGCCATCGGCGGGTTGCCGGGGCCGGCGCTGGCGGAGTATTACGCGCAGCGGTCCACCCAGGGAGGGCTGCTCATCTCCGAGGGCACCGTCGTCTCGCCGGCAGGGCCGGGGTAATCTCGTCACTTCGATATCTCTCTCTGCTCTATGGTCGATCGGCACATGGTTGATGCTCCTGCTCTGTCTGCTGCATCTCTCTGACCTGTGTCGGTTCTAGATAACAGTAGTACAGCTAATACTACTGTCGTTTATCCGGGTCCTTCGATTTGTTTATTGATAGCACGACGTGTATGGTATCTGCATTCCTCAGATAAATATGTCTGCTAGATCTGGCAGAATATGTGGTTGTAGGCCAATCTGTCACCGAACATTTGGTTGGAGTACTAGCTTTGATTTCTATATTTCTATTAGTGGGTGGTTGTTCAATGACGAGTACACAAGACCTACTCTGCCCATAGTTTATAAGGAGTATAAAGTGTGACATATTTTTGGCGTGCGATTTAGGTCCCTGGTCTTACGAACAGCAGTTCATGGTCCATACGCCGGTGTAATTATGTCAATGGAGGTTCAATCATATTAGATTAGCGGCTAATTATCACCTAGTACTTTGACTGTACTGTAGCTACAGTTTGACCACGAGATTGAATAGTAAATGTTTTCCAATAACACTCCATACTTTGAGATTGTTTCTCTAGTATTTTCGCACGGTCAACGCATGGTTAAATTGTTGCTGTAGGAAAACAATAGGAGGGCTTGGACTATCGTTGACCAAGTTTTTTATATAGGATTAAGCTAAATGTGTAACTGTTGTTGTGAAGTATAAATAGAGAAATGGTCACAGATGGTAACACCTACAGTATGATTTATCTTGAGAGATGCACTAGATCTGCAAAGCCTTTCCTCTTAGTGCTTAAGTAGTTAAGCTTTCAGAATTATGAAAAAAACAATAAGATTCCCCTCAGCTTCTGAAGCTAATTAGTGACAATAATAGAAGGGATACTCGTCACGTTCATTAAACAGTATGTTTTACCACTCTGATGTATGTAATGTTACAGATATTTGGGAACTGGAGATACATCTCCCGTAAATATGAGCTAAAATTTCATGAAAATCACATGTTCTCTGAATAAAAGATAGATACAGGGAAGAGCAAGTTCTACACCCATGCATATTCTGTTCTGAGAAAAAATATCGGGGAGCCACCCTCGACTACATTGATCTTATGCGATTTAGGTCCCTGGTCTTGGGAATAGCAGTTTAAGGTCCTTACACTTGTGTACTTGTGTCAATGGAGGTTCAATCATATTTGATTAGCAGCTAATGAACGCTTTCGTACTTAATTGTACTGTAGCCACAGTTTAACCACGAGATTGAATATCTGTTGGAAGCTCGTAAATGTTTTCCAATAACACTCCATAATTTGAGATTGTTTCTCTAGTATTTTCGCACGGCCGGCGCATGGTTAAATTGTTGTTGAGATTGATCTTTAATGACATGTCTTCGGTAATTACCAATAAAGTGTGGTTTTGACCCGCTGTAGAAAAACAATAGGAGGGCTTGGACTACCGTTGACCAACTTTTATATAGGATTAAGCTAAATGTGTAATTCTGAACTCTGGAGATGCAAATGACCTGCTCAAGTTAGGGATCTAACTGTGCATCTAATGCTAAAGTAAAGGTAGTTGAAAACTCCAAAACAGGAATGATGATGCCTTTTTCTGACCCCATGCCCATTTCAAAGGGAGTTGTGAAGTATAATAGAGAAATGGTCACAGATGGTAACACCTATAGTATGATTTATCTTGAGAGATGCACTAGATCTGCAAGTAGTTTTAGCCTTTCCTCTTAGTGCTTAAGTAGTTAAGCTTTCAGAATTATGAAAAACACAAGAAGATTCCCCTCAGCTGCTCAAGCTAATTAGTAACAACAATAGAAGGGATACTCGTCAGATTTCATTAACCAGTATGTTTTGTACCACTCTGATTTATGTAATGTTACAGATATTTGGGAACTGGAGATACATCTCCCATAAAATATGAGCTAAATTCCATGAAAATCACATGTTCTCTGAATGAAAAATAGATACAGGGAAGAACAAGCTCTCTGAGAAAAAAATATCGGGGAGCCCTCGACTACATTGATCTTATGTATACAGAATTCTTAGATCAAACTCAGTGGTATTTGCAAGATGCAAGAAAAAAGTCCACATACTGAACAATGGTCATGGGGAATCAGTGGATCACTATACACCAGAGTTTTTAAGTTCTATCATACATACAAGATTAAATTTGCTCTTGAAATTTCTGCGTAGCTATAAGAAATAACTTTCGGATATTTTTTCATGGTTTTAGCATAATTATGTTTTCTTCATTTCAAACTCTCTGCCCATTTCCAAGGATATTTAACACAATTTAAGTTATCTAGAGATTCTTTTGATTTTCACAGCTGATGGACCTTTAGCAAGTTTCTGTTAGCTTTCTAGCGCCAATTCAGATGCTTAACAAACAAAACATTGTTGGGTAGGTTTCCTCACGTCCCTGGAATTCACAATCAAGAGCAGATAGATGCATGGAAAAAGGTGGTGGATGCTGTTCATGCGAAAGGAAGCATCTTTTTCTGCCAATTATGGCATGTAGGCAGAGCTTCGCACGAAGGTATGTTCATATCTAATAAATTTTGGAATATGTATTTGTCAAAGGTTGCTATTAGGTGAGGAAGAATATAACTACTTTGTATATAGGAAAATATATGCAATGAGAAATGAAAGAAAACCGGTTAATTGTGTTTTGTAGAAGCACTGGCTAGAGTCCATAAATGGCTAAAATTTGGAGCAATTATTTTAATCGACAAGTTCATATATCAAATTCAACCAAAACAAAAGTGTGGAATAAAATAAAAAATAGCAAATTGACTTCCATTCAGTAGAGTGCAATACAATATTCAACAAACGATGAAAGAAAATACCAACGTTACAACATTCCTCGCATGTGCTGTTTGTGCCTATGGAAAAAGAACCACGAAATAGATGTATCAACATGGATAGTTTGGCAGTACAAGAAAAAAATTGACAAGAGGAGAGCAGAGGCGAGGGAAAACATTCATGAATGGGTTGTCACCTGTGTGGAGTTTATGCTACCCGAACAGGAACCAAAGAGTATGTATTCATGAAAGTCGCATACATGGCATGCATGACATAAAAAAGTTCGAACTTGAAACAGTTAGCTTGTTATCAGATTTGAGCATCAATATCATTTATTGATCTAAACATATCATCTTTTGTTTCAAATGTTGACTTATGTTCCTCCATCGACCAGTATACCAGCCTGACGGCGCTGCTCCAATATCCTCAACTGATAAACCGATATCATCAAGATGGAAGATACTGATGCCTGATGGTTCATATGGAACGTATCCCAAGCCAAGGCGCCTTGCGACATCAGAAATACCAGACATAGTTGAGCAATATCGCCAAGCTGCCATAAACGCCATTGCAGCAGGTTACAGCACGCTTAAATTCACAAACCTTTGCGCCTAACCATATGGAACTATATGGCTCGAAATGCCTCACATATATTATAAGCTAATATGGCGATCAACTTCATTGCAGGTTTTGATGGCATCGAGATCCACGGTGCCCATGGCTACATCATTGATCAATTCCTCAAGGATGGTATCAATGACCGCACCGACGACTACGGTGGATCACTCCCCAATCGATGCCGGTTTCTACTTGAGGTGACCCGGGCCATCGTACCTTCCATAGGATCGGACCGAGTTGCAGTGAGGGTATCACCTGCCATCGACCACCTTGATGCCTATGACTCGAACCCCATGCAGCTTGGCATGGCTGTCGTTGAACGGCTCAATGCCCTTCAGCAAGAAACTGGACAGCTTGCTTACCTCCACGTGACTCAGCCCCGGTACGCGGCCTACGGGCAGACAGAGTCAGGCCCGCACGGCAGTGCTGAGGAAGAGAGCCGTCTGATGCGCACCCTGCGAGGCGCCTACCAGGGCACGTTCATGTGCAGCGGCGGCTACACGAGGGAGCTTGGGCTGGAAGCGGTGGAGAGCGGTGACGCCGACCTGGTGTCATATGGGCGGTACTTCATATCGAACCCGGACCTGGTTGAGCGGTTCAGGCTGAACGCAGGCCTAAACAAGTATGTGAGGAAAACGTTCTACACTCCTGATCCCGTCGTGGGTTACACGGACTACCCGTTCCTCGGCCAGCCTAAATCGCGCATGTAGTGTACTCAGAAGAGGTTTGTGCAATGTATTTGGTGAAATAAAGGAGTATATGTCACGGTATTTTCACTGTTCGGCTTGATAGACTACTTATTTGTACCTAGCGATGCTGCTATTGTCTTGGGAGTACATAAAGAATACTACTCCCTGTGGCCCATATTAATTGACTTTGATTTATCAAATTTTGGATGAACTTATATACTAAATAGTGTCTAGATTCATCCAAATTTTGATAAATCGAAGTCAATTAATATGGGTCGGAGGGAGTATGATATTGTTGTCGACTTGGTAATTGGTGGTGGCATATAGGTGCACCAATGCACCAGCTCATTGGAAAATGCATGTGAAGTTGATGAAATATTCTGAAAAAAAAAACAAGTTGTAAACACCCATCTATCATGTGTCAAATCTCTCTCTTTAGGTGTGCGTCAGATTAGAGATGAATAATAAGACATGGTAGTTTTATGTTGTGTCAATATTACCAATCAGAATTGATCCGAATATTCTGTGATATTTAATTTTGGTAATCAACAGTAGTACTAGTATGACTTATGGGGCATTTAACTTAAAGGTTGAGGAGCCCGAGCTCTAGGGTCTAGAGTTGCGTGTAATTAGATTTGTTCGTAAAATTGTGGAGCCACTTATCCAGAGAGGCTTATTTGAGTGAATATCGTCTAAACCAAAATTTCCTTTGACTTCTCTGTTCTAGAGGCGGCTAGGTCTTGTCTGTGATAATTCATTAGACACGTGTATACACGTGCCAGCGTGTCTAAGTTGATCAGCTGCTGTTGGAGCACTCGTTACCTTTATATACTCTACAATCCCTAGCACTAAGACTAATTTCGGCGGAGGCGGCGGCGACGTTCCTCTTTCTCCCTCCGCGACGCCTAGCATGTCTAGCAAGGTGAATATGGAAGCTAGGCCGGCTAGGTCGGCGCCTGATTCGGCGTCTGGCGTGGAGCCTAAGCCGGCTCCGTTGACCCAGATTCCCGGGCTCTGCGCCAGAGCATTAAAGCAATGGTGAAGACTTCTACCCAGGGGAGCCATGAAGTCAGCCAGAAGTTTTGTAGTCAGATCCCTTCGAGTAGTTTAGTGAAGAGAAGAGCTAGCCCGCCAGTAGAGTCTTCGACGTTGATGGGGAAGCACCGCACCAAGATCTCGGAGACTGTCGGGAGTTCTAGGCTGAAATCTACCGTTGGCGAGAGGAGACAAAAGTGACTTTTTATTATTTGTGCATTTGTACTTAAGTTACTAAAAAAGTACGAAATGAACTGAAAGTTCTTATTTTCCCAAATATATGGACTAGAGTCGCAATTCATCGGACCTATATAAGATCACTATAAAGGTCTAACAGTACGCTTCAAAACTAGATTTTGGATTGGAGAGGAATGTGTTCGCGCATGATGTGATAATCCTTGCGAGTTGCAAGGACATGTCTGTTTCGCGACTGATTGACATGATTCATGCTAGATTACTTGGAGGTTCAAACAGATGTCAAAATTAGTGTGGTTGGAGAAGTACGCACAAATTGAGCACTCCCATAAACTTATGCAGGTTTGAGATAATTATTCAGATAAACATCAGTTGGAATTATTTGCTATGGTTGATGATGCGGTACACTAGATCCAGATCTTGCTGCCAAAGATGTTGCTGCTGTAGTTTATAAATCAGCTTCTACTAATCAAACTATATACCATATTGTTTTAGATGTGGACACATACATACTTGATGACGGGGAAGAAAAGGACGTAGCTTGGTTGAGATATGATATGTTGGTCAATTTCAAATACATAACTATTGAAAAGATTAAAAAGAGGATTGCTGAACAGAGAAATTTGGCCCCTAAGAAGATGGCACGAATATGGTGGTGGCATTTCAAAAAGAAGGAGTTCATCAAAATTGTCGATAATGAAGATGTGCTGCTGGTTTTTTTGATGAAAGAAGCAAAGTAGGAGGGTGGTGTAACTTGTTGAGATTTATGATAGTTTTGAAGAGGCTATAGTGGATGAAGAAGTCCATGGAGTGGATGTACAAGACGAGGTGACCGTTGATCCGATCAAATGAGAATTGCAACCCAAGTCTTGTTCTTTAATCGGACGCTTCCTCTGTAATTCTACCTGAATTTCTACTATATGTTATACGGCTAAAACTTTGTGTGTAAATTTATTTATTCCATTATGCTTATTGAGTGATTGTAAATGTATTATGTGTGTTGAGATTTTCTACCAATTGTCGAGATAATCGAACATATTGTTCATTCAATAATCATTATTGTAAGGCATATGTACTTTGAAGTTTTACTGGATTTTACATAACTTCAATTAGCACGAGACGATCCATGCATATTATATGTTTCATTATTTAGAATATGTTCAACAATCAGTATATTTTTAGTCATAGTCATCATTGTGTAGAAAATTGGCCAAGTAATGCAAATACACCTATAATCAAATTATAGTATGCTTAATCTCAAGAGCACTAAAAAACTTACTTGGTAGACAATAGTAATTTGATTGATTGGCATGTCACTCACCGCATAGGTCAGTGACTTGCCACAATCCATTAAACTATTATAACATGCTAAATGAGCCACGTGAAAGCAACACCAAGAAATCGAACTTGGGTGGGTGCATTAAACTATTATAACATGCCAAATGAGCCACGTGAATGTAACACCAAGGAATCGAACTTGGGTGGGTGCAAATGCATCAACACCTCCCCACCATTATACAATTTTTTAGTGTGCGTTAATGTTTATATGTTTAGTCTATTCATTCGAATTCTCTAGGAAAATATCCATGGTAAAAAAACTCAAAGTTAGCATCACGCGCATAGTTGGCCATTGCCCTTGCCTCACTCCCCACTCGCTCTCTCACCACACTGCTCTACCCCCTCCTTCAGTCTCTCCCTTCCATTCATCGTCAATGCTACGCGACTGCATTGCCATGCAGTCATGGGATGATGGAGATAAGATAAGAAACAATAGCCTTGTCTCTAAGTTCAAACCAACTTAGTCCAAAGTGAGTTCTTCTTTTCTCTCATCTAGGGCTAGTGATGGGGGTTTGGGAGTTTCTCAATTGAAGCTTGAAATCTCCGATCACGCATACATCCATGAGATTTCTTAGCTCCGTGTTATGTTTTAGGTGCTAGAGACCATCTATGACCCTAGTTGGGAGGATGACACCTTCGATCCATATTACAGATGTAGTATAGCTTGCTTTTTACCAAGAAGAACTTGGTTTATCAAACCTTGGGAAGATTTTGCTTCGTGTAAGATATGTCAAACAAGACCTTAAAAACTTGTAGTATCTTTGTTTATCGAACCTTCACGTTTACTTGTTTTTTGTATCAATGGCTAAGGATTCACCTATAGCTGTGCATACATGTGGAATAGATAAAATGATAATAATCTCGTTCAGGAGTTGTAATCTATATAAGATAAAATTTGTGGGCGGTATGCCTATAAATACTATAGTATTTTCCAGCCACATGTACTATAAACTTTTGTCCAACTAATACACCACCGTCGCACAGGGTTACATAGTTATTAAGTAAAGAAGACCAAAGCCTTAAAATCTATGATGTTACTATTAATCCCAAATAGATCTCTAAACAACTACTGTTCTCCCCTTGTTGTCACTGGATTTCACGCATAGAATCTGATTACCATTCATCTCACCTCAGTACCTGTATCAATCCTCGGGATCTTGGGTACATGATAAGTCCTTGGATTGAGGTAAGAGACAAGAATACAAATGATAAATCCAATATAAAATCATAACATAATACTCCATGTTAGAGGATGCACATACTATTGCGAGGCTATGCCTTAGCCAATAGCCCATGCAGATTACTGATGATTAGATCAACAATCATAAACATTGTATAGAAATTATTAAGATGAAAACAAATAGTCTTACAATGCTGCCAATCGTGTTGAGATCAAGATTGTTGGAGATATGCCCTAGAGGCAATAATAAATGTAGTTATTATTATATCTTTGTGTTTATGATAAATGTTTACATTCATGCTATAATAGTATTAACAAGGAAACATTAATACTTGTGTGATTTGTAAACTTAATTTGAAGTCCCTAGTAAAGCCTCTATATAATACTAGCTTGTTGGTTAATAGATGATTGTGGTTTCCCTATCATGAACATTGAGATGTTATTAACAACAAGATCATATAGTTAGGAGAATGATATGGTGGACATACTCCTATAGATAAGCGTAGCATAAAGATCAAGTCATTTTAATAGTTCAATTGCTATATGCTTTCTGATACATAGTAACCTAATTCCTTCGACCATGAGATCATGCATATCACCTTTACCGGATGGATGCTTTGATGACATCAAACACCACACCGTAACTGGGTGGCTATAAAGGTGGCATTGAGTGTTCGGAAAGTATTGGTTGAAACACATGGATCAAGAGTGGGATTTGTCCATCCATATGACGGATAGATATACTCTGGGCCCTCTCGGTGAAATGTCATCCAATTAGCTTGCAAGCATGTGACTGGCTCACAAGGGATCACATATCACGGGAACGAGAAAAGAGTACTTATCGGTAACGAGGTTGAACTAGGTATGCAGAGATACCGACGATCATAACCTCGGATGAGTAAACTATCGTGAGACAAAGGGAAATTGGTATCGTATGTAAGTGGTTCATTCGATCGCAAAGTAATCGTAGAAATATGTGGGAGCCATATTAATTTCCAGATTCCTTTATTGGTTATTGATCGGAGAAGTGTCTCGATCATGTCCGCATAATTCACGAACCGTAGGGAGACACACTTAAGGATTCGACGTTGTTTGAGTAGTTATGGAATGATGAGAAAGAGTCCGAATGTTGTTTGGAGTCTCGAATGGGATTCGGGATATCACGAGGAGATCCGGAATGGTCCGGATAATAAGATTCATATAAGGAAAGTTCCGTTTCGGAGTTGGAGAATGATTCCGGTGTTTTCATCGGGAATGTTCTAGAAGGTTCCGGAATGTCCGGCACTCCGGAGGGGAAGGGTACATGAATGTGTTATATCAAGTTGGTATGATTGCATCATGTACTAAGTGTCATCCCTGAACAAAATAAAGGATTAAATCAAATCCTTGTTTGAAAAGTCAAACGCCAAGTTTGAAAGTCAAACGGCTATTTTTGGGAAGTGGAAAAGGAGGAGGAAACCGAGTTGGGGAGGAGTCCCTCCTCCCCACCGTCGGCGCACCACCAAGCCGAGTAGGGGAGGGACTCCCCTTCCCTTGGCCGGCCGGCCCCTCCACCTATATAAGGAGGGGCAGGGCTCCCCTCCTAGACACACAAGATCCCCGCCTCCAAACCCTAAGCCGCCGGCGCCGCCACCTGCTGCCGCCGCCGCCCTAGGTCAAGCTGCCGCCGCCTAGCAACCCTAGCCGCCGGCCAAGCTTCCTCCTCGGCATGTCTAAACCCTAGATCATGGAGGGACTCTCTCATACTCCACCATACTCGCTCCGGCTTAAGGCGAAGCCCTGCGAGATCTCCCCTCTACTTCCGGTACCACGCCGTTGTGCTGCCGGAATCGCGAGGAGAGTGCTACAACCTCCGCTGCCTGCTGGAACAAGGGAGAGGAAGGTCTTCGTCGAGTACCGAACGTGTGACCGACTGCGGGAGCGCTGCCAGAACGCAGCGCCGGAAGGATCGTCTACGCGATCTTGAGATCGGGAAGAGTACGACTACATCACCCATGAGAATCCGCTCTCGTTAAACACTTTGGAATCTTCGAGGGTGAGTTATTCTATCGACTCGTTGCTACAATCTAGTAGATAGATCTTGGCTTGTTTGTTTGTATGCGGTAGAAATTTTTTGTTTTCCATGCTATGAAACCCTACAGTGGTATCCGAGCCGTGTCTATATGTAGATCTGTTGCACGAGTAGAACACAATGGTCATTGTGGGCGTTGATGCTTTTATTGTCGATTGCTTCTTGTGTACTTTGCATCTTGCGGGATGTTGGGATGAAGCGGCCCGGGCTAACCTTACATGACATCGTTCATGAGACTTGCTCCACGCTTGACATGCAACTTGTATTGCATAAGTGGCTTTGCGGGTGCCTGTTTCTCCTAGCATAGTTAAGATCCAATTTACAACGGGTGATTAACAATACTAGTATCAATGTTGTGGTTCTTGTTCGTAAGTTAGAACGACACTTATTGAAAGCCCCAAACAACGTAAAATATGAAAAGAAAGTAGAGGCGTCTAACTTTGTTTTGCAGGGGTGTGCTGTGATGTGATATGGCCATGATTGTGATTATATTTGATGTATGCAATGTTCCTTATTGTAAGTTGGCAACCGGCAGGAGCCATATGGTTGTCTTTAATTTATGTTAAGACCCGCGTGTCTATTCAAAGTAGTTATAATAGTTGAAGCCGGTGGACGACAACCATGGAGAAGCGTCATTGACCTTGATGCAATGCCGGTGATGATGGAGATCATGTTCGTGCTAGAAGATGGAGATCGGAAGCACAAAGAAGAAAGGCCATATCATATCACATATTATGAATTGCATGTGATGTTAATCCTTTATGCATCTTGTATTTCTTAGTAGACGACGGTAGCATTATAAGATGATCCCTCATGCACATGAATTTCAAGTCATAAAGTGTTCACCCTTAGTTAGCACCGTTGCTAAAGCTTGTTGTTTCGAAGCACCACGTGATGATCGGGTGTGTTAGATTCCGCAAGTGTATACAACGTGAGCAAGCCAGATTTGCTCATGCGGAAACTAAGGTTTGATCTTGACGAGCCTAGCATGTACAGACATGGTCTCGGAACATGGATCACCAAAAGGTACAGCATGAATCATATAGTAGATATGATGAACATGACGATTGTTCGCCATTGAAACTATATAGACTCTCGTGATGATCGGTGTTGATGTGGTGGATTTGGTTCGTGTGATCACTAAAACAATGTGAGGGATATTGTTTTGAGTGGGAGTTCACCTAGATTAATTTTATTATTAATTTGAACTCAATTGTCATAGACTTAGTCTAAACTATTGCAAATATGTTGTAGATCAATGGCAGCCCCTACCATCAATTTTAATGCGTTCCTAGAGAAAGAAAAGTTGAAAAACAATGGAAGCAACTTCGCGGATTGGTTCCGCAATTTGAGGATTGTCCTCACAGCTGGTAATTTGACCTATGTGCTGGATGCACCGCTGGGTGACCCACCTGCAGCTGATGCTGCCGATGAAGTAAAGAATGCTTACCTCACTCGGAAGACTCAGTACTCCATAGTTCAGTGTGCTATCTTGTATGGTTTAGAATCGGAGCTTCAGAAAAGGTTTGAGAATTCAGACCCATATGATATTGTCGAGGATCTCAAATTGATCTTTGAGACTCATGCGGCAATTGAAAGCTATGAGGCTTCTGAAAAGTTCTTTAACTGCAAGATGGAAGAGGGCAGCTCCGTCAGTGAGCATGTTCTTAAGATGTCTGGCCACGCAAACAAACTTCAAAGCTTGGGTATTGTGATTCCTAATGCTTTGGGGATTTACCGTGTCCTCCAATCACTACCACCAAGTTACAAGAACTTTGTGATGAACTAAAACATGCAAAACATGAACAAGACGTTTCCAGAACTCTTTGCCATGTTGAAATCTGCAGAAGTGGAGATCAAGAAAGAGCACCAAGTGTTGTTGGTCAATAAGACCACCAAATTCAAGAAAGGCAAGTCTAAGCAGAAGGGACACTTCAAGAAGGGTGGTAAGAAAGTTACCACGCCGACGAAGAAGACCAAGGCTGGACCTAAGCCTGATACTGAGTGCTTTTACTGCAAGGGAGAAGGTCACTGGAAGCGGAATTGCCCAAAGTACTTGGCGGATTTGAAGAACGACAACATCAAGAAGAAAGGTATATCTGACATACATGTTATTGATGTGTATCTCACTAGTACTTGTAGTAGTGCCTAGGTATTTGATACTGGTTCGGTTGCTCATATTTGTAACTCGAAACAGGTGCTGCAGAATAAACGGAAGCTAGCGAAGAACGAGGTGACGATGCGCGTGGGAAACGGATCAAAGGTTGATGTGATCGCGGTCGGCACGCTACCCCTTCATCTACCATCGGGATTAGTTTTATACTTAAATAATTGTTATTTGGTGCCTGCGTTAAGCATGAACATTATATCGGGATCTTGTTTGTTGCGAGACGGTTACTTGTTTAAGTCCGAGAATAATGGTTGTTCGATTTATATGAGTAATATGTTTTATGCACATGCACTTTTGATAGATGGTCTATTCTTGTTGAATCTCGATAGTGGAAATACACATATTAATAACATTGAGGCTAAACGTTTGAAATCGAGCGATAACTCGACCTATATGTGGCACTGTCGTCTTGGTCACATTGGAGTGAAGCGTATGAAGAAACTCCATTCCGATGGACTTCTTGAATCACTTGATTTCGAATCACTTGAAAGATGCGAAGCATGTCTGATGGGTAAAATGACTAAGACTCCATTCTCTGGTATGATGGAGCGAGCTACGGACTTATTGGAAATCATACATACCGATGTGTGTGGTCCAATGAGTGTAGCATCGTGCGGTGGTTATCATTATGTTCTTACCTTCACGGATGACTTGAGTAGATATGGGTATATCTATTTCATGAAACATAAGTCCGAAACTTTCGAGAAGTTTAAGGAGTTTCAAAGTGAGGTAGAGAATCAACATAACAAGAAGATTAAATTTCTACGTTCTGATCGTGGAGGTGAATATCTAAGTTACGAGTTTGGCGAGCATTTGAAGAAATGCGGAATACTTTCACAATTGACACCGCCGGGAACACCACAGCGTAATGGTGTGTCCGAACATCGTAATCGAACTCTCTTAGATATGGTTCGTTCTATGATGTCACTTACAGATTTACCGCTATCATTTTGGGGTTATGCATTAGAAACAGCCGCATTCACTTTAAATAGGGAACCATCTAAATCCGTTGAAACGACACCGTATGAATTATGGTTTGGGAAGAAACCTCGATTGTCGTTCCTTAAAGTTTGGGGATGCGAAGCCTATGTAAAGAAGTTACAGCCGGACAAGCTTGAACCCAAAGCGTAAAAATGCGTCTTCATAGGATACCCGAAGGAAACTATTGGGTATACCTTCTATCATAGATCCGAAGGCAAAATCTTCGTTGCCAAGAATGGATCCTTTCTAGAGAAGGAATTTCTCTCGAAAGAAGTGACTGGAAGGAAAGTAGAACTCGACGAGGTTGTCGAACCTTCTCTCGAAATTGCGAGTAGCGCAGCGCCGGAAGAAGTTCCTGTGGTGCCTACACCAATTAGAGAGGAAGCTAATGATGATGATCATGAAACTTCGGTTGAAGTTTCTACAGAGCCTCGCAGGTCAACGAGAACTCGTACCACTCCAGATTGGTATGATCCCGTTATGAGTGTCATGTTGGTGGACAACACCGATGACCCTGAGACATATGAGGAAGCGATGATGAGCCCAGATTCCAATAAATGGCAAGAAGCCATGAAATCCGAGATTGGATCCATGTACTAAAACCAAGTATGGACTTTGGTGGACTTACCGGATGGCCGGAAGGCTATCGAGAACAAATGGATCTTCAAAAAGAAAACAGATGCTGATGGTAATGTTACTGTCTATAAAGCTCGACTTGTCGCAAAAGGGTTTCGACAAATTCAAGGAGTTGACTACGATGAGACTTTCTCACCAGTAGCGAAGCTAAAGTCTATGAGGATTATGTTAGCAATCGCTGCATATTATGATTATGAGATATGGCAGATGGATGTCAAAACAACATTCCTCAATGGAGACATTGAAGAGTTGTATATGATGCAACCCAAAGGTTTTGTTGATCCTAAAGATGCTAACAAGGTATGCAGACTTCAACGGTCCATCTATGGATTGAAGCAAGCATCCCGAAGTTGGAATCAACGTTTTGATAAGGTGATCAAAAGTTTTGGTTTTATACAAACTTATGGAGAAGCTTGTATTTACAAGAAAGTGAGTGGGAGCTCTGTAGCATCCTTAATACTATATGTAGATGACATATTGTTGATTGGGAATGATGTAGACCTTCTTAATAGTGTCAAGGAATATTTGAATAATAGTTTTTCAATGAAGGATCTTGGCGAAGCAGCTTACATATTAGGCATAAAGATTTATAGAGATAGATCGAGACGCCAAATATCATTGTCACAAAGTACATATTTGGACAAAGTTCTAAAGAGGTTTGGAATGGAAGATAGCAAGAAAGGGTTCTTGCCCATGTTGCCCAATACGACCTTGAGTAAAACTCAAAGTCCGACATCGGCAGAAGATAGAGAAAGGATGAGTAAGACTCCCTATGCCTTAGCCATAGGATCTCTAATGTATGCCATTCTATGTACTAGACCCGACATTGCATATGCTGTTAGTTTAACTAGCAGATATCAAAGTGATCCAGGAGTGGATCATTGGACAGCGGTCAAAAACATCCTTAAGTACTTGAGAAGAACTAAGGATATGGTTCTTTCTTATGGAGGTGATGAACAACTCGTTTTTAATGGTTACACCGATGCTAGTTGGAACACCGATCCAGATGATTCTAAATCACAATCTGGATACGTATTTATTTTGAATGGTGCAGCAGTTAGCTGGAGGAGTGCAAAGCAAAGCGTTGTGGCGAGATCTTCAACTGAATCGGAATACATGGCTGCTTCGGAGGCTTCACAAGAAGCGATATGGATGAAAGAGTTCATTACAGAGCTGGGTGTGGTTCCTAGTGCGCTGGACCCAATGTCTATCTACTGTGATAACATGGGCGCCATAGCCAATGCGCAAGAACCAAGGTCACACAAGAAGCTGAAGCACATCAAGCTACGTTTTCACGCTATTCGAGAACATATCCAAGATGGGGATATAAAGATTTGCAAAGTACACACATATCTGAATGTGGCGGATCCGTTGACTAAACCTCTCCCGAGGGCAAAACATGACTAGCACCAAACTGCCATGGGTGTTCGGTATATTACCATGTAATCTAGATTAGATGACTTTAGTGCAAGTGGGAGACTGTTGGAGATATGCCCTAAAGGCAATAATAAATGTAGTTATTATTATATCTTTGTGTTTATGATAAATGTTTACATTCATTCTATAATAGTATTAACAAGGAAACATTAATACTTGTGTGATTTGTAAACTTAATTTGAAGTCCCTAGTAAAGCCTCTATATAATACTAGCTTGTTGGTTAATAGATGATTGTGGTTTCCCTATCATGAACATTGAGATGTTATTAACAACAAGATCATATCGTTAGGAGAATGATATGGTGGACATACTCCTATAGATAAGCGTAGCATAAAGATCAAGTCATTTTAATAGTTCAATTGCTATATGCTTTCTGATACATAGTAACCTAATTCCTTCGACCATGAGATCATGCATATCACCTTTACCGGATGGATGCTTTGATGACATCAAACACCACACCGTAACTGGGTGGCTATAAAGGTGGCATTGAGTGTTCGGAAAGTATTGGTTGAAACACATGGATCAAGAGTGGGATTTGTCCATCCATATGACGGATAGATATACTCTGGGCCCTCTCGGTGAAATGTCATCCAATTAGCTTGCAAGCATGTGACTGGCTCACAAGGTATCACATATCACGGGAACGAGAAAAGAGTACTTATCGGTAACGAGGTTGAACTAGGTATGTAGAGATACCGACGATCATAACCTCGGATGAGTAAACTATCGTGAGACAAAGGGAAATTGGTATCGTATGTAAGTGGTTCATTCGATCGCAAAGTAATCATAGAAATATGTGGGAGCCATATGAATTTCCAGATTCCTCTATTGTTTATTGATCGGAGAAGTGTCTCGATCATGTCCGCATAATTCACAAACTGTAGGGAGACACACTTAAGGATTCGACGTTGTTTGAGTAGTTATGGAATGATGAGAAAGAGTCCGAATGTTGTTCGGAGTCTCGAATGGGATTCGGGATATCACGAGGAGATCCGGAATGGTCCGGAGAATAAGATTCATATAAGGAAAGTTCCGTTTCGGAGTTGGAGAATGATTCCGGTGTTTTCATCGGGAATGTTCTAGAAGGTTCCGGAATGTCCGGCACTCCGGAGGGGAAGGGTACATGAATGTGTTATATCAAGTTGGTATGATTGCATCATGTACTAAGTGTCATCTCTGAACAAAATAAAGGATTAAATCAAATCCTTGTTTGAAAAGTCAAACGCCAAGTTTGAAAGTCAAACGGCTATTTTTGGGAAGTGGAAAAGGAGGAGGAAACCGAGTTGGGGAGGAGTCCCTCCTCCCCACTGCCGGCGCACCACCAATCCGAGTAGGGGAGGGACTCCCCTCCCCTTGGCCGGCCGGCCCCTCCACCTATATAAGGAGGGGCAGGTCTCCCCTCCTAGACACACAAGATCCCTGCCTCCAAACCCTAAGCCGCCGGCGCCGCCACCTGCTGCCGCCGCCGCCCTAGGTCAAGCCGCCGCCGCCTAGCAACCCTAGCCGCCGGCCAAGCTTCCTCCTCGGCGTGTCTAAACCCTAGATCGTCGAGGGACTCTCTCATACTCCACCATACTCGCTCCGTCTTAAGGCGAAGCCCTGCGAGATCTTCCCTCTACTTTCGGTACCACGCCGTTGTGCTGCCGGAATCGCGAGTAGAGTGCTACAACCTCCGCTGCCTGCTGGAACAAGGGAGAGGAAGGTCTTCGTCGAATACCGAACGTGTGACCGACTGCGGGAGCGCTGCCGGAACGCAGCGCCGGAAGGATCGTCTACGCGATCTTGAGATCGGGAAGAGTACGACTACATCACCCACGAGAATCCGCTCTCGTTAAACACTTTGGAATCTTCGAGGGTGAGTTATTCTATCGACTCGTTGCTACAATCTAGTACATAGATCTTGGCTTGTTTGTTTGTATGCGGTAGAAATTTTTTGTTTTCCATGCTACGAAACCCTACAAAGATTACAAGTAGATGACTATGGCTATGGTGGGAAAATAGTGATGGATAGGACAGATGACTATGGTTATGGCTATGGTGGCATCTTTGCGGTGGATCTCCTCTCCTCACATGTGAATGGATTCAAATGCATTAGGGTTTCTGGCGGCTATGTTCTGAATAATATATGGCTACCTTCACGAAAGCTGCTTGGTTTGACTAGGCGAAGGCGGTGGCACATGGTATGGGCGCGCCATACGGGCGGGGCGTGTTCATACCCGTGCTCGTTAAAGCACATGCCTTCTCCTTCGTGGCCTATTTGACTTGGGGAGATTAGGATCTCGTGATTTATCATTAATTAGCCTAGATTTTGCCATAAAAGTGTCCATTTCTGCAAGGAGAAAAATCCAAGAAAGGATTTGCACATCTATGCAATAATTATTCATTAGTGACAAGGTTAGAGAGATATTTCATCAATTAATTAACTAATATGAAGTCTAAACATAGATAAAAATGATTGTATTTCATAGCCATCAAGTTCCCTAAGCTTAAACCTTGATCGTCCTCGGGCAAAAAAGAAAAATCATAAGGAACTCAACGTGTTAAACTGAAACAATGAGAAAACAAGTTCACTTGCAATTAGCAGTTTCATGCACCCACCACTTCTTCGATCTAAAATCTTAGCATAGAAAGAGTAGTGGTAAGAATATCATACAAGCTTTGTTAAGTCAAGATAATCACAATAAAAATTTCATTAACATGAACAACTAGATGAATAAACAGTTATTCCAATTCCTCTAGTTAACTCTCAGCTTGCCAAGGAGCATTAGAAAATTCATATTAACAAGTAAGAGTGAGAGATCATGTAAAAATAAAAATAGCTTTAAAGCATCTCATTATAAAACACCCACATCAATAAATCAAGGCTATCAAAACACTTATTTTAATTCTTTGTCTTTCTAAAACTCAAGTTCTTCAGTGAGTTTAATCAGTCTATGTAGGCTAGGATGGTTTTGCATACTAACATAGTAGAAGATGTTCTTACTTTGATGATTAGAAAATCTTGTAAGCATGGTTTGTTAGAAGGTGTTTTAACTAATCTCATAGAGGAAGGTGTTAGTATGCTATAATATGATGATCATAACATCTTTATGTTTAAAGATAGTTTGGAACATGCTAGAAATTTAAAGTTCATTTATGTTTATTTGAAGAAATGTATGGTTTGAAAATTAATCTCCATAAAAGTGAGATCTTTTTCTTTGGTAGAGCTGGACAAAAAAGTCATAGTTATGCTAGTATTTTCACTTGTGTGGAAGGAAAGTTCTTTTTAGATATCTAGGAGTACCTCTTAATTGTGTAAGGTTATGTAATCTGGATTATGGAGAGGCCAAGGTGAAAATGAAAAAAAACATGTGTGGAAAGGGAGACAAAACTCCTATGGTGGTAAGATGATTCTGCTCATATCTTGTCTTAGTAATGTACCTTATTACGTTATGTCTATGTTCGAATTACCAAAGGGTCATAGTTATAAGTTTAAATTTTATATGAAGATTTTGTTCTGGTAAGAATAGGAAGGGGTTGAAAAATATAATCTGGTAAGCTGGGAGAAGATTTGTCAGCCAAAAGAGCAGGGTGGGATAGGGGTAGTGGATCTAGAGACAATGAATGTTTGTCTGTTAAGTAAATGTCTCTAGGAGTTAGAAAATAGTGAATGTTTATGGAAAATGTCGCGTAGGAGTTAATATGTTAAAAATGATTTGTTGTCTATGTGTAAGCTCAAGCCTAGTGAATCTCATTTCTGGCTTGGTTTAGTGAAGGTTAAATATATTTTCTTTTCTTTTTGTAGGAAGAGAATAGGCAATGGCAAGAGAACTAGGTTTTGGGAGGACCATTCGGTTGGGGATGCTCCCCTTATGAATAAATTTCCTAGACTTTATGGTTTGAATTTTACTGCTAATATTAGTGTGGCTAGAGTTTTGGCGGAAGGATGGGTGTGTGTTAGGTTTTGAAGAGTGTTGTGGGGTGAGACTGTAGTTGCCTGGGTTTAGGTTCAGATTTTATGTGTGAATGCTAGTCTGTCTGATTATAATGATGTTTTGGTCAAGAAGCTGACAAAATCATTTCCAGTACAGTCCATGTACCCTTTTCTAAAAATTTATCAAGTTAAATGGCCTCATAGGAAACACTGGTTGTTACAGTACCTCTTAAGATTGAATTTTTTATGGTTAGCTGCTCATAATAACATTTGGACTAAAGATAACTTGTGGCACAGATGGTGAAAATGAAAAGAATCTAAGTATAATCTCCATGATAGAGATGAGATGATTAATTTTTTTAATGTGCATTAGCCAGATATGTGTGGGGAGTGATCAAGCGCTCTTTCAGCCTTTCTAGCTCACCTTGTAAGTTTGATGAAATAGGTCCATGGATTTGGAGTTTTCCTAATGAGTTAGAACCGTGGCTGCTGCGGGGGTAACTGCTTTGTTATGGACTATCTGGGAAACAAGGAATGCTTTGTGTTTGATAGAATCATTCCTTCAGATCCTTATAATGTACAGAACTGAAGTAACCTTCCTTACCTATTGGATTTTTTATTGGATTCATCTGTAGAAATTAAGCACCCGACGAGCTCAGGTTATCGCGGCGCAACGGCTGTATGTAGTAGCCCTAGAAGCTTTCAGGTCTCACAATAGGTGGGCGTCGTTGACCAAAAGGATTGGTGATGGCTGAAGAAGTTGAAGCTGGCAAAAGAGTTTGAAGAAAGTTGTTAGCATAAAACTATCACTTTACATGTCATTTTTTTCAAATAATACCAGGTGATTTTTCAATCACAAAAAACTACCAAATCGGAATCAAATTGTCGCAGAAAGCACCGATCCATATTTAATCGCGAATTGACACCAAAACTGACAGCGTGACCCACATGTAAGGAGAAAAGTTGCTGACGTGGATTGGTCCCACCTGTCAGCTCTATTAAAAATTAGTCAAAATATCAAAAGAAAATATAAAAAGTGGGACACGTTGACCCATCTCCCCCATCCCCTCCGAGAGGCAGTCCGTCACTGGCGAAATCTCCCGCCGCCGCCCGCATCAGCGTGCCTCCGCCGGAGCGCATCGTCGCCATACCACCGCCGGTGGTTCTCTTGCCACCGGAGAGATTACCGGGTTGAGCAGCCCAACAGTGAATACCGCCACGGCCTCCGGCTCTAGGGCGTCGAACGTCTTGCCGAGGATGTCGTCGGCTCTCAGGAGGCTCCGGCCGTTGGCGACGAACTGCTGCGTGAAGAGGTTGCCCGGGTCACATAGCGCCCGAGGAAAGGAAGACCTCAGGATGCGGCCCATGCTGGGGACATCGGCCTTGAGGTAGGACGGGTAGTACACGTAGAGAGAGAACATGGTGGCGGAGGAGGTGAAGAGGACGTAGCACGGACGGCGGAGCTCGTTGGCCATGGGGATCGCCACGGAGGCCAGGGAGATGTCGGCGACGAGCGCGTCAGCTCCGGTGAGGAGCGGGGGCACTAGAAGGGGCATGGAGCAGCGGGAGGCCTCGTAGTTGGCGTAGAACGGGCCGGCTCTAGAGAACTCAGGCGCATCGAGCGGCAGGAGGCGGAGGTCGAGGCGGCTCACGGCCGCGGCGGAGGACGATGGCGAGGAAGGGAGCGAGGACGCGGCACTCCCGAACAGGGCTAGGGCGCTGACGGCGGTGAGCAGGCGACTCCTCATGAGGGCGCCGACGGCGTCAAGCACACGACTCCGCACGACGGGGATGGTCAACGTCGTCCCCTTTTTTTATATATTTTGATTATTTTTTAATAGAGCTGATAGGTGGGACCGTGAACAACTTTTCTCCTTAGGTCGTGCTGTTAATTAGTTTCGGCGTCAATTCACAATTAAACATGGATCAATGCTTTTTGCGACAATTTGGTTTTGATCTGGTAGTTTTTTGCGATTGAAACATCACCTGGTATTATTTGGAAAAATTGACATGTGAAGTGGTAGTTTTGTGCTAATAACTAGTTTGAAGAAGAGATGAATAAAAAGGAAATGTTCGTTTGTAATGTGGTGTGTGAGGATAGAGTACAAATTCCGTAGTCGCTGTTTTACTCTATGTCTCTTTTATGTTTAGCCCAGAATTGCGTTGAGAAGGATGTTTTCTTGTAGGTGTGCTTGATGCTGGGAGTTACCGATGGGGAGGGTGTGTGTAGTCAAATTTGTATGAACAAAACTACTGTTTTATCGGTTTCGTTTTAATGAAATTGATGAGAGCGTGAGCTCCTTAATTCGAAAAACAAATTATCCAAAAACAACGGAGATATGAGTATGAGGAGGAATATCTGAAAATATATATCCATCTTATCCACTGTGTGAATTGCCGAATGGAGCCTTGAGCAATTAATAAGCAACCGGTGGCTATAACACTTTTTGAACAATCACAAATTAAACTGAACGAGCGACCAGTTCTTTGTGGTCTTTTCAACAAATTACAATGGCAGCTCTCATGAACTTATTGAACAATAATGTCAAATGAAATCAACACGAGGAATCAAACACGAACACTGAACGGAATACGGAAGAGTTGACATGACAAGCGGACGCACACACATGCAACTTAATCTGATACGCTGACACTACCACGGTTAACCTTTGTGAGAAGAGGTTAGTTAATTAGCCGCTGCCTCCGAGCACGGACTTGAGCTTCTTCACCTGCGCGTCGTCTAAGAAGGTGACCTTCTCCACGACGGCGGACGGCAGGTTGTTGGCGAAGAGCGCGTAGTCGGTGAGCTGCAGGCCGGGGTTGGGGCCGCTGAACGCGACGAGCGCAACCGCGGGCGACCCGCCGCCGTTGTACTGGTAGTGGAGCAGGCCCTGTGGGAACACCATCACGTCGCCCTTGTAGAGCGTCTTGGTGTAGACCGTGTTGGACGAGGAGCTGATGAAGCCCGCCAGGATGGTGCCCTGTGTGACGAAGAGGAGCTCGGAGGCGGCCGGGTGGGTGTGCAACGGCACCACGCCGCCCACGGCGATGTCGAGCCTCGCGGCGGAGATGCCGAGGCCGTTCACCCCGGGGAACTGGCCGACGAAGGCCGGCGTCACGGCGGCCTTGATGAGGTTGCTGGTGTTACCAGCGACGGCGAGGCCGTGGTAGTAGAAGTCCCCGGCACTCACGTGGGCCTTGCACGGGTATCCCGCCGGCGTGTCGCCGCGGGACAGGTCGGCGACGCAGAAGTCCTGGGTTAGAGCCAAGGCGGAGAAGGGCAGGATGAGGAATGAGAGGAGCACGGGGAGTAACATTGCGTTGGCCATGGCTTGCTAATGCTTGGCTTGTGTGCTTCGAGTTTGGTACCGTTTGTGTGTGCTCTTGTGGTGTTTATATAGGAGAGGAGACGGTGCGTGCGGCTGCCGGCTGGTACGTGTGCACGTACAACAATACTAATATAACGGGAGTGATATTTGGCGAGGCGTGCATGGTACTGTCAAGATCTTTTCTGGAGAGGTGCGTCGAGGAGGTCAGTGGGCAAGCATTTAGCTGTGCGTGATCCACAAAATAGGACGGCTTTGACCTTTAATTAAGTAAAGCTCTTGAAATACCATGACAAGATGAGCTTTATTTGCGATGATATGAAGTCACTGTCTCATGCAGACGCTAGATCTTTACAACGGTAACATGTAGTGTTAGCTAGTGCCACATGATCGAATGCAGGCAAAGCTTCTTGCATGAAATCAACACGTGTACTTGCCTACGATCGACATGGTCCATATATGGCGACGATAACCTTTTGTTCTCTCGCATGTGAAGCTTGTCGACCAAAACTGCACCGTTCTTTGTTGCTTTGCAAAAATAAGTCTGGTGAAGCATCTCTAGTAGATGATCTAAAATAAGGCACCCTCAAAATAGTTTTAGGGCATCAAGAATTGTTCTTCCCCAGCATATGATGCAACATAGGGTACCCGAAAATATTCTGCCGCATCAGATGATATAAATAGGGCATCAAAACATGTTTTCATTTTCCACATTGCATACATATGAAACAAATAATACACAAATAGTATAAATATAATCTCAAATAATTGCAGAACAACTAAAACACAAATAGTACACGATTATTACGTAGTCCATCAATCATTAGCATAAAAATCAATACCAAATTCACCGAACATGACACAAAGTGAATCACATACATGAACATAGAGATGAAACTAGTAGTTTTGTTGGTCATTCCATGTCCACTACTTCTCGATAAGATCTTTTTGAAGATATTTTTTCTTATCTAAATCTCGAATGTCATGGTACACCTCAAGAAAACATCGGATTTGATCGCAGGGGAGGGGAAGGTGGTAGTGGGGTGCGCGTTGGGCTCATTGACACCGAGAGGTTGATTCATTGCCAAGTCAGACTTCACGCCCGGCAGAGGCGGCTGAATGCTGGCGACTGCCGGATAGGACGATGGTGGGGGGTGGTGGTCAATCCCAAATCGCATGGCAGCGAGGTTGTTGTGGTGGCCATAATCCTAATTACCGGCTTCATTATCAAATGGAATCGATAATTATATCATTGTTGCTTTAAAATTTCTATTAATATAAACCATTATCAAGCTAGTATTCACTCTTCACGATCTTAGACAACAAAATAACATGAACTCGGATATTGATATTCTGTTGCAAGTGCATGAGTTATTTCAAATTTGCCCAAAATTTCGTCGAGATTATAATTTTTTCCATCGCTTTCTTCATAATCAGCCAGGTGGCAACCCTTTGCGGTCTTCGCATCAAGTCACCAATCTTCTTGTGGTCAGACCTCCTCGATCTGGCCACCGGTGAGTCCCTAACCTTTCATTCATAGGAAATACGAGGACTTGCACATATGGTGCTCCTTGGACCTCTCGATCTGATGGGATGTTGCACCAAGATTTTGTTGTTAGAATTGGGACATGTCTGCAACAAGATTTTCAAGATATCAACACATATGCAAAATATCATGGCTGTTGTGATTTCGAGCACTATACAGTAATAGCGAAGACATGGTCTTGGATGCAGTGAAAACTTTGCTTCACATGCTATTGTTCGGACTTGACTTGCATGACGACGTTCCAGTCTATGACGGACACGAGTTCTTGTGAGCCTGGTAGTGGATGGCTTGCAGTAACGGCCTCCGCAAGTGGGGGGAGACAATGCCGATGGACATCTTTGTTGGTGGTGCTCTCGAGTATCGGGTTGTGATTTTCAGGGTGAAAGACCGAAGGTTTGACCTTGATTGGCTGTACCTGGCAATGACCTTGTTGAAAGTACTACTTTTTTGGAAATGCGGTCTTTATTTAGGGTAAAAATTTAAGATCTTTGATCGAGCGGGGACAATGTTTGTGCATTGTTCTCTTCTTCGAGGCGTTGATTTTGCAGAACCTATTTTGTAGTACAGGTGTTGTCTTTGGTGATGATTAGAGAGATGCTATGGGTGTTTCATCATAGTGTAGGTTTTTTTCTTTCTTTCTTTGTCAGTGTGAATCACTAATTACTACAGGAATGGATGGATACGCCGACAGCCAAATGTCGGGGCCGTCGGCGTAGACCGTGACCAGGTCAGCCCCGCCAAGCAGCCGTCGACGTAGAATTGCCCTCCATGTGACCTACGCGTACAGCTGCCCTCGGCGTAGCTATTTTTCCTTTTACCTCATTAAACTTTGAAAATTCATAACTAAATTATTCTAATTCGGAAAAATACAAATAATATATCAAAATTTGCAGATAAATAAGATCTATCTATCTACACTCAAATATTACACATTTGTAAAAAAAATAATTAAAACATAAAACATTATATATAGTTTAAAACAGGCATAAGAAATTCAAAAAGATCCAAACAATGTGAAACCTTCGCGTGGTGTCATATTATATGACATAGTTAGAAGGAAAAATATCAAACTTGGTATATTGATTATGTCTTAAAAAAAACTTCACAAAATGACCTATCTCATTCGAGGTTTCCTGGCTTTCGGGTCAAATGACCAATGTTATGGCTAGAATCAAGGCATAGTTTGTGATAATGTATCCATATTGTGCATACATCTGCATCATGATATGGCGAACAATGTTGCAGGATGAAGTTTTCCTTTTCGTCGCACTAAAAAGCTATTTTCCATTTTCTGAGTGAAAAAAACGGGCGGTTTTGTGAAGCAACCACCACATAGCTAATTCAAAATGCTACCACCACATTTTCATAAAATACTATACCACCTTAAATGGACAATGTACTAACAGGGGGATCTAACACCTTTCCGTCTATCCCTGGTGAAAAAGACAAATTACTGCCGAATCGGTTGGAAGTGGGTCAGATATGAACTATAGGTACATGATCTGATGCTCTTGATTTTTTACAAAAATCATTTTTAGGTTCACAATATGCTATTTCATTAGAGATACACTTCAAGTTTATCGAGGCTCAGCCCCGAGCTAAGAATCTTCATGCCCGCCGTTCGACAAAGTTTGACGATACTTTAAAACGGGCATAAGAAATTCAAAAACGATCCAAACAATGCGAAACCTTCGGGTGGTGTCATATTATGTGACATAGTTAGAAGGAAAAATATCAAACTTGGTATATTGATTATGTCTCAAAAAACCTTCACAAAGTGACCTATCTCATTCGAGGTTCCTTGTTTTCGGGTCAAATGACCAATGTTATGGCTAGAATCAAGGCATAGTTTGTGATACCATATTGTGCATACATGTGCCTCATGGGATGGCGAACAATGTTACAGGAGGAAGTTTTCCTTTTTGTCGCACCAAAATGCCATTTTCCATTTTTCGAGTGCAAATACCAGGAGGTTTTGTGAAGCAACCACAAAATGGTTAACTCAAAATGCTACCACCATATTTTTCCAAAATACTATACCACCTTACTGTAAGACCCCACCTTTATAAAGTTAAAGACCCCCGTGATTGCAATGCTAGTCCCTGGATCAAATGCTAGCATCCACACTTTAAGATGAAGTACATAGATACAAAGGTCTTTATTACATCGTCATTCCAGAGATAAACAAAGTCTTTTATAACTTCATAGCCAAAGTCTAGTACAAGAGTTCATAACATAAATAATTAAAGTAAAGCCTTCATCTTCATGTGCCACATGCAAGCATGTTGAGTGTAGACTCATAACCCTAATTCTCATCAGAGTAACCTGCAACATCATAAGTTACAACCACAGTGGGTCAATACATTTGGAATTGTATTGGCAAGTGATACCATAGTAGAATAGTAGTATCTAACATCTACATGAATTTGACCAAGTGTAGCTTAGGCTTGCTTTGCTCAAAATAGGTTTTTCCTATCAGTTAAAAAAACACTAAGTTTTTGTTCATAAAAAACTCCCAAGGAACCACCAATAGACATTGGTGAACCTTCAACCCTTGTTCAACCACAAGTTTTTAACTTAGAAATTGGGATGAGGAGATCCTTGATAGCTTTAATGTCTTGATGCTCAAATTGTCCATTGCCGGGGACAAGGCTAAGTATTTAGGTTTTTCCTTCTCGAGAGGTGGTGCACTTTCCCCACAAGACTCGACATGCATCGAGACGAGATCTTTCAGAAGTCTTCCCTTAGACCAAATGGACGCGTTCCATCCTATCACCCTACCACCATCTGTCCATCTGGCTAAGTTATTGCAACCTATATGATCAAGGCAGAGCCCATATGCCATGTGGTTGCACTAGAAGCTTCTAAACACTAAGTATCTCAAATCCTTTTGTTCCTTGGTGGCTTTCCACAAGTGTGATACACAAGGTAGACCATAGACATGGTCCTTGTGTAACCACTCAATATAACCCAATCATACCATTCCACCAAGGTGATTCATTCACTTAGTTGTTTTATTAAGCAAAACATAAGTCAAATACTTAGCAAAATTTCAATAGCATGTATATAATCCACCCTTGTTTGCTACTAGCTAGGCTAAGCATGATAACATAACTAGTATCTTATAGAGAAAATTCTACCAAGACTACAACTACTAGGATTTCCCATGGCATAGCATATAGATACTTAGCAAAAATTTCATGCAAGCCCTATACAAAAATATCACTAGTGCATAGTCAAAAATAATAGGACAAATACATGAAGCACCACTTGCCTTGGTATTTGGGGGAGTAGCAAAAATCTTCACAATCACAATCACCACTAGCACCAAAATCTACACATAATGATAGCACCAAATTCTCATTCAAAATATTCAAGCAAAAATATATGAATGCATGCAAATGCAATAGAATGAATTTTTCTATACTAGACATTAAAACCAAACAATACTTAACACAAAACCAATTAATTATAGACTAAATAAACTTGTAGTGTGAACCTTGTACCTAAATGTGGGTCAAACACCACTGTCTAATCAAATACACTTTGATCCTTTGAAAAAATAAAATAAAACCATGCCTTTTTGATATATAGATAATAGGCATAAAATGGTTTTATTTGGAGTTTTGATTTGAATTTTTTTGTGCAAGTCAAGAATGCCATGAATGCAAGCTTTTGTAACTCATGAATTTTGGGATGTTGCAAATCTACCCCCCTTAAGATGAATCTCGCTCTCGAGATTCGGATTGGCTAGCAAATAGGTGTGGGTGGTCTTTCCGAAGATCATCTTCTCTTTCCCAAGTTGCTTCCTCTTCGGAATGATGGTTCCACTGAACTTTGCAGAACTTGATAGTTTTGGTATGGGTAACTCTCTCTGCAGTCTCAAGAATCTTGATAGGTTTCTCCTCATAGGTGAGATCAGTCTCCAACTGAACCTCTTCCAAAGGTATAGTATCCTTCAAAGAAGTTTCTTCCATCTCCGGATGGCATTTCTTCAATTGACTCACATGAAACACATTGTGAACTGCTGACAGTGATTCGGTCAGTTTAATCTCCTAAGCCACTTCTCCTTTGCGGCTCAAGATCTTGAATGGTCTAACGTATCTTGGTGCCAATTTTCGTTTGACTCCAAATCTCTTCACACCACGAAGTGGTGAGACTCTAAGATAATCTCTATCACCTACCTCATAGGTGACTTCTCTATGCTGTGGATCTGCGTAGCTCTTCTGTCGGGCATGTGCTATCCTCAATCTGTCCTTTACCAATTTGACTTTCTCTTCAGCTTCCATGATCAGTTCTGGTCCGAATAAATTTCTTTCTCCAACACCACTCCATAGCAATGGCGTAGTACACTTTCTTCCATAGAGAAATTCAAATGGTTTCATCTCAATACTGGCTTGATAGCTGTTATTGTAAGAGAATTCTGCGTAAGGCAGACTTTTGTCCCAACTAGCACCATAGTCTAGGGCACATGCCCTCAACATATCTTCCAAAATCTGATTGGTCCTTTCTGTCTGTACATCAGTCTGGGGGTGAAAAGCTGTGTTGAACTCTAATCTTGTCCCCAAGGATTCATGTAGTTGTCGCCAAAAATGCGAGGTGAATTGAGTTCCTCTATCCGACACAATACTCTTGGGTACTCCATGCAGACATACAATCATATTCATATAAATCTTGGCTAACTTAGCACTTGTATAGGTTGTCTTGACAGGTATGAAATGAGCCACCTTAGTTAGGCGATCTACAACCACCCAAATAGAATCATATCCGGATCTAATCCTTGGCAGTCTGGTGATAAAATCCATGCCAATCTTATCCCATTTACAATCAAGAATAGGTAGTGGTTGTAATAACCCTGCCGGTTTCTGATGTTCCGCCTTTGCTCGACTACATACATCACACAAGGCAATATGCTCCGCAATATCTTCCTTGAGGTTGTTCCACCAAAATCTTTCCTTCACATCCATATACATTTTGGTGTTACCTGGATGAATGGAATATGGTGAGTTGTGCGCTTCTTGTAGAATCAGTTTCCGAAGCTCCGGATCTTGCGGAATGCAGATACGTTTTCCATACCATAAAGTACCCTGTTCTTCTTCATGGAACCCTTTAGCTTTCCCTTTGCTAATTTTTCCTTTAATCTCTTCAATTTCCTTGTCCAACTTTTGGGCTTCTTTGATCTTGTCCAACAATGTGGGTTGAACATCCAATGACATGAGATGTCCTTCATGCACTATCTCCAATCTAAGATCTTTGAATTGGGCACACAGATCATCTGGAAATTCTCCCTTAGTAAGGCCATCCACATAAACCTTACGGCTTAAAGCATCCGCTACAACATTTGCTTTACCAGGATGGTATTGCAAACTCAAGTCATAGTCCTTGATGAGCTCAATCCATCTTATTTGTCTCATATTGATTTCCTTCTAAGTGAAGATATATTTTAGACTCTTGTGATCTGTGAACACTTCACAACGTTTTCCTAAAAGATAATGTCTCCATGTTTTGAGTGCATGGACGACAGAGGATAACTCTAAGTCATGAGTAGGATAATTCACTTCATGAGTTTTGAGTTGTCTCGAGGCATAAGCCACAACTTTCCTTTCTTACATCAAAACTCCACCTAATCCTTGGTGAGATGCATCACAATAAACTTGGAAATCCTTCTCCAAATCCGGCAGACATAAAACTGGTGATGTCACTAGTCTCTTCTTCAATTCTTGGAAATTGAGTTCACATCCTTCAGTCCAGTCAAACTTCTTTTCTTTCTTGAGTAACTCCGTCATTGCCTTAGCTACCTTTGAGAAATTCTCAATGAATCTTCTATAGTATCCTGCCAAGCCAAGGAAACTACAAACTTTTTTCACTGACTTGGGATATTCCCACTCAGTCACAGCTGACACCTTTGCGGGATCGACAACTATACCATCTCCCGACACAATATGTCCGAGAAATCCAACTTCATTCAGCCAGAATTCACACTTACTGAATTTGGCATACAACTTGTGCTCCCTGAGCTTCTCAAGTATCAAATGCAAATGTTCTGCATGTTCTTCTTTGCTCTTGGAATAGATCAAAATGTCATCGATGAATACGACAACAAACTTGTCAAGAAATTCCATGAACACCTTGTTCATCATATTCATGAAATAGGCTGGTGCATTTGTCAAACCAAATGGCATCACGGTGTACTCATACAATCCATACCTAGTGGCGAAAGCAGTCTTAGGTATATCTTGCTCTCTAATCTTAAGCTGAAAATAGCCTGATCGGAGATCAATCTTTGAGAACACACGGGCTCCTTCTAGCTGATCAAACAGATCATTGATTCTAGGCAAAGGATATTTGTTCTTGATAGTCACCTCATTGAGTGAACGATAATCTATGCATAACCTTTGGCTTCTATCCTTCTTCTCAACAAACAGAACTGGTGCACCCCAAGATGAAGAACTTGGTTGAATAAATCCTTTTTGCAACTATTCTCCAAGCTATTTCTTGAGTTCGTTCAACTCATCAACTAACATCTTGTAGGGTCTCTTTGCTATTTGTCCTGATCCTGGCAGTAAGTCAATCAGAAACTCTACATCTCTATCTGGTGGCATTCCAGGCAATTCCTCCGGAAACACATCCGGATACTCCCTCACAATTAGCACACTGTCTATGCTAACCCCCTTAAGAGAATTTAGTTTGCTCCCTTTAGATTCAAAGTTAGACTTGAACCTAATCCGTTTCTTATCCGGGGTTGTGAGTGTGACAGTACGATTGGTACAATCTAGTACTCATTCATACTTAGTCATCCAATCCATTCCCAAAATTACATCCAAACCTTGGGAATCTAGGATTATCAAACTAACTGGAAACTTATACTTTCCAAACTCTATTACTAGATCATGACATCCAAAGTTCACTATCATCTCTCCACCGGGAGAGCTCACTTTTATAGGACACCCAATAGTTTCAGTTGGAAGTCCATTTTTATCAACAAATGCTCTTAATATGAATGAATGCGATGCGCCAGTATAAAAAAGAACAAGTGCTGGAAAAGAATTGAGCTTGAACTTACCATCCACAACATCAGACTCTTCATATATTTCTTCCACATTGATGTGGTTCACTTTTCCCTTCTGGAAAGGGTTGGGCTTGTTGGCTCCTTCAACTTTATTTTCTGGGCATTCATTTGCATAGTGCCCCATATTCTTACACTTGAAACACTCAACCTGACTAAGGTCTTTCTTTGTAGGCTGACTCCCATTACCACTTCCACTGTGGTGGCTCTTGTGTCCACTCTTATGGTTCTTATACTTGTCATTATCATGACTGCGATGGTGCTTGTTGTCATGATGACGGTTGTGGTTGTGGTGGCTGTTATACTTCCCATGCTTGTGGAATCCAGAACCTCCACTATCATCATTATGGGAACGCTTGTGAGACGATCCCGAGCTATGCTTATCAAAGTTATGCTTCCTCTTCCTGCCCTCAACCTGTTTCATCTGGTTTTCCAAGATGGTGGCCTTGTGACAAAGTGATTGATATGTTGGTACATAGGCAACAGATAGATGCAGGTTCAATTCATCATTCAATCCTTCGAAGAACTTTTCCTTCCTCTTAGCATTAGTATCAACTTCATCCAGTGCATAGCGCGCCAGATTGTTGAACTCCTCAATATACTCAGCCACACTACGGTGATGCTGTTTCAGATTGGTGGAACTCTTTCTTCTTCAAGTTCATCACTCCTGATGAGATGTGGGCAGTGCGGAAACCATCCTCAAAGATAGTCCATGTCACATCCTTAAGGGGTGTGGTGATCTGAAAGTTATCCCACCATGTTGCTGCTGGTCCCTCCAGCAGATGTGCTGCGAACCTGACTTTTTCCTCGTCGGTGTAGCCAACAGTGACTAAGTCCTTGTTTACGTAACGTAACCAGTCATTGGCTACCATTGGATCAGTTGTTCCTGAGAACTTGGCTGGCCTCAACCTCAAAAATCCGGTAAGCATGTCAAATGCTGGTGCATTGTTGTTGTTGTTGTTGTTGTTGTTGTTGGTGTTGTTGGTGTTGTTGTTGTTGTTGTTGTTGTTGTTGTTGTTGTTGTTGTTGTTGTTGTTGTTGTTGTTGTTGTTGTTGTTGTTGTTGTTGTTGTTGTTGTTGTTGTTGTTGTTGTTGTTGTTGTTGTTGTTGTTGTTGTTGTTGTTGTTGTTGTTGTTGTTGTTGTTGTTGTTGTTGTTGTTGTTGTTGTTGTTGTTGTTGTTGTTCTGATTCTGATTTCAATGAACTGAGTCATCATATGCATCAGTTGAGATTGAGCTGTCATCAACTACTGCATCTCGGGGGTGACGTTATTGTTGTTGTTTGGGTTGGGGGTTGGCACGACGGGGAGGCATTCGTGGTTTCAATAAGGATAAGGAATGAGATATAACCCATAGATGCTTAACATACACAATACATCACAAAACAACCATCACAATAATCAATCACAAGATAAAAACATAGAGTTTGAACAATGTAAACAATAAGTTTTGAAAAAAAGTAAACACACCATAGCAAGCCATCCACATGTTATATGGTCATTGCGACTCAATAATCAAAGTATGATAGATACAAGATAGTCGAGTAGTCTACACTACTCCTCCATGTCGACCTCCACGTCCACAAGTGTAAGTCCGGCTGTCTCCATGGTTGTCTTGTACTCCTTGACACTAGTGGTCAAGGCCTTGACCTTCACACGGAGAGCTCTCTTCTATGAGCGTAGCCTCTCAATCACTCCCTGCTGGGTCTCGAGCTCGAAGTCCTTCGCCTCTATCTCGGCCTTCATGTCCTTGATCTTCTTGTTTCTGTCTTGGACTCTCTTCTCCTGATTCTTGAATGTCTTGGCTCTCGAATCTGGCCTCCATCTCCTTGGCGATCTTGTATTGATCCGCGAAGATCTTGTCTTTCTCCCTCAACTGAACCTGGAGCTCGTCATTGCTAAGCATGACGTTGGTCATATCTGTGTCGAGGTGTCTAATAACACCCTCGAGGTCCTAGAGATACATACAAACTGGATCAATCGTCTCTCTAGTAGTGCCTGCATACACCAATTCCTCTCCCTCCTCGTCACGTCTCCCGAACGGGTGGAAGTAGAGGTCTCTAAGCTCGGTGGCATGGCGTCCGCAGAGGGATCCGAGTAGCTCCTGCATAACTACATCTAGACCCTTCTCCTTGTTATCGTGCATCAGCTTGAAGGAAATCTCCTCCGTGAGTGGCTCCGTCTGACGTTCTAGCTGTGTGAATCTAAAACCCCAAAGGTCCTTCCTCTCAAACTTGGTGAGCTGAAGTGCCTTGATACTAGGAAGTGGGAGGTTGAGCACTAGTAAACTGCACGATGCGTGAACCAAAACGAGTTCCATTGAACTCCTCGGCAGGGCTGATCACAAATCTAGGCATCTAATGTAAGATAGAGAAATATTAGAACATCACAAGTAAGACAGTGAAATGAAAGTAAAAGCATACATCACCCATAAACATACAAAGTCTACCACAAATACTAAGGTTCAAACATAACTTAGACAAATTTTTGCGAGAAAAACGACAAGTGTGGTGGTCCAACTAGCGGAGTACGTTACAATCCTCACTCATATGCTAAGTCTATGATATCCTCCCTTAGAAGTTTTATGGTGGTCTCTAAGTCTTGGATATACTTCTTCTCCTCTTCAAGGTCATTTTTAGTGTTAAGCATTCTACACTTGAGTCTTTCACCAAGCTCTTTGATAGCATTCCAAGCTGCATTCCTTGCAGAGTCAAAGAATGTTGTATATATTTCTGAGTTGGTGCCCATGTAGAATCCCGACTCTTTGTGGTTGTGTCCCTTGTTTCTGTACAAGTGAAGTTGCACCCACCAATATTCTTCTCCTTCATCCATCACTGGAAATCCTTTGTACACGGCCTCACCATGTATTCCCAAGCTAACCATAAGGGTTTTGAGTGCTTTGGGAAACTCCGTCTCACATTCTAAAGTCATGGTCATGAGTGGTCCCTTCTTGACGGCTTCGTTGATGGTGGCCATCTACAAATTGAGATGAGAAATAAGATTAGAAAGGTTTATAAGAAGAAAAAGACAAGTGTGGAATTTGCAAAGAGTTGCATCTTTCCTTAGTGGTTTTCTTAGTCTAATACATCCTAGGGTCATAATCCTACAGGCAACACAGTGCTCTGGTACCATCTGTAAGACCCCACCTTTATAAAGGTAAATGCCCCTGTGACTGCAATGCTAGTCCCTGGATCAAGTGCTAGCATCCACAGTTTAAGATGAAGTACACATATACAAAGGTCTTTATTACATCGTCATTCCAGATATAAACATAGTCTTTTACAACTCCATAGCCAAAGGCTAGTACAAGAGTTCATAACATAAATAATTAAAGTAAAGTCTTCATCTTCATGTGCCACAGGCAAGCATGTTGAGTGTAGACTCATAACCCTAATCCTCATCAGAGTAACCTGCAACATCATAAGTTACAACCACAGTGGGTCAATACATTTGGAATTGTATTGGCAAGTGATACCATAGTAGAATAGTAGTATCTAACATCTACATGAATTTGACCAAGTGTAGCTTAGGCTTTCTTTGCTCAAAATAGGTTTTTCCTATCAGTTAAAAAAACACTAAGTTTTTGTTCATAAAAAACTCCCAAGGAACCACCAATAGACATTGGTGAACCTTCAACCCTTGTTCAACCACAAGTTTTTAACTTAGAAATTGGGATGAGGAGATCCTTGATAGCTTTAATGTCTTGATGCTCAAATTGTCCATTGCCGGGGACAAGGCTAAGTATTTAGGTTTTTCCTTCTCGAGAGGTGGTGCACTTTCCCCACAAGACTCGACATGCATCGAGACGAGATCTTTCAGAAGTCTTCCCTTAGACCAAATGGACGCGTTCCATCCTATCACCCTACCACCATCTGTCCATTTGGCTAAGTTATTGCAACCTATATGATCAAGGCAGAGCCCATATGCCATGTGGTTGCACTAGAAGCTTCTAAACACTAAGTATATCAAATCCTTTTGTTCCTTGGTGGCTTTCCACAAGTGTGATACACAAGGTAGACCATAGACATGGGCCTTGTGTAACCACTCAATATAACCCAATCATACCATTCCACCAAGGTGATTCATTCACTTAGTTGTTTTATTAAGCAAAACATAAGTCAAATACTTAGCAAAATTTCAATAGCATGTATATAATCCACCCTTGTTTGCTACTAGCTAGGCTAAGCATGATAACATAACTAGTATCTTAATTTAGAGAAAATTCTACCAAGACTACTACTACTAGGATTTCCCATGACATAGCATATAGATACTTAGCAAATATTTCATGCAAGCCCTGTACAAAAATATCACTAGTGCATAGTCAAAAATAATAGGACAAATACATGAAGCACCACTTGCCTTGGTAGTTGGGGGAGTAGTAAAAATCTTCACAATCACAATCACCACTAGCACCAAAATCTACACATAAAATGATATCACCAAATTCTCATTCAAAATATTCAAGCAAAAATATATGAATGCATGCAAATGCAATAGAATGAATTTTTCTATACTAAACATTCAAACCAAACAATACTGAACACAAAACCAATTAATTATAGACTAAGTAAACTTAATTTTTTTTAAACATTTTCTATATAATTTATATAGCCAAAATAAGCCTATAATTGATTCTGTATAAAATCCCATTTTTACAGAAGCAAAATACAAATTTAAGCCTATAGTAGTGTAGGATTTATTTTTCTGAATCCAATGATATCTTATTTGCATTTTTTGGATAAAAAAACAAAAGTTATGAATTTTACAAGTTTGAATCTCTAATAGATATAAAAACAGATTTTAAATTAAAACCCCAGACACGTGGCTGTGTCTGATTGGTCGATACCACTTCGCGCGGATTGGCCTACATGGAGCGTTGGATCTAATTCAGATCCAGTGGCTCAGATCTAGCGATACCGTTTTACGCTAGGATCTAATCTCAGCCCTAGGATTCAGATCTGACGGCGCTAGCACAAGCAACCAAAGACTGGCGGCGCTGACGACGGCTGCACGGCGGCGACACTCTGCCAGTGACGTTCCGGCGGTTACAGAGGGGGCTGGAGGTTGTGTGTTGGCTTACCAGCGTCGCAAGGACGCGAGGAAGATCAACGTGTCGCTGGCGTGGACGGGGGCGTGCTGTAGCAGCGGCTAGAGCTCGCTGGAGTTGCTGGTCGCATCGGGCACGGGCTGGCGGATACGATGACGATGCTCTGGATCGCCCTAGCACAAACCAGGAGTATCAGGGTGTGCACAAGGGTCAAGCGAACAGGATGGTGTGAACCAGAAGCCAAGGGGCGGTCGATTCGTACCGCTATTGCTCGCCGGAGTTGCTGGCGGCGTCGGGCACTTGCAGTGCTTGATGGAGGCGACTACCTAGGCCATGAGCAGAGAATAGAAAGGCATGAGAAGAAGCGCACGAGCAAGGGGAGCACGAAATTAGGAAGCAGAGGGCACGGGACGGACGTAGTTCACCAGATTACCTCGTCGGAGTTCGTCGGACAGCGAGGTTGCGATACAAATACAGGCAGCCTGGTGGCGGAAAGGGGATGGCGAGTGAGGGGAAATGCTCAGGGTAGGGAGGGGTTTAAGTAGGCAGAAGCACGACAAGAATCACTCTCTGTATCAATGCAATTTAAGCCGCGCCATCAACGGCAGCGAACGGCAGCGACGACGTGGTCCGACGCGGGATTTGGGGAAGAAGGTGAGGTGGTAGTGGGGGCCACTGTCAGCGAGTGCGGGGTAAAGCGGGTGAGAGTGAGAGAGAGGGGATATGGGGAAACATCCGGGTGGGCTTGTTGGGCTTGATCTGACACTGGGCCAATTTGGTATCGCTGGCCTTTTTCTTTTTCCTTTCTCTTTTTCTTTTTTATTTTATTTTTAGGATCAATTTCAAACCCAAATCAAATGAGTTTGAATTCAATTTTTTTTCTGGATTTTTGTAGTGTGAACCTTGTACCTAAATGTGTGTCAAACAACACTGTCTAATCAAATACACTTTGATCCTTTGAAAAAATAAAATAAAACCATGCCTTTTTGATATATAGATAATAGGCATAAAATGGTTTTATTTGGAGTTTTGATTTGAAATATTTTGTGCAAGTCAAGAATGCCATGAATGAAAGGATGGAATGCAAGCTTTTGTAATACATGAATTTTGGGATGTTACACTTACATGGACAATGTACTAATAGGGGGATCTCAAACCTTTCCGTCTATCCCTGGTGAAAAAGACAAATTCCTGCTGAATCGGTAGGAAGTGGTTCAGATATGAACTATAGGTACATGATCTGATGCTCATGATTTTTTACAAAAATCATTTTTAGGTTCAAAATATGCTATTTGATCAGAGATCCACTTCAAGTTTATCGAGACTCAGCCCCGAGCTAAGAATCTTCATGCCCGCCGTTCGACAAAGTTTGACAATAGTTTACAATGGGCATAAGAAATTCAAAAATGATCCAAACAATGCGAAACCTTCGCGTGGTGTCATATTATGTGACATAGTTAGAAGGAAAAATATCAAACTTGGTATATTGATTATGTCTCAAGAAACCCTTCACAAAATGACATATCTCATTCGCGGTTTCCTGACTTTCGGGTCAAATGACCAATGTTATGGATAGAATCAAGGCATAGTTTGTGATAATGTGTCCATATTGTACATATATGTGCATCATAGGATGGCGAACAATGTTGCATGAGGAAGTTTTCCTTTTCGTCGCACTAAAATGCCATTTTCCATTTTCTGAGTGCAAAAACCGGGCGGTTTTGTGAAGCAACTACCAAATGACTAACTCAAAATGCTATCACCATATTTTTCCAAAATACTATACCACCTTACATGAACAATTTCCTAACAGGGGATCTCAAACCTTTGGGTCTATCTCTGGTGAAAAAGACAAATTCCTGCCGAATCGGCAGGAAGTGGGCCAGATATGAACTATAGGTACATGATCTGATGCTCATGGTTTTTTATAAAAATCATTTTTAGGTTAACAATATGCTATTTTATCAGAGATCCACTTCAAGTTTATCGAGGCTCATCCCCGAGCTAAGAATCTTCATGCCCGCCGTTCGACAAAGTTTGACGATAGTTTAAAACAGGCATAAGAAATTCAAAAACGATCCAAACAATGCGAAACCTTCGCGTGGTGTCATATTTTGTGACATAGTTAGAAGAAAAAATATCAAACTTGGTATATTGATTATGTCTAAAAAAACCTTCACAAAATGACCTATCTCATTCGAGGTTGCCACAAAGCTATTTCCATTTTAAACGACAAATAAAATTATGGCTAGAATCACTGCACCGTTTGTGATAAGTTGATATTGATATCATATTTGGGTTCCTCTCATTTTTCTTATCAATTTAGACATATTATTTATCGAATTCCGATTTACGGATTTAAAGATATTAATTATTCCATATTAAATAGAAAAATACAAAAAAATAAAATCATTATATTTTAATTTGAATTCAATAATATTTTTACTTATTCATTATTGTTTACTTAAATAATTGTTTGTAATTTCAAAAAATACAAACATGTGACATGATGATATAAGAGTTAATAGGATTGATATCATAATATTGACAACAATGTATGAATTGTTTTGCGAAAATAGATTCTGAAGGAACGATAAAGTTAAGCGTGCTGAAGCTGAAGTAGTGAGGATGGGTGACCGACCAGGAAGTTTGACTAAGACTTTAATTTAATTAAAAATTAAGTGTAGTTAGTGTTAAAAATATTCAAAGTGAGGAATTAACGAGTTAAACAATTTAAAGATTAAAAAAATTGAGTAAAAAATGAAGAATAAAATAATAATAATAATTTTTTAGAAAAATATTTTTGCAACCGACCTGCAGGCTATGCCGACGGCCGCTATGCCGAGGGCAGCCGTCGGCATTTTGATACGCGGACGGCCTTCGTGTGCTCCGCCGAGAAAGACCTTTGCCGATGAGCCTACGTCGATGGCGGCCGTCGGCGTAGCATACGCCGAGAGCTTTTTGGCCTATGCCGACGTCTTTTAGCCCTCGGCGCACCGCGCGTGTCTGTAGTGGATCTGTTTGGACATCTTGTTGTTGCAGTGATAGTGACCGTGTGTAATTGGTATCTGAATGATATTAATATATTTTACTTTATCAAAAAGTCTCTCTTAATGACCCCAAGATGTGACGCGCGCGATGCCCCTTTTGAGATAAATTCATCCGTGTAATCACCCATTCCAGTGCTAAAATATCTGTGTGGAGGTGCTGCATTAACCATTTTCAAACTTATATAACCACAGCGTACTAGGCCGTTGTAGACTCATATCGCTACTATGTGCGTGGATAAGGCAAAGCCAACGGTTTCCACAGAAACATCATGATGAGATAGGACCAAATGAAGATGTCCAGGGATCAGAAGCCGAATATCCACCCTCTCTAGCCACCGGGGCCTAGCCCCTCATGCGTGCACGGTGACAAGGGCCATCGGCGTCTGGTCCAGCGCACCCTTTTCACACACGACATGGCCGGGAGGACACGATCGAGAGGGCCGTGCACAACGGGACACCGTGACAGCTAAGACCACCACGGGCTTGCGGCGTTGCCCTGCCGGCTGTTGGTCCCATGACGCGCCCTGCTGCAGGCCGGTGTCCCCGTTCAACCCGAGCGCTAGCGCCCAGGGGAGACGGGTATGAGCCACACTGCATACATGCAAATGCTATTCCCGACCGGCCACGGCAACGTGATGTAGCACGTTCACGCATGCGGGTCGGATTAGAGCGTATCCTATGCCCTAGGGCGAGTGCAGTGCAACTCTAGCAGATTTACCATATATACATCCTTCAATTTTTTGGGCACGAGGGGTCTCCGTACTGAGAGAAATAGAGACAACAACTTTGACGTCCCAAAATATTAGCATTCGGATTTATGAGACCACTTGTCAGCCTCTAAGCTCTGTACTCTCTCTTCTTTGCCACCGGCCAAGCAGAGACACACCGGAGCGGCACCGGTGAGACACGGCAGGGGAAGGAGGCAATGAGGTCGGAGCAGGGACGACACGGGCTTGTAACCCACCTTGATAACCCGTCGTCGAGATGACACATAGAAAGGCGACCCACTTGCCGACCGAACACTCCACACCTTGCAATACTAGGAGGGTCGCAGCCACCTTCGAAGGGCATCCCACTGTTGAGGTTGCATCGCTACACCAAAAGTCACAAGGGCGATGTTCCACCTAGACAATCACTGCACCTCCTCTTGGCCTCGAACATGACCGCCATCACCAAATGATCAAGCCTGAGCACGGATAGGCCATGAGAACCTTAGACATGATCAATGATCACTGAGACCTCACCGCTGGCACGAGCATCCCTAGAAGTAGGTCAACCATTACTGCAAGAAGGACCAAAGAACAATCTTGGCACGGAGACGCAAAGCACAACTCGAAGACCAGTGTCGTCGAGCACACCAAGCTCGAGGCACCAAAGCAGATCAGGGGGATTGGGGATCATGGTGACGCTTTCAAGGAAGAAAAACGACTCCCTCGGGCATCACCGCCAAGAGCACAAACCTAAGTTAGAGTAGGGTTTTCACCCGACCCAAACCAGCCAACCGCACATTGAACCTCCGGCAACTCTAGCACACCAAAGGAGAACAACCAAGAATTGAGAGGAGGCTCCAATGTGACGCCAGAGGGAGGGGAGCGATGCTTGAAGGCAACACCATCATTGACTTTCTCCTAGAGCCCCATGCTCCACCTTGATAAGCCAAGAGAACATCCATGACCCATCCCGTCTACGGTTCGAGCATGAAGAAGCAGTCTACAAACATGTTGGGGTTCCGGTGCAAAAAACAAAAAATTCCTACGTCGGATCACCCTAATACCCAAGATCTATCTATTAGTAATACAATAATGACCGAGAGGTTTCGTACACATACCCTTGTAGTCCGAAAGCGGTTAACGTTCCGAAGGGAATGTGGTTGAAGTAGTCATACTCGTAGCCGACCTCAAGGTCGCGAAGCTCCTCGTAGGTCACCCCTTGCTCCATCACCGTGCAGCAGTCTGGCTCACGACATCCAAAGTGCCCCAAGTGTGACACCTCGTGGCTTCATACACCTACAGTGTACGATGATACCTCCGTCTCCCCGATCTTGCCGGGAGTGCGGAAGTGTAGATCTCCGGCTTAGAATCCCAGCAGCGCAACGGCGTGCTGCAGGTGCATCGTCTCTTGCTCAAACAGTCTTGGACCGTGCCAATGCGTGGAGAGAACTAGGGAGAGAGAGATGGAGGCACATAGAGGAGGAGGAGAGTTCCCAACTCATGGGATTCTATTGTGTGTATTTCCTCCTCCAAGGGGGGACTTTATATAGGGGAAGGGAGGGCACCCTTACCCCCCCACCAAGCAAACCCTAAGGCTGCCAGGGGGGGGGGCAAGGGGTGTCCTGACAAGGGAGGCGGGGAAGCCCTAGGGCGCCAGAAACCCTAACCCTAGCCGCCGGACAAGGGAGGGAGGGGCAGCCCTAGGCGCATGGGCCCTTCTCCTCCATTTGGTTACCCTCATGGGCCCTTTTCCTTAGGGAAGCTTGGCCCGTTAGTGGAATACCCTTTCAAATTAAATAATATTATATTTAATAATAATTACACATTAATTAATATGTAAATACCTATTACCAAATCCTATTTTACCCAAAATACCTTTCATTCCCCCCTTCGATATCCTCCGAACAGCTTCGGAACTTCTCGGAGCAATTCTGGTTCTCCCAGAGAACTTTTCTGGTTTTATTTATTTCTCCAAAAAACTTTGGATCTCTCTCCATGGAACAATTTCGGCTTTCTATTTCTATACTATGATTCCAACTTGCGAATGATCTCCAGCCATCGTACCCTTAAGTGGATCCCCTCACGGATCGAGAATGGTACATACATGATCTCTATCAATGATCAACAGCGGGTCCGGGATGCCCATGATGATCCCTGTACATTCCAAGATGACGATGTCATTTGAACTATAAACGTCAAGTCCAATTACCTTTGTTTCTTTGATATAACTTATCCGAGATCTGATTGTTTGGTATCACATACCTTGTTCAATCTCGTTACCGACAAGTACTGTTTCACTTGTTACCGCGATATTACATCCTAGTTGCAACATTATGGACGTAATCTCACAGTCGGCCTAAACGTATCTTACCCATCATTGGGTGAACAAATCCCGGTCTTGATGCATAGGCCTCAACCTGTTCCTCTGGATACCCAACATATACCTTTATAATCACCGTTTCATGGAGTGACGTTTGATGCAGTCTAAGCAGTCTTGGGAAATAGTGATTAATATGATCTCATGGTCTAAGGAGAAGGAGACTATGTTTCTGACTATTGCAACGATGAACCTCGTGACTTGATCATGTCACAATCTTTGAGGAATGTCCATCACATCAATCACCAATGATATGACCTCATTGTCAGCTGATGCCGAAGAACCAACATGATCAAGAAACCTTGATCATCGATTGACCAATGAACTAGTATGAGTAAAGTCTACTAGGGACTTATATTTCATATCACACATGTAGCAATGTTTCTACTTGATACAGTTATAGCATAATATGAAACTATTATGAACTTATTGGGATATGACAATAATAAACCTTTATTATTTGCCTCTAGGGCATATTCCCTTCAAAACAGAGGATGAATAGGTGGAGAACCGGGCACCAACAAAGGACACACAAGACAAGGATGTCATGGCCAAGATAACCCGGAGAAGACCAAGGCCAGCGGTAGGCTTCTAGGCGAGAAAACGAAGAGGCAGATTTGCCAAAAAATAGCCGCAGGAAGACGAGTTGAAGGGTTGGGATCTGGATATTCGTGGGATGGGGAGTCGACATGATAGCGCTACTGAAAAGGAGAAGGGGCTAGGGACAGTTGCGGGCGAGTCCACACATCCACCACCATCCTCATTGGTGCGAGGAAGGCCCCTTTTGTCCTCGAAGGGGCTGCAGCGCAATTTGGCATGGGGAGGCGAAATGTGCGGGAGTAAAACAACTAAAATTCGATAAAAAAGGAGCCCACCACCACCATCTGCCACCAGGATTTCCCCGACAACATATGCTAGCGGCAACAGGGGAGATATCATGGATGAGGGGCGGCGACAACGGGGGCTAGGGTTCCTGCCGGAGTCACCCCAACGAGACGATGGAGGGGGTAGTGAGACATACTACATCAGAAGAGCAACGAAAATCCATGAATAGGATTGCAAGTAATACATCCATTCCAATGAATAAGAAATATAAATTTAGTCATAAGCTAGAGCTAACTAACTTTAACCAAATATATAGAATAAAATATCAACATCTACAACATGAAACAAATATATTATAAAAATATAGTTTATGGTGGATATGTTGATATATTAAAAATGTTTAAAGTCTATTGGGGATATACTTTCCGGGTATACCCACAGGACTCACTGACCAGGGTGGCCCACCAACGGGTTAGAGCTTTGCTCCACGGGCGGCCTAGTCAGGGAAAGAGGAGGAGTCACTTCCGGCTACAACAAGGCCTAGAAGAGTTACCGACTTAGGCTTATAGGTCTTGTAGTCCAAGATGTATCTAGTTACCAACTCTATAATATAGCCGGATAGGTCTCTCCTGTAACCCTAGGTCCTGGTGACTATATAAACCAGACCTGAGGGAGCCTTTAGGGAACCAGATCATAGATCAACCACAACCAACTCGCACAGGAAAACCTCTCTTGTAATCCTCTGTAACATCCGGCTTTCATCGATATATTACTGGGATGCTAGCAGGAGTAGGATCCGATCACCGCAGTCAGATCTGAACCTGGGTAAACTTGTGCTCACCGCTCCCGGAACATTGTATGCCTCACACCCCATCTTCTCAACGCCTTCAGGACCCCCTATGGCATACTCGTAGACAATCCGACGATAGTCGGCGCCACCATGGGGCAGGTGACTCGGAGCTTCGTTCTGGGCGGAATTTGCGTGTGTAGGAATCGGTGAAACAGTCGCCATTGGTCGCGTGGTTTAATCTAGTGACGTCCCTATTATTATTCTTGATGATACTTGGATTCCCGCTAAGGATCATGTGACGACCTACACAATCATGCCTATCAGCGAGATCGACATCTATCTCGGTTTCGCTAATCCCGCCCAACCTACCCCTGAGGTGATGACCATGGAGGAATAAAAATCTGAATCTGCTCTGTCCGCAGAGGCAGAAGAGTTCAAGATCCCAAAAAAACTTGAACCCACCCAGCCCACTCCTGTAGTGGAATAAGTGGTGGAAGAAAAATCCAGATCTGATATCCCTATTGAGATCGGGTACACAGATGAGGAGTATATTCGCTTTGGATCTAGTTCTACTGATGCTGGAGCAGAAAAACACTCTTGAGGCACCGGATAAATCAGATGATGAAATTCCCCTACATTGATTACAAAGAAATCGCCGAGATCAAGCAGAGTTTTGAGATGGCAGAGGCGGAAACCCAACTGCATTACTACCTCGAGTCCATGAAGAAAAGAAGCATTGCTTTGTGCCCTACGTTGGATCTGGATCCAATTTTGTCGATGCTGGAGCCGGTAACGATTCAATTCTTGATGTGATCGGAGAAAATAGTGACTTGCCTGCTTCCCCTCAGGAATCACTAACATCCCAGGAACTCCAGGACTTCGAGAAGGAGATGGAAGCATACGAAGAAGAGTACACCTCCAAGCCAGCGCAAGGTGAGCCGGAGAACCCTCTGAGTCTGTATGATAGCATGGACGAAGCACCTTGCAAGATGACATGGACACCGGAGATTCGTCCGAGGTCCAGAAGCCAACCACGACGGAAAGTACCGATAGAAGTTTATCTCCCTGTACCGGACCAAAAGCCGTCTTTGCCACCGGTACGCACATTAAAGCTACTGGGCAGTCAAAGAAGAAGAAAAAGAACAAGAACCCGACACCGACAGAGCTGGTTGAGGAAGCCAACAAGGAAGAAGTTGACGAAGGGATCGAGATGGAGAACCAGGATGGAGATCCGGTTAATCCCACGCTGATCGACCCTCCTATGGACGAACACGTTGTTACCAAGGGTGCACGTGAAATCTATGGAGATGCGCTCACGATACCAATCCCAATTGCTTCGGTTCTCACTCTGGGGGAGCTAGAGAAAAGGGCCGAGGACCTGGAAAAACATCGCTAGTTTTTGCTCGAGGAAGCTGCATGCATCGTTGAGCTTAGGTAGCATATAGACAACAATCCTGCCTAGTACCAGTCAGAATTCAAGCGATTGCCAAACAAGACAAGAGGTGGTCCGGTTCTTACTTATAGGAACCTGGATATCCACAAAGATCTATTTGATGGTAAAACCGGAGAGAAGATCCGAGTATATAACACGCCAATGGACAAAGCTGCAGCCGCTTGAGTCATCCTCGCCAATAATCTGTCTCCAAAGCAGGTCTAGCAGTGCGTAGAATTGCTCGACAAAGGACTGCAATAGCAGAAGATATCAGCATCATTCAGTGGCAAGCTGGCTTCAAAACCAGAATTTTGCCACATCGACGTAGGCCAAAACACTGATGAAATATCCTACCACGATACAGACCAACGTCATTGTCTCGGGAGGAAGAAAACTCAAGTACCGGATTAAATGGTCATCCTCGCAAGGTTGTGCGGGACTGGTCGGGAGTTATTCTGGTTGTGTCTCAAGATGCCATCAGGGCATTGGTACCTCACCAAACCCACCGTCGACAGAATAATCACCACAGGGAAGACCCGGAGGTGCGCCGCCAACGAGAATAGGATCGGCTTAGAATGCCACCACCCAGGCGTCTGACCTAGCCTCGTCATAATGACAATGCCGGACGAAGAAATGACCCGGATCGCCCTAAATCAAGCAGGGAAGGATCTCGAAAAAATCAACCTCGAAGACAACATAATGAGGCTTAGGGACCATGTTGCTCAGCGGGAAATAACCCGGCAGAGCCACCATCACCACCTAGCAGCAACCATTAAGGATATCATCGCAGCCATGGGAGCCACAGGGGCGGAGGTGGTGAAGGTGGAAGAAGAAGCACGAATCTGACTCCGTCGCCATGCAGAAGCCGCGAGCCACCAAGGCGTAGGTCTCCCTCGCCAGACAACGCTTGCCACAACATTGAATCCAATATGGCAGCATGGCTGTACAAGGAGGAAGACGTGTATGTGGGACCCAAATGCTTTGGCCCAAATATCAATCAAACAAAGTTTCCGGTTGACTTCGGCATTGCCAAACATATTCAACCCTATGATGGTGAAGCTCGGCCAGATACTTGGCTCCAGGATTTCTTCCAGGTTTGCTGCATCGCCAAAGGATGAAACAGTTTGGTCACAGTTCGATATCTCCCACTCATGTTGTGGAAGACGGCTCAATCATGGATCAATGAACTACCAGAGAACTAGATTCACAACTGGTATGATATGCAAAGTGCATTATTTTGAAACTTAGAGGGAACATACAGGAGTCCCTGCACAGTTGGAGACTTGTAGCGCTACACTCAGAGACCCGGAGAAACTTGTCGGGATTACCTCGGACGCTGGATTGACACGAAGAACTCCTGCGAAGGAGTAAACAAGCAAACCGCGATAAAAGCTTTCATTGTAGGACTCCCAGTCGGACTTCTGCTTCATAGACTGAAGCATGATGATTTCACATATCTGGGAGAGATGATAGAAACGGCGAGCAAATATGCCGATGCTGATGATGATTCGGATGGACTACTAGATATTCTCGCCAACCCACATGCGGCCAAGCAGCAGAAGCAAAAAACTCATAAGCGCAAGAATACCTCGGAAGATAAACCGGCTCCGGACAATGCAGTTGTCAATGCAACATTTGGATCCGGAGGACGAGGAGGGTGCGGAGGCGTCCGGGGACGAGGTCGCGGAACTTCCTGAGTCCAGGGTAGAGGAGATCAGCAGCCCGGAAAATCATGCTCATGGGCCGACATTGCCAAAAACCCTTGTGTGCATCACCCGGACGGGATTGGAGGTTCTACCCACACCAATGCTGAGTGTTGTTTCAGTGAAGATATCAAAGAGACGAATCTGCTGGCTACAGGGCCAAGCGACGAAAAGGAAAGAAAATTCTGAAAAAGGCAAGGAGGCCAAGGAAGATTCCGACATGGAAGAAGCGGATGCCGTATAGCCCAAGTAGGATGGAAAGAAGGATTACCCTACTAAGAAAGACACTTATGTCTGCTTCCTTGGAACTCGGCCAGCTAAAGTCAGAAAGGCAGTTCTCCATGAGCTCAATGCCACGTTTCCGGCTGTCCCCCATTTCTTGGACTAGTCGGATGTAACAATCACCTTTGACCGCAATGATCACCTGAGAAAAACACATCGTTGGGGAAAGTACCCTCTGGTCGTCAATCCTCTTATTGATGTCTATGAGTTCCCTAAAACTCTCATGGACGATGGTCGAAGCATCAACATCCTCTACATTGAGATGCTTCACCGCATGAAGATCCACGAAAGCCAGTTAAATCACAACAACGTGACTTTTCATGGCATTATACCATGGAGACAGGCGGATTCTCTAAGTGAGATCACACTGGACGTGACATTCGAAACTCCGGACAACTATTGGACCGATCCACTCTCCTTCGTGCGTCCGGCTTATTGGGCGTTCATGGACCACCTCTGCTACATATACAACATGATAAAGCTTCCGAGTCCAAAGGGCGTCATCACCATCCGGGGAAACCCGAAAAAAAGCACAAGACTGCGAGGAAGGATCTGTCGCCTTTGCTGAAGCCGTGTTGCACGCCCAAGAGTACCTTGATATCAAGAAGAACACTAATCTATCTGATATGCCCGCTATAAAGAACGAGGTGCTGAATCCAAGTTTGTAGTTCAAGGCATCAGAGGAGACACAGAAAACATCGCTGAAGGAAGATGATCCCTCCAAGTCAACAAACGTAGGGGTAGGCTTAGACCTTGCATAGGAAAGCATGCTTGTCGAGTTCCTGAAAGCTAATAAAGATATCTTCGCATGAAAACCGTCTGACATGACCGGAGTACCTAGGGAACTTGCCGAACACTCTCTTAATGTGTACCCTGACGCTACACCCGTCAAACAGTCTTTACGACGGTTTGGTGATGAAAAGCGCAAAGCTATAGCTAAGGAATTAGCCCGACTAGAATTAGCCGGATTTATTGTAGAGGTCATCCATGCTGAATGGGTGGCAAATCATGTACTCGTCCATAAAAAGGACACTATTGATTTAAGGATGTGCATTGATTATATTGCCTTGAACAAGGCTTGTCCTAAAGATCTGTTCCCTTTGCCAAGAATCGATCAATTTATCGCCTTCACAACAGGGTCGGAATTACTTTGCTTTCTTGACGCATATTCCGGATATCACCAAATATCGATGAAAGAATCAGATCAATTAAAGACTTCTTTCATCACCCCTTTCGGAACCTTTTGCTATAAAACTATGCCTTTCGGCTTAAAGAACACAGGAGCTACATATCAACGCACTATGCTGTTGGAGATATGCCCAAGATGCAATAATAAAGTGGTTTTTATTATATATTTGTGTTTATGATAAATGTTTACATCCCATGCTATAATTGTATTAATAGGAAACATTAATACTTGTGTGTTTTGTAAACATAAAGGAGTCCCTAGTAAGCCTCTTGTTAAGCTATCTTGTGGATTAATAGATGATCATGGTTTCCTGATCATGGACATTAGATGTTATTAATGACAAGATCATATCGTTAGGAGAATGATGTGATGGACACACTCCTATAGTTAGCATAGGATAAGATCAAGTCATTTAAAGTTTGTTTGCTACAAGCTTTCAGATACATAGTAACCTAATCCTTTGACCATGAGATCATGTTAATCACCGTCACCGAATGAGTACTTTGATGAAATCAAACGCCACTTCCATAACTAGGTGGTTATAAAGGTGGCATTTGTTATTCTGGAAGTATGTGTTGAAGCGCATGGATCAAGAGTGGGATTTATCCATCCATATGACAAATAGATATACTCTAGGCCCTCTTTGTGGAACGGCATCCAATTGGCTTGCAAGCATGTGACTAGGTCACAAGGGGCATCATATCACAGAACGAGTAAAGAGTACTTATCGGTAACGAGGTTGAACTAGGTATAAGAGATACCGACGATAAAACCTCGGATAAGTAAGGTATCGCGCGACAAAGGGAATCAATATCGTATGTAAATGGTTCATTCGATCATGAAGTCATCATTGAAATATGTGGGAGCCATATGGATTTCCAGATCCCTCTATTGGTTATTGACTGGAGAGGTGTCTCGATCATGTCTGTATAGTTCGTGAACCATAGGGAGACACACTTAAGGAATCGATGTTGTTTAAGTAGATATAGAATATGTGTTGGAGACTAAATATTGTTCAGAGTCTCAGATTGGATCCAACACATCACGAGGAGAACCGGAATGGTCCAGATAATAAGATTCATATAAGGAAAGTGATTTTCCGGGGTTCGGAAAAGTTTCGGTATTTTGACCGGATACTTCTAGAATGTTCTAGAGTAATCACCAGTGCCACCAACACGGGAGGGGGTCACTTGGGCTGTGGCATGCCCTAGGGGCCAGCCGAACCAAGCCCTAAAGGGACAGCCAGCCAACACTAGTAAACGGGTGAAATCCTAGTTTGAATAGTCAAATCCTAGTTTGAAAAGTCAAACTCTAGTTTTTCGTAAGAGGGAAGACTTGGAGGGAAAGTTCCCAACCCTTCCCCTTGGTAGCCGAGTTGGGGGGACACGGCTAGGGCTGGCAACCCTTGGCTGGCCGCCCCCCACCTATATAAGGAGGGGTGGGGCGCACCCCCCACACCCCTTGTCCTTGGTGCCTAACCCTATCTGCCGCTTCCCCTCTCTGTTCTCCACCATCCCGCTCCGGCTTAGGCGAAGCCCTGCAGAATCTCTCCTCCACCACCACCACATAGTCGTGTTGTTGGGATTCTAAGGAGAACTACTACCTCCGCTGCCCTACTGGAACCGGGAGAGGAAGGTCTTCATCGACTACCATACGTGTGACCGAGTGCAGAAGCGCTACCGGAACGTGTTGGGTTTGTTGCATGGAAAACAAAAAAATTCTATCGCAAGAACGCATAAAACCAAGATCCAATCTATGGAAAATCCAAGATCTAATCTACGAGATCAGTGCAACGAGATTGTAGAGAACTAACCCTCGTAGATCCAAAGCGTTTAACAAGATCGGATTCTCTTGATAGAAGTATTCGATCACTTTCCGATCTCAAGATCGTGTAGATGATCCTTCCGACAGCGCTTTCGTAGTCGGTCACACATACGAAGTCAACGAAGACCTTCTTCTCCCTTGTTCCAGCAGGAAACGGAGGTAGTATATCCCCTCAGACTCCCAACAACACGACGGTATGGTGGTGGTGGTGGAGGAGAAATCTCTGCAGGGCTTCGCCTAAGCCGGAGCAGGACGATGGACGAGATAGAAGAGAGGCACCGACTAGGGTTAGGCGCCAAGGGATAAGGGGTGTGGGGGTGCGCCCCCACCCTTCATTATATAGGTGGGGGCGGCCAGGCAAGGGTTCCCAAGACGTGTTCCCCTCCCAGCTCGGCTACCAAGGGGAAGAGATGGGACATTTCCCACCAAGTCTTCCCTCTTACCAAAAACTAGAGTTTGACTTTTCAAACTAGGATTTGACTATTCAAACTAGGGTTTGACCCTTTTACTAGTGTTGGTCGGCTGTCTCTTTAGGGCTTGGTGCGGTTGGCCCCTTGAGCATGTCACAGCCCAAGTGACCCCCTCCCCGGGTGGTGGAACCACTGGTGGTTCCTCTAGAACATTCTAGAAGTATCCGGTCAAAACACTGAAACTTTTTTGAACCCCGGAAAACCACTTTTCTTATATGAATCTTCTTCTCCTGACCATTCGAGATCTCCTCGTGATGTCCTGGATCCAATCTGAGAATCCGAACAACATTAGGTCTCCAACTCATATTCCATATCTACTTAAACAACATAGAATCCTTAAGTGTGTCTCCCTACGGTTCGTGAACTATGCATACATGATCGAGACACCTCTCCCATATATTTCAACAATGAATTCGTGATCGAATGAACCATTTACATATGGTACTGATTACCTTTGTCACGCGATACTTTACTTATCCGAGGTTCGATCGTTGGTATCTGTTATACCTAGTTCAACCTCATTACCGGTAAGTACTCTTTACTCATACTATGATGTGACATCCCTTGTGACCTTGTCACATGCTTCCAAGCCAATTGGATGACACTCCACCAAGAGGGCATAGAGTATATCTATCTGTCATATGGATGGACAAATCCCACTCTTGATCCATGTGCTTCAATCCATACTTTCAGAATATCTAATGCCACATTTATAACCACCCAGTTATGAAGTGGTGTTTGATGCCATCAAAGCATCCATTCGGTGTTGGTGATTAACATGATCGCATGGTCGAAGGATTAGGTTACTATGTATTTGAAAGCTTGTAGAAAACGAACTCTAAATGACTTGATCTTATGCTATGCTTACTATGGGTGTGTGTCCATCACATCATTCTCCTAATGATATGATATTGTTATTAATAACATCCAATGTCCATGATTAGGAAACCATGATCATATATTAATCAACAATCTAGTTTAACAAGAGGCATACTAGGGACTCTTTTATTGTTTACAAAAATCACAAGTATTAATGTTTCCGGGTAATACAATTATAGCATGGGATGCAAACATTTATCATAAACATAAAGATATGATAATAACCATTTTATTATTCCCTCTTGGGCATATCTCCAACAGTCTCCCACTTGCACTAGAGTCAATAATCTAGTTTGAAAAACTTGTGCATTCAACACCTATGACTTTCTGGTGTTGTATATACATGATTTCTAGTGGTAAACATAATCTTCGGATCCAACACTTTCAGGTGCGTGTGTATTTGCATGTATTTGCGTCTCTATGCATCACTCATTCTCAATGAGATGGCATTGTATAAATTTGGTCCGTTGGTGAGACCTTTAGCTCCTTGGGGTTAAAACATGTTGATACAATTGTCGTACAATATATCTTCATAGTACTAGCCCGATGTGAACCACACCTAGTTTGATAACAAACTAGTTGACACAAATACCCTCTTTTGCTGCTACAATAGCATTCATATACTTAGCCTTTCATTGTAGTATATGTCACAATGTCTTAACTTTGGAACTCATCCAAGTCTGTTATGGAATCTCCTTTCCATTATATTGTGCCACTCATAGTTTAAATTGAGATAATCTTAATTTGTATTTTGTGACAAAACTAGTATCAATGTAATACTTTACAATGAACTATCCATCTATTTGTCACCTCTTCATAACATATTCTTAGTTCTCTCAAAGATCATAAGAGTATCCTTACTATCATCCAATGATCATCTTATGAATCAATCTGGTATATGATCATAACATTTAGAGCATAGGGAATATCTGGATGTGTACATATCACGGTATGATTAATCAAAATATTATTGTGATTTCAGTAACCAAGTGTCAAAACACTTGAATCTCGTTTCACTTACCAAGTGCCAATACACTTGAATCTTGATTCAATCCTTTCTATTTAGCAAGAACCTTTCTTGTCCTTTTCCATATTGAACTCATTCAGTATCTCATTTATGTACATTTGGCACAACCATATTAGCGTCTCAATCTATCCACATAGACATTGATGCCAAATATTCGGGTTTTGCCTAAATCTTTCATCGAGATGAAATTCTTAACATGTGTTAATAAAAGATACATCATCTCCAATCAACAATATGTCTTTTACATAATGTATTAGAAATATGTCTCAGCTCTCCCACTTAATTTCTTGCAAATGCAAGCATCTTTATCGTCTCTGATGAAATAAAACCTTTTAACAGTTTCATCACGGTGAAGATTCCAACTCCGCGATGCTTACTTCAACCATTGAAGTTTGCATGCCCTTTTATCATCCTTTGAATTAACAAAACCCTTTGGATCGTGTCATATACACGTCCTAGGTAACTATTCTATTTTAATAACTTTGTTTTATTTGTTCAACTACCAGATACCAAAATTATATGTAGTGGTTGCTACATTAATCCGTCTAGACTAAATATCACTATGAAAGATCAAATCTTGTCATAGTCAACTTTTTGAACATAGTCAAAAAATCTGTACCGACATGTCGACAATTTCATAGATGTGAACCATACATGTCTATTTATACATCCAAATACGACCGGTAGGTTTTACACCTTTCCGGAGGGTCTTCCAAGATCAAAAACTTGATTTTTCGTGTATGGAAATATCACGGAATTTATGACTTCAAGCCATTTGATAAAGTTATGGCCCTATTATCGCTTCTTTGCATGTAGTCGGTTCATCATTGTCAAGCAATAATGATTTAACTCTCAAACCTTGGCATTTGATTGTTTACCTGGCCTACTTGGTTCAATAGGAACTTAGACCTTCGTGACCACAACCTTTGAGGCATGTGATCCATGAGCATTGTTGTTGCCTCCAGGACACTTTTCTGGCTGCACAACTCAACACATATAGCTAAGGTTCAATTACCTTATCAAAGTTCTATTTTCCTCCCACTTAACTTTTCACGAAAAATTCCTTCTCAAGAAACTTGATATTCTAAGCGACAAACACTTTTGTCTATGGTGTTATGGAGGAATACCCAACGGTTATTTGAAATAACCTACAAAGACATGCTCATCTCACTTTGGTTGTAAACATTTTACTTATGCCTATCATACCAAAATTTAAGAAAGGACAACTTGGGTTTTATCCCAAACCATAACTTATATGGTGTCATTTCAACGGATCACGATAGAGCTCTTTTCAGTGTAAAAGCGGTAGTCTCTAAAGCTTTAAACTTTAAAATATAATGGTAGTTTTATAAATGACACCTTTGATCTTACCATGTCAAACAAGTTTTCATTACATATCTCGAACACTCCATACTCCTATCATGTTTTGGGAAATGCAAATCCATAGAACGATTCCTCAAATCTTCGATGTTTTGCTAAAATTGTAACTCACATATCTTCCTTTATGATCTAATCATAAACTCTTTATTTTATTGTTACAATGATTTTCCATTTCATCTTGAAAGTCCTTGAACATTTTCAAATGTTTCATACTTCATCCTCATTAAGTAAATATACACATATATTCACTCAAATTTTTGGAGAAAGCATATGAAGTTGAAATCCATCGCTCATGACTACACACATCAATATGTACAAATTCCAATAAGTTAGTCATCCGTTCCCATTTGGCCTATGAACGGAGTTTCAGTTATGTCTAGGAAAGTCTTACAAGTGTCATTTGATCAAAACCAGAAGAATCCAAAATTCCATCAACATGGAGTTTCTACATGTTTTCTTTCCAAAATAATTTAAATGGCGATGTCACTTCTTAAGTGATCTTTCAATCAATTGTATTGCGAATTTTTTTTAGCATTAGTTTAATGGATGTTATTTCTCCAACTAGACTTGTATATCATCCATCTATTATGGAATGCGGAGATTATTTGAACAACCTTTTGTTATCAAAATACCTAGTCAAAATAACAATTATTAAAACAAATCTTGAAGGCAAGCTTTGATGTCAATGAGAAACACACCAACACTTTATTTTGTTTTCGATGAACATCATCACATATTCTCTTGCTAGTTACTTAGGCCATTATAGTTCATGAATTGTGTTGTTCTATATGACAATTCAAATCAAAAAATTCGGTATCCAATACCCAAGAACCACATTGTTTAACAAGCAAAGAATACAGCCATAACATGTATATCATCTATATACCTAAGATGAACAATTATAATCTTTTCTTTTTTGCCAAATATTTCTGAGATTTTCTTTCAGCATTTCCTTTTCCTTTTAAAAGAATCTATCAACATCAACAGTGGCGCCATACACATGACACATAGTCCAAAGCATGTATAGTCAAATCCTAATGTCTTTGGACTTTCACTTTGAAGTATATCACCATCATCAATTGTTCGTCGTTCTTTTATATTCTAGTAATCTTTTAGTGTAGTAAACATTGTACCTACATCTTTTGTTCATCCTTATCATGGCAATTCACATGATCAAGATACTATAGCTTATAACAGTGAATCGTGAGTATAATGTTGCTTTCCAAAACCTTTTGGAGGATTAGGACGACTAGTGTCTCCAACCTTTGCAAATTCTCATCAAATATGAGAACATAAATTTTGCCATATTATACTCTATCATGTCGCAACCAAATCATTGTTTCAGATATCACAATATCTTCCACACATGATGGTTTCTGAAACATTTCTTTTAGCTCCTAGATAACCTTGATACTAAATCAACCTTTTGAATATCAAGGATCATGGAGGCAAACATGATACATAGATACTAACACTGGAATTGTTACTCTTGGTTTAATACTAATTATTAAACTTCACGGAGTAAACAGAGTTTTCTTAAAGTTTGTAATAGGAATTTTAAACTTTAGATTAACACTCAAAACAATATGGTACCAGTTCGTAAAGTAACTATCCACAATTATATAGTTCTATTATATCAGTTAAAACTATTATATTCAATGGATGCCAATGACTACAACAATGCAAATTCACTTTGATTTAATTTATGATAAATTGTGTTCAACTTTAATCAAATTACTTTTGAACTCCCACTCAAAACAACATTCCTCGAGTCATTTTGGTGATTACACGAACCAAATCCACAACACCAAGTATGATCATCACGAGAGAAGATGTAGTTTCAAAGGCGAACAATCAACATGTTCATCATATCATCCATGTGACTCATGCTTTACCTTTCGGTATTTCGTGTTTCGAGGCCATGTCTGTACATGCTAGGATCATCAAGGTTAAGCTTAGTATCCGCATGTGCAAATCTGGCTTGCACCCGTTGTATGCACACATAGAATCTATCACACCCAATCATCACGTGATGCTTCGAAATGACGAGTCTTAGCAACGATGCCTACTAAGGATGAACACTTTATTACTTGATATTTACTGAGAGGGATCATCTTATAATGCTACCATCACGATCTAAGACAACAAGATGCATAAAAAGTATTAACATCACATGCAATTCGTAATATGTGATATGATATGGCCTTTCTTCTTGTGCCTTTGATGTCACATCCCAAAAATTTCCAAATTTTGAAATGTGAAAAATAAATAAACAAAATAAATAATTTTTGAAATTTAGGGTGAAAAGAAACTTTTTGCTTCTAAATGGAAACATCAAAACCCTTCTTGAACAAACTTTGAATGAAAAGGGAATCCAACAAAATTTCAATCAAGTGAAATGCATTCATTAATGAATGTATCTTGAAATTTAAACATTTGGAAAAAGTTAAACCAAAACCCCAAATCTTAATGAAAGAAATCACTTCCAAAGATCAAATGCATTTTATGCATGGAAAGAATCTTGAACTTAAACACTTGGGAAAATAAACCAAAACCCTAATGGAAGTAAATCATTTCCAAGATCTCTCTAAGACTATGGATTTGATCCATATAAAAATTTAGCAACAAACATTTATAAATGATCAAAATGATAAACAAAAATATTATAAAACCATTGAAATTGGTTTCATTCAATTTGGAGCCATGGATAAAAACTTATGAATTTATTAAGGTAAACGGAAATAAGTTCCAAAACTAATAAAACTCATAGCCGAAAATCCATGAAAAATTATAAACAAAATAATCCTAAAAGAATTTAAAAAGATAAACAAATATTAAATAAAATTATACAAATTGGAATCACCAATTTTGGATCTATAAATAAAAAGATATGGATTTTATAAGCTAAAGAAAGAAAGAAATAAATAAATAAGGAATATTTAAAAAGCCAAATTAAATCTTGGCCAAATCCATAAACAAATGGAAGTTATTGAATAATAAAAAAAGAGTAAAATATTATTTAAATAAAATCATAAGGATTGAACAATATCCAATTTTATTTAAATAAAGACAAATTGCCTAAACTAAATGATAAATCCCAATAAAAAATTATTTAGAAGACAAATTAATACTTGAAATAAATCCATAAGCAAATGAAATAAAGATAATCCAAATAAAATAAAGGAATAAGGATTATTTGAATAAAAACTTATATGGACTTGAACCATATTTGATTTAAAAGAAGACAAAATCCCTAATATAAATGATTAATTAAATCATGGGAAAAAATAATGGAAATTGCCAAAGTGGATTAAAAGTTATCCAATTAACTTAAAATAATAAAAGAATTATTTGAATAAATAATATGGATTAGAACCATATTTAAATCTTATTTAAATAAAGACAAATGTCTAATTTAAATAAATAACAAACCATAAGAGAATATAAGAAATATTCTAAAATGGATTATTTAAATACATTATTAAATAAGATTAAACCTACTTAAAAGGTTTAGAAAAGGATTGATAAAAATCTGAATTCAAAGTGAATTTATGAATCATATTAAATATTACTTGAATAAAGACAAAAGCCCTTTTTAAATGAATGTTGATTGACATTAAAATATTTTGAATTATTCAAAAATGGACTATCAAAACAAACTAATAAATGAGTGCAGATCTACTGAAAAAAGTTCTGGAAATTTGAATGCAAACAAATGGTTAAAAACATTTGAATCAATTCAAAACAGAAATTAAAAAAAGAAAAAGAAAAGAAAATAGAGAGAAAAAAATAAGAAAAACAAACCAGCCCAGCTAACCTACCCCAGACCCAGCCCAATCTGGCCCATTACCAGCCCACCCGGGAAAACCAGCTCTGATCCCCACGAATCGTTTTCTCACTCGCAACTGTACCCCCAACACTCACTGACCCGTGGACCCATGCCACATCAGCGTCCTCATCACCACCTTCTTCCCGACCCGCGACACGGTGCGATTTAAGTTATATCCAACGCACCGTGTCGCTTGATTCGTGCGAACCATTATCATCCTGTAAGAACATGACATGTGGCCTGTCTTTTGTTTTAAAAACACAAACTTTTCTATTAGATGAATGATTTTGTAAAATTCATAACTATTGTTTTGCTTGGACAAATTTTGCAAATTTTATATCAATGGATTCATAGAAATGCAAACTTTGCAACCATGCCCTTAGTTTAGCATTTTGCATCTGGAAAATAGGGTTTTTTTGCAGAAACATTTCTAGGCCTATTTTGAATATAAAAGTTATTCTAAAAATGTTTTAGGGTAAAATCCTTTTGAAATGGTTTGTTTTGAACCTACTGACCATAAAAACCAACTTTTGGATTTAAAAGTATATTTTGTGACACTAAGGAATTATTCCTTGAATAAAAGCATTTCTAGTATAACAAAAATGTTTCATATGATTTAAAAATGCTTTTTGAGTAATTTTTGTGCAAATGGTTTGATTTGAACTCTCTAATCCTAAACACCAACTTTTGGATTTAAAAATATATTTGATTAACCCTAGAAAATTATTCCTTTAAACAAGAAGCATTCTAGTAAAATAAAATGTTGCTTTGATTTCAAAAAATGATTTTTGGGTGAAATCTCTTGTAAATGGGTTTGTTTTAAACACTTTGACAATAAACACTAACATTTGTGATTAAAAACATATTTGTCTAAACACTATAAAATATTAGTTTGTTTAAAATCATTTCTAGCAAAACAAAAATGATTGAGATGGCCCATTCTCACTAACTTGCTTTCAAATGGTTTTTGCCACTTTTATAAATGGCCAATAGGTGTTTTAAAATGTTTTCACCTATTAGAAACCATTCTTCCAAATAAAACAATCTTTTGCATGCTTGCATGCATTGCTTTTGTTTTTATTATTTTATGTGGTGAATTGTTTGAATGCTAGTTTGAATTTGTTCCTTGATTGAATTGTAGTGAACTTTGAAGAGTGTGACATTTGCAATATCAAGGAATGAACCTATATTCCCAACTACCAAGGCAAGTGGTGCTTCATACATTTTGTCCTATTATTTTCACAATGCATTAGTGATGTTTTGAGTAGGACTTGCATGGAAATTTTACTAAGTATGCTATGCCATGGGAAATCATAATATATGATGCCTTAGTAGAATTTTCCCTAAGTTAAGATTCTTGCTACTATTATGCTTAGCCTAGCTAGTAGAAAACAAGGGTGGATTATATTCATGCTATGAAATATTTCTAAGTCCATGACTTGTGTTTTGTTTAATAAAACAACTATGTGAATGAATCACCTGGGTGGAATGGAAGGAAAGGTTTGTGTTGAGTGGTTACACAAGTCCAGTATACAGGGGAAATCTTGTGTATCACAAGTCCAGTATACAGGGGAAAACTTGTGTATCACAAGTCCAGTATACTGGGGAAAACTTGTGTATCTCACTTGTGGAAAGCCACCCAGGAACAAAGAGATTTGAGATGTCAAATGTTGAGAAGCTTCAAGTGCAGCCACATGGTATTATGGGCTCTGCCTGGATCATATAGGTTGCAATAACTTAGCCAGATGGACAGAAGGTGGTAGGGGGTGATAGGATGGAGCGCGTCCATTTGGTATAAGGGGAGGCTTCTGAAAGATCTTCTCTCGATGCATGTGGAGTCTTGTGGGGAAAGTGCACCACCTCTCTCGAGAGTAAAATATAAGTACTTAGTCGTGTCCCCGGCAATAGACAATTTGAGCATCAAGACATGGAAGCTATCAAGGATCTCCTCATCCCAATTTCTAAGTTAAAAGCTTGTGGTTCAACAAGGGTTAAAGGATCTTCAATTTTTAATTGGTAGATGCCTTGGGTGATTTTGACAAACAAAAACTTAGTGTTTTCAAATGATAAGGTAAAACTTATTTTGAGAAAATCAAGCCTAAGCTCCACTTAGCCAAATGCATATAGATGATAGATACCACTATTCTACCATAGTATCACTTGCCAATACAATTCAAATGTATTGACCCTTGTGGCTGTAACTTATTATGTTGCACGTTTGTTTGATGTTAGTTAAGTGTGTTGAATAGGATTACAAGTCTACAACCAACATGATTGCCTGTGGCACTTTGAAGATGAAGGACTCCATGCTATATAGTTATTTCAGCTGCATTGTAATGAGATAGCCAAATGAGCTATGTAAGATGTAATGAATTATTTTATTCCTGGTTATAAAGTTGTATTATGACCTTTGTTTCTTGATATTACATCTTAAACTGTGGATGCTAGCTATTGATCCAGGGACTAGCATTGTAAACACAGGGATCTCTACCTTATCAGGTTGGGACCTCTACATTTGATATCCATCTCCAAAGCATGAACATGATCTCCATCATCACCAGCATGGCGTCAAGGTCAATGGCGCCGCTTCATGGTTGTCCATCACCAACATCAACTATTACAACTACTTGGAATAAAGCTTATTTCATGATGAATAGACACACATGTCTTAATGAATTTAAAGACAACCATTAGGCTCCTGCCGGTTTCCATATTACAATAAGGATCATTGCATACATAAAATATAATCACAATCATATCATGTCCATATCACATCACATGCCCCTGCAAAAACAAGTTAGCGCCTCTAATTTTCTTTGCAGGTTTTTATGTGGCTTGGGGCTTACGCATAAGTACCGTTCTTACCTACGAATAACAACCACAATGTTGATACTAGTGTTGTCAATTGCCCATTGTAAATTGAATCTTAACTATGGTGGGATAGAAAGACACCCGCAAAGCCTATAGTGTAATTCAAGTTGCACGTTGGGTGTGGAGCAAGTCTCTTGTGCGACGACATGGAAGGTTAGCCTGGACCGCTTCATCCCACCATACCGCAAGACGCAAAGTACATGAAAAGCAAACGACAACAAAATAATCAATGCCCACAAAACCATTGTGTTCTACTCGTGCAACAGATCTACTCATAAATACGGCTCGGATAACACTGTTGGGTTCGTTGCATGGAAAACAAAAAAAATTCCATCGCAAGAATGCATAAAACCAAGATCCAATGGAGGGATGTGTGTTCATGCGATATAAATTCTACCTTGGATTTTGTGTGTTCATGCGTTAGAATTTTTTTGTTTTCCATGCTACGAACCCCTATAGTGGTATCAGAGTCGTGTCTATGCGTAGACTGTTGCATGAGTAGAACACAATGGTTATTATGGGCGTTGATGCTTTTTCTGTTGATTGCATTTTATGTACTTTGCATCTTGCGGGATGGTGGGATGAAGCAGACTGGGCTAGCCTTACATGACATCGTTCATGAGAATTGCTCCACGCTCAACATGCAACTTGCATTGCATAAGTGGCTTTGCGGGTGTCTGTCTCTCCCACCATAGTGAAGATTCAATTTACAACGGGAACTTGACAATACTTGTATCAATGTTGTGGTTCTTGTTCATAAGTTAGAACGGTTCTTATTCGAAAGCCCAAACCACGTAAAACATGCAAAGAAAATTAGAGGCGTCTAACTTTGTTTCGCAGGGGTGTGTTGTGATGTGATATGGCCATTATTGTGATTATATATGATGTATGCAATGAACCTTATTGTAAGTTGGCAACCGGCAGGAGCCTTATCGTTGTCTTTAAATTTCGTTTAAGACCTACGTGTCTATTATTCAAAGTAGTTGTAATAGTTGATGCTGGTGGATGACAACCATGGAGTGGCGCCATTGACCTTGACACCACGCTGGTGATGATGGAGATCATGTTCGTTGTAACATCCCAGCATTAGAGCTTAGAAATAAGCTGAACCCAGATGTGTGCATTGCATTCATGCATAGAAAATCCAAATAATTTTCGCGCTTTTAAATAAAACTTGTCAAAGTGATTGGAACCTCTCTATACTTGATGTAATTATAGTAGATCATCAAGTTGACTGTGATAATTTTCAGGATGGCCTTTGCTAAAATCCTATTTGGGAGAACATGATTTGATCTAAGGTAGATCAAATATAATCAGATTCAATCCTAATGCATTGCTTGATGATTAATATCTGATCCTTAGGGGATCACATCATAATATTCATCACCACAACTCATGGACACTAAGTTATAAATATAACTTAAATAATAGGAATGTAACAACTAAATCTTGATCTATCTTAACCTCAGCCACTTATACCATGAGTATCATGGTAATATCTAACCTTAACTCTTTAGTGAGTTTGAGTAGCAAGGAAATCAAATTAAGATCAGTTACCACATATCTTTCTATCCATAAGAATCTTTACCATCTATATTGAACCTTATTCTAATATTTATGGTTCATCAATGTTGAGTAATCAATTATTGATTCACCAATCCTTAACCCATCATTTCTTGAGCTATTAACCCTTGTCCTTATCATAGCATCCATTTAAAATCCTTTAGAGAAAGAAGTAAGAAGTGATAGATGGTAATGCTAGATCCCAATATCATCCTTAGGATGGGAGTGTTGGAAGTGAATAAAAATCAATATGATTATTGATGGAGTTAACTCACTCCTGAAATGATAGAAGGGTATCTAAGGTAAAGATTATAAAGATGATTATTGAAGATAGTTTTAAGGAATAACCCTATTGGACTAAGTAGGTATAGTCCATGAATAACATTTCCTAATCCACTAGAGATATTAAGAAGATAATTATAATACAACTGTAGTGTTGCTTTGATGAAGCCTTGACTAGCTCATTAGAAACCTAAACCATAAAGGATCAAAGGATTATAATGATCATGCTTAGGGCACCAAGACTGAATGCTTATATCCAGTATAAGTGACATTGGTGGGTAAATCATGATTAAACTCTAATATGAGATATTGGAGTCAAGAAAAGATAAGATTGTATGATTAAAATAATGTTAGAGCAGCACTGAATTATAGAGTTAGTATTTTCCTCTTGGAAAATACTAAACACTTGAGGTGAAGTAGGATTTGATGTATATCTAAGTATAAATACATTTGCTAAAGTAATATCTGTAGTGTATAATTAAGGAAGAATAGGAATGGAGTTTGAAGTAGCTACTTGTTGGATTGGAGGTTATCAGCAGTAGAGTAGTTGATATCACCAAGTCTGGATAAGTGAAAATCATGAAAAGCTTTAGTGTCAAACTCATTAGATTCATCAATGAGTTTAGAAGAATAAAAGGTGAATAAGAATATTCTTGTGAAGAAAAGCTCATCATGTTAGCACATGATGATGGATATGAAAGGGTAGAATATCTAGGAAAGGAATTCCTTAATCAAAGAATTATGAATTATGGAGGATAGGAATTCTTGGTAAACACTAAACCCTAAATCTATGATCAAGCTTAACATCCATCTCATCTGTTGGATAAATCATATTATTTCCATAATGCTTTATAGGAATATTTCCTATAGCAAATCACTCAAGCACATCTCTGTCATTTTCCATTTATCCTAACCATATGTGCTTAGGCGATATTTTTATCAATTCTTTTCCATAAGACATGTCAGATAATAACTTTTTGTTTAAAGAGGGTGATATTATGAAAGATCACAAACATAAAGACAATGTGTTTTAGCCAGTAATATTTACCCACAACAACAAAAGAATACAAGTATGGTAAGAACCCTAAACTCTAGGGTAAGCAATTACAATTCAAAACCTAATTACAGTGTTAGTTATAATAAAATATATATACTTTATTATTCCCAAGATCTATGGGAATAATATTAACCAAATAATTTCCTTTGCATCTCATCCATCAAATGATGACATAGGATCATTATATAAAAAATTCCATCCAAACTATGAGCTAACTAGAATTAAGTTTTATAAACAAATAAGGAAATATCATTTAATAAACCCATGGTTAAATATGGAAAGAAAGTTAATAATAAAGGCTTTGATAAAATATTAAATGGAGTTATATAAAGTAAATAAAGAAATAATGCCACTATATTACATACCCATAAAAGAACCTTAATACATTTTATTTTTGCTGCAACCACTCAGCAAATCAATCATATAAAGAAAATTCAAATCTGAAATCACAACAGGAAATAGAAAGGATCTGGCCCGAGCAGCAGGCCGGCCTAGCAGTTCCTCCTTCCTATATGTCGCCCACGTGCAGCACACAAAGGCCCAGCAGCCAGCCCAGCTCGTCCTTTTCTGTGACTGACGGGTGGGACCAAAGAAGGACCACGTGTTGATATGAAAGAATCGCCAGGGGATTTTCCGCAAAAGTGACATCGTCGTCATCCTCACGCACATAGGCAGCTCGCTGGAGGAGTTAGCCGCTGCCCGATGCCGTCGTCGTTGTTAGCCATGCGTTGAGATGCTCGCTGCCGTCTCAGAAGGGGATAAGAAGGCCACTGCGACGCCCTGCCTTAATCCCTATCCACATTCCCTCCTTATCCTCTCTATTTCGAATGGGGCCGAAACCCTAGCTCACCGGAGCCACGCCTCGCCGTCGAGCCGCACCTCCCCACTCTCTTCCAAGTAGCCATGGAGAAGCCTCGTGCTCCGTAGATCCTCTGGGTGGAATCTTGCATCAATGGGATCACTAGAGAGGATGAATTTTTCCGTTCCTCTTTGCGGCAGTTCGTCAGAATCCTCATCGGAGAGCTCATCTACGACCGCGCCCGTCCTCATCGACCTCTCTATCATCCTCAAGGTGAGTTCCTGAACCTTCCAATACCCCTAAGTCGCCTCCTCTCGATGTAAATCGCCGTCACATCTTATGCCACCTCGGCCACCAATGGAGCTCGTCGGAGCCGAGGCTCCAATGACCATTTCTGAGCGGCGCCGCCACTTTAGGGTTCAGCACGTTACGCTGATTCGAACTAGGCTAGTTTTGCTTGATGGGACACCGTGGATCGTCGCCGGCGACCACCCACTAACGACGGTGGTTGTGCTGATGCCATAGCAACGTCATGCCAACGTCACCCTCTGCCTAGTCAGCCTATTGGACCTGGTCCTGTCTCGCGTGGTAAGTGACATGGCTTAGGGCCCATCTGTCATTGTCTGGAAGTAGAAATAGGTCCAGTAACAAAGGCATTTACTAACCTGAGAGATGATGTGGCCACTGGCCCACTAGTAAGTGACTAGGGCTAGGTGTGGGTGCGGTGCAAAAAGCTTAGTGTCTGTTTAGGAAATAAATAAAAGATACAAACCCAAATTCAAATATTCCAGAAATAAAATAAAATCATTAAATCTTATTAAATCAATAAATTTTGTTCTATAACTCAGAAAATATGTATAATATATGAAATTTTTTAGAAAAATAAAATCTATAACATTAAGCTATTATCAAACATTATTATGATAGTTACTTAAATAATTATTATTTAATAAAGAGTTTATAAGTAATAAAACTTTGATAATTCATATTTTAAAATTGGTAATTATTCAAAATAAAAATAAAATACCAAAAATCTTAGAAATAAAAACAATACTTTAAAACAATAATCATGCATTATTATTTCACTTAACTAAATATTTATTATTTATTAAGTATTTATAAAGTAATAAAGCTTATAAAAATCATATCTTATTATTTATAAATCATAAAAATAAATGTAATATACCAAAATGATCACAAAAATAATATCTACATGTTAAGAATATAATACTCCACAGTTGAGTAAATAAAAATTCAAATACTTTAATAACTTGAAGTTAAACTTATTTAATTAATGAATAATTCATATAAAGGTAAATAAAATTTGCTAATATTCCTAAAATCAACCAAATGAGTCTAAATAAATATTATTAGTCCTAAGTATTGATACTATAAAGTCATAATGGTTCAAAACTCTATAAATACAATTTTATCATTACCATTCATCCTTAAGTGTAGATTATTTCTTAAAAAGATGTTTACCAAATACAAAATCTTCAAGAATAATTGTGAGTAAATAAATTTTTTCCCTTACTTCAACCACAAGTTATAAACATACCCAAAACACTATATTCAATCCATAAATAGTAAAGTGATATTACTTTCTTATTTACAAACTATAACCACTCCTCTATAAAAAGGAAAATGATTCTATTCCATTAATACAATTTAGAAACCACTACTCCAATAATAGTAATGTCGTTCTTAGATAACTATAAGGAGACATTATAAGGTACACAAGGTGCAAATATCATAAGCATTATAATTTCAAACCATCCCTTTTTTTAAAGTTAACTTTAGTCCACAAGACTTTCCATATATGACTAAAGACTTTGTTACATGTTTTATAGTTAACCTTGGTCTGTTACAATTATGTTATAAAGCATCTCAAGACCAAACTATTCAAGCAAGCACAAACAACCTCGACCATGTTTGATTAACCATAAAGATTGTTTAGACCTTAGAAAAGGAATCATTTCTTCAAAAGTTATTCGTATTGTCACTTCAGTCAACACGTGACAAATTATTCAGGATCACATTACTTTATCCTTGCTTGTATACTTAAGATTGCCAACACTTAAGTTCCTTATAAATTCCATTAATTGCAAGGTAAAACCTGAAGATAAGATAATTCTTATATAAGCATTCCTTGAATAGCGTACCCAATGGTATATCTCATTGTTGTACACCATTATATGTACATGATGTTTCACACACACTGACAAGCCTTAATAAGAAGCACAAGTGTGAAACTTATCTAAAAGAACAACACATTCTTAAGAAACCAATTCCAGTGTCCAAACCCTGGAACAACATTATTTCCGAGATTCGTGTTTATCAATTGCATCAAATTACTTATGCATAAAAGCATATTTCTTCTTTAAACATTAGTCCTTACCGGACCAATGATGATGGTTTCAGATATTGGATCTTATAATGAATTGAAGACCGTGAGTGCATAATATTGCAATCACAAAAGGCAAGTTCACACTTGCTCATGTCCTTTGTTTATTTTTTGTAAAGTATTTTGCAAATCCAGTGTTGCCATCACCTGCATTTGAAAAAGGTCAGAAAAAACTATTTTTTATAAGAATGTGAACTATTGGTTACTGATCTAGGGTGATCAGGTAACCTATTAAATCTGGCAGTTGGAATACCACTGTTCAGGACTATATCACCTAGGATTTAACAACCAATGTTGCTAGTGATTCTTGCACCATATATTACGCGTTGACCATGAGATTTGGAATGGGACGGAGAAGTCAGCTGTATCTTCTTCCTCTCGCATATAGCCGGATGTGTAGGTCGTGGCTATTATCCTTGTAGCATGCATATTAATTGGTAATTCGTAGAGGATATGCAGCATATGGGTGCGAACCCTCAACGTTCCACGATAGTTCTGGCATCTAACGGTCTGTACAAACCATTGCCGTAATCCAATATGTGGGTGTGGTGTACACCAAGGAGGCATGCGAGGTCACGAAGGGGGCAGTGGTTGGCTTGGATCATCTTCTGGGCCCCACATCATGGAATTGTGGACGGGAATAAGCCGCCCGGTTGTGCAACAAAGAGTTGATCTCTCATGGGTAAAGTAACACACCTCTGCAGAGTGTAAGAACTGTAACTTGTTACTCCCTGTTCCGGGAAGGAGCTGCGAACGCGGCGGGAAAGAAACTCCATGAAAGTTCTGGTAAACCCGTGAAGGCTGACGGACATAGTTTTTCTTCAGAATAAAAGCAACCTTTGAAGAAATGTTTATAAAAACTTGCATTGCCTACGTCCTATGGTTTGTGGTTGTAGTTATAGTGCATCAAACACTCCTTTATAGTGAACTTGCTGAGTACGCTCATACTCAACGTATCTTCTTAACCCTTGCTAGATTCTCAAGCCATTAAGATGACGTCTACATCAAGTTATGCTCCAGTAATCATCACTAGAAGACAAAGCTTTTCAATGAAGTCAAGAAAGCCAACATATACATCAACTCAAGTAAAGAAGAAGTTACTGATTAGATAATAATATAATCTCTAGCCATAATACATATTTCTGTAGAGTATTGCAATAGCAGCAATGCCAGACCATTAGATAAAATACTAATCATAATAGTATGATAGTTTTAAGTTGTTTATTTCTAATTCTTCTTTGTAAGAAGTTTCTTTCTCTCTCTTTAACCTAGAGTATTCTCTGGATCTTGTGTATCGAGTGAGTTGTAACCTTTAGCATGTATTGGACCTGCTGTGTTTCTGTTGTACCACTCTGAGGGATGTAATACTAGTGAACAGATGTTTCATTGGTATTATGTCAACGACTATAGTGTACTACATCATGCAGTGGTATGCTGGGTCACCGCAATCATGCTTGGATATGGAGATTGAAGGCACAAGAAAAAGTCCATATCATATCACATATTATGAATTGCATGTGATGTTAATCCTTTTTATGCATCTTGTATTGCTTAGATCGCGATGGTAGCATTATAAGATGATCCTTATCACTAAATATCAATTAATAAAGTGTTCGTCCTTAGTAGGAATCGTTGCTAAGACTCATCGTTTCAAAGAACCACGTGATGATCGGGTGTGATAGATTCTACGTGTGCATGCAACTGGAGCAAGCCAGATTTGCTCATGTGGATACTAGGGTTAACCTTGACGATCCTAGCATGTACATACATGGTCTCGGAACACGGAATACCTAAAGGTAAAGCATGAGTCATATAGATGATATGATGAACATGTTGATTGTTCGCTTTGAAACTACATCATCTCTCGTGATGATCAGACTTGATATAGTGGATTTGGTTCATGTGATCACTAAAAAAATGTGAGGGATATTGTTGAGTGGGAGTTCACCTACTTAATTTAAGTATTAAATATGAACTCAATTTGTCATAAAGTTAATCTAAACTTTTGTAAATATGTTATAGATCATGGCGGTCATACCATCAATTTTAATGCTTTCCTAGAGAAAGAAAAGTTGAAAAACAATGGAATCAACTTCGCGGATTGGTTCCGCAATTTGAGGATTGTCCTCAGTGCTGGTCAGTTGACATATGTGTTGGATGCACCGCTGGGTGACTTGCCTGCAGCTGATGATACTTATGAAGTGAATTTTTTACCTCACTCCAAAGAATCAATACCCCATAGTTTAGTGTGCTATCTTGTATGGTTTGGAATTGGAGCTTCAAAAAAGGTTTTAGAACTTTGACCCACATGATATTGTCCGTGAACTCAAAATGATATTTGAGGCTCACGCGGCAGTTGAGAGTTATGAAGCTTCTGAAAAGTTCTTTAACTGCAAGATGAAAGAGGGTAGCTCCGTTAGTGATCACGTGCTCAAAATTTCTAGGCACGCCAATAAACTCCAAAGCTTGGGAATAGTGATTCATAATGCATTGGGGATTCATCGTGTCCTCCAATCACTACCACCTAGTTACAAGAAATTTGTAATGAACTACAACATGCAACACATGGATAAGTCGTTACCTGAACTCTTCTCCATGTTGAAGTCTGTGGAAGTGGAGATCAATAAAGAGCACCAAGTGTTTATGGTCAATAATACCACCAATTTCAAGAAGCAAGGCAAGCATAAAAAGAAGGGTAACTTCAAGAAGGGTGGCAAGAAAGCTGTCACGCCTGCAAAGAAGCCCAAGGCTGATCCTAAGCCTGATACTGAGTGCTTTTACTGCAAGGGAGAAGGTCACTGGAAGCGGAATTACCCCAAGCACCTGGCAGATCTGAAGAACGGCAACATCAAGAAGAAAGGTATATTCTATATACATGTTATTGATGTGTATCTTACTAGTAGTCGTAGTAGTGCCTGGGTATTTGATACTGGTTCGGTTGCTCATATTTGTAACTCTAAACGGGTGCTGAAGAATAAACAGAGACTAGCAAGAGACGAGGTGACGATGCGCGTTGGAAATGGATCCAAGGTTGATGTGATCGCTGTCGGCACGCTCCCTCTTCATCTACCATCGGGATTAGTTTTATACTTAAATAATTGTTATTTGGTGCCTGTGTTAAGCATGAACATTATATCTGGATCTTGTTTATTGCGAGACGTTTACTTGTTTAAATCCAAGAATAATGGTTGTTCAATTTATATGAGTAATATCTTTTATGGTCATGACCTATGATAGATGGTCTATTCTTATTGAATCTCGATAGAGTGATACACATGTTCATAATATAGATGCTAAACGTTTGAAATTGAATGATAATTCTACATACATGTGGCACAGTAGTCTTGGTCACATTGGAGTGAAGCATATGAAGAAAATCCATTCTGATGGATTTCTTGAATCACTTGAAAGATGCGAAGCATGTCTAATGGGAAAAATGACTAAGACTCCATTCTCTGGCATAATGGAGCGAGCTACAGACTTATTGGAAATCATACATACCGATATGTGTGGCCTGATGAGTGTGGCATCGCGCGGTGGTTATTATTATGTTCTTACCTTCACGGATGACATGAGTAGATATGGGTATATCTATTTCATGAAAAATAAGTCTGAAACTTTCGAGAAGTTTAAGGAATTTCAAAGTGAAGTAGAGAATCAATGTAACAAGAAGATTAAATTTCTATGATCTGAACGTGGAGGTCAATATCTAAGTTACGAGTTTGGTGAGCATTTGAAGAAATACAGAATACTTTCACAATTGACACCGTCGAGAACACCACAACACAATAGTGTGTCTGAACGCCGTAATCGAACTCTCTTAGATATGGTTCGTTCTATGATGTCACTTACAGATTTACCGTTATCATTTTGGGGTTATTGATGACCCACAAGTATAGGGGATCGCAACAGTCTTCGCGGGTAGTATTACCCAATTTATTGATTCGACACAAGTGGAGCCAAAGAATACTTGCAAGCCTTAACAACTGAGTTGTCAATTCAGTTGCACCTGGAAATAGTTCTTGATCACAGAAGTTTATTAGTAGCAATAGTTTGTAGTAGCAACAACAAAGAAACACCAACATCAAAACAGGAGCAATAGTAACCGTAACAGTAAACAGTGGGATTCGAGTGCGGTAGGCATAGGGATGGATGGACGGGCATTGCATGGACGAGTCTAAACATGTAACTTCAAGATCTAGGGCATTGCAGATAAATAAGAATAAGCACCTAAGTACAAAACAATCCTAGGCATGTGCTCCACATATAGTCATACGTGCTCGCAATGAGAACTTGCACAACATCTTTTGTCCAGCCGACCCGTGGCAGCGGGGCCTCTAGGGAACTACTGACAATTAAGGTTCTCCTTTTAATAGAGAACCAAAGCAAACCATTAACACTCTGTGAACACATGTGATCCTCACACCACAGCCATCCCCTCCGGTTGTCCCAATTATTGTCACTTTGGGGCCTTTGGATCCGGACAATGATATGTGTACACAACTTGCATATAAGATCACAAACAATACTATCATAATGATTCAATAATAAGTTCAGATCTGAGGTCATGGCACTAGGGACCTAGTGACAAGCATTAAGCACAACAAGTTGCAACAAAGTCAAATAGCACTAATAGAGATATTAGAAACTATGCCCTAACAATCTTATTCGATTACATGATAGAACTCATCCAATCCCTACCATCCCCAAGCCTACAGCGGGGGATTACTCACTCATGGATGAGGGAAACATCGATGGTTGATGGAGAGGCGTTGGTGATGACGATGGCGATGATCCTCTCCAACTTCCCCGTCCCAGCAGGGTGCCAGAACAGAGTTTTTAGATCCGAATCTTGGTTTCTAGTGGCGGCGGTGAAGCGGAACTCTTTCTAAAAAACTATCGAACCTCCCTTTGTTTTTAGGTCGAGAGGCAACTTATAGGCGCAGAGGGAGGCCGAGAGGGTGCCTGGGGTGGCTGCACCCCTAGGCGTGGCTAGAGGTGGGCCCGCGCCTGGTAGGGGTGTGGGCCCCCCAGGCACCTTCTCCATCTCGTACTCTGGCTCCGTGGATCTTCTGGTGAAATAGGATTTTTAGCATATTTTCTGGGATTTTTCCTGATAGTTGATTTTCTGCACAAAAACTAGACACCAAGGTAATTCTGCTGAAAACAGCGTCAGTCCGTGTTAGTTGTATCCAAATCACACAAGTTTAGAGGAGAAACAATAACAAGTGTTCAGGAAAGTAGATACGTTTTGGATGTATCAACTCCCCCCAAGCTTAGCTTATTGCTTGTCCTCAAGAAATTCAGTTGAAAACTGAGTGTGATAAAAGAACTTTCACGAACACATTTGCTTCATATGATGTATATATTCTTAGCATAGGAGTATATGCTTAAACCATTCATAGTAAGAAGTATGCAACTAAGTCTACTCAATAGTCATTGCAAGCTATGAAGAGAAACCAACTCAATAATAATAAGTAGCATGAAACATAAACATTAGCAACATTGCAATGCTCATAATAAGGTATGATAGAGTGGTATCTCGCTTGCCTTTGTTTGTAGAGCACAATATAAATGCCGAGGCACCTCTGAAGTTCAAGTGATCCTCGGCATCTCTGAGAGGTAAAAATATCAGAGATACAAGCATCAAAGTCATGACATAATTAACCAAGTTTTGAGACAAACACAAGAATGACAACTATGCTCTTAAGAAGGTGCTCATAGAATAAGTGGTGACTCAACATGGAAGTGAAAAGGTTTTGAAAAGTTTGAAAGGCTTCCTAATGCTGAAAGGAAGGTACTCATTATCTTTGAGCTCTCATTGCCCCTATCATAGGCATCTTCATGTGGTTAAGGTGAAAGTGAGGTCCAATCTGAGTTATATGCTTGATAGACCATAAACTTGAAATCCCATGTCCCTTGAGTATGAGGGCCGCTCCGCATGCTACTCAACTTTGGTTACCTGCAAGTTCTTGTCATTGTGCATACATGCATATCATAGAGAACCGCCAACAGGGTACCCCTTGCACATGATACAGGAACTATCCCGTGATCAAAATGACAAGGCAAGCAGACAATGAGCATCTTAGCGATCTTTTTATTTACTATGTGCATAGCTTTTTATTGAGGATGCTTCATAGAATGCTCATTATGGTGATGCTGCAAGTTTCCACCATGATTAGGCATGGCTTAGGCTAGCGGCCCAGGAGTTTCTCTAACACATATATAGAATCCATGAACTCACAAGCTCCCCTTTTATTTCACACCGTCGACATCCGCAAACAAAAGAGCAAAGTATCAACTGGATAGGATATCCAAAAAGTGTTGAAAGCGTTCCCCGTGACAACATGGTTCTGCTAACTCCCGACATATAATTTGCAAGCATATAACTTTCATGGACAGGTCACAATGGTTCAGGATTATTAAGTGCAAGGAATAAAGTGTGCCATCAAGTTCGTGAGAGCTTTACTAACTACCTTTCTCAAAACAGACAAACATTTTATTTGGAAGAAAACAAGGCATATTGAATATGCACTAAAATAGCAAACAATGCTAATAGGTAGGTATGGTGGACACAGTTGGCAATATTGGTTTCAGAGAGTTGGAAGCACAGGTAGAGCTCATACTCAGTGCAAGTGAAGGCTAGCAATAGAGAGGGAGCGACAAACGAGAGAGCAATAACTATCATAATCATGCTTGCAACAAAACATGACTAATTATGGCATGAAAGTGATACAAGAACTCTGAGGCAAAATAAATCATCGAGGCTTACTGACTATTGATTAGTCATATGCATGCGTGAGCATGTGCCAAGTCAATTCACATGAAACTTTCAGAGAAGGATACCACAATATCATACCAAAATATGAATAAAACAATGCAAGCAAACATTCATATGACATGCTACAAACTATTAGCAAGCTGGAGCTAATCATAGACAAGTAAGAACTACTGAGCATCCATCAGTAACACACACCTTACCATGAACAGACTAAGCATGCTCACAATGATGAGTATATGTACAAAAATGAAAATTAATAGAGTTCGTTACCAGCCTCTTAACACACCTCAAGTTGTCTTAATCATCATTATTGCCCTTCACTTGTGTGACTTGAATAATAACATGAAACCAAAATCCACTGAGGACGGCTGAACCCTACAAAGAACTCACAAAACCAAAGAAGAACAACAAATATTTTTGGTGTTTTCGATTTTTTTTCAAATAAGCCAACAAAAAAAAACAAAGAAAATGAAAACCAAAAAAAAAACTAAGACGCTCCAAGAACAACACAACTGTGCATGAAACAATAAAAACGAAGTGTCTAGAAAGACCTGAGATTTTTATTGATGAAGAAGGGGATACCTTGAGAACCCCCAAGCTTTGACGCTTGTACCTCTTGAATATTTCTTGGGGTGACACGGGGTGGCTCCCCCCAAGCTTGACTTTTGTCCATTCTTCATCTCACTACATCATTCTTTCCTTACACCTGAAAATTTTCCTGCATACAAAAATTCACACAATCTTCATTAGCAACATTAGTGCATTCAAAAGATAATCGACCTTTGGGGTTTAGTTTTAAAACAACAATACTTTCACTAAATACACAAGCTACTGTAGCAATTCCCTCAAAAAGCTCAATTTCCCAAAAAGAACCCGAAAAGGAATCAATAAGAAGCAAATGCAAATAATGGCAGAAATCTGTCAAAACAGACCAGCAGGTAGAAACCGATTTTTTTGAAGACCTTATGTTAAGCAAATAAAAAAGTTTTAAACTAACGAAAGTTATCTAACATACTGGGGGATTTATTCGTAAATGTTCAGCTCAATCCGACTTACAGAGACTCCTCAAGAATTTTTATGGTGGAGGACATAAATCTGTTTCAGCACAGCAACTCCCCAAATCTTACTTCCCTCTCATTAGAGGTCATTCTTGGCACAAAAATCAAACAAAAAGGATAAGGAGAGGTTATTACAGAAGTAATAACTTCCAATACTCAAGAAAACTATTGGGTTATCTCCCAAGAAGTACTTTTCTTTAACGCCTTTAAGTTAGGCACGACGAAGAGCAAAAATTGGAAAGGAGAAAAGTAAAAGAAAGCAAGAATAACCACAGTGAAAACATTATTTTATTCATAAAAATCCTTTTGTTAACAAGGTTGATCAAGTATTGTTACCAAAACAATCTTATATGAAACAAAACTTTGCATTCCACAAGGTGATTATGTTACCTCATACTTGATAGCAATGGTCTCAATCATAACAGTTTCAAAAATTTCTTGTGGAATGGGACAATAAATTTCTCCAACCTTGATGCTCTCAATTTTTTCAATGGAATTCAGGCAATAGCTTTTAACAACCTTCTTGGGGAAATAGACAGTGTGCTCTTTGTCATTAATATTGAAAGTTACTTTTCATTGATTACAATTGATGACAGCACCTGCAGTATTAAGAAAAGGTCTCCCAATAATAACAGACATATTATCATCTTCAGGCATTTCAAGCACAACAAAATCAGTTAGAACCAAGCAATTATGAGCCACTTGAACAGGAACATCCTCACATATACCAACAGGAATAGTAGTTGACTTATCAGCCATTTTCAAAGATATATCAGTTGGTATCAACTTTTCTAGCTGGAGTCTCTTGTAGAGATAAAAAGGCATAACACTAACTCCAGCTCCCAAATCACATAAAGCAGTTCTAACATAATTTTTCTTAATAGAGAAAGGAATAGTTGGTATACCTGGATCACCAAGTTTCTTTGGAACCTTACCATTGAAGGAGTAATTAGCAAGCAAAGTAGAAATCTCCTCATTAGGAATGTTCCTTTTATTAGAGACAATATCCTTCATATAATTTGAATAATGAGGCAATTTAATAGCATCAGTGAAAGGAATTTGTGAAAATAAAGGTTTCATCCACTCACAAAACTTGTTGTAGTGTTCTTCCTCCTTTGACTTATGTTTCTTACCTGGAAAAAGGCATAGGTTTCTGCACCCAAGGTTCTCTCTCACTACCATGTTTCTTAGCAATAAAATCTTCCTTTGTGTACCTAGTGTACCTAGTGTGCTTCTCAGGTTCTTCCTCAACTTACTCCTTATCAGGAGACTCATTTTTATCATTACCACTCTCAGTTTCAGCATTAGAGACAGATATACTATTAGGATCTACAGCTGGTTCAAGCAGTTCCTCAACTACTTTATGTTTCTTTTTCTTTCTCTTACGAGGACTACCACTACTCTCACCTTGTTGAGAATCCTGCTCAATTCTTTTAGGGTGTCCTTCAGGATATAAAGAATCTTGAGTAGCTATACCACTCCTAGTTCTAATTCCATAAGCATGTTTATCTCCTGAGGCATTAACTAGCATATCTTTTTGTACCTTAGCAAGTTGATCAAGTTGGGTTTGAACCATTTGAAAGTGTTTACAAAGCATTTTAATATCATTAGAAGTTCTTTCCACAATATATTTCAACTCGTTGATAGCTCTACAGTTTTCCAATAAATGATTCTTAACTTGTTTATTAAAATTACCTTGTTTAACAATAAAAATGTCAAGTTCCTCTAAGCATTGATCAGGAGGCTTACCATAAGGAATATCACCTTCATCAAAGTGTTGGAGAGAGTGTACCTCAATAGTAGATGAGTGGGGAATTGGCTTACATAATTCTTCTATAGGAGGTAGATTCTTCACATCTTCAGCTCTAATACCTTTCTCCTTTAGACACTTCTTAGCTTCCTTCATCACTTCATCATTTAATGCAATAACTCCCATCTTCTTTGGTGTTGGTGTTGGAACTGGTTCAGGAGTAACTGGTTCAGGAGTAATAGGCTTAGGTGTATTTAGCTCAGTTGAGGTCCAATCATCATAATTCTTGCTTATCTTAGCCATTAATTCTTCAGCATCCGTAGGAGTTCTTTTCCTGAAAACACAATCAGCAAAGCTATCTAGGTAGGTCCTAGAATCATCAGTTAGTCCATTATAATAAAAATCAAGAAGCTCATTCTTAGGTAATGGACACCCAGGATGTGCATGAATCAAGGCACAAAACCTTATCCATGACTCAAGCAATTTCTCTTCTTCTCCCTGTTTAAAATAAAAAATTCTCTACAAAGCAGCATGTCTTGCACTGGGAGGAAAATAGTTCTGGAAGAAAGAAGCAATCAAGCAATCAGGGCTATCAATGGAACCTGGAGTTAATCTATTAAACCAATCCCTAGCTTCCCCTTTTAGTGAAAAGGGGAAGATATTAGTAACAAAGTACTTGCGCATCTTAAAATCATCAGAGAATAAAGCACTCATAGTAGAAAGCTCATTCATATGAGCCACACCACTCTCATTTTTAGTCCCACAAAAAGGTTCTTTCTCAACAATATCTTTGTAGGATAAATCAAAACAGAAATCATAATATTTATCTTTAATATCCATGGGAGAGGTGGCAAACTTAGGATCAGAGGACAACTTAGGAATAATGGTGCGTCTAGGAAGGAGACTCTTAATAGCACTAGTACCATGTGTATTTCGGCACTCTTCAACAAATTCATCAGTGAACTCAATGTAACAATCATTAATATCATAACTCTCACTAGACTCAAGTGAGCTAACAGGTGTAATAGTGTCTTCACTAGTAGTTTCGGTATTTCCTAGACTAGCCATAGTAGCATCTAGGAAAGGACCTAATGAACCACTCGCATCAAGCACAGTAGAAGTAACATCATGAGCATCAAAAGCAGTTTCAGATTCAGCAGTAGTAGCAGTCTGTGTAACATGAGTATGTGGTGGTGGTGTAACAAGCTTACTTATAACAAATGGTGAATCAAGAGCAACAGAGGTGTTTGGGACTGTACCTCTTCTTGTAGTAGATGGTAAAATAGGAAACTTTCAATCACGGGGCTTCCCCATGATGAAAGGAGTAGCAGCGAACAATAATAGATCCAAGTGAACTTACAAATAAAGCTATGCTCCCCGGCAACGGCGCCAGAAAATAGTCTTGATGACCCACCAGTATAGGGGATCGCAACAGTCTTCACGGGTAGTATTACCCAATTTATTGATTCGACACAAGGGGAGCCAAAGAATACTTGCAAGCCTTAACAACGGAGTTGTCAATTCAGCTGCACCTGGAAATAGTTCTTGCTCATAGAAGTTTATGAGTAGCAACAGTTTGTAGTAGCAACAGCAAAGTAACATCAGCAGCAAAACAGGAGCAATAGTAACAGTAACAGTAACCAGTGGGATTCGAGTGTCGTAGGCATATGGATGGATGGACGGGCATTGCATGGACGAGTCTAAACATGTAACTTGTGACACCCCTGGGATTAAGGCTAGACAAATCCCAGACCTCCGTCTGAACATAAGTCTAACCTAATCTCAAAAGCGTACAGAGGGAGAATTGATAACACAATAGTGACCCTATGACACAAAAATTATTACAGCAAGCTCATAACTAAGCGAAGAACCAAAATATTACAAGCATAGGTTACTGACCACAAACATCAAACAATGGAAGGCAAATTATGCTATTAAGTATAGCAAACTTAGCAAATGGCCTAAGAGGCCTGAAGCATAACGATGACGTCCAAATCCATAGATCCCAGACTACCGACTGGGAACTCCAAACTACTCGTCGATGTCGATGCTGTGCAGAACTATTGATTACTAGAATCATAGTCGCTCTTTGAACATGTTTAAGAAAGCAGGAGGGAAACTCTTTAATTCATTCAAGACTATCAAAGTCTTTGCCAAGATTATGATATCATTTTGCACCACCAAGATGAATAGTTTAGAAGATTCCTGATGACATGAGAAGAAAGATATTTCATTCTTAGACTCCAAGTACTTGGAATAACAAGACGCTTGCCATCATAAAAGGGTCTGGAGGATTGACCGAGAGACATTTAGCAACACTACTTTAAATGTTCTCCTTGATGTTCAAGACACCAATATCAAACTTTTAACAAGCCTTCAATCAGTCATCAAGTAAAGGTCAGACTTCGGATCCAAAGAAAACCATAAGAACAACTCCTTCAATAAGTCATAGAAGTAACCTTATGAAGAGTGGTTGTGATTGATGATTCAAGAGAGTATGGAAATAGGTCTTCCGACTAATTGTGACAACCATTATATCAATCTTTCCAGATGTATAGAGACCTATGTCAAAACCTTGCGGAACACCAACCATCATATCTGCTTGAGATTCAGATTTGGTTAGGTGGAGAGATACTTCAGACTCAACATATCTGAATAGAAAGGGTGCAACCTTTACCACAGAGGTAAAGTCACTAGATTCTCAAGACATGGACTACAATGTCAAGCTCCAAAAGATGAGCTGGATTGCGGAACACATGTGTTAGCAAATTATCAAAAGATAATTGCACCTACATGAATTGTTTGCAACGAAACACAACAGAATCCTTGTTGGGAAACATTTAGGAGGATATAGAAGTTCTATTGGACTTCTTATGTTCCGTGAACGAATCAATCAGTGGCTTGGTGTGCTTGAGGATCTTCTCGAAATGTGAAGGTATCAACCTACCATATCAAGAATTCTTCGCACATGCTTGACTAATTTGAAATGACTCCCGAGGAAACAATGATAACTCTACTCGAATCCACGTGAACATCTTTCAACATTTGCACGTGAATCAGAGAAGGTCACTTCTAACATCCATAACACATACTTCAAGATGACACGGAGATGGTTCTCAAAAGTTTCCAACATTAATGCCAAATGTTCCATATAAATCTCATATATCATGGATAAGATAAGGATGTCATTGATGGACTCAACAACAAACTTATCTATAAACTCCAATAAGACGGACTCATATCTTGTATGAATAAGGCATAGACATTGGTCAGACCAAAGACATGAAGATGTACTTAAGTGAAACATCACAAGCGGTTACACTGTCAGAATTGTCCTTGGAACTGAGTTTGATCTGGCGATTGCCCAAATCTAATCAGAGGTAAGATAACATATCCACAAAGGACATAATATCTTACTTCAACACGAACACAACTAGACATCCCTTTAAGGAGGAATAGAGTTGGATAGAACTTTTGTCTTACAACTCTCCAAGTTGTTGTTTAAGTTAACCAACTAGTTCAGGGGTATCCAGTACGGATACTCGGAGAAAAGAGCAGTTTAGAGAACTAGCTTACTCAAGAACTTGACAACACGGTCATGTGGCAACATGGAGATACTTCTAGGAAGACATCCAGAATATCACGGACCACCGATAAGTCACAAAGCTCAAAAGGGAAACTTTCTTGGTAAGGCAAGAAGACATAGTCTCGGAGCTTCGGCATAAGCCAAACTCTTTGACCGAAGAGAGTGCACTAGAATAACGGACTTGGTAGCGCAATCATCCTTTGCTTAGTGATAGGATTAACCAATCACGCTAAAAATGATACAAATGTCCTTTGAGTTCAAGGCAATGACAATTGCTAAGAATCTCGAATGGCCACATCATTACGCACACGCAACACTCATGAGTAAGGGTGGGTAAAAATGTGTAAGAGTATCACTTCATTAAGAGAGTCATGAAGCTCAGCTCAACCTCTTGATATAAAAGGGTGTGATACTTCAAGGTAGAACAGACAAAAGCTAATCAGCGCTTATTAATCTGCGGAGTACAACACTTTGACATGGTCCTAGATGTGACGTGGTACTGGAGTTTGTTTCTCCTGACAACCCGAACTGGTTTGTCATGACGAACCATAAGAGTAGCTTGCATCGGAAGACACCAATGCAAGTCTACTACTTGGCTACCAACTGGTAGACGAAGGTTAGAAAACAACAAGGAAAAAATGAATATGCTCAGAATAGAATCCCGAGACGTGGATGCATAAGTCAACAATCTTCCGAGGACCAATGCATAGAAGGAAAGGTGTGGTAGAGTCACGAGTATAGAAGTGAGACTCACAGAGAGTGATCTTTTCGTGATCTATTTAGTTCCATTAAAGAACATCTGCCATAGCATGTGGTAGGGGAAGTCCTTTATCGTCACTGGTCAATAGCAACAATATCCACAAGCTTGAAGGCTATACTAGATGGTACTATCCATCCTGGAGTAATGTGTGAACATTAACCACAGGGGTCAACAATGGATCTTGGGTTAAAGGTCAGCTTCATGTACGAGATTCACAACACCAGAATCCAGCATAATCAGGGATCTTAGGTTCAAGTCCGAGGGTTAAAACCCAAAGAAAGGAGTAACTGCTACTTGAGTGACACAGTGTACCCTACAAGATAGTAACCACAAGGTAATTTCCAAAAGAAGATACAACTTATGAAGTACCCAAACATTCAAAAAGGAGGCACTCAAGCCGAAGGGAAACCTCGAAGCCTAGAACACAACATTGTGGAACCATTAACATAATGTTGTGGACCCACAGAACAGAGAGATCATGATGGAAAGAAATCTCTCAAATGAAATGGAACAAGAGGAGCAAGCAACACACACAACTGACTCTAGGGAACTCAACACTAGGTCGAATGGTTGAGAACCGACATGCCTGAAAAGGCACCTAAGCTTTGAAGAAAGAGACGAGATAGCAAAACTTTTCCAAATCAACACAAGATAAGGTAACCCAGAGCTAGAGCAAAACTGGATAAGGAGAAAAAGAAGCATACCAAAGTTTTCGCACATAATTTTCATCTTTGAAAATAGTTTTCACAAATACTAGACTCAACATCGACCAATAGAAAGGTTTCCTACAGTCGGTACTGCTCTGATACCAAAACCTGTGACACCCCCGGGATTATGGCTAGTCAAATCGCGGACCTTCATCTGAACATAAGCCTAACCTAATCTCAAAAGCGTATAGAGGGAGAATTGATAACACAACAGTGACCCTACGACACAAAAATTATTACAGCAAGCTCATAACTGAGCGAAGAACCAAAATATTACAAGCATAGGTTACTGACCACAAACATCAAACAATGAAAGGTGTCGTGGTATTGACGACGAGTATGCCATGGAGGGGTCCTCACAGTGCGTGTTTAGAGACGTGGGGTAAGGCGGACTGTAAGGTTCCCAACCTTTAATAAGGTAGAGATCCCTGTGTTTGCAATGCTAGTCCCTGGATCAATAGCTAGCATCCACAGTTAAGATGTAATATCAAGAAACAAAGGTCATAATACAACTTTATAACCAGGAATAAAATAATTTATTACATCTTACATAGCTCATTTGGCTATCTCATTACAATGCAGCAGAATATAACAATAGCATGGGGTCCTTCATCTTCAAAGTGCCACAGGCAAACATGTTATTTGTAGACTTGTAATCCTAATCAACACATCTCACTAACATCATACAAACCTGCAACATAATAAGTTACAGCCACAAGGGTCAATACATTTGAATTGTATTGGCAAGTGATACAATGGTAGTATAGTGGAGCCTATCATCTATATGCATTTGGCTAAGTGGAGCTTAGGCTTGCTTTGCTCAAAATAGTTTTTTCCTTATCATTTGAAAACACTAAGTTTTTGCTTGACAAAAACACCCAAGGAACCACCAATATAAATTGGTGAACCTTCAACCCTTGTTCAACCACAAGTTTTTAACTTAGAAATTGGGATGAGGAGATTCTTGATAGCTTCCATGTCTTGATGCTCGACTTGTCCTTTACCAGGGACATGGCTAAGTACTTAGATTTTACACTCTGCAGAGGTGGTGCCCTTTCCCCACAAGACTTGGTTTCACCAAGACAAGATCTTTCAGAAGCCTTCCCTTAGACCAGAATGGACGCGTTCCAACCTATCATTCCCCTACCACCAACTGTACATTTTGCTAAGTTATTGCAACCTATATGATCTAGGCAGAGCCCATAATGCCAAGTGGCTACACTTGAAGCTTCTCAACATTTGACATCTCAAATCTCTTTGTTCGTGGGTGGCCATCCACAAGTGAGATACCAAGTTTTCCCCAGTATACTGGACTTGGTGATGCCCAAGTTTTCCCCAGCATACTGCACTTGCATAACCACTCAACACAAACCATTCTTTCCATTCCACCCAGATGATTCATTTACTTAGTTGTTTTATTAAACAGAACGCAAGTCCTTGACTTAGAAATATTCCATAGCATGAAATATAATCCACCCTTGTTTTCTACTAGCTAAGCTAAGCATGATAGTAGTAGGAATCTTAACTTAGGATAATTCTACTAAGGTTTCATCTACTAGGATTTCCCATGGCATAGTTTACACTTAGCAAAATTCCATGCAAGTCCTACTTAGAAATATCACTAAGGCATAGTGAAAATAATGGGACAAAAGTATGTAGCACCACTTGCCTTTTTGGTAGAGAATATAAGTTCACTCCTTGTCTTTGCAATGATCACACTCTTCAAATCACTACAATTCAATCAAGCAAGGGCACAATTTCAATCTACCATTCAAGCAACATCACATAAATTAATAGAAACAAAACATTGCATGCAAGCATGTCAATCTTTGTTTTATTTACAAAAGTGGTTTATAATAGGTTATAAACATTCTAAAACACTTATTGGTCATTTTATAAAGTGGCAAAACTATTTGCAAAAGATTTTACCTATAAATCATTTCAAACCAAATCATTATTTTATGTGGTTGAAAATGCCTTTATCAAGTAGCAATCTTTATAGGGTTTACCAAATACGTTTTTAAATCATAAAACTTGGTGCTTGGGGTCAGAGAGTTTAAATCAAAACATTTCCCAAAGGTTTTCCTCCAAAAGCATTTTTAATAAATAAACATTATTTTTATTTGTCTAGAAATGGTTTAAATCAAAGATTTATTCTTTTGCTTCACCAAATATATTTTTGAAACCACAAATTGATTCCTATGATCAGTAGGTTCAAAAAAAACCTTTTTCCAAAGGTTTTATCTCAAAATTCATTTTAGAACAAATTTTATATTCTAAATATGCCTACATAAGTTTCTGCAAAAAAAACCATTTTATCAGAAGCAATTCACTAAACAAAGGGTATGGTTAGAAAGTACTTGTCTTGCTGATTCCATTGATATAAAATTTGCAAAATTTGGACGTGTGGTTTGAAAGTTATGAATTTTTCAAATTGGAACATCTAATAGACAAGTTTCTGGTTTTTAAAACAATCACAGGCCACGCGTCGTGTTGCTATTGGTCGGTACAGCTTCGTGCGGATCGACAGATGCGAGCCGTTGGATCTAAGTGACATCGCATGGCTCAGAGGCACTACTTACCCCTTCGGGTTAGTTCTAATCTTAATCGTCAGATCAGGATCCTACGGACCTCACTGCTTTGACCATGAAGCAGCGGCGCTGGCGGCGGCGTGTGGCGGCACACGGTCAGACGGTGGCGGTGTCGACGTTATAGGAAGCGAGAGAGCGAAGGGAGATGCTCACCAGAATCGCGGGGTCGTGGAGATGCTCGAGGTGGCCGCAGGATAGACAGGGGCGCACGGAGTTAGCTCGAATCGCTCGCCGGAGTTCGTGTCCGCGTCGAGCTCGTCCTGTTGAAGACGATGGCGAAGGTACGGTGCACGCCAGAGAGAAAAGGAGGTGTCGTTAGATGCGCGGGGTCACGGAGAGCATGTGCGTGTGAAGGAGAGGGGTTAGGGCGGTCAGATTTTTACCAGAGGCTTCACCGGAGAGGTGGTAGACAACGGTGGTGCTCTGTTCAAGACGAAAGCTAGAGTCCAGGGCGTGCGCGGGCGAATTGGAGCTGCTGGGATGTGCGTCTGGTTCCTGTGAGCATGCTCTAATGGTCGAGGAAATGAGGGGAGGCGAGGAGCTGCCGGAATTGCTCGGTGAGCTCGCCGGAGACAGTGGCGGTGTAGTGTGAAATTGAGTAGCCTGGGGGCGCACTAGGGTGGGGGACTGAGGGGGAAACAGAGAGGAGGAAGAGGCGGTTAAGAGGGAGCGGTCACCGACGGGGGTTACTCGGCCAGTAATGAGAATTCATGCCGGCATTCAAACGGCAGTAATGGCCAGAGAGGGGGCGCGGTCAGCGGCGGGTGAGGACGACGGTGAGGTGGCAGTGGGGTCGCCTGGCAGCGAGAGAGAGAAAAAGGAAGTGGGGTCCACTGCTCAGTGACCTTGCGGGTTCTATTCTGGGTGAAAACTTTTCACTGCGGGGTGAGCAGGTGGGCTGCTGATGGGCTTAGTGGGCTGGGCTGGCTAGATCATATTTTTTTCCTTCTCCTATTATTTTTCTTTTTCCAATTTGATTTTCTGTTTTGATTTTGTTTTGTCTATTCAAACATCTATTTGAATTCAAACCTCTCTCAAATTTTGTGTGGATTCATATACTGATTAATAACACATTCCAAAGTCAAATTTAGAATAAATTATTTATTCTTTTTAGTGCCTTTTAATTATTTAAAATAGGATCTAGTATTAATTAAATAAGATTTAATAATATTTTTCAATCCCCATTTGAATTCAAATCACCACCAAACTTTGGTGAATTTTTAATTCTGTTTGTCAACATATTTCAAGGTTCAAAATAAAATAATTCTTTTAGGATCTAGTAATAATTAAAATAAATAGACCATAGTCTTTAATTCAAATAGGTTTTAATTTATTTCAAAACTCTTTTTGAAATCTAAATAATATCAAAATATTTTTAGTAGGTTTCATTTAAAAAACTAAAACACTTGGAAATCTTATTTAAAATAAATTAACAAGTTTTAGTGTTTATTTAAAATGGAAAAGCCTTTACTTTAAAAATGGATATTAACAAATCCTCATTGTTTTATTTAAATAAACCTTTTCTCTATTTTATCAAATATAAATATTTTATTTTAAAAGCTTGGCCAAGATTAAATTTGACTCTTTTTAAAATAGTCCTTATTTATATTTCTACCTTTGCTTTTGAAAACCATATCTTTTTATTTAAAGACCCAAAAATAGTGATTCCAACTATTATAACTTTATTATTAATTGTTTATCTTTTTAAATCCTTTTAGGATTTTATTTGTTCACCATTTGGTATGGATTTTGGATAAGTGCTTTATTAGCTTTGGAAATTACTTTTCCTTATCTTATTAAATTCAAAAGATTTTATTCATGGCTCCAAAGTAAGTGAAACCAATTATATGATTATATAATATTTTTATTTGTCATTCTTGATCATTTTGAAATGTTTGTTTGACAAATTTCTATTTGGATCAAATCCATGGTCTTAGAGATAGCTTGGAAATGAGTTTCTTCCATTAGGGTTTAGGGTTTTGATTTATTTATCAAGTGTTTAAATTTCCAGATGCATTTAAAGAGAATGCATTCCACTTGATGTGAATTTAGTTAGATTCAAACATTGACCAAAGTTTGTTCAAGATGGGATTTTAAGTTCCCATTTAGAAACAAAATTTTCTTTTCACCCTAAATTTCAACAATTATTTATTTTGTTTATTTATTTTTCACATTACAAGATTTGGAAAATCTTGGGATGTGACACGGACGGTTGACGGGTACGAGGTAACATAGCTTACCCAGGTTTAGATCCCACAACGGTGGCGAAATCCTACTCCTGCTATAAATCACTATAAGGGCAATACGCCGAGTTACAGAGATAGGTTCGCTGTGCGAGGTGTGTGTAAAAACGATGCCCTAAAGGCTCCCATAGGCCCGACATATATAGTCGCCAGGTCCTAGGGTTACAGGGAAAAGTCCTAGCCAGACAGGTTACAGAGTCCTACACCGTCTATTACTAGTCTTGTGTATCTTGCACTCCAAGGCTCCGGGTACGCTGGTGACTCCACCGTAGCCTTCCTTTATCCAGCATGGGCCTCCCTTTTGGATCCACCTAACTGGGCCGCCCAGCAGGCCATAGGCCATGCTACTGACTATGGGCCACCCGGGTTAGTCGGATAAGAGACATGCTATGAGGATACCCATATAGCATATCCCCAACAGTAGCCCCCGGAGAACTCCGAGATCTTGCGTCGTCTTTCCTCTTCACGTGGAATGCTCCATCTAGATGGATGTCGGCAAATCGTCAAGCAATATCTGGTAGTCCTCCCAAAGAACCCTGCAAGGTTTTCTCCATCTTTGATTTGTAAGCTGGAGAAATGCTGAATCTTCCATCGTACTCTTCCGTAGTCGGATTAAATCCGTCCATGCCGGAATCTTCGATGCGACGGCTCATCTACCATGTCAGTTATGACGACGTATGCTTAGGTCAGCGATGCCTCGTAACTCACACATGCAGAGAACACAATCATATCTGATTTTCCTGCGCGAGCGATACGAACAGTTGGCGGCGACGGTTGGAGACGTGGCGAAATTACCGCGCACGTTCACGAACACGTCGTCTTCGCGGCAACCGTCCGATTAGCTGCACGAATCTTGACGCAGAGCAAGATAAATAGTAACCGTGGGACACTCGCCAATTTTTACCTCATTCTCTCGCGTCATCGTCTTCTTCCTCCAGCCGCACGCCTCCTCGAGCTCTCCGCAAGAAACCTCTAAAACCCTAGCCTCCCTCTGCGTCAGTCGCATCCTTCCAGCTCTCCATGGCCAGCAGCAACTCCTCCCCATCGATGGCGGCGTCGAGCGAATCCACGGCGAAGCCGGTGAGCTCCGTCGTCGTGCCCTCAGAGGGCCTGGTCATCCCCGCATCGGCGGTGATTGAAACCACCGGCGGAGACCATAATCTGGCGGCGCTAGAGCCTCTGGAAGAAGAGCTAGACTCGCACAAGGGCGACTGGCGCGGCTCGGACATCACCGACCGTGACATCCAAGAGATGGTCGCCGAAGGCTACCTCCCCGCGACGGAGGGGCTCGCCTGGCGGGCGGCGCCGGCCGGCGAGGTGACACCTTCTCCCCAAGCCGGAGAAAAGGTGTACCTCAAGGCTCAGCTGGTACGCGACGTTTCCTTGCCCATCTCCCACTTCTTTCTCTCCGTCTTGAATCACTACAAGGTCCAACCCCACAACCTCTCCCCCAATAGCATCTTAGTGCTTAGCAACTTCGCGGCACTTTGTGAGGGTTACCTAGGGATAAGTCCTAGGTTAGACTTCTTCGCGTACTTCTTCACCGTCAAACGTGAAGCCGGACATAGTAGGGAGGAGCTTAGGAACTGCGGCACCATAAGCTTCAAGATTTGTCCTGGCCGGCGGTTCCCCGACATCGTCGGCCATGAGTCCTGCAAGAACTGGCAGTGGACGTACTTCTACGGCCCTGACATTCCTTTGGCGGGCCGAGAAGTGACGTACCCGGACTTCGTGGATGGAGCCGCCGCTGATGTTTCCACATGGAGATCCCATGCCTCCCTTCCCTCCGACCTCGACGCTTCTCGCGCAATAAGGCGGATTGAATGGTTCGTAGAGACGGGTTTGACCGGCTTGGACCTAGCCATGTCCTGGTTCATTAGGCGAATCCAACCTCTGCAGCACCGCGCGAAGTTCATGCACGAGTACACCAGTGATCGAAGGGATACCCTCCAGATCTCCGTGGATAACTTCTCGAGCGACTCCGTCAAGCTCCACCTTAAGAACATCGTCAAGGTGAAGGATAAGAAGCGTGGCTTCACCATCACCTACGACATGTTCGTAGACGGCAAGTGCCCAAAGGTAGGTATTTATTTTCCATGTATGACATTGCTCCAGTTTTTCCGTCTTGCCAATACCATCTTATCTAACACGGCGATTTCTCACTTAACAGCTTAGCGATCTAGATGAGGGCAACCTGGCTGCCCAAATCTACGATCCAAAGATGAAGGAAGTCACGGTCGTGTCCGACGACGATGTCCCATTGGCACAAAAGCGGAAGAGCTCCACCTCTGACGTTGCCGACGGAGGCAAGAAGAAGAAGAGGGAGGGTGGAGCCTCCAAGAAGACTATCGCCGCCCTGGAGGCGGAAAAGAGAAAAGCCACCGGGATTTTTGCCAAAGCGCCCCCCTAGTGTAAGCTTCTCTTTCTCCGACATTGTCTTATTTATCTGTCTTGTTCCTGTACTTATGCACTTTGCACGTTTTAGGAAGAAAGCCACAACCAGCCTCAAGAAGACCTCCAAGACTCTGGGGATTCTAGAAATATCAAAGATATGCTGCATCGCGACTCCTCCCCTGCCATCGCCCCTTCTACTCCTGCTGTCAAGCCTTCCTCTGCCCCGACAAGCTCTCAAGCTCAGGAGGCACCAGGCCCTTCCGCCGTGGAAGTGGATTCTGGCGCTTCTACCGAACTTGCTATTGTCGGCGAGCAGGCGACGCAGGAGAGCACTGCTCTACAAATGGCTGAAGCTCCGGCTAAGGATGCCATCGGTAGCGGCAAGGCGGCAGTGGGAGCTGGTACCTCTGCCGAAGGCGGCGCCCCTACTCCCTAGAAACCCTTCGAGTTCCCAAAGATAGTTTACCCGACGCTCCTGCCGAGTAACACAACTATGGTTCCTGGAGGAGTGGCGTCATCTCCGACGTGCGGTATTGAGGAGCTGCTCCGACAAGCTGATATCTTGCGGGGAAATAGCATTTCCTTTGGCAAGCTGCTGGCTGAGAGTGCTACAAACCTCAAGATTATTGCACTTGTAAGTTTTACTTTGCCTTTTGCATTTCATATGAGTATCCTACTGTAGCTCCCGAGGATGTAGACGGAAAACCATAGGTTTTGCATCTATATGCTCTAAGAGTAACTAAGTTAGAAAGAACTCTCACTGTAGCCCCCAAGCATTTAGATGGAACATACTATTCCGACTAGATGCTTTAAGAGTAGCATACGCAGTGTTTATAATTTTCAATGCTGTAGCCCCCAAGCCTCTAGTTGTAACTGAATTAGTTCCGACTAGATGCTTAAAGAAAAGCTAAGCAGATTCAAAGTTAAAAACTTTATATTGTATCACCCAAGCTTCTAATCGAGAACTGAATTAGCTTCGACTAGATGCTTAAAGAAAAGCTAAGCATATTGCTAAGTTAAAAACTCTCGCTGTAGCCCCCGAGCGTCTAGGTGGAAAATCTCCGACTATATGCTCTAAGTAGACCAAACAACGGTTTAACTTTATACTTGTTTTCACAGAACGAGAATGCTCGGAGGGGCATGGCCAACGATAAGTACCAGAAGATGCGCGCAGATCTCAAAGCTGAAATGGTAAAACTGCCATCTTGAAGGAACAGATCATCAAAAACAAGAGTCTGTTTTCTTTTTGCGCATTTCCGTCTTATTTTTGTGTCCATAATCTCCGAGTACTCACTGTGTACTTTGTTTTCTCTGACTTGCATAACATGTTGCCAAGGCCAAGGATATTGTCGAGAAGTCCAAGCACATCCAGCAGCTGGACAGCGAGAACAAAATCCTTAAGAAGGAGAGGGAAGAGATGCTGAAGATGCATGAGGATTCCATGAAAGCCCTGCTGGATTACGCCACCGCGGAAATCAATCGCTTGAAGGAGGAGCTTGCAATCCTAAAGGATCAGAAGCAAGCTGCTGATGAGCAAAACCATTGCCATAGCGAGGCGTTTAAGCTCCTCCAACAAGAGAAGGAATCCTTGGTGGACACCCTTTGGCAGGCCAAGGCCAGCATCTTCAGTAAGTTTCCTCTGCCTTGTATTTCTGTAGTCTGGATACTTAGAGTTTATTGAATTCATGCGCTCCTTGTCGGAATTTGCAGCTCCTATGGTTTTAACCCGCTCGCCTCCTTCGGACAAGGAATGCATGGTTCTTGCCGGCAACTTCGTCAACACCTCCATTGCCCAAGCCAAGGAGATTGCCAAGCCCCTCCAGATATATATCAAGACCTCGGACTTCGTGTCACGAGCTGTAAAGCTTCATGTGCACGGGCTGGCGCAAGGATGGCGTTGTCAATGGTGAAGGCACACTATGACGATGCCGATATCGATACGGTGACCTCTGGCATCCCCAACGTGGATGATGACGGCAAGGAGATTGATCATGAAGCCATCCTGTCATCACTCGCGGGTTATGACACCAGAGTTGCCGAGTTGGTGGATGTTGACGTCTTCGTGCCCAGGAACACCATCGACAGTGTCAACCAAGATTCCTCCGAGTCTCATCACAGCGCCGACGTTGAGGGTGATTCTCCGGCTGGTGACGATCCTGCCTCCAAGTCTCATGCGCCCAAAGAATGAAAAACAATTCGTAATCTTTGTTTCACCTTTGGTGTGTGCACTGAAAACTTGGTGATGTAACTTAAGGAGGAAAACAATGGTTGTTATGTCCTGCTACTTAAGAACTATTTCCCGGCATGTATATATTTTTTAAGCAAGTGCTGGCTTATCCATTACTCTGGTTCTTATGCTTGACTTTTCATGAGTCGGAAGACTCGTTGTCGGAACCATGCGCTTAGGTGATGATGCCCAATGGCACCGTCAATAACCCAAACACAAAATCGCCGACAACAAGTGCCAAAAGTCACTACTCCAGAATCCACATAAAAACGACAAAGAACGTGTAGACCAGAAAACTTAAGCTAACGCCCGTAGGCGGAATTTTCACAAGTGCAATCGCAAGACTTGTGCATAAAGGTTTTACATGATCCAAAAATGAACACTAAAGGAGGTAAAAGACTCAGCAATATGAGTTAACCAAAGAGCTTTATTTCATTGATCATATAAGAGGTTCACAATTTAGATAAAAATGCTAAGTGTAGAAAGGACGTAGCTATGCTATGTTCCATGGCCGATCAAGCTCCGGGTAGTCATCATCTGGGTCACGTCGCTTACGCTTATGATCCTCGTTGGGTCTATCCTTGAGTTCACGATTGTCAACAAGGTAGTAAGACCCATTGAGAAGCGCCTTGCTTATGATGAACGGTCCTTCCCATGGCGGGGATAATTTGTGCGACTTCTTCTGCTTAAGTCGGAGCACCAAATCCCCCCTTTAAACGAGCGATGCCGAACACGGCGACTATGGTAGCTGCATAGCTTCTGCTGGTAGATGGCGGATCTTTGGCATGCCAAAACGCGCTCCTCCTCGAGAAGGTCCACATCTAGGCGTCTAGATTCTTCAGCGTCATCTTCGTCGTAGGCGGAAACTCTTGGTGCATCGTGGAGGATGTCAGAAGGTAAGATGGCTTCTTCTCCGTATACCATGAAGTAAGGGGTGTAGCCGGTGGATCTGTTGGGTGTAGTTCGTAAACTCCATAGCACAGATGGAAATTCTTCCGCCCAGGCTCCAGCTACTATATGTAGCGGTGCCTCAAGACATGGCTTGATTCCCTGCAGAATTAATCCATTGGCTCACTCAACCTGACCATTGGATTGTGGGTGTGCCACAGATGCAAGGTCAAGTCAGATGCCTTTGTCCTAGCAATAGGCCTCCACTTCTCCGAGTGACAAGTTTCTTCCGTTATCGGTGATGATGCTATGTGGGAGACCAAATCTCACCACTAGATCCCGGACAAACCTGAGGGCAGTTGCCCCATCGAGTTTTCTAATGGGTTAGCTTCTATCCATTTGGTGAATTTGTCAACTGCTACAAGCAGATGCGTAAATCCACACGGTGCCGTCTGTAACGGCCCCACCATGTCTAGCCCACAGACTGAAAACGGCCAAGTTATTGGTATTGTTTGCAATTCTTCAGCAGGAACATGTGGTTGGCGGGCATAATACTGGCATCCCGTGCATGTCTCAACCAGCTTGTCGGCGTCCGCCTTCACGGTCAGCCAGCAGAATCCTTGCCGGAAGGCTTTTGCGACCAATGATCGAGGAGTGGTGTGATGCCCGCAATCTCCGAGATGGATTTCGCGTAGGATTTCCATACCTTCTAGCTGGGAAACACACTTTAGGTATACACCAGTAGTGCTCCTTTTGTAGAGTTGCTCATTGATTATGGTATAACCCTTTGCTCGTCGTACTATTTGCCGTCTTTCGACTTCATCGTCGGGCAAAGTTCCATGTTCGAGATATTCCATGAACGGTTTTGTCCAAGCCGGAGGGATCTTTGTCACCATGTTGACGAAAGAGTCATCTGTATCCGGATTGTCCATGTCGGCACCCTTCACGGATGGTGTGCGTAGGTGCTCGAGGAAAACTCCTAGCGGAATTTGCTTGCACCCTGATCCTAGCTTAAACAGTAGATCAGCCGCCTTGTTTTGTTCCCTAGGCACATACTTAACTTCGTAGCCCAAGAAGCTCTTGGCTATCTCGTCCACTTCGTCTCGATATGCCGCCATCATAGGGTTTCGCGCATTCCAGGTGCCAGCCACCTGCTGGGCAACCAAGTCGAAATCTCCACAGCAAACTATGCGCTTGATGCCAATATCCTTGGCTACACGTAGTCCGTGAATGAGTGCTTCATACTCCGCCATGTTGTTTGTAGCCTCGAAGTGGATCTGCAGAACGTAGTGTAGCTTGTATCCTGTTGGTGACTGTAGCAATACACCAGCCCCCGAGCCATTGAATAGCTTTGATCCGTCAAAGTGCATCACCCAGTACTCTGGTTCTGGCAACGGAGTAGCATCTGGCATCTCCGTCCAATCTGCAATAAAATCCGCCAAGGCTTGTGACTTGATAGCGTCGTGTCTCTTGTAGGTGATCTCGAAGGCGGCAAGTTCAATGCCCACTTTGCGACCCTTCCTGTAGCGTCGCTGTTATTGATAATGTCGGACAGTGGAGTCTTGCTCACCACTGTGATTGGGTGCTCCTGAAAGTAATGCCTCAGCTTCCGAGAAGCAAGGAATACTCCATAAGCTATCTTTTGGTAGTGCGGGTAACGCTGCTTAGACTCCGTCAAGACCTCGCTTACGTAGTAAACTGGTCGTTGAACTCCGAGCTCATAGCCTGGTTCTTTCTGCTCTACGACGACGACGATGCTGATTACCCGGTTGGTTGCCGCCATGTAGATTAAAAGGGGCTCGCCAGGCTCGGGTGCTGCAAGGATAGGCGCTGAGGAAAGAATCTCCTTGACCTGCTTCAATGTCGCATCTGCTTCGTCCGTCCATGTGATTTTGTCTGCCTTCTTCAGCAACTTGTACAGCGGCAGGGCCTTCTCTCCAAGTCGGCTAACGAACCGACTAACTGCTGCAACACAACCTGTTAGTCGTTGGATTTCCTTTAGGCATGTCGGACGGTATATGTTTAAGATGGCCTTGATTTTCTCCGGGTTGACCTTGATTCCACGCTGGGAAACGATGAAGCCCAACAATTTGCCGGCTGGAACCCCGAAGACGCACTTCTTAGGGTTAAGCATCATGTTGTATTTCCGGAGATTGTCGAAGGTTTCGTTTAAGTCGGAGATTAAGTCGTTTGACTTTTTAGACATCACCGCGATATCATCCACGTAGGCGTGAACGTTCCGACCAATTTGGTCGTGAAGGCAACGTTGCATTGTCCACTGGTAGGTAGCACCCGCGTTTTTCAGCCCAAAGGGCATCGTGACATAGCAAAACGTGTCGTATGGGGTAGTGAACGAAGTGGCCAATTGGTCCGACTTCCTCATCTTGATCTGGTGGTATCTAGAGTATGCATCGAGAAAACACAAAAGTTCCGAGCCAGCCGTCGAGTCAATGACTTGGTCAATGCGAGTCAAAGCAAACGGATCTTTGGGACATGCTTTGTTCAAGCCGGTGTAATCAACGCACATTCTTAATTCATTGGTTCCCTTTTTGGGGACAAGTACAGGATTGGCCACCCATCGGGTGTGAAGGACTTCTTGGATAAACCCAGCCTTAAGTAACCTAGCTATCTCTTTGCCAATGGCGCGTCTCTTCTCATCTCCGAAGCATCGTAGAGGTTGTTTCACTGGTTTACATTTTGGATCTATGTTTAAGCTGTGCTCGGCAAGTTCCCTAGGTACACCTTTCATGTCGGCAGGTTGCCAGGCGAAGATTTCCCCATTCTCACAGAGGAACTCGACGAGCGCGCTTTCTATTTGGGATCCAGGTCCCCAATGGCGACGGTCTTGGAGGCATCGCCTACCACAAGTTCCACCGGCTTGGTTTCAATGGCAGCCTTGAACGCAGGTGCGGAGTCGGAGATCTGCTTCTTCGACGCGGGGATATCTGAGTCATTGACCTAGCTCTGGATCTCCTTGAATTCTTCGCTGTAGAGGACAGCTTCTGCAATAGCTGCTACATTGATCTCGCAGTCCCTTGCCTTGGTAAAGCTTCCGGATACGGTGATGACACCGTTTGGTCCAGGTATCTTGATCTTGTTGTAGACGAAGCATGGCTTGGCCATGAACGTGTGAAATATGCCGCGTCCGAATATGACGTGGTACACACTCTTGAAGGGGACCACCTCGAAGGTCATGCGCTCTTGGCGGTAATTATTAACATTGCCAAAGGCTACCTGAAGTGTGATGCACCCAAGGGACCTAGCCTCCCGACCAGGAACTACGCCGTGGAAGACGGTGTTGGTCCGCCTTAGGTTTTCCTCCGTCAAGTTCATCTTCTGAAGTGTATCCAGGTACATGATGTTGATGCTGCTTCCACTATCCACCATGCACTTGGTGAACTCCACGCCGTCAATCAATGGGTTGATGACCATGGCGTACTGGTTCTTCGTGGGGACAAGGTCTGGGTGGTCCGTCCTGTCCCAAGTTATTGGAACCTCCGACCAGCGCAGGTACTGGGGAACTGGGGGGAGAGTGGCCATCAGGATCCTTAGAGAGGTCTTCTGTTGTCGGACGGTGGGGGTGACAAGGAAAGTGTGGTAGACTGGGGCCTTCTTTGCGAAGGGGTTCTTGCCCTTGTTGTCGCTCTTGGCGGCGTGCTTGGGGTCAACGTCCTCGTCCATGTCACTTGAATCCTTGGACTCCTCCTCCTTCTTCCCCTTGCCCTTGCCTCGCGGTCTGTTTTTCCGACTTTGCTTGTAGCCGGACTCTGGGTCTTCCTTGAGGTCGTTGACGAACTTGCAGTGTTGATTGGTATGGGTGGCCTTGCCGTTGGCGTCGAGGTGTACGAGGCACGGCATATCGTGGTACTCCTCGTAGGTTTGGGGAATGCGGAGCGGCGCCGAGGCAGTTTCACTTCCTCGTTGCTGCCCGCGGCCAGCTCCCCTTCCTCGGCCACGTTGTCCGCCTTCTCCTCGTCCTGCAAAAGTCATAGCGACCATGTCGGTAGATTGATTTTCTTCTGGGGCGGTTTTCCGCTTTGTACTGTTGTTCCTCCGAGCTTGGGTTGGAAAGGTTGTTGCCGGCAAAGAGCCACGAGCATCGTCGTCGGCAGCTGCGAACTCACTAGCTAACTGAATCATCTGATTCAAGTCAAGCTGATGATTGTCCTGCAAGCGCTTCAGCTTATGTCAGAGCAACGTGCCCCTTTCCAACCCATCGATGAAGGCGGCCATGGCGGTCTGAGCGTGCACTCCCGCGCAGGAATTCTTTATATCCAGCCAGCGGGAGAGATAGGCGCGAGATGTCTCGTCTTTTTCTTGCACGCACCGCTGTAGATCGCCCACAGTGCAGGGACGCTTGTATGTACCCTCAAAGTTCTTGGTGAATGCTTCTTGCATATCCAGCCAGTTGTAGATAGATCTCTCCGGAAAGTCGTCGATCCATTGACGGGCCATTCCCGCCAACATTAACGGGAGGTACTTGACGGCGACGTTGGGGTTGCCTCCGGCAATCTCCACCGTGTTGCCGTAGTCCTATAACCATGTGGCAGGCTTGGCGGTGTCGTCATAGGGCTTGATGGTCTTGTCAATCCGGAAACCTTTGGGGTAAGTTGTGGACCGTATTGCAGGTCCAAAGCAACGTGGTCCTAGGTATGGTCCTTCCCGGGCCTCGTGGATCTTATCGATCTGCGAACGTGCATCGTACGGCTCCGGGTTCTTCTTCTTGTTGTCAACAGGGGATGGGCTGCGTGAACGATGCGGGCCTCTTCCGCCATGGTGACTGCTTGGATATTTTCAAAACCTTTTTCTTTTTCTTTTTCTGTTTTTATCTTTCTCTTTTGTATTATCATTTTGTAACCTGTTTTGGATATTTTCAAAATACAAAAATTCTGTAAACATTTCTGAAATACTATAGGGTCCCTTATACCAACTTGGGATCCATGGGATTTTGGGGTTTTCAAATATTTTAGAACCATTTGAAAGATTTCCAATAGAGGGAGGTAATTAGGGTTTACGGTTTTGTGATTATTTTTCTTGCATGCATTTTAAAATGATGCTCATGAATGCATAATCAAAACATATTTACCATTTAGTAAAACTAGGGTTGTTACATAACTTCAAGATCTAGGGATTGCAGATAAATAAGAATAAGCACCCAAGTACTAAACAATCCTAGGCATGTGCTCCATATATAGTCATACATGCTCGCAATGAGAACTTGCACAATATATTTTGTCCAGCCAGCCCGTGGCAGCATGGCCTCTAGGGAACTACTGACAATTTAGATGCTCCTTTTAATAGAGCACCGGAGCAAAGCATTAACACTCCGTGAACACATGTGATCCTCACACCACAGCCATCCCCTCTGGTTGTCCCAATTATTATCACTTTGGGGCCTTTGGATCCGAACAATGATATGTGTACACAACTTGCAGATAATATCACAAACAATACTATCATAATGATTCAATAATAAGTTTAGATCTGAGATCATGGCACTAGGGACCTAGTGAAAGCATTAAGCACAACAAGTTGCAACAATGTCAAATAGCACTAATAGAGATACTAGGCATTATGCCCTAACAATCTTATTCGATTACATGATAGAACTCATCCAATCCCTACCATCCCCAACCCTACAGCGGGGGATTACTCACTCATGGATGAGGGAAACATCGATGGTTAATGGAGAGGAGTTGGTGATGACGATGGCGATGATCCTCTCAAAATTCCCCATCCCGGCAGGGTTCTGGAACGGAGTTTCTAGATCCGAATCTTGGTTTCTGGTGGCGGCGGCGGAGTGGAACTCTTTCTAGAAAAATATCGAATCCCCCTTTATTTTAGGTCGAGAGGCAACCTATAGGCGTAGAGGGAGGATGAGGGGGTGCGTGGGGTGGCTGCACCCCCCTAGGCGCGACCAGAGGTGGGCCCGCGCCTGGCAGGGGTGTGCCCCCCTAGTCCCCTTCTCCATCTCGTACTCTGGCTCCGTGGATCTTCTGGTGAAATAGGATTTTTGGCATATTTTCCGGGATTTTTCCAGATAGTTGATTTTCTGCACAAAAACTAGACACTAAGGTAATTCTGTTGAAAACAGCGTCAGTCTGTGTTAATTGTATCCAAATCACACAAGTTTAGAGGAGAAATAATAGCAAAGTCTTTGAGAAAGTATATATGTTTTGGGCATATCAGTTATGCATTAGAAACAACCGCATTCACTTCAAAAAGGGCACCATCTAAATCTGTTGTAATGACCTCATATGAATTGTGGTTTGGTAAGAAACCTAAATTGTCGTTCCTTGAAGTTTGGGGTTGCGAAGGTTATGTAAAGAAGTTACAGCCCGACAAGCTTGAACCCAAAGCGGAAAAATATGTCTTCATAGGATACACGAAGGAAACTATTGGGTATACCTTCTATCATAGATCCGAAGGCAAAATCTTCGTTGTCAAGAATGGATCCTTTCTCGAGAAGGAGTTTCTCTCGAAAGAAGTGACTAGAAGGAAAGTAGAACTCGGCAAGGTTGTCGAACCTTCTCTCGGATTTGAGAGTAGCGCAACACCGAAATATGTTCATGTGGCGCCTGCACCAATAAGAGAGGAAGCTAATGATAATGATCATGAAACTTCGAATAAAGTTACTACTGAACCTCGTAGGTCAACAAGGACTTGTACCACTCCTGAATGGTATGATCCTGTTATGAGTGTCATGTTGGTGGACAACACCGATGATCCTGCGACATATGAGGAAGCAATGATGATCCCAGATTCCAATAAATAGCAAGAAGCCTTGAAATCCAAGATTGGATCCATGTACGAAAACCAAGTATGGACCTTCGTGGACTTACCGGATGGCCGCAAGGCTGTCGAGAACAAATGGATTTTCAAGAAGATAATAGAAGCTGATGGTAATGTAAACGTTGATACGTCGGAACCGTTGATGACCCACAAGTGTAGGGGATCGCAACAGTCTCCGCGGGTAGTATTACCCAATTTATTGATTCGACATAAAGGGAGCCAAAGAATACTTGCAAGCCTTAACAACTGAGTTATCAGTTCAGATACACCTGGAAATAGTTCTTGCTCATAGAAGTTTATCAGTAGCAACAGCTTGTAGTAGCAACAACAACAGTAACAGCAACAGTGAAACATGAGCAATAGTAACAGTAACGGTAACAGTAGGATTCGAGTGCGGTAGGCATAGGGATGGATGGACGGGCGTTGCATGGACGAGTCTAAACATGTAACTTCAAGATCTAGGGCATTGCAAATAAATAATAACAAGCATCCAAGTACTAAACTGAAGGGAATATGCCCTGAGAGGCAATAATAAAGTGTTTATTATGTGTATTCCAAGTATATGATAGATGTTTATTTTGCATGCTATAATTGTATTAATACGGAAACGTTAATACATGTGTGTTTAATAAACAAACAGAAAGTTCCTAGTTATGCCTCTCTCATAAACTAGCTCGTTGATTAACAAGATGATCAAGGTTTCCTGATCATGGACATTGGATGTTGTTAATAACGGGATCACAACATTAGTGTAATGATGTGATGAACATTCATCTGAAGTATTGCATTACGATCAAATTCATTGAGTTTATATTGCTATAACAACTTACGAAGTGATCCTAATCCTTAGACGATGAGATCATGTCAATCACTAACACCGGAAGAGTTTCTTGATAATATCAAACGTCACACCGTAACAGGGTGATTATAAAGATGGATTCAGAACTATTAAAGTGTTATGTTGAGGCTCATGGATCGAGAGTGGAATTTGTTCATCCCGATGATGGATAGATATACTCTGGGCCCTCTCGGTGATATCACATTGATTAGCTTGCAAGCAAGTGATTTGATCACTAGAATGTTATATCACGGGAACGAGAAAAGAGTGCATGTCGGTAACGAGATCAAACTAGGTATGGAGATACCGATGATCGAATCTCGGACATGTAATATATCATGAAACAAAGGGATTAAGATACTAGCGTAAAAGGTTCCGACGATCACAAGAAAGTCATCGTTGAATGTGTGAGAGTCAGTATGGGTCTCCAGATCCCGCTTCTGATTATTGATCCGAGAGGGGTCTCGATCATGTCCGCATTATTCACGAACCGTAGGGTGACACACTTAAGAGACACCGACATCTAATTGGAGCAAAAGTTTCATGCCGAAAGAATGAACAAGCGCAGGAATTTATTTCACTAGATACCGAAACAGGTTTTCGGGTGAAATTGCATAAAGTGGTTATGCATGTGAAATGGAATTCTAGCAAGGGGTTATTTGTGAATGTTTGTCATTAAAGTAATTGACAAAATTCTGAATAAAATAATAGAGTTTTATTTAATGAGAGTTTGCATTAAATTTGGTGGAAATTTAATGGGAATTTGAGTGGACTTTTGAGTGGAGGGAATTTAAAGGAGATTTGTGAGTGGAGTGTCCACCCACATGAAGAGGGGAGGGCAAGGGGGCAGCCCCCATGCGCCGGCCACCCCCTTGGGGTTCCCCCCTCCTCCTATAAAAGGAGCCCCCCTCCTCACTTGTCTCACACACCTCCTCGTGAAGGATCTCTCTCCCCCTCTAGAATTTATCCCCCATGGTCTCGGACTAGCGAGATACATGTTCCCGGTGGCTATTCGGCAAGAAAGAGTTATGCTTCCGCTGCATCGCTGGAGTGAGGAGGCGGAGGTTGCTCGGTGCCTCGAACGTGTGTGCGAGCACGGATGCGCTGCTGATTTGCGGCACTAGGACTTCCTCTCGATCTTGAGATCGGCAAGAGATCGTCTACATCAACCACGAGTTGAACTCGTTAAGATTTGTCAGTCTTCAAGGGTATGTTCTCTATGGATATACATCTGTCAGTTGTTTGTATCTAGTAGATAGATCTTGGTACATAGTTACCATCGTAGGAAAATTTTTGTTTTCTATGCTGCGAACCCTACATAAAAAATCCTAGGCATGTGCTCCAAATATAGTCATACATGCTTGCAATGAGAACTTGCACAACATCTTCTGTCCAGCCAGCCCGTGGCAGCGGGGCCTCTAGGGAACTACTGGCAATTAAGGTGCTCCTTTTAATAGAGCACCGGAGCAAAGCATTAACACTCCGTGAACACATGTGATCCTCACACCATAGCCATCCCCTTCGGTTGTCCCAATTATTGTCACTTTGGGGCCTTTGGATCCGGACAATGATATGTGTACACAACTTGCAGATAAGATCACAAACAATACTATCATAATGATTCGATAATAAGTTCAAATCTGAGATCATGGCACTCGGGCCCTAGTGACAAGAATTAAGCACAACAAGTTGCAACAAAGTCAAATAGCACTAATAGAGATACTAGGCACTATGCCCTAACAAATCTTATTCGATAACATGATAGAACTCATCCAATCCCTACCATCCCCAAGCCTACAACGGGGGATTACTCACTCATGGATGAGGGAAACATCGGTGGTTGATGGAGATGCGTTGGTGATGACGATGGCGATGATCCTCTCCAAATTCCCCGTCCCGGCAGGGTGCCAGAACGGAGTTTCTGGATCCAAATCTTTGTTTCTGGTGGCGGCGGCGGAGCGGAACTCTTTCTGGAAAACTATCGAACCCCCCTCGGTTTTTAGGTCGAAAGGCACGGGGAGGCCGAGGAGCTGCCTGGGGTGGCCAAACCCCCTCCAGGCGCGGGGTCAGGTGGGCCTGCGCCTGGGGTGGGTCTGGCCCCCCAGGCCTCGCCTCTGTCTCTTGTTCTGGCTCCGTGGATCTTCTGGTGAAATATAATTTTTGGCATATTTTCCGGGATTTTTTCTGATAGTTCATTTTCTGCACAAAAACAAGACACCAAGGTAATTCTGCTAAAAACAGCGTTAGTCTGTGTTAGTTGTATCCAAAACACACAAGTTTAGAGAAGAAATAATAGCAAAGTGTTCGAGAAAGTAGATACGTTTTGGACGTATCAAACGTATCTATAATTTTTTATGTTCCATGCTTGTTTAGTATCTACTTTGCTTTGCTTTGTCCACACTTTGAGGTGTTTTTATTCGTTTTCTGGACTAACCTATTAACAAGAAGCCACAGTGCCAGTTGCATGTTTTCTTCTGTTTTTGGTTCTCGGAATTGGACAGGACAAAAGCCAAAGTTAATATTTTACCGTGGGGAACACGGAGCCAGAGTACGAGACGTAGAAGAGCCACTAGGGGGCCACACCCCCTGGGCGTGCGGCCTGGCCTGGCCCATTCCTGGGAGGGTGCACCCACCCTGGGTGCCCCTGCCTCGCCTCTTCTCCTATAAGAAGTCCCACATACCAAAACCCTAAGTACCCGATCAATATTCCAAGAAACAGTCCGTAGACGCCGCCACCATCATCCCTATATCGGGGGGATCTGAAGTTCTTCCCGGCATCCTGCCAGAGGGGAGATCATCCTGGAGGCCTTCTTCATCATCATGCCAGCCTCCGGTATGAAGCATGAGTAGTTCCACCTTGGACTACGGGTCCACGTAGTAGCTAGATGGTTGTTTCTCCTCCTTTGTTCTACCATGTTTAGATCTTGTGAGCTCCGTTCATGATCAAGATCATCTATTTGTAATTATGCATGTTGTGTTTGCGGGATCCGATGGATATTTAGATTACTATGTCAGATTGATTAATGGTTCTATCTTATTGATTCTATCATGTTTGTGTTGTTTGTGATCTTGCATGCTCTCCGTTTCTAGTAGCTATATTGGCCAAGTAGATGCTAGTGACTCCAAGAGGGAGTATTTATGCTCGATAGTGGTTTCATGCCTCTATGGAAAACAACGGTCTCTTGTTCATGGAACAAGTGGATTGTTTACCTTACACACTTTGCTTAAAGCAGTTATCCGTTGCTTGCAACTTAATACTGGAGAAGGTTCGGATGATAACCTGAAGGTGGATTACTAGTCATACATGCAGTTTGATGGCGGTCTATGTATCTTGTTGTATTGCCCAATCAAATCGCATAGGATCATGAATGTCTAGTATTGCATTGTTAATCCTTGATCTGTCCTGTCAATTGCCCTGTTTAAATTTGTTTACCCAGCATGGCATGTTTGTTTATCTTAAGGAGAGCACCTCTAGTGAACTATGGACCCCGGTCCAATATTTACCATTGATACATCTTCCACTGTTCCTGTTTACTTTCTGCAAACTACCATTGATACATCCTTTGTTTTCAGCAAACTGGTGAGATTGACAACCTCACTGTTTGTTGGGGCAAAGTCTTGAGTTTGTGTTGTGCAGGTTTCCAAATTGCTAACAACACCTTTGGGTCATTTCCTTCCTCGTACTGGTTTGATAACGTTGGTTTCTTTCTGAGGGAAGACTTGCTGTTGTGCTCATCATACCTTCCTCTTGGGGTCTCCCAATGAAGCTTTACATCGATCTGAGCGCATCAAGCTGTTTTCTGGTGCCGTTGCTGGGGAGGCTAAGGACGGCTTCACAAGGGGAGTCCTTCAAAACCTTTCTCTTTACTTTGTTTTTGTTTTGCTTAGTTTCTTTTGCTTTGTTTTGTTTGCCTCTTTTTATCAAAAACTCCAAAAAAAATAGTTTAGTTTGGTTTGCTTTCTCTTATCAAAAACACAAAAAATTTAGTTCCTGCTCTAGTTCCTGCTACTATTGGCTTGCACCACTTTTGCCAAAATTAAATCTACTGAGAACACCAAGTTGTGTGACTTCACTATCACAAACAACAATGATTTCCTAAGTACACCTATTGCTCCACCTGCTCCCGATGCTACCTTTTATGAAATTAAGCCTGCTTTGTTGAATCTTGTGATGAAAGAGCAATTTTCTGGTGCTAGTTCTGATGATGCTGCTGCCCACCTCAATAACTTTGTTGAACTTTGTGAGATGCAAAAATATAAGGATGTAGATGGACATATTATTAAGATTAAATTTTTTTCCTTTCTCCTTGAGAGGAAAAGCTAAAGAATGGTTGCTATCCTTGCCTAGAAATAGTATTGATTCTTGGATTAAGTGCAAAGATGCTTTTATTGGAAAATACTATCCTCCTGCTAAGATCATATCTATGAGAAGTTAAATAATGAAATTTAAACAACTCGATAATGAACATGTTGCTCAGGCTTGGGAAAGAATGAAATCTTTGGTTAAGAATTGTCCCACTCATGGACTTACTGCTTGGATGATTATCCGGACTTTTTATACAGGTTTAAACTTTTCTTCAAGAAACCTGTTGGATTCAGCTGTTGGAGGTACCTTTATGACCATTACCTTGGGTGCTGCAACAAAGCTCCTTGATAATATGATGGTCAACTATTCTGAATGGCACACTGAGAGAGCTCCACATGGTAAGAAGGTAAATTCTGTTGAAGAAACCTCCTCTTTGAGTGATAAGATTGATGTTATCATAGCTATGCTTGTTATTGGAAAAGCTCATATTGATCCAAATAATGTTGCCTTAGCCTCTTTGGTTGCTCAACAAGAGCAAGTTGATGTGAACTTCATTAGGAATAATAATTTTGGCAAAAATGCTTATGGTAATAACTATAGGCCTTATCCTCCTAATAATGGCAATGCTTATCCTGGTAGATCTGGAATGCCTAGTGAAGATAGGATTCTAGAAGTTGAAAGATCCACTAAAAACTTTATGCAAATGAAATATGAGAAAAATAAGATATTCACTAACACTATGGAAGAACAATCTAATATCTTGAAAAATATTAGTCATCAACTTGAGAATTTGAATAGAGAAATTTCTAGTTTACAGTAAAAAAAATGAGTGCTGAGAAAAATATTTCATCTTTGTCTAAAGCACAGTCCTCTTTGATTAATAAAATGGCTGCTAAATCTGAAACTTTGGAAAGTACCTTTGCTACTACACATGCCATACAAGTTACTATTGATGAAAATGTTAGACTTTTAGCTCAACTACATGTTAAGTGGGAAAGAGAAGCTGAAACTGCTAGAAATAATAGTGTGTGCACTATTACCACCACCAATATGGATGGCACCAAACCACAAGAAGTCCCTATTCCTCCTACCACAATGCCTAAACCCAATGAGTCTATCACTAGTGATGCTAAGTTTGATTTTGATCTTGATGGTTGCAATATTTCTGAAGTGATTATGTTCCTACAAAAGCTTGCTAGAAGTCCTGATGCTAGTGATATGAATGTGGCTTTCACCAAACACATTTTAGATGCTCTTATTAAATTAAGGAAGAAAAGTTGAAACACAAAGCCTCTATTCCTAGGAAAGTAGAAGATAGTTGGGAACCCATCATTAATATGCAAGTGAATGACTTTGATCTCAAAGCTTCATGTGACCTTGGTTCTAGTGTCTCTATTATGCCTAGAAAGATTTATGAAATGCTTGATCTGCCACCTTTGGAAGATTTCTATTTGGATGTCCCACTTAATGATAATGCTAAAAAGAAACTAATGGGGAGTTTTAATGATGTTCTTATTATGGTTAACAATACTTATGTCCCTATTGATTTCTATGTTTTGGGTGTTGAATATAATGCTTTTTGTCCTATTACTTTGGGAAGACCTTTTCTTAGAACTGTTGGTGCCATCATTGATATGAAAGAAGGCACCATTAAATATCAATTTCCATTCAAGAAAGGTATTGAACACTTCCCTATGAGGAGAGAGAAGTTACTTTTTGCTCCTCTTTTGAAAGCAAGGTTTGATCTTAATGCTTATTTATTTGAAAATACTTGATTCTTGCTTCTTGTGCCTAACTTAAAGGCGTTAAAGAAAAGTACTTCTTGGGAGATAACCCAAGAGTTTCCTTGAGTCTCGAAAGTTATTACTTCTGTAATGACCTCTCCTTATCCTTTTTATTTGATTTTTGTGCCAAGAATAACCTCTAATGAGAGGGAAGTAAGATTTGGGGAGTTGCTGTCCCAAAAACATATTTTTGTGCTCCACCGTAAAAATTTATGTAAACTCTATGTAAGTCGGATTGATCTGTAATTTTATGATTAAATAACCCAGGTTGTTAGATCACTTTCGTTAGTTCAAAACTTTTTTATTTGAGCAAGAGAAGGTCTTCGAAAAAATTAGTTTTTACCTACTGGTCTGTTTTGACAGATTTCTGCCATTATTTGCATTTGCTTCTTATTGATTCTTTTTTGGGTTCTTTTTGGGAAATTGAGCTTTTTGATGGAATTTCTATAGTATATTGTGTCTTTAGTGAAAGTTTTTCTGTTTTGAAACTAAACCCCAAAGGTCTATTATCTTTTGAATACACTAATGTTGCTAATGAAGATTGTGTGAAGTTTTGTATGAAGGAAAGTTTTCAGGTGTAGAGGAAGAATGATGTAATGAGATGAAGAATGGTCAAAAGCTCAAGCTTGGGGATGCCAACCCATTTCACCCCAAGAAAAATTCAAGAGTTACAAGCGTCAAAGCTTGGGGATGCCCAAGGCATCCCCTTCTTCATCAATAAAAAGCTCAGGTCTTTCTAGACACTTCGTCTTTATTGTTTCATGCACAAGTTGTGTTGTTCTTGGAGCGTCTTAGTTTTCATTTTGTTTTCTTAGTTTGCTTGAATAAAGTAGTTTGGACCCCCGTTCTCTATGTGTTATTGCAAATAAGTTGATTGGTGTTGGAGAGGAGTAGAAAGTTCTTGCATGAATTGTACAAGAGGAGCTTGCTTTGACTGTGACTTGGACTTTATCATGTCATGCTAGATGTTGTTTTGACCTTATGCTTAGTGATTATTGCTGTAGCATGACTTGTTCCAAACAATTGGGATTGCTTAATGTGCCTTGAAGGAATCATGCGTTGTTTTAGCATACAAAAGCATAGTATTGTGGTATTCTCCTTTGATGCTTTGTTTGGGTTTACTTGGCACATGCTCACACCATGTTATGGCTATTAACCAGTCACCTTAGCCTCTATGATCATTTATTTTTTGACTTGTGGTACCACTTTATGCTTTAGTTGATAATGTTTTATCGCTCTGCATGATTCTGGCCATTATTGCTCTCTTAGTTGGTCGCTCCAAGTCTTTTGCTATCCTCCACTTGTATGAGTAAGCTCTACTCATGCATCCAACTCCCAAGAAACCAAGTTATTCCAAAGTGTCCACTATAAATTCCTATGCATGGTGTGTTACACCATTCCAAGTATATTCTTGTTTTATCTATCTTCCAATTAAAAAGTTATTTTTTATGTGAAACTTAGTGATTAAAGCTCTCACAAAATTGATGGCACACATTATTTTTATTGCCCCTAAATAAACTTGAACCATTGTGTCATCTATGTTGTATATGCTTGCACTTATACGTTGGAATTAGCAGAACCATTATGTCACGAGGAACGCTTTCAACATTGCACTTGTACATTGTACACAATTGATATCATGCTCTTTTGTTTATGGATGTCGTCGGTGTGAAATAAAAGGGGAGCTTGTAAGACCATAGAGTTATGTATGTGTGTTAGAGAAACGCCTGGGCCACTAGCCTAAGCCATGCCTAATCATGGTGGAAACTTGCAGCATCACCATAGTGAGAAATCTATGAAGCTTTCTTCTTATAAAAAAGATACATATTGAAAAGAGGAAAGAGAGAAAAGCACCATTTTCCCATGGTAAATAAGAAGATTGTTGAGATACTCATTGTCTGCTTTCCTTGTCATTTTGATTATGGGATAGCTCCTGTATCATGTGCAAGGGGTACCCCATTGGCGGTGACTAAAGTTGAGTAGCATGAGGAGAGGCCCTCATATTCAAGGGACATGAGATTGCCAACTTATACTTTGTCAAGCATATACTCCATAGTTTGTTCACTTTAACCTTAATCACTTCAAGATGCTTATGATAGGGGCAATGAGAGCTGGAAGCTAACAAGGACCATAATTTTTGGAAGCTCTTTATGAGACTTGAAATCCATGCTTCCCTTTTTTATTGAAGGGCCTTTCTTCCACCATTATATTGAGTCTCCACCTTCTATCCTGTAACATCCCAAAATTCAAGAATTACAAAATCTTGCATTTCATTCATGCACTCATAGCATTCTTGACTTGCACAAAAAATTTCAAATTAAAACTCCAAATAAAACCATTTTTATGCCTATTATCTATATATCAATAAGGCATGGTTTTATTTTATTTTTAAAGGATCAAGGTGTAGTGGACTAAACAGTAGTGTTTTATACTCAAATAAGTGCAAGGTTCACACTACAAAAATCTAGAGGAGATTTGAAATCAAACTCATTTGAATTTGGTTTGAAAATGGTTCCTGAAAATCAAATAGAAAAAGAAAAAGCAAAAGGAAAAAAATAAAAGCAGCCGCTACCCTTCTGGCCCAACTCCAGAGCAGGCCCAGCAAGCCCACCTGGGGCATCCCCCTCTCCATCTCTCTCTCACGCGCGCTAGCCTACCCCTCTATCACTGCCCAGTGGCCCCGCGCCAGCTCTCCCCCTTCTTCCCCAAATCCCGCGTGAGACCCCGTCGCCGCTGTCGTTCGCTGCTGTTGATGGCGCGGCTAAATTGGCATTGATACAGCGAGTGATTCTCGCCGTGCCTCTGCCTACTTAAACCATTCCCCGCTGTGAGCATTTCCCCTCACTCCCCACCCTCTTTCCTCCACCAGGCTGCCCGTATTTCAACTTGCAACACTGTTGCCCGAGCATCTCCGGCGAGATATTCTGGTGAGCTTCGTCCACCCCGCCCCTTCTCGTTTATGCTATCATGATATCCTTGCTCGTGCGCTTCTTCTCATATACTTTGTTCGTCTGCTCGTCATCCAGAGCGTCGACTCCATCAACCACCGCGAGCACCTGACGCGGTCCTCGTCTCCGGCGACCAATTGTGGTAAGACGTGACCGCCCCTTGACCTCTAATCCATACGACTGTGTTCGCCGTGCCTTTTTGCATCTTCTAATGCCCTTCGTTTATCCTGTTGCACCCTAGAACGTCGACTCTGTCTCTGGCAGTGAACACCCGAAGCTAGGTTAAACTTCGGCGAGTTCCTGATCCCGTGTCCGTGCGCCCATGTCCAAGCAAAGACCACGTTGAGCTTCACCATCTTCTCATGAGCTCGGTAAGCACCTGCACGCCCCTCCTAACCCCCTAGCCTCGTCGGAACGCCACCGCCAGTAGCGCCGCCGCCGCTGTAGCCACGCGCGCCGCCAGTTCCTGGTCAGAGCGTCATGAGCCATTAGATCTAGGTCTAGTGGATCTAAACAGATCACTTAACAAAGGGGTAAGCTTAGATCTAAGCTGCAGAATCTAACTTAAATCCTACGGCCAACATTGGCCGATCCGCGTGAAGCGGTATGGGCCAATCAGATACAACCACGTGTCTGAGATTTAGATTTAAAATCTATTTTTGAATCTATTAGAGTTTTAAACTTGTAAAATTCATGACTTTTGTTTTGTTTATCCAAAAAATGCAAATAAGATATCATTGGATTCAGAAATATAAATGCTACACTACTGTATGCTTAAATTTTTATTTTTCTTCTATAAAAATGGGTTTTTGTACAGAACAAATATAGGCTTATTTTGGCTATATAAATTGTTTGGAAAATGATTTTAAAGAAAATTTAAGTTTGTTTAAACTATATATAGTTATTTTTGGTGTTCAGTACTGTTTGATTTGAATGATTTAGTGTAGAAATTCATTTCATTGCATTTGCATGCATTCATATATTTTTGCTTGATTATTTGAATGTAAATTTGGTACTATCATTTTATGTGTAGATTTTGGTGCTAGTGGTGATTGTGATTGTGAATATTGTTGCTACTCCCCCAACTACCAAGGCAAGTGGTGCTTCATGTATATTTGTCCTATTATTTTGACTATGCACTAGTGATATTTTGAATAGGGCTTGCATGGAATTTTGCTAAGTATAAACTATGCTATGCCTTGGGAAATCCTAGTAGATGTAGTCTTGGTAGAATTTTCTCTAAGTTGATATACTTGATATGTTACCATGCTTAGCCTAGATAGTAGCAAACAAGGGTGTACTATATACATGCTATGGAAATTTTGCTAAGTCTTTGACTTATGTTTTTGCTTAATAAAACAACTAAGTGAATGAATCACCTGGGTGGAATGGTATGAATGGGTTATGTTGAGTGGTTACACAAGGCCCATGTCTATGGCCTACCTTGTGTATCACACTTGTGGAAACCCACCCAGGAACAAAGGAAAAACCTAAGTACTTAGCCGTGTACCTGGCAATGGACAATTTGAGCATCAAGACATTGAAGCTATCAAGGATCTCCTCATCCCAATTTCTAAGTTAAAAAAGTGTGGTTGAACAAGGGTTAAGGTTCACCAATGACTATTGGTGGTTCCTTGGGAGTTTTTGTCAAACAAAAACTTAGTGTTCTCAACTAATAGGAAAAAACTATTTTGAGCAAAGCAAGCCTAAGCTACACTTAGACAAATTCATATAGATGTTGGATACTACTATTTTACTATGGTATCACTTGCCAATACAATTCTAAATGTATTGACCCACTGTGGCTGTAACTTATGATGTTGCAGGTTATTCTGATGAGGGTTAGGGTTATGAGTGTACACTCAACATGTTTGCATGTGGCACATGAAGATGAAGACTTTACTTTATTTACTTATGTTATGGACTCTTGTACTAGCCTTTGGCTATGGAGTTGTAAAAGACTATGTTTATCTCTAGAATGACGATGTAATAAAGACCTTTATATCTGTGTACTTCATCTTAAACTATGGATGCTAGCATTTGATCCAGGGACTAGCATTGTAATCATAGGGACCTTTACCTTATAAAGGTGGGGCCTTATAGATGGTATCAGAGCACTATATTGCCTATAGGATTATGACCCTAGGTTGGATTAGACTAAGAGAACCACTAAGGAAAAATACAACTCTTTGCAAATTCCACACTTGTCTTTTTCATCTCGTAAAACTCTTCTAATCTTCTTTCTCATCTCAATTTGTAGATGGACATCATCAACGAAGCCGTCAAGAAGGGACCACTCATGACCATGACTTTAGAATGTGAGATGGAGTTTCCCAAGGCACTCAAAACCCTTATGGTTAGTTTGGGGATACATGGTGAGGCCGTGTACAAAGGATTTCCAATTATGGATGAAGGAGAAGAATATTGGTGAGTGCAACTTCACTTGTACAAAAACAAGGGAGACAACCACAAAGAGATAGGATTTTACATGGGCACCAACTCATAAATGTATACAACATTCTTTGACTCTGCAAGAAATGCAGCTTGGAATGCTATCAAGGAGCTTGGTAAAAGACTCAAGTGTAGAATGCTCAACACTAAAAATGACCTTGAAGAGGCGAAGAAGTATACCCAAGACTTAGAGACCGCCATAAAACGTCTAAGGGAAGATATCATAGACTTAGCATATGAGTGAGAATTGTAACGTACTCTCCTAGTTGGACCACCACACTTGTCGTTTTCTCGCAAAAAATGTTTATAGTGTTTGTTGCTATGGTGTGTTTATTTTTTCCAAAACTTGTTGTTTACTTTGTTCAAACTCTATGTTTTATCTTGTGATTGTTTATAGTGTTTGTTGCTATGTGATGTATTGTGCATGGCATCTATGGGTTATATCTCATTACTTATCCTTATTGAAACCATAGATGCCACCCTGTCGTGCCAACCCCAACCCAAACAACAACAATAACGTCAACCCCGAGATGCAGCAGTTTATGACAGCTCAAGATCAACTGATGCAGATGATGACCCAGTTCCTGGCCAATCAAAACCAGAAACAGAACAACAACAACAACAACAACAACAACAACAACAACAACAACAACAACAACAACAACAACAACAACAACAACAACAACAACAACAACAACAACAACAACAACAACAACAACAACAACAACAACAACAACAACAACAACAACAACAACAACAACAACAACAACAACAACAACAACAACAACAACAATCAGAATAATCCTCCAGCACATGATATGCTCACCAGGTTTCTGAAACTAAGGCCTGCAAGATTCTCTGGAACAACTGATCCAATGGAAGCCAATGACTGGTTACGTTTGGTGAATAAGGACTTAGTGACTGTTGGCTGCACCGACGAAGAAAAAGTTAGGTTTGCATCACATCTTCTTGAAGGACCAGCAGCAACATGGTGGGACAACTTTCAGATCACCACTCCCCTTGAGGATGTGACTTGGGCTATTTTTGAGGATGGTTTCCATACAGCTCACATCTCATCTGGAGTGATGAACTTGAAGAAAAAGGAGTTCCACAATCTGAAACAACGTCACCTCAGTGTGGCTGAGTACATTGAAGAGTTCAACAATCTAGCACGCTATGCACCGGATGAAGTTGATACAGATGCTAAGAGAAAGGAGAAATTCCTCGAAGGACTTAATGATGTGTTGAACCTGCAGCTATCTGTTGCCTATGTCCCAACTTATCAATCACTCTGTGACAAAGCCACCATTTTGGAAAACAAGATGAATCAAGTTGAGAACAGAAAGAGGAAGCATAAACTCAAGTATCACTCAGGATTATCACAAAAGAAGCGTTCATTCAAAAAGAGCAATGAAGATTCTAAATCACATCAGCATCACCACAACAACAATGGAAGTGATAATAATGGAAATGATACTGACAATGGAGATGACCTTGGTCAGAACCAACATGACACTTTTAGGAAGAAAGATATTAGCTAGTTGCAGTGCTATAATTGTAAGGAACTTGGACACTATGCATCAGACTGTCCTGAGAAGAAAAAGAAAAAGGATGCTAGAAGATCCAATGGAAATGACTCCAATGTGACCCAGAAAGGACATGTGAACCACATTGACATGGATGGGAACCTTGAAGAGATAGAAGAAGTGGATGTCAGGAATTAGTTAACTCAGTTGAGTCAAATAAGGATTCCTTGTCTGGATATCAAGTGTTGAACCCATAGTCAAGTGAACCACCAATGTAACCCTATGAGACTTTCTTTTAAGGCTGGTAGTACGCTAGTTGCCTTGAAGCCAACTTGTAACCCTAGCCTTACCAAATCTCGGGACGCGATTTCTTTTAAGGGTGGTAGCCTGTCACATCCCAAAATTTTCCAAATTTTGAAATGTGAAAAATAAATAAACAAAATAAATAATTGTTGAAATTTAGGGTGAGAATAAACTTTTTGATTCCAATTGGAAACATCAAAACCTATTTTGATCAAATAAAATCCTAAAGGGGTTTAAAAAGATAAACAAATAATAAAGTAAGTTATAAAAGTTGGAACCACCATTTTTGGATCTTTAAATAAAAAGATATGGTTTTTATAAGAAAAGGTAGAAATATAAACAAGGACTATTTTAAAGAGTCAAATTTAATCTTGGCCAAACATTTAAAATAAAATATTTTGTTTGATAAAAATAGTAAAGGTTTATTTAAATAAAACCATGGGGATTTATTTATATCCAAATTTCATTCAAGTATAGACATTTTCCTATTTTTGAATGATCATTAAAAACTTATTAAAGTATTTTAAATTATATTTTAGAGTGTTATGTTTTTAATAAAACCTACTAAAAAGATTTTTGTAGAAATTTAGATTTCAATTAGAGTTTTTAAAATATATTAAATCCTATTTGAATTAAAGACTAATGTCTATTTATTTAATTATTAATAGATCCTAAAAGAATAAAAGAATTATTTTATTTCGGACTTTGGATTATGTTGATAAACAGAATTAAACTATACCTAAAGTTTGGTGGAAGTTTGAATTCATTTGGAGTTTGAATTGTTTGAATGAAAAATCAAAACAGAAATTCAAAACAGAAAAAGAAAAAGGTTTGTATAAAAAAAGAAAACAAAGCAGCCCACTGCCAAGGCCCAGTCCAGCCCACTCGCAGCCGACCTGCTCACTCCTCTAGTGAATCGTTTTACACCAAAGATTTAACACGCGCAGTCACTGACCAGCAGGCCCCACTCCAACTCCCTCCACCTCGCTGACGGACGGACCCCACCCGTCAGTTCTTCATCTTCACCCACGACGACCACGCCCTCTCTTCCTCGGCCGTTTCTGGACTGAATTCATTCGCTTAAATTCGATTAACTCCGCGAGTAATTTTCCCCCGTGACCACGCCCTCTTAAGCGTCTGCCTTCCCTCCACCTTCCCCCTCAATTCCCCACACCTCTTGGCCCCTAGGCTGCCCGAATCGCTCGCGGCAACGCCATTAGCTCCGACGAGCTTCTCCATCGATTCTGGCGCCATCCAACCACCCCTCGCCTCCCACTGCATGCGAGCCTGATCCCCATCTCCTGGCACATCTCCTAGTGCCAACCTCTTGGCCGCGCCCGCTCCACAACGTCGGCAACAAACTCACCAGAACGCCACCATCGTCTGCCGTTTCTCCGGCGAGTCCTCCCGGTGAGTACAGATCGCCCCGAACCCTCCCGATGATGCTCCTGTAATCCCCAGTGCCATACGCATCTAACCTTGTACTCCGTTTGTCTTAGCGCGCTCGCAAACCTCGCCCCCGACGACGAACCGAAGCATCCGACGCCGCCACTGACTCCGACGAGCAATCGTCGCTGCTCCGGTGCGCCCCTCGACAATCCGACTACACCTCGAGCTTCGCCGTACTTCTGCGAGCACGGTGAGCTACTCCTCACTCTTACTCGCTTCCTGAATCGTCGCCAACGCCACCGCCCGAGTGTGCGCTGCCGTCCGCCGCCGCCAGTCCTTGGTCAGACGCGCGGTGCCCGTTGGATCTTGATCTTGTGTCTAAGATTAGATTATAAACGAAGGGGTATCGTGTGCTTTGTGCCGCATGATCTTATTTAGATCCAATGAATCACAGAGAGCGATCCGCGCGAACCATTTTCAGCCAGTTAGATTAAGACACGTGGACACAGTTTGATTTAAAACAGAAATTAGAATCTATTAGATATGCAAACTTGTAAAATTCATAACTTTAATTGCACAGGTACAAATTTGCAAATTTTATATCAATGGAATCAGCAGAACAAGTACTTTACAACCATGCACTTTGTTTAATGTTTTGCTTCTGGAAAATTGGTTGAAATTGCAGAAACTTGTGTAGGCATAATTTGAATATAAAAATTGTTCTAGATATATTTTTAGGGTGAAATATTTGCAAAATGGATTGTTTTGAACCTACTGACCATAGGAACCAACTTATGAATTTAAAAATGTATTTTGTGAGGTTAAGGAATAAATATTTGAATTAGAGCATTTCTAGTCAAATAAAAATATTGTTTATGGTTTAGAATTTATTTTTGAGTAAAGCCTTTGGGAAATGTTGTGATTCAAACCTTCTGACCCTAAACACTAATATTTGAGATTTAAAAACATATTTTATGAAACCTACGAGAATATTACTTTGCTAGGAGGTATTTTCAACAACATAAAATATCACCTTAGCATAATATTTGGTTTATGAGATGAAACCTTTTGCAAATGGTTTTACCACTTTAGTAAATGACCAATTTGAGCTTTAAATTTTTTAGATCCTAGTAGAAACCACTTCTCCAAATAAAACTATCTTTTGCATGCTTGCATGCATGACCATGTTTTTGTTATTTTATGTGGTGAAATGGTTTGAATGCTAGTTGAATTTGTGTTTGCTTGATTGAATTGTAGTGAAGTTAGAAGAGTGTGATATTTGCAATATTAAGAAGTGAACCAACATTCTCTACTAAAAAGGCAAGTGACACTATCATCCAAGTCCTACTATTTTCATTACACTTAGTGGATTTTTGTAACATGCATGATAGGTCTACTATATTTTATGCTATGCTAAATCCTATTAGGATATCATTATATCTTCCTTAGTGAAAACAATGTAGTTGTAGTATGCTTAGCCCTGCTATATATTTGGGATGGGATACATGATATGATTATATGAAGTGTTGGAAAGATATATGTTTTATATAATAAAACAAGTACTCAATGAACCACCTGGGTGGAAAAGGATACTCAAGATTTGGACAAGGTGGCAACGAAGGGAACCATGTTTATATGGCTATATTTTTGTGTGTGCACTAGAAGAAAACCACCCAGGGACTTAGAGATTGAACATGTTTCTCCTACAGTGGCTTCCGTGTACAGCCACATGCTAAATGGGCTCTGTCTTAGTCAACTACATAGTGGAAGACCCATGCATTGGCATCTTCAGGTTAACTAGAATTGTGTATGGGAAATATATCCCTACATTGGTGCCTGGTAGACAAGCTAGCATTGTGTATTGGGAGGACTCCTATGGAAAGACTTTGTCACATTCTCGATCTGCCAGTATTCCATTTTGGTGAGTACTTATCCAGCGGCCACTGGTGGCAACAAGACGAGATTGTGTCATGTGGGTAAAGTGTAGAACTTCTGCAGAAGATCAAAAATTCTAAGTACTTAGCCGTGTCCCTGGTTATGGACAACTCTGAGCAACTAAGGCCTGAAGCTATGGAAGATCTCGACATTCCAATTTCTCAAAGTAAAACTTGATGTGACAACAAGGGATTAGAAGCACTTGGAGTTTTCCAAGGAGTTCAGAAATATTTGACAAAAGATCAAAACTATTTTGAAAAGATAGGATAAAACTATATTGCTTTCTGCAAATGAGCCTAAACCCTACATAGCCAATTATGCATATAATGATAGGATCCACTTATTTCTACATAGTAGTGAAACTTGCCAATACAATTCAAATGTATTGACCCTTGGGGCTGCAACTTATTATGTTGTAGGTTTGTTTGATGATTAGTGAAGTGTGTTGAATAGGATTACAAGTCTACAACCAACATGATTGCCTGTGGCACTTTGAAGATGAAGGACTCCATGCTATATAGTTATTCTGCTGCATTGTATTGAGATAGCCAAATGAGCTATGTAAGATGTAATGAATTATTTTATTCCTGGTTATAAGTTGTATTATGACCTTTGTTTCTTGATATTACATCTTAACTGTGGATTCTAGCTATTGATCCGGGGACTAGCATTGTAAACACACGGATCTCTACCTTATTAAAGGTTGGGGACCTTACAGCTAAGCAAAGTGTTGTGGCGAGATCTTCAACTGAATCAGAATACATAGTTGCTTCGGAAGCTTCACAAGAGGCGATATGGATGAATGAGTTCATTATGGAGCTTGGTGTGGTTCCTAATACGTTGGACACAATGGTTATCTACTATGAAAACTTGGGTGCCATAGCCAATGCGTAGGAGCCAAGGTCGCACAAGAAGTTGAATCATATCAAGCTGTGTTTTCATGCTATTCGCGAGCATCTCCAAGATGGTGACATAAAGTTTTGTGAAGTACACACAGATCTGAATGTGGAAGATCCGTTGACCAAACCTCTCCCTAGGGTAAAACATGACCAACACCAGAACGCCATGGGTGTTAGGTATATTACCATGTAATCTAGATTATTGACTCTAGTGCAAGTGGGAAGCTGTTGGAGATATGCCCAAGAGGAAATAATAAAAGTAGTTATTATTATATCTTTGAGTTTATGATAAATGTTTACATACCATGCTATAATTGTATTAACCGAAAACATTAATACTTGTGTGATTTGTAAACATGTAAGAGTCCCTAGTAAGCCTCTTGTAATTCTAGCTTGTTGACTAATTGATGATTATGGTTTCATAATCATGAACATTGGATGTTATTAATAACAAGTTCATATCATTAGTAGAATGATGTGATGGACACACTCCTATAGTTAAGCGTAGCATAACATCAAGTCATTCAATAGTTCGTTTGCTATAAGCTTTCAAATACATAGTAAACTAAATCCTTCGACCATGAGGTCATGTTAATCACCATCACCGGATGGATGCTTTGATGACATCAAACACCACTTCATAATTGGGAGCTTATAAAGGTGGCATTAAGTATTCTGAAAGTATGTGTTGAGGCACATGGATCAAGAGTGGGATTTGTCCATCCATATGACGGATAGATATACTCTGGGCCCTCTCCGTGGAATATCATCCAATTTTCTTGCAAGCATGTTACTAGATCACAAGGGATCACATATCACGGAACGAGTAAAGAGTACTTATCGGTAACGAGGTTGAACTAGGTATGCGGAGATACCGATGATCAAACCTCAGATAAGTAAATTATACCGAGACAAAGGGAAATTGGTATCCTATGTCAATGGTTCATTCGATCATGAGGTAATCACAAAAATATGTGGGAGCCATATGAATTTCCAGATTCCTCTATTGGATATTGATCAGATAAGTGTCTCGATCATGTCTGCATAATTCACGAACCGTAGGGAGACACACTTAAGGATTCGATGTTGTTTAGTAGATATGAAATGTATGTTGGAAACCGAATGTTGTTATGAGTCTCGGATTGGATCCAGGACATCACGAGGAGATTCGGAATGGTCCGGAGAATAAGATTCATATAAGGAAATTCATTTTCTGGGGTTCGGAAATGTTTCCGGTGTTTTGACCAGAAGCTTCTAGAAAGTTCTAGAATGTCCACCGCTTCGAGGAAAGTGGGTAAATGAATGTTCCATATCAATGTGGAATGGTTGAATCATACCCTAGGTCACTTGGATGGACAATGGGAAGATAAATAATCAAACTCTAGTTTGAATAGTCAAACGCTAATTTGAAAAGTCAAAACCTAGTGGAGGAAGGAGGAAACCTCCTCTCCCTCCACCGTCGGCCAAGGAGAGGGATTTGGGGGAGTACTCGTCCTCCCCCTCCCCTAACTTCCTCTACCTCTCATAAAATGAGGGGAGGGGGCAGCCCCTCTCCTTTCAACCCAAACCCTAGCGTCGCCGCCCTAAGACGTCGTCGATGCCCTAGAGCTATCACCGCTGCCACCACCGAGCCACCCCCACCGGCTTGCGCCGCCGCCCAAGCACCGCTGAAGCCCTAGACGCTGCTGACGCCACCTCCTCACGTTGGTGCCTAACCCTAGCCACCGGGTAACCCCTCTACTCCACCATACTTGCTCCGGGTTTAGGCGAAGCCTCCTCCACCTCCGTCAGCACACCATCGTGCTACCGGAATTGCGAGGAGATCTACAAACCTTCACTGCCTGTTGTAACAAGGGATAGGAAGGTCTTCATCAAGTACCGAACGTGTGACCGACTGCAGGAGCGCTGCCAGAACGCGGCACCGGAAGGATCGTCTGCGCGATCTTGAGATAGGCAAGTGAACAACTACATCACCCACGAGAGATTCGTATCTCGTTAAACGCTTTGGATCTTCAAGGGTTAGTACTCTTCGATCTCGTTTCACCGATCTCGTAGATTAGATCTTGGCTTTTGTGTTTTCATGCGATAGAATTTTTTTATTTTCCATGATATGAACCCCTACACGGGTTGTTATTATATCTGATATATGCAATGATCCTTATTGTAATATGGCAACCGGCAGGAGCCTGATGGTTGTATTTAAATTCGTTAAGACCTTCGTGTCTATTCATCATGTAATAAGCTTTATTCCAAGTAGTTGTAATAGTTGCAGTTGGTGATGGACAACCATGAAGCGGCTCCATGGACCTTGACGGAACGCTGGTGATGATGGAGATCATGTTCGTGCTTTGGAGATGGAGATCAAAGACACAAGAAGAAAGTCCATATCATATCACATATTATGAATTTCATGTGATGTTAATCCTTTTTATGCATCTTATATTGCTTAGATCGCAACGGTAGCATTATAAGATGATCCCTCTCACTAAATATCAAGTAATAAAGTGTTTGTCCTTAGTAGGCACCATTTCTAAGACTCGTCGTTTTGAAGCATCACGTGATGATCGGGTGTGATAGATTCTACGTGTGCATACAACGGGTGCAAGCCAGATTTGCACATGCGGATACTAAGGTTAACCTTGACGAGCCTAGCATACATACATGGCCTCGGAACACGGAATACCAAAAGGTAAAGCATGAGACATATGGATGATATGATGAACATGTTGATTGTTCGCCTTTGAAACTACATCTTCTCTCATGATGATCGGACTTGGTGTAGTGGATTTGGTTCGTGTAATCACCAAAACGACTCGAGGGATGTTTTTTTGAGTGAGAGTTCAAAAGTAATATGATTAAAATTAAACACAATTTATCATAAATTAAATCAAAATAAATTTGCATAATTGTTGTAGTCATTGGAATCCGTTCACCACCTTACGCTTAGTTTTAATTGAGATAATAGAACTATAGAATTCTGGATAGTTACTTTATGAACTAGTATCATATTGTTTTGAGTGTCAATCTAAAGTTTAAAAATCCTATTGCAAACTTTTAGAAAACTCCATTTACTCTGTGAAGTTTAGTAATTAGTATTAAATCAAGAGTAAAAATTCTAGTGTTAGTATCTAAAGTATCATGTTTGCCTCCATGATTCTTGATATTCAAAATATTGTTTTAATATCAAGGTTATCTAGGAGCTGAAAGAAATTTTTCAGAAACCATCATGTGTGGAAGGTATTGCGATATCTAAAACAATGTTTTTGGTTGCAACATGATAAAGTATAATTTAGCAAAGTATATGTTCTTATATTTGATGAGAATTTGCGAAGGTTGGAGAAGCTAGTCGTCCTAATCCTCCAAAAAGGATTTTGGAAAGCAACATTATACTCGTGGTTCGTCTTTATAAGCTATAGTAGCTTGATCATGAAAGTTATCATGATAAGGATGAATAAAAGATGTAGGTAAAATGTTTACTACACTAAAAGATTACTAAAGAATAGATTTTGAAAGAACGCCAAACATTTGATGATGGTGATCTACTTCAAAGTGCAAGTCCAAAGGCATTAGTATTTGACTATACACGCTTTGGACTATGTGTCATGTGTATGGCGCCAATTTTGATGTTAATAGATTCTTTTAAAAGGGAAAGGAAATGCAGAAAGGAAATCTTAGAAATATTTGGCATGAAAAGAAAGACTGGAATTGTCCATCTTAGGTATATAGATGATATACATGTTATGGCTATATTCTTTGCTTGTTAAACAATGTGGTTATTGGGTATTGGATACCAAATTAGTTGGTGTGAAATGTCATGTAGCATAACAAAACTCATGAACTGCACTGGCCTAAGTAACCAGCAAGAGAATATGTGATGATGTTCATCAAAAACAAACAAAGTGTTATTCTGTTTCTCATTGACATTAAAGCTTGCCTTCAAGATTTGTTTTAATAATAGTTATTTTGATCAGTATTATGAGAACAAAAGGTTGTTCAAAAAATTACCGTATTCCATATAGGATGGATGATTTACAAATCTAGTTGGAGAAATCACATCCATAAAACTAATGCTAAAAAAGTCGCAAGACAAATGATTGAAAGATCACTTATGAAGTGAAATTACCGTTTAAATTATATTGGCAAGAAAACATGTAGAAACTCCATGTTGATGGAATTTTGGAGTCTTTTGATTTTTATCAAATGACACTTGTAATACTTTCCAGGAGATAATTGAAATTTCATTCAAAGGCCAAAGAAGAACGAACGACTAACTTATTGGAATTTGTACATCTTGATGTATGTAATCCATTATGTATAGTCATGAGCGATGGATTTCAACTTCATATGCTTTCTCTGAAAATTTGTGTGAATTATGTGCATATTTACTTAATGAGGATGAAGCATGAACCATTTTGAAAATGTTCAAATACTTTCAAGATGAAGTGGAAAATCATTGTAACAACAAAATAAAAAGTTTATGACTGGATCATAAAGGAAGATATTTGAGTTACAAGTTTAGCAAAACACCTAAGATTTGAGGAATCATTCCATGGATTTGCATTTCCCGAAACACCATAGGAGTATGGAGTGTTCGAGATATGTAATGAAATCTTGTTTGGCATGGTAAAGATTAAAGGTGTCATTTATAAAACTGCCATTATATTTTATATATTAAAGCTTTAGAGACCACCGCTTTTACATTGAAAAGAGCTCCATAGTGATCTATTGAAATGACACCATATAAGTTATGTTTTGGGATAAAACCCAAGTTGTCCTTTCTTAAACATTGGTATGCTAGGAATAAGTAAAATGTTTACAACCAAAGTTGGATGAGCATGTCTTTATAGGTTATTTAGAATAACCATTGAGTATTCCTCCATAAACACCGAAGACAAAATTGTTTGTCGCTTAGAACGTCGAGTTTCTTGAGAAGGAATTTTTTGCGAAAATTTAAGTGAGAGGACAATAGAACTTTGATAAGGTTATTGTAGAGGTCCCAACCTTTAATAAGGTAGATATCCCTGTGTTTACAATGCTAGTCCCTGGATCAATAGCTAGCATCCACAGTTAAGATGTAATATCAAGAAACAAAGGTCATATTACAACTTTATAACCAGTTATAAAATAATTTATTACATCTTACATAGCTCATTTGGCTATCTCATTACAATGCAGCAGAATATAACAATAGCATGGGTTCCTTCATCTTCAAAGTGCCACAGGCAGTCATGTTGATTGTAGACTTGTAATCCTAATCAATAAACTTCACTAACATCAAACAAACCTGCAACATAATAAGTTACAGCCACAAGGGTCAATACATTTGAATTGTATTGGCAAGTGATACTATGGTAGTATAGTGGAGTCTATCATCTATATGCATTTGGCTAGGTGGAGCTTAGGCTTGCTTTGCTCAAAATAGATTTTCCTTATATTTTGAAAATCACTAAGTTTTTGCTTGACAAAATCACCCAAGGCATCTTCCAATAGAAATTGGTGATCCTTCAACCCTTGTTCAACCACAAGTTTTTAACTTAGAAATTTGGATGAGGAGATTCTTGATAGATTCCATGTCTTGATGCTCAAATTGTCCTTTACCAGGGACATGGCTAAGTACTTAGATTTTACACTCTGCAGAGGTGGTGCACTTTCCCCACAAGACTTGGTTTCACCAAGACAAGATCTTTCCGAAGCCTTCCCTTAGACCAGAATGGACGCATTCCAACCTATCAATCCAATACCACCAACTGTCCATTTGGCTAAGTTATTGCAACCTATATGATCAGGCAGAGCCCATAATGCCAAGTGGCTGCACTTGAAGCTTCTCAACATTTGACATCTCAAATCTCTTTGTTCCTGGGTGGCCATCCACAAGTGAGATATACAAGGAAAACCATAGAAATGGGCCTTATGTAACCACTCAACACAAACCATTCGTTCCATTCCACCCAGGTGATTCATTCACTTAGTTGTTTTATTAAACAAAACACAAGTCCTTGACTTAGAATTATTCTATAGCATGAAATATAATCCACCCTTGTTTTCTACTAGCTAAGCTAAGCATGATAGTAGTAGGAATCTTAACTTAGGAAATTTCTACTAAGGTTTCATCTACTAGGATTTCCCATGGCATAGTTTATACTTAGCAAAATTTCCATGCAAGTCCTACTTAGAAATATCACTAATGCATAGTGAAAATAATGGTACAAAAGTATGAAGCATCACTTTCCTTTTTGGTAGATAATATAAGTTCACTCCTTGATCTTGCAATATTCACACTCTTCAAATCACTACAATTCAATCAAGCAAACAAGAATTCAATCTACCATTCAAGCAATTCATCACATAAAATAATAGAAACAAAGTAATGCATGCAAGCATGCCAAAAATTGTTTTATTTGGAAAAGTGGTTTCTAATAGGTTATAAACATTTTAAAACACCTATTGGTCATTTTATATAAGTGGCAAAATCATTTTCAAAAGATTTTACTTATAAACCATTTTTAAACCAAATAAATATTTTATGTGGTTGAAAATGCCTTTAGCGAAGTAATAATTTTTATAGGGTTCACCAAATACATTTTTAGTTCTAAAACTTGGTGTTTGGGTCAGAGAGTTTAAATCAAATCATTTCCCAAAGATTTTTCTCCAAAAAGTACTTTTAACATATAAACATTATTTTTTATTTGACTAGAAATGTTCTATACCAAAGATTCATTCTTTTGCTTCACAAAATATGTTTTTGAATCCACAAGTTGGTTTAGATGGTCAGTAGGTTCAAACAATCCATTTGCTCAAAGGTTTTATCACAAAAAAAAATTTAGAAAGAATTTTATATTCTAAATATGCCTACACAAGTTTCTGCAAAAACAACTAGTTTAACAGAAGCAATTTACTAAACAAAGGGCATGGTTGGAAAGTACTTGTCTTGCTTATTCCATTGATATAAAATTTTCAAAATTTGGACGTGTGGATCAAAAGTTATGCAATTTACAAGTTTGAACATCTAATAGGATCTATTCTGGTTTTTATTAAACAGACAAGGCCACGTGGCTGTTTCTCATTGGACGATAATGGTTCGGTTGGATCGACAGAGTACAGCCGTTAGATCTAAAGCGCATCACACGGTACAGAACAAAACTTACCCCTTCGATTATGAATCTATCGCATCCACTGGATCATCTTCCAACGGTTCACAACAAGCCAACCATAGATTGGTTGCGCTGGCGGCGGCGAGTGGCGGCGGCGTGTCTGGTGGCGGTGGTTCAGTGAATCTAGGAAGCGAGAAGAGGAATGGAGGGGCTCACCGGGTTCGCAGAACATTGCTTATGCTCAACTTGCTTGCGGGAAGGCAGGGGGCGCACGAGGACGATCGCAATTGCTCGCCGGAGTTGTGCTCACTGTCGGGTACGCTCAGATGTCGTCGAAGGTGAAGCTATAGGTCGAGCTAGGACAAGTAGAATGCACAGTTAGGTTCCAAGAGGAAGGAGAGTATGAGAGTGTCAACGAGGGGGAGAGGGGCGGTCGGGTTTACCGGGGAGATGTCACATCTCAAATTTTTGATTTGGTCTTGCATATCATTCATAGCATTGCATCATATCTTTCCATGCAAAACCGTCGAGTAGAAAGGTTCGGCGAAACGCCACCTTCAAAACCCTATTTTGTTTCACTACGAGATTCCTGCGGGAAGCTTTAGTAGGACTTGCGACAACCACCCTTATAGGTTCGAGGTTTCTCTCAAACCTTGACGCTAGGTTGTTTCCCTCGACCATACGAACCCGTAGGCGCGAGAATCGCTCCAATCGGAGTTCGTACGGAGAAGCTTCGGACGTTTTAGTAAACCGCCGGAAAACGGTCCGAAAATTCGGACCGATTTCCGAGTTGTAGTCAAACTCTGGACCGATTCTGAGTAGAATTCGCGCGAGAGGGCCACAAAAGGGGACCCACCTGTCTCGGTTCCCGTGCCCACGACCCCTGCCTCGACAACCGCCCCGCCGCCATCTCCTCCTGCACGCGCGCGCCTCCCGAGGGCCGCGATCGCCGCCGTCCCTCCGGCCGTCGCCTCCCGCCTCGCCACCGGCTCCATCCCCGCCGCCAGCAGGTCCGCCGACCCCGCGCATCCCTCATCTCTCTCTCTCTCTGCGCGCCGCCTCCCGCGCGAGCACCGCCGCCGTCGCCCTTCGCCTCGCCGCCGCCAGGCCCTACCGCCTTGTCGCCCCCCTCCGCGCGCCCGCGCGCCACCCGCGGCCGCCGCCGCCGCCTGCGTCGCTGTCGCCCGCCTCGGCCGCCGCCACCGCTCGCTGCAGCGCGCTGCGCCGCCTCGCTGCCGCCTCGCTTGCGCGTTATCGCATGCATGCAAGCACGCACGCATACACGCACGTACGCGCGCCGCCTTGCGCGCGATTGATCTTTCTCGACCCGTTCGTTGACCGCGTGTACCCGCGCAGGAAGGACCTCGTCACCGGAAGTGATCGTCGCCGCCGTCCGCAGCTCGCCGGAGTCCGTTTCGCCGTCCGTTTCCGGTAAGACAGCAGCCACCGTCAGATCTCAGATCAGCGGTTTAGATCGTTAGTTGACCGGTCAGACTCAGGCGTTGACTAGTCAGACGCCCAGTCAGCGCCCAGTCAGCAGACGCTTTGACCAGTCAACAGACACAATTGACTGGTCAATTTCGTTAATCCTTTTAGTTGGCAGATTTCTGTAGGATCTTGTAAATTGCGTAGAAATTAAACCGCTTGGCCAAAAATTGCAAATAAAATATGTGTAGATTCAGTGAGTCGTGTAGAATCTCGCTGTACCTTTGGTTCAGGCTTTTGCTGCAAGATTTAGTACAGTTTAATCAAACTAGTTAGTGGCCTTTTCGGAGTAATAAATTCGTAAAAAAAGATCCGTAGCTCCAAAAATCGCGTATGATATGTCCCTGGATTCAGTGGAGCGAGGGGAATCTCATCGTGAATTAAAAAGGTAGGCTTACAGTAAAAACTTCTGCAGAAACTGTCTAATGGCTTTCTGCAGTGTTTTAATTACTCGGGGAGTTTTATAATTCCTTTTCGAGTAATTCCAATTGGTACTGTTACTAATCAGCGATTCCCATACTGTAGAATTTTCCCAAGATTTTACAAATAGTATACTACCGGTAGTGAATTATTTAAGTTCTAGCTCTAGTTTGGAGCATTACTTTTGTCTAGTAGTTTTCCTTGCGCTAAAACTATTTTCCATGCATGCAATCGGTAGTATTATGGTATAGGATGTTGTGGTGCAGCTGTAGCACCAATTCACTTGTCGTTCTTGCATTCATGCATCATATTTGTTGCATATGCTTGCGCATTGTTTGTTTATGATTGCAATTGTATCGTGTAGATTGTGTCGAGTGCAACGCTTGCTCGTGTGAGGATTGTGCTCCCTACCACTACAACCAAGGCAAGTAGATGCTACTTTGTTCATGATATCGTCCTACTATTTTCTATGCATTGTCGTGTATTTTGTAGATGCATGTGTAGGATGATACTATCGCTATGCTATGTCCTATTATGTGGTAGGACCCTCTTTGTAGATGAACCACCGTTGGTAGATGTGCTTAGCCATGCTTGATGAACGAGGGCTGGGTTACATCATTGATACTTGTTTTCTCAAAGTATTGGTTTGTGAAAACTAAAAACAACTTAATCAATGAACCCCCTGGGTGTGATGGTATTGATAATTTTTGGTGGTTTCATTGCGGAAAGGCACCCAGGTATCAAGAGAGAATGATTGGCTTCTTTATTGTGTAGCTTACGTGTACAACCATCTGCCAATAATGAAATGGACGGTTGGTTGGACTTAGTAGGTTGTGGTAACTCGAACCCGCGTATCCAGAGATGTAGAATTTTGGTAGGTTGGACCAGTGCGCGTCGGGATTGAGGAGCTACTTCCCGAACAGTCTCTTCTTGGTCTTCTCCCTATCATCACCCAAAATGAGAGTGATGGTACGAGCTGGGCTGGCCAAGTCACATGGGTAAAGTGTACTAACCTCTGCAGAGTGTATAATCTAATCGATTAGCCGTGTCCCCGGTTATGGACATCTGAGTTGCTAGATATTGATTCCATGACATGTTTCTCGCTCATTCTAATTTCATAATTGTTTTAATATTGTTGGGTTAACTTAATTAGGATCTTTTCAAAGAAAATCAAAAACTGTTTATGAAAGTAGGACAAATGTATTTGCAAATGCAAGACAGACACAGCTCCACCTGCCAAATATGCATGTAGATGTTAGTACTATTGTCTCCTTTACTAGCTCTACTTGCCATACATTCCATGTATTGACCCTTCGGGGCTGCTACGTTTCATGTTGCAGGTTATTCCGATTCTGATTGATCGTTATAGGCCACGGTACTCCACTCGGCACTTGTTCACTTGTGGGCAATTTGAAGAATGGAGGATTTACTTGTTTATGTTGCTACCTGAATAATTTGAGCTAGCTTTATGCTAAGCTTTTATTGTAATAATGGTACTCTGGATATTTGTAGTTCATGATACACGGTTATTTTGCTATGTTATCTATCTTACTCTATTGTGGGCCAATAAACCGATCCAGGGATTGGCATGTCACATAGAGGCCACGGTCTTTTCAGAACCAGGGTGTTACAGGATGGTATCAGAGCCCGTGTGTCGACTGTAGGATCGTGACCTAGGATTGGATTAGGAAGCCATAGAATTATTAAGCCTATATTAACTCTGTCTTTCCTCTTATGCCTTTCACCCTCGTAAATTCTCACCATATGCTATTCTCACACTTTCCTCTTTTACTTGATAGATGGGAGAAGTCAGGACTGAGTATGTCACCATGGAGTCACCAAGGCCCTTTGCAAGGCAGTTAGCTCAGCTCTCTCAGTCATTGGGATTACCACTGCCCATGTTCAAGGGAAGAAGGCTGTATACCTATGGATATGGAGAGGATGCATGGGAGATCACCACTTTCATATTCAGAGATGCCGCCTTGCCAAACCCCGCGCACTTGGTCTACACGAAGACATACTGCAACTAGGGACTTGGAATCAACTTGGCCATACATGAAGCCCTGTCACGCCAGTGCCACTATGTCCGACACCTACTGCCCGCAGATTCACCCTACCGTGACTATGGAAGGCGTGATGAAGATGGGAACATTGTGGTTACCCCGGGCGACAGGAACAACATGCCGCCCCGTCGGAGGCACATAGAGGACATGGAAAGGGAGAATGGAGCTCTAGCAGAGAAGGTGAGGATGATAAAGGAGATTGCAGATTTTACTAGCAATGGAATGGTGGTCCAAGGACTGGAGATTGACACTTTGCATGAAGCTGTGGGAGTTCTGGAGAATGCCCTGATAGCCAGAGATGAAACCATAGCACATCTACATGGTACTGTGCAGGGGAACACCCAGAACATACAACAATTGCAAGGGACAGTCCAGGAAAGGGATCAAACCATTGAAGCTATGACAGCCCAGATTGCCGCTCTCCAAGCACAGCTGAATCCACCCTCTGATGATGACAATGGAGATGATGGAAACAATGGGGATGATGATGACAGTGGAGATGATGATGATGATGAGGAGGACGAGGATGATGATGATGGAGATGATGATGGTGGAGGAGATGAAGTTGTTGTTGTTGCAGCTGAGAATGAAGAAGAAGAGGAGGATCCAGAAGAGGTGGAGTTTGAGGTTTCAAGTGATGGTTCAGGAGAGGTGTACACTCCGCCTCCATGGTTGTACCGCGAGCCGAAGCGCCAACGCATGACCGCAAGGACCTACCTCAATCTCTTCAAGAAGTAGATAGAAGTCCACCAATTAGTCCACGTTAGGCAAATTCGTTAGGATTAGTCTCGATCGTTGTGAAACTTAGTTCGTGTTAGTTTAAGAGAGATTAGTTTCTTATTTGTGTACTCCAATATCCCAGGAATTATTTGTGCGAATTTTAATGAAAGAGTTATGGCAATTTGGTTATCATCTGTGTTATTTTCGCTGCAGTTTTTCTGCTGATACAGCAGTACTGCACGATTTTTCATATTTTTATGGTAACTCGGAAAAATCTGAAAACAATTAGGCTGATGCGAAACTCTCTGTGCTATGTGCACAAAAATCAGCTAAATTTTCTGACGAGTTTAAGTCAGGCGGAAAAATTCGTGAACGCTGCTGGACTATTCTGGCAGATTGCTGTTTTGGTTGTGTAGTTGATCTATTGTTTAGTTAACCATTGCCAACTCTTGTAAAACTATTTCAGTAGGTATATACTGCTAGGATAACACCTGGGATGTTGCTGGATCGCTTGTTTGTTGATGTGTTGCTTGCTTGCGATTGTCTGCCATTGCTTGTTGTTGTTTGATCATATGCATGGGTAGAATCCTATTATCGTAGTTGATTCTTTCTAAACTTACCTATGCTGAACCGCAGATGCCTCCCCGCCGCCAACCCACTGAGATGGAGCAGCTCATGGCAGCTCAGGCACAGCTGACCCAAGTTATGACCCAGTTCATGGCAAACCAGAACAACAACAATAGAAACAATCAGCCTCAGGGAGATGCTCTCACCAGATTTCTGAGGTTAAGGCCAGCTAAGTTCCCTACTGCAACGGAACCAATGGTTGCTCTCGACTGGTTGCGTTCAGTCAACAAGGATCTAGTAACTGTAGGATGCACTGATGCTAAGAAGGTGAGGTTTGCCGCTCACCTACAGGAGGGACCAGCCGCTTCTTGGTGGGACACTTTTCAGATCACCCACCCGCTGGACACCGTGACTTGGGCTATGTTTGAGGAAGGTTTCAGGACCAACCACGTGTCTTTAGGAGTTCTGAGCCTGAAGAGGAAGGAGTTCCGCAACTTGCGCCAAACCAATCGCACCGTGGCCGAGTACATTGAGGAGTTCAACAACCTGTCCCGTTATGCACCTGAGGATGTTGACACTGATGCCAAAAGGAGGGAGAGATTCCTGGATGGCCTCAGTGATGAGCTTTCAGTACAGCTACTTGTGGTTTACTGCCCCACTTTCCAGGAGCTTATGGACAAGGCCAGGATCTTGGAAGGGAAGCATAAGCAGGTGGAGAACCGCAAGAGAAAGAACAACAATCACCACACTGGTTCACACCACAAGTCTCGCACTTCGTATGATGGATACTCCAAGCATGGAGGAAGTGACCATGGGAGCCATGAACGCCGCGATGGACATCGCCATGACAACCATAAGAGCAGTCACCACAGCCACAAGGGAGGACACTCTCACCACTCTAGAGGACACGGTGGACATGACCGCAACCGTGATCGCAGCTTTGTGAAGAAGGATCTGAGTGAGGTGACATGCTTCAAGTGCAAGCAGAAGGGACACTATGCTGACAACTGTCCGGAGAAGAAAGGACTGAAGCCAACCAACAGCGAGAAGGCCACAGTGAACCACATGAATGTGGAGGAGATTCCAGATGAGCCTGACCTTGTGATTGGTAAGTTCCCAATCAACACTTACCCTGCACTTATACTTTTCGATACTGGTGCATCGCATTCATTCATATCAAGGGCATTTGTGGATAAGTATAAGTTACCCACTGAGTCTATGAAAAGGTCTATTAGAGTGAGTTCACCTGGAGGAGATATGATAGCTAGTGCGGGATGCCGCGATTTAACTGTGAGGATTGGAACACACAACTTCATTGCACATCTAGTAGTGTTGGATTCACAGGGATTAGACGTTATTCTGGGTATGGATTGGATGTCTATGCATGGGGGACACATAGATTGTGCACAGCGAGCTGTTTCACTCAAAACCCCAGATGGTAAGAGGATTAGATTCAAGTCGGCTGCACGACCGAGAAGGTGTAAGTTGAATTCTGTTAAGGGGGTTAGCATGGATACTGTGCCAGTGATTAGGGATTACCCCGACGTGTTTCCGGAAGAACTGCCAGGGATGCCACCTGACAGGGATGTAGAGTTTCTTATCGACCTGATGCCGGGAACAGGACCAATAGCGAAGAAACCATATAATATGGATGTGGATGAGCTGAAGGAATTGAAGAAGCAGTTGAAGGAGCAGCTGGAAAAGGGATTCATTCAGCCTAGTGCGTCGTCATGGGGAGCACCTGTTCTGTTTGTGGAGAAGAAAGACAGCACCAAGAGATTAGTGGTGGACTATCGCTCGCTGAATGAAGTAACCATCAAGAACAAGTACCCTCTGTCGAACATAAATGATTTGTTTGATCAACTGGAAGGAGCAAAGGTGTTCAGCAAGATTGATCTGTGATCAGACTACTTCCAATTGAAGATCCGAGAGGAGGATGTACCAAAAACCGCCTTCACCACTAGGTATGGTTTATATGAGTATACAGTTATGTCTTTTGGACTAACGAATGCCCCGGCATACTTCATGACCATGATGAACAAGGTATTTATGGAGTATTTGGACAAGTTCGTGGTGGTGTTCATTGATGACATACTGATATATTCCAAGGATGATGCTGAGCATGAGAAACATCTGAGGATGATTATGGAGAAGCTGAGGGAACACAAGTTGTATGCCAAATTCAGCAAGTGTGAATTCTGGCTTAACACCGTTGGGTTTCTTGGACACGTAGTGTCAGGAGAAGGAATTGCTGTTGAACCGAACAAAGTGACTGCAGTAACTGAGTGGGAAGCACCCAAGAATGCGGGAGAGATTCGAAGCTTCTTGGGACTTGCTGGATATTATAGGAGGTTCACTGAAAACTTTTCCAAGATTGCTAAGCCGATGAATGAGCTTCTGAAGAAGGAGGGGAAGTTTGAATGGTCAGACGTATGTGAAGCCAGCTTTCAGGAACTGAAGCGTCGACTAGTGACCGCGCCTGTTCTGTGTCTACCAGATCTTCAGAAGGATTTCCAAGTGTACTGTGATGCTTCTCGACAGGGACTTGGTAGTGTGTTGATGCAAGATGGGAGAGTAGTGTCATATGCCTCGCGACAACTCAAGCACCATGAGCGGAATTACCCCACACACGACTTGGAGTTAGCGTCAGTGGTTCATGCACTCAAGGTATGGAGGCATTACTTAATGGGAAAACACTGTGATGTGTACACCGACCACAAGAGCCTGAAGTACATATTTACACAGAAGGAGTTGAACATGAGACAACGAAGATGGTTGGAGCATATCAAGGATTATGATATGAATCTACAATACCACCCAGGAAAGGCCAATGTAGTAGCAGATGCTCTGAGCCGGAAGGTTTATGCCAATGGATTGACAATTGGTGAATTGCCTAAGGACTTGTGCAAGCAGTTCAAGGACCTTAGACTGGAGGTAGTATCTGAAGGATACTTATCAACAATGGAAGTCCAACCGACGCTACAGGACAGGATCATAAAGGCTCAGATAGGAGACAAGGAGATAGATGAAGTTAAGGAGAAGATGAAGGAAGGTCGAGCAAGGGAATTCCGCGAGGATGAGCAAGGAACCCTGTGGTACGGAGATTGTTTGTGCGTTCCCAACGATCCCGAGATAAGGAAGTTGATTCTGCAGGAAGCTCATGACTCGCCATATTCCATACATCCGGGCAAAACGAAGATGTATATGGACCTAAAGGACAGATTCTGGTGGAACAACATGAAGGGAGACATCGCGGAGCATATTGCCCTATGTGATGTATGTAGCCGAGTGAAGGCAGAACACCAGAAGCCAGCAGGACTACTACAGCCATTGCCTGTGCCGGATTGGAAGTGGGATAGAGTGGGAATGGACTTTATCACAGGATTCCCCAGGACCAGGTCAGGATATGACTCTATTTGGGTAGTGGTCGACCATTTGACCAAGGTAGCCCACTTTATACCAGTAAAGACGACCTATACGAGTGCAAAGTTGGCCAAGATTTACATGGACAGAATTGTGTGCCTACATGGAGTTCCCAAGAGTATCGTATCTGATAGAGGCACCCAATTTACCTCACACTTCTGGCGCCAGCTGCACGAGTCACTTGGTACTAGATTGGAGTTTAGCACAGCGTTTCACCCGCAGACTGATGGACAGACCGAGAGGGTGAATCAGATTTTGGAAGACATGCTGAGAGCTTGCGCTTTGGCTCATGGTTCTAGTTGGGATGAGAATTTGCCGTATGCGGAGTTTTCCTACAACAACAGCTATCAAACTAGCATCAAGACGTCGTCGTTCGATGTACTATATGGGAAACGGTGCCGAACACCATTGCTATGGGATGGAGTAGGAGAACGTCAGTTGTTTGAGCCTGATTTGATCAAGGACGCTGAGGAGAAGGTCGCCTTGATTAGGGACAGGCTGAAGGTAGCACAATCAAGGCAGAAGAGCTACGCTGACGCCAAGCGCAAGGAAGTGGTGTATGAGATAGGTGATAGAGCATACCTCAGAGTGTCGCCACTTCGTGGAATCAAGAGATTTGGAATTAAGGGTAAGCTGGCACCTCGATTTATTGGACCATATCGAGTCTTAGCACGCAAAGGAGAAGTTGCTTATCAGTTGGAGCTGCCAGAGGCTCTGTCTGCTGTTCACAACGTGTTCCACGTGTCCCAGCTGAAGAAGTGCCATCCGGAGATGGTGGATACACCATTAAGAGACACTGTACCGCTAGAGGAGGTTCAGCTGGAGAATGATTTGACCTATGAGGAGAAACCGGTCAAGATTCTGGAGACAGCAGAGAGGGTTACCCGTACCAAGACGATCAAATTTTGCAAGGTACAGTGGAGCCATCACACCGAAGAGGAAGCCACTTGGGAGCGTGAGGATGACATCCGAGAGGACTACCCACACCTATTTGCTAGCCGCGCCGAATCTCGAGGACGAGATTCATCTTAAGGGGGTTAGTCTTGTCACATCCCAAATTTTTGATTTGGTCTTGCATATCATTCATAGCATTGCATCATATCTTTCCATGCAAAACCGTCGAGTAGAAAGGTTCGGCGAAACGCCACCTTCAAAACCCTATTTTGTTTCACTACGAGATTCCTGCGGGAAGCTTTAGTAGGACTTGCGACAACCACCCTTGTAGGTTCGAGGTTTCGCTCAAACCTTGATGCTAGGTTGTTCCCTTCGACCATACGAACCCGTAGGCGCGAGAATCGCTCCAATCGGAGTTCGTACGGAAAAGCTTCGGACGTTTTAGTAAACCGCCGGAAAACGGTCCGAAAATCCGGACCGATTACCGAGTTGTAGTCAAACTCTGGACCGATTCTGAGTAAAATTCGCGCGAGAGGGCCACAAAAGGGGACCCACCTGTCTCGGTTCCCGTGCCCACGACCCCTGCCTCGACAACCGCCCCTTCGCCATCTCCTCCTGCACGCGCGCGCCTCCCGAGGGCCGCGATCGCCGCCGCCGCCCCTCCGGCCGTCGCCCTCCGCCGTCGCCTCCCGCCTCGCCGCCGGCTCCATCCCCGCCGCCAGCAGGTCCGCCGACCCGGCCGCCTTCCTCATTTTTCTCTCTCTCTGTGCGCCGCCTCCCGCGCGAGCACCGCCGCCGCCATCTGCGCCGCCATCAGCGCCGCCGTCGCCCTTGGCCTCGCCGTCGCCAGGCCCTACCGCCTCGCCGCCCCCCTCCGCGCGCCCGCGCGACACCCACGGTGGCCGCAGCCGCCGCCGCCGTGCGCCATCCCCGCCGCCGCACGCCTGCGTCGCCGTCGCCCGCCTGCGTCGCCGTCGCCCGCCTGCGTCGCCGTCGCCCGCCTCGGCCGCCGCCACCACTCGCTGCAGCGCGCTGCGCCGCCTCGCTTGCGCGTTATCGCATGCATGCAAGCACGCACGCATACACGCACGAACGCGCGCCACCTTGCGCACGATTGATCTTTCTCGACCCGTTCGTTGACCGTGTGTACCCGCGCAGGAAGGACCTCGTCGCCGGAAGTGATCGTCGCCGCCGTCCGGAGCTCGCCGGAGTCCGTTTCGCCGTCCGTTTCCGGTAAGACAGCAGCCACCGTCAGATCTCAGATCAGCGGTTTAGATCGTTAGTTGACCGGTCAGACTCAGGCGTTGACTAGTCAGACGCCCAGTCAGCGCCCAGTCAGCAGACGCTTTGACCAGTCAACAGACACAATTGACTGGTCAATTTCGTTAATCCTTTTAGTTGGCAGATTTCGGTAGGATCTTGTAAATTGCGTAGAAATTAAACCGCTTGGCCAAAAATTGCAAATAAAATATGTGTAGATTCAGTGAGTCGTGTAGAATCTCTCTGTACCTTTGGTTCAGGCTTTTGCTGCAAGGTTTAGTACAGTTTAATCAAACTAGTTAGTGGCCTTTTCGGAGTAATAAATTCGTAGAAAAAGATCCGTAGCTCCAAATATCGTGTATGATATGTCCCTGGATTCAGTGGAGCGAGGGGAATCTCATCATGAATTAAAAAGGTAGGCTTACATTAAAAACTTCTGCAGAAACTGTCTAATGGCTTTCTGCAGTGTTTTAATTACTCGGGGAGTTTTATAATTCCTTTTCAAGTAATTCCAATTGGTACTGTTCCTAATCAGCGATGCCCATACTGCAGAATTTTCCCAAGATTTTACAAACAGTATACTACTGGTAGTGAATTATTTAAGCTCTAGCTCTAGTTTGGAGCATTACTTTTGTCTAGTAGTTTTCCTTGCGCTAAAACTATTTTCCATGCATGCAATCGGTAGTATTATGGTATAGGATGTTGTGGTGCAGCTGTAGCACCAATTCACTTATCGTTATTGGATTCATGCATCATATTTGTTGCATATGCTTGCGCATTGTTTGTTTATGATTGCAATTGTATCGTGTAGATTGTGTCGAGTGCAACGCTTGCTCGTGTGAGGATTGTGCTCCCGACCACTACAACCAAGGAAAGTAGATGCTACTTTTTTCATGATATCGTCCTACTATTTTCTATGCATTGTCGTGTATTTTGTAGATGCATGTGTAGGATGATACTATCGCTATGCTATGTCCTATTATGTGGTAGGACCCTCTTTGTAGATGAACCACCGTTGGTAGATGTGCTTAGCCATGCTTGATGAACGAGGGCTGGGTTACATCATTGATACTTGTTTTCTCAAAGTATTGGTTTGTGAAAACTAAAAACAACTTAATCAATGAACCCCCTGGGTGTGATGGTATTGATAATTTTTGGTGGTTTCATTGCGGAAAGGCACCCAGGTATCAAGAGAGAATGATTGGCTTCTTTATTGTGTAGCTTACGTGTACAACCATGTGCCAATAATGAAATGGGCGGTTGGTTGGACTTAGTAGGTTGTGGTAACTCGAACCCGCGTATCCAGAGATATAGAATTTTGGTAGGTTGGACCGGTGTGCGTCGGGATTGAGGAGCTACTTCCCGAACAGTCTCTTCTTGGTGTTCTCCCTATCATCACCCAAAATGAGAGTGATGGTACGAGCTGGGCTGGCCAAGTCACATGGGTAAAGTGTACTAACCTCTGCAGAGTGTATAATCTAATCGATTAGCCGTGTCCCCGGTTATGGACATCTGAGTTGCTAGATATTGATTCCATGACATGTTTCTCGCTCATTCTAATTTCATAATTGTTTTAATATTGTTGGGTTAACTTAATTGGGATCTTTTCAAAGAAAATCAAAAACTGTTTATGAAAGTAGGACAAATGTATTTGCAAATGCAAGCCAGACACAGCTCCACCTGCCAAATATGCATGTAGATGTTAGTACTATTGTCTCCTTTACTAGCTCTACTTGCCATACATTCCATGTATTGACCCTTCGGGGCTGCTACGTTTCATGTTGCAGGTTATTCCGATTCTGATTGATCGTTATAGGCCACGGTACTCCACTCGGCACTTGTTCACTTGTGGGCAATTTGAAGAATGGAGGATTTACTTGTTTATGTTGCTACCTGAATAATTTGAGCTAGCTTTATGCTAAGCTTTTATTGTAATAATGGTACTCTGGATCTTTGTAGTTCATGATACACGGTTATTTTGCTATGTTATCTATCTTACTCTATTGTGGGCCAATGAACCGATCCAGGGATTGGCGTGTCACATAGAGGCCACGGTCTTTTCAGAACTGGGGTGTTACAGGAGAGGTCGCCGCAGACGAGGCAGACGGTGGCGGAGTTCAGGTGTGGTCATTGTCGATGATACGGTGCTCGCGCGGATGAATGGAAAGCATAGGGAGATGCGGCAGAGACTGGGGATCACGCTCGTGTGAACTAGGAGGCAAGAGAGGGTCAGACATCGTCGTAATTGGCCGGGCAGCTCGTCGGAGCAGTGAGGGTGCGAGCTCAATTCTTGGCAGCCTGGGGGCAAGGAGAGTCTAGCGAGTGAGGGAGATCAGAGAGGGGGAAGGGGTGCTTAAGTGTGCGAGATTATGGGGCGGAATTAACGTGCGGTTAATTAGAAATCAAATGCTCATTCAACGGCAGAAACGGCGACGAGGTTGGGGAAGAAGGGGTCGTGGCGGGTGGAAATGAGAACTAACAGGCGGAACCGTTTCGTCGGTGAGAGAGGAAGAGGGGCAGTGGGGTCCAGACGTCAGCGGCTGGGTGGGTCTGGTCTGCGGTGAAAAAGAAACGCTTCGGGGAGAAGAGAGAGGTGGGCTGCTGGGCCAGTTGGGCTGGTTTGCTGGGCTGGCTGCTCCTTTCATTTTTTTTATACAGAATCTTTTTCCCTTTTCTTTATATTTATCTGTTTTGATTTTGTTTAATCTTTTCAAACAACAATTTGATTTCAAACTTCAACCAGACTTTATGTATATTCAAATACTATTTAATAGTTCATTTTAGAGTCAAATTTAGAATAATTCAATTATTCTTTTTAGGATCTTTTATTTGTTTTATAAATGGACATTTGTCTTTATTTCAATAGTTTTAAATGTGTTTTAAACTTTATTTGAAATCCATATCTTTACCAAACCTATTCAGTAGTTTTATTTATTTAATTAGGGTGTCAAATAATTCTCCTTGACTTATTTAGAACATTTTTAATATGATTTAAATTGGGTATCTGTTTTTATTCCAAATGAAATCAATTATGGTTTTAAATTCCATAAATTTTATTTAGGTGATTTCCTTGATTCCATTTAAGTTAATTAAATAACTTTTATACCACTTGGGTATATTCCAAATATTATTTTCCCATGATTTAATTAATCATTTCTAATAGGGATTTTATCTTTTATCAAAATAGAAATAGAATTTGGTTAATGCCACTTTATTTTATTTGGAACAATTCTTTATCCATTTATTTTATTTGGATTTGGATTATATTCATTCCATTTTCTTATGGATTAGGCCAAGATTTAATTTGGTCTTTAAATATTCCTCATTTAATATTTCTTTTAAAATCCATATCTTTTTATTTATAGATCCAAACTTGGTGATTCCAATTTGTATATTTTTATTTAATATTTATTATCCTTTTAAATATCTTTAGGATTATTTGCTCACCATTTGGTATGGATTTCTAGATAGGTGCTTTATTAGCTTTGGAAATTCAATTTCCTTATCTTATTAAATTCATATGATTTTATCTATGGCTCCAAATTAAGTGAATCCAATTCATATGGTTTTATAATATTTCTATTTGTCATTCTTGATCATTTTGAAATGTTTCTTTGACCAATTTTTATATGGATCAAATCCATAGGCTTAGAGATAACTTGGAAATGTTTTTCTTCCATTAGGGTTTTAGGATTTTGGTTTATTTTCCAAGTGTTTAAGTTTCAAGATGCATTTTATGAGGAATGCATTCCACTTGATTTGAATTTAGTTGGTTTCAAACATTAGTCAAAGTTTGTTCCAATGGGATTTTCAAGTTTCCATTTAGAAACAAAAGTTTCTTTTCACCCTAAATTTCAACAATTATTTATTTTGTTTATTTATTTTTCACATTACAAGATTTGGAAAATCTTGGGATGTGACAGTTATTGAACCTTAGCTATTTGTGTTGAGTTTTTCAGCGCCGAAAAGTGTCCCGGAGGCAGCAACAATGATCATGGCTCACGTACCTCAAAGGTTATGGTCACGGAGGTCTAAGTTTCTATTGAACCAAGTAGTTCGGGTAAACAATAAAATACCAAGATTTTGGAGTTAAATCATTATTGTTTGACAATGATGAAACGACTGCATGCAAAGAAGCAATGATGGGCCCTAAATCCATCAAATGGCTTGAAGCCATAAAATTCGTGATATTTCCATACACAAGAAATCAAGTTTTTGAACTTGGAAGACCCTCCAGAAAGTGTAAGACCTATCAGTCGTATTTGGATCTATAAATAGACATGGATGTTTCACATCTTTGAAATTGTCGACATGTCGGTAAAGAGTTTATGACAACGTTTAAAAGTTTACTATAACAATATTTTATCTTTCATAGCGATATTTAGTCTGGACGGATTAATGTAGAAACTATTACATATAATTTTGTTATATGGTAGTTGAACAAACAAAACAAGTTCTTCTAATAGAATGGTTACCTAGGACGTGTACATGACACGATCCAAAGGGTTTTGTTAATTCAAAGGATGCTAAAATCGTATGCAAACTTCAATAGTTGAAGTAAATATCACGGAGTTGGAATCTTCACCGTGATGAAACTATTAGAAGAGTTTAATTTCATCAGAGATAATGAAGATACTTGTATTTGCAAGAAATTAAGTGGGAGCGCTAAGACATATTTCTAATACATTATGTGAAAGACATATTGTTGATTGGAAATTATGTATATTTTATTGACACAGGTTAAGAATTTCATTTTGATGAAAAACTTAGGTAAAACCCGAATATTAGATATCAATGTCTATATGGATAGATTGAGACACTAATATGGTTGTGCAAAATGTACATAGATGAGATATTGAATGAGCTCAATATGGAAACAACAAGAAAGGTACTTGTCACACAGGAAGGATTGATTCAAGATTCAAGTGTATTGACACTTGGTGAGTGAAATCACATGAATATTTTGATCAATCATGTCGTGATATGTAAAAATCTAGATATTTCCTATGTTCTAAATGTTATAAGCATATACCAGAATGATTCATAAGATGATAATTGGACGATAATAAGGATATTCTTATGATCTTTGGAAGAACTAAGAGTATGTTATTTATGTAGAGGTGACAAATAGATAGAAAGTTCATTGTAAAGTGTTACATTGATAATAGTTTTGTCACAAGATACAAATTAAGTTTATCTCAATTTAAACAATGGGTGTCACAATGTAATGGAAAGGAAGTTACATCACGCATTTGGATGAGTTCCAAAGTAAAGACATTGTAATGGATACTATAACAAAAGGCTAAGTGTATGACTGCTATTGTAGTAGCAAAAGAGGGCATTTGTGCCAAGTAGTTTGTTATCAAACTAGGTGTGGTTCACAAGGGCTAGTACTATGAAGATATATTGTATGACAATTGTATCAACATAGTTTAGCCCCAAGGAACTGAAGGTATCACCAAAGGACCAAATTTTTACAATGTTATCTCATTGGAGAATGAGTAATGCGTAGAGATGCAAATACATGCAGATACACACGGACATGGAAGTTTCAGATCCGAAGATTAAGTTTACCACTAATCGTGTATATACAACACCAGAAACCATAGGTGTTGAATGCACAAGTGTTTCCAAACTAGATTATTGACTCTAGTGCAAGTGGGAGACTGTTAGAGATATGCCCAGGAGGCAATAATGAAGTGGTTATTATTATATCTTTGTGTTTATGATAAATGTTTACATCCCATGCTATAATTGTATTAATAGGAAACATTAATACTTGTGTGTTTGTAAACATAAAGGAGTCCCTAGTAAGCCTCTTGTTAAGCTAGCTTGTTGATTAATAGATGATAATGGTTTCCTGATCATGGACATTAGATGTTATTAATAACAAGATCATATCATTAGGAGAATGATGTGATGGACACACTCCTATTGTTAGCATAGCATAATATCAAGTCATTTAGAGTTTGTTTTCTACAAGCTTTCAGATACATAGTAACCTAATCCTTCGACCATGAGATCATGTTAATCACCGTCACCAGATGAGATGACATCAAACACCACTTTCATAAATAAGTGGTTATAAAGGTGGCATTGGGTCTTCTAAAAGTATGTGTTGAAGCGCATGGATCAAGAGTGAGATTTGTCCATCCATATGACATATAGATATACTCTAGGCCCTCTCGGTAGAATGTCATCCAATTGGCTTGCAAGCATGTGACTAGGTCACAAGGGGTGTCATATCACAGAACGAGTAAAGAGTACTTATCGGTAACGAGGTTGAACTAGGTATAAGACATACCGACGGTCGAACCTCGTATAAGTAAAGTATCGCATGACAAAGGGAATCGGTATTGTATGTAAATGGTTCATTCGATCACGAAGTCATCATTGAAATATGTGGGAGCCATATGGATTCCCAGATCCCTCTATTGGTTATTGACCGGAGAGGTGTCTCGATCATGTCTGCATAGTTCGTGAACCGTAGGGAGACACACTTAAGGAATCGATGTTGTTTAAGTAGATATGGAATATGAGTTGGAGACTGAATATTGTTCGGAGTCTCGGATTGGATCCAGGACATCATGAGGAGATCCGGAATGGTCCAAAGAATATGATTCATATAAGGAAAGTGGTTTTCCGGGGTTCGGAAAAGTTTTGGTGTTTTGACTGGATACTTATAGAATGTTCTAGAGGAATCACTAGTGGTTCCACCACCCCGGGAGGGGGTCACTTGGGATGTGGCATGCCCTAGGGTCCAGCCGCACAAAACCCTAAAGGGCCAGCTGGCCAAAACTAGTAAAAGGGTCAGACCCTAATTTGAATAGTCAAATCCTAGTTTGAAAATTCAAACTCTAGTTTTTGGTAAGAGGGAAGACTTGGAGGGAAAGTTCCCAACTCTTCCCCTTGGTGGCTGTGGCATCCCGCAAAACCACTACTAGAAAATCGCGTTGTTGTTGTGCATTGCATCGTCATCATCATGCATTGTTTGTCTGGAAACTATTTTCGAAACGCCTAGTTTTGTTTTCTAAATAACCCCCCGTCTTTATTTCAAATTAAAACATCGGTCTGTTCAGATCTTGTATTTGTCTAACAAGTATTTACAAAAATGTTTTACAAATAAAATTAAAACAATAAAATATTTTTGTCGGGCAGTCTAGTCCGGCCGGTCAGGCCAGAGGCCCAACCGGTCCAGACCATCTGCGACCCAGCCCAACTAAACCCTGCAAGACCCTAGACCTAGTCTACCCAGCCACTCCCAGCCCTCCACCTCACCTCCCCAGTCCACCTCACCCCCTGGACCCCCAATTCCCTACCCACCTGCCACCTCACCAATCCTCTCCCTCACCCCCACTCCCCACTCTCTCTCCAGCCCGGCCCCACCCGCAGTACACACACGCACACAGCCAACCCCCCCTCTCTCTTCCCCCTGGCCCCCACTCAGCACACACACCCACACCCGCTGCCACCCTGGACCCGCGCGGCCCGCACGCCCCACCCCAGGCCCCACTCTCTCCCTGGCCCCACCCCCACCGACGCGCTCCCTCCCCCACGGGATCCTCTCTCTCCCCCACCTTCCTCGCCTCTCCCGGCCCGCTCGCCTTCGTCGCGCCTCGACCCCTTCCTTCCCGCCGACATCGCCTCCCCGCGTCCCTCTTCCCGCTCCTCTCTGCACCGCGTCGGTGACCCTCGTCTGCGACCGCGTCCGCCGCCGGCCGGACGTCGCCCAGGCTCCCGCCTCACCGGCGTCGCCCCCCCACCGCGCGTCCCCGACCCGCCCCCGCTCTGGCCGCCTGCTCCACCGGACCGCCTCCCTCTGCAACCGCCCGCCCGACGCCGCCCTGCGGGCCCCCGCCTCGCCGGCCTCCTCGCCGTCCTGCACCCTCCCCCTCTCCAGCGACCCCGCGTCTCCACCGCCGCCCCTGAGCGCCTCCGACCACCTCGCCGCCTCGGCCTCGCGCGCCGAGCCCGAGCCCGCCTCCGGCCAGCGACCCCGCCTCCGTCCACCTCGTCCGCGCGCCGACGTCGTCGCCTGGCCTCCGACCGCCATTGTCGTCTCCGGCGAGCTCCTTCCCCAACCTCCGTCGTGGAGCTCGCCCCGCCGGTGCTTGGCCCCGGCCAGCAACCGCCGGTCGCTGACGTTCGCGCCCGCCCCGCGGTCCCTCGATGGCCACCCCTGTGAGCCCCACTGCGTCTTGCCTCCGAGCCCCTGTCATCGACGACACCCGCTGGGCCGCCTCTGTCACGAGAAGTACCGTACCGCGAGGTTCCTATCGCCGTGCCCTGTTCCCCACTCGACCACCGTTGCCGGACCAAGTTCCCCCAATTCCCAGCCCCAGAACTTGAAGATCCTCTACTCGGATCTGAAGCCCCAATCCCGAGGATGCGAAGACCAAGCCTCGACACCCCGAACCCGGTGCCACGCCAAGATCTCCGAAAAACCCCGGTACCAAACAAGTTCGCCATCGACCTCGAGTTCTCCTACACGGATACCAAGCGACAAGATCTCCTTCATGGGTTGAATGGAACCGCCATGACCTCCTCCAAGGATCTGTTGGCCGAGACCTCGCACCGGTCCCGGAATCCGAAGCCCGATCCCGGCGCCCTAAGCCGAGAACCCCGACAAGAACCACGACACGGATACACCGAGTTCTCCATCGTGGATGCCGAGCACGTCGACATGGAACCGAAGGACGCCGAACGCCAAGCCCTTCATCTCGGACCCAGTAGCCCTGATCCGCACCTGTTCCCGTCGAACCCTGAACCCTGAGGCCGAACCCCGGAACCCCAAGATCTGCCGAACCCTAATGTGTGAACCTTTTTCCGCGCCCCTGTTTTATAAATGCTTTATATAAAACTTGTCGCATATTAAATTGATCATGCATGCACTTTTTTCATGTGGTTTGGGGATCTTATGCCGATTCACCATATAATTAAATATGGGGCCCATATGCGGGCAAATCTAGTCTCATATTGGCCTCATTTAAATTTGTGTAGCGAACCGGTACTATATTTGGCCATGATAAGACAACATTTAAATTGCGGGGGTTCTAAATAACTTGAACCATTTAATTAATTGTCGGGACCCCGGTTCCGCTTAATATTTCCTAATTGCATTGCACCTCTGCCATGTCATACATCATACATGCATCATGCCCGATCTTCTGTCGTAGTATTAAATAGTGCATCCGGTGTTTATTCTAGTGTTTTGCTTCTTCGCGGATAAGGCCGTTGAGTTGATGCGAGTGCCGACCCGATCTTCGGTTGAACCTTCGGCAATGTTTTCAGGCGAGCATCTCCCCCTTTCTACCTATCTTACTTTTATAGTATTTATTCCCTCCTGTTGATCTATTGCTATCTGTGTTGCGATGCTCTAGTTTTCGTACCCGTGATATCCCTTGCAGCCTTATATTGCCTTGGACACATCCTATTACCTGTTGTTTGATCGATAGTTGGACTTGCGCGTCGTAGTTGCTTGCTCGAGTGCTGTTGCGTGTCGTCAAGTACCACAGTTGTTGGAGTACTGCCGCATGCTTAATGTTGGAGATGATCATGGCTTTAATTATCTTTTACTTTAATTATTGTTTAACAACTAAAATTGAAGTAGGTAAGCAGAGGCACAGGTGGGCAATAGATGTTATTTGGTTGTTAACCGTCCACTTGTGTCCCGTAGAACCCCGAGTTCTTGACACCTGTTCCGAGATCGAGCGCGCTAACCACAGGTGGGGAGATATGGGCCCCCCATCGATTAGTACCTGATTTCAAAGTATTGTACTGGGGGCCACAAAGTAGTTTGGGGATTTATTACTATTCTGTACTTATGCCATGCTTTACCGCTTTATTTAAATTGTGCGATGGATAGCACACTGTACTGTTTAGGATCGGGACACGTTTTCGCGGTGTCGACAAGCCCAGTTTTGGGTCCCCAGTCGTTCACAGCCGTCTACCCAAACCCTGAGTCCGTCTCGGAGACCGGCCGACTTCGTTGCGGGTGTACTTAGTGGGGTGGCCCCCCGTGCTTGCTTTGGGTCTGGAAACGTCATGACTTAGGCCCCGCCGACATACCGATGGGTGTATGTTAACTGATCTGGCAAAAAGGGTCGAAGTGCTTGTGGATACTTTGGTGCACCCCTGCAGGGTTAAATCTTTTCGAGAAGCCGTGTCCGCGGTTATGGACGACTTGGAGCACAGTGCTTGATCATAGACAACTATAACTAAAGTTTACTGTTATAAATTGACTTGTATCCGATATAACTGGTAATCAGCTTCACTACAACGGAATGGCTAAATATAAGTACCAACAACTGCTGGGTTTGGGATATCTCATGCTAATTGTATTTGACTAGTAAGTGTCGCAATTACAACGGAATGGTTAACTAAAACGGCCCACTGTTTATTTTATCAGGACGATTATCTACACCTGACTAGTAATTGCTGCAACAATAACTGAATAAATAAAACTGCCAACTGTGTGAGTTCCTCGGTTGACTTCCTCGTTTGGTCTCGAGGGGGAATACCAGGATGGGATTGTTTGGTGTTAGTATCAGGTTGGTTCCGGATAGGTCTTCCTTACTCCTCTCTGATAGCCGCCTGTTTTATCGAGTCTCTATAGGTTGTTTAGTGCATGCTGCGCTGCCGCTGCAGTCCACCATACCTATGTAGGCGAGGACCGCCGAATTCTAGCCTCGCCGTGTACTGGCCTCAGTACTGACCGCTCTCTCTTTTCCTTTGCCCTTTGTCGGCACCCCTTTTGTTTAAGCAGGTTTTGAGATCGACGTCGTTAGTAGGGTTACCCTTCCGGCTTGGCCTGGGCAGGGTTATGGACGCCATTGGTTATTCTTCAGGGCTCTTAGCCCCATTTGCATCTTGTCCGTAGTCGGACGCTCTATCATTTTCGAGGTGATTTGGATCTTTGTATATTATATCTGTATTCTTGACTCATTGAGTCGCTGTTGTATAAATATCTGTTCTGTGGGTCCCATCGAGGACTGTTGTGTGATGTTATTACTTCGTTTTCCACCCGCACGAAAGTGCCTGGTGGGCACCTTTGAATCGTTTCTATGCGGGTTTTGGCGGGAATCGTTGAAACTTGCATAGGGTCGATTCTGAGAGTGTTACAGAGTGGTATCAGAGCTCAGCAGTTGCGATACCCCAGAAGTCCAGCCTGTAGGATAACCTAGCTAACGGCCGAAGTAGAGTGTCAAAACTATTTTTGAAAAATCGGTTGGATAGTTCTGATTAGGTCTGATTTTACTCCTTACCCTCTGCTATTCTCCCCTTACCTCTACGCGTTTTGAATCCACCTCTTCTCTTGTCTTCGAGTCCAGGATTTCTCGTGGTTGGGTCTCCGTCGTACCTTCAGGGTTTCGCTTCCTCCTTTGGTAACGGTGTTGCTACATCTGGTCTTCATGCTGTCTGAGGAATCCGTCTACTGTGGTACCATTCTTTGTTCCTCCTCGTGCCTTCCGGTGTTTTCCAACGCGACGAAGTCATCTACATCAGATCTGATGAGAACCTGCATTCCTCCTTTGTTTCCGAACCTTGTTTGTCAAGATCTTCAGTCTGAATTCCGAGAGTTGGTTGTATAATCCGCCTATTCGTTTGCAGAGTAATGGTTTGGGTGCGCGATGGACTGATCCCCATCCGACTACTCTTATCATTCGCTCTTGTACATCGAATCAGTGGATCCAGCAATTTTACTCCGTCCACGGAAGCTAGAGGTGGCTTTATTTGTCGATACCCCTACCTTCGACCTTTTGTTCCCGGAGTGTTCCCTCGACGATCACGGACAACGACCTCTTGTTAGTGGTGTCGCGAGGATCTAAACAAAGCGAGAAGATGCAGATCACCGACCTTCTTTCCGGTACCATGAGGCGGATCTCGAGGGCGAGATCCATCGTTAGTGGTGTCGAATTGTGGCATCCCGCAAAACCACTACTAGAAAATCGCGTTGTTGTTGTGCATTGCATCGTCATCATCATGCATTGTTTGTCTGGAAACTATTTTCGAAACGCCTAGTTTTGTTTTCTAAATAACCCCCCGTCTTTATTTCAAATTAAAACATCGGTCTGTTCAGATCTTGTATTTGTCTAACAAGTATTTACAAAAATGTTTTACAAATAAAATTAAAACAATAAAATATTTTTGTCGGGCAGTCTAGTCCGGCCGGTCAGGCCAGAGGCCCAACCGGTCCAGACCATCTGCGACCCAGCCCAACTAAACCCTGCAAGACCCTAGACCAACCTTTTCCCACCCAAACCTAGTCTACCCAGCCACTCCCAGCCCTCCACCTCACCTCCCCAGTCCACCTCACCCCCTGGACCCCCAATTCCCTACCCACCTGCCACCTCACCAATCCTCTCCCTCACCCCCACTCCCCACTCTCTCTCCAGCCCGGCCCCACCCGCAGTACACACACGCACACAGCCAACCCCCCCCTCTCTCTCTCTTCCCCCTGGCCCCCACTCAGCACACACACCCACACCCGCTGCCACCCTGGACCCGCGCGGCCCGCACGCCCCACCCCAGGCCCCACTCTCTCCCTGGCCCCACCCCCACCGACGCGCTCCCTCCCCCACGGGATCCTCTCTCTCCCCCACCTTCCTCGCCTCTCCCGGCCCGCTCGCCTCCGTCGCGCCTCGACCCCTTCCTTCCCGCCGGCGTCGCCTCCCCGCGTCCCTCTTCCCGCTCCTCTCTGCACCGCGTCGGCGACCCTTGTCTGCGACCGCGTCCGCCGCCGGCCGGACGTCGCCCAGGCTCCCGCCTCACCGGCGTCGCCCCCCCACCGCGCGTCCCCGACCCGCCCCCGCTCTGGCCGCCTGCTCCACCGGACCGCCTCCCTCGCCTCCCTCTGCAACCGCCCGCCCGACGCCGCCCTGCGGGCCCCCGCCTCGCCGGCCTCCTCGCCGTCCTGCACCCTCCCCCTCTCCAGCGACCCCGCGTCTCCACCGCCGCCCCTGAGCGCCTCCGACCACCTCGCCGCCTCGGCCCCGCGCGCCGAGCCCGAGCCCGCCTCCGTCCAGCGACCCCGCCTCCGTCCACCTTGTCCGCGCGCCGACGTCGTCGCCTGGCCTCCGACCGCCGCTGTCGTCTCCGGCGAGCCCCTTCCCCAACCTCCGCTGTGGAGCTCGCCCCGCCGGTGCTTGGCCCCGGCCAGCAACCGCCGGTCGCTGACGTTCGCGCCCGCCCCGCGGTCCCCCGATGGCCACCCCTGTGAGCCCCACTGCGGCTTGCCTCCGAGCCCCTGTCATCGACGACACCCGCTGGGCCGCCTCTGTCACGAGAAGTACTGTACCGCGAGGTTCCTATCGCCGTGCCCTGTTCCCCACTCGACCACCGTTGCCGGACCAAGTTCCCCCAATTCCCAGCCCCAGAACTTGAAGATCCTCTACTCGGATCTGAAGCCCCAATCCCGAGGATGCGAAGACCAAGCCTCGACACCCCGAACCCGGTGCCGCGTCAAGATCTCCGAAAAACCCCGGTACCAAACAAGTTCGCCATCGACCTCGAGTTCTCCTACACGGATACCAAGCGACAAGATCTCCTTCATGGGTTGAATGGAACCGCCATGACCTCCTCCAAGGATCTGTTGGCCGAGACCTCGCACCGGTCCCGGAATCCGAAGCCCGATCCCGGCGCCCGAAGCCGAGAACCCCGACAAGAACCACGACACGGATACACCGAGTTCTCCATCGTGGACGCCGAGCACGTCGACATGGAACCGAAGGACGCCGAACGCCAAGCCCTTCATCTCGGACCCAGTAGCCCTGATCCACACCTGTTCCCGTTGAACCCTGAACCCTGAGGCCGAACCCCGGAACCCCAAGATCTGCCGAACCCTAATGTGTGAACCTTTTTCCGCGCCCCTGTTTTATAAATGCTTTATATAAAACTTGTCGCATATTAAATTGATCATGCATGCACTTTTGTCATGTGGTTTGGGGGTCTTATGCCGATTCACCATATAATTAAATATGGGGCCCATATGCGGGCAAATCTAGTCTCATATTGGCCTCATTTAAATTTGTGTAGCGAACCGGTACTATATTTGGCCATGATAAGACAACATTTAAATTGCGGGGGTTCTAAATAACTTGAACCATTTAATTAATTGTCGGGACCCCGGTTCCGCTTAATATTGCCTAATTGCATTGCACCTCTGCCATGTCATACATCATACATGCATCATGCCCGATCTTCTGTCATAGTATTAAATAGTGCATTCGGTGTTTATTCTAGTGTTTTGCTTCTTCGCGGATAAGGCCGTTGAGTTGATGCGAGTGCCGACCCGATCTTCGGTTGAACCTTCGGCAACGTTTTCAGGCGAGCATCTCCCCCTTTCTACCTATCTTACTTTTATAGTATTTATTCCCTCCTGTTGATCTATTGCTATCTGTGTTGCGATGCTCTAGTTTTCGTACCCGTGTTATCCGTTGCAGCCTTATATTGCCTTGGACACATCCTATTACCTGTTGTTTGGTCGATAGTTGGACTTGCGCGTCGTAGTCGCTTGCTCGAGTGCTGTTGCGTGTCGTCAAGTACCACAGTTGTTGGAGTACTGCCGCATGCTTAATGTTGGAGATGATCATGGCTTTAATTATCTTTTACTTTAATTATTGTTTAACAACTAAAATTGAAGTAGGTAAGCAGAGGCACAGGTGGGCAATAGATGTTATTTGGTTGTTAACCGTCCACTTGTGTCCCGTAGGACCCCGAGTTCTTGACACCTGTTCCGAGATCGAGCGCGCTAACCACAGGTGGGGAGATATGGGCCCCCCATCGATTAGTACATGATTTCAAAGTATTGTACTGGGGGCCACAAAGTAGTTTGGGGCTTTATTACTATTCTGTACTTATGCCATGCTTTACCACTTTATTTAAATTGTGCGATGGATAGCACACTGTACTGTTTAGGATCGGGACACGTTTTCGCGGTGTCGACAAGCCCAGTTTTGGGTCCCCAGTCGTTCACAGCCGTCTACCCAAACCCTGAGTCCGTCTCGGAGACCGGCCGACTTTGTTGCGGGTGTACTTAGTGGGATGGCCCCCCGTGCTTGCTTTGGGTCTGGAAACGTCATGACTTAGGCCCCGCCGACATACCGATGGGTGTATGTTAACTGATCTGGCAAAAAGGGTCGAAGTGCTTGTGGATACTTTGGTGCACCCCTGCAGGGTTAAATCTTTTCGAGAAGTCGTGTCCGCGGTTATGGACGAATTGGAGCTTAGTGCTTGATCATAGACAACTATAACTAAAGTTTACTGTTATAAATTGACTTGTATCCGATATGACTAGTAATCAGCTTCACTACAACGGAATGGCTAAATATAAGTACCAACAACTGCTGGGTTTGGGATATCTCATGCTAATTGTATTTGACTAGTAAGTGTCGCAATTACAACGGAATGGTTAACTAAAATGGCCCACTGTTTATTTTATCAGGACGATTATCTACACCTGACTAGTAATTGCTGCAACAATAACTGAATAAATAAAACTGCCAACTGTGTGAGTTCCTCGGTTGACTTCCTCGTTTGGTCTCGAGGGGGAATACCAGGATGGGATTGTTTGGTGTTAGTATCAGGTTGGTTCCGGATAGGTCTTCCTTACCCCTCTCTGATAGCCGCCTGTTTTATCGAGTCTCTATAGGTTGTTTAGTGCATGCTGCGCTGCCGCTGCAGTCCACCATACCTATGTAGGCGAGGACCGCCGAATTCTAGCCTCGCCATGTACTGGCCTCAGTACTGACCGCTCTCTCTTTTCCTTTGCCCTTTGTCGGCACCCCTTTTGTTTAAGCAGGTTTTGAGATCGACGTCGTTAGCAGGGTTACCCTTCCGGCTTGGCCTGGGCAGGGTTATGGAGGCCATTGGTTATTCTTCAGGGCTCTTAGCCCCATTTGCATCTTGTCCGTAGTCGGACGCTCTATCATTTTCGAGGTGATTTGGATCTTTGTATATTATATCTGTATTCTTGAATCATTGAGTCGCTGTTGTATAAATATCTGTTCTGTGGGTCCCATCGAGGAATGTTGTGTGATGTTATTACTTCGTTTTCCACCCGCACGAAAGTGCCTGGTGGGCACCTTTGAATCGTTTCTATGCGGGTTTTGGCGGGAATCGCTGAAACTTGCATAGGGTCGATTCTGAGGGTGTTACAGTGGCCGAGTTGGGGGGGACACGGCTAGGGCTAGGAAGCCTTGTCCGGCCTCCCCCAACTATATATGGAGGGGTGGGCGTGCACCCCCACACCCCTTGTCCTTGGAGCCTAACCCTAGACACCGCTTCCCCTCTCTCTTCCGCACCATCCGGTTCCAGCTTAGGCGAAGCCCTATAGAAATCGCTCCTCCACCACCACCACATCGTCTTGCTATTGGGATTCTGAGGAGATCTACTACCTCCGCTGACTTGCTAGAACCGGGAGAGGAAGGTCTTCATGGACTACCGTATGTGTGACCAAGTGCGGAAGCGCTGTCAGAACGCGCTACCGGAAGGATCGTCTACGCGATCTTGAGATAAGCAAGTGATCGACTACATCAACCACGAGAATCTAATCTCATTAAATGCTTTGGATCTATGAGGGTTAGTTCTCTTCAATATCATTGCATTGATCTCGAGGATTAGATATTGGCTTTGTCATAGATTGGATCTTGGTTTTATGTGTTCTTGCGATAGAATTTTTTGTTTTCCATGCAACAAACCCTACATATGCAGTGTTTCCTTAAAGACCAACTCGTACGCAATGTCCATGTGTACGTAGATGATATAGCAGTGATGTCCAAAAATAAGGAAACACTTATTTCTAACTTATAGTAAACATTTGTTAGCCTACGAAAATTCAACATAATGCTAAATCCGAAGAAGTGCTTCTTTGGAATACCAACCAGAAAATTGTTAGGTTTCATCGTGTCTTAAAGAGGCATAGAGGTGAATAGGGACAAAATCAAGGATATACTAAACATTACCAGGCCGACTCGCCTGAAGGACGTGCAACGTCTCACTAGTTGCATTGCAGTAGTGAGTCAGTTCGTCAGCCGGCTCGGAGAAAGAGTCGCACCTTTATACAAGCTCTTGAAGAAAATGGATAAATTTGTCTGGACCAAGGAAGACGACGCTACTCTACAAAGTTTGAAAGATCTACTTTCAAATCCACCAATTCTCGCAATGCAAGAGCCACATGAGCCTATGTTACTTTACATCACAGCGACTAACAAGGTTGTAAGTGTGGTAACATTAGTGGAGCGTGAGGAGGAAGGCCATGAGCATAAGGTGCAACGTCCAACTTATTACCTAAGTGAGGTCCTAACAGATTCGAAGCAAAGGTATCCATATTACCAAAAGCTAGCCTATGGAGTATTCTTTGCTGCCAGAAAGCTATGGCATTACTTTCAACAGCTCAAGATCACATTAGTGAGTACTGCTCTCCTGAGAGATATAATCAACAATCATGAAGCCACAGGACGTGTCGCAAAGTGGGGAATAGAGCTTGCAGTTTTCGACATCGAGTACAAGTCACGAACAGCAATCAAATCCCCAATAATCGTTGATTTCGTCATTGATTGGACAGAGACGGCAGAAAACACTAGTCCTCCATACTCAGAATTTTGGACCCTACATTTTGACGGATCAAAAGCACGAGGAGGATCGGGGGATTGCGTGGTGATCAAGTCACCCCAAGGAGATAAGATGTTCTATGTGTTACAGATACACTTCACGGCAACCAATAACATTGCCGAGTATGAAGCACTGTTACATGGAATACGCATGGTGTAACTCGACTCATGTGTTACAGAGACTCGAATTTAGTTGCTCAGCAAGTATCCAATATCTGCAATGCAAATAATCACATGGCAGCATAAAACGCCGTTGTGGATGAATTATCTAAATCGTTCGAGGGTTTTGAGGTTCAAAACATTCCTCGAGCAGAAAATGAGGAATCAGATGCTCTATCAAGGATAGACTCTGCACGGAAACAAGTCTCGGATGGTGCTTTCCTAGAGCACCTAAAATTTCTCTCTATCATAGGAGTTGATGAGGACTATCCAACAAAATCCGACTCAGCCTTAGTAGCAGTTCTAGATGTAATTCCTAGTTGGACAAAACCCTATCTAGATTTCCGGATAGATGTAAAATTACCCAAAGTAGGCAGATCGTCCGACGAGCAAAATCCTATATGATAATTAACGGTGAGCTCTATAAGCGGAGTGTTTCTGGGGTTTTCCAGCGCTATACTTCTCCGGAAGAAGGAGTGGAAATCTTACGAGAAATCCATGAAGGCGAGTCTGGTCACCATGCTGCAGCCAAATCCTTAGTGGCAAAAGCTTTTTGACATGTATTCTTTTGGCTCACAGCTAAGGCGGATGCCGAGAAACTGGTCAAAACGTACAAAGGCTGCCAAAAGTACTCCCGTCAAGCACATGTTCCAGCTGATCAGCTACAAACAATCCCTATTACATGGCCATTTGCGATCTGGGGGCTTCATATGGTAGGGCCGTTTTGAACGGCAAAGTGTGAATTTACTCACCTACTAGTTATGGTGGATAAATTTACCAAGTGGATTGAGGCTAAAACCGTAATAAATTGCGATAGAGCCATAGCCAGAAAGTTCTTCGAGGACATGATCATCAGATTCGGATATACACATAGTATCATTATTGACAACGGCAGCAATTTTTTCAATGGGAGAATTAGCTAAATTTTGTAAATAACAAGGGATTCGACTTGATATTGCATCATTCGCACATCCACAAGATAATGGACAAGTCGAAAGAGCAAACGGTCTCATTTTACAAGGACTCCAACCTCGTCTCGAGGCACCACTTCATCGTGCCACGGGGGCTTGGGCAGAAGAATTACCGTCTGTGATATGGAGCTTGCGTACAACTCCTAACAGGTCAACCAGATATACTCCTTTCTTCTTGGTCTATGGTGCAGAAGCAGTTCTTCCGAGTGATTTAATTCATCAGTCTCCTAGAGTCAAAGCGTATATCGAAGAAGATGCAGAAGTGTCTCAACAAGATGATCTTGATGTTTTCGAATAAGTTCGCGTCATTGCTGAGCAGAGATCTACAGCCTATCAGCAGAAGTTACGCAAGTATCATAGTTAGAGAGTACAAAATCATTCTTTCGGAAAGGGTTATTTGGTTCTCTGACTCGTGCAAAAAATAAAGCACAAACTTTCCCCAATATGGGAAGGCCTTTTATGACCATCCGAGTTCTACATAATGGGTCGTATTATTTAACCGGTATGAGACCAATCAAGGAAAGACCTGATACTCAGAAAAAAAGAGAGCTGGCGGTAGTACAGATTTGGATGAATTAGACCGTCCATGAAATATTACACATCTACGTCCCTTATATTCTTAGTTATATTTCCTTTTAATCATATATGTACACGTTCAAAGAGAAATAAAGTATTGGTTTCCTCATATATTATTTTTGAGAAGTTTTTACCATCTTATTTCCAAAATAGCATGTCAATTTCAAAAATCCTAGGATGCTTGAAAGTACTTTATGCTCATGTTTGTTCTAGTTATGATTTTTGAATATCTATAAAACTGTTACCTTAGGGTGTTATGTTTATGCTTTGGTTTTTTTATTTGATTGCTTAGACGCGGGCATATTCCGAGTAATGAATTGTTGGTACTGGAGGACGGCTCTGTTTTCGAGTTTTAACTAGTTTAGCAATTGTGCTCCATTGACTCGGCATAGTTTCTGTGCTAAAGGTTGGCCGTCTCATGAAAGGGACAAGGCAGAGAGATAGATAAAATGATAAGTGTAAACACTAAGTGCTTAAGAAATTTTCGAGCACACATATCAAATATACACAACAAGTGCTAAGTAGTAAAGCATTAGTTCTTACATACCAGCACATTCAAAAATAAAATATTGTTCCCATCATTACAGACCAAATGAAAAGTTTACGATAATGCATCAAATTTTTTATGCTGCAAATTGAGGCAGTGGTGGTGGAGACCTTGGAGCGCTAGAGTCGACATTGTCGCCACCTTGCTCCGGAGACTTGGAAGTTTCTTCATCTTAAATGAGGCTATCTTCCGGCTCTTGGGGAGAAGGAGGCACATCGACAAACTAGAAGAATGGCATCACATAGTTCGTTATCACTGCCATGCGACAAGCATAACCAGCACAAGACTCTTGGATAGCATTGATGTTTTGTGGCTAGCCTTCATCGTCTTTGTTGGCGATGCCCTTTGTGACGTGCCAGATTTGCATCTCGTTGTGGTGTCTCATCATCATGGTGAGAGAAGTCTGTGGAGCGGTCCGGGCATAGGAAATCTTCCAACCTTCACTGAGCTTCAGAATCTCCTTCGCTCTATCCCTCATCCCAAGCACTGCAAGTTGTTCAAGTCGGAAAGTCTAACCAACTTGCCAGCCTCTTCAAGAGTCCGGTGGAAGTCGAAAAGAACATCTTTGACCGATTTAATGCACTCGAGACGAGGTTCAGAGGTAGAGGAGTCAGAAAGATGCAGAGGATCTTGGAAAGAACCAAAACTCAAAATCTGACAAAAGAAACGTCAAAAATCAAAGGAAATGTAAAGTCGGAAAAGTTACCTAGCACGAAGTGGTTACACTGAGATTGCTCCTCTCAGAGATTCCTCAACTCTGCTTTCGAGGCTTGGGCGAGATCCTTCTGGCTATCAAAGTCCTTCCTCAAATCTTCAAGTTGTTTATCGCGGAGGGCCACCAACTTCTCAAGCTTCTCAGTCTCCATATTGCTTGACTCTAGGATGGCATTCACAGATTTCTTCGACTCATTTTTAAGCTTCTTCAGCTCATCCCAGAGTTTAGCATTCTCCATTTGGCAGACCTTGAAGTTCTCAGCCTCCTCCACCATCTTGTTGGATTTCTTGAGCAATTATTCAAGAAGACAAAATATCAGTCGGAATAAATATTCGACTATGACAAAAACTATGGTTGACAGTCGAAAAAGTTTACCTTCTTCTTCATCTCTCTCAACCTGCAGCTCGGAGTTCTCAAGACGGGAAGCTTTGATCTCTTTGCGCTTGTTATAGATATTTGAACAAATCCTGGTGGTAAGATGTAACTTTCCGTAAGTTAAAGACGGAATACCGTCAGATGGCTACTAAGACTCGGGCTATAGCTTTAACTAAAGTCAAAATCCAGCACGAGCCTTGGGGGCTACACTATATCGTTCTTTTGCATCCTATAAGCATCAACTCGGATCTTATGCTCTGATATTTATCTGACTTTATGCTTGGGGGATAGAGGATATGATAATAAATACTACAAATGATAGTCGGAAAAACTTACAATGTGCTCCGGGTGCAACTTCTCAAATCCAAGTTTTGTGTCGTGGAACACTTTCTCGGCAAGGGAGAATGGAGAAACACTCATCACCCGAAGCTCTCTGGCTTCAATATTTTGATCCCGGACCAGAATTTGGTCCAGGAGACTCTCCATCTTGACGTCCTCCATCTCATGGCTCGCCGCCTCTAGAGTGAGGATTTGTTTCTCAAGGCTGGATTGCGCCAACTTGAGAATCTCCTCCTTCTTCCGCTTTAGGACGGAGGCAGTAGAGCCGACCATCTTGTCAATCCTCCCTAGCGACATTTCCATGGGATCATTACCCTTGGCGGGTTCACCCTTGTCAGATGCCTGGATACCAGTGCTAACCAGGGATTGCAAGGTCGTGGCAGCGTCAGGGACGACGGAGCCAGCACTTGGAGAGATAGGAGCCTCTGGTGTTGAGGTCACAATGTTGCTCTTAGTTGGAGGAGGCACGGCTAGGACAGTGCAAACTTTTGCTGCCGTAGTTGCTTGGCCGGCTTGCTCTCCGGTGTGGGCTTACTCTTCAAAACTGATTTAGCTTTGAAAAACACAAAAATATATGTCAGGTGTGATTCGGAAGGAAACAATACATAAAGTACTGGAGATCACAAGGTGCTTACCTTTTAACTACTGGCAGCACTTGTGCGCCAGCAGTAACAACGGTTTCCTTGGCCTTGCGCTTCTTGGAGGCGGGGTAGGAACTTACTTTACCTCATCATCCTCCATCGCTTCCGAATCATATGAAGGATATCCCTCGAGAGGGGCAAGCTTGGACTCGGAGAGCTGCTCGAGATGATAAGTTATAAAAACATCAATGTAAAATAAAGTCGGATACGAGATGAAAAGGAAAATGCATAAAGACAAAGTCGAAAAACTCACCGGAGTCAGAGGTCGGTCGGCTGTATACATTTTCATGGAGACTTTGGGGATCTTCTTATTCAGCCTCTCCTTGATCAAAAATTGCATCCGGGTCATATAGTCCTTCGCAGGAATGCGATTCGGACTGACCTTCAGACTGTCCTTCCGGTCTCCGGTGACCGTGTGCATCAGGCGCTCTTCGTGATGCTGCAATGGCTAAATCCGGAGATCTAGCCAGCAGTGGATCAAATCAGATCCATAGAGCCCCTAGTTCCTCATCAAAAACTCAATCCTCCTTTTGGCGAGGATCAAGTCTTCGAAAAGTTTCGGCGCTTCTACGTCCCATGACTCTTGGTGGGGAGCAGTATCGTCGACAAAGGTCGGAAGACCTTCCGCCTTTCCCGGAGCCGGAACATCTTTATGAAAGAAAAAAGTTCTGGCCCATCTTTTTGCTGATTCACTAGCGTTAATCCTAGGATAGATACAGTTCCTCCTAAGAACTAAGCTAAGAGTGCCAATGGTGTAAGTGAAGGGAATATGCCCTGAGAGGCAATAATAAAGTTTTTATTATGTATATTCCAAGTATATGATAGATTTTTATTTTGCATGCTATAATTGTATTAATACGGAAATGTTAATACATGTGTGTTTAATAAACAAACAGAAAGTTCGTAGTTATGCCTCTCTCATAAACTAGCTAGTTGATATAACAAGATGATCAAGGTTTCCTGATCATGGACATTGGATGTTGTTAATAACGAGGTCACAACATTACTGTAATGATGTGATGAACATTCATCCGAAGTATAGCATTACAATCAAAGTCATTGAGTTTATATTGCTATAACAATAACTTACGAAGTGATCTTAATCCTTACACAATGAGATCATGTCAATCACTAACACTGGAAGAGTTTCTTGATAACATCAAACGTCACACCGTAACTGGGTGATTATAAAGATGGGTTCAGAACTACTAAAGTGTTATGTTGAGGCCCATGGATAGACAGTGGAATTTGTTCATCCCGATGACGGATAGATATGCTCTAGGCCCTCTCGGTGATATCACATTGATTAGCTTGCAAGCAAGTGATTTGATCACTAGAATGTTATATCATGGGAACGAGAAAAGAGTACATGTTAGTAAGGAGATCCAATTAGGTATGGAGATACCGATGATCGAATCTCGGACATATAATATATCGCGAAACAAAAGGATTAAGATACTAGCGTAAAAGGTTCTAACGATCACAAGAAAGTCATCATTGAATGTGTGGGAGTCAGTATGGGTCTTCAGATCCCGCTTCTGATTATTGATCGGAGAGGGGTCTCGATCATGTTCGCATTATTCGCAAACCGTAGGGTGACACACTTAAGAGACACCGACATACATTTGGAGCAAAAGTTTCATGCCGGAAAGAATAACAAGAGCATGAATTTATTTCACTATATACCGAAACAGGTTTTTAGGTGAAATTGCAGAAAGTGTTTTTGCATGTGAAATGAAATACTAGCAAGGGGTTATATGTGAATGTTTGTCATTAAAGTAATTGACAAAATTCTGAATAAATAAAAGGAGTTTTATTTAATGAGAGTTTTCATTAAATTTGGTGGAAATTTAATGGGAATTTGAGTGGGATTTTGAGTGGAGGGAATTGAAAGGATTTTTGTGAGTGGAGTGTCCACCCACATGAATGAGGGGAGAGCAAGGGGCAGCACCCATGCGCCGGCCACCCCCTTGGGGTTCCCCCCTCTCCTATAAAAGGCACCCCCCTCCTCACTTCTCACTCACACCTCCTCGTGAAGGATCTCTCTCCCCCTCTAGTATTTATCCCCCATGGTCTCGGACTAGCGAGATACATGTTCCTAGTGGCTATTTGGCAAGAAAGAGTTGTGCTTCCGCTGCATCGCTGGAGCGAGGAGGTGGAGGTTGCTCGGTGTCTCGGACGTGTGTGCGAGCACGGATGCGCCGCTAAGTTGTGGTGCTAAGGACTTCCACTCGATCTTGAGATCGGCAAGAGATCGTCTACATCAACCACGAGTTTAACTCGTTAAGCTTTGTCGGTCTTCAAGGGTATGTTCTCTACCGATATACATCTGCCCGTTGTTTGTATCTAGTAGATAGATCTTGGTACATAGTTGTTCCCATCATAGGAAAAAAATTGTTTTCTATGCTGCGAACCCTACAGTGGTATCAGAGCCGGATCTATGCGTAGATGCTTTACACAGGTAGTACACATATGAGTATGTGGACGATGATGATCATGTTATTGCTTCTTAGTTTTATTTTGGATATTGTTGGCATAGTGGGATGAAGCGGCCTGGACAAACTTTACATGTCCTCGCACATGAGACCCGTTCCACGCTTGACATGTAACTAGTTTGCATAAGTGTCTAGCGGGTGTCTGTCTCTCCTACTATAGTCAATATATAATTTGCAACAAGTTGTCAACAGTTTGGTTATCCTCGTTGTGGTTCATGTTTGTAGGTAAGAGTGGTTATATCTTCGAAAGCCCTAAGCCACGTAAAACTTGCAATGGATAAATTAGAGGCGTCTAGTTTAGATTGTTGTTGGGCTAGTTTTATGATATGGTGATGTTGTAAGTAGAAGTATGATGATACTCTTACAACACATAACGTGTAAGTTCCATATACCTTGGCCTTACACATAGAGGGTATGATAGTGATCCTACCACGATGCATATGATGGAGATCAAGTGCGGTAACCATATCATTTCACTTATAAACATGTGATGTTTGATTGCATCTTATATTGCTTGTTTGGCATTTTATTAGCATAATAATATGATCCCTCATTTAAATATCAAGATAATAATGTGTTCTTCCTTAAGTATGCACCGATTATGTTTCGTCGCTCCAAGACATCACGTGATGATCGGGTGTTCTTGGATCCACGACCATATTTCGGGTGTAAGACAGTTACACACGCGAATACTAAGGTTCTTACTTGGCGAGCCTAGCATGTACAGACATGGCCTCGGAACACGGACCGAAAGGTTAAGCATGAGTCATATGGTAGATATGATGCCCATTTGATGCTCGCCTTTGAAGCTACACCGACTCACGTGATGATCGGACTTGGTGTAGTGGATTTGGTTCATGTAATCACCAAAAAGGCACGAGGGATGTCGTTTTCGAGTGGGAGTTCATTATTAATGTGGATTAGTTGAACTCAATCTATCATAAACTTAGTCTAAACTTTACAAATTCTGTTGTAGATGGCACCACCTGATTTTAATTTCAATGTGTTCATGGAGAAATAGAAACTTGCAACGAACGGTAGAAACTTTACCGAATGGGCCATGAATTTGAGGATTCTCCTCTCTGCTGCACAAAAGAAATATGTGCTAGAAGAGCCGCTAGGTCCCCCACCATTCGATGATGCCCCTGACGAGGATAAGAATGTCTATTAGACTCGTCAGGAGGACCACAACTTAGTTCATTGCAGCATATTGTATGGGCTAGAGCCAGAACTTCGAAAGCGTTTCAAAAACGGCAATGCATTTGATACAATGGGTGAGTTGAAAATGATTTTCAACACACATGCTGCTGTAGAGAGCTACAATGCTTCAGAAAAGTTCTTTAGCTGCATGATGGAAGAGCACAACTCCGTAAGTGAGCATGTACTCAAGATGTCGGGTTACGCCGATAAGCTTGTGTCCTTGGGAATATCGATTCCCATTGACTTAGGCATCCATCGTGTTATGAAGTCTCTGCCACCTAGCTATAAGAGCTTTGTGATGAACTATAATATGCAAGGCATGAAGACGTCTCTCCCTGAGCTTCTGTCAATGCTTAAAACTGCAGGAGTGGAGATCAAGAAGGAACATAAAGTGTTGATGATCAATAAGAACTGGTTTCAAGAAAGACAAGAAGGGTAAATGGAAGGGAAGTAAGGGCGGCAAGCCGGTTGCCGTGCCTGAAAAGAAACCCCGAGTTGGCCCCAAGTCTGATACCAAGTGCTATTATTGTAAGGGGACTGGGCACTGGAAGCGCAACTGCCCCAAGTATTTGGCAGACAAGAAGGCCGGCAAGGCAAACAAAGGTATATATGATATACATGTTATTGATGTGTACTTGACTAGTACTCGCAGTAGCACCTGGGTATTTGATACCAGTTCAGTTGTTAATATTTGTAACTCGAATCAGGGGATGCGGAACAAGCGACCGCTAGCAAGGGGTGAGGTCAAGATGCGTGTTGGCAATGGATCAAGTGTTGATGTGATCGCCGTTGGAACACTACCTCTCCACTTACCGTCGAGATTAGTAGTAAACTTGAATAATTGTTATCTGGTGCCAGCACTGAGCATGAACATTGTATCTGGATCGTGTTTGATGCGAAGTAGTTATTCATTTAAATCCGAGAACAATGGTTGTTCTATTTATATGAATGAAATCTTTTATGGTCATGCACCGATGATGAATGGTTTATTTCTGTTGGATCTCGATAATAGTGTTACACATATTCATAATGTTGATGCTAAAAGGATTAAACTTAATTATGATATATCCGCATATATGTGCACTATCGTCTAGGTCATATTGGCGTTAAACGTATCAAGAAGCTCCATTCGGATGGACTTTTGGAATCACTTGATTTTGAATCACTTGATACATGTGACCCATGCCTTATGGGCAAGATGAATAGAACGCCGTTTTCTGGTTCAATGGAACGGGCGACAGATTTATTGGAAATCATACATTCTGATGTATGTGGTCCAATGGGTGTGTCAGCGCGAGGTGGATATTGTTATTTTGTTACTTTAACGGATGATTTGAGTAGATACGGTTATATCTACTTGATGAAACACAAGTCTGAAACCTTTGAAAAGTTTAAGGAATTTCAGAGTGAAGTGGAAAATCATCGTAATAGAAAGATCAAATTTCTACGGTCCGACCGTGGAGGAGAGTATCTAAGTTACGAGTTTAGCACTCATATGAACGAGTGTGGAATTGTTTCACAACTCACACCTGCCAGAACACCACAGTGAAATGGTGTGTCGGAACGTCGTAATCATACTTTATTGGATATGGTTCGATCTATGATGTCTCTAATGGACTTGTCGTTCTCATTTTGGGGTTATGCACTAGAAACTGCTACATTCACTTTAAATCAGGCACCATCTAAATCCATTGAAAATACACCGTATGAATTGCGGTTTGGAAACAAACCTAAGCTGTCATTTCGTAAAGTTTGGGGATGCGATGTTTATGTGAAGAAACTTCAACCGGATAAACTCAAACCCAAAGCGAAAAAATGCGTCTTCATAGGATACCCTAAGGAAACTATTATGTATTCCTTCTATCACAGATCCGACAGCAAGGTTTTTGTTGCCAAGAATGGATCCTTTCTAGAGAAAGAGTTTCTCGCAAAAGGTGTGAGTAGTCGGAAGGTAGAACTCGAAGAGGTTATCGAACCTTATATTCAAATTATGGCGAGTAGCGCAGCGTCGGAAGTCGTTCCGGAGTTGGCTTCACCAGTTGAAGAGGGAACTAATGATAATGATCATGAAACTCCGAAAGAGAGTACTACCGAACCTCGCAGGTCTAGTAGGACGCGTGCAGCTCCCGAGCTGTACGGAAACCCTGTTATGAATTTCATGGTTGATGAAATTGATGACCCTGCGACGTATGAAGAAGCGATGATGAGCCCAGATTCCAAAAAATGGTTAGAAGCCATGAAATCTGAGATGGAATCCATGTATGAAAATCAAGTTTAGAACTTGGTGGACTTACCTCACGACCGAAACACCATGGAGAATAAATGGATTTTCAAAAAGAAAACTGATGCTGATGGTAAGGTGACCGTCTATAAAGCTCGACTTGTCGCAAAGGGGTTTCGACAAATTCAAGGAGTTGACTACGATGAGACATTCTCTCCCGTAGCGATGCTAAAGTTAGTTAGGATTATGTTAGCAATTGCTGCATATTTTGATTATGAGATATGGCAGATGGATGTCAAAACCGCGTTCCTCAATGGTAATATTGAAGAAGAGTTGTATATGATACAACTAAAGGGTTTTGTCGATCCTAAGGATGCTAACAAGGTGTGCAAGCTTCAACGATCCATCTATGGATTGAAACAAGCATCACGGAGTTGGAATCTCCGCTTTGATGAGGTGATCAAAGAGTTTGGATTTGTCCAAACTTATGGAGAGGCCTGTATTTACAAGAAAGTGAGTGGGAGCAATGTGGCATTTCTGATATAATATGTGGATGACATATTATTGATTGGAAATGATATAGATCTTTTAAACAGTGTTAAAAGTTATCTAAACAGCAAATTTTCAATGAAGGACCTAGGTGAAGCGCCATACATATTAGGCATAAAGATCTATAGAGATAGATCTAGGCGCCTAATAGGTCTATCGCAAAGTACATACCTTGATAAGATTTTAAAGAAGTTTAAAATGGACGGAAGTAAGAAGGGGTTCTTACCTATGTTGTAAGGCAAGACATTGAGTAAGACTCAAAGTTCGGCTACGGCAGAAGAAAGAGAGATAATGGACAAAGTCCCCTATGCTTCAGCCATAGGCTCTATAATGTACGCCATGCTATGTACAAGACCGGATGTGGCACATGCTATTAGTTTGACTAGTAGGTACCAATTGGATCTAGGTTCGGAACACTGGATAGCGGTCAAGAATATCCTTAAGTACTTGCGAAGAACTAACGATATGTTTCTTGTGTACGGAGGTGAAGAAGAGCTCGTCTCTAAGTGTTATGTCGACGCAAGCTTTGACACCGATCCGGATGACTCTAAGTCTCAACCCGGATACGTATTTCTCATGAATGGCAGAGCGGTTAGTTGGAGGAGTTCCAAACAACCTGTGGTGGCGGGATCAACAACGGAGGCCGAATATGTTGCTGCTTCGGAAGAGGCTCAGGAAGCGGTTTAGATGAAGGCGTTCATATCCGAACTAGGTGTGGTTGCGAGCGCGTTGGACCCAATGGTGATCTTTTGTGACAACAATGGTGCCATTGACAATGCCAAAGAACCAAGGTCTCACAAGAATTCCAAGCATATTAAGCGCCGGTTTCACTCCATCCGCGAGCATGTCAAGGATGGAGATATAAAGATTTTAAAAGTACACATAGATCTCAATGTAGCAGATCCGTTGACTAAAACTATCCCTAGAGCAAAACATGATCAACACCAGAACTCCATGGGTGTTATATTTATCATTATGTAATTAGATTATTGTCTATAGTGCAAGTGGGAGACTGAAGGGAATATGCCCTGAGAGGCAATAATAAAGTGTTTATTATGTATATTCCAAGTATATGATAGATGTTTATTTTGCATGCTATAATTGTATTAATACGGAAACGTTAATACATGTGTGTTTAATAAACAAACGGAAAGTTCCTAGTTATGCCTCTCTCATAAACTAGCTCGTTGATTAACAAGATGATCAAGGTTTCCTGATCATGGACATTGGATGTTGTTAATAACGAGGTCACAACATTAGTGTAATGATGTGATGAACATTCATCGGAAGTATAGCATTATGATCAAAGTCATTGAGTTTATATTGCTATAACAACTTACGAAGTGATCCTAATCCTTAGACAATGAGATCATGTCAATCACTAACACCGAAAGAGTTTCTTGATAACATCAAGCGTCACACCGTAACTGGGTGATTATAAAGATGGGTTCAGAACTACTAAAGTGTTATGTTGAGGCCCATGGATCGATAGTGGAATTTGTTTATCCCGATGACGGATAGGTATTCTCTGGGCCCTCTCGGTGATATCACATTGATTAGCTTGCAAGCAAGTGATTTGATCACTAGAATGTTATATCACGGGAACGAGAAAAGAGTACATGTCAGTAACGAGATCAAACTAGGTATGGAGATACCGATGATCGAATCTCGGACATGTTATATATCACGAAAAAAAGGATTAATATACTAGCATAAAAGGTTCTGATGATCACAAGAAAGTCATCGTTGAATGTGTGGGAGTCAGTATGGGTCTCCAGATCCCGCTTCTGATTATTGATCAGAGAGGGGTCTCGATCATGTCCGCATTATTCGCGAACCGTAGGGTGACACACTTAAGAGACACCGACATCCATTTGGAGCAAAAGTTTCATGCAGGAAAGAATAACAAGCGCAGGAATTTATTTCACTAGATACCGAAACAGGTTTTCGGGTGAAATTGCAGAAAGTGTTTTTGCATGTGAAATGAAATACTAGCAACGGGTTATATGTGAATGTTTGTCATTAAATTAATTGAAAAAATTCTGAATAAATAAAAGGAGTTTTATTTAATGAGAGTTTGCATTAAATTTGGTGGAAATTTAATGGGAATTTGAGTGGGATTTTGAGTGGAGGGAATTGAAAGGATTTTTATGAGTGGAGTGTCCACCCACATGAATGAGGGGAGGGCAAGGGGGCAGCCCCCATGCGCCGGCCACCCCCTTGGGGTCCCCCCTCTCCGATAAAAGGCACCCCTCCTCACTTCTCACTCGCACCTCCTCGTGAAGGATCTCTCTCCCCCTCTATTATTTATCCCCCATGGTCTCGGACTAGCGAGATACATGTTCCCGGTGGCTATTCGGCAATAAAGAGTTGTGCTTCCGCTTCATCGCTAGAGCGAGGAGGCGGAGGTTGCTCGGTGCCTCGGACGTGTGTGCGAGCACGGATGCGTCGCTAAGTTGCGGTGCTAAGGACTTCCTCTCGATCTTGAGATCGGCAAGAGATCGTCTACATCAACCACGAGTTTAACTCATTAATCTTTGTCGGTCTTCAAGGGTATGTTCTCTGCGGATATATATCCGCCCGTTGTTTGTAACTAGTAGATAGATCTTGGTACATAGTTGTTCCCATCATAGGAATTTTTTTGTTTTCTATGCTGCGAACCCTATAGTAAGGAACACCGACACTGATGGAGTTCTTTTGGGTACCATAGTAGTACCGGAAAAGAGTAAGACTTGTCCTAATGCCAAGAAATCTCTCACTAAGAAATGCATGAGTACTAAGATCAATCGAGGAATTGGGGGAGGTTATGAAGTTGTACACCGTAGTATTGGAGAACTTCTGTCAAGAACTCTGGTGGTGGGAGCCTGAGGCCACAGTCGACATGCGTCCAGAAGAGGACTCGCTCGCCGTCACGCGGTGCGGGTACATCATCTCTAGTGCCGCTCCACCACGCGATGGCGACGAGGTAGCCCTTGTCCTCCATAGGTTGAATCTCGGCGCTGTCCATGGCACTAGGGACCCAAAGGCCCGACAGTTTTCTTTCGTCTGTCGCCGTCACGCTCACTGCCTCCGCCCTCCAGAACTTGACGATGGCTCCATATCACTGGAGAAGGTCAAAGATTGGCGTTGGGGTTTTTTGGGTGCATGGAGGAGAGAAGATGCGGAGTGCTCGAGGAGTATGAGTAGGCAATGAAGAAGCAGCGAGGAATGAATCCGGGAGAGAGATCTCTACTTTAATAACCTCCACGCCAAGATTCACGCTGGATCCGCGCGATTTGCGCCACACATATGAGAGAGAGAGAGAGAGAGAGAGAGAGAGAGAGGCTTCCTCGCGACGCCTCCGCCCCCTCGATTCTTGTGTGGGCATTGAAACAGTGTTCTATTTTGTGTAAAACAGACCCACCAACGGTCGTGCTGACAGGATGTTTGTCAGTGACAAGACCTGGCCTAAAAAGTTGTTAGACAACACGATATTGTTTAAATCCGGCTCATGTTTTGAAACGAGCAAGGAAATGGCTAAAGTCAAGGAGACATATTCGACTCAAATGAGACTCGGAATCCTACACTACTGGATAAATTTATTCGGGAACCCTTCAAGATTCTCAAGACGAAGAAACCATCAAGCTAGACGATTTATCTGACTTTAGATCTTGGAGACTTCCGGGGCCTACTGTTGGGGATATACTTTCCGGGTATACCCATAGGACTCACTGACCAGGTTGGCCCACCTACGGGTTAGAGCTTTGCTCCACGGGCGTCCCAGTCAGGAAAAAAGGAGTCACTTCCGGCTATGACAAGGTCCATAAGAGTTACTGACTTAGGCCTATAGTATTACTTGTACTCCAAGCTGTATCTAATTACCGACTCTGTAACGTAGCTTGTAGGTCTCTCCTATAACCCTAGGCCCTGATGAATATATAAACCGGACCTGAGGGATCCTTTAGGGCACCAGATCATAGATCAACCACAACCAACTCGCACAGGCGAACCTCTCTTATAATCTGTTGTAACATCCGACTTTCGCCGATATATTACTGGGTTGCTAGCAGGAGTAGGATCCGATCACCGCAGTCGGATCTGAACCTAGGTAAACTTGTGCTCACCGCTCCCGTAACACCGTACGGCTCACATCTCATCTTATCAACGCCTTCAGGACCCCTATGTCGTACTTATCGACAATTTGATGGCAAAGTCGCTTTGGTGTAGCAAGTCACACCATGAGATTCACAAAAATCCCAAATCATATGGTTGAAGTGTCTAAGCACACCCTTCATATGTTTTCCCCCTTGGGATGAGTGATATTTATCATGTCCATCACAAAAAAATTCATAAGTTTCGGACATTGAGGTTATAGGAAGCCCCTCCAAGTTTAGCATGCATGTTTTTACTATTTGTTCCTTTGTAAGACAAAAGCTAAAAGATCATACTCATAGACATAAAAGCTCTAGTAATTTTTATGTTTTTATATAACATAAATGAAATGCAAAACAATAATAAACCAAATGGATATTTTCTGTGTTTTCAAACAAGTAAAAAACAAGAACAGAAAAATAACAATACAACTAAACCTATTTTGCAAGATCTAAAAGGAGAACTTATGACAAAAATATGTGTCTGCCAACATGATGGGATTTTAAGCGGTAGAGTTCTGTAGCAAGTGTCATTTCCTCACAAAGATGACTCATGGTCGATTATGGAACACAAAGATCTCACAATGATCCTTCACCTTTTCCAAGCAATACCTCTAAAATAATAAATATCGCAAATAGGCTACATATGCATGTATCTACATACGAAAACGTGTCTAGATACATGTATATATAGATAAATATGTGACATTTATTTCCAAATGAAGGGAGTATATATGAAGATGTCATTGTAATTGTTGCTTTTCAAATACAATTAATGACATTTTACGGTTATGTTCTTTCGAAGTTTCATATCTGTATATGTGCTTTTACTCTCTGTGAATTATTTGAAATGGTAACATGACACCACTTCAATTTAGCAAATAGTTTTACAAGAATGCATAATAATTTTTACAAGTATAAGATAATTTTAGATTTTTTTTGTAGTAGGAGCTTTACATGAGGGTAATTATTGATAAGATCCAAAATATTTTTCTAAAAAATAAATATGATCTTTTTTATGAAAAACTTACTAGACATGATTGCCTAATTTAATTGATGTGAAAAGTCACTCATGGACCAGCTAGGGCATATCATTCAAATTATGTCATTATGATAAATAAGTTTTCGGTTTAACAACACAAACTGCAAGTACTATGACTTGAACTCAGCTGGATCGAAATAAAACACCCATCTCCATCACCAGGTTATGCCTCAATTTATTATGAATATTTAGTTAAATATATTATGAATAACACTTGGCGCCAATACATGCCTTGTGAATTTTTTTAATCAGGACCTCAGTCCGTTTTTTTACACCCACCTCCAAAAAAAGATATTATCGGAGTCGGCTAGTTCTTTGGGTCGTCCCTCCGCTGACATTAGAGGAGGCCCATCATGGTAATTGGTAACCGCCACCAATAATAAAATTTTGTTGAGTTGAGCTGGTTTTCCAATCACATAGTATCGTATTACTGGAGTCTTGTTTAAACTTTTGCCGCCTCTATCTAAAGAAACATTATTGGAGACGATCATTTATTTGGAGGCGTCTTTCCTTGGAAAGCAAGGACGACATTTAGGGGAGTTTGTTTTTACCGGCTAGAACCGACTCGAGGGACTGTCTCCAAAGGTCGTTTTCTACAAGTGAAGTACTCCCTCGGTCTCATATTATAAAATGTTTTAACTTTTATAAAACGACTGTATCTAGACTTTTTTTAGTGTGTAAGTTTATTCCGAACTACACACTAAAAGATGTCTAGATACATTTCATTTCTCATAAGTTAAAACATCTTATATTTTAAAACTGAGAGAGTATGTTTTTATTTTTACATTAATGTAAAAATAATTTATTATATCTAATTACTTTAGTGCTAAAAATAATTTATAATATGAAAAAACTTTTGTTGGAATGAAAATGTTCATGCATATCAAAAATTATATTTATTTTTTTAAATAAAAATCAAAGGTTAAAAAAGGTGTTCAATTCTCTATAAGGGTATGAAAAAAATCACGGATTCACAAAATTGCTCATTTATTAGAAAATAAGGTTGACGGGTTGAAAATTATTTTCAGCAGACCGAAACAATATTCACCTGTCCAAAAACATATTCATGGCTTTGAAAAATTTCCTCATGAGTTCAAAAGAAATGTTGAAGAGCTGGAAAAAAATATGTTCATGTAATACCAAAAAGAATAAAAATAAAAAAATAAGAAAAGTAAAATATAATTTTTAATTTTTATAACTTTTTATACTTCTGTTGATAATTATTAATAAATCGATAAAATCTTATTATAAAAAAAGGTAAACAAAAAACAAAAGCAGAAAAACAAGACAGAAAAAAGAGAAAAGAATAATAAGTGTTACTGCACTGTGGCACATCAGAAGCCGCACGGGAAGTAGCGCGCTACTACTCGCATTAAGCGAGAAATAGGGGTGCTTGCTGCTAACACTTGAAGCGGCACCAGCAGCCAACGTCACCTGAAGTGGGCGCTAGATGGGCTGGCCCATTACGTAGCCAACATTGCTATACTGGTCTATTTCTTCCTTTTTCAGCTTGTCTAAATATTAAATAAAATTAAATCGAAACAACTTTTAGATCTAAAACAAATTTCATGTTTTAGAAAAAAACCTAAAAAACCATCGGCACGTGAAATGGACCGGTCCAACAGAGAAGAGCCGCTGTGCAGCGCAGCGGACGGCAATTAGCATTTCGTGAGAAATAGTGACTGCGGTCATAACACTCCGCGTGGGCTGCCAAAGCATCTAAGCTGGATCTAAGTTACTGGTAGTGGCCCATCAGAACCACAAACTCGACAAGTTCCCAACGTCTGGAGTTCTCAAAATAAAAATTGAAAAGTTCCCGAAGCCTGGAATGTGGATCACGATCAGTCAGACGACTCACCCAAAGGCAAAGATTTGTTTAGAAGCTAATCCAGCTAGCCGTAGTCACACCATAGTATTTTTTTCCCCAGGAACTGCATAGGTTGTCGTGCCCCCTGTGGAAAGAAGCAAATCTTAAGCCAGCCTAACGAGCTCGCTTTCCCCCTAAACAAACCAATCAACCTGGGGACTCGCAGAGAATCAAATCAAGCTACTCCTAAAACCCTCACTCATGCGATCCACGCAGGAGGAAAAGGCGACGATACGATCTCGCTTGCTCCACATAAAGTCGGCCGCTACCTTCCGTCCGGGACACTGTGCAGTGTGCACTGGCTTTCTGCAAGATTCTGCCTAAGCCAATACCCTTTTCTTCCCCGGTTAGCTTAGCATCGTGATTCTGTCTTGCCCAATAGCAATGGCGGCATGGCGCCATTGTGTTTATCTTTATGTTTTCAAAGTTATCTTGCAGAAAGCACAGAAGTATAGCCTCTTGGGGTTCTGGTAGCTATAGGTAGTTTGTTCTACAAAAACCAACACTTGCCACTACCATATCTTTACTGATGATGGGAACCTCGCGTGCACGGCAATACGGCATCGCCATGGCCGGCAGAGCAGGAGAAAAGAAGAAACGACCCAGCCGAGATAGATCCGCCCGCCTCGTTACAGGAGCAAGCCAGCCAAGTGTTGAGCCCATCCATGTTGACATAAACAAGCCAAAGAATTAAGCACTCGTAGGATACTGTTGCTTGGGAAGTGAAATCATGGGGCTATAATTGCATGGGGAATCAGCCGAGAGAATCCAATAGCTAGGGGTATCTTCCCTTTGCAGCAGTCCTGGTTTACCACTCCTTTTAAGGAGAGGATCTCCTCTGTTTGGACTTGTTTTATTAATTTATTTACACCTCACCCCTTCTTTTGCAGCATGCGTACAAGATCTGCCGCAGTGATGCAGGGCATTGCCTTCCTCCTTGTATCTATTTGCTGCATCACTGTAAGTTATGTCTGTACAGTATCTTCTGAAGACGACTGAAGATCTCTGCATTTTCTGCAACCATGCATCATCTAATGCTTGGATCTGCATCCAGGGAAACACAGGACAGTGTCAGCAAGGGAAAATCTTCAGCATGCATGCACGCACGCACCGCACGAAACATGATGCAATCTATCTCATATCTCATGCCCTGTTCTAAGGCACATCACAAGATGCTTTCCCTTTTCGTTGCTTTACGCCTATACGACTCACTCAGCATTTTCTTTTTGCTAGCTACCACGTCTTCTTCTACCATTTTTATGAAAAACACGGACACGTTGCAGCTAGCCCTGCCACTGAGGGCGCGCACCGCCCGATTCAATTCAAGTGGCATTGAGTTTGCATGCATGGAGAATCTGATGCTCTCTGGCCATGAAAAGACTCTATCCTAATCTATCCTTTCCTTTCTTTTGCATATTCCGCTGGTGTCAAGAAAAGGCATAGGGAGGTGAGTTGACAATTGACTTTGACCGTTCTGATCCAGGTTCATGACATGCAAGGCCCTCTGAAAACCTAAAAGGACTGTAGCGGTGTCCACCACAGAAGGCAGCTTATGTAGATGCTCTGACCAAAATGTTCACGCAAGAAAACAAGCATACAATATGCACACTCGTTGTTTAACTCTTTTTGTCTTATATAATATGGCCAAGTAACTTGCTATTTTAAGATGGTTTAAGCTGTAAGATAATATGACACAATATTGGGGGATACCTCAACGCACGGCGTGGGATCCTGGAGCTTCTCATTATATAGACAAAACAGAGTTACATGTGGGGTTAGATGCAAACTAGGGTTATTAGATACAAACTAGGTTAATCCACTAAACATGGTTACATACGTCACGTATTCTGACAGCCCCCCTCAATCTCAACTGGGGACAATATGTTGAGATTGCATTTACACTCTTCAAACAGAGGAAGGGGCAAAGGTATAGTGAATATATCTGCAAGCTGATCTTTTGAGGACACAAATCGAACCTACAGTGAGCAACTTGCTCTCGAACAAAATGAATATTGATTTCAATATGCTTTGTTCAAGCATGAAAGACTGGATTAGACGAGAGATAGGTAGCACCAATGTTGTCACACCACAAGATAGGTGAAGACTGTTGTCGAACACCAAGTTCCTTCAACAGCGCCTCAATCCAAATTACCTCGGCTGTCGCATCAGCAATCGCCTTGTATTCGGCTTCTGTACTAGAGCGAGAGATCGTAGTTTGTTTGCGAGCACTCCAAGCAACCAAGTTAGCTCCATAGAACACTGCAAAGCCCCCGTGGATCGACGGTCATCCACATCACCAGCCCAGTCAGCATCAGAGAAGGCCGAGAGGGCTGGAGAGGAGGAGGGACGAAGATGCAAACCATGACCAAAGGAGTGCTTGAAAAATCAAAGGATCCGTTTAACAGCAGCAAGATGATCCTCTGTAGGGGAGTGCAGAAACTTACATACTCGATTCACAGCAAACGAGATATCTGGCCGAGTCAAAGTGAGATATTGCAGACCACCAACTATGCTACGATAATCGGTGGCGTCATCGGGACCAAGGAAGGGACTGTCCACATGAAATAATTTGGTGGTTGCAGCCATAGGTGTCATGGCGGTGTTGCACTTAAGCATCCCGACGCGTTTGAGCAGATCTGTGGCATACTTCCGTTGGGTAAGTGTAAGGCGAGAAGAGGAACGGGCAACCTCCAAGCCCAGAAAGAAATGAAGAGGACCAAGGTCTTTAAAAGAAAATTCTTGGCAAAGATCAAGCACCAGGCGGTCAATAGCACACTGAGTAGAATTGAGCACAATAATGTCATCAACATAGATAGGTAGATAGATGGTCACATCAGGTCGTTGGAGAATAAATAGAGACGTGTCAGCAGTCGATAGTATGAACCCATGCTGACGAAGGACAATCCCAAGACGAGCATGCAAAGCACGCGGAGCCTGCTTCAGACCATAGAGGGCCTTGTCGAGGTGACAAAGGTGATGAGGACGCTCAGGATCCTCAAAACCAGGTGGTTGGCGCATAAAGACTTCCTCTTCCACGAGCTCATTGAGAAATGCATTCTGGATGTCCAACTGACGAAGAAACCAGCCACGGTAAACAACAATAGAGAGAAATAAGCGAATAGTCGTAGGCTTAACCACCGGGATGAATGTGTGATGAGCACAGCAGTAAGTTTTCCCTCAGTTATGAAACCAAGGTTATCGAACCAGTAGGAGGAAGAAAACAACTTCCAAGGTGTTGCCAGCAACTTAGAATCCTGCATAACACAAACTCAAGACTTTTCCCAAACTTACAGTGAGGTTGTCAATCTCACTGATTTGCTGAAAACAAATGATTAAACGTATGGTGTGGAAGATAATGGTTGCTTGCAGAAAGTAAACAGTAACAATAGATGATTTAAGAATGGTAAAGATTGGACCGGGGTCCATAGTTCACTAGAGGTGTTCTCCTTAAGATAAATAACATAACATGCTGGGTAAACAAATTACAGCGGGGCAATTGATAGGACTGAGCAAGGCATAACAATGCAATACTAGACATTCATGATCCTATGAGATTTGATTGGGCATTACAACAATATACATAGACCGCCATCCAAATGCATCTATGACTAGTAATCCACCTTCAGGTTATCATCCGAACCCCCTCTAGTATTAAGTTGCAAGCAACGGATAACTGCATTAAGCAATGTGTGTAAAGTAAACAATACAATTGTTCCATGAACAAAAGATTGTTGTTCTATCCCTAGTAGCAACAGCACATCTACAACCTTAGATATTTCTGTCACTTCCCCGGATTCAATAGAGGCATGAACCCACTATCGAGCATAAATACTCCCTCTTGGAGTCAATAGCATCTACTTGGCCAAGATAGCTACTAGAAACGGAGAGTATGCAAGATCTCAAACAACGAAGACATGATAGAATCAATAATCAATAAGACATGATAGAATCAATAATCAATCTGACATAGTAATCTCAATATCCATCGGATCACCGCAAACACAACATGCATGATTACAAATAGATGATCTTGATCATGAACGGAGCCCACAAGATCTAAACATGATAGCACAAAGGAGGAGAAACATCTATCTAGCTACTTTATGGTGTAGGGGTTCGTAGCATGGAAAACAAAAAAAATTCTACCGCATGCACACAAACAAGCCAAGATCTATCTACTAGATTGTAGCAACGAGTCGATTAGAGTACTCACCCTCGAAGATTCCAAAGCGATTAACGAGAGTAGATTCTCATGGGTGATGTAGTCGTACACTTGCCGATCTCAAGATCGCGTAGACGATCCTTCCAGCACCGCGTTCTGGCAGCGCTTCCGCAGTTGGACACACGTTTGGTACTCGATAAATACCTTCCTCTCCCTTTTTTAGCAGGCAGCGGAGGTTTTAGTTCTCTCCTCGCGATTCCGGCAGCACGACGGCGTGTGAAAGGATCGTATGGGCACCTAGAGGGGGGGTGAATAGGTGCTACTTCAAATTTTCTTCTTTTTCAAATTAAGGTTTGACAATAAGGTAAATTCTCTAGATAATGCAACTATGGTGAATTTACCTATATGACAATTATGCAAGAGCTACCACAACACAAAGTAGTAACGAGTAAGTAAGGTGCGGTAAAGGATAGAAGTAACCGAAAAGTGGACGCAGAGACACAAGGATTTGTTTCCCGTAGTTCCTTCCTTTTGAGGGGAAGTACGTCTACGTTTGGAGAGGGTTTGGTTTCTAACCACCAACGCCACGAAAGGCCTCCCTTGTTCTCCGATGAATCTCACCCCAACAGGATCGATTCACCTTCCACTATATCGGCAACCTTCAAGGTGGAAGCCGGCACCGTTACAAGTTTGGGGCACACATCCACAACTTAATCGGAGGCTCCCAAATACAAGCAAGTTGTCAAAGCAATCAAAGACAATCTTGTAAGAACCAAAACAAGAACTAGGGTTTCCAACAAAACACTAGAGAAAAGGGGCCCTCAATGAAATGAGGGGGAAATGAAAATCTCTTTTGGTGAAGTAGTAGATCGGGGCATCCTCCTTCGATTATCCAAAGATCAAGGACTTTGGATGGTGGAATGAGGAGATCTTGAAGATTTGAGTGGCTCCAATGGTGGTCTTGACTTTAATGTGTTTGAGCAACTTGTCCCAAGGTAGGTGGAGGGGTATTTATACCCCTCCACAGAATCTGGTCGTTGGAGCATTTATTGAAGCGGTAGTACCGGAAGTTCAAGCGATACTACCGGAGAACTCCGGTACTACCGGACCTGGTATCGGACCACCCTTTTTCAAACTTCATTAAGTCCTGCCCACAGCGGTACTACTATTGATGCTACCGGGAAGCGGTAGTACCGCAAGTGGCAACCGGTACTACCGGACATAGAGGAATTAGCAGTTTTTCAGACGAAAAAACTCTGTGTCACGCCAGGTAGTAAAATGCGGTACTACCGCATTTTGCTACCTAGGCAGACAGAAGCTTTTTGCCAATATACAAAAGTCTCTGCCTCGAGCGGTACTAAAATGCGGTACTACCGCATTTTAGTACCGGAGCACACAGAAGCTTTTGACAACCTCCAAAAAGTCTTTGCATGGTGCGGTACTAAAATGCGGTAGTACCGTATTTTAGTACCGGAACAGGCAGAAGCTTTTTGACAATTAGTCACAGCCTTCTGTCGCATCCGGTAGCACTTTTTGGTACCGCGCCAGGCAGACAGTTTTTGGACATTGCAAATCCTTTTTAATGCACCTGCGACACACTTAGCAAATCATTAGTCCGATATGTGAGTTGTTATCAAACACCAAAATCACTGGGGATAGCAAATGCTCTTTCAATCTCCCCCTTTTTTGTGTTTGATGACAACACACATTTTGCAGTGAAATCTAGTGATGACAAGATATAGATGGGGCTCCCCCTAGATATGTAGAAACAAGCCCCATACACACTAACAAGCTACCTGGGAGTAGAAGTCGCACATAGAGCACATACCTTTGCTAAACAACATGTGATGACCAATATTGATTAGGAATGGGGAAGGTCGTCACATAGGATGGATCCAAACAAGAATAGCCATATTACACACAAGATGGATCCATACGATAACCACACAGTCTTACCATACATAGCACAAATAGTTAGTTCACACATAGTAAGTCACACATAATAAGAGGCAAACAAATAAAGTTCATAAGCGGATAAAAACAATGGCAAGAACGAGCTTGTGACTTTTCCCTCGCAAATCCCGCATACCTAATGTGCAACTTCTCCCCCTTTGGCATCAAGACGCCAAAAAGGTACAAGAGCAACAATAACGCCCCGGAGATCACTCGTCATCATCATCAACCCAGTCTTCCCATGCATCATCATGAGGTGGCGGGGCACGAAAGGAGGAGGTGGCATCATCTTCCCAGTTGCTGTGCTTGGAGATCCATTGGTCTTCTGGGGTAATGTTGTTATCGGAGCCCTTGGAAACGGTCAAGCCTTGAGCCTCCATCATTTCCTTCTGACGAGCACAGGACTTCTTGGCATATACATGGGCCTCGTACATGCGTTTCTGATTTTACACTTGGAAGCAGAATATCTTCTTGAGTTTGGCCTCAAACCTCTTAGCCCAAGATGGATGTGCGGACTGGCGACGTGAGACCACAAATGCAGCAGCCTGCTGTGCATCAGCTGCATCACCTGACTCCTCCTCAACCGGGTTCCCATCCTCATCAACAATCTGACCATCAGCATTGCGTGGTTTGAGATGGGTCTTGATCAACAGATTCTTGTGGCGGTGAGTGGCAAGACGAAGAGAAGGCAAGTCACGGGCAATCACAGGGCACTTGCTAATGATGAGATCCATGATGTATGGAGCAAAAGGAGGCACCCTCCTCTGAAAAGTGGCGCAGACCATTTCATTCCAAATAACATCCATCACATCCATAGGTAGGCCAGAGTCACGGTGGTGATAGGTGGCCATCATAATATCGACCATGAAAGCATGTATCTCATCAACATTCCTAGCACGAGGGGCGACAGTCTCACGAAAGATGCGGTGCAAGATGTCATAAGTAGGGAGGAGCCCTTTGATCTTTCTAGGGATTCCGCGCCCCTGGATGTATAGTGGGGCAAGCACATCTTTCTTCATGGGACGATCATTGGCGTGGCACCGAAAGCCAATGGGAATGTCCTTGCCACGGTCTTCGTACCCGAGGATAGCCCCAAACTCAGCCAACGTTGCTTGCTTGACAACACCCTCGGTCATCCAAGTGAGAGTCCGAGTATCATTCTTGGCAAAGTGAACGGTTGCATAGAACTGAGCAATGAGCATTGGATCATAGTTGCACCGGAACTCCATAATGGGAAGCAAGCCAATGTTGGTGCAAATGTCAAGGGCCTCACCAAAGTAGTTCAGATTCTTCCTCACATGATTCATCTTGATCCATTTTTGAGGAACCACAATTTTGTCATCTTTCATGAGAATCTCATGGAACACCCGCTCCTGAAAATCCGTAAAGAAGAGGCTATTTTCTCGAGCATGAGAGCGAGCTGTCCCATATGGACTGACCACCCGCAGGGCATGAAATTCTGTCTCGGACAAATCAGACAGCAGCTTTGGCCCAGATGGCCCGGAACTGTGGCTCTTGCGAGGACCGGAAGGAGGAGGAGGTGGAGGATCTTTACCATGACCAACACTTTGCTTGACCCCCCCACCCCTACGACCACGAGTTGTTGGCAGTTTCAGACGGGCACTAGGTTGAGGCATGACCTCCTCTTCTGACTCGGTCTCAGATTCTGACTCATAGTCCTCGACCTCATAGTGAGATTTGGAGCGCTTGCGCGATCCCCGGGAACCCCCTGCACCTGTGAAAGAACGAGGGAGATAGCATAGGGGTAAGGGCACAAGAACCTGAGACAAACAGAGGATGGAACTTTGTGTTTTTGAAAAAAAAATTGTTGCCAGTACAGGGCGGTAGTACCAGACCTGCACCAGCGGTAGTACCGGAAAAAGATTCCCGGTACTACCGGCCCGCGACCATAGTGCAGATCTAGACTAGAAATCCATGTATGGGCAGTAAATTTGTTGTAAAACACGATTTCCATCAGACAAAGTGATAGATCTGGTAGATAGCACACGATACAACCTCAAGAATGCGAGTTTTAACCAAGAATCAAAGTTACCCTAGATTCAATGGAGAAAACAAGTGAGAAGATGAGGAGGGCGGTAGTACCGGTGTCCATGACGGTGGGGAAGAAGGAGGAGCCCGCAGGGAGGCCGGATCCGGTGTGGATCCGGGAGAGGGAGGGAAGAGCAGGGTTCCTCCGGCGTCCTCTGGCTCCGGTGGTGGCGCTGGTGAGGAGTGGAGACGAGGGATGAATGAGGCACTGAGGGGTGCCTCTCCCCCGTCTCCAGTCTTAACCGACACGCACAAGCGGTAGTACCGGTTCCAGGGACGGTAGTACCGGAGGTACCAACCGGTAGTACCGCACCTGGGAAGTTTCCAGGCAGGACCCTAGAAACAATACCAGAGGCGGTAGTACCGCTAGCAACGTCCGGTAGTACCATTTGGCGGTAGTACCGCATATGAGATCCGGTAGTACCGTGACCATCATGACAGAGAGCCAAGATACATAAAATGAAAGGTTCTTGTGCAGAGTAGATGGGTTTTGTTGGGGGGTAAGAATGGCATGGGTTTAGAGAGTCACGCTGATATGGGCCAATGCACTCAAAAAATTGCTAAAAACATATGGAGAGCCAAATGTGAGTGCACGACCAAAAGAACAACACCAACTAGAGGATGACAAACATGAGTAAGAACCAATTCAAAAAGTGACAAACACGAGTAAGCACATCAACCTCTCGATTGAGAGGGGGGGCGGTGGCCTAGGCCACCATATTTGAGTATACTCGGCTTGGCACCACGAAGATATATCTTGGGTCCATTACCGAAACTCATCATTAAGCTCACATATCACAAAATGATATTAAGAGGAATGATTTTGTTTAATTTGCGCATAATGGGGGAGGGATAGTCCAATCAATTAGGACCGCACTCCCCCTATGCCCATGCCTACACCTAAACCAAATATGGGTCGAGTATTAGGTGAGAGCGCAAGATAGTCAAGTCAAGCTCCTTGAATCTACGATATTTAGTTCATTCCTCAAGTAGCAAAACCTTGCTTCATCAAGTGGCTTCGTGAATATATCGGCAAGTTGATCTTTGGTAGAAACATAGGATAGATCAATATCACCTCGAGCAACATGATCTCTAATGAAGTGGTGACGAATCTCAATATGCTTTGTCCTTGTGTGATCCACCGGGTTGTATGCAATTTTGATGGCACTTTCATTGTCACATAGAAGAGGCACTTTGTCACAATGGACGCCGTATTCCTTTAAAGTTTGCCTCATCCATAGAAATTGGGTGCAAGCACTAGCAGCAGCAACATACTCGGCTTCGACAGTGGAGAGAGATATACAATTTTGCTTCTTAGAAGACCAACATACCAAGGACCTACCAAGGAATTGGCACGCCCCGGAAGTTTATTTTCTATCATCCTTGTCCCCCGCCCAATCCGAATCCGTGTATCCACAAAGATCAAATGTTGAACCTCGAGGATACCAAAGACCATAAAATGGGGTATGAACTAAATATCGAAAGATTCTCTTGACCGCCATTAAATGGCTTTCCTTAGGAGCCGCTTGATATCTTGCACACACACCTACACTCAACACAATATCGGGTCTAGATGCACAAAGGTAAAGCAAAGAACCAATCATAGACCGGTATACCTTTTGATCCACATCTTTACCATTTGGATTTTGTTCTAGATGAGTCTTTGTATCCATGGGAGTAGGAGCTCCATTCAAATCTTGCATTTTGAATCTCTTGAGCATATCTTGAGTATACTTGGCTTGGTTGAAGAATGTTCCTCCTCTAACTTGCTTGATCTCAAAACCAAGAAATACTTTCAACTCCCCCATCAAAGACATCCGGAACCTACTAGTCATAAGCTTTGAGAATTCATCATTAAAAGCTTTGTTAGATGAGCCAAAGATAATATCATCAACATATATTTGGCATACACAAAGCTCCCCATTGACCCTCTTAGTAAAAAGAGTGGGATCGATTTTCCCAACCTCAAAGCCACGGTCAAACAATAACTCTCTAAGGTGCTCATACCACGTGCGTGGGGCTTGCTTGAGCCCATAGAGCGCCTTATCAAGTTTGTAGACATGGTTTGGGAAGTTGGGGTCCTCAAATCCCGGGGGTTGCTTAACATATACCAATTCATTTAAAGGACCATAAAGGAATGCACTTTCTACATCCATTTGTTCCAACTTAAAGTTATGATGTGCCGCATAAGCAAGAAGGATACCGATGGACTCAAGGCGAGCCACGGGTGCATAAGTCTCTCCATAATCAATGCCTTCAATTTGAGAATACCCTTGTGCAACCAATCTAGCCTTGTTCCTTACTATAATTCCATGCTCATCTTGCTTGTTCTTGAATATCCACTTTGTTCCAATAACATTGCGGCAATCCTTTGGCTTCTCAACTAACTTCCACACTTTGTTTCTCTCAAAGTTGTTGAGCTCTTTGTGCATAGCTTCTAACCAATCCGAATCTTCAAGAGCTTCCCACACGTTCTTTGGTTCAATCATGGAGATGTGTGCTTGGTGTTCACTGAACCTCTTCAATTTGCTCTTGTGGAAATTCCTTTCCTTAGATCTCCAACAACATTTTGGAGGGTGTGGTCTCTTATTTCCAACATTCTTTCTTTTCTAGCTTCACGACGAGCATGGATCTTCTCATTTTTTCTTGGAGGACCCTCTTCATCATTTTGATCCTCGTCTTGACCATCAACTTGACCTTGATCATCATTGGAGTCATCCTCTACATTGGTAGGCAAGGATTGACCTTGGTCTTGATCAAGTGCTCTTATAGCATCAATTTGAGCTTGTCTCAAAACAGTTTGGATGGATCTTCCTTGACAAATTGACTTGGCACCACTTGACAACCCATCGAATGGACCAAGCTCCCTTTGACTAGAGTTCACACATTGATCACTATGTTGAGGGTCCACATCTTGTCTTTGGCTTGAGTCAATGTACTCTTCGGTAGATGGAGCATGTTGAGGTTGTGAAGATGAGGGCTCCACTCGAGTGGAGCATAGTTCTTCTTGATCCGCCATAAGGGGTTCCTCAACGGGGCGGATATAACCCACACCCATTCTTCCTATGGCATCCCGAGGCATTTCATCATCTGCATCACAAGCATCAACACGCCCCCCTTGGGTACCATCATATTCTTCGAAGGTCACACTACAAGATTCTATGACGGCTCCGGAGATCTTGTCATAGATTCTATAAGTGTGAGATTCGAGACCATAGACAACAAAAATACCCTCTAATGCTTTAGACTCGAATTTAGACAAACGAACACCTTTGATGAGATAGAAACACTTACAACCGAACACCCGGAAGTAAGATATGTTGGGCTTGTTACCGCTAAGTATCTCATATGGAGTCTTGTTGATTTTCTTGCGGAGGTAGAGTCGGTTTGAAGCATGGCAAGCAGTGGAGACGGCTTCGGCCCAGAAGTTGTATGGAGATTTAAACTCCGCCAACATGGTCCTAGCCATCTCAATAAGAGTCCGGTTCTTCCTTTTGGCCACACCATTTTGTTGAGGGGTGTATGCAGCGGAATATTGATGTTTAATCCCCTCATCACTAAGGAAATCATTCAAGGTGTAGTTCTTGAACTCGGTGCCGTTGTCACTCCTTATAATCAACACGGGAACATTGTGTTGCCGTTGAACCAAGTTGATGAAGTCGATAAAAGTCCTTTGAGTTTCACTCTTCAACTTGAAGAAATAAACCCAAGAGTATCTTGAAAAGTCGTCAACAATCACCAAACAATATTTCTTCCCTCCAAGACTTGCATGAGATGGAGGACAAAATAGGTCCACATGGAGGAGTTCCAAGATCTTGTTAGACTTGATTTGGTTCGTGGGCTTGTGAGGAGCGTCATGCATCTTCCCTAGAGCACATGCCCTGCAAACACGATCTTTGGCAAAGGAAACATTTTCTTTTAGTCCAACAATATTGCCCTCTTTATGGAGACTTTGCAAAGTTCTCATATTGACATGGGCTAGTCGGCGGTGCCATAGCCAACCCACATCGGCCTTTCCGTATAAGCACATCGGACCTGCAGTGGCTTGCCCCGAAAAGTCCACCACATACAAGTCATTTTCGATGTACCCAACGAAAGCGACCTTGAGAGACTTGCTCCACATGAGGACCACAATATCATCATCAATAAAGACGGCAAAGCCTATCTTTCCCAGAGCACGGACTGAAAGTAAATTGTATCCAAGGGTTTCAACAAGCATGACGTTCACGAGTGTAATGTCGTAAGCCACCACTACCTTGCCGAAACCCATTACCTTAGACTTTGACTTGTCGGCATATGTGATGGTGATTTGATCTTCATTTGGCACCAAGTCCTTGACAATAGACGAGCTTCTGGTCATATGACTTGTGCAACCACTATCGATCACCCATTTTGACCCTCCGGAAGCATAAGTCTACAAAAGATCAAGCTAGTTTTTAGGTACCCATTTTTCAATGGGTCCTCTTTTGTTAGCAACAAGGGTCTTGGGAACCCAAATAGACCAAGCAATATAACCATCATAAGGGCCAACATATTGTGCATACACATCACCATAATAATCACGCATTAGAACATAGTGAGGGTTAGCACTTCCCGCAAAATCATCATGAGACATAGTTTTACCATTTGTGGTCTTACTCTCCACAATGGTCTTGTTGGTCTCTTGTGCGGGCTTGTCCTTCTTCTTCTTGTTGTTCTTCTTCTTTGTTTTGGAGACAAAACCAATGCCCCCTTTATCACCACTACGCCTTTGCTTGCTCAAAAGATCATCAATAGACTTGTTGCCTTGTGGAAATGTGGCCTTAGCAAGCTCCCCCTTCAACCTAGCATTCTCTTCAAGAATAGTTGTGCTACTAGATGGAATGAAGTTACTAGGTGAAGGAATATTGGCCAATTGAGTTTGAAGCGTTTCATGGGACTTTGTGAGTGACAAGAGATCACTCTCCAAGGCCTTGTGGGCCTTGTTAAGCAAGCTAAAGTCATCGGCAAGTTTTTCATGAACCACACCAAACTCAATCTTGTCCTTTTTAGCTCTTTTATATTTAGCAATAACATGATCACGCTCTTTGAAGAGTTTGTTAACAATAATGCCATTGGACTCATCAAGCCCTTCAAGTTTTAATTCAAGTGACAACCTAGTTTCTTGTTCTTCTTCTAGAGCATTGTTTAGGGCCTCTAGCTCAATCATATGTTCATGCCCAAGTTTGCATCTTACATCTAGAAGCTCTTGAGTATGTGATAGTTGATCTAAGATGTTTCCAAATGTAGCTTAGCGTCACCTTCTAGGTTAGTCATAAACTCATCAAAGGCAATTAATTCCTTTTTAACATCAAGAGACATCTCATCATCAATTTCATCATTATCTAAGTGAGTAGAGCGGGATGATGAAGATACCTCTGTTCCTCTTGCCATAAGGCAAGTGGCATTCTTGGTGGAGGAGTTCTCATTTGGAGAATCGAAGAGTGAGAATGTCGGAGTAGAGGTGGTGGCAAGAGCAGCCACACCATGAGAAGTTTCCTCTTTGTCATCTTCATCATCTTCATTGTCGGAGGAGTATTCTTCATGAGTGATCAAGACAATTTCTCCCGGCTTCTTGTTGATGGGATTATTTTTGATGAAAGGTTTCTTGTATGGTCCCTTGAGAGTCTTCTTCAACACAAGCTTTCCACCATGATCTTCTCTCTTCTCATAGGGGCAACTAGCCACAAAGTGGTAGCGGTCACCACAATTGAAGCAAGTTCTCAATCTTGTGGTATTCTCTCTTTTCCCATTTGGATTGCTTCTCTGTTCCATTTCCATCTTGGCCTTGGCAGGGTTCTTCCAAAAGCTCTTTGCATAGAAAGCCATATATTGACCATGAGCAATCTTGACTTCATCGGGATGGTCCATGGAAAGCCCTTCATCACTATCATCTTCATCCCCATGGTCCACAACTTTGGCCTTCAAAGCAACATTGACAACATTGCTCATACCAAGGGCACGAGCACGGGCATCTTTGGCATTCTTGGCGGCAACCTTGAAAGCAGCCATATCTTGCATAACTTCATTTGAGGTCATGAGATGGTAGTTGTGTCTTCCTTGTAGGCTCTTCAAGTCGGTGGGCTCAAAAGGCATGAGTGCACTCACATATTTCCTTTTTATCCATGCATCATCCACATGTGAGGCACCCACATTCCTAAAAGCAGTGGCGGTGGTCTTGAGCCTTTGGTACATATCTTCGTGATCTTCACCTTCTTTCATGTAGAAGCCTTCGGCTTCATTGCTTAGAGCATCATATCGGTTCCTCCTCATACTCTCATTTCCAATAAACAACATAGTGAGAGCATCCCAAGACTCCTTGGCAATGCTAAAGTGCTCAATGTGTGGATAATCCTTTGTCCCCAAACCTTGTTGAATCATATGCAGAGCAGTGGCATTGAGTTGACTATTAACAATCTCTCTTCTTGTCAAGTTGTTTGGATCCCCAATAAAGAGTCCATGCTCGATGATGTTCCAGAGTTCAATGCAAGAGCTGCGCATATGAGTTCTCATTAGTGATTGCCATTGAGAAAAAGTAGCAGATTCTTCAATCTTAGGTGGGTCACCTCTATTGTATACATGAGGGTGAGGGATTGGAAGGTCGGGAGAGTACCATGAGTCACGGTGCTCACCCTTCCCACCATTATTGTGTGTGGAGGAATTAACGTTGTCAAGTTTACCCCCCACCACCGTACCCTCGGGGGATACCGGTGTATTCCCTTTAGGTAAAATGGATGGTTGATCCTCTTGAGGAGATGGAGGTGATGAGCTTTCTTTGTCTTTAAGAAGTTGCTCGAGCATCTTCTTGACTTTGTTGACCAAGGAAGAGCTCAATCTTCTTTCCAAGTTTTTGAGATCTTCCATGGTCACCGGTGTCGACTCACTACCACCATCCCCATCGTTGCTACCCATATTCTCTTAGGCGGTAAAGCCCGAATAAAGAGCCGAGGCTCTGATACCAATTGAAAGGATCGTATGGGCACCTAGAGGGGGGGTGAATAGGTGCTACTTCAAATTTTCTTATTTTTCAAATTAAGGTTTGACAATAAGGTAAATTCTCTAGATAATGCAACTATGGTGAATTTACCTATATGACAGTTATGCAAGAGCTACCACAACACAAAGTAGTAACGAGTAAGTAAGGTGCGGTAAAGGATAGAAGTAACCGAAAAGTGGACGCGGAGACACAAGGATTTGTTTCCCATAGTTCCTTCCTTTTGAGGGGAAGTACGTCTATGTTTGGAGAGGGGGTGGTTTCTAACCACCAACGCCACGAAAGGCCTCCCTTGTTCTCCGATGAATCTCACCCCAACGGGATCGATTCACCTTCCACTATATCGGCAACCTTCAAGGTGGAAGCCGGCACCGTTACAAGTTTGGGGCACACATCCACAACTTAATCGGAGGCTCCCAAATACAAGCAAGCTGTCAAAGCAATCAAAGACAAGCTTGTAAGAACCAAAACAAGAACTAGGGTTTCCAAGAAAACACTAGAGCAAAGGGGCCCTCAATTAAATGAGGGGGAAATGAAAATCTCTTTTGGTGAAGTAGTAGATCGGGGCCTCCTCCTTCGATTCTCCAAAGATCAAGGACTTTGGATGGTGGAATGAGGAGATCTTGAAGATTTGAGTGGCTCCAATGGTGGTCTTGACTTTAATGTGTTTGAGCAACTTGTCCCAAGGTAGGTACCCCTCCACAGAATCTGGCCGTTGGAGCATTTATTGAAGCGGTAGTACCAGAAGTTCAAGCGGTACTACCGGAGAACTCCGGTACTACCGGACCTGGTACCGGACCACCCTTTTTCAAACTTCATTAAGTCCTGCCCACAGCGGTACTACTATTGATGCTACCGGGAAGCGGTAGTACCGCAAGTGGCAACCGGTACTACCGGACATAGAGGAATTAGCAGTTTTTCAGACGAAAAAACTCTCTGTCACGCCAGGTAGTAAAATGTGGTACTACCGCATTTTGCTACCTAGGCAGACAGAAGCTTTTTGCCAATATACAAAAGTCTCTGCCTCGAGCGGTACTAAAATGCGGTACTACCGCATTTTAGTACCGGAGCACACAGAAGCTTTTGACAACCTCCAAAAAGTCTCTGCATGGTGCGGCATTTTAGTACCTGAGCAGGCAGAAGCTTTTTGACAATTAGTCACAGCCTTCTGTCGCATTTTGGTACCGCGCCAGGCAGACAGTTTTTGGACATTTCAAATCCTTTTTAATGCACCTGCGACACACTTAGCAAATCATTAGTCCGATATGTGAGTTGTTATCAAACACCAAAATCACTAGGGATAGCAAATGCTCTTTCAATCTCCCCCTTTTTGGTGTTTGATGACAACACACATTTTGCAGGGAAATCTAGTGATGACAAGATATAAATGGGTCTCCCCCTAGATATGTAGAAACAAGCCCCATACACACTAACAAGCTACGTGGGAGTAGAAGTCGCACATAGAGCACATACCTTTGCTAAATAACATGTGATGACCAATATTGATTAGGAATGGGGAAGGTCGTCACATAGGATGGATCCAAACAAGAATAGCCATATTACACACAAGATGGATCCATACGATAACCACATAGTCTTACCATACATAGCACAAATAGTTAGTTCACACATAGTAAGTCACACATAATAAGAGGCAAACAAATAAAGTTCACAAGCGAATAAAAACAATGGAAAGAACGAGCTTGTGACTTTTCCCTTGCAAATCCCGCATACCTAATGTGCAACTTCTCCCCCTTTGGCATCAAGACGCCAAAAAGGGACAAGAGCAACACTAACGCCCCGGAGATCACTCGTCATCATCATCAACCCAGTCTTCCCATGCATCATCATGAGGTGGCGGGGCACGGAAGGAGGAGGTGGCATCATCTTCCCAGTTGCTGTGCTTGGAGATCCATTGGTCTTCTGGGGTTTGACTTTTCAAACCTGCCTTTTGACTTGAAATTTGGAGCTTAATTCATCTCTTGCAAATTCCCAACCAAGTGACCTAGAACATGATCCAATCATTCCACTTAACCATGACACATTCATGAACCATTCCCCTTCCTATCCGGTGAACCTTCTTGACCCTTCTAGAACCTCTCCAATGAAATTATCGGAATCTTTCCCGAACTTCGGAATTGGACTTTCCTTATATGAACCTTATTCTCCGGACCATTCCGGATCTCCTCGTGACATCCCGGATCCCATCCGAGACTCCGAACAACATTCAATCTCCCTACTTACATTCCATATCTACTAAATAACATTGAATCCTTAAGTGTGTCTCCCTACGGTTCGTGAATTATGCGGACATGACCGAGACACTTCTCCAATCAATAACCAATAGAGGAATCTAGAAATTCATATGGATCCCACATATTTCTACGATTACTTTGCGATCGAATGAACCACTTACATACGATACCAATTTCGCTTTGTCTCACGATAGTTTACTTATCTGAGGTTTGATCGTCGGTATCTCTGCATATCTAGTTCAACCTTGTGACCGATAAGTACTCTTTTCTCGTTCCCGTGATATGTGATCCCTTGTGAGCCAGTCACATGCTTGCAAGCTAATTGGATGACATTCCACCGAGAGGGCCCAAAGTATATCTATCCGTCATATGGATGGACAAATCCCACTCTTGATCCATGTGCCTCAACACATACTTTCTGAACACTCAATGCCACCTTTATAGCCACCCAGTTACGGTGTGGTGTTTGATGTCATCAAAGCATCCTTCCGGTGATGGTGATTAGCATGATCTCATGGTCGAAGGAATTAGGTTACTATGTATCAGAAAGCTTATATCAAATGAACTATTGAAATGACTTGATCTTTATGCTACGCTTATCTACATGAGTATGTCCATCACACCATTCTCCTAATGATATGATCTTGTTGTTAATAACATCTCAATGTGCATGATCGGGAAACCACGATCATCTATCAACCAACAAGCTACTATTACAAAGAGGCTTTACCAGGCACTCTAATTTAAGTTTACAAATCACACAAGTATTAATGTTTCCGGTTAATAGCATGAATGTAAACATTTATCATAAACACAAAGATATAATAATAAATACTTTTATTATTGCCTCTCGGGCATATCTCCAACAGTCTCCCACTTGCACTAGAGTCAACTAATCTAGATTACATGGTAATATACCGAACACCCATGGCGGTTTGGTGCTGGTCATGTTTTGCCCTCGGGAGAGGTTTAGTCAATAGATCCGCCACATTCAGATCTGTGTGTACTTAGCAAATATTTATGTCACCATCTTGGACATGCTCTCGAATAGCGTGAAAATGCATCTTGATATGCTTCAGATTCTTGTGTAACCTTGGTTCTTGCGCATTGGCTATGGCGCCCGTGTTATCACAGTAGATAGACATTGGGTCCAGCGCACTAGAAACCACACCAAGATCTGTAATGAACTCCTTCATCCATATTGCTTCTTGTGAAGCCTCCGAAGCATCTATCTATTCCAATTTAGTTAAAGATCTCGCCACAATGCTTTGCTTTGCACTCCTCCAGCTAACTGTTGTACCATTCAAAGTAAATACGTATCCAGACTGAGATTTAGAATCATCCGGATTGGTGTTCCAACTAACATCGGTGTAACCATTAACAATGAGTTGTTCATCACCTCCATAAGAAAGAACCATATACTTAGTTCTTCTCAAGTACTTAAGGATGTTTTTGACCGCTGTCCAAAGATCCACTCCTAGATCACTTTGATATCTGCTAGTCAAAATAATAGCATATCGAATGTTGGGTCTAGTACATAGCATGGCATACATAAGAGATCCTATGGCTGATGCATAGGGAGTCTTACTCATCCTTTCTATATCTTCTACCGTAGCAGGACTTTGAGTTTTACTCAAGGTTGTATTGGGCAACATGGGCAAGAACCCTTTCTTGCTATCTTCCATTCCAAACCTCTTTATAACTTTGTCCAAATATGTACTCTGTGACAATGATATTAGGTGTCTTGATCTATCTATGTAAATCTTTATGCCTAATATGTAAGCTGCTTCGCCAAAATCTTTCATTGAAAAACTATTATTCAAATATTGCTTGACACTATTAAGAAGTTCCACATCATTCCCAATCAACAATATGTCGTCTACATATAGTATTAGGAATGCTACAGATCTCCCACTCACTTTCTTGTAAATACAAGCTTCTCCATAAGTTTGTATAAAACCAAAGCTTTTGATTACCTTATCAAAACGTTGATTCCAAATTCGGGATGCTTGCTTCAATCCATAAATGGACCGTTGAAGTTTGCATACCTTGTTAGCATCTTTAGGATTAACAAAACCTTTGGGTTGTACCATATACAACTCCTCATCAATGTCTCCATTGAGGAACACAGTTTTGACATCCATCTGCCATATCTCATAATCATAATATGCAGCAATTGCTAACAAAATCCTCACAGACTTTAGCTTCGCTACCGGTGAGAAAGTCTCATCGTAGTCAACTCCTTGAATTTGTCGAAACCCTTTGCGACAAGTCGAGCTTTATAGGCAGTAACATTAACATAAACATTTGTTTTCTTCTTGAAAATCCATTTGTTCTCGACAGCCTTCCGGCCATCCGGTAAGTCCACCAAAGTCCATACTTGGTTTTCATACATGGATCCAATCTCGGATTTCATGGCTTCTTGCCATTTATTGGAATCTGGGCTCATCATTGCTTACTCATATGTCGCAGGGTCATCAGTGTTGTCCACCAACATGATACTCATAACGGGATCATACCAATCAGGAGTGGTACGAGTTCTCGTTGACCTACGAGGTTCCGTAGTAACTTCAACCGAAGTTTCATGATCAACATCATTATCTCCCTCTCTTATTGGTGTAGGCGCCACAGGAACTACTTCCGGTGCTGCGCTACTCTCAAGTCTGAGAGAAGGTTCAACAACCTCGTCGAGTTCTACTTTCCTTCTAGTCACTTCTTTCGAGAGAAACTCCTTCTCTAGAAAGGATCCATTCTTGGCAACAAAGATTTTGCCTTCGGATCTATGATAGAAGGTATACCCAATAGTTTCCTTCGGGTATCCTATGAAGGCGCATTTTTCCGCTTTGGGTTCAAGCTTGTCGGGCTGTAACTTCTTTACATAAGCTTCGCAACCCCAAACTTTAAGGAACGACAATTTAGGTTTCTCCCCAAACCATAATTCATACGGTGTCGTTTCAACAGATTTAGATGGTGCCCTATTTAAAGTGAATGCGGCTGTTTCTAATGCATAACCCCAAAACGATAGCGGTAAATTTGTAAGTGACATCATAGAATGAACCATATCTAAGAGAGTTTGATTACGACGTTTGGACACACCATTACCTTGTGGTGTTCCCGGCGGTGTCAATTGTGAAAGTATTCTGTATTTCTTCAAATGCTCGCCAAACTCATAACTTAGATATTCACCTCCACTATCAGATCGTAGAAACTTAATCTTCTTGTTATGTTAATTCTCTACTTCACTTTGAAATTCCTTAAACTTCTCGAAATTTTCGGACTTATGTTTCGTGAAATAGATATACCCATATCTACTCAAGTCATCTGTGAAGGTAAGAACATAACGATAACGACCGCGCGATGCTACACTCATTGGTCCACACACACATTGGTATGTATGATTTCCAATAAGTCTGTAGCTCGCTCCATCATACCAGAAAATGGAGTCTTAGTCATTTTACCCATTAGACATGCTTCACATCTTTCAAGTGATACGAAATCAAGTGATTCAAGAAGTCCATCAGAATGGTGTTTCTTCATACGCTTTAGTCCAATGTGACCAAGACGACAGTGCCACATATAGGTCGAGTTACTACAATCGAGATTCAATAAGAATAGACCATCTATCAAAGGTGCATGTGCATAAAACATATTACTCATATAAATCGAACAACCATTATTCTTGGACTTAAACAAGTAACTGTCTCACAATAAACATGATCCGGATATAATGTTCATGCTGAACGCAGGCCCCAAATAACAATTATTTGAGTATAAAACTAATCCCGATGGTAGATGAAGAGGTAGCGTGCCGACCGCGATCACATCAACCTTTGATCCATTTCCAACGTGCATCGTCACCTCGTTCTTTGCTAGTTTCTGTATATTCTGCAACACCTGTTTCGAGTTACAAATATGAGCAACCGAACCAGTATCAAATACCCAGGCACTACTACGACTACTAGTGAGATACACATTAATAACATGTATATCGGATATACCTTTCTTCTTGATGTTGTCGTTCTTCAAATCCGCTAAGTACTTAGGGCAATTCCGCTTCTAGTGACCTTCTCCCTTGCAGTAAAAGCACTCAGTATCAGGCTTAGGCCCAGCCTTGGTCTTCTTTGCCGGCGCGGTAACTTTCTTACCGCCCTTCTTGAAGTTTCCCTTTTTCTTAGACTTGCCTTGCTTCTTGAATTTGATGGTCATATTGACCATCAACACTTGGTGCTCTTTCTTGATCTCCACTTCTGCAGACTTTAACATGGAGAAGAGTTTGGGCAACGACTTGTCCATGTTTTGCATATTGTAGTTCATCACAAAGTTCTTGTAACTTTGTGGTAGTGATTGGAGGACACGGTGAATCCCCAAAGCATTAGGAATAACTATACCCAAGCTTTGAAGCTTGCTTTGGTTCCAAGACATCTTAAGCATGTGCTCACTAACGGAGCTGCCCTCTTCCATCTTGCAGTTAAAAAACTTTGCAGAAGCCTCATAACTCTCAACCGTCGCGTGAGCCTCAAATATCATTTTGAGTTCACGGACAATATCATGTGGGTAATGGTTCTCAAACCTTTTCTGAAGCTACGATTACAAACCGTACAAGATAGCACACTGAACTGTGGAGTACTGGTTCTTCCAAGTGAGGAAAACATTCTTCACCTCATCGGTAGCATCAGCTGCAGGTGGGTCACCTAGCGGTGCATCCAACACATTGGTCAAATTACCAGCATTGAGGATAATCCTCAAGTTGTGGAGCCAATCCGCGAAGTTTCTTCCATTGTTTTCAACTTTTCTTTCTCTAGGAACGCATTAAAATTGATGGTAGGGGCCGCCATTGATCTACAACATATTTGCAATAGTTTAGACTAAGTTTATGACATATTGAGTTCTAATTAATAATTAAATTAATCTAGGTGAACTCCCACTCAAAACAATATCCCTCACATTGTTTTTGTGATCACACGAACCAAATCCACCACATCAAAACCGATCATCATGAGAGTTGACGTAGCTTCAATGACGAACAATCAACATGTTCATCATATCTACTATATGACTCATGTTTTACCTTTCGGTGATCTGTGTTCCGAGACCATGTATGTATATGCTAGGCTCGTCAAGATCAAACCTTAGCTTCCGCATGAGCAAATCTGGCTTGCTCCCTTTGTATACACTCGCAGAATCTAACACACCTGATCAGCACGTGGTGCTTCGAAACAACGAGCTTTAGCAATGGTGCTTACTAAGGATGAACACTTTATAACTTGAAATTTTGTGAGAGGGATCATATTATAATGCTACCGTCATGAACTAAGCAATATAAGATGCATAAAAGGATTAATATCACATGCAATTCATAATATGTGATATGATATGGACTTTCTTCTTATGCTTCCGATCTCCATCTTCAAGCATGAACATGATCTCCATCATCACTGGCATTGCGTCAAGGTCAATGGCGCCACTCCATGGTTGTCGTCCACCAGCATCAACTATTACAACTACTTTGAATAATAGACACGCAGGTCTTTAACGAAATTAAAAGATAACCATAAGGCTCCTGCCGGTTGCCGACTTACAATAAGGAACATTGCATACATCACATATAATCACATATAATCACAATCATGACCATATCACATCACATCACACCCCTGCAAAACAAAGTTAGACGCCTCTAATTTTCTTTGCATATTTTACGTGGTTTGGGGCTTTCAATAAGTGTCATTTTAACTTATAAATAAGAACCACAACGTTGATGCTTGAACTATCAAGTGCCTGTTGTAAATTGAATCTATACTATGATGGGAGAGACAGGCACCCGCAAAGCCACTTATGCAATACAAGTTGCATGTCAAGCGTGGAGCAAGTCTCATGAACGATGTCATGTAAGGTTAGCTTGGGCCACTTCATCCCATCATACCGCAAGATGCAAAGTACAGAAAAAGCAATTGATAATAAAAGCACCATCGTCCACAATGACCATTGTGTTCTACTCGTGCAACAGATCTACATATAGACACGGCTCTGATAACACTGTAGGGGTTCGTAGCATGGAAAACAAAAAATGCTACCGCATGCACACAAACAAGCCAAGATCTATCTACTAGATTGTAGCAACGAGTCGATTAGAGTACTCACCCTCGAAGATTCCAAAGCAATTAACGAGAGCAGATTCTCGTGGGTGATGTAGTCGTACACTTGCCGATCTCAAGATCGCGTAAACGATCCTTCCGGCGCTGCGTTCCGGTAGCGCTTCCGCAGTCGGTCACACGTTCGGTACTTGATGAAGACCTTCCTCTCCCTTGTTCCAGCAGGCAGCGGAGGTTGTAGTTCTCCCCTCGCGATTCTGGCAGCACAACGGTGTGGTGTCGGAAGTAGAGGGAAAATCCTGCAGGGTTTCGCCTAAGCCGGAGCAGGTTATGGTGGATCTAGGATTTCCGGCGATCTAGGTTTAGAGGGCCGGAGAGGAGGAGGTGGAGTCAGCGGCGGCTAGGGCGACGGAGACGATCCGGCAACGGCGCGAGGCGGCGGCGGCTGGCGGCGACAAGCGGCGGTGGCGACGGCGGCAAGCGGCGGTGGCGGCGGCGCTAGGGGGCAGCGGCGGCGGCGCGGCTTGGTGGGTAGGGTTGGTTGTGTGGTCTTTGGGTCAGCCCCTCCCCTCTATTTATGAGAGGAAGGGCAGCTTGGGAGAGGGGAGTTTGAATCCTTCCCCAACTCCCTCTTCTTGTTGGAGGGAAAGAAGGATTCTTTCCTTCTTCCACTAGGAAACCATTGTTCCAGTTTGATTTTTTAAACCTGCCTTTTGACTTGCAATTTGGAGCTTAATTCCTCTCTTGCAAATGCCCAACCAAGTGACCTAGGACATGATCCAACCATTCCACTTAACCATGACACATTCATGAACCATTCCCCTTTCGGTCCGGTGAACCTTGTAGACCCCTCTAGAACCTCTCCGATGAAATTATCGGAGTCTTTCCCGAACTCTGAAATTGGACTTTCCTTATATAAATCTTATTCTCCGGACCATTCAGATCTCCTCGTGATATCCCGGATCAAGGGTTGCAGCCAACGTGGTGACAGAGGATGACGAGGACGTTGCCATGAAGACGTGTGTTGCGGCGACGGTAGGAGATGTGTGTGCGTGTGCAACAGGAAGATCTGCAGCGGTATTTTTTCGCTTTGATTTTATCTAGGTTTTGGGTATGTTTGTATGTGGAGGGTTTTGGGCAGCGGCAGAAGAAAAGGATCTGCAGCGGCGATCTTAATTTTGCGGCTACATGAGGGTCTGCATCGGCGTGCTGTCTATCAATTTTGTTGCCTGGGGCGGCGACTGGGACAAGCTACGGTGGCGGCTAGATGCGGCGGCGGTAGGCAGCAGCGGCGGAAATCTTGGAGCAGCTAGACACAGAAGAGTAGCTCCGATACCATATTAGTTTTTGAATGATGCCTTTGCCTCGGCTCGGTAACGTGTTGATATGCTACGATGGAATCCATCGTAGGGAGTGTACAGGGGAGAGGAGTTCGGGTAGAGTACTACTCCATACCGGTAACAACTCTGATAATGAAAACGTTACATATAATGTTTAACATCACGTGCATGTTTTCCGCTCGAGTGGAAATATTTAGATAGATACGAATCTAAACAAATCAGTAACATCATTTTCCAAAGGAAGTGAGCAGTTCAAATTAATGGATTCATCATCCATGCATATTGATGGTTATATATTTTATTAATTATGTATTTTAAATGCCATGGAGTTTTGGCTCCTCAAAGCATATGCTCCTTAGTGAACAGTAAATCTGAAATAAAATTAAAAATAATGAACTTTTGTTATAGTACATATTTCCTATGAGAAATGGATTAGAGAGGGAAAGCTTTGAGCTTAGTTTCTAATCCAACTAGAATCAAATCTACATGGATGCCCCCACCCACAAGGCCACAATGCAATGGATGAACTTGTACATGCATGCTGCAGCGCAGTAGTAGGATTTTGTGTTGATGTGCTGTGCATGCATGATGCATGGGCTTCTAGTTCTCATCTCTGAATCCTCCGTTTGTCAGAGCTAGCAGCTCGGAATCTTTGCTTTATTGACACTGCTGCCTGTTTTGTTTGGCTGCACACACCCAAAAGCGGTGGCTGCCTGGCGCGGAGGCAGAGAGAGAGAGAGAGAGAGGGAGAGCGTCTGCTGTTTTGAGATCGATCGAGATGGGTGCTGCTGTCTCAAAAGAAAACCACAGCAAAGCAGCCATGCCATATGCGTGCATAAACCTGCGAAGCCCACGGCCCTTTCTGCTTTGCTTTGCTTTGTGGCTCGCTTTGCCCTTCCTTTGCCATGCATGCCTTCTAGCCCACATGGCATGTACCCAGTACCCCGATCTTGCCGAAGCAGGCAGGCAGGCAATTACGGCGTATTTTCGCGTTTCGCAGTTAAAGCTAGCTACCATTGATCCCACTGCAGTGCAGCGCACTGTGGAGATCAAATCAGTCAGTTGCTAGCTGACGCCGTTGATGATAGTATATTGATATATATATATGTGTGTACGGCATTGAGTAATCTAGGACCTGGTACTCGATCTCGCTTGGTGGCCGGCGACTCGGCCAGCAGAATCTACTGGCCTTAAAGTGCGGTCTGTTAAAGCGATGCTGCTACTGCTAGCAATCCGTGGCAGGCGTGGCGTTTGCAGTGCTAGCCGGCCGCATGCATGTCTGCCTGCTGCGGTAAAGTTTCAGTGGCGAGGGCGAATCTCCTTGGTCTTGGAAGGCTGGCTGGACGAGAGGGCAGGGAGATACGCTGGAAAGCTCGGCTGCTTGTTTCACCCTTTCCGGAGAGAACAGAAAAAAGCTTCTGGTTTTGAACCCAGTTTTTCTTTCGTGCAGTCATGGTTTGGACCGATCTAGTTGGGTGCGTATGCTCGTCGCAGCTGGCCTGTTCATGGGAAGCCCAGCCCAGCCCGGCCCGGCCCGGCTGCCCTGCCTTCCATTCCTTACGTTGATTGACGTAGTTTTGCTAGTCAGACCAAGCTGGGTGCATGCATATACTTCAGGACTCGTGATGGACCTTTTGTTCTACGTTTCACGGTGAAAGCTTAATGTGATGCATGAATCTGTTGGGAACCCACGGACACCGAATAATCCATCTATCCAGGATGACGAACTGACTGACACATCTGCTTTCCACGTCCTCCCTTCTATGATGAGCTAGATATAATGGAGAAATTGAAAAACGACAAGGTGGTTTGTCAGAGCTTACATCCTCTCAAAAGAAAGGAAAAAAATGTTTCGCGCGATAATCATCGACGAAGGATATTGTCCCTGCTGGAATTATGCTTTACTTGACAGCTCCCATCTTTGATCACTTCCATCGAATACGATGCCCAAGAGCACAAGTCAACTCCACAAAATAAGGCCACTTGGCCCTCGCGTGTAGGACTAGGTGCCGGTTTGCTGGATGATGAACAGCGATGTTAGCTTTAGTCTTGTCCTGAGTCAACTTGTGTGTGTGTGTGATTACATTGTCATTGCTAAAAAGCTGGCTACTAGTAAATAAAGACAAATAGGGAAATGTCTACAAGAAAATGTGGCGCTTTACAACCAAAACAAAATTGAGGGACTTCTTGAGTCCATTTTAATTTTTGAAAAAAAAGACAGCTGTTTTTTTCGAAATGGGGTTGATCCCCGGCCTCTGCATCCAAGGATGCACACAACCCTTTATTACGAAGTCATAAGTATATAATTATTACAAATCACGGATCAGATAGGGTCGATACAAAAATCAACCATCTGAATAAAACCAAAAGTCTGACAAAAAGTTATAAGCGACAGCTAGACATTCCTCAATCTACTAGTATGTCGCCACGAAGTCAGGTAGTAGATATCCCGAGCGACCATCACCAGACGGTTGCAACTACCCCAGTCTGACAAAAAAAGACAGTTGTAGCAGTCATTGTTAATGTTAGGGCAAACGATACCCCAGTTGAGGGGTTCAGGTATGTGTTATATGGCACGGGAAAAGCCAATGTGATGGCATACAAGAGGGATACGTATTGGGATAGAGTACTACTCTATACCCATAAGTATAGTACATATTTTGTCTAACACCCCCTCCCCCCCCCCCCCCCCCCCCCCCACTTAAGCTTCTTTTGTCATATCGAGCTTCTTTGTGTTGGTGAGGGAACCGCGAAGATTGGAGACCCGTGACTTGGACTACGAGGAGTAGAGATCATAGAGGGCACGCCAAACTTCAGCAGCATGTGTGAGGCCGTAGACATGAGGGAGAACATCCTCAGAGAGAGAATTCACGAGGAAGCTGACCACCTGTTGATCCCGGGTGATCCAAAACTCATAGGCCGAATTAGGAATTGAAATCTTCTTCTTATCTGCATCCTCGGTTTCTATCCTCTCGGGCGGTGCTGGATCGGATCCCTCAAGGAGAGCCATGACCCGAGCACCGCGTAGCGTGGGCAGCACCTGGGCCTGCCATGAGAGGAAGTTATCGCCTGTGAGTTTCATCATAGGGGGAGGGGCGCCAATGGAGGGCGCCGATCCTGAGGAAGTCAAGTTGATCGACAACATTGTCCTGCAGCATCGGTTGTGGGAGGGTTCTAGGGTTTTCGGCTAGGTTGTGTTGTAGCTCGATCCAAGTAGGGGAATAGAAAAAGGATCAAACGATCTAGGGCCGTGGTTGTGTTGATCGGAGAGATCTAAGGTCCCGGTGGCGGCGGTGAGAAGGAGATCACCGACGACGGCTGCTAGAAGGGAAGAGAAAAGATCTTGATAACATGTTGATGTTAGGGCAAATGATACCCCTGTTGAGGGGTTCGGGTACATGTTATATGGCACGGAAAAAGCCTCTGTGGTGGCATGTGGTGGCATACAAGAGGGATACGTATTGGGATAGAGTACTACTCTATATCCATTCGTATAGTACATATTTTGTCTAATATAGTCATAAGTGACACTATAAGGGAAGAAAGATGGAGGCACAAGCCAAACGAAATGATTTTTTTTCTCCAACTGTGTATAATAAAAATGGTAAATCTTTTGTCTTGTTTTAAAAAAAGCTGAATAGAAGTGGGCAAGTCATGATCTCCCTTTTGTCCGCGTCCAAAAACCGAGTGCTCTGAAGGTGAAATAGTTTGTAGGGGCCAAAGCAATGCTTCCATGCTTATCGAACAAGTGTTAATAGTTGATTGATGTGATCGAGGTAGAACTGCTACTAGTGAAAGTGTGCCTTTGAGATGTGTGGTCCAAATATTCCCACTAGCTTTTGCTTCCCATGCCAGGTAAAAAAACCTTGAGGACTTTATGCTAGCTGCTAGGGGGAGTGAATTTTTTTAAAATCTTGGAGAAAACGATGTAATGTATAACCTGAATTCATGATTGATGAGTTTATAGTACTTTATGTATACTATCAGGCTAATCGCCTTTTGATGTTATCCAAATCATAACTTATGTTTATGAGGATAGACTTAGTACAGCGATAGTTCAGTAATCCAAAACATAACTCCTTCCCTAGCTGGATGTACTGCGGAAGAATCCAAAGTTTGAGGACTCTTGAATTGTGATGCACAGATAAACTTAGAAACTACTTATGCACTTGTTATCCTTCTAGATATCTTGAAGATAGGTAGGGGCGTTGTCCTTTGACTTAATTTCGTCTAGCCTAAGAGAATGCCAAAAATGCATTCACTAGTTGCCCACGATGATGGTTGCAACCACGTATGAAACTTTGAAACATATTCTTCATTCGGTTTTGACCGGTTTGCACTGTAACCTAGCTTCATCGGATAGTTTCCTCATTCTAGCCATCTTGAAGCTTCTAAAACATCACATCTTGACAACTTTTATCTTTTCGCACCGGCGGTGTGTTGTCAATCTAGTTTTTTGACTATAGAAAGTTGAAAAACTGAGAAAAAACCAAGCTTGACACGATAGTCAAGCCACTCAATATCCCATCACAAAATAAGTAAATAAGTATCACCCACAGTTGCACAATGACATGACAGCATTGCTGATCATCTTTCTCCTTCTTCCTACCTACAGAGTAAAGAAACTGATCCGCTTCGGTGTCGTCAGTTTAGTTTTGGACAGTTTTGGAGGGACGGGGCCAACATAATAAGTGGACCGTTGGGACACACGGCGATCTGGTCGCCGCCCCTCCTTTTGTTTTCATCATCCGAAGAAAAGAGGAGGCTCCCCGCCTTCCTATGGATATGATACGCTATACCTTGTACATTACTCCACAGAGATAGATTGCGTTGTCAGGAACATACACCACTTGGTCTTGGGCTAATATAAAACAGCCCGTGTCGTCTTCCCACCAGATCTCTGATCTCCTTGCCGATCTCAGGCAGCTATCTTGCCTTTCGTTTCACCGCCTATGGTACTAGTAGCTTAAAGAGATAGTAGCCGCTTCGCTAATCCGAGCCGATTTTCCCTGACAACTTCATGGTAAACAAAACAAAACAAAACATACTTTTGAGAAAACAACGCATCAGTGAATAATTCTCTCTCCGTCCATTGCACCGGAGACATGCCAAGGGCGAAAGGGAGTGGTGAGAGCTCCGGTAAAATCCAATCCTGGAGTCACCTTCGTCTACCTAATTGAGGCGGCTGGGGATAAGTTCCTGGAATTTTATATAAGATAAGACCCCTTGCTGGGCGCCATGGGACCGAGCACAGTGATGGATGGGCTAGATCGTCCATCCGCCTCGACAGGGTCATTAGCAGGAACCTGTAGAGCAACAGCGATGGAGCGAGCCCTTGTAGCTGGGATGATCGCAGAGACTCTGCTAAATCGGATGGGATCGGATCGACAGAGGGCACAGTCTGTTCAATTATGGAGTCCACAAACATGGATTGGCTAGCGTATATTCTGTGGCCACCTAGCCCCATCTCTTACTAGATAGAGTGCGTACTAAATTACCCGTCTTTGTCCGTCGATCAACCTGGCTCATCCGGTCGGAAAAACAAAACATTAACGGCTTGCTTGTTGGGTAAGATCGTGTATGATCTAGAATGTGCGGAGCCCTTCCACGGAAAATGGTTCATTTTATCTTCCTCGCAAAAAAAAAACCTTCACTTTGACATGAATTTGAGACGTTGTTTTTTATGCCTCTGCCAGTACACCCGCTGGCTGTCACTGTAAGGATGTTACGGATCCGTCGCGATTCGGCCTGTATTCCTCCTCCCTCTAGGGATCACGGTTGGGAGGATCCACAAGGGAGATGAACAGTATCGTCGTGCCACGGTCCACGAAATTTGGAAAAAACATTTGTCCAAAAACGACAGACCCCATCGGCCGGTCACGTCCGATGTGGCCAGCAGCAGCTAGCAGCGCTGTCGAGCCACGACGACATCGGCTCACGTGGCCACCACGTCCCAGCACGCCGCAAAGACCTCGCGCCCCGATCAGAAATGCCACCAATTATTTGTTCCTCCTCCTCACGCGCGCGCCCGTCCCATCCATCCTGACTCCACCGCGCGCGCGAGCTCCATGAAACGACGGCACGACACGACAGCGCGCACGGGAAGTTCTCACCATCGGAGCACGACAGGCCACGCTTCCGACTTTATTCGCCGTCGTTGTACTACGGCGCACAAGCAGCCGCCGCGCCGGGCAAGGAGGCGTACTAGTACGCCCGAGCGAGCGCGGCGCGAGGAAAGAGACTGGGCCGGGCCGCGGCAGAACCAACGGCAGCGCGCGCCCGTACGTCGCGATCTCTTTTGTCCGCCCTGCCACCGGAACGGGCTCGATCGTTGCCATGTGCGGTGCCGGGAACGGGTCCAAACCGGCGAAAACTACGCCGCGGAAATGGAATATTAATAAAAAAAAGGAAGCAGAGTCGTCGGGCTGAGGGAGCGTACGTACGTACGTTAAGCTACAGAAGCCGCGAAAGAACGAGGAGATGGCGACAATTACAACTGGCTGGTGGAGTCGATCGAGGAGAGGGGCCGCTTCCAAATGCAACGAGAAAGGGGTCCCGCGAGGCGAGATCCGTTGTTGCATGCATGAGTCGATCGATCGATCGATCACAATTCACAACTCACAAGGGCAAAGAAGAGGAAGGAGAAAAAGGTCACAGCTTTCGTTTTCTTTGCAACCATTCATTCCTCCAAGCTGGGCCTGACAAGGTCCATCGACCCCCCTTGTCCCCTGCCCCCAATGTACCTAATAATGATAATCATGATTAGCCCCCTCGCTCGTCTGAGATCTCCATCATCACCATCGGCCAGAATCAGCAGCCATCATTATCGCCAACAAACAGTATTTCACGATCATCATCATCACTCGATCGGCGCCTTACACGATGACTCGTTTGGCGGAGGAGGAAGGGGTCCTGGAGAAGATCTTCTGGCCCGGGGCGAGGATCGCCAGCGGGTCGTAGCGGGCCTTCCTGTCGACGAAGCGGCTCCACTTGGACCCGAAGTGAGCCGCCCAGTCGGACTGGGTGCGGTAGTGAGGGAAGTATATCTTGAAGTCGTAGCCGTTGCACCGGCAGGCGTCAATGATTGCACTGTTCTGCTCCACTAGCTCGTTCACCGCCGGGCCGCCCGGGTAGGGCCGGCAGAATCGGAGCAGAGCCACCAGGTAGAAGATATCGCCCTCCGGCAGAGCCACCGACGTGTTCGGGTCCCACCTGCAGCACACCAAACGTGTTATGAGTTAATTAATTATTATTACCACGACAACAAAAGAGAAATACTACGTAACACTTATATTATCCTAGTATGTATAAACAATGGCGCCGGCCGGTGCGTGCGCTATCGGAGCGTTGGGCCCCGCCAGGGAGACATCGAGTCTGTGGCTGAATGAGGGCGAGGAATCAAGTCGAGCCGCGTGATTATAATCATATTTTATCAATCATAGGACCCGAGTTAGTAGTGGCTGCTAATCTGACAAGACTAAATCCAAAACATAACGGGGATGGATGGATGGATGGATAAACTGGAAGCCAAGGTACGGAGAGGGGCAAGTCAGCTGACGATCCGGCATGATCCCAGTCAAAAAACGTCAGCGCGCAGGGGGAGGCTCACTCACATGCATGCGTGCCCCTGCCCCCAAATGGCAAGTCTGCCACCGAACGGCAGCGCTGGTACGGATGCACACGAAAGCAATTCAAGCAAAGGAGATGTAGTGCGTCATCATCAGCACGGGATACTCACTTGCTCTTGAGCATGGGGTAGACCAGCATGGGGCCGTCGATGCCGTCGGCGAGCATGCCGTTGAGCACGGTGCGGTCGAAGTCGGCGATGTCGCGCGCGGAGATGAAGATGTTGAGCCAGGGGTGCGGTGCCGCCCAGCTGCCTGTGCGGCGCGCCTCCTCCTCCACCCGGTTGACGCGCGACAGGAACTCCACGTACCCGACGTCCGCCGCGAACTCCAGGCCCCGCACGTACTTGAGCGGCCGCATCATCTGCCCCATCCTCTGCACACAAAAGATAGATAGGCACGCAACAACATGAGCACGATCAGCAGGCGAATGAAATTGGCAGCGGTAACGACGAACCCCACTATACGCGTCACTACGAGTTATTACTCCTACTACATTCGTAGTGCTGGTGGTAGCTGCTCCGTTGCCGTGGGGACAAGACGTGAGGAGGAGAGGGAGTGGCGCAACGGGGCGAGGGGTATTGACAAAAGACGGGATCCTCGTCGTCACGGGCGCGGCAGGGGAATCGCGTCACGGCCCGGCCGCTGGCCGATGAGGTGAGGTGGGCTCGACCCACATTGTACGCACGCTCACCTCATGCGATGCGAGATCGGCCGTGATCCGGACCGCCAGTCGTGCGCCGCGGCCGTGCGGAGTACTAGTAGCACTGGGTACAGGCACAGCGACCAGTGGGTGTGGCGTGGGTGGGTGGGGGCCGGGGGCGGGTGTTTGGCAGCACACGCGGGGGCAGTTTGGGGAGACGCACCCGTCACAGAATCCAGCGGAAGATACACGAGGAGGCAGACATCCCCGCAGAAGAAAAGTACGCCACCACAGCGCTCCAGCGCAAGTACGGGAGTACCCCTGGGCATTTAACGGGGCCAAGGGTTTGTTTTTGCCTACCTCGTCCACGTCCTCGGCCTGCTGGTACAGGGCCACCTCCAGGCAGTACAGCACCGGCCCGGAGCCGGCGGGGAGCAGGGATGGCTCGAAGTGGGCGCCGCCGGGGATAGGCACCGACGGCCAGCCGTTGACTGGGTCGTCGCTGTGCACGAACGCGAATCCCTCCACGTAATCGAACGCCGACTCCGAGGGCCGCGTCACGAGCCACTCCGCGTCTGCCGCGTAGTCAGCGAAGCTCGCGTACACGACGCGCGTCCATTTCACCTGCAAATGAGAAGCACGGCCATCAGCGTCCGGCGATTGGGCATCGTTCCACGATGAGATGATGCTGGGTTCTGGCTTTACCGTCTGTGGCGCGGGGGAGAGGGGGATGCGGGCGCGGGTGATGACGCCGAACTGCCCGAGGCCGCCGAGGACGGCGAAGAAGAGGTCGGGGTGGGAGGACGGGGAACAGACTCGGCACTTGCCGTCGCCAGTGACCACCTCCAGCTCCACCACGTTGGACACCTGGGGCCCGTAGCGGAAGGACTGCCCGCTCACGCCGCCGTTCGAGAGCGTGCCGCCGACGGTGAGCCGGAGATAGTCCGTCCAGGAGGCGGGGGCGAGGCCATGATTCGAGACGGCCCAGTGGAGGACCTCCTCCCACAGCGCGCCACCCGGGACATCGGCGAAAGCCGCTCCGCTGCTCAGCAACACGAGCTGCATCGGCATGCGCCGGGACACCGCGCGCATGTCCAGGACGAGCCCGCCCTCGGCCATGGCCTGCCCGGCCACCGAGTGGCCGTTACCGCGGGCGGCCACGGTCAAGTGTGCCGTCAGCGCAGCCGCTTGGATGGCGCTGGCCACGTCATCCACGCTCGCCGGGCGGACGACGGCCGCAGGGCGGGCGCTTACGAGGCCGCCGAAGTCCCTCGCCGCCGCGCACTCCGCCGCGTCCGCGACCATGGCCACCTCGATGGTGTCCGGTTCCGCGGCGGCGGCGGCGTGGTCCATGTACGCGAGCATCATCTTGGGCAACTGATTCTTTACTGCGATGCCTATGTTCTGTTGCCGAGGCTGAGCCGCTCGCTTAGCTGAGCAGAGCACCCTGTGTTCTGATGTCAGTATGCGCTCGCTTGCTTGCGCTCTGTCTCCGCCTCTCTCTTGAGCTAGTTTGGGTCGAGGGGTTTATATCGTGAGGACACGCGGACGTCGATAGCCATCACACCTTTCAAAAAAGAGAAATACAATATTTTAATTGACTTTTATCTCTTTTGAGGATCATGCCATTTCTTTTATTTGAAATTCATATAAAAATCTAGTTGGATAATCGATCCAAGCCGCATATTTTGCATGATATGGTACTATACATATTTATATTTCATACTCTTTTCGTTAGAAAATATTTATGAAGGAGGGAGTACTAGATTTGTCCCTTAGTACATGCTACACGTAATTTGATACCATAATTATTTTGATCAATCTAAATATTTGAACTTATTGATAGCCAGAATTGAAAATTTTTGGTTGCATGTACCGTAGGATGTCATCTAGTCCCTCTACATCAAAAGGTAATGCATATTAAAAAAGTTTCAACGTTTTATCATACAAAAGTATATTTGACAAATGATTCTAATAATATGGATTTGAGGTTAGATATTGATACCTTTGTACATATTTGATCAAATTGTACAAAATTTAACTTGAAATACTTCCCCCGTCCAAAATAAATAAATGACTTGTATTTGTTTAGATTCGCATTTACCTATACACTATAACGTGTACATGCCAATCTTGACAAATTAAAATCACATATTCTTAACGGAGGGAGTAATACACATTAGACTTTGGCATAGAGCCGTTATTTATTAAGCATGGGAGTCGTACGTACTTTTCCTTGTTACTAGCCTACCAATTTTGATCCATTCAATACGTAGACTAATAGTTAGAACTATTATAGCCAATGAGAAAACACTGTCTTTTATTGTGATAAAAATAAATTGTTTTGGTATTTCTTCATTAAACGTTTACATCCCTTTCAAGGATATTGGAGTGTGATAACTGCCATGGAAATATGTAGCTTAGAGTGCAAAAATAGATAATTTAATATCTAGTTTTCCTTATTTTGCTCCTATTCATCACTAAATGTCCATAAGTTATGTAGATTCTTTAATAGTAAAAAAATGTAAGCATACATGATTCGACAATAACCATCTTAATCCCCTTTCCATTTTGATGTCTATTTTCAAATCAGTGTTGTACTGTAGAATTATAACCATCTTACTCAAAGACACTTTGAGTTAAACACATGGATTTAAAAATATTCACCAACATGCCATACATTTTAATTTTCTATTCATGTCGCTAGTTTTGTGACATGGACTTTTGATTTATCATGTGATGTTTGCACACTTACTAAATTAGTTTTGAGACGTTGTGACGAGGTTCAATCTCATCAATGCCCACTGTTATGGACTTGGATTTTGGAGAAGATGAGGATGCTGGAAGTCGCGAGACGGTTAACAGGCAAGCAACGCGGGACACGAGGTTTACCCATGTTTAGGCCCCGAAGGAAAAACCCTACTCCTGCTTGTCTGTTATTGATTACAGCGGAACCGAAAGTTACAAGGGTGCGCAGATGCAATCTGGCGTGAGGTGTGTGTATGAGTTGAGAGAGAGCTAGATCTGCAGATCTATTATGGAGGTGGAGATTGTAGATCTGTCTATTTGGGGGTTTATGGCGTGGCCTGCGTCGTGTCCTCCTCGTTGGACCCTCCTAGCCTTTATATATGGAGAGGCTAGGTCTCAGGTGCCAATACGAGTAGGTTACAAGTTATATTCAAACTCTAGTCTTGAGCTTTCCTTTTCTTCTATGCTTGGGAGTCTGTGTCCATATGGGCTTCATACCACCTGAACTGTCATGTGCGTCATGGACGTTGGTAGGTCGTCGAGTGGGCCTCTCGTTGAGCTAGACTAGGTAGGTTAACATCGGGTACCCGTATGGCATATCCATATCACGTTGTTATACTATTTTGTAAATATTTAGATTTGTACAAAATTTTATAGCAAAAAATGCAACTGGTGAAAAAACTATTTGGTGGTATTTTTTTGAGGGCGAACGGTGAGGGAAATCCCCCACTGCAATTTTTATATTATAGACTGATGATTTACAAAGTATGAATCAGCTGAGGTAGGTGGTAAACAAAAGTAGAAAATAAAAGCACTATCATCATGAATAAATAATTACACTTGGGATTGCAGCCATTCTTTAATGCTCTGGGCATGCTTCTTTTTCATTCTGAAGCTAACTAGCCTTAATTCTTCTAAGAAAATAGTTTTCCAGGAAGTGAATCTTGGCTGCTTATTTTGAAAGATGTGATTGTTTCTCACAATACAGATTCCCCAAGAAGCCAAAATCAGGATCTCCATTGCAAAAGGTACCTTTAGCTTTTCTTTGATGTATTGAAATGCTTCTAGTAAAAAAAGTCCATTGGTCCTTTGGGGGCATACAGATTCCCAGCACCTCTTAGCAAAAGGGCGGGTCCAGAATATGTGATGAATAGTTTCTGGGAAATCAAGGGTTGCACAAGAGTATGAGGTTAACTTCATGTTCTTTCTTCCCGACAGATTTCTTGTGTTTAGTCTGTCATGTAGCAACAACCAAAAAAAGAACTTATGTTTTGGTTGACAGGAGGAATTCCATATGCAGGAAAAAAGCTCATTTGCTGGGATAACACCAATGATTGCCATGTATGCTTTTTTTGGTGTGAAATGATTGGACCCCCAAATATAAGACTAGTTATCAGTCTGTCCATTCTATGTTGTGAGTAGAGCATTTTGGCAGATTTATTCTACTTTTTCAAATTCAGAGTAGGCCTGTTGTGAAAGAGGTAGGTGGAATAGATCTGATAAGAAGTCAGCTTGTAATACCTCATTCACAGACATGCTTGTGTTCTTTGCAAATGTGATCAGATGAGGGAATTTGTGGTGAAGGCATTCATCATGCCAAAGATCAGTCCAAAAAAGAATTGTTTTCCCATCTCCAATGTTTCCTCTAGCAACTGCTTTATATAGATCCAGTAGTTTTAAATGTGCTTTCCACCAGGTTGAACCTTCCATGTGATTCCCAGGTAAAGATCCATCAGCATAATAGGCATTCCTAACCAAAGCCACCCAAGGGATGTAATGATTATTATATAATTTATGTAGATTCTTCAATAAAAGAGCTTTATTCTATGCTTGAATATTTAGCACACCCAGGACACCCTGCTCTTTTGGTCTGCAAATTTTATCCCATGCAATCAGTGCAGAACCTCTGGCTTGCACCTCTGTGTTTTTTTCCTCCATAAGAAGTGTCTAAGGAATTTGTTTACTTGCTGGATGATGGTGATAGGTATCTCCAGGCAGCTCATATATAAGATGGGCAAGGAAGAGAGAACGGACTTGACCATTTGGAGCTTTCCCCCATAGTTTAGAAAATCAACAATGCCACACAATCTTTTTCAACCCTTTGCACCATGGGCAAGAAATATTCTAGAGATGGTTTAGTGATACCTAGGGGAAGTCCGAAGTAGGTGAAGGTCAAATGCCGTTTCTGACAATTAATGGTTCTGGTAAAATGTTCCAACCTTTCAAAGGATAGATTAATGAGAATCATGTTTGATTTCTGATAGTTAACTCTGAGTCCAATGGAGATTGCAAAGGAATGGAGTATTGCTTTGAGACAAAAGAGCTGTTTGGAATCAGCCTTAAAGACAATGAGGTTGTCATAAACATATTGTATGACAGCTGATTTCTGATATTCGGTGGTATTTCACTGATGTGCCATTAAAATGTACACATTGTGACAAAATGTGCATTCCTGAGGAAATCTTGCATTTTGGCATAAATCACGCATTAAGTGTACTAGATGTTTTAATGGCTCTAACATGTAAAATACTAATTATATTTCATTTATTTGTTCTTCATACAAAAACTGAAACATAAATGGGTTCGTTGCATGGAAATAAAAAAGTTCCTACAAAATAGTAAGAAGAAACCCAACAAGGACCGATCTATGAGATGCAAGTAACGAGAAGATAGATCTAACTATTGCTTAAATAGAGTCTTGATGTGGACCTCACTACACAACTGAAGACCGTCTTTGCACAAACACATAATGGTGCATAAAACCTAGAGACGTGTGTCGGTCATTATCGTACATCAGACACTAACTTACTTAGGACATATTCACTTGCACAACCCATTTAGGACACTCAAACTGCCTGATTTGATCCATTTAGGTCGGCCCATGGACAGGAAATGGGTTGTGGTCCGGCTGCAAGGCCAGTGAGCCCAGTGGCGCAACCCATTCAATCCGCGATGACCATTTTGGCCAGCGTTGGCCAGTTGGCCATTTCATATTAACATTTCACTATAGTAGTCACACACAAATAAATAAAGTGGCTAGTAAATAAAGTGACAAACATGTGCGACTGCCCTTGAAGCACCACCAAAAGGCTGTAAGTTTCACACAAATGTTTAAAATAAGACAATTATCATGCAACAAGTCCAAAAAGTGGCAGGTTTTTCCCATATGACACGCATCTATGCCATTGCCCTTTAAACATTGCAAGATCGGATGATATTTTGCCGATTCTTGATCCAAGCCCTTTGTTTGGGGTCGTTGATTCTCTCCAAGTCGGTCATCTTGATTTGGTTCTCCTTGGATATGACTTTGGCTTTGGCCTCGATGAGCCTAGACTTGGCATTGGTCTCTTCCACCTCAGGAGATATCTTTTGGAGATCAACAAATCTCTTTGTGGTGGCCTCTTTCTCTTTTCACCGTCCCTCTTATCTGTCGGCATTGGCCTCTACCTTCTTTGTGATCAACTACCTCAAGGTTTCTTAGAACGCCAACAAGGAAGCTTGACGGTTGATGTCGTCCTTGGAGGACTTGTGGCCCCTTGGCCGGCTGGCATGGGAAATATTGATTGGCTCATCTGAGCTCAGGGGTCCAATACTAGGGCCAGCGTCGTCAACGTCGATGGCCCCATCCATTGATGCAATGCGATTTCCCTTCTTCTTCAGGTCCTTAGTCTTGCGTCAAAGGGCATAGATAGTTCCCCACTAGTATCACTGATATTTCTCCCATAATGGCTCAATGTGAATGCCATGTTGTCATGGAATTTCTTGAAGTGCTCCAAAGCGTGAATAACCTACACGGTGCATGACGATCCATGACACATGCCCACATATATGCAAGGTGCATTGGAAGGAGAGGAAGATGTTTTACCATGTCAACCATGTTGAGCCAGTTTATTCGCCTTCTCATCATCATCTCATAATAACCTTGAAATTTGCTACACTCCCAATGGATGAATCCCCACCTCTTTTGAAGAGAAAGATCATTTCGATCACTAAATAAAGGCACCTATGGAAACTTACTTTGCTCATGGAAGTACTTGCTATTGGATATATGCCCCAGATACAAATAATAAAGTGTGTTTAATATCATACCTCATTAGTTCATAATAAGTTCTTTGTCATGCTATAACTGTATTAATTAGAAACATTAGTACACGCACTACAAAAAAATTGTTGATATATGACCCTCTATTTTCGTCACTGAATCATCATTGTGTGAAATTCATGACGATCTTATGACGAAAAATATATCGTCAAAAATCGAGCGTCAGTAATTAAACACAATGACATTTTTACCAAGAACGTCATAAATGATCATGATGATATTGAATCTTCATAACCTCGATGATAATCCAATATCGTCACACATTGTCTGCTGTCATCACGTCAAATCCTACATGGCATAAATACAACCATGTCCATTTTGGTGATCTATATAGGCCGAGTCTAGTAATTCTGGCCTTCTCTTTTCTAGGCTTTGGCCTTTTTATACTTCAATTTATTCTAGGACTTGGCTTTCTACTATCCGATTCGTTTGTGGGCCAAAGCCTTTTTACAATCCATTACAATTTCTAGAATTAGCCTTTTTATAGCCCATTTATTTTTAGCTTTTTTTGATCCGTGGCCTTTTAGCACATAAATACATTCCGTTTTCACGGGTACAACATGCAAGCAAATCAAATATTGTAAAACTTTCAAGCCAAAAAATAATATTATACTGCAAATAATACATATTCTCATATCAGCACTAAATCGTTTTACATCACAAGTAGAAAAAATGCCCAGAATATCTGTTTCATATATTGACCGACGAAATGTGAAATCAAGTTGCCAATTCAGACATGCATCAAAGAAACTATGGAACAGTTGATAGACAACACCAATGAGTCATCGTCTTCTTGTTCCAACTTCCAATAAACAAAGCACCTAGGATTGTAAAGACCATCTATTAAAAGAATATAGCATTAAACACTGTTCCAACGTCCATATCCTATGAAGCGCTTGATGACGGCGTTCGGTGAGCAAGACAATGTTGCTTTGGTTACAGTATGGTGAGATCGACACTGAGAATCTAGTGGCCAGGGTTGATGCGCTCCAGCACACTACATGGGGCATGCGAAAACAACCAAGCGAGGTAGGTGTCAGTAAGCATCAAGGATGCTGGTGTTGTGGGTCAAACCAAGTAAAACAAGGGCCGGTTGAATTTTAGCATGAAATAGTTACATCATGATAAACCATATGGATTCAAGAAAACTACTATTAGCACACTATTTTCAATGATCACAACAGGTTCAAGTACATTTTCCAAGCTGTAGAGTAAAACAGATCTGGTCAAATATAATTTTTCAATAAGCATCTTCAAGCATCAATTATATTTTTCAAGCATATTAACATTGTGAAAATAGAAGATACATGCAGTAAACATGACAAATATAAATATATGTCTACAAATCTGTATCCGCTGCTTCAGCAAATATATGGCTCAAAATCCTTGACACAGATTAAGTAATTAACAACAACGGCAAGAATGTCTTCTAGAAACCATAACAAAATCAATGGATAACCTAGTTTCTATTTTCACTCTTAGAGCTTACAAGATACTGATGTATGCATGCATCAATGGCGTCTACAAGATTTACATGAACATGAATGAAATACATGAGAGACAATGGTATAGACTGTAAAGTAAAATAAAACTAGCCATTTATGTTATATGCAAGAGATTATCGAATTGTTCTTGAACCAGATGCACTAAAAGTATAAGGAGGTTCCACTATGTATCCATATGTTACGGCTAAATGTAGAGCACAAGTCAATCAAAGGAACATATGCTCATTTGGATAATATGAAAATCATGGTGTTGACTATCAGGTTATGTTCAAGGTAGCCTCTCATGGGTATTCTCTCCATGTGTTCAGATGAATAACATGGATAATCAGATTAAAATAGCATATATTGGACAGTAATAGGATTTTAACTCGTTAACAAGCACGTATTCAACACAAATACAAAACAATGGCTAGGCTCAGCCAGATCCTCAACACATATATTCAGACTGAAGTGTACGTGAACATTACAAATCAAATAAGAGAGTAGGAGAGACTTATCTGAATCAGAGCATGGTGACAAACATGGTCCTGAACCTAGTGAAGAAGTTAGACACCACAGGCACCATCGTCAGCACTTCTCCCATGTCATATCCTCTGAATAGCTGCACACCAAAGCAAATGTATTAGTTTGCGTGGAGAAATAAAGCGAAGAAAGTACAAAGATGTCACTTATACATATGCATGAGAATCTATATATACACTACTCCATGATCATGCGCCACTCCTATACAGAACATGTGGCACTCCTATTGAAATGGATCGCATATGCACCTAGAGGGGGGGGTGAATATGTGCTACTTCAAATTTTAGTTCTTTTTCAATTTTAGGCTTTGCACAAAGTAAATTCTCTAGATATGCAATTACGAGAATTTCCCTATATGCAACCCTAACTACTAAGCGTATAAAGAGAAACGAGGAAACTGTAGTGGAGCACGCGGAGACACAAGGATTTGTCTGACCGCAATTCCTTCCTTGTTAAGGGAAATACGTCTGCGTTGGAGGGATGGGCGGTTCTAAGACCACCACACCACAATAGGCCTCACCCTATTCTCCGATGGATCTCGCCACCATAGGCCTGATCCACCTTACCACTTGGTACCCTTCGAGGTGGGAACTGGTGCCTTTAAAACGCTAGCGGGGCACACGTCCACAATTGAATTGAAGGATCCCGTGATGACAACAAGTTGCCACAAGAACAAGGATTATCAAATAATCAAAACAAGGATCTAGATATTTGTAAGGAATACGAGATTGAGAATCCTCCAAGTGAATGGAAGGGAAGTGAAGCGCTTGATTGTTGTTGATGAAGATCGATGCCTCCTCCTTCGATTCCCGAAAGATCGAGGCCTTTGGGTGGATGAAGATGGAGATCTCTTATTGGAGCTTGAAGTACATGTCTGGACTTTTTCAAAATGAATCAAGAGTTCTCGCAGGAGGGGTGATGGGGATTTAATACCCCCTGCCAAAACTGGTCATTGGTGACTTTGGGGGGGGGGATTATCCGGCCCCCACTAGGGGCAGATTATTCGCCCCGGAGCCGTAAAATCCGGGGGATTTTGTGCCCCCCCATACAGAGCGCCGCGCGTTGATCTCCTTCTCAAAAATCCTCGAGGGGCGGATTATCTGGCCCGGGCAAAAACTCTAGCTCTGGCCGGACAATCCGGGGGATTCTTCGCCCCCCCATGCTGTATGCTGCGCCTTAGCTCTCCTTGGTGAAGTACTAGGAGGCAGATTATCCAGCCCCCTGAGGGTCGAATTATCCGGCCAAGACGGACAATCCCGGCGGAAATCTTCCCCCATGCAGTGTGACGTGCCTTGGCTGTGCTTGGACTTGGGGAAGGGCCGTATTATCCGTCCCTTGGCAGGGGAAGATAATCTCCCCCCAAGAACATCTTTTTTCTTCTTTTGTATATGCCAACATATGCAACACTTGAATACACATTAAATAATCCTTGGCATTATTATCTAACACATAAAACACTAGAGATCGTGAAATGTGCTTTCACCTACTGATCAAATAAATCTACTATTGAAACCTTGATTTCTTCATGATCATGTGTTAGAACATAACTCTTGACTGAAATAAACACTGGCAAAGTTGATACCCGAACTTGCAGTAATTCATGATCTGATAAAGTTGTAAATTTGCAAACACTAAATTTAGCAGTATAATGAAATTACAACACTTATCATGATCTAATAGCACAAGGTTTAACTCTACTATAACTAATTAATGACGGTACAATTTTGGTCCAAGCTTGCAGCAAGCATTCTTCTACCACAAACACTAAGTGCTAAGATTACCATGCCATATGAAAGTTGGTCAAATTTTGTTTAAAGGGCAACAAATAATGTATGGAGCAGATACAAACATATATTGACAAATCAAGTTCTAATCCCTCTACTCGTAAATTATAGTGCCAAAAATTCTGCAAACTGTATATCCCAACATAATATGAAAAGAAGCAGAAGCTATCATGCAATAAAGATAACAAGCAGGATAACCAAGTTGTAGGGACCTTTGTACAAGGAGGAATTATTTTGCCGGAGACGTTGGATCCATGAAGGGGTCCACCTCCCGTCAGTTTGATCCAAGCTACGGTGAGGCTCCACCATCAAGTCTAGGGGTGCCTGCAAAGTGTGGAGATAAATAGATATTTAGATAGAGAGACAAATACAAAGGGGGGGAAGAGAGGAGACAAATACTTTGAACCTTGGCCGAAAGCTGGACGTAGAGGAAGCAAGACGATGACATCCGATGACTACATCACATTTAGCGAATAGATCCACGAGGGAGGTCTGGAAGACCTAGAGAAGGTGTACCTTTGCATTGAGAGAGAGGGATACTGAGAGAGGGGCCGTGAGAGGGAAGAAAGAGGAGAGGGTAGAAAGAGGGAGGGAGAGTGGGATAAGTTACCAGATCTGAAGTGGGGACGGAAGGTTCTCTTGTCGCTGTCGGAAGGAACTGTGGACGTTGGTCATGGCGTCCTTGTTGCCGTCATCCACGGTAGCGATGCGGTGAGGCAAGCTTGGCGGAGTGCTGGTTAGTGATTCACGCGCACGCCGGCAAGCAAGATAATTGTGATGCCGCTAGATCTTGTACCGCGTGGTGGCTCACCATGGCATCGTGGTTCCTGGGGCGGCAGCCGCTTCTATTGAGCGACGGTCTAGGGTTTTTGGGTAGGTGGGATTTGGCGCTGGAGAGCGCTCGCTCGTGACAAAGTAGAAATGGCGGCAGGGTATGAGAAGGGGATTAGGGTTTGGGGTCTATTCGATATGGATGGGTGGAATGGGGTTTACAGAAATACTCGTGACCTCTTCTGGTAAGTGCTTTGGAGATGCAGGATGTTCTAGTCATTTCAGGTGAAAAATGTGGAGGGGGCGGGAGGTGGGAGAATCTGGCAAAATTTCCTTCGTTGGATAGATCCTACATGGACAGTTGAGATCTTATTAAGTGGGTTGATCCATGGGGAGTCTAATTCTCTATTCTGACTGGGTGGCTATATTATGCAAAAAGGCAGTTTGACCATAGTTTGAAACAGGCATAAAAAATTCAAATATGGTCCGAACAATGTAAAACCTTCGCGTGCTGTGATGTTATATGATATAGTTGTAAGGGAAAATATCAAACTGGGTATATTGGTTGCATCTCAAAAAACCTTCTCAGAAATGAGATATCATGGCTTTTATAATCATGACATAGTTTGTGATAATGTGCCCATATTGTGCATGCATATGTATCATGGTACAACTAACAATGTTGCAGGAGAAAGTTTTTCTTTTTGTCACACAAAAAAACCATTTTCTATTTTCCGAGTGCCAAAAGTGGTGCGTTTTGTAAAGCAACCACCGAATGAAAGTTTCAAAATGGTACCAACTTATTCTTAAAAAATACTAGACCACCTTACATGCACGATGTCTCAACTAAGATATCTCAAACCTTTCCTTCCAACCCTCATAAAAAAGACAAATTCCTGCCGAATTGGTAGGAAGTGTGGTTCGATTTGAACTACAGGTACATGATCTATTGCTCGTGATTTTTTTTGCAAAAAATCATTTTTAGGTTCATAATATGATGTTTATTTATAGATCGAATACAATTTTAGCGAGGCTCGGCCCATACCTAAGAACCTTCATGCCCGTCGTTTTGACTATAGTTTGAAACATGCATAATAAATTCAAAAATGTTTCGAACAATGTAAAACCTTCACATGGCATCATATTATGTGACATATTCGCAAGAAAAAAATACCAAACTTGGCATTATTATTGCATATCGAAAAGCCTTCTCAGAAATGACCTATCATGTTCGAGATTTCATGACTTTCAGGCCAAACGACCAATGTTATGTCAAAAATCGTGACATAGTTTGTGATAATGTGCACATATTGTGCATGCATGTGCATCTTGGGATGGGGAACAATGTTGCAGGAGGAAGTTTTCCTTTTTGTCGCATGGAAAACCCATTTCAATTTTTTGAGCGCCAAAACATGGTGTTTTGTGAAGCAACCACCAAATGGATAATTCAAAATGCTACCATCTCATTTTTCAAAAATACTAGACCACCTTAAATGGACAATGTACCAACCAGGAGAGCTCAAACCTTTCCGTCCACCCCTGATGAAAAAGAAAAATTTCTGCCGACTCGGTAGGAAGTGAGTCCGATTTGAACGACATGTACATGATCTGATGCTCATGATTTTTTTGTAAAAATCATTCTTGGACTCATAATATGATGTTTTATAAAAGATCCAATGCAATTTTAGTGAGGCTCATCCTCTAGCTAAGAACCTTCATGCCCGCCGTTTTGATCATAGTTTGAAACAAGCATAATAAATTCAAAATGGTCCAAACAATGTAAAACTTTCACGTGGCATCATATTATGTGACATAAATTGTAATAAAATAATATCAAACTTGGTATTTTGATTGCATCTCGAAAAAACCTTCTCAGAAACGACCTATCATGTACGAGATTTCATGACTTTTAGGCCAAACGACCAATGTTATGGAAAAAATCGCGGCATAGTTTGTGATAATGTGCTCATATTATGCACTCTTGTGTATCTTGAGATGGCAAACAATGTTGGAGGAGGAAGTTTCCTTTTTTGTTGCACGAAAAATCCATTTTCCATTTTTCGAGCACCAAAAACAGGGCATTTTGTGAAGTAACCACCAAATGGCTAATTCAAAATGCTACTAAACCATTTTTCAAAAATACTAGACCACCTTAAATGGACAATATACCAACCAAAAGATCTTAGACCTTTCCGTCTACCCCTCGTAAAAAACAAATTCCTGCCGAGTCGGTAGAAATTGAGCCCGATTTGAACTACAGGTACATTATCTGGTGCTCATGATTTTGGGAAAAATTATTTTTAGACTCATAATATGCTATATCATCAGAGATCTAACTTAATTTTAGCGAGGCTCGACCCTAGATAAGAACCTTTATGCCCGCTGTTTTGACCATAGTTTGAAATGGACATAAAAAATCCAAAGACGGTCCAAACAATGTAAAATATTCACGTACCATCCTATACAGTGAAATACTTGCAAGTAAAAATATCAAACTTGGTATATTGATTGCATCTCAAAAAAACTTTGTTAGATATGAGCTATCATGTTCGAGGTTTCATAGCTTTTTAGGCCAAACGACCAATGTTATGGCTAGAATCACGACATAGTTTGTGATAATATGCCCATATTGTGCATGCATGTGTATTATGGGACGACGAACAATGTTGTAATAAGAATTTTTTCCTTTTCATCGCACAAAAAACCATTTTCTATTTTTCGAGTGCAAAAAACGGGACGTTTTATGAATCAACCACCGAATAAAAGTTTTAAAATGGTACCAACCTAATTTTTAAAATACTAGACCACCTTATATGGACAATGTATCAACTAGGATATCTCAAACCTTTCCGTCCAATCCTCGTCAAAAAGACAAATTCTTGCCGAATCGGTAAAAAATGGGTACGATTTGAAGTACAAATACATGATTTAATACTCCTGTTTTCAAAAAAATCATTTTTATGTTAATTGTATGCTATTTCATTAGAGATCCATTGCACTCACCAATTTTTTAATCTAAAAGGTGTTCAGAGTGATTCAAAAGGTGTTTTGGAGCAAAGGGAATTAAATAATATGCATTTAATATTAATTAAAGAACTAATATTAAAAAAATATATATTAAATTTTAGGGACAGTCCACCTTAATGGGCCCCTCCCGGAGGAAGGGCCCGTCAAGGGGTTGTCGCCCCATATGGATAAGGAAAGGGCGGTGGGGCGCCTAGGGTTTTGGGGTGGGGCCCACCTTGGGATGACGCCTTCACCCCCTTTGTCGGCCGCCTCCACCCCCTAGGGTGCACCCCTCCCCCTATATAATGAGGGGCACATGTGGGGGACGGGATACCCAAGGCTTGAGGCTAGTTCCTCTTTCCCGTTCCCCACACGCCTCCTCTCTCTCCCTTGTTGTTTCTCACGCTCGTGGTTCTTGGAAGAGGTGCGCACGTGGGAGTTGACTCCACCAATTCACGCCGTCGTGCTTCTGATACCCCGATCCAAAAGATGTACTTCTGCATTCTCGGCTGGATTGGAGAACCAGGAGTCGTTGTTGGGCACCATATGTGTGCGAGACCATGAAGGTGCTGCCAGTTGTGGAACGTGTCGTCGAGTGCAGGATCAACGCGACCTTGAGGTCAGCTACGATGCACGACTACACATCCACGTTCCACAGAACATTAAAATCTTTCGGTCTACAAGGGTACATCATTGGAATCTTCCTGTTACAGCATTACTCCTAGATAGATCATGGTACTTTGCATATGCTAGTTAGAAAATTAACTGTTTTATACTGTGAACTCGTAAAGTGGTATCAGAGCCGATCTATATATAGTTTTACTTGTATGGTTAGAACACATGTTGAATGTGGGCATTCATTCTATAATTGTTACCCTCTGACATGCAATTATTCATATCGCAATATTGTTTGATGAAGTGGCCCGGACTAACCTTACACACACTCTTACGTGAGAATGGTTCCGCAGATGACATATGACATGTACCATATATATGGCTGACGGGTGTATGTCTCTCTTACATTTTTTGATATAGCATTTGCAATGGAGGGCCTCAAAAGGGGTGTCATAGAGACAATTATTTAATCAATGTTGTGGTTGGAAGTTCGTAGGTAAGAAACATTTCTTTCGAAAAATTCCTAGTGGCCACGAAAAACTTGAAGAGATAAAGTAGAGGCGTCTAACTTTTTTTTGCAGGAGGGAGTGATGTGTATATGGTCATGATGTGAATTTTATATGTTTTATGAACTGCACGTTATGTAATGCAACCGACATGAGCCATTTGGTTGTTCATTTTATTTAATGGCTTGCGTGCCAAGATCATGATGTAAAGTAGTGTTACTTTATGTTGCTAAGTAGTAGTAGTAGTAGACAATCATCATGATGAATGAACAATTGGAGGCGTCGTGGACTTGGCGCCATACTGGTGGGCAATATGGAGATCATGTCGGAGTGATCGATGGAGATTAAGAGGCATTAATGAAGAACCATATCATGTCACATATTTTATTTGCATATGATATTAATCCTTTATGCATCTTATTGATAACTAGTATTAGATACTCGAAAATATAATTATAAGATAATATCTTAATTTAATACCAATAAAAGTGTTCTCCCCTAGTTTGCACCACCAAGAAAGTTCTCCGGTATGAAGCATGTCATGACGATCGGGTGTTACACATTTTGGCGTTCGTATATGGTGGGTGTAAGCCATGTTGCACAATAGATGCACTAGGGTTAATTTGGATAGTATAGCATGTACAAATATGGCCTCGGAGCACAAGTGATTGAAATATCAAGCATGAATCACATGAATGATGTGATCAACATTTTGATGTCCAGCTTTTACTGCTATGGCACCAGCCGTGACGATTGGGGGTGACATAGTGGAAAAGGGTCGTGTAATCACTAAAATCTTTTTTTAAGGATGATAGTTTTACCGGGATATCATTTAATAATATGATTATAACTTGAACTCATATTACAAACTTACTCTTAATGTCTTTGCAAATATCTTTATAGATCATGTCATACCCCAACCACTACAAGGAATGTTTTCTTCCGCAACGACTTGGACCGTCAGTCATCGTAGAAGCTGCGTCTTCCGCGACGAAATTCTCGGCTCGACCGTGTCCAATGGAAAACTTTTTTTCGGTTCCGCGCCCCTCTACTATGACAAAACCACTAAAAACATGGATGAAACTCGATGGGAGCGTGGCAAAAGTAAGATTTCTGGTTTCTCGCGAGATGTTGACTCGCCGAAGTATTTTTTTGGCATGTGGGTCCCGAACGTTAGTGAATCTAGAGGATCATACTTTTCAGTCACGCCTCCATGATTTGAACTCGATAATGTTATTCGATGGCTCTTCCGTTTAGTCAGGCTGTTGGGTGCTATATGTCTGTCTCATATTAGAGGAATCATGTGTATGATGGAATTATTTTCCTTTCCTTTTCCAAACTTGATAGCGTATTTCGATGCATTTGCCATTTAATTAGGCTACTGGGTCCCACATGTCATCCTCACACTATAAGAAACATGTGCATGATGGATTTTTTCCTTGGCTCGTGCCTCCCTGATATGAACTCGATAACGTTGCTTGATTTATCTGCCATTAATTATGATGCTGGGTCCCACATGCCAGCCTATTATTAGAAGAATTGTGTGTATGTCAGAATTTTTTCCTTTGCTCCCGCTACCTTATTTTGAACTTGATAGCGTTGTTAGATACATTTATAGTTTAATCACGTATATGGGCCCCACATGTCATCCTCACATTAGAAGTAACATGTGCATGCTGAATTTTTTCCTTGGCTCGTGCCTCCCTGATTTGAACTCGATAACGTTGCCCGATCTATCTACTGGGATCCACATGCCAGCCTTTCATTAAAATAATCGTGTGTATGATGGAATATTTTCCTTCTCTCCCGCTGCCCTGTTCCAAATTTGATTGCGCTGCCGTTTAATCACGTAGATGGGCCCATATGTCATCCTCTCATTAGAAGAAATGTGTATATGATGGATTTTTTTGCCCTCGGTCACGCTACCCTATTCTGAACTTGATAGCGCTGCCAAATGCATAATCACGCTGATGGGCCCCACGTGTTATACTCCCATTAGAAGAAACATGTGTATGCTAGAATTTTTGCCCTTGGTCGCACCTTCGTGTTAATTTGATAGCGTTGCTCGTTGCATCAGCAGTTTATTCAGGCTAGTGGATGATACGTCGGAAACGTATCTATAATTTTTGATGCTCCATGCTTATTTAGTATCTACTTTGCTTTGCTTTGTCTACACTTTGAGGTGTTTTAATATCCTTTCTGGAACTAATCTATTAACAAGTTGCCACAATGCCAGTTGCCTGTTTTCTTCTGTTTTTGGTTCCAGAAAGTCAGAAAATCAATATTCTCGGAATTGGACGGGACAAAAGCCAAAGTCAATATTTTACCGTGGGGGACACGAAGTCCAGAGGAGAGACGGAGAGGCGAGCCAGGGCCGCCACCCCCTAGGCACGGGTGGGACCACCCCGCGCCTGGGTAGGGTGTGGGCCCTCTGGCCGCTTCCCTGCCTCGCCTCTTCGCCTAGAAGAATCCCCCGATGCAGAAACCCTAGGCACCCGATCAAAACTCCAGGAAACCTTCTGTAGGCACTGCCACCATCGTCCCTAGATCGGGGGGGGGGGATGTGAAGTTCTTCCCGGCACCCTGCCGGAGGGGAGATCATCCCGGAGGCCTTCTTCTCTGGTATGAAGCGTGAGTAGTTCCACCTTGGACTACGGGTCCATGTAGTAGCTAGATGGTTGTATCTCCCCCTTGTGCTTTCATGTATAGATCTTGTGAGCTCCATTCATGATCAAGATATAATATTTTTGTAATCATGCATGTTTTGTTTGCGGGGATTCAATGGATATTGAGATTACTATGTCTGATTGATTAATGGTTTTGTCTATTTGATACTATCATGTCTGTTTTGTTTGTGATCTTGCATGCTCTCCGTTGTTAGTAGCTATCTTGGCCAAGTAGTTGCTAGTAACTCCAAGAGGGGGTATTTATGCTCGATAGTGGGTTCATGCCTCTAGTTTCCAAGGTAAGTGACAGAAATCTCTTCGGTTATAGATGTGTTGTTGCCACTTGGGAGAAAACAACGGTCTCTTGTTCATGGAACAAGTGGATTGTTTAACTTACACACTTTGCTTAAAGCAGTTGTCTATTGCTTGCAACTTAATACTGGAGGGGATTTGAATGATAACCTGAAGGTGGAATTCTAGTCATAGATGCAGTTGGATAGCGGTCTATGTATATTGTTGTATTGCCCAATCGAATCTCATAGGATCTTTTTGTCTGGTATTGCATTGTTATGCCTTGATCAGTTCCTGTTAATTGCCCTGCTATAATTTGTTTACCCTTCATGCCATGTTGTTTATCTAAGGAGAGCACCTCTAGTGAACTATGGACCCAGGTCCAATCTTTACCATTGATACATCCTCCACTTTTACCTATATACTTGCTACAAACCATTACCTTCCACACCATACGTTTAATCCTTTGTTACAGCAACCGGTGAGATTGACAACCTCACTGTTAGTTGGGGCAAAGTCTTGAGTTTGTGTTGTGTAGGTTTCCACGTTGCTTGCAACACCTGTGTCACGTTTCCTTCCTACTACTGATTCAATAACCTCGGTTTCTTACTGAGGGAAGACTTTCTGCTTCACACCTTGCTCTTGGGGTTCCCAACAGGCTCCACATCAATTGAGCCATCAACAAGTTTTCTGGTGCCGTTGCTGGGAGGCTAAGGACATCTTCACAAGGGGAGTCCTCCACTTCCTTTCTCTTTACTTTGTTTTTAGTTTGCTTAGTTTATTTTGCTTGGTTTCGTTTGCCTCTTTTCAAAAACTCGAAAAATATTAGTCTAGTTTGGTTTGCTTTCTTTATTAGAAAACACAAAAAAAATTAGTTCCTACCCTAGTTGCTACCATGTCTGGTTTTGGTCCTATCTCTCTAACACCTATGGAAGAGATCTTTGCTTTTAAGCTAAAAGGTGAAGAGAGTTTTAAAGAAGCTTGGTCTAAAATCTCTGCTTTGCAAAGGGAAACTGAGCCTAAGACGAGTCTTAGCTTTGTTATCAATAGTTTCTACCGCGGTATTGCTCTTTGTTATAGATATGCTTTAGATGCTATGACTGGGAAAGATATTTTTCAATGTACCGAGGATGAAGCTTTTGATGCCATAAAGATATTGATTATAATTTATAATACACCTGGCAAGTCTGATTCCTCTTTCATAAATATTTTTGCTAGGTTGAACACTCTTGAGTCCAGTATTTCTGCTATGAATAGTTGCTATCACACACTGAGGGTGTATCATGATTATGTTCCAATAAGTTCTGAGCCTTCAAAGTGGTTTCCCACAATCAAAGTCTCTATAAATACTATACTTTTTGATGCCTGCTGTGATATCATGTCTGAATTTTGCCTTATGCCTAAAGATATTTATGAATCTTTGAGTCTTTGGGGGCTTTATAAAGGAGGAGAGGAAATCTCTCTTACTAATAATACCACTTTATTACCCATTGGAATAGCTAAAGGTGTTTTTACAAAATTTCAAGGAAAATGGTGTCTACTGATTATCTTGTTATTGAATGTGTAGGCAAAGGACAGATCACACTTGGAAGATTCCTACTGAAACACCTTGGAGCAATAATAGATGTGGGAAAAGGCATTATGCATTTTGCTTCGCCAGTAAGCAATCATATCTTCCCTAAAGAGAAGAAGAAGAAAGGTAAGAAATGAAAGAACAAGAGAGTTGCTTCCTCATTTGAAAATACTTGACTCCTTTCTTCCACTAGTGCCTAACTTAAAGGCGTTAAAGAAAAGTACTTGTTGGGAGATAACCCAAGAGTTTACTTGAGTCTTGGAAGTTATTACTTCAGTAATGACCTCTCCTTATCCTTTTTGTTTGCCTTTTGTGCCAAGAATGACCTCTAATGAGAGGGAAGTAAGATTTGTGGAGTTGCTGTCCCAAAACAGATTTCTATCCTGCACCATAAAAATTCGTGAGAAGTATCTGTAAGTCGGATTGAGCTGAAAATTTACGAATAAATCCCCTAGTATGTTAGCTAACTTTTGTTAGTTCAACAGGTTTTGATTTTAGCAACAAAAGATTTTCGAAAAAAATCGGTTTCTACCTGCTGGTCTGTTTTGATAGATTTCTGCCATTATTTGCATTTGCTTCTTATTGATTCCTTTTTGAGTTCTATTTTGGGGAATTGAGCTTTTTGAAGGAGTTGCTACAGTAGCATGTGTTTTTAGTGAAAAGTTTTTCTTTTCCAAAGCTAGGCCCAAAGGTCTATTATCTTTTGAATACACTAATGTTGCTAATGAAGATTGTGTGAAGTTTTGTATGAAGGAAAAAATTCAGGTGTAGAGAGAGAATGATGTAATGAGATGAAGAATGGACAAAATCTCAAGCTTGGGGATGCCACCCTGGTGTCACCCCAAGAAATATTCAAGAGGTACAAGCGTCAAATCTTGGGGATGCCCAAGGCATCCCCTTCTTCATCAATAAAAAGCTCAGGTCTGTCTAGACACTTCGTTTTTATTGTTTCATGAACTATTGTGTTGTTCTTGGAGCGTCTTAGTTTTAGTTTACTTTGCTTAGTTGTTTAGTTTGCTTGAATAAAGTAGGTTGGACCCCCTTTCTTGTTGTGTTGTTTCAAATAAGTTGCTTGGTGTTGGAAAGGAGTAGAAAGTTCTTGCTTGATAAGTGTAAGAGGAGCTTGCATTGACTGTGACTTAGACTTTAGCATGACATGATAGGTGTTGTTTTGACCTTATGCTTAGTGATTATTGCGGTAGAATGTCTTGTTCCAAACAATTGGGATTGCTTAGTGTGCCTTGAAAGAATTATGCGTTGTTTTAGCATGCAAAAACATAGTATTGTGGTATTCTCCTTTGATGCTTTGTTTGAGTTGACTTGGCACATGCTCACACCATGTTATGACTATGAACAAGTCACCATAGCCTCTATGATCATTTAGTCCTTGACTTGTAGTACCACTCTATGCTTTGATTAGTAATGTTTTATTGCTCAGCATGATTATGGCCATTATTGCTCTCTTAGTTGGTTGCTCCCAGTCTTTTGCTAGCCTCCACTTGTATGAGTAAGGTCTAATCATGCTTCCGACTCCCAAGAAACCAAGTTATTCCAAAGTTTCCACTATAAACTCTTATGCATAGTGTGTTACACCATTCCAAGTATATTCTTGTTTTCAACTATCTTCCAATTAAAAAGTATTTTGTTATGTGAAATCTTAGTGATTAAAGCTCTCACAAACTTTATGGCACACTTTATATTCTTTGAACCTAAATAAACTTGAACCATTGTGTCATCTATGTTGTATATGATTGCACTTATACGTTGGAATTAGCAGAACCGTGCTGTCACGGGAAACGTTTTCAACATTGCACTTGTACTTTGTACACAGTTGATATCATGCTCTTTTGTCTATGGATGTCACCAGTGTGAAATAAAGAGGGAGCTTATAAGTCCATGGAGTTATGTATTTTGTGTTAGAGAAACGCCTGGGCCGCTAGCCTAAGTCATGCCTAATCATGATGGAAACTTGCAGCATCACCATAATGAGCTATCTGTGAAGCATCCTCAATAAAAAGCTATGCACATAGTAAATAAAAAGATCGCTGAGATGCTCATTGTCTGCTTGCCTTGTCATTTTGGTTATGCGATAGCTCCTGTACCATGTGCAAGGGGTACCCCGTTGGCGGTTCTCTATGATACGCATGTACTTACAATGACAAGAACTTACAGGTGACTAAAGTTGAGTAGCATGAGGTGTGGCCCTCGTATTCAAGGGACTTGAGATTGCCAACTTATACTTTCTCAAGCATATACTCCATAGTTTGTTCACTTTAACCTTAATCACTTCAAGATGCTTATGATAGGGGCAATGAGGGCTGAAAGCTAACAAGTACCATAATTTTTGGAAGCTATTTTTGAAACTTGAAATCCCTTCTTCCCTTTATGAAGGGCCTTTATTCCACTATTTTATTGAGTCTCCACCTTCTACCTTTAGGCACCATTAAGAGAGCATAGTTGCCATTCTGTGTGCAGTGTCCCAAAACTTATTGATTGATGCATATTATGATATTATTTGTTCTTGTGCTACTTGTATCTAGTCACTCTTATAAACTTTGAAGGTGTCCTATGCATCTATTTGCAACTCTATGAGGGACAAGATGAATGCCAGTATGCCATGTTTTCTGTATGTGAAACAAACAAACTTTTTCAATGCATGTTATTCATGATCTTTGTTTGTAGCCTTTCATGTTGCATGCATAGTTACTTTGTCTTATTGTTAGAACTCCATCTTTCATGCACATGTTTAGAGTTCTTTGATCCCAACTTTCAATGCTTGCAAATGGTTTGATCTTGGTTTTGATGGTGCGTGTCACCTCAAAAATTATTATTTTGACACTTACCTACTCGAGGACGAGCAGGAGTTAAGCTTGGGGATGCTTGATACGTCGGAAACGTACCTATAATTTTTATGCTCCATGCTTGTTTAGTATCTACTTTTCTTTGCTTTGTCTACACTTTGAGGTGTTTTTATATCTTTTCTAGAACTAACCTATTAAGAAATTGCCATAGTGCCAGTTGTCTGTTTTCTTCTGTTTTTGGTTCCAGAAAGGCAGAAAATCAATATTCTCGGAATTGGACGGGACAAAAGCCAAAGTCAATATTTTACCGTGGGGGACACGAAGTGCAGAGGAGAGACGAAGAGGCGAGCTAGGGCTGCCACACCCCCTAGGCGCAAGTGGGCCCACCCCGCGCCTAGGTAGGGTGTGGGCCCTCTGGCCGCCTCCCAGCCTCGCCTCTTCGCCTATAAGAAGCCCCCGATGCAGAAACCCTAGGCACCCGATCAAAACTCCATGAAACCTTCTGTAGCCGCCGCCACCATCGTCCCTAGATCGGGGGGGGGGGGGGGATATGAAGTTCTTCTCGACACCCTGCCGGAGGGGAGATCATCCCGAAGGCCTTCTTCTCTGGTATGAAGCGTGAGTAGTTCCACCTGTTGGAATTATGCCCTAGAGGCAATAATAAAGATGTTATTATTATAATTAGTGTTCATGATAATGTTTATATTCCATGCTAGAATTGTATTAAGCGTAAACTTTAATACTTGTGTGGTTTGTGAACAACACCGTGTCCGTAGTACGCCTCTATGGACTAGCTCATTGATTAATGATGGTTAAGGTTTCCTAACCATGGACATGAGTTGTCGATTAATAATGAGATCACATCATTGGGAGAATGATATGATGGACAGACCCAAACTAAGCGAAGCAATTAGATCGTGTCATCGTGTTCATCTTTGCGAAGCTTTTCTTATGTCAAATATTGTATTCCTTAGACCATGAGATAATACAACTCCCTGGTATCGGAAGAAATCTTTGAGGTCATCAAACGTCATCCTATGAGAGGGTGATCATAAAGGTGTCTCTCAGGTGATCGGAAAGTATCTGTTGGGTTGTATGTATCGAGATGGGATTTGTCCCTCCCAAGTCGGAGAGATATACTTCGGGCCCACTCGGTAATCGATATCAACACCGCTTGCAAGCATGTGGTTAAGGAGTTAATCACAAAGTGATATCGGATTACGGAACGCGTAAAGTACTTGCTGTGAACGAGATTGAACTAGGTATGACGGTACCGACGATCAAATCTCGAGCAAGTAAAATATCGCGAGACGAAGGGAATATATATATGGGATTGATTGAATCCTGGCATCGTGGTTCATCCGATATGATCATCGATGAATGTGTGGGAGTCAATATGGGTTTCCAGACCCCGCTGTTGATTATTGATAGAAGATCATGTCTGCATATTCTCGAGCCCGCAGGGTCACACACTTAACGTGTCTCGATGCTAGGATAGATTGGATAATTGGTTTATGAGTTTTTGTTCGGAGTCTCGGATAGGATCCGGGACATCACGAGAGGTTCCGGAGAATAAGATTCATATAAGGCAGTGCAGTTTTTTGGAGTTCGAAATTGTTCCGGGTTAATCGGTATTGTACCGGAAGCTTCTAGAACCTTCCGGAAGGGGACCAACGTGGCCCCACCTTCCGGGAGGGGGCATGGGCCTATGAGGGAGTGCCCTGTCCGCATTGGGCCAGGGGCACAAGGCCCCATAGGGCCCAACCGGCCAGCTAGGGTAAAACCCTAACTAGACCTTCTAGAAGGGGGGGTTTCCTTGCCCCCCACTCCTCCTCCTTGTGGCCGCCGGTTTGGACTTGGGGGAGGGGCTAGGGAAGCCGCCCACCCCTCTATATAAAGAGGGCTGGGGGCGCACCACCCCCCCAACACCTTCCCTCAAGCCAAGTCGCCCTGCTGCCCTCCTCTCTCTCTCCCTCCCGACTGCGTGTAGGCGAAGCCCTGCTGCAGAAACTCTCCACCATATACACCACGCCTGTAGAAGAGGTGTCAGACATGGTGATCCTTTATCACCTCTTATATTTGTGTTGGCAGCTGACTTTCTACAAACTATACTAAACTCTTCCATGAATAAGAATTTGTTGAGTTGTCCCATTCCTTGCCCTGCTTGTCCCGATTTCCCTGTCATCCAATATGCTGATGATACCTTAGTTGTCATGAAGGCTGACTCAAAACAACTACCCTGCCTTAATTCAATGCTGAATTATTTTGCCATTTCTACTGGGCTTAAGGTTAACTATGCCAAATCAGGTATGATGCCTATCAACCTAGACCCTGAAAGACTTTTACATTTCTCTTCCACCTTTGGTTGTAAGATGGGTAGCATCCCCTTCACATATCTGGGGCTCCCTCTCAGCCTTAACAAGCCTTCTCTAGAGTTCTACCTTCCTATGGTGCAAAGGGTTCAATCCAGACTTGGTGGAATCGCATATTTTCTGAATTATGGGGGAAAACTTCAAATGGTTAAGTTAGTTTTAACATCATTACCACTCTTCTTCATGAGCTCTCTTGATATCCCCATTACAATCAAAGACCACGTAGTTAAATACATGAGACACTGCCTATGGAGGAACAAAACTGCTGATGTTCAGGCTAAAGGCATTGCAATGGTTGCTTGGACAAAGGTTTGCAGGCCAAAGAAACAAGGTGGTCTGGGAGTTCTTAATCTTAATATCCAAAATACTGCCCTATTGCTCAAGAATCTTGATAAGTTTTTCAATCACCATGATATCCCTTGGGTTCATCTTGTCTGGGAATCTTATTATAACCATGGTTAACTTCCAGGTTCAATTGGAAGGATCTTTCTGGTGGAAAGCACACCTGAAACTCATTGATGCCTACAAGGCAATGGCTAGATGTCAACTTGGAAATGGAAAAACTGCATATTTTTGGTCTGATTTGTGGGATAAAGAATGTATGCAATTTCAACTGCCTCATCTTCTCTCCTATGCAAAAAACACCAGAATTACTGTCAAGGAGGTTATTCAGACTGAATATCTTGAGGATTTATTTAATCTTCCTTTGTCTCAACAAGCTTTCTTTGAGTTTGAACAACTTGAATTAAGATGCCAAAATATTAATCACTTGACAACACCTGACAAATGGACTTATATTTGGGGCAGTGAAAAATTTTCTGTTAAAACGGCATATGAGGTTATGGCAGGCTTCCAACCTGCTCCTCCACATTTCTCCTAGATATGGGATTCTTCTTGTCAAGCAAAACACAAATTCTTTTTCTGGCTACTTCTTCTGGATAGACTAAATACAAGAAATCTTCTCAAAAGAAAAAAATGCTTTCTAACAGATTACACTTGTGCAGTTAGAAATTGCAACTTAGAGGAAACTTTGATTCACCTTTTTTGGAACTACCCTTTTGCTGCTGAATGCTGGGATTAGATCTGTCCCAATAGAGATCAGGGACTCTCTGTGTTTGAGGCTTTTCAAGACATAAGAACTAGACTTAAGCTTCCCTTTGCAATGGAGATAATTATTTTAGCTGCTTGGGAATATGGATCTGTAAAAACAATAATATATTTGAGAATGCAACACAACAATTCTCTACCTGGAAGGCAGTATTTCTTCAAGAACTGAGATGGGTTAAACTGGGAATAAAAAAGAAACATGGTACTCAATTTGATAGATGGTTCCAAACTCAAGTACATTAATGGATTACTTCTGGTAAACACAATGTATCAATACCCTATTGTAACCATGTAATTATACTCTGTACCATATTTGTTATATAATAAAGAAAAAAGTTGCAGTGGAGGTTCCCTCCCCTACTGTTTTTCCCTCAAAAAAATTAATTTGACCTAGTTTCGATAAATCCACATAAATCCATTTAAATGCAGAAGTTATATAGGAAGCACGATACACTATGTATGAAACATTGGCTTGTGGAATTCTAAACCATATTATTCGGACTTACCATCATTGCTAGGGAAAATTGAATGTACTTTTTCCTAATTGTTGGGAACTCGCACAAGCAACAATGATTACTATGCCAAGATGCACCTATCTACCAAACTAATGTAAGAACTCTATCAGATTGTAAACTATGGTGTCCATATGGTCTTGATGACCTTGGTCATTCGGTTGAAACCTAATAATGTCCATACATATGGTAGGACAATGTTATGAAACCGTTTTTCCAAAACTTGTCCAATCCCATGGTTACTGTTTACATGGCACGTAGAACACGCGGGATGATAGGACATCATGCGTAAATATTTTGTTTTCCCTTTATTTCATGTCATAATTTTGAAAAAGGATTCAAATTTATAAAGATGAAAATCATAGTACGAAGTCGGACCAGTTGTCAAAACTCGCGGTAGTTTCTGATATTAAAATTGAGCGCTCTATGGGTACCTCCAAAAGATTTTTTCATTAAACTAACTTTCAACGCAACCTACAATTTACTTGTAGTTCAAATTTAACTTAATTCCAATACATCGACATAAGTCATTCAAGTGGGCAGAGTTAGCTAGGACGAAGTTTCAAAACTCATAAAAACATAAGAATAATAAGTACAACATGCCGTTCCACTATATAGGTCTGAAAACTTGTATTGTGGCATTCAGATCCAATATTCTTCGGACTTTCTTTATGGAAAAAATCTCGTCATCACTCGAAAAATTGAGATAGTTATTTCCTGATATTTGGAAACTCACACTGACAGTATTGTTTACTATAATAATATGCACCCATTTACCTCTGAAATGACATTTAATTCGAGATCAATCTATCATGCTTACTTGTAGCTCAAGTTTGACCTAATTTTGTTAAATTGTAAAGATGGAAAATCTTATTATCAAGAATTTCACTCGGGAAATTGAGAATGTTCTTTCAAAATAGTTGGAAACTCATACCGACGACATTGTTTACTACAAGAATATGCACCCATCTACCTCTAAAAATACATTTAATTCAAGGGCAATCTACGACACTTACTTGTAGCTCAAGTTTGACCTAATTTAGTTAAATTGGCAAAAAGTGAGTGAAGTGTGCGAAGTTAGCTAGGAAGCTTGAAAAGTGGAACTATAAGAAACTGTGGTCCACTTTGTGTGATAATTGGGGCCGTGGTATTTTCTTCTCACTATGGAAGGTCATGTAGGAGCGAGGTTCTTAAGTTAACATGGTTTGTGGAAGTACAAGTTACATCAAGGACCTCATAAAAATGAAAATTACATCCAAGTCCATGCATTTTGCACAAGGTCCCTAAAACTAAGAAGTGAAGTGTATTTTGAGTTTTGCGCATACTAGGGTTCATTGTATATGCTAAAGGATATCAATAGAATCTTCTAGATGCTAAGAATGGAAAAGAAGATCCAAGGGTTACCAATGTTTGGATTTGCCAGTCTTGATCCAACGGTCAATGTTCAAAGTTATCTGTACACTATACTATAGTGTTATGGTATTATAAGAGATAAGAAAATATAAATATGAGAAGTACTACTGCGAATGGCCGGTATTTTGAATAACGTTTCCCTCATGATGTTTGGGAAGAGTGAAAATTTCTAAACTAGAAAAGTTTGAATATTTTAGCCACCAAGGACCAAAGTGGTTTCCTTCCTATGTACTAATCCTCGTACTCCACACCAATGCGGCTGTTGAACATGTCAGACAAACAAAGCCACCCTCTAAAAAAAAACTAACAAAGCCGTCGTACCAAGGCACACATGCATAGCGCCATGCTATGGATGAGGGAGAGATCAGTCAGGCCGATGCATAAGGGGAGAGGGATGGGGATAGATGAGAGGCAGCGAAGGAGAGAGAAAACACAATTTTTTTGAGTGCATAGGTCCTGATATTTACTACTAGTAGAGTGTATATTATAAGGCGGTAGGAGCACCTCATGTCAGGAATCCATCATAACTTTGCTCTGACATTGAACCACCTTTAACTCCTCTTCGCTGCTCACGTGCTACCTATTTTTTTAAAGGATCGCTGCCTCACTTTTGTTCTCTTATGTAGCTCAAGTTTGACCAAATTTTGTTAAAATTTCAAGATGCAAAATCTTACTATAGAAAGAAGTTAAACCCTTTGTCCAAACTCTCGGTGGCACACGTGCGTCGACCTTTCTTGTCATTCCATTTCACACCCTATGACCTGGAGCACACTAGTTCAAAAGTAAGGAGCTTTTTTTGTCTCTGTGTGAAGCAAGTATAGTAGCATTACGAAGGGTATGGCTCAGCTGCTCACTCGATAAGGACCCGACCGCTTTTCCTTGCTTAACTTTAGGGACCTTTCTGTGAAATTTTGGGATGTCTTTGTAATTTTGTATTTTTTGAGGTCTTTGATATAAACCGTACTCCCATCGACCATGTCGAATTTTAACTACAAGTATGCTCTTAAAATTTTCAAAAAATCTTTTGAAGCCAACTAGGAATTCAATATATCAAAAACGACCAAAAACCTTTTTCATAGAACTTTCAAAGCAACCTACAATTTACTTGTAGTTCAAATTTGACCTGATTTCGATAAATCAACATTTGTATGAAAAGAAAGCAAGATCCAATTTGTATGAAAATTGGGGCGGTGGTATTTTTTTTAATTGACGCGGGTCCCGTAGGAGCAATGTGCTTTTGTTAACACGGTTGATGGGAGTACAATTTGCATCAAGGATCTTAGAAAACAAAAAAGACATCCAAGTCTATCACTTGGAAAATTGAGAATGTTCTTTCTTGATAGTTGGAAACTCACACCGACGACATTGTTTACTAAAATAAGATGCACCCATCTACCTCTGAAATGACATTTAATTAGACAACAATTTATCGCGCTTACTTGTAGCTCAAGTTTAGCCTAATTTCATTAAATTGTTAAGATACAAAATCTTAGCAAGAAATTGAACCTATTGTCAAAACTCTTGGTGGTGGTTTGTGATATATTAAATGACCTCCCAATGGTTGCCTTAAAAAACTGCAAAACTTTCAAAGCAGCCTACAATATTCTTGTAGTTCAAATTTGACCTAATTTTGATAAATCGGCGTAAAGTCATTCAAGTAGGCAGAGTTAGCTAGGACAAAGTTTGAAAACTCATAAAACATGAGAATAATCATAAGTATTACTACATGTCGGTCGACTATATATCTTTGAAATCTTGGATTGTGGCATATTCAGATCCAATATTCTTCGAACTTTCTTTACGGAAAGGAACAATAGTGTTATCACTTGGAAAATTGAGAATGTTCTTTTTTTCTGATAATTAAAAACTCACATCGACGATATTGTTTACTAAAATAAGATGCACCCATCTATCTTCAAAAATACAATTAATTCAAGAGCAATCTATCGCCCAAAAGTGTAAACAATCTAATAATAATGATCAACAACCGTATGAAGATGCCCAGAAGTAAGTTGCTCTTAGACACCCTATTACATTACTCCACAATGTGCATGCATAATCTCTTCTTGTTCTTCTATTTCCCCCTCTATTTTGAGCTACTTTCTTTACAGAAAAGAACAATTTGACCTAATTTCATTAAATCGATATAAATTCATTTATGTGTACCAAGTTAGCTAGTAATCTTGATAAATCCAACTAAAAACTTGGGAATTGTAAGAAATCATGGTCCACTTTGTATGAAAATTGGGGTGGTGGCATTTTATTATAACTGATGTGGGTCCCGTAGGAGTAGTGTGCTTCAGTTAACACGTATGGTTGGTGGAAGTACAAGTTGCATCTAGGACCTTAGAAAATGAAAATGATATTCAAGTCCATACATTTAGCACAAAGGAGCCTGAAATTAATTAAGCAAGATAAAGTAGTTGGGTCTAGATATTTCTCCACCAAGAAGCTGAGCCATACCCTTCAGCTAGTACCATTTTCTTAACAAAAGAAAAGATCGTGTTGCTCACTTTCGCTAGAGCTTGTTGATGAATTCAACAAATGCGAAAGTTCTTTATTTTTTGTTTTTTCATTATTTTATTTCAATATTTTCAAAAGAGGGTCGACGCGCAAATTCTTAGCAAGAAATTGAATCAAATCCTCACTAGTTTTTCCGCTAATCGACCTAAAATCGTTTCGATGGTCTAAACTATCTAGAAAGCTTGCATAAATCTTGAGAATTATTCTTAAACATTATTCATGTTTTGTCTAAAAATAGGGCAGTGCCAAGCTTGCGTGCCGAGTCTAATGAGCGCTCATCTAGTTGACTTGTTTGAGGTTTGTTTATTTTCTTAACGAACTTAGGTGAGCAACATTTTTTGCTCGTTAATGTTAAGGAACTAAGCAATATTTTTAAATATTTTCGTGAGATACTCGTTAATATCGGTCACAATAACGAACTTAGAAAGTGTGTTTGCCTAATTTGATGTACGCCGGTTATTTATTATGTACCATAAAGTGTACAAGAGAGAGGGAGAGAGAGCTCACCCGTGGTTGGATGGTTATTACGTACGAGAGAAGTGGTACCCCTAGCCCACTAGATTTCAAACCACGAGTTTGAAACTTTAGTGTCTCATCCAAGGAAGAATATTCTTTAGTGGGAAGCGATGTACCCGTCTATAGCAAGGAGTGTATGCTAACTTCGTCAAGCTGAATCCCCGTCGGATTAGTCTCAAGACACTGTATTTCAGAGGTGGTCATATAGAGGTAGTAGGGTGTGCGTGTGTGCGTTCATCCTTTAGTTTGTATTGAGTTTTGCTCGGTTATCCAAAAGTACCGATAATGCAAGTCAAACCGGGTCACTCAGAGTATGTGGAGCGTTGGAATTTTTAGGTGTCTAAAAGACAATCTTTTTATTCCTAGACCTAGGTCTCTAACTTGAGGGCATCACCTATGTATATGGCTAAACCTATCTTTAAGATGGGACCCACTTTTTATATCATAGGCTAGTTGATTGCATAGTCAAGCCTGTCCATAAGATAGGACCCAACACGTAAGAGATACCCTCTAATAGTCGTGTGATTAAAATTTGTTTTCTATTGCAATATGTACTAGATATCAATATTTTAAAGCTTATGGACTACCCATAAGATAAGGGTGCTGACCCTTAAGGTTTTTAGCTCGTGGATAACTTTCACTATATTTTTTCTTATAGAAAAGCTTGTGGACAATATAGTGGATGCCTTGAGAGGGTGAGTCTAGCTAAGTTTTACTCGAACCTAGGTCTAGTACAAGACCCATGTCTAAGTGAATCAAATGGTAGGTTTTCTTTATTGGGCATTTATACTCAGATGAGTGGATCCCCTATATTTTCTAAACGGAGGTGATTTTATTCTCTTAGAAGCAAGTATAGTAAATTTCTAGCCACGTCTAGTAACGGCTCACATTGTGCTTTGATGACCCACAAGTGTAGGGGATCACAACAGTCTTCACGGGTAGTATTATCCAGTTTATTGATTCGACACAAGGGGAGCCAAAGAATACTTGCAAGCCTTAACAACTGAGTTGTCAGTTCAGCTGCACCTGGAAATAGTTCTTGCTCACAAAAGTTTATCAGTAGCAACAATCTATAGTAGCAATAGCAAAGCAACAACATCAGTAAAACAAGAGCAATAGTAACAATAACAGTGGAATTCGAGTGCGGTAGGCATAGGGATGGATGGACGGGCGTTGCATAGACGAGTCTAAACATATAAGTTCAAGATCTAGGGCGTTATAGATAAATAATAACAAGCATCCAAGTACTAAACAATCCTAGGCATGTGCTCCAAATATAGTCATACGTGCTTGCAATGAGAACTTGCACAACATCTTCTGTCCAGCCAGCCCATGGCAGCGGGGCCTCTAGGAAACTACTGACAATTAAGGTGCTCCTTTTAATAGAGCACCGGAGCAAAGCATTAACACTCCATGAACACATGTGATCCTCACACCACAGCCATCCCCTCCGGTTGTCCCAATTATTGACACTTTGGGTCCTTTGGATCCGGGCAATGATATATGTACACAACTTACAGATAATATCACAAACAATACTATCATAATGATTCAATAATAAGTTCAAATCTGAGATCATGGCACTCGGGCCCTAGTGACAAGCATTAATCACAACAAGTTGCAACAAAGTCAAATAGCACTAATAGAGATACTAGGCACTATGCCCTAACAGATCTTATTCGATTACATGATAGAACTCATTCAATCCCTACCATCCCCAAGCCTACAGCGGGGGATTACTCACTCATGGATGAGGGAAACGTCGATGGTTGATGGAGATGCGTTGGTGATGACGATGGCGATGATCCTCTCCAAATTCCCCGTCCCGGCAGGGTGCCAGAACGGAGTTTCTGGATCCGAATCTTGGTTTCTGGTGGCGGCGACGGAGCGGAACTCTTTATAGAAAACTATCGAACCCCCCTCGGTTTTTAGGTCGAGAGGCAACTTATAGGCGCAGAGGGAGGCCGAGGGGGTGCCTGGGGTGGCTGCACCCCCCTAGGCGCGGCCAGTGGTGGGCCCGCGCCTGGCAAGGGTGTGGGCCCCCTTTTCTTCTCGTCTTCTGGCTCCGTGGGTCTTCTGGTGAAATATAATTTTGGCATATTTTCCGGGATTTTTCCTAATAGTTTATTTTCTACACAGAAACAAGACACCAAGGTAATTCTGCTGAAAACAACGTCAGTCCGTGTTAGTTGTATCCAAATCACACAAGTTTAGAGGAGAAACAATACCAAAGTGTTCGGGAAAGTAGATACGTTTTGGACATATCATGCTTGCTCTATTGTATCGGGCCTATGGGCTAACTACCATGGGGCCCCATTATTAGTGTTCTAGTTATATCCTATAGCAGCCAACGAATGAGATCTGACTACCCTAACTCTTCCTTATCCATGAAGCCTCGATGCTCGGCTTTGAAGGGTGGTTATAAGAGCAGTAGGAGGCGACGTTCTCGTCGATAGCGAGGTTCCTATATATGGTGACTTCATCAAGCTCAATACCCACCAGATTAGTCTCAAGACCCAATCTTCCAGTCGTGCTCATAGGGGTAGGGTGTGCGTTCTTGCATTCATAGGGGTGATTGTGTGTATGCATTTTTGAGCGTCTACGTTTTGTAGTGGGTTTTCACAAAGAGAGAGAGAGAGAGAGAGAGAGAGAGAGAGAGAGGCCTTTGGTTTCTATTAAGTTTTGCTCGGTTTTCCATAAGTACCTGTAATACAATTCAAACTAGGTCAGTGATGTCTAGGGCCTATCGGCTCACTACCATGAGGCCATGTTATTTGTGGGAGAATTTTAACTGCGGCCCGAAAGTTCAGACGCCAAGGAAACGCGGGGTCCAAGTTGCGTGTAATCTCGGGAAGGGCTGTAGTAGCTTCGCCAATTTTTGAGAGGGGCCAAATGGGGGTAAATACAAATCTAACGGCCAAACGATCATTTGAACCAGTCAAAAAATGGTTGAAATCAAATCCCACCGTTAGGTCAACTCTTCTTGCATTGACCTGTCAGTATTTCCCTTTATCCTTTGCGGTCGTGAACTGGTTTACCCCTGCGATTACTAGATCTTCTTCTCTGCTCTACTCTTCTCCCCTATTATTCCCCTCTCCATTACCTTGCTTAGATACGACTACTGGTCTCCAGATCGGAGCTCGCCGTTGCTCTCCTTGCGTCCCTGCCATGGACAGTCAACCTCCCACGCCCTTAATCGAATCTCGCCGCCGTCGCCCTCGCCTTGTTTTTCCTATTCGGCGGGTTAGAGCTTCGCGTCCCCAGCCTAGCCTCTCGCCACTGCCTAGACCTTCTCGCATGGCGGAGCGTGTCCGACCGGGCAATCCGGACCGACGACGGGCCTCGGGCGGTTTCATGCTGTCGCGCACCCCAGGCATGGTAGCCCTGGCAGAGGAGTTCAACGACAACGTTCTCATGGACACCATGTTGGGCACGTGTCCTGTCGTGTCACCGACAGACTTGCTATCGGCTTTCAGGTTTCATTTTGGGATCAGACAAAAAAGTTCAATATTGAGGTATGCGCACCGCCATTTGATTTCTTCGTCCGGTTCACCCACATATCAGACAACAAGCACGTTCTCATTCTTCCCGTTATTTCAAGTGCTGTGGTGAGAAAAAGAGCTTCCTGCGTTGGCATCACGCCTGTGGGTAGGACGATCGCTTGGGGCAGCTTAGGTTCTTCTCTAAACTCGGCTTTGACGTCCTCCCTTTGCATGCTTAGGAACCGGAGGCCCTCAAGCAGGTCGTCAGTAGCCTTGGAGGCGAGCTGGTGGAGATTGTGCCACCAAGCGACAAATGGATCATCGAGGTAAAGGCGTGGATGAAAGATCTAGACACCGTTCCTAAGATGTACAATGTGGAGATTCGAAGCAGGGCAAGAGGACAGCTTTGCTGGAAGCACCCTGTGATCATCCACCTGCAGGAGGTTCTGGATCCGGTACATGGCATTCAGGACCCCGACGAGGCGGCCAGAAAGCATTCTCATCGCCTGCAGTGTTGGCATGGAAGGATCGACAGCACAGGACCACCACCATTCCGTGACGGAGCGCACAGTTTTTATGGGGGGACCGGGCGTGGACAGGCTAGTGGTTCTGATTTCCCTCGAGTGAAGACAGAGGTTTAGTGAATCTGAAAGATTGCTGACTTGAGAGTCGAGCACGGTACGCCTTATATAATAGTTTGAACTGCTGTAGTATGTGTGGCTACTGAATTTGTAATGTGTGGCTACTGAATTCGTAGTATGTGTGGCTAATGATTTCGTAGTACGTGTGGCTAATGATTTGTAGTTTGTGTGGATAATGAATTTGTAGTATGTGTGGCTAATGAATTTGTGTGCATAACCAAGCTTCGCCTCCTGAAAAGAGGGTGGGCTAGCAATGATCAATGTCACCATTGCCGGAAAAATCCGAAAGGCACGACTGCTGGTTTGTATGCCTCGAACAATTTTTACATATATTTGTTCGAGCTAGTGCGTGATTATGCATGGAACTTGCATGGATAAATCACCCAAGATCAGTTCATAAAATGCTGTCCGAATCTTGTCTGCCTCAGATAAGTATGACAGTAAACCGAATTCAACCGCCGGTAGTAATTGAATAAATATATACATCTTGATAGTATTTGGTTACTTACGAGCTAGTTCCATACTACATTATGGGATAGCTGCGCAAAAGGGGGCTATTGCCTCTACAAAAGGCATTCTACCGAGTTAGTCTCTGAACTTAACTGTTCTACACTGAAGAAAATGCAGATCTCCACCATAAAAGTTGGCTAGCCAATTGCCTTGAGAGGACGTAAGTTCATCGATCGTCCTGTAGGGTTCGCAGCATATAAAGCAAAAAATTTCCTATGATGGGAACAACTATATACCAAGATCTATCTACTAGATACAAGCAACGGACGGATGTATATTTGTAGAGAACATACCATTGAAGACCGACAAAGCTTAATGAGTTCAAACTCGTGGTTGATGTAGACGATCTCTTGCCGATCTCAAGATCGAGAGGAAGTCCTAGCGCCGCAAAACAGCGGCGCATCCATGCTCGTACACATGTACGAGGCACCGAGCAACCTCCGCCTCCTCGCTCCTGCGATGCAGCGGAAGCACAACTCTTTCTTGTAGAATAGCCACCGAGAACATGTATCTCGCTAGTCCGAGACCATGGGGGATAAATACTAGAGGGGGGAGAGATCCTTCACGAGGAGGTGTGAGTTAGAGAGAGGGAGGGGGGCTCCTTTTATAGGGACAGGGGGGGGGGGGGGAACCCAAGGGGCCATGTGCCCAGCCATGGGGCTGCCCCCTCCCCTCCTTTCATTCATGTGCGTGGACACTCCACTCACACAAAATCCTTTCAATTTCCTCCACTCAAAACCCCACTCAAATTCCCATTAAATTTCCACCAAATTTAATGCAAAATATCATTAAATAAAACTCCTTTTATTTATTCAGAATTTTGTCAATTACTTTAATGACAAACATTCTCATATAACCGCTTGCTAGTATTTCATTTCACATGCAAAAACACTTTCTACAATTTCACCCGAAAACCCGTTTCGGTATCTAGTGAAATAAATTCCCGCGCTTGTTATTCTTTCCGGCATGAAACTTTTGCTCCAAATGGATGTCGGTGTCTCTTAAGTGTGTCACCCTACGGTTTGCGAATAATGAGGACATGATCGAGACCCCTCTCGGATCAATAATCAGAAGCGGGATCTGGAGACCCATACTGACTCCCACACATTCAACGATGACTTTCTTGGATCGCGAGAACCTTTTACGCTAGTATATTAATCCCTTTGTTTCGCGATATATTACATGTCCAAGATTCGATCATCGGTATCTCCATACCTAGTTTTATCTCGTTACTAACATGCACTCTTTTCTCGTTCCCGTGATATAACATTCTAGTGATCAAATCACTTGCTTGCAAGCTAATCAATGTGATATCACCGAGAGGGTCCAGAGCATATCTATCCATCATCGGGATGAACAAATTCCATTCTCGATCCATGGTCCTCAACATAACACTTTAGTAGTTCTGAACCCATCTTTATAATCACCCTGTTACGGTGTGACGTTTGATGTTATCAAGAAACTCTTCCGGTGTTAGTGATTGCCATGATCTCATGGTCTAAGGATTAGCATCACTTTGTAAGTTGTTATAGCAATATGAACTCAATGACTTTGATCGTAATGCTATACTTCGGATGAATGTTCATCACACCATTACACTAATGTTGTGACCTCGTTATTAACAACATCCAATGTCCATGATCAGGAAACCTTTGATCATCTTGTTAATCAATGAGCTGGTTTATAAGAGAGGCATAACTAGGAACTTCCTTTTGTTTATTAAACACACATGTATTAACATTACCGTATTAATACAATTATAGCATGTAAAATAAACATTTATCATAAATAAGGAATACGATAATAACCAATTTATTATTGCCTCTCGGGCATATTCCCTTCACGTTCAACCACAACTGATCTTTTTCCTTCCCGCCAAACTTCAAGAGATCTGCAATGTTCATGCACTAGTTGACGCGCTTGAACCAGTCTCGGTTCAGTACGAACAGCCGCGCCGCTGCAACGATTTCTTCGAAGGTGAACTCTGGCTTCTGGTGGTAGGGACGTAGGTCTGTGTGAATCTGAACCTGAATTCCGGCGCTGAGCTATTGACCGTCGTCGGATCCTGCTGTAGAACACTACAACAAGATGAGTGTAGATGGATGCACGCCGCCACGGTGTGGCCGCCAATGGTGCGTACGATGGATCGTCTTTGCCGCTGATGGCGTGCGCCCAGATTGCCCCACGGTAAGGTCGCCAGCACCGAGGCATGGAGGTGAGAGTTTGTTGACCTTGGTGCCGCCCTGTTCGGGGGTTTGTTTCCTCGATGGCAAGCTCGCAGGAACGCTTTGGAACATACCTTCTTTCTAGTGCATAGAGCACACGAAAATGCCGCCGCGCGCATTCTCCACGACGCTCGATGAACAACGAAATCAACCGTCTCGGATGGCAATGGAAGACCGGCCTTGTAGTACTGCCGCATGGCCCGCCTTAGAGGGGCCAAATAGCCAAGCTCCGGCGGCGGCCGAGGCGGCGGCGGTTTCTGCTTAGGGGGGACAATAGCTAAGCTTCCTAAGAGTGTATCTTAATTATTCGAAACTAGTTCGACTAACCGATGAATCTTTATTTCCCTTTCTCAGCATAATAGTGCTAAGATATTAAAAATACAGGTCGTGGCTAGCAACCGGATCAGGCAATATACCAGGTCAGGGTTCCATTTTAAGTATATTTACGAGTGTGTCCTTAGTTGTGTCTAAATTTTTTGCATGTGCCACTACGACCGTAGAATTGTAATAACACCATCAGAAACAGGGGAAGAGGACGTGGCGTTTTACTGACTGGTGGGACCCGCAACCTCGGCCGTCGACGGTGCGCATCCCAGGTTCGAGGATTAGTGCTCCCCATTATTCTGTGATTTTCCATATTCTGTCGCTCGTTCGCAGCTCCGCTCCGCTCCACCACTCTGGTCTTGCACGCCGCACTCCGTCCCCTCCGGTAACACTCTCGTCCTTCCCCTAGACTATCGTCCTCCCGTCATCCCCTACTCGCCCTACCTACCTACCTTTCCCCTTGCCCTACATCGTTGCCTCCGTCACTGCCTAGGCGCGTCCGGGAACAAAAATCGTTTGGTGGGCGCTAGGTTCTCGTGCAACGACGGCGGCTTTGATCTGGATCTCGCACGAAAATGGATCCTGCATGGCCGGAGAACACGGAGATGGTTCCTTCCTGGACGGAGAGCAAGGAGATGGACCCTTCAAGGTTGGATAACATGGAGGATCACGAAACAGGGGAAGAGGACGCGGGGTGCAAAGCTTTGGTGCTATGGAGCCCATTGAACGTGCCGTACATCCTCACTCAAGGGTAAGAACTGCAATTCCATCTCTGCATCTCCCAATTAGCGTTTCTAGTCCCGTGTTGATGGAGAAGATCTGTGTTGGTGACTGTAGGACGTCTGCTTCATCCAGCTTTCTTTTGAAGATTCGGCATAGGTGTCGGACTAAAACCTTGTCCGACGATAGAATCACAGTTACCAATGGATTTGATTATTGGCTGACAGTAGACGCGGAGGACATAACTATTGACTTGCACATGAAATTTGGCAAGTTTCCCATCGGCTAGCATCATGAATTCGTAATCAGGTACTACGACACAAATTCACATAATTTCTGCGACGTTAGAACTGATGAGGCTCTGGCCATGATGTGGAGTAAACACCTCGGCACGGGGACTGTGCTGATGTTTGTGCACATCGTTAACAAAGATACTAGGGAAGAGACTGTCCTGAATGATACCAGGCTGTGTGGAATGTGAACAGAGCAGGTTCTGTTTTTGATACCGAGCGCGACCGACGAGCCTTTCGTTGAGCATGAAGACATTGAAATGTGTGGCGGTCAGGGTGATTTTGTGCTCGAAGATGATGATGATGATAAATCATATCCAGATGTGGCTGCTGACCCTGATAGGATGGAGAGTAGGAAATTGGTTGATTCGAACTATGAGCCTGACTATGGGACTGATGAGGAAGAGGAATGTGAGGATGGGGAAATGGGATGCAGATACGATGACGAATACAAGGACAGGACAGTGATACACTTTGACAGGGACAACCCTACAATTGATGAGGGGACTGTCTTTGATACTGTGGAGGAATGCAGATATGCCTTTGCTACCTATGCAATAAGAGTTGGATTAGATTTTATCATTGAAAAGAGCGACCAAAAGAGATTTAGGGTGCACTATAGGGAAAGTAAGGTGTGTAAATGGAGATTGCATGCATCTTCAATGCGGGGTGGACACCCATTTCAGGTTGCAATATCTGCATTTAGTTTTGGTCTTTCTCATATTTGTTCTGCTGATGAGTCCTCTGATTTATTTTTATTCCCATTAAATGCAGATCAAGGTAAACACGAATAAACACAACTGACCTAATACTTCTTTAAGTGATAAAGTTAGACCGCTGAAAACCAAGTGGATTGCTGCTAAGGTACTTGACTGGGTGAGACAGGATCATAGCATTGGACCTGCTGAACTCAGAACTAAGCTTACTGAAAATTTTAACGTTCTATTTTGTTACCATAGAGTCTTTGATGGGAAGGAGACGGCTCTAGACTTCATTCAGGGCAAGTGGACTAACAGTTTTCACATGTTGTATAGTTTCAAAGCTGAGGTAGAGAAGACATCACCTGGTAGTGTTGTTAACATTGATTACGAGGTTGTGAAAGGAAGAGAAAAGGTCTCAAGGGGGTCAAGTATAAGCAGATGGATAAGAAATGCTTTAGGAGATGTTTTGTCTGCCTAAAGGCATGCTGGAAGGGGTTCCTAGACGACTGCAGGCCATACTTGGCAACAGATGCAACTTCTTTAATAGGGTAGTTCAGGGGACAGCTTGCTACTGCTTGTGATGTGGACGCGCATAATTGGCTTTTCCCGTAGCCTATGCTGTTCTTGAGGGTGAATCGACTGAAAGCTGGACATGTTTCATGCAGAGACTACGTGCAATAATTGTATACCATGCTGAAGCTGAAAGAATACCTCGAAGAACATCATAACAAGTTATGGGCTAGAAGCAAGTTTGGTGAGTTAAGCAAAGTGGATTTTGTTTGCAATAATCTGACAGAAAGGTTCAATGCTAAGATTAGGAGCATGAGGTCACTTGCAATTTTTATTTTGTTAGATGCAATAAGACAATGTATAATGGTGAAGATAGATTTTAGGCAGAGAATTTGTGCGAGAAAACTTGTAGGCCATAAAATAATTCCAAAGGTGGTTTTATTACTGAATGCAAGAACCAGGGCAATGAGAACGATAAAGACGAGGATGGTCAGAAGTTCTAAAACATTGGCTGAGGTTTATGCAAAAGACAAGCACATAACTGAACGGAGGTTTACTGTAGACATTGGTAACAATACTTGTTCATGCAGGAAGTGGCAGGTTATTGGTCTGCCATGCCACCATGCACTGCACTTCCTCTTAAAGCTGAGAGGTAGAGGTGCTGAAATAGAGAACTATGTTCATAACTATTTCTCCATGGACAAGTTTTCTACAAATTATGCAGAAAACATACCACCTATTGCTGATGAAAATGATTGGGAGATAGTCGATCCAGGGTTCAAACTCGAACCACCAGTTCTTAGGAGGCCACCTGAGAGGCCTATAAAGGAAAGAACCGAAGCCTTCACCGCAAAAGGTTCAAGACTAGGAGCAAGGAAGCGGAAGTGCAAATGGTGTGGAGGGTTGGGCCATATCAAGAGGCTATGCAAAACCCCAGTTCCACGTGAGTTTGGAGATGCTGACCTTGTCCCCGTTCACATCACACAGGAACAAGATGTGGCTTCTCAGGCAGAACTGGAGGAAGTGCAGCGAGATGACGTGGAGGAAGTGCTACATTTGAAGGAAAACAGTGATGCACATGTGGAGGGAAAAGTTGGTAAGCAGCAATTGGCTCAGGACGTGTCAACGAGGATAGGGGCGAAAAGAAACAAAAGGGTAAGCGGGAGCGGAAGGGAAACGATAATAATGGAGTTGAGTTTGAATATGAAGAAGTTGCTGGGGTGTTGAGGATGTTCTTGAGGATCTTTCGGTTAACTGCAGGAGAAACAATAAATCCCTGTCAATGTCATCTTTGTATGATTATTTGGATGAAAGGTAAGCTTGAAACTAATTTTACTTGGCATTTTGATCATTTTTGTTTCTATCCTCATCAACTGTTGTTTAGTGCAGCGCGGGATTGAACAGTAATAAGAGGAGCAGAGAGGAGGTGGGACAATAACATCGTTTCTTGAATTTTCATTGAAATTTATTTATATCTGGTACTTGTAACAGGTATGTGATGTGTGGTGTCGACCTGATTCGAGGTCGTTAGATTGTACATTAATTTTTAAACTGATTACCCATAAATAATAATCATGGATTTTAACAATTCAACGACCAAAATTATGGCCGTGCCATGGAGTTGCCTCGTCGCCTGCAGTGTTGGCATGGAAGGATCGATGGAACATGACCAGCATGATGGAATTTTTTCCTTTGCTCCCGCTACCCTGTTCCGAACTTGATTGCGTTGCTGTTTAATCACGCATCTGGACCCACATGTCATCCTCTCATTAGAAGAAACATGTGTATGATGGATTTCGATGTTAGCGATTCAGCAATACAGACACTGGAACACAATAGCAGTAAAGAATAGAACCAGTTCTTGTTTCATCTCTTAAAACCTTGGTCGACTAGAATCAACATCAATACCTGATCCCAAATTGAGCGATAGATCATTAGAATCAAGACCGTCATATCTGTCATCTACCACCTTGTAGATGCAGAATGCGTAATCCAGAATGAACCTATCATGTTTATTAATCAGAAAATTCCGTAAATCTTTAGTCATCCTGGCGGCAGCCGGCGACGCGCTGCTCTTCGGCTCGAAAAACAGGCTATATTCTACGAACTCCTCCTGGTCCCCTCCCATCATTGAAGGTTTATATAAGTGCAACTCCACCATGTATCGTGGAAACTTGCATGCCGCCGACCCGACGCACTCGATGGATATGGCGAGGCCAGAGTGGAGCATGTCAAATCACACGGCGAACACTGTACCGTCGTCCCTAGATCCGATGGTCTCTACTCTCCATGAGCCTGGTGCCAGCAAAGGCTGAGAGATGTACCTGTGTTCCACACCGTAGTGGAAAGTGTGCACTTCCATCGAGTGGGATTTTTCGAGGTGGGTAAGGAGCGCTGTGGGCGGGGCGGCGAACTCGCAGCTAGGCTTAGGGCAATAGCACGGACCGTGCGGGCACGCCATCTTGTGGTTGAGGAAGTCATGGAAGGCGACCAATGTCCCGCAACCGTCGTTGGGGCATCTGCTACCTTTTCGGCCAGCGACTTGGCGGCGCAACTCTTTGGAGCATGCGGCCAGCCTGACGGCGCTGGTAGTGTCCATGCGCATAGGGATTTCTACGAAGGCGTCGTCCCTGAACTTGCTCAAGTCACCGTACCGAATCTTGTGCATCGAATCCTCTATTGAGTCCGGATGAACTGGGGGCGAGGGTGGATTCATTATTGTTGGGGTTTCTTGGAGGAGAGTGATGGAGGCCTGCAAGAACTGATTCTGCCAGCGAGAACAAAGTGCACAGTAGATGGAGAAGATGGGAGGCTCTTTGATTGAGGATTCTTTGTGTGTTGCCTCGTCGGTCTTTTGTAGTGCGCAGCTATATCGAGGACGCCGGCTGGACTAGCAAGCATGGAATAGATCTTTTGCGGATACGCACGTCTCCTTCTCCTCTGACCACACCAAAATAATGACTGTGGCATCAAGTGCTGGGAGCAGAGACAACGTACCGTCCCATCAGCCTCGCCTCGTCTTTGTTAGCGACGTCGCATCGGCAACGTCAGGAGCATTGATGCTCTATAAGAGGAAAAAAGCTAGACTCAAACAACGTTGTACACACTCTTACAACTTGGCCATTCTATCCGAACAGGTAATTAAAGATACCGTATATAGATTAAATTTAGGCACAAGTGACCCTAATCGACTATGCCGCTCCCGCTATCTTCACCGTGCATGACGTCCTCCGCGTCGCCATCCGTCTCTTCCGAGTCTAAATCGATGAGGACGAGCCCGGCGACGTTCCTCTTCACGAGTGCTGCATGGCGTGCATCATCGATAACGGTTGAGGGCGTACGCCCAGGCACTTCCCAGAAGCGTTTCCTCCCTTCAGGGTTGCATAGATCCGGGCGGATCTCCGAACGACGAGCTCTGCAAATCCAAATCAACGCCTACCGCTCCTTCTTGAAGCACCTTGGCAGTACACGCTGGTGTGCGCGTATCGTTCCATTGCCCTCTTCCGCTCCGGCAGCTGGCGGTGACGCGATGCCATGCAGGAGCGGCGCCACAGGCACCCCGGCGTAGCTGAGCTCGTAGCCGGCTGGTAGCCTCGCAAGCGGCAGCGCGAGTATGTCGTCCTGGGAAAACAACTCGGCCTTGTGTAAGCTGAGACGGGGCCTCTCCATGGCAAGGCACCATTTCTTCAGGTAGGATTCAACGCTTATGCTGACGCGAGTTACAGGGAACGGACGAGGTTTGAGCTTCGGCCACACGGTCACGTTTATAAAGTCAAGGAGGTAGGCCCACTGGTGGTTGCCAGGGCCAATAGGGACGCATAAATGCCTACTCGCGGATCGCTATTGCAAAGGACGATCCTTATCGTCCATTCTCCCCAATCCAACGGTGCCTAACAATTGGGACGCAGAATCAACCTGGCCCCATGGTGGGGCTTCTAGAATGCCCTAATCTTGCACCTCCTTTGTGAAAACGCCGGTTTTTAGGGTTCAGAAAATGGAAAGTCAAGATTTCTCCAAAGCACTATGAAATCTCTAGTTGGAGAAGTCGTTTGCGATGCCGAGAGGGAGCTATCTGCCGGGTTTGGGCTCAATCCATGGAGTGGTTCCATGTTCTGGGCAGCGAGGGGGGGGGGGATCTAGGGTTGGAAACCATGTTTACTCACACTCGATAGACATCCTGGTGGTTCCTTGCGTGCCAAATGACCTGGTATGCCCTGCCTATGATTTTATGAGGGCAGTGGGTCACATGCAAGGGCTCCAGGAGTTGTTTTCACATTTTTATTTATTTTTAGATTTTGTTTGGTGCTGCCCAAGAAAATGGCGAAACCCGCCAGCGGCCGCGGCAACACAATGGTCGGTGCAATCTTGGACCCAGGCATGCATCCAGCCTAGGTACCCCATGGGGCACCCCAAATCATTTTCCCCGAAAATTGAGAGTGTCTTATAGGGTACATATAGTTAGAAACCACATTTACCGGGCCGTAACTAGGAAAAAATACAGTACATGCCTGCACCACGAGATAAATACCCACCTCCCGGGCATGGCCATGCACCATGGTGTAGCATGCATGGAAATTGCCTCGGGCCCATGGGAGCGCCCTAATCTTGCACCTCCTTTGGGAAAATGCCGATTTTTCGGGTTCATAAGATGGAAAGTCGAGATTTCTCCAAAGCACCACCAAATCTCTAGTTGGAGAAGTCGCTTGCGATGCTGAGAGGGAGCTAGGTGCCCGGGTTTGAGCTCAATCCATGGAGTGGTTCCATGTTCTTGGCAGCGAGGGGGGGTATCTAGGGTTGGAAGCCATGTTTACTCACACTCGATAGATATCCTGGTGGTGCCTTGGGTGCCAAATGACCTGGTATGCCCTGCCTACGATTTTATGAGGGCAGTGGGTCACATGCAAGGGCTCCAGGAGCCGTTTTCACGTTTTTTTTTGTTTTTTTAGATTTTGTTTGGTGTTGCCCAAGAAAACGGCAAAACCCGCCAGCGGCCGCGGCAACGCGACGGTTGGTGCAATCTTGGATCGAGGCATGCATACAGCCTAGGTACCCCATGGGGGACCCCAAACCATTTTCCCCCGAAAATTGAGAGTGTCTTATAGGGTACATACAGTTAGAAACCACATTTACCGGGTCATAACTCGGAAAAATATAGTACATGCCTACACCATGATATAAATACCCACCTCCCGGAAATGGCCATGCACCATGGTGTAGCATGCGTGGAAATTGCCTCAGGCCCATGAGCGCGCCCTAATCTTGCACCTCCTTTGGGAAAACGCCGGTTTTTCGGGTTCAGAAAATGGAAAGTCGAGATTTCTCCAAAGCACCACGAAATCTCTAGTTGGAGAAGTCGCTTGCAATGCCAAGAGGGAGCTAGGTGCCGGGTTTGGGCTCAATCCATGGAGTGGTTCCATGTTCTGGGCATCGAAGGGGGGATCTAGTGTTGGAAGCCATCTTTACTCAGATTTGCCCTCTATGCTAGTCACGAATACTCAGAAAAGCCCTTACTATAGCTCACGCAGAAACCAGCACGCCCTGATTGGTCAGACAATTGTCACGCGGATTGTGCCAGCCAACCGTTGATCCTCTTTGATCCAACGACCACACGAAATTGTTATAGTAGCAACATACCAGTATTATTACACACGACATGGTAGTTACAACAATTACAATGCAGGACGTGGCAGTTAAATATGTAATAAGAAAAATACTAACAACAGAACATTACTCGTCGTCGTCGGTGGCGGCGTACTCCGATGACTCGTCGGCAACTCCCTCCTCGTATTTACGTGCCCTCTCCTCATCGGATTCCTCCTCCTCCTCCTTGTAGTCCCACGGGTCAACGTCACTCTCCTCCTCTTCTACCTCCAAGTGCTCCATGAATGCCTCCTCGTTGCCCGAGTCGGAGCGTCCTCGTCGCTGGCTCCTCTATTCCTCCTGCCCTTCTTCATGGTGGTCTCGCATGCTTTCCTCAGGCGCTCCCCCTTCTTGGATGCCGGTGCAACGCGCTTCTCGGGTGTGGCGGGTATGACAAGCTTCGATGTCGTGGTGTCCTCGAGCCCGATGTCGATGGATCCAGGCATGGATGGACACGTCGTGGTGCCTCAGATGGGTGCCGGCATGCACGAACAATACCGCGACCAGCAGGTGACGCAGGATGGTTAGCCACTGGCAAGGATTTGCCATTACCACGACACGGTTCCATGCTGCGCGAGGAAGTCGTTCGGAAATGCGCGATGGCGGGTACGCAGAGTTGGGTGCCAATCCTGGGGCGCCAGGAGCATCTCATAGTCTAGTCACGTAAAAATTGTGCTACATCATAAAATATTTACGTACTGGGAGTGTTGTCACGTAACAAACCACAAAATATGCCATGTGGCAGCATCAGGAAGTGTCCAGTGCGTGCCTATCAACGTGGAGTTGAACGTTCCATCGTGTTCTGTCCGTGCAACAGTTGCGCACGTCGTGAAAACCCCTTGAGCACGCACACACGCTAGACGTGCAGCCCGTAATTACTTCCTCCCTTGTAGTCCCACCCCTATCCACAGGAAACTAGGCGGCATGCGCTGAAGTCCCCACTGAACCGTCCATCTTATTAAAGCCAGTCCAATCAAGTCCCATCGTGTCGACTTTGGGGTTTTATTCTCCGGTTCTGCCAGCCACGCTTCTTTGAGAAGGATATGACATAGGCCATCGATTAACAAATGAATGGTGGATGTAGGTTGATATAGCACCAGAGTAAACTGTGGTCTTGCATAAGATTGTCCCACGGACTGGACTCTTTGACCATTCTCCCCCGTACATCACTTTCTTCTTCCTCCTGCCCCCACCTTCCTCCATTTGCATTAGCCATGGCTCCCCGGAGGAGAGGAAGATGCAGATCGACTGTGCACGCGGAGAAAATGGAGAGAAATCGCCGTCTTGGACTTACTGATCAACCAGCTGCTCAGTCCCCCCTCGCATAGAGACCCAATATCTCCTAGCAATCGTGCTGAATGTTCCAGCAGGCTGTGGCTCCTTCCGCTCCCAGTACAGCCTTGTTCTTATTCTCTGTTTTCTTCTTCTTCTATGTCTACTTCTTCTTCTTATTATTACGATGCTACATATTCTGTTGGAGATATGCCCTAGAGGCAATAATAAAAGTGGTTATTATTATATCTCTGTGTTTATGATAAATGTTTACATTCATGCTATAATAGTATTAACCGGAAACATTAATACTTGTGTGATTTGTAAACTAAATTACAGTCCCTAGTAAAGCCTCTTTGTAATACTAGCTTGTTGATTAATAGATGATCGTGGTTTCTCGATCATGAACATTGGGATGTTGTTAATAACAAGGTCATATCATTAGGAGAATGGTATGATGGACATACTCCTATAGATAAGCGTAGCATAAAGATCAAGTCATTTTAATAGTTCGTTTGCTATAAGCTTTCTGATACATAGTAACCTAATTCCTTCGACCATGAGATCATGTTAATCACCATCACCGGAAGGATGCTTTGATGACATCAAACACCACACCATAACTGGGTGGTTATAAAGGTGGCATTGAGTGTTCAGAAAGTATGGGTTGAGGCACATGGATCAAGAGTGGGATTTGTCCATCCATATGTCGGATAGATATACTCTGGGCCCTCTCGGTGGAATGTCATCCAATTAGCTTGCAAGCATGTGACTGGCTCACAAGGGATCACATATCACGGGAACGAGAAAAGAGTACTTATCAGTAACGAGGTTGAACTAGGTATGCAGAGATACCGACGATCAAAACCTCGGATAAGTAAACTATCGTGAGACATAGGGAAATTGGTATCGTATGTAAGTGGTTCATTCGATCGCAAAGTAATCGTAGAAATATGTGGGAGCCATTTGAATTTCCGGATTCCTCTATTGTTTATTGATCGGAGAAGTCCCTCGGTCATGTCCGCATAATTCACGAACCGTAGGGAGACACACTTAAGGATTCGATGTTGTTGAGTAGTTATGGAATGATGAGTAAGAGACCGAATGTTTTTCGGAGTCTCGGATGGGATCCGGGATATCACGAGCAGATCCGGAATGGTCCGGAGAATAAGATTCATATAAGGAAAGTCCTATTTCAGAGTTCGGAAATGATTCCGGTGTTTACACCAGGAATGTTCTAGAAGGGTCTGGAAGGTCTGGCACTCCGGAGGGGGAAGGGTACATGGATGTGTCATGACAATGTGGAATGCTTGCATCATGTACTAGGTCACTTGGCTGGGCATTATGAAGAGAGAAATCAAATCCAAGTTTGAAAGTCAAACGCCAATTTGAAAAGTCAAATCCGAAGTTTGCTTGGTGGAGGGAGAGTAGGAAACCTACCTAGGGTAGGAGTCCCACTCCCTCCACCCGCCGGCCAAGGAGGAGGAGTTGGAGGAGGACTCCCTCCTCCCAAACGCCTCCCTCCCACCTATATAAGGAGGGGTAGGGCGCCCCTACCCCTCACACCTCAAACCCTAGCCCCAAGCGCCACCACCCAAAGTGCTGCCGCCGCCTAGGGCTCCTCCAAGTCGCCGACTAGGGTTTCCCCAAACCCTAGCCGCTGGCCAAGCCAACCCCCTTGGTGCCTCTATTCCGTATATTGCCAAGGCCCCTCTCTTACTCCACCATACTCGCTTCGGCTTAGGCGAAGCCCTGCGGGATCTCCCCTCTACTTCTGACACCACGCCGTCGTGCTGCCGGAATCACGAGGAGAGTGCTACAACCTCTGCTGCCTGCTGGAACAAGGGAGAGGAAGGTATTCATCGAGTACCAAACGCAGCGCCGGAAGGATCGTCTACGGGATCTTGAGATCGGCAAATGTATGACTACATCACCCACAAGAATCTGCTCTCGTGAACCGCTTTGGAATCTTCGAGGGTGAGTTCTTTTATCGACTCGTTGCTATAATCTAGTAGATAGATCTTGGCTTGTTTGTGTGCATGCGGTATAATTTTTTTGTTTTCCATTATACGAACCCCTACACTGGTATCAGAGCCGTGTCTATATGTAGATCTGTTGCACGAGTAGAACACAATGGTCATTGTGGGCGGTGGTGCTTTTATTATCAATTGCTTTTTGTGTACTTTGCATCTCGCGGTATGATGCGATGAAGCGGCCCGGGCTAACCTTACATGGCATCGTTCATGAGACTTGCTCCACGCTCAACATGCAACTTGTATTGCATAAGTGGCTTTGCGGGTGTCTGTCTCTCCCATCATAGTATATATTCAATTTACAACGGGCACTTGACAGTTCAAACATCAACGTTGTGGTTCTTGTCCGTAAGTTAGAACAACACTTATTGAAATCCCCAAACCACGTAAAATATGCAAAGAAAATTAGAGGCGTCTAACTTTGTTTTGCAGGGGTGTGCTGTGATGTGATATGGCCATGATAATGGTTATATTTGATGTATGCAATGTTCCTTATTGTAAGTTGGCAACCAGCAGGAGCCATATGGTTGTCTTTTAAATTACGTTAAGACTTGCGTGTCTATTCAAAGTAGTTGTAATAGTTGAAGCTGGTGGAAGACAACCATGAAACGACGCCATTGACCTTGACGCCATACCGGTGATGATGGAGATCATGTTTGTGCTTGAAGATGGAGATCGGAAGCACAAGAAGAAAGGCCATATCATATCACATATTATGAATTGCATGTGATGTTAATCCTTTATGCATCTTGTATTGCTTAGTTTGCGACGGTAACATTATAAGATGATCCCTCAAGCACATAATTTCAAGTTTTAAAGTGTTCATCCTTAGCAAGCACCGTTGCTAAAGCTCGTTGTTTCGAAGCACCACGTGATGATCGGGTGTGTTAGATTCTGCGAGTGTATACAATGTGAGCAAGCCAGATTTGCTCATGCGGAAGCTAAGGTTTGATCTTGACGAGCCTAGCATGTACAGCCATGGTCTCGGAACACGGATCACCGAAAGGTAAAGCATGAGTCATATAGTAGATATGATGAACATGTTGATTGTTCGCCGTTGAACCTACATCAACTCTCGTGATGATCGGTTTTGATGTGGTGGATTTGGTTCGTGTGATCACTAAAACAATTTGAGGGATATTTTTTGAGTGGGAGTTCACCTAGATTAACTTAACTATTAATTAGAACTCAATTTGTCATAAACATAGTCTAAACTATTGCAAATATGTTGTAGATCAATGGCGGCCCCTACCATCAATTTTAATGCGTTCCTTGAGAAAGAAAAGTTGAAAAACAATGGAAGCAACTTCGCGGATTGGTTCCGCAATTTGAGGATTGTCCTCAATGCTTGTAATTTGACCTATGTGCTGGATGCACCGCTGGGTGACCCGCCTGCAGCTACTGCTACCGATGAAGTAAAGAATGTTTACCTCACTCGGAAGAATTAGTACTCCACAGTTCAATGTGCTATCTTGTATGGTTTGGAATCGGAGCTTCAGAAAGGTTTGAGAACCATGACCCACATGATATTGTCCGTGAACTCAAAATGATATTTGAGGCTCACGCGGCAGTTGAGAGTTATGAGGCTTCTGAAAAATTCTTTAACTGCAAGATGGAAGAGGGCAGCTCCATCAGTGAGCATGTGCTTAAGATGTCTGGGCACGCAAACAAACTCCAAAGCTTGGGTATAGTGATTCCTAATTCTTTGGGGATTCACCGTGTCCTTCAATCAATGCCACCAAGTTACAAGAACTTTGTGATGAACTACAATATGCAAAACATGGACAAGACATTGCCAGAACTCTTCTGCATGTTGAAATCTGCAGAAGTGGAGATCAAGAAAGAGCACCAAGTGTTGTTGGTCAATAAGACCACCAAATTCAAGAAGCAAGTCAAGTATAAGCAAAAGGGAAACTTCAAGAAGGGCGGTATGAAAGTTGCCGCGCCGGCGAAGAAGACCAAGGCTGGGCCTAAGCCTAATACTGAGTGCTTTTAGTGCAAGGGAGAGGTTCACTGGAAGCGGAATTACCCAAAGTACTTGGCGGATTTGAAGAATGGAAACATCAAGAAGAAAGGTATATCCGATATACATGTTATTGATGTGTATCTCACTAGTACTCATAGTAGTGCCTGGGTATTTGATACTGGTTCGGTTGCTCATATTTGTAACTCGAAACAAGTGCTGCAGAATAAACAGAAGCTAGCGAAGAACAAGGTGACGATGCGCGTTGGAAATGGATCAAAGGTTGATGTGATCGCGGTCGACACGCTAGCTCTTCATCTACCATCGGGATTAGTTTTATACTTAAATAATTGTTATTTGGTTCCTGCGTTGAGCATGAACATTATATTTGGATCATGTTTATTGCGAGATGGTTACTTATTTAAGTCCGAGAATAATGGTTGTTCGATTTATATGAGTAATATGTTTTATGCACATGCACCTTTGATAGATGGTCTATTCTTATTGAATCTCGATTGTGGAAATACACACATTAATAACATTGAAGCTAAATGTTTGAAATTGAGCGATAACTCGACCTATATGTGGCACTGTCGTCTTGGTCATATTGGAGTGAAGCGTATGAAGAAACTCCATTCCGATGGACTTCTTGAATCACTTGATTTCGAATCACTTGAAAGATGCGAAGCATGTCTGATGGGTAAAATGACTAAGACTCCATTTTCTGGTATGATGGAGCGAGCTACGAACTTATTGGAAATCATACATACCGATGTGTGTGGCCCAATGAGTGTAGCATCACGCGGTGTTTATCGTTATGTTCTTACCGTCACGGATGACTTGAGTAGATATGGGTATATCTATTTCATGAAACATAAGTCCGAAACTTTCGATAAGTTTAAGGAATTTCAAAGTGAGGTAGAGAATCAACGTAACAAGAAGATTAAGTTTATACGATCTGATCGTGGAGGTGAATATCTAAGTTATGAGTTTGGCGAGCATTTGAAGAAATGCGGAATACTTTCACAATTGACACCGCCGGGAACACCACAGCGTAATGGTGTGTCTGAACGTCGTAATCTAACTCTCTTAGATATGGTTCATTCTATGATGTCACTTGCAGATTTACCACTATTGTTTTGGGGTTATGCATTAGAAACATCCGCATTCACTTTAAATAGGGCACCATCTAAATCCGTTGAAACGACACCGTATGAATTATGTTTTGGGAAGAAACCTAAATTGTCGTTCCTTAAAGTTTGGGGTTGCGAAGCCTATGTAAAGAAGTTACAACCGGACAAGCTTGAACCCAAAGCGGAAAAATGCGTCTTCATAGGATACCCAATGGAAACTATTGGGTATACCTTCTATCATAGATCCGAGGGCAAAATCTTCGTTGCCAAGAATGGATCCTTTCTAGAGAAGGAGTTTCTCTCGAAAGAAGTGACTGGAAGGAAAGTAGAACTTGACGAGGTTGTTGAACCTTCTCTCGAACTTGCAAGTAGCGCAGCACCGAAAGTAGTTCCTGTGGCGCCTACACCAATAAGAGAGGAAGCTAATGATGTTGATCATGAAACTTCGATTGAAGTTGCTACGGAACCTCGCAGGTCGATGAGAACTCGTACAACTCCTGATTGGTATGATCCCGTTATGAGTGTCATGTTGGTAGACAACACCGATGACCCTGCGACATATGAGGAAGCGATGATGAGCCCAGATTCCAATAAATGGGAAGAATCCATGAAATCCGAGATTGGATCCATGTACGAAAACCAAGTATGGACTTTGGTGGACTTACTGGATGGCCGGAAGGCTGTTGAGAACAAATGGATTTTCAAGAAGAAAACAGGTGCTGATGGTAATGTAACTGTCTATAAAGCTCGACTTGTCGCAAAAGGGTTTTGACAAATTCAAGGAGTTGACTATGATGAGACTTTCTCACCAGTAGCGAAGCTAAAGTCTGTGAGGATTATGTTAGCAATCGCTGCATATTATGATTATGAGATATGGCAGATGGATGTCAAAACGACATTCCTCAATGGAGACATTGATGAAGAGTTGTATATGATGCAACCCAAAGGTTTTGTCGATCCTAAAGATGCTAACGAGGTATGCAAACTTCAACAGTCTATACATGGATTGAAGCAAGCATCCCGAAGATGGAATCAACGTTTTGATAAGGTAATCAAAAATTTTGATTTTATACAAACTTATGGAGAAGCTTGTATCTACAAGAAAGTGAGTGGGAGCTCTATAGCATTCTTAATACTATATGTATATGACATATTGTTGATTGGGAATGATGTAGACCTTCTTAATAGTGTCAAGGATTATTTGAATAGTAGTTTTTCAATGAAAGATCTTGGCGAAGCAGCTTACATATTAGGCATAAAGATTTATACAGATAGATCGAGACGCCTAATATCATTGTCATAGAGTACATATTTGGACAAAGTTCTAAAGAGGTTTGGAATGGAAGATAGCAAGAAAGGGTTCTTTCCCATGTTTCCCAATACGACCTTGAGTAAAACTCAAAGTCCTGCAACAGCAGAAGATAGAGAAAGGATGAGTAAGACTCCCTATGCCTCAGCCATAGGATCTCTAATGTATGCCATGCTATGTACTAGACCCGACATTGCATATGCAGTTAGTTTGACTAGCAGATATCAAAGTGATCCAGGAGTGGATCATTGGACAGCGGTCAAAAACATCCTTAAGTACTTGAGAAGAACTAAGGATATGGTTCTTTCTTATGGAGGTCATGAACAACTCGTTGTTAATGGTTACACCGATGCTAGTTGGAACACCGATCCGAATGATTCTAAATCTCAATCTGGATACGTATTTACTTTGAATGGTGCAGCAGTTAGCTGGAGGAGTGCAAAGCAAAGCGTTGTGGCGAGATCTTCAACTGAATCGAAATACATAGCTTCTTCGGAGGCTTCACAAGAGGCAATATGGATGAAGGAGTTCATTACAGAGGTTGGTGTGGTTCCAAGTGCGCTGGACCCAATGTTTATCTACTGTGATAACATGGGCGCCATAGCCAATGCGCAAGAACCAAGGTCACACAAGAAGCTGAAGCACATTAAGCTACATTTTCACGCTATTCGAGAGCATGTCCAAGATGGTGACATAAAGGTTTGCAAAGTACACACAGATCTGAATGTGGCGGATCCGTTGACTAAACCTCTCCCGAGGGCAAAACATGACCAGCACCAAACCGCCATGGGTGTTCGGTATATTACCATGTAATCTAGATTAGTTGACTCTAGTGCAAGTGGGAGACTGTTGGAGATATGCCCTAGAGGCAATAATAAAAGTGGTTATTATCATATCTTTGTGTTTATGATAAATGTTTACATTCATGCTATAATAGTATTAACCGGAAACATTAATACTTGTGTGATTTGTAAACTAAATTAGAGTCCCTAGTAAAGCCTCTTTGTAATACTAGCTTGTTGATTAATAGATGATCGTGGTTTCTCGATCATGAACATTGGGATGTTGTTAATAACAAGGTCATATCATTAGGAGAATGGTATGATGGACATACTCCTATAGATAAGCGTAGCATAAAGATCAAGTCATTTTAATAGTTCGTTTGCTATAAGCTTTCTGATACATAGTAACCTAATTCCTTCGACCATGAGATCATGTTAATCACCATCACCGGAAGGATGCTTTGATGACATCAAACACCACACCGTAACTGGGTGGTTATAAAGGTGGCATTGAGTGTTCGGAAAGTATGGGTTGAGGCACATGGATCAAGAGTGGTATTTGTCCATCCATATGACGGATAGATATACTCTGGGCCCTCTCGTTGGAATGTCATCCGATTAGCTTGCAAGCATGTGACTGGCTCACAAGGGATCACATATCATGGGAACAAGAAAAGAGTACTTATCAGTAACGAGGTTGAACTAGGTATGCAGAGATACCGACGATCAAAACCTCGGATAAGTAAACTATCGTGAGACAAAGGGAAATTGGTATCGTATGTAAGTGGTTCATTCGATCGCAAAGTAATCGTAGAAATATGTGGGAGCCATATAAATTTCCAGATTCCTCTATTGGTTATTGATCGTAGAAGTGTCTCAGTCATGTCCGCATAATTCACGAACCGTAGGGAGACACACTTAAGGATTCGATGTTGTTGAGTAGTTATGGAATGATGAGTAAGAGACCGAATGTTGTTCGAAGTCTCGGATGGGATCCGGGATATCACGAGGAGATCCGGAATGGTCCATAGAATAAGATTCATATAAGGAAAGTCCTGTTTCGGAGTTCGAAAATGATTCCGGTGTTTTCACCAGGAATGTTGTAGAAGGGTCTGGAAGGTCCGGCACTCCGGAGGGAGAAGGTTACATGGATGTGTCATGACAATATGGAATGGTTGCATCATGTACTAGGTCACTTGGCTGGGCAATATGAAGAGAGAAATCAAATCCAAGTTTGAAAGTCAAACGCCAATTTGAAAAGTCAAATCCGAAGTTTGTTTGGTGTAGGGAGAGTAGGAAACCTACCTAGGGTAGGAGTCCCACTCCCTCCACCCACCGGCCAAGGAGGAGGAGTTGGAGGAGGACTCCCTCCTCCCAACCGCCTCCCTCCCACCTATATAACGATGGGTAGGGCGCCCCCTACCCCTCACACCTCAAACCCTAGCCCCAAGCGCCACCACCCAAAATTCTGTCGCCGCCTAGGGCTCCTCCAAGTCGCCGACTAGGGTTTCCCCAAACCCTAGACGCCTGCCAAGCCAACCCCCTTGGTGCCTCTATTCCGTAGATCGCCAAGGCCCCTCTCTTACTCCACCATACTCGCTTCGTCTTAGGCGAAGCCCTGCGGGATCTCCCCTCTACTTCCGACACCACGTCGTCGTGCTGCCGGAATCACGAGGAGAGTGCTACAACCTCCGCTGCCTGCTGGAACCAGGGAGAGGAAGGTCTTCATCGAGTATCGAACGTGTGACCGACTGCGGAAGCGCTGCCGGAACACAGCGCCGGAAGGATCGTCTACGCGTTCTTGAGATCGGCAAATGTACGACTACATCACCCACGAGAATCTGCTCTCGTTAACCGCTTTGGAATCTTCGAGGGTGAGTTCTTCTATCGAATCGTTGCTACAATCTAGTAGATAGATCTTGGATTGTTTGTGTGCATGCGGTAGAATTTTTTTGTTTTCCATGCTACGAACCCCTACATATTCCAGGGCGGCCGTGGACCCTAAAAGCAGCACGATGACGACGGCGGCGCTGCATGTTGCAGTAGGCCAGGGCTCCTACCGTCACAGTCTTCTTCTTATTCTTCTTCTTCTATGTATACTTCTTCTTATTCTTATAACTATGCTACATTATCTAGGGCGGCCATGGACCCTGAAAGCAGCACGATGGCGGCGGCTGTGACACCCCCGAGATCAGGGCTAAACAAACCCTAGACCTCTGTCTGACATAAGCTAAATCTTGAGCTCGAGGATATCTAGTGAAGAATCGATAACACCGCAGTGACCCTAGGACACAAAAATTATTACAGCAAGCTCATAATTGAGAAACGAACCAAATTATTACAAGCAGAGGTCACTGACCACAAACATCAAACAACGGAAGGCAAATTATGCTATTAAGGATAGCAAACTTAACAAATGGCCTAAGAGGCCTGAAGCATAACGATGATGTCCCAGCCCATAGATTGCAGGCTGCCGGCCGGGAACCCCAAGCTACTCGTCGGTGTCGATGTCGTATGGAACTTGTCTTCAAGGAACACTTACTCTGCCAAAAGTATCAACAAAGCAAGGGTGAGTACAGGGTGTACTCCGCAAGACTTCTGGCTGGTGGAGTTGTTTTGCATAAAGCCATCTTTGTTTGTAAAACAAAAGAGAGAAGAAGCTCGTCTAGTCAGAGTATTTTAAAAGGGGATAAGAGAGCGACATCTACAAAATATCCACCAAGTCATCATCATCTGAACCCTAACTAGGATCACCCCCTCGTACCCATATGGAAGCATCCTTAAGCACATGTTGATCTGCCAAGTTTTACGATTAGGTTCAAGTTCTCTATGATCTTAGAATCTGGTCACCAAGCGTTCATAATCGTGAACACGGCTTTTCAAAAGATTATTACCCTGCAGGGGTGTACAACTTTACCCACACGTACTAACCGACTCTTAATGCCAGAATCATTTTCCCTCTTCCTTGGAAGGCCGGCAGAGGGTGGTTAGACACGACCTTTACCTTGCTTTCGCCGAGACCATGAGTCACACAATAAGGATGGTTCCACCGTAATGGGTCAAATCCCGAAGCCGGTCCTTAAAGATGTGAGGCGAGGTTGGTTCACCAGAGGCTCCATCAACCCCAAGCAACCCGGTCCATGCTTCCCTACCTGTTATGAATGCACCTTCTTGATACGTCCAATTTGCATAACCATTCTATATCATAATTTGCCTCTATTCATTGATATATTTCTTATTATGAGGTGTTATTTATGTCTTTTCCTCTATTTTTGCATGTTGGATGATTCTTGGAGGATGGACTGCCGGAGTCAGGTTTCTGATGGAAAAGAGGTGTTTTGATGCAATTTCGCGAAGATCATAAAAATACCAGAAAAATATTGGAAAATTATATTTTCCTAGAAGACGAACGAAGCTAGAAGGGGAGGCATAGCTGGGCCACAGGGGGCCCACACCCCCTAGGCGCGGGTCCCCCTGGGATGCGCCTAGGGCAGGTGTTGCCCACCTGGCCGGCTCCCGACTCTGCCCTCTCGCCTATATATTACTCTCGGAACCCTAATATCGAGGGAGCGACCATAGAAAGATTTCCGCCGCCTCTGCGGGGCGGAAAACACCGAGAGAGAAAGAGTTCTCCGGCAGACAGATTTCTGCCGGGGAAATTCCTTCCCGGAGAGGGGAGATCGTCGCCATCAACACCATCATCAAGCTAGGCCTCACCGGGATCATCATCATCATCCACACCATCATCTCTACCAGCACCATCATCACCACTCCATCCCGTTGTAACAATCATGTTGAATACTTGCATAGATCTTAGGGGAAACTTTCCTGGTGTTGATTACTATTGTAGTTGATACTTGTGAGTGGAACCATTGGATTATTGTTTATGTTCATATTGTTATCCATCACCATATCATCTTTGATCTTGATCCATATGATGTCTTGTGAGTAGTTTATCTAGTTCTTGAGGACATGGGAGAAGTCATGTTGTTAGTAGTGTATTTGTGTTCAGTTATTATTCAATGGTTTAGTATTTAAGTTGTGGTGCTATTCTTCTAGTGGTGTCATGTGAACGTCGACTACATGATACTTCACCATTTATGGGCCTAGGGGAATGCATTGTGTGTTCGGCTACTAATTGTGGGGTTGCTGGAGTGACAGAAACCTGAACCCCCGTTAGGACACCTTTGCACAAGGGAGCATAGGATCTCAGATTTTAAGGATGTTGTTAGGTTTATATCTTAATTACTTTCCTGTAGTTGCGGATGCTTGCAGGGTGTTTACTCACAAGTACGAATTAGTCCAAGTAAGGTTGGTACATTAGCACAGGTTCACCCACACAACACTTACAACACCAAAGAAGAGTACTCAACTATTTAAAGCGAAAGCACTTGACAGAATTCCCATGTGTCCTCGAGAACATTTAGTCTTTATAAGTATTTCTACCGGCTTCTCCTTTGCTAAGAAAGGATTGGGCCACTTGCTGCGTTTGTTCTTTGTCTTTGTTACTTGCATTTTGTTTTGTTTCTTTATCAGAAAACCCCTAAAAATCCGTTTGCTAAGTATTTACAGAGATTTCCTGCTCCATACCACTAGACAACACCTTCTGCTCCTTGTTGGGATCGACACTCCTATTTATCGAAAGTACTACGATACACCCCCCACACGTACTAACCGACTCTTAATGCCAGAATCATTAGCACTCTACCTTGGAAGGCCGATAGAGGGTGGTTAGACACGACCTTTACCTTGCTTTCGCCGAGACCATGAGTCACGCAATAAGGATGTCCGCCATAACGGGTCAAATCCCGAAGCTGGTCCTTAAAGATGTGAGGCGAGGTTGGTTCACCAGGGGCTCCATCGACCCCAAGCAACCCGGTCCATGCTTCCCTATCTGTTATGATTGCACCTCCTTTACCTCCTTCTTTTGAAAATGTTTTCAATGCGTATGTCAAATGGAACGCCCGAACTATGTGACTCATGGAATCTACTAGGCAAGTTAGTTGGTCATGAGGTTGTCCAGGCCTCGTGTGGTTGTACGCTAGTCTTGGTTCCAAAGGCAAGAACTGGGTCCTAGTGGTAGCGAGCATGGGACTAGAAAACCCACATCCCACCATGCCCTCCGATACAAGCCTTAGCATGTTTAACATTTACCACTGCTCTTCTCCTCTCATACTAGATTCTCTGCATATGATACATCATCTGGATGAACCAGCACTGATAGCTATGCATGGCTAAGCAGGACACAAATATAAGCTCTAGCAGTGCATGCAAGCCAAACCTAGTTATGATAGGAGGAGTGGATCATGTAATATAATCTCAAAGGGAGTAGTGCAATAGATATTATACTCTATCTATCGATAAAATACCATAGTAGAATCGTATGCATCATGGCAGGAATTGAAATGCTGTCGAAATCATAAGATTATATCATGGTGGGGCTATGCTTGCCTTCGCCAGTTGATAATAGATAGACAGTTCTTAGGAAGCCTTGTACTTGACTTGATTATAGTTGGTCAAGTATTGTTCGTCGATCTTCGATGGTCTTGATCTCGGTCTTCGATCTCCATCTCGATAACGTATTCTATCGGGGAGAACCAAACACCGAAAAGAGAGGGAAACAATCAACACATGGCATCAATGCAATTCTCTAGCAAGGATGATGATATGATAAGTTAAATTGTATCAAAATGTAATCCTAAGGCATGCTCGACAATTTAATCGGGGTTCCGAGGGGTACAAACCCTAACTCGGGGAAACTCCGGAATCACCTATGAGGGGTTACTATGTTCTTCTACTTAAACTTGTCATGGAAGTTAATGAACAATGCATGATTATAGCTTTGATAGATAGGTTTCATTTTTCTGAACATTTTGATATATTATTCATATTTTTAACTTATAAATAATTATTTATTGAATTTGCAAGTTTATATCAAATTCTGGAATTATTTAAATCATTTAAAATGATTTAGTGCATCACTGTGACAGCAGCTAGGGGTCAGGGATGTTTTTCACCGTGGCTGGGTCTAGCCACTATGACTAGCAGGTGGGACCTGGGCCACGTCGTTTGCCACCGTGGTGGTCAGCGGGGTCCGCGGACACGTTAGGCCACACCAGCGTGACGTCATCACGACGGCCACCGCCAGGTGGTCACCCGCGACGATGCTATGAGGCGCGCAGGCGACGGGGCTAAGCATGTTTGAAACAACAAAGCGAGGCGAGCACTATAGAGGCGATGCCGCCCAGATTTGGTCACCGGAGCGACGTCTGCGACGAGCGGTGGCGGTGGTGCTCATGGGTCGACGAAAAGAAATGGCTACAGAGCGATAGAGGGAAGAAGGGGAGGTATAGCAGGACCACTGGCTCACCACGGTGCTCGAGGGCGTGACGGTGAGGCTGGACAAGGTCGAGAGCGCCGGTAATGGTGACGGCGGGTGGCATCGGGATCAGGGAAGAAGGCTTCAATGCGGCCGATTAAGAGCACCCCTGGTCGATTCCTTTGGCGAGGTTGATCAAGACGGTGAGTCGGAGCTTGTGGGCTGCTCGGCGAGGCTCGGGGTGGCCGGAGATGATGGTGATGAAAAGAACTTGTGACGGCTAGGGTTTGGCCAGAGGAGAAATCAAGAGAGAGAGGTCTCTAGGGAGAGGGAGGAAGGATAAGGATGGAAGATAGGGTCATGAGGCTTCTTATCCACCTGGAGCTCAGAGGACGGCGGGGAGCGAGCGGAGGGATAGACGGCGGCAACGCGGGCACGCAGTAGCTTGCCGTCGACGCGTCGTTGACGAAGACGATGAAGGAAGCAAGGCTGGAGCGGTACGGGACGGGGATGGGCCGTGCTGGGCTGGCTGTGGCTGCTGGCTGCGCGCGCTGGGCGGCAGGGAGAGGGGAGATGGAACTGGGCTACAACCCAGATAGGTTAGCTGGATCCATTTTTTCTGAAAACATTTTTCCTTTTTCTGTTTTCATTTCTTCTTTTGTAATTCCATTTTGTAAACTATTTTAGGTATTTTAAAAATACTAGAGAGCTTTATAAATTATATGAAATAGTGTGGGGCCCTTTTAGTCTAGTTGGGCTCCAACTATTTTGATACTTTTCAAAATATTCAAAACCGTTTGAATGCTTTTCATATAGAGGGAGAGAGTAGGGTTTAGGGTTTTGCATGTTTCTCTTTGCATGCATTTTTAAGGGATGATGCTTATAAATGCACAATCAACCCTAAATTACTATTTAGCTAAAACTGGAGTGTTACAGCGGCGGCGCTGCATGTTGTAGCAGGCCAGGGCTCCTCCTGGTACAGTCTTCTTCTTCTTCTATGTCTACTTCTTCTTCTTCTTATTATTACTATGCTACATATTCCAGGGCGGCCGTGTACCCTGAAAGCAGCACGATCGCGGCGGCGCTGCATGTTGCAGAAGGATAGGGTTCCTCCCGGTACAGTCTTCTTCTTCTTCTTCTTCTTCTTCTTCTTCTTCTTCTTCTTCTTCTTCTTCTTCTTCTTGTTCTTCTTCTTCTTCTCCTCCTCCTCCTCCTCCTCCTCCTCCTCCTCCTTCTTCTTCTTACTCTGCTACATATTCCAGGACGGTCGTGGATCCTGAAACCAGCACGATGGTGGCGGCGTCGCAGGACCCGTTCAACATTGTTCCCTGGCTCACCGAGGTAGGAAATCCCGACATGCATTTGGTTTATTTTTGAGATTCTAAATGTGGAAATATTGTCGTGTCTGCCCGCAAGTAGCCTCCAAGTAGGGATCACGCTCAATCTTCGTAGACACATTTCGGGTTTTTGTGACTTGAATATTGTGCTTCCCTGGAACATGCAGTACAATTATAGAGTACCTATTTTTAACATGAACAATGCAGCAAGTGAAGGCCGATTTCCGTGACAAGGTGGTCATGATCAATGCCAAGATAGACAACCAACTGCAGGGTGCACGCTCCCTAACCCAGGCTAATGATCGCCTTCGAAGGCGTTTGTCTCTGCAGAAGGAGATCACGCTTCATTTTTCACTTACCATTAGGAGGCTCGAAGCAGAGCGCGACGAGCTGCATAGGGTGATTGATGAGATGCAGAAGTTGATCGCACACAGCTTTTCCAAACAAGACCGGACCATCAACTTAATTACGAAGCTCTTGCGTGACAAGAAGAATCTCCAGGATAGATGCGTCCTCCTGCTGGATGAAGCCACTGAGACATGCAGAGAACAAATCATCGAAGCAAAGGCTGCCATCGAAGCCTACAATGACAGGGACCATTGCCTGGATGCAATGAGACAGATGAAGGAGGACATGGGCCGAGGTCTCACTGTGCCCAAGAGTCCAAACAAGGAGAACGGGGAGCCAACGGCAATGCCCAATTCAGATTCAGAGTAGGGGCGGGGGGTGGGGGGGCAGGAATCTCAGTTCATGCTCTGCTGCTTTTGTAATTTATACATGTTGTGCAATTAAGCAATCTTGGTGCAACTCCTGATTTCTCTGTTTATCTTACTTGCCTGTCAACTTAATTATGGGTTTGTGTTCTCATGAATGGTCATCATCCTTTCTTTCCATTATGTATATGAGCTTGGAATTAGATTATGACTATGCCACTACTATTGGTTACATTGGAAAAACCCACATCACCCTTAGTTGGATATAGTCCCATGTTGCTTTGAAATTGAAATTAGGACCATGCCACTACTTTATCCAGTTGAATTGGGAAAATTAGGCTTTACTGCTCTGAAATTGAAATTAGGACTATGCCACTACATCCTGCTGAATTGGGAAAATAAGCTTTATTGCTCTGAAATTGAAATTAGGAATGTGCCACTTTTGAATTGGGAAAAAAGGCTATATTGCTCTGAAATGAAAATTAGGACCGTGCCACTACTTTATCCTGTTGAATTGGAGAAAAAGGCTATATTGCTCTGAAATTGAAATTAGGACTATGCCACTACTTTATCCGGTTGAACTTGAAAAAAGGGTATATTGCTCAGTCATCTAAATTAGAAGTATGCCACTAGTTTATCTAGTTGAATTTGGAAAAAAGCCTATATTGCTCTGACATTATCTCTGGAATTAGGACTGTGCCACTAGTTGATTCTGTTAAATTTGTACAATCCTTGATTGCTCTGTCCTTCAAATTATGACTTTGACACTCGTTAATTGTTTAAATTGTGGAAACTAACCACATATTTTTGTTGTAGCATAAGAGGCGAAAGCCCAACCCAGAACTGTCAACCTGGCTAAAGGACAAGATGGCTATCCAACTGGAGAAGCAGAATTTTCAGAAAGTGTCCCATGACCGCCTGAGAGAAGAAGTCACCATCCTTTATGACAAGTGCCACAGTCTGAAGGTGGACATCGCAAAAAGGTAAAACAAGGGAAGGTAGAAGTGTGCGCATCCCCCTCATCTCCCTCGTTGCGAAAACATAGTGTAATAAGATCCTCATTGTATGATGGCCTAGCTCGGGAGGATGATCTCAAAGGCCTTGTCCTCCTAGGTGCATGCGGTGACCCAGCATACCACTGCATGTGTAGTACACTATAGTCGTTGACATGACATCCACAGAACACCGTTCTGTAAATATCACATCCCTCAGAGTGGTACAACAGAAACATTGCGGGTCCATATTACAAAATACACACGTTATTATTATTACAATACCGGAAGTTCAAGACTTCCAAAAGATTCAACTTACAAACCAAAATATAAGTGTTTTAGCGGAAGTTTCAAATTTAAAACTTAAACTCCAAATTGAGCTCAACAACTTATTGTTATATAATGTTCATGTTGCTCAGCTCAAGTGGCTACTAGAACTATAGTAATTATTCAGACTCTTGGAACTCTCCTCCATAGACGATGTCATAATCCTCCCCTTCTACGGCTCCGTACAAGTTGGGCTCTTCATAGAAGACCTCCTCTTGATTATCAGATGCGTACATTGGAGTACCTTCAGGATTCTTAGAGTCTAAGCAAGGATTCAAAGGAAAGGATGAGTAACAACGTTACCCAAAAAGTTCATTATATGCAAGGTAGGAAGTTTGATGCTCTAGATGTCGTGGGAATTGTCACGGCAGATGCTGCAATCGGCAGCGAGTAGTAGAACGAGGGGCAAGGGCGGCCAGCCATCTGCGGTGCGAGATGAGGGCGGAGACACAGGGTTTTACCCAGGTTCGCCCCCCCGGAGGGTAAAGACCTACTCCTGCTAGATTGTATTATGATGGTGGTACAAAGGGCGAGCTCGGCGGCTAGGCGGCGAGTCTCTTGGGTGTAGGATGGAACGTATCTCTACACGCCCCGCAGGGAGGTTTATATAGGCTCACCTCCCCTAGGGTTTACATATCTCAACCGAATCAGTTAAGGCTTCGGTACTTGTTTTAACCTAATCCGAGTGGGCCTATCTACTCGCCTGGGCCTTCAGCTTCCAGTCGCTTGGATCCACGCCGGGCCTTGATCCAGTCGCCGTCTTGCAGGCTCACTCGCCAGTTCTTGGGCCAGTCGGAAACGTCCTGCTGGGTATACCCCGATAGGTACATCCCCATCAATAGTCCCCGAGGCCGTCTTCGATTAGGCGTAGGTGGCTGCTGGCAGTCGGAGTATATGGCTCCAGAGTAGACATCCAGTCGAATCGTCGGCGGGCTCCTGTATAAAGGAAAAAACTAGTCATCCTGATCGCAGCTTTGGCGAGTCGAGTCGGCGAAACACTGTCATAGTGATCGGGTCGGTGAGCCGAGTGGCTGAAGTTGGACCGTTAAACGTGGTCAAACTAGCCGTTGGGTAATCCAACGGTAACTTTTGGCTTAATCACCGCGTAGTAACGGCTCCCTGATTTGGCGGGTAACAACCGCTATATAAGGGGAATGGCAGGCGATCAGAGAACCACCTTTCGCCATTTCCTCCGATTGCACGCACTTTCGCCTCCCTTGCATCGCGATCCAGCCGACCCGAAATCCTCCGACCCCCCACAAATCCTTCTGCCATGGCCCTCTCCACCGAACCTTGGGGTAGATCTAAGTGTACGAGGGCGCAACTGGCTTCCTTTGAGGAGGCCGGGATCCTGTGCGCCGGCTGCTGGCGCATCCCCGCAGCCGGGGAAGTGACCCCGAACCCGCGCGAGGGGGAATTCATCTGCTTCACCAGCCATCTAGAACGGGGGCTAGGATTCCCCACGTACCTGTTCTTCCGGCGCTTCTGCGCCTACTACGGGATCCAACCGTCGGACCTGGGTCCACACAGCATCGAGCAGCTCCCCATATTCGTGGCGTTCTGCGAGTGCTACTTGGGCTGCCGGCCCTACTTCCCTCTATGGCAAGATCTGTTCCATGGTCGGATCAGCCGCGAGGAAGCGGGCGGCCCAATGCTTGCCGCGGGCGGCCTAACCTTCCAGCTGAAGTCGAAGGCTTCGTTCTTTGACTTGATGCTGCCCGCCAAGGCGGCGAGCGACTGGAAGAAATCTTGGTTCTATGTTGTCGAGGCGACCCCGGAGGGCGAGACGGCAATTCCACGATACTCCGTCAACCGGTCCGAACCGCGCCGTCTACAAGTCGGCAAGCTCCCCAGCGACCAGCGGATGGTCGTGGACGAAATGCTCCAAACCATCTGTGGTCTGAAGAAGAAGGGCCTCCAGACAATCAACCTATACAACTGCTGGCTCGGGCGGCGGCTCGTCCCTCTGGCTCGGCGCGACCACTACATGTACCAGTACACGGGCCGGGAGGACTCGACGAAGTCCTGCCTCGCCGAGTGGAAGCTCGAGGACTACACCCCAGCACTGAAGAAGATCACCCAAGCGGTGTACCTGGACGCAAAGGCTGGGGTCGTCCCGTACACCGCGAAGCATCCAGCCCCAACGGTAAGTCACCTCGCATCATTCGCAGTCGCAGTTTTTGCAGTCGCGGTCGTTCTAACTTCATTTTGTATTCATTGCAGCTATTCCAAGTGGTGGAAGGATGGCTCCCACCTGCAGACGACGAGAACTCGAGCTCGTCCGTCCAGGACATGGGCAAATTGCCTCCTGCCAAGGGCGACTCCGGGAGCGTCGAGAGCAACGGCGACGACGAGTCCGAGGAGGAGGTCGCCCTGCTAGTCCGTAAGACCCGCGGGCAGCGTCAGCGTGATCTTGAGGCGAGTAAAAGCCTCGAGCGTCACGATGACGATGATGAACTTCCGGAGACCACCTCGCGCCGCCAGGCCACTCTGTCGAAGAAGAAGACGAAGAAGGAGAAGGAGGCAAAAGCTCCTCAGAAGAAGAAAACGAGGCCGATGAGGTCGGCCTCACCACCACACTCGGCGAGCAGCTCTGATGCCCCCAGCCCGGCCAAGGATGAGGCACTGCCGACGGCAGCCGCGCTGGAAACGCCCGCTGTCGAAGTGCCACTCGCCTCGATGCCTCCGCCATTCACCCCAGTTTCGGGGCTAGGGGCCGCTCCGGCCGCGGCAGCTTCACCTCGCAGGGAAGCCCCCGCTGAAGATGTCCTAGAGGCTCCCGTTGCAGCCTCGACCACGAAGAAGCCGTCCGTGTCTTGGGCACGTGACGTCCTGGAGATGGGCCTCAGCCGCCGACTGGGACCCGAACTGGAGAAGCCGACCGGCATCCGCACGGGGCTACGCTTCATTCCGGTCGCCAAGTGAGTTCGCCCACCTACTTTTGTCTTTCATAGCAGCTTGAACTATTTCGCTCACGCGATCGATTTACAGGACCGGAGCGAAGAAGATAGGCCACCCGACCGTGTCTAAGGTGCCACCCGTCGTCAGCGAGGAGGACCCTTCCCGCAAGAGGAAGGCGGACGAAGTCGTCGCTCCTGCGGATGGCGCCAAGAAGGCCAAGGGCGATGATGTCGTCACGATCTCCGACGACACGGCGGTCGCGCCAAATGAACCCGCAATGGAGGCGGCCGTACCCACGAAGGAGGGTGCTCCCTCGCCTGGGGTGACCGAGCCGGTCTCCTTTGGTGCCGGTGCCTCCATCGCCACGTTCCCGCGCTTCATGACCAAGGAAGCTGCAGCGAGTGGGACCTCGCCCTCGAGCCGTGCACCTGGGGTCACCGACGCGGAGGTCGAGCAGCGTCGTGGGCACACGTCGGCTCTTCTCGCGTCCGTGGATGCGATACAACTTCACGGCATGCTTGGCGCAACCATCCAGGTATGTCCAGTCCCCAAGGATCAGGCCGGTGGATAGCAGCGGTCTGATTCTTTTAGTGTCTTGTTGTTATTTTTCGCATCCAGTCCCCGAGTGCGCACTCGCTGAATTTCGGCTGGTGGGCACTTAGGATTTCTTGATTGCCAGTCCCCGAGTGCACACTCGCTGAATTTCAGCGGGTGGGCACTTAGGATTTCTTGATTGCTAGTCCCCGAGTGCGCACTCGCTGAATTTCAGTGGGTGGGCACTTAGGATTTCTTGATTGCCAGTCCCCGAGTGCGCACTCGCTGAATTTCAGCGGGTGGGCACTTAGGATTTCTTGATTGCCAGTCCCCGAGTGCACACTCGCTGAATTTCAGCGGGTGGGCACTTAGGATTTCGCTTTGGTTGACTGTTTGAATTGTGTGCAGGGTCTACAACGTGAATCAGCTGACCGATTGGCAGCGAAACACCACGCGGAGAAGGAACTGTCCGCCGTCCAAGAGGCGAAAAAGGGGCTTCAGGCAGTTGCCGCGAAGGCGGAAGAGGATCGCCAGGGACTTGTCCCCGTGGGTGAATTGGCAACGGCTCAATCGGCGTTGAGCTCGGCTGAGAAGCGGATCGCCGAGCTCGAGCGTGAGCTGAGGGAGGCGAAAGAGGAGGCGAGTTCGGCGGATGGTCGAGCCAAGGCCGCCGTTACGGCCGCCGCGGAAGAGCGTAAAGTTTCTGACGCCCTTGTTGCTGGGCTTCAGGACGACTACACTTCTCTTCAAAGCTTCATCACGGATCTCTCCCGTCCCTTGATTGGTGAGTTTGTCTGCCCTTTCCTATTGCATGTGTCTTTTCGTAATGTCCGATGTACTCACTGTTATCTTCTATCCGCAGGTCGCATCCTTGATAGCGCGGAAGAGGCGAGCTCGTTCGATGCGCGGCAATGTGTGGCCACGCTCGTCGACTCGGCGACGTTGTCGGCGACATGCATCCGAGCCTACCTCCAGGAGATATCGCCCACGGAAGTAATTCCCAGCGACCTCGTGGAGGTGTGGAAGTACTTGGAGAAGGCGCCGTCGGTCGTTGAGTTCATGACGCGATCGGCGTTCCGGCGTGGAGCGGCGACGGCGCTTAGCCTTGGACTTGCGCATTTTCCAGAAAATTTCGATCTGGACGATGTGACGAGTGGCTACCCGTCGTCGACTGGCGAGGTGGAGATATCCGAGGTGCTCAAGTTGACGGGCCGCGCCGCGGTGTATTCCGAGTGCGTCTGGGCGATGGGCGACCTCCTTCCTTACCAGGAGACGGTCGTCGCGCCCAACGACCCCGAGCTGCAGCACCGGGACTTCAAGGTCGAGCAGCCTTTCCGTGCGGCGATGGCGGGTGAACTGACGACGTATCCGTCGAACCCGTACACTCCCTTCATCCGCAATCGCAAGGGTGCTGGCGAGTCGTCGTCGAAGCCTGCGGAATAAGCTAGGTTGCCCTGGGGCGTTAGTAGCAGTTCTGCCATTCGGCATACTATGTAATTTGAGACAATGCGACATGCGACATGCTATTGAATGAGATATCGTGTCTGTTTTGTGATTTGTCATGTGTTTTGTGTTTGAACGAGTCCCCGAGCGCATCCGCCCTTTTGTGGGGTTTACCTCGTGTGTGATGTGTTTGTGGTTTTTGAATGTTTTGTTAATGTGGTCGACTCGCCCGGACTCAAAGAGCCAGTCGCTTGGCGACTCCCTTGAGCGCTCTGTACTTCGTCGTTTTCCCTTGCGCGAACGAGGTCAGGTGGCCGAGTCCCCGAGCGTGGTACTTGGTTGTTCTAGGCGCGACTCGAGGGTGGGTGAGGACTTGGCGCGTTAGTTTGAGCGCATCACTCCTGCCTGGCCCGTTGGGTCAGTCGCATGGCGAGTCCTGGGCATGCTCTCATACTTGGCGTTTTCCCGAGCCGCTCGCGCTGAACTGGTCGTCAGTCCCCGAGCGTGGTACGTGGCCGTTCGAGTCGCTATGTCGAGGATGCGGAGGATCGTGGTCGCTGTGAGAAGCGAAGGCAGTTGTCTTGGCTCGTAGAACCAGTCGGGCTAGTCGACTCCAATGGGGCTCCGGGTAGGCGTTTTTCGTGTACGATGCAAAACCTGAGGTAACTCAGTGCTTTTGCATCGCACTACTTGGCCGTGCCGATCGCTTTACCAAAGGTTGACTTCTTCGGTTAGCTTGACGCTGTTATTACGAGTGCGAGTGGTACAAGGCACAAAGAGTAGGCGCAATTTGCGGTAACGAATTCTTTTTATTTCATAGCGACTGGAGAGTACATATGTGGCGTTCTAGGAGTAGAACTTCCGTAGGAGGTTTACATTCCATGGTCGCTTGACGTCGAGTTTGCCGTCCCCGCGGACGTCGATGAGGTAGTAGGCGTCGTTGCCGAGTACACGCCCGATGGCGAATGGTCCCTCCCATGGAGGGGAAAGCTTGTGCATGCCCTTCTTGTCCTGGATGAGGCACAACACCAGGTCGCCTTCTTGGAAGGTGCGAGTTTTCACCCGCCGGTTGTGGTAGCAGCGGAGTCCTTGTTGGTAGATGGCGGTGCGCGAGCGAGCTAGGTCGCGTGCCTCGTCGAGTTGATCGACTCCATCCTGTCGTGCGAGTTCGTTCGCAGCCTCCGTGTAGTGGACGACCCTTGGCGAGTCGTGCTCAAGGTCGGTGGGCATGACTGCCTCGGCGCCGTACACCATGAAGAAGGGGGTGAATCCTGTCGACCTGTTGACCAAAGTGCAGATTCCCCAGATGACGGAGGGTAGCTCCTCGACCCAGCACCCGGCGGTGCGCTCGAGTGGTACTTGGAGTCGCGGCTTCAGGCCGTGGAGGATGCTTTGATTGGCCCGTTCTGCCTGGCCGTTGGATTCCGGGTGGGCGACCGATGCGAGGTCGAGCCGGATGTGGTGTTCCTCGCAGAATTAGGCCATGGCTCCTTTGGCGAAGTTGGTGCCGTTGTCCGTGATGATGCTGTTTGGGAACCCGTGGCGATATATGAGCTCGCGTAGGAATTTAGTGGCGGTCTTCCCATCGCATTTCCGGACTGGCTTGGCCTCCACCCACTTTGTGAATTTGTCGACCGCGACCAGGAGGTGGGTGTAGCCGGAGGGAGCCTTCTTGAAGGGGCCTACCATGTCCATGCCCCCATACGGCGAATGGCCAGGTGATGGGGATTGTCTTTAGCGCTGAGCTCGGCACGTGCGTCTGGTTGGCGTACTTCTGGCACCCGGCGCACCGCTGGACAATGTCGACGGCATCGGCTTGTGCGCTGGGCCAATAAAAGCCATGCCGCATAGCCTTGGCGACCAGAGAGCGGGCACCGGCGTGGTGGCCGCAGTCGCCGGAGTGGATGTCGTGGAGGATCTTGCGTCCTTCGGCGGGTTGGACGCAGCGTTGGAACACACCGGTGACGCTGCGCTTGTGGAGCTCGCCGTCGATGATGGTGTAGGACTTGCATCGGCGTGCGATCATCCGAGCATCCGTCTCGTCAGCCGGCAAGGTGCCGGCCTCCAGGTAGGCGACGTAGGGCTTGGTCCAGTCGTCTGGCTCGGTGACGAGTGCGACCAGGGCTGCCTCCGGTTGTAACGGGACTCCGATGTCGATCTCCCTCGGGGGAGAGACTGATGGCTTGCTGATTGTGTCCAGGAAGACGCCGGCGGGTGGTGCGAGTCGAGTCGACCCAATGCGAGAGAGTGCATTGGCCTCCTCGTTCTTTCGCCTGTCGATCCACTCGACGGAGTAGCCTGTGAAGTGTCCTCCCAGCTTGTCCACTGCTTGGCAGTACACCGCCATGGTGGGGGAGATGGCGTCGCAGGTGCCGGCGACTTGCCCAGCGACGAGGTCGGAGTCTCCGTAGCAGCGTAGGCGGTTGACATTCATCTCCCTGGCAGCTCGCATGCCGTGGAGTAAGGCCTCGTACTCGGCCATGTTGTTGGTGCAGGGTGTGAAGTCGAGGCAGAGGACGTAGCGGAGCTTGTCGCCCTTCGGTGAAGTTAGCACGATCCCTGCGCCTGCGCCGTCTGCGTTCTTGGAGCCGTCGAAGTGCAGGCTCCAGTAATGGAGGTATGGCAGCTTCTCTGGCTGCTGGGCCTCTTCCCAGTCGGCGATGAAGTCCGCTAGGGCCTGCGACTTGATCGCTTTTCGTGGCTCGTATTTGATGTTGTGGACGCCGATCTCGACGGCCCACTTGGCGACCCGCCCGGTCGCCTCGCGGTTGCGGATGATGTCCTGCAGTGGTGCTGAGGAGACGACCGTGATCGGGTGCTCCTGGAAGTAGTGCGGCAGGCGCCGTTGAGCTCTGAAGACGGCGTATACCAGCTTTTGGTACTGCGGGTATCGCTGGCGCGACTCGGTGAGGACCTCGCTGATGTAGTACACCGGTCGCTGTACTGGGCGCTCCTTTCCTTCCTCTGGTCACTCGACGACCATGACGGTGCTGACGACGCGCTCGGAAGCCGCGACGTAAACCAGCATGGGTTCTTTGTAGGCGGGGGCGGCGAGTAGTGGTGCGGCGAGTAGCACCTTCTTGAGGTCGCGAAGCGCATCATCCGCCTCCTTGTCCCACTGGAAGGTGGGGTTCTTGCGCATCAGGCGGTATAGGGGCATCGCCTTTTCACCCAGGCGGGGGATAAAGCGACTGAGAGCCGCTACCCGCCCGGCCAGCTTTTGGACGTCGCGTAGGCACTCGGGTTTGCCGAGTCGGGCGATCGTATCGATCTTGGTGGGGTTCGCCTCGATCCCTCGCTTGGAGATGACGTATCCCAGTAGTTGTCCTGCTGGTACACCGAAGGTGCATTTGCCCGGGTTAAGCTTTATCTTGTATTTTCTCAAGTTGGCGAACGTTTCCGCCAGGTCGGCGAGTAGGTCACCCTGGCGAGCGGACTTTACGACCACGTCATCGATGTAGACGTGGATGTTGCGGCCAATTTGGCTCGCGAGGCACTCTTGCATGCACCGCTGGTAGGTCGCCCCGTCGTTCTTGAGGCCGAAGGTCATGGCGGTGTAGCAGAAGGCTCCGAATGGCGTGATGAATGCCGTCTTCTCCTCGTCCTCGACAGCCATTTTGATCTGGTTGTATCCAGAGTAGGCGTCGAGGAAACATAGCGACTCCGAGCCCGCGGTGGAATCGATTATTTGGTCGATCCGTGGGAGGACGAACTGCTCCTTTGGGCAGGCGCTGTTCAAGTTTGTGTAGTCGATACACATCCTCCAGGTCCCGTTCTTCTTCTCGACCAGGATTGGGTTTGCCAGCCACTTGGAGTACTTGATTGGCCGGATGAAGCCTGCAGCGAGTAGACGCTGCACCTCCTCGGCGATGGCTCGGCGGCGCTCTTCATTGAAGGGCCACAGCGACTGTTTGACGGGTCGCACTTTGGGGTCGGCGTTTAGCTTGTGCTCAGCGAGCTCCCTAGGGACACCAGGCATGTCAGAGGGCTTCCATGCGAAGATGTGCCTGTTCTCACGGAAGAACTCGATGAGCGCGCCTTCCTAGGCTGGGCTCATGCCCGTCCCGATCGTCACCGTCTGGCTAGAGTCGCCTGGAACCAGCTCGACGGTGCGGGTGTGCGTCGTTGCCTCGAAGGTTGAGGTGTTTGCGCCCTCCGAGTTAGGCTTCTTGAGTATGGTGGGGTCGTCGTTGTTGACCCCGCTCGCGTACTTGGCGAGCTCATCGGCGTGATTGGTTTCTGCCGCGAAAACGGCATCGGCGAGTTCGGCTCCTTTGGCTTCGCACTCGGCGGCCATGTCGGGGTCGCCGTTGATGGTGATGACGCCGCACGACCCGGGGAGCTTCATCGCGTTGTACGCGTAGTGTGGCGCTGCCATGAACTTGGCGAATGCCTGGTGCCCTAGGACGCAGTGGTAGGGGCTGTCGAAGGGCACCAGCTCGAAGACGATCCACTCGGTGCGGAAGTTTGCTGGTGTGCCGAAGGTGACTGGCAGCGTGACCTTGCCGATCGGGTACGCCTTTCGACCGGGGACGATGCCATGGAACGTGGTGTGGGTTGCCTCGATCATCGACTGAGGGAGCCGCAGCCTCCTGAAGGTGTCCAGGTACAGGATGTTGATGGAGTTGCCGCCGTCCATCAATGTCTTGGGGAGCCAGTAGTCGCCGACCTTAGGCTTGACCACCAGGGCGACTCGGCCTGGGTACTCGATGCGTGGCGAGTGGTCTTGGCGGCTCCAGGTGATGGGCTGCTCCGACCAGTTGAGGAACTGGGGAACGTCCACCTGAGCCACCGCGTTGACGGCGACGGCGCTGGCGATGACCTTCTTCTCGCACTTTGTGTTGAAGCCTGTGAAGGTATGGAGCGAGCCGGCCACTTTGCCGAATTTTCCGCCGTTTGGCGGGTGATTATCGGGGTCCTCCCGTGCTCGCCGTGCCTTCTCGATCTCCCTGAGGGTGTGGAAGTCGGCGGTCGTGTGCGTTGCAGGCTTCCCTTCCCTGCTATGAAACGCACAAGGTTGGTTAAGGAGGGCCGCGTGGTCGAACCTTGGCTTGGCCTTGTAGTTTCCGCCGTCGCGGCGTTGCCCTCCGTCGCGGCGGAAGCTCTTGGGCTCGCGTTGTGCGTGCCCGGCGTTGGCGACGAAGTCGACTCACCCGTCACTGCGGCGCTTGCCGGTGAGGCGAGTGTTGCTGTAGCGTAGGTCAGACCGTCGTCCGCTGTCGTTGCCGCTCGTGCGGCGTTGACCTCCCGACTCGTCGTCGGTTTCCTGGTTTGGATCTTCCTCCGCGTACCGTTTGGCGATCTCGAGGAGGTCCGGTATGTTGTCGAGTGTGCGAGAGTGTCGCTTGAGCTTGGCGACCAGAGGCTCGTAGCGGCACGAGGTCTTGAAGCAATGGATCGCGGTGTCCGGGTGGATGCCGACCGCATTGTACCAGAGTTCTTGCCACCGTTGGACCCAGTTGCGGGTCGACTCGCGGGGTCCCTGGACGCATCGCTCCAGGTCCTCGATGGTGGTGGCGCGAGTGTAGGAGCACTCGAAGTGCTTGACGAAGGCGTCGCGCATCTCCTCCCAGGAGTCGATACTATCCTGGGGGAGGGTGTTGATCCACTGCCTGCACGTCCCCTCCATCATCAGGGGGAGGTAACGGGCGGCTAGCAGGTCGGTGTGGCCTGTGATCCCCATTGCCATGAGGTATGTATCGAGCCAGACGGCGGGGTCGTACGAGGGGTCTTACTTTTCTATCTCCTTCGGCGCCTTGAAGTTTGGCGGGTACTTCTCGCCTCGGATCATTGGTCCAAAGCACTTGGGGCCGAGTCGACTGAGTGACCCCATGGGCTCGCCGTCGCGGCAATTGGTTAGGGTGTGTCGCAGGTCGTCGGGCTGGCGTGCGCGCCAGCTTTGGTTGTTGATGATGTGGGTGCGGGCGTCGATGGGTTGACCATTGGCGGCGACGAAGTTGGTCGCTGGCCTGGGGTCGTTGGTGGAGAGTGCCGCGTTCGCGGGTCGGTGTTGGAGCTGCAATGGCTCTGGCGGTGGGCAGTTGAGGGTGTTTGCCGCCATTGGGCGGCCGCTTGAGGCCGCTCTGCTTCCCGAAGAGCGCGAGTACACTCGACCCTGCGAGTCGGCGCCCGCGTTTTGCTGCTCGACGGCCTTTGCGAGCAGGGCCCTTACGTACTGGATCTGTAGGGCGCCGTCGCCGGTGGCCGTGAAGTTATTGTTGGAATTATACCCTAGATGTAATAATAAAAATGTTATTATTATAATTCTTGTTCATGATAATGTTTATATTCCATGCTAGAATTGTATTAAGCGGAAACTTTAATACTTGTGTGGTTTGTGAACACCACCGTGTCCCTAGTACGCCTCTATGGACTAGCTCATTAATCAATGATGGTTAAGGTTTCCTAACCATAGACATGAGTTGTCAATTGATAATGAGATCATATCATTGGAGAATGATATGATGGACAAACCCAAACTAAGCGAAGCAATTAGATCGTGTCATAGTGTTCGTCTTTGCGAAGCTTTTCTTATGTCAAATATTGTATTCCTTAGACCATGAGATAATACAACTCCCTGGTATCGGAAGAAAGCTTTGAGGTCATCAAACGTCATCCTATGAGAGGGTGATCATAAAGGTGTCTCTCAGGTGATCGGAAAGTATCTGTTGGGTTGTATGTATCGAGATGGGATTTGTCCCTCCCAAGTTGGAGAGATATACTTCGGGCCCACTCGGTAATCGATATCAACACCGCTTGCAAGCATGTGGTTAAGGAGTTAATCACAAAGTGATATCGGATTACGGAACGAGTAAAGTACTTGCTGTGAACGAGATTGAACTAGGTATGACGGTACCGACGATCGAATCTCGGGCAAGTAAAATATCGCGAGACGAAGGGAATATATATATGGGATTGTTTGAATCCTGACATCGTGGTTCATCCGATATGATCATCGATGAATGTGTGGGAGTCAATACGGGTGCCTAGACCCCGCTGTTGATTATTGATAGAAGATCATGTCTGCATATTCTCGAACCCGCAGGGTCACACACTTAACGTGTCTCGACGCTAGGATAGATTGGATAATTGGTTTATGAATTTTTGTTCGGAGTCTCGGATGGGATCCGGGATATCACGAGAGGTTCCGGAATGGTCCGGAGAATAAGATTCATATAAGGCAATGCAGTTTTTGGAGTTCAGAATTGTTCCGGGTTAATCGGTATTGTACCGGAAGCTTCTAGAACCTTCCGGAAGGGGACCAACGTGGCCCCACCTTCCGGGAGGGGGCATGGGCCTATGAGGGAGTGTCCTGGACGCATTGGGCCAGGGGCACAAGGCCCCATAGGGCCCAGCCGATCCTAGAGAGTTTAAATCGTTTAAACTAGAGATAGGGTTTCTAGAAGAGGGGAGAGTCCATGCCCCCCACTCCTTATCCTTTGGGCTTGGGGGAGGGGCTAGGGCTGCGCCCCCCTCTATATAAAGAGGGGTGGGGGTGCACCAACCCCCCACACCTCTCCTCCAAACCCTAGCCACCTTGCTAGCTTTCCTCTCTCCCTCCCGACTGTTTGTAGGCGAAGCCCTGCAGCAGAAATTCTCCACCATATACACCACGCCGTCGTGTTGTAGATCCAATCTATCTCTCCACCATACTTGCTGGTCCGAGGAAGGAGGAGACGTCAAGGTGCTGCACGTGTGCATCTCACGGAGGCACCGCCACTTGTGGTGCTAGATCGGATCGGATCGCGAGGAGGAGAAGCGAGTACGACTACATCACCCACGTTCCGACGAACGTTCCGCTGTGCGAATCTTCAAGGGTATGAAGATCTAATCCAATCTCTCTCGTTGTTTGCATCTCCTAGATTAGATCTTGGCTTTCCCTCTGTTCGCTCCGTAGAAAATTTTGATTTACTATGCCGCGAAACCCTTCAGTGGTATCAGAGCTAGATCTATGCGTAGATGTGTTTCACGAGTAGAACGCAACATGGTTGTTGCGGGCGTTGATGTTTTCTGTTGCAAGCCTCTTGTTTGTGTTCTTCTTATGACGCGGGATAGTGAGATTGAAGCGGTCCAGGCCAACCTTACGCGACGTCGTTCGCGAGACCGGCTCCGCACTTGACGTGTGGCTTGTTCCACACATGCGGCTGGTGGATGTCAGTTTCTCTCACTATAGTTGTCATGGGATTAACACCGGAGTTTGGCAACCATAATATCACCGTTGTGGCTTTCCGTAGGTAAGAATCGTTCTTAGCATCTACTCCCATAAGCCACGTAAAACATGCAACAACAAAGTAGAGGCGTCTAACTTGTTTTTGCAGGGAGTGTTTTTCTGTGATATGGTATGGCCCAAGATGTGATGTGTATATTGTATGCGATGATCATGTTTTGTAATGTTTCACGACTTGCATGTCGATGAGTACACAACTGGCAGGAGCCATATGGTTGTCTTTATAATTGTGTATGACCTGCGAGTCAACTTCTTATACGCCATGTAATAGCTTTACTTTATCGCTAAGTAGTTAGCAATAGTTGTAGTTGCTATTCGTGGTGGAGGCAATCATGGTGGAGTGATGGAGATCATGCCGGAACGCACAAGATGGAGATCATTGCGCGAAGATTGGCTATACCATGTCACATAAAGTTATATGCATGTGATGTTTATCCTTTTATGTATCTTATTATGCTTAGATCGCGACGGTAGCATTATAAGATGATTCCTCACTTAAAGATCAAGATAAAAACTGTGTTCTCCCCAAGTATGCACCGTTGCGAAAGTTCGTCGTGTCCAAGCATCACGTGATGATCGGGTGCTATAGACTCTACGCTCACATACAACGGGTGCAAGCCAGTTTTGCACACGCAGAAATACTTGGGTCTAACTTGACGAGCCTAGCATGTACAGACATGGCCTTGGAACACAAGAACCGAAAGGTTAAGCATGAGTCATATGAATGATATGATCGACACTTCGTTGTCCACCATTGAAACCACATCTCTTCTCGTGATGATCGGATTAGGTGTGGTGAATTTGGATCGTGTTCACTAAACAACTTGAGGGATGTTGAATTTAGTGGGAGTTCATCTAGTAATTTGATTAAGTTGAACTATTTATCATGAACATAGTCTAAATTGTACTTGCAAATACTGTAGATCACATGGCCAAGTCCAACTTCAACTTCAACGTTTTTGCTGAGAAGGAAAAACTTAGAAACAATGGGTCTAACTTCACCAATTGGTTCCGCAATCTAAGAATCATTCTGTCTGGCGGACAAAAGGACTATGTCCTTGGGAAAGCGTTAGGTGACCCCCCTGCTGCAACTGCGCCGGCTGATGAGAAAGCTGTCTATCAGTCGTGCAAAGATGATTATGGTGTGATTAAGAGCACCATGTTGTTTGCTATGGAACCGGAACTTCAAAATCGTTTTGAAACCTATCCCGGGCCCTTTGAGATTCTCAAGGAGCTGAAAACCATGTTTCAGACTCAAGCCCGTTCTGAGAGATATGAGATCTCTGAGAAGTTCTTTAACTGCAAGATGGAGGAAGGGAGTTCCGTTAGTGAGCACGCCATAAAGATGTCGGGCTACACTCAACGCCTTGAGCAACTGGAATGCACGATTCCAGAGGAGCTCAAGATTGACAGGGTTCTGCAATCACTCCCTCCCAGCTACAAAATTTTTGTAGTGACTCATAATCAGATTGGTTCCACTGATACGATCACCGAGCTCTTCGCAAAGCTGAAGGCTGCGGAAGTGGACATCAAGAAGGATAATCATGTGTTGATAGTCAACAAGCCCTCCTTTAAGAAAGGTAAGGGAGCAAAGAAGCCCTTCAAGAAGGGCGGCGGCAAGCGCAATGCCCCTGCTGAGAAGAAGCTCAAGTCTGGTCCCAAGCCGGACACTGAGTGCTTCTATTGCAAGGACAAGGGTCACTGGAAGCGTAACTGTCCGAAGTACTTAGCGGACAAGAAGGCTGGCACCATCAAAGGTATATTTGATATACATGTTATTGATGTTTTCCTTACTAGCCCTCGTTGTAGTGCCTGGGTATTTGATACCGGTTCAGTTGCTAATATTTGTAACTCAAAACAGGAGCTACGGAATAGACGGCGACTTGCAAGGGATGAGGTGACGATGCGCGTTGGCAACGGATCAAGAGTTGATGTGATGGTCGTCGGCACGCTCTCCTTAGTTTTACCTTCGGGATTAGTTTTAAACCTTAATAAGTGTTATTATGTGCCTGCGTTGAGCATGAACAATATTTCTGGATCATGTTTATTGCAAGACGGTTATTCATTTAAATCGGAGAATAATGGTTGTTCTATTTATATGAGTAACATCTTTTATGGTCATGCACCTCTTGTAAATGGTTTATTTCTTCTAAATCTCGAAAGGGATGAAACACACATCCATAACATTGAGGCTAAGAGATGCAAAGTAGATAGTGATAATACTACTTATTTGTGGCACTATCGTCTAGGTCATATTGGAGTAAAGCGCATGAAGAAACTCCATTCTGATGGACTTTTGGAGTCTCTTGATTTTGAATCATTTGACACATGCGAACCATGCCTCATGGGCAAGATGATCAAAACACCGTTCTCTGGTATGATGGAGCGAGCAACGGACTTGTTGGAAATCATACATACCGATGTATGCGGACCGATGAGTATTTCGACGCGCGGTGGATATCGCTATTTCCTCACTTTTACCGATGACTTAAGTAGATATGTGTATATCTATTTAATGAAACATAAATCTGAAACATTTGAAAAGTTCAAGGAATTTCAGAATGAAGTGGAGAACCATCGTAACAGAAAGATTAAGTTTCTACGATCCGATCGTGGAGGTGAATATTTGAGTTATGATTTTCTCACGCATCTTAAAGCAAGTGGAATCGTTTCACAACTCACGCCACCCGGAACACCACAGCGCAATGGTGTGTCTGAACGCCGGAATCGAACCCTATTAGATATGGTCCGATCAATGATGTCTCTTACTGATTTGCCGTTATCATTTTGGGGTTATGCATTAGAAACCGCTGCATTCACTTTAAATAGGGCTCCATCTAAATCCGTTGAGACGAGACCGTATGAACTGTGGTTTGGTGCTAAACCTAAGTTGTCGTTTCTTAAAGTTTGGGGATGCGAAGCTTACGTCAAGAAGTTGATGCCGGACAAGCTCGAACCCAAAGCGGAGAAATGCGTCTTCATAGGATACCCTAAGGAAACTATTGGGTATACCTTCTATCACAGAACCGAAGGCAAAGTGTTTGTCGCAAAGAACCGTTCCTTTCTTGAGAAGGAGTTTCTCTCGAAAGAAGTGAGTGGGAGGAAAGTAGAGCTAGACGAGGTTATTGAACCTTCTCTTGAGTTGGAGAGTAGCGCAGCACCTGAAATTGTTCCAGTGCCGTCTGCACCAACAATATAGGAAGCTAATGACAAGGATCATGAAGCTTCGGACGATGATGCTACTGAACGTCGCAGGTCGACAAGGTCGCGTGCCCCCCCTGAGTGGTACGGCAACCCTGTCTTGACTGTCTTGCTAGTAGAAGACAGTGAACCTACGAACTATGAGGAAGCGATGATGAGCCCAGACTCTGAGAAATGGCTAGAAGCCATGAAATCCGAATTGGGATCCATGAGCGAAAACCAAGTATGGACTTTGGTGGACCCTCCTAGCGACCGAAAGGCCGTTGAGTGCAAATGGATCTTCAAGAAGAAAACGGACGCGGATGGTAATGTTACCATCTATAAAGCACGGCTTGTCGCGAAAGGTTTTCGACAAGTTCAAGGTGTTGACTACGATGAGACTTTCTCTCCCGTAGCGATGTTTAAGTCCATTCGGATTTTATTAGCAATTGCCTCGTTTCATGATTATGAAATATGGCAGATGGATGTCAAGACTGCTTTCCTCAATGGCAACATTGATGAAGAGTTGTATATGATGCAACCCGAAGGTTTTGTCGATCCTAAGGATGCTAGTAAAGTATGCAAACTTCAGCGTTCCATTTATGGACTGAAGCAAGCATCTCGGAGTTGGAACCTTCGTTTTGATCAAGTGATCAAGAGCTTTGGATTTGTTCCAAATTGCTACGAAGCTTGTATCTACAAGAAAGTGAGTGGGAGCTCGGTGACGTTTCTGGTACTATATGTGGATGACATATTGATTATCGGAAATGACATCAACATGCTTAACGATGTGAAGAGTTATTTGAACAAGTGTTTTTCAATGAAAGACCTAGGTGAAGCTGCTTATATATTGGGCATCAAAATCTATAGAGATAGACAAAGACGCCTGATAGCCTTAAGCCAGAGTACATACCTAGACAAAGTTCTGAAAAGGTTCAGAATGGATAAGGCAAAGAAAGGTTCAGTGCCTATGTTGTCAGGTAAGATATTGAGCAAGGCTCAGTGTCCAGCTACGGTAAATGATAGGGAAGCTATGAGCAAAGTGCCTTATGCCTCGGCCATAGGTTCCATCATGTATGCCATGCTGTGTACTAGACCGGATGTGTCCAATGCTCTTAGTTTGACGAGCAGATATCAAAGTGATCCAGGAGTGGAACACTGGACAGCCGTGAAGAACATCCTAAAGTACCTAAATAGGACTAAAGAAATGTTCTTAGTCTATGGGGGTGATGAACAACTTGTCGTAAAAGGTTACGTCGACGCTAGTTTTGACACCGACAAGGATGATTCCAAATCTCAGACAGGGTACGTTTATATTTTGAATGGAGGAGCTGTGAGCTGGAGAAGCTGCAAGCAAAGCGTGATACATGGCTGCCGCAGAAGCGTCAAGTGAAGGAGTTTGGATCAGAAACTTCATCACTGAGCTTGGCGTGGTTCCAAGTGCATTGGACCCACTAGAGATATTGTGTGACAACACTGGCGCCATAGCACTCGCTAAGGAACCAAGATATCATCCAAAGACCAAGCATATCAACCGCAAGTTTCATATAATCCGAGATTATATAGCAGATGGAGATCTGAAGATTAACAAAGTACATACAGATCTGAATGTCGCAGATCCATTGACTAAACCTCTTCCACGTGTAAAACATGATCAACACCTCAGTGCCATGGGTGTGAGATTGTTGCCAAATGTAAACTAGATTATTGACTCTAGTGCAAGTGGGAGACTGTTGGAATTATGCCCTAGAGGCAATAATAAAGATGTTATTATTATAATTCTTGTTCATGATAATGTTTATATTCCATGCTAGAATTGTATTAAGCGGAAACTTTAATACTTGTGTGGTTTGTGAACACCACCGTGTCCCTAGGACGCCTCTATGGACTAGCTCATTGATCAATGATGGTTAAGGTTTCCTAACCATAGACATGAGTTGTCAATTGATAATGAGATCATATCATTGGAGAATGATATGATGGACAGACCCAAACTAAGCGAAGCAATTAGATCGTGTCATCGTGTTCGTCTTTGCGAAGCTTTTCTTATGTCAAATATTGTATTGCTTAGACCATGAGATAATACAACTCCCTGGTATCGGAAGAAAGCTTTGAGGTCATCAAACGTCATCCTATGAGAGGGTGATCATAAAGGTGTCTCTCAGGTGACCGGAAAGTATCTGTTGGGTTGTATGTATCGAGATGGGATTTGTCCCTCCCAAGTTGGAGAGATATACTTCGGGCCCACTCGGTAATCGATATCAACACCGCTTGCAAGCATGTGGTTAAGGAGTTAATCACAAAGTGATATCAGATTACGGAACGAGTAAAGTACTTGCTGTGAACGAGATTTAACTAGGTATGACGGTACCGACGATCGAATCTCGGGCAAGTAAAATATCGCGAGACGAAGGGAATATATATATGGGATTGTTTGAATCCTGACATCGTGGTTCATCCGATATGATCATCGATGAATGTGTGGGAGTCAATATGGGTGCCCAGACCCCGCTGTTGATTATTGATAGAAGATCATGTCTGCATATTCTCGAACCCACAGGTCACACACTTAACGTGTCTCGACGCTAGGATAGATTGGATAATTGGTTTATGAATTTTTGTTCGGAGTCTCGGATGGGATCCGGGATATCATGAGAGGTTCCGGAATGGTCCGGAGAATAAGATTCATATAAGGCAATGCAGTTTTTGGAGTTCGGAATTGTTCCGGGTTAATCGGTATTGTACCGGAAGCTTCTAGAACCTTCCGGAAGGGGACCAACGTGGCCCCACCTTCCGTGAGGGGGCATGGGCCTATGAGGGAGTGTCCTGGCCGCATTGGGCCAGGGGCACAAGGCCCCATAGGGCCCAGCCGATCCTAGAGAGTTTAAATCGTTTAAACTAGAGATAGGGTTTCTAGAAGAGGGGAGAGTCCATGGCCCCCACTCCTTATCCTTTGGGCTTGGGGGAGGGGCTAGGGCTGCGCCCCCCTCTATATAAAGAGGGGTGGGGGCGCACCAACCCCCCACACCTCTCCTCCAAACCCTATCCACCTTGCTAGCTTTCCTCTCTCCCTCCCGACTGTTTGTAGGCGAAGCCCTGCAGCAGAAATTCTCCACCATATACACCACGCCGTCGTGTTGTAGATCCAATCTATCTCTCCACCATACTTGCTGGTCCGAGGAAGGAGGAGACGTCGAGGTGCTGCACGTGTGCATCTCACGGAGGCACCGCCACTTGTGGTGCTAGATCGGATCGGATCGGATCGCGAGGAGGAGAAGCGAGTACGACTACATCACCCACGTTCCGACGAACGTTCCGCTGTGCAAATCTTCAAGGGTATGAAGATCTAATCCAATCTCTCTCGTTGTTTGCATCTCCTAGATTAGATCTTGGCTTTCCCTCTGTTCGCTCCGTAGAAAATTTTGATTTACTATGCCGCGAAACCCTTCAGTTATCGGCTGCTGCTTGGCCTGCCACGAGGTTGTCCATCGGGGTGGAGAACAGTGGGAGGCCGTTTGCGTCTCGCTCCCGTGAGGAGACTACTATCCTCGGCTGGTCCCTGGGAGGTGTGTGGTTGGGTGGAGGTGGGCGCCCATCACCGTCGACCCTGGCGGGGGCCGGGCGCTTCCTCCTGGTGGCGCGTTCTCGCAGATCGCGCGCTCGGCCACGCGGACCGGGTCGTTTTCGTCGTCGAAGTTCAGGGCGCACCCCTGAATGGTGGGGTTTAGGCACGACCTGATCCGCTGCTGGCGGTAGCGCGATAGCTTCTGCGCCGTCACCTGCTCGAGGTGAAATTTTTCGCGCTCGGCTTGCTCCTTGCGCACTGCCTCCGCCAGTTTTAGGCGGAGTTCCTCGACCTCCGTCGCCGTGGTGTTAGGAGGGATTGGGGTGGAGAAGGGATCCTCCGGCGGCTCGGTGCCGGTCGCCATGTAGGTCGCGGAGTGGCGACCGGTTCCGTCGCGGAGGTCGGCGGAGTTTTCCGACCCGGAGTCGAAGTCGAAGATCCCGAGGATGGAGGGGTCCTAGAAGTGTCCCATGTTGGAGACCTGGGTGATGGAGCCCGCGGGTGAAGCCGCGGTGATGGATCCGGCGAGTGACGCCGGGGTCGCCGAGTCGGCGTCGTCGTTGAGGGCCGCGTCTTCTGCGGCCGCTGAGTTTTCGGCCACGTTGCTGTGGGCCGAGTTGTACTCGGAGGCGAGGCGATGGATTGTGCGGATCTGGCTCTCGGAGAGCCGATCGCGTGGCGGCAACTCGCGGATGCGAGCCGAGTCTTCCGAGACGATGACGTCGGTGAGGCCGACGAAGAGGCTGATCGTGCCGACCGGCAGGATCACGTTGTGCGTGACGGGTCGCGCCGCCGGGACGTAGCTGCTCGGCAAGATTTGGAGCATCTCGCCGATCGCTATCATGCGGCCGGTGGCGACCATCTCATTGATGGGCAGATTGGATCTCGCCGCAGAACACCGGCCAGACCGGCCAGGCCCCACGGTGGGCGCCACTGTCGTGGGAACGGTCACGGCAGATGCTGCAATCGGCAGCGAGTAGTAGAACGAGGGGCAAGGGCGGCCAGCCATCTGCGGTGCGAGATGAGGGCGGAGACACAGGGTTTTACCCAGGTTCGGCCCCCTGGAGGGTAAAGACCTACTCCTGCTAGATTGTATTGTGAAGGTGGTACAAAGCGCGAGCTCGGCGGCTATGCGGCGAGTCGCTTGGGTGTAGGATGGAACGTATCTCTACACGCCCCGCAGGGAGGTATATATAGGCTCACCTCCCCTAGGGTTTACATATCTCAACCGAATCAGTTAAGTCTTCGGTACTTGTTTTAACCTAATCCGACTGGGCCTATCTACTCGCCTGGGCCTTCAGCTTCCAGTCGCTTGGATCCACGCCGGGCCTTGATCCAGTCGCCGTCTTGCAGGCTCACTCACCAGTTCTTGGGCCAGTCGGAAACGTCCTGCTGGGTATACCCCGGTAGGTACATCCCTATCACTAGCTACCACCTTGGACTATCAGTCCTTGGCATTATGCAATTTTCGTAAATCTTTTTTCAAAGATTGTTTTTTTATTATGAAAAATCTATGACCATCAGCCTTCACAGGTTGACCAAAACTTTCATGGAGTTCCTTTCCTGCCGCGTTCGTAGATCCTTCCCGGAACAGGGAGTAACAAGTTACAGTTCTTACACTCTATAGAGGTGCGTTACTTTTCCCATGAGAGATCAACTCCTTGTTGCACAACCGGGCATACTTTCCCGTCCACATTTCCATGATGTGGGGCCCAATAGTTGGTCCAAGCCAATCACTGCCCTCTCCGCGACCTCATATGTCTGCACGATCCTTCGGCTAGCTCACCTTTGTTAAGCCCCCTTTCGGGTAGGCTAAAACCCTGATGAGTTTCCGAAGACTCTATGACCAAGTGATGCCCGGATTAGTACCATTTAAATGGGCTATCTCCCTAAACACTATTCATAGATAATCTAGACACCAAAAGTGTGGGGCGTAAGGGTGCCCACCCATATGTTGGATCCACACAAGGAATCACAACGTCACGTTTAGGTCGTATTGCCTCCATACAAGAGGAAAAGGATACAGGTGACTTCTCCGTCCCATTCCAAATCTCATGGTTAACGCGTAATATACGGCGCTAGAATCACTGATGTCATGGGTTATTAATCCCTGATTGTTCATCATTATTGCAATTAGAACTCTAAGTTCTATTGCTCCAACTTATCATCACTTAGGATGATATCTAAGATTTAGTATCTTGAGAAAATAGTGTTTTCTTTTTCTATAGTATAGATGATAACACACAATTTGCAAATACTTTAATAAAGACTCTTCAAAGGACATGAGCAAGTGATGAACTTGCCTTGTTATGGCAAGGTAGTGAAGTCTAATGCTTGCACTGGACCTTGAGCTTCTATGTCTATAAAAACATCATTATTTCCCGATAAGGACAATATTTAAAGAAGCAAAATGATTATGCAAAGTAATGTATTGCATCATTTAATTTGATATGCATTCTTCCCATTATTAATAAGATTCTTTGTAATAATAAAAGATTTATAAATATTAATTTTTAATATTTATAATAGAATATTGTATTCTTTTATTTTATTTCCCTTTTATTTGACTTTTATTGATTTAATAATTCTTCTAGGAATTATCACTTAAATACTAAAAATTGTTATTAAATATTTATTTAGTATTTTTCTAAAATACTACAATATTATTCTATAATGAAAGTGATTTTTTATTTATTTTTATCATCTGTCAATAATTTTTGTAAAATTCCATAAGGAATATATAATTTACAAAATTCTTAATAAAATTTATATGTCAAATATTTTATATTTCAATTTATTTGTATAGTTTGGATTTTTGTGAATCCAAAAATATTTTATTTATAATTTTTGGATTTTTATTTTATTTGCTAGAATTTTATTGAGCTCAGGGGCATTTTGGTCTTTTCCTATTTATTAGAACAGATTTCAATTGACTTGGGCTGGCCATTTGGGCTTATTGGGCCCCTGTGGCCTAATAGGGCAGGGTTAAAATTATTACCCCGAGGGGTTTCGGCCCACCCAGCCCACTCTCTCACTCTGTCTCTCATCCGTTCTCATCTCCCCTCTTACTCTCGACCCCGTGGGGTTCTGGCGTCGCCCCCGGCGATGGCCACCGCTGTGGCCCTACCTGGCGACTGCCGTGGTGCAGGGCGAGGTTGGCGACTACGCTCGTTCATCTGGTCCAATTCGATTTTACTCCGGAGCTCCCCTGTGGCCAGGTTCACCCCGTTCCCGAACCCTAGGGCTTGGGGAAAGTGCTGCCGTCACCGCCGCGGTCCCTCCTGTGGTGGTGTGCTGTGTTCGTGTGCTGCTGTGGCCGCCGCCCTGGCTGGTGCAGGTTGCAGCACCCTCTAGGGTGCTCCCTGTGCTGCCGCGGGCTCGTCGGCCAATCTGCTTCCTCTTCAATTCGTCAGCGAGGACCCCGGGTAAGTTACCTCTGTGGATCTTGGTTCATCCTATAACCATGAATCTCTCTGTGTGTATTTAGTGGCTACCCTTGCCTAGTGACTATGTTCTGATTAGGGTTCATCTCCTAATTAGGGTTCTTGTTCTGATTAGGGTTCATATCCCTCTGTTGATAATATACTGGATGTATTAGATCATGTGTTGATGGTCTCTATTCATGCTGAATGATTAGTAGCTTGAGGCTTGCTGCTTCAGATGAACTATAATGGTTCTGGTGGCTTATTAGATGATTTTATGTTTAGATTTCATATGATTTAGATGATATAGTTGTTCTCAAATCAATGCTTGGTAAAGTCACTGGGTTTGATAACTTACCACTGTCATTATCTGATTAATGATAATGTGTATGGTGTGATGAAATCACTGTCTTAGTGCTGTTGGCTTGAGAATTCATGTGTGTTCTGAGATCATAATGATCTCAATAGTGAAGATATACTTAGAAATGTTCTAATTATGATTACTGTAATGACAGGAAAATGATTGGTAGATTGATTTATTGAATCTGTGAAGATGAAATGCTTATTCTGATTCATGTAGAATTTTTCTTGTGACACCATCTTGGTATGACACACAAGATTGATTCTAATCCATTGATTGGGTTGGTTTAAGATTAAGACAAGCTTGTGATTAATACTGGCAAGATAAAATGAAAGCTTCTTTTTAAATCTCCTGCCTATGATGTTGGTCTAAGGCTCTAGGAGTTTAATTCCTAGTTAGTTGAGAAAATATCTTGTTTGTAACTTGCAAGATTAGAGGTGCTAATCCCTCTGGGAGATGTGCCCTGGTATGATAAGAACAAATGAAGAAGTATTTAAGTTACATATGCTAACACCAAACTCTGTGAGGCTGGTCTGAGAGATTGGTGCTTTTGGCTTAGTTTGATTTCTGATCTTTATACTTGAAATCTTTAGGATAGATTCACCTCACTTGGGTGATTATTGAGAGATTGTTTCATAAAACAACACATTCTTCTGTCTAGATAATATGATTAGATCATGTGATGGTTTGATGATACTCACCACAAAAACTAATGATTATGGAATTGGGTGGTGATGTTGATCTTGCTGATTAGATCTTGTCCTTCACCTCTGATGTTGTTCTTGTTTTGCTGAGCTCCTGTGCTTGACCTTGAGCTAGCCTGCTCCTCCTAGCTCCTGGACATGGCCTTGCTGTCCACCTGATCCTTCCCCCTCCTAATGTCACCATCAGGTGATGTTTGGTTGATCTTTGGTGGTTTGGTTTGGCTGCTGGCTAAGCTGGCTGTTCTAGTGTGTGTGAGGAGTGAAGAGATGCACTAGTGCCTCTCCACGGCTGTGCTAATGGTTTTGTGTGTTTGAGCTGTGCTGTGAGGCTGACAGCACACCCCATGCATTTAGGTGTGTGTCCTGCCTGTGTGCTTATTGTGCACTTGTGGATATGCTCTGGACTTCGAGAGTTACTTTGATCTGATTACTTTTTACCTGGCTGGTGAAACTTTCCCCTCCTTGCTGTCATTTGACTTTTTGGCTTAAAATTATGAAAGATAGATTCTTTCATATTGGTGAAACTTGCTCCTAAAGATTACTCAATGATGTAAGTTTGAACAGTGCAACTCACTATCACTACTAAGATTAAAAGAAATATCCTAACCTTTTATTTTCTTTCTTGTTTGTTTATTCTTTGTTTTGCAGGTACAAGACTTGAAGATTAAAGATTTACATTAGGTTTTATTTTTCTTATAGAATAGTCCCTTATAATATTTATTATTCTTTTGTAATTTTACTTTTATTCTTTTGTAATCTTCTTTTTATTATTTTGTAATAAAGATTATATTCTTATCAATAAAGAAATATTCTTATTCTTTATTTATTTGCTATGGTGAAGATTATGGATAATTTCAATAAGTTACATTTTTGTAACTTATTTATTGAATAAAAATATGAAATAGATATTCATATTTTTAATTGTTTTCTTTAGATAAAGTTTGAGTTATTTTGATTAACTCTTAATTAAATCAAGATTCAAATATTATTCAAAAATCATTTAACTTTTAATTCAAACACTCAAGTTTTAAATTCAATTTCATTTACCAAAACACATAATTCCTCAAAGATCATATCAAAGTCTATAGCAATCACCCCTTAAGACTAAACCTAATCTCAGAGTATGAAAGAAACCTTGATCACTTTAGGTTTTTATTTAGTGAAAAATTTACCCACATTTTCACAGATGCATGCATGCAACATTCCAAATTCCTAAATCTACCCTTCGTTAATTCCTAAATGCTGGGATGTTATAGTGCATCACTCTCAAACACTTCTCCAAAGGTGTGGTTGTCCATGACCCTTTTTTCGAAGAGCAATCCCTCGAAAAATCAGCAGCAAAGATGGGCTGAGCAAGGAGATCAAAAATCGGGAGCAAGAGCAACAGGAACTCGAGCTTGAGAAAGTTTTCCAGTTTTTTTAGGAGAGAGAAAGAAGTGGCTTGAAGGAGGCATCTTGGAGGGCCGCAGGTGGGCCCCACCCAGGCAAGGCACGCCCTAAGGCTTGCCGCGCCACCAGGGGGGTGTGCTAGCCTGGTGAGTCCCCCTGGGCCACTCTACGTGTCCCTCTGCCCCTTTTTCGAGGAAAATTTAAAATGAATTTTCTGGAATTTTTTGGGAAACTTTATTTTTGGCCAATTTTTAAGTTATGAAAATTGATTTTCTCGCAGAAACAAATTTTTTTAGAAGAAGCAAAAAGCAAACCAAAACTACAAAAGTTCTAAGACACTAACAGGCAAACAACTAGCAAAACTAAGAATAATAAGAGGAAGAGCAACGATTGGAAAGGAGAAAAATAAAAGTGAGCAAGTATAACCACTGTGAAAGCATTGTTTTGTTCATTATAATCCCTTTCTTAACAAGTTTGATCAAGTCTTGTTACCAAAACAATCATATATGAAGCAAAACTTTGCATTCCGCAAAGTGATTATGTTACCTCAATCTTGATAGCAATAGTCCCAATCATGATAGTTTCAAAACTTTCTTGTGGAATGGGACAATATATTTCTCCAACTTTGATGCTCTCAATATTTTCAATGGAATTCAGGCAATAACTCTTATCAATCTTCTTGGGGAAATAGACAGTATGCTCTTTGTCCTTAATATTAGAAGTTACTTTTCCTTAATTACAATTTATGACATCACCTGCAGTATTAAGAAAAGGTCTCCCAAGAATAATAGACATATTATCATCTTCAGGCATCTCAAGCACATCAAAATCAGTTAAAACCAAGCAATTATGAGCTACTTGAATAGGAACATCCTCACATATACCAACAGGAATAGTAGTTGACTTATCAGCCATTTGCAAAGATATATCAATTGGTATCAACTTTTCTAGCTAGAGTCTCTTGTAGAGAGAAAAAATCATAACACTAACTCCAGCTCCCAAATCACATAAAGCAGTTCTAACATAATTATTCTTAATAGAGCAAGGAATAGTTGGTATACGTGGATCACCAAGTTTCTTTGGAACCTTACCATTGAAGGAATAATTAGCAAGCAAAGAAGAAATTTCCTCATTAGGAATCTTCCTTTTATTAGAGACAATATCCTTCATATACTTTGAATAAGGAGGCAACTTAATAGCATATGTCAAAGTAATTTGCAAAAATAAAGGTTTCATTCACTCACAAAACTTGTTATAGTGTTCTTCTTCCTTTGACTTGTGTTTCTTATTGGGAAAAGGAATAGGTTTCTACACCCAAGGTTCTCTTTCACTACCATGTTTATTAGAAATAAAGTCTTCCTTAGTGTACCTAGTGTTCTTAGTGTGCTTCTCAAGTTCTTCTTCAACTTCTTCCTTATCAGGATCATCATTATTATCATTACCACTTTCAGTTTTAGCATCAGAGACAGATATACTATTAGGATCTACAGCAGGTTCAGGAGGTTCCTCAATTATTTTATGTTTCTTTTTCTTTCTCTTATGAGGACTACCACTATTTTCAGCTTGTTGAGAATCCTGCTCAATTCTTTTAGGATGTCCTTCAGGATATAAAGGATCTGGAGTGGCTGTACCACTCCTAGTTCTAATTCCATAACTATGTTTATCTCCTGAGGCATTAACTAGCATATATTTTTGTACCTTAGCAAGTTGATCAATTTGAGTTTGGACCATTTGAAAGTGTTTACAAAGCATTTTAACATCATTAGCAGTTCTTTCCACAATATCTTTCAGCTAATTAATAGCTCTAGAGTTTTCCAATAAATGATTCTGAACTTGTTTGTTAAAATTAGTTTGTTTAACAATAAAGGTGTCAAGTTCCTCTAAGCATTGATCAGGAGGTTTACCATAGGGAATATCACCTTCATCAAAGTGGCGAGAGTGTACCTCAATAGTGGATGAGTGGGGAATTGGCTTACATAATTCTTCTATAGGAGGTAAATTCTTCACATCTTCAGGTCTAATACCTTTCTCCTTAAGACATTTCTTAGCTTCTTTCATCACTTCATCATTTAATGCAATCACTCCCCTCTTCTTTGGTGTTGGTGTTGGAGATGGTTCAGGCACAATTGGTTTAGGTGTAGTAGGCTCAGGTGTAATTAACTCAGTTGAAGTCCAATCATCATAATTCTTGCTTACTTTAGCCATTAATTCTTCAGCATCTGTAGGAGTTCTATTCCTGAAAACACAATCAGCAAAACTATCTATGTATGTCCTAGAATCATCAGTTAGTCCATTATAATAAATATCAAGAAGCTCATTTTTAGGAAATGGACATCCAAGATGTTTATGAATCAAGGCACAGATCCTTGTCCATGACTCAGATAATTTCTCTTTTTCTCCCTATTTAAAATCAAAAAGTTTCTTGAAAGCAGCATGTGTAGCACTAGGAGGAAAATATTTCTGAAAGAAAGAAGCAATCAAGCAATCAGGGTATCAACGAATCCAGGAGGTTATCTATTAAACCAAGCTTTAGCTTCTACTTTTAGCGAAAAAGGGAAGATCTTTGTAACAAAGTACTTGCGCATCTTAAAATCATAAGAGAATAAGGCACTCATAGTGGAAAGCTCATTCATTTGTGTCAGAACACTTTCATTTTCAGTCCCACAGAAAGGTTCTTTCTCAATAATGTTTATATAGGATAAATCAAAAGATAAATCATAATATTTATCTTTAATATCTATGGGAGAGGTAGCAAACTTAGCATCAGAAGACAATTTAGGAATAATGGTACGTATCTCGAGGAGACTCCTAATAGCACTAGAACCATGTGTGTTTTGGTACTCTTCAATAAATTCATCAGTCATTTCAATGTAACCATCATTAATATCATATCTCTCTCTAGACTCAGGTGAGCTAACATGTGTAATAGTGTCTTCACTAGGAGTTTTAGTGTTTCCCAAAATTGTTCTAGAAATTGTAGCATCTAGGAAAGGACCTAATGAATCACTCTCATCAAGCACAGTAGAAGTAACATCATGAGTATCAGAAGAAATTTCACATTCATCAGTAGTAGCAGTGTGTGTAGCATGTGTTTGTGGTGGTGGTGTAACAAGTTTACTTATAACAGGCGGTGAACCAAGAGCAGCAGAGGTGTTTAGGACTATACCTCTTCTTGTAGTGGATGGTAAAATAGGAAAATTTCCTTCACGAGACTTCCCCATGATGAAAGGAATAGTGATGACCCAAAAGTATAGGGGGTGTATCGTAGTACTTTCGATAACTAGGAGTATCGATACCAACGAGGAGAAGAAGGTGCTGAACAGTGGTATGGAGCAGGAACTCTCTGCAAATACTTAGCAAACAGATTTTTAGTAGTTTTCTGATAAAGCAACAAAACAAAGTGCAAGTAAAAAAGAAAAAACGCAGCAAGTAGCCCAGTCCTTTCTTAGCAAAGGACAAGCCGGTGGAAATACTTATACAGACCAAACGTTCTCGAGGACACATGGGAATTCTGTCAAGTGCTTTCGCTTCAAATAGCTGAGTACTCTTCTTTGGTGTTGTAAGTGTTGTGTGAGTGAACCTGTGCTAATGTACAGACCTTACTTGGACTAATACATACTTGTGATTAAACCCCCTGCAAACATCCGTAACTACAGGAAAGTAATTAAGATATAAATCTAACCATAGCCTTAAACTCTGAGATCCTACACTCCCTTGGGCAAAGGTTTCCTAATGGGGGTTCAGGTTTCTGTCACTCCGGCAACCCCACAATTAGTAGCAAAATACACAATGCATTCCCCTAGGACCATAAATGGTGAAGTATCATGTAGTCGACGTTCACATGACACCACTAGAAGAATAGCACCACAACTTAAAATACTAACCATTGAATAATAACTCAACACAAATCCACTAATAACAACATGACTTATCCCATGGCCTCAAGAACTAAACGAACTACTCACAAGACATCATATGGATCAAGATCAAAGATGATATGATAATGGATAACAATCTAAACATAAACAATAATCCAATGGTTCCACTCACAAGCATCAACTACAATAGTAATCAAGACCAGGAAAGTTTCCCCTAAGAACTAAAGCAATATCCAACACAATTGTTACAGTGGGACAGAGTGGTGATGATGGTGCTGGTGGAGATGATGGTGTGGACGATGATAATGATGATCCCAATGAAGCCTAGCTTGACGATGGTGTTGATGGCGACGATCTCCCCTATCTGGGAAGGAATTCCCCTGGCAGAAATCTATCTGCCGGAGAGATCTTTCTCTCTTGATGTTTTCCACCCCCAGAGGCGGCGGAAATTTATCTGTGGTCGCTCCCCTGGCCTTAGGGTTTCGTAGGGAAGATATAGGCGAAGGGGAGGAGTCGGGAGCTGGGCAGGTGGGCCACACCTGCCCTAGGCGCGGCCCAGGGTGGGCCCCCTCCTAGGGGGGGGTGTGGGCCCCCTGCGGCCCTTCTTCATCCCTCCTTCTCTCTTCCTCAATCTTTTGAAAAAATAATATTTTCTCATATTTTTCTGGTATTTTTCCGATCTTCGCGAAATTGCACCGAAATGCCTTCTTTTCCATCAGAATCCAGACTCCAGTAGTCCATCCTCCAAGAATCATCCAACATGCATAAACAGATGAAAATCCATAAGTAATACCTCATAATAAGACAAATATCAATGACTAGAGGTAGATTATGATATTGAATGGTGATGCAAATTGGGCGTATCAACTCCCCCAAGCTTAGACCTTCGCTTGTCCCCAAGCGAAAACTAAGCTCAGTAAACATGTCCACAAGTTTATGGAGTGAAGTGTCGATAAAAGAATACGAACAAGAAGCATCACACTTACCATTACACAACTCATAGAAGAAAGCAACTCACCATTATATAACTTAGCTTGCAGCCAAGTACAACAGTCACAATAGAGATGCATAAAGATAAATCATAATTGGAATTGGCAAACTTGTTCTTGGTTAGAGAACACCTAGCAAACAGTTTCACAAAAAGATTTTTGTAGAAGTTTTACAACAGGAGCACTCTTTGCTCAAAAAGGTTTTTCACAAGTGAAGGCTTTCAAAGTAATACTCAATATATAAGAGTTTGTGCAAACAAGGAAGATAAAGAACATGATTGAATAAATCACCATATGAATGCTTGCAACACAACAACTCAAATGCTTGCTGGAGATAGAGAGGAATTATGTGTAATGACTCAACTTGGAAATAGGAGAAAGGTCCCTTCATAGAGGGTAGCAGGGATTACAAGTCATAAGTAGCTTCCAAAGAATTATGGTACTTACTAGATTTGAGCCCTCATTGCCCCTATCATAGGCATCTTGAGATGATTAAGGTTAAAATGCACAAAGATGGAGTATATGCTTGACGAAATATAAGTTGGCAATCTCATGTCCCCTGAATATGAGGGTCACTCCTCATGCTACTCAACTTTGGTCACCGGTAAGTTCTTGTCATTGTAAGTACATGCGTATCATATAGAACCGCCAACGGGGTATCCCTTGCACATGGTACAGGAGCTTTCCCATAAACAAAATGACAAGGCAAGAAGACAATGAGCATCTCAGTGATATTTTTATTTACTATATGTATAGCTTTTTATTGAGGATGCTTCATAGATAGCTTACTATGGTGATGCTGCAAGTTTCCACCATGATTAGGCATGTCTTAGGCTAGCTGCCCAGGCGTTTCTCTAACACAAAATACAGACTCCATGGACTTACAAGTTCCCTCTTTATTTCACACTGTTGACATCCATAGACAAAAGAGCATGATATTAACTGAGTACAAAGTACAGGTGCAATGTTGAAAACGTTCCCTGTGACAACACGGTTCTGCTAATTCCAACGTATAGATGCAGGCATATACAAATTCGATGACACAATGGTTCAAGTCTATTAGGGCAAGAAAATAAGGTGTGCCATCAAGTTCGTGAGAGCTTTACTAACTAGTTTTCACATAACAAAATACTTTTTAACTTGAAAGGTAGATGAAGCTTGAGAATTTTCTTGGAATAGGAAAAGGCTACTAGGTAGATATGGTGGACACAAGTGGAAAAGGTTTTGGTTCAAAGGGATTTGGAAACATGAGAAGTATGCCTTCTCAAAACAGGTTTTTGGCTAGCAAGGCTAGGTATCAAGCAAGAGAGTTGAAAGAAACAAGCAAACATACAAGTAATAAAGCCAAACATGCAATATTCCTTTAAGACACAAAATATCTTAAATAAAGAATACTAAGCTTATGAGCCAACAAGAAAGAAGATAAATGATACAAAATACATGTAAGATTTTTTTTCTCTTTCTCTTTTTCTTTCAAACTTCAAAAAGTATTTCTACTAACCAGAACTCGGTTTTCCAAAACCAATTTAGATCCACTTGATGATCCCAAAGTGATGCCAATACTGATCAACAAGATCCATCATATAATAGAGATTGCAAACTAAAATAAGAAGTGCAAAAAGTAAAAGATGAGACTTCTCATTAATATTCCAATAAAGGCACTCACACCAAGGGATACATAGATAATCAACTAAAGGAGAGATACTTCCACATGCAAACCGAACTATAAGATAACTTCTCTACCAAAGATATGAATCCACTAAAAAGGTAAAAGATAAAAGATAATGGTGGTGATACCGCGGCACTCCCCCAAGCTTGGAACAAGCCAAGGGGATGGCAAACGTGATGACAGATTACTCCTTTGGTGGTGGTGGTGTTCTCTTGTCATCATAAAACTTCCAAGGCAAAGATTCCCCATCCAAAAAGGATGTCCTTGTCTCTGCAATCCTGAAACTAGCAGCAGAGCTTATGCGATCAAATCTAGTCTCATACTCACAGTTTTGATTTTGTATGTCGTAGAGCTGTGCTTGTAATTGGTTGGTGGTATGACGGAGCGAGAATATTTCTTCTTGGAGCTCAGCCACCTCCTCCTCGTGCTTTGCAATGAGTTCTGAACTTATCTTCTGAATAAAATCCACTTCGCGTTCCGCCATCTTCTTGTACCTGAAAACCTCTTGCTCCAATGCTTCCATCCTGTCTTCTAGACTTCCTTCTCCCTTGGGGCCTTGAACTTCTTTCATCTGTACCTTCCCATCTTTGAGAATCAGCTCCTTGGGATGGATCTTAAACTCATACATGTATGGGTTGAGGACATCCGCAGAGGAATCCTCCATGGGTGATCCAGAGGAACACATTGTAGCTTCACAACTGAGAACTTGCCTGACAGAAACAAATTGAAACAAAAACACGCCAAGAACTTGATGCAAGAACCTCCGGGGATCCGGGGGTTATATATTATGAAGTTTCAGTGCATAAGGGAGGTTTTGACACGGAAACGAGGCGGATTCGGAGCTCAGGGGTGGCACACCCCCTCTAGTCGCGGGGCAAGGTGGGCCCACGCCTGGGGTGGGTTTGGCCACCCCCGGCCTCCGGTTCCTCCTCTGTTCTGTCTCGTAACTTCCCTTATGTATTAAAAACATCAAAAATATAAATAGATTTGAATTTCATGAACCTTCTGTTCACCACTTTTACCTATTCAAAGATGAACTCTGTAGTTTCTGGTGTTTGCTTCTGATAAATTCTTCTGGAGTCACCATTTCAATAACATCCACATCTTCATTATAAGAATCTCCAGAAATATAATGTTTTAGTCTTTGACCATTCACCAGCTGTGTTGTGTCATCCTTTAGAGAAGAAATTTTAATGGCACCTGAACGGTATACTTCCTTGTTAACAAAAGGTCCTTCCCATATAGAGAGTAGTTTCCTTGCAAAAAATCTGAGACGAGACCTATACAAAAAGAACTTTCTCACCAACATGGAACTCCCTTTTGAGAATTCTCCTATCATGCCATCTTTTTTACTTTTTCCTTAAAAATCCTAGCATTTTCATAGGCTTCACCTCTCCACTCATCTAGATTACTTAAATCGAGCAATCTTTTCTCACCTGCAAGTCTAAAATCTCTATTCAACTCTTTCACTGCCCAATAAGCTTTGTGTTCTAATTCTAAAGGCAAGTGACAAGCTTTCCCATAGACCATTTTGTAAGGAGACATCCCCATAGGATTTTTATAAGCAGTTCTATAATCCCACAAAGCGGCATTAAACTTTTTAGCCCAATTTTTCTAGATCTATTGACAGTCTTCTGCAAGATAGATTTAATTTCCCTATTGGAAATTTCTACTTGCCCACTAGTTTGGGGATGATAAGCTGAAGCAATTCTATGGTTTACATCGTACTTAGCGAGATTTTTTCTAAAAACCCCATGAATAAAATGAGAGCCTCCATCTGTAATGAGATATCTGGGCACACCGAACCTAGGAAAAATGACATCCTTAAGCATTTTCAAAGAAGTCTTACTATCAACACTATTTGTAGGTATGGCTTCTACCCATTTTGTAACATAGTCGACAACAACAAGAATATGAGTGTACCCTTTTGAAGGGGGAAAAGGTCCCATAAAGTCGAATCCCCAACAATCAAAAGGTTCAATAACAAGAGAATAATTCATAGGCATTTCATTGCGTCTAGAAATGTTACCTACTCATTGACATTCATCACATGATAAGACAAACTTCCTTTCATTTGTGAAAAGGGCAGGCCAATAAAATCCAGATTGTAAAACCTTTTGTGCAGTCATATCCCCTGCATGATGTCCTCCATAAGCACTGCCATGACATTTTCTCAATATCTCTTGTTATTCAAATTTTGGAAGACATCTTCGCATAATGCCATCTACTCCTTCTTTATATAAGTGTGGGTCATCCCAAAAGTAATGCCTTAGATCATAAAAGAATTTCCTTCTCTGCTGAGATGTAAAGGTTGGAGGAAAATACTTGGAAACAATAAAGTTAGCATAATCAACATACCAAGGACTCTCATGCGGACTTACCCTTATCGCAGCCAACTGCTCATTTGGAAAACTATCATTAACACGCAATGGGTCAAAAGAAATGTTTTCAAAACGAGATAAATTGTCAGCAACAGGATTTTCAGCACCTTTCCTATCTATAATATGCAGATCAAACTCTTGTAAAAGCAAAACCCACATGATAAGTCTAGGTTTAGCGTCCTTCTTTGTCATATGGTACTTGATAGCAGCATGATCAGTGTGAATAGTAACCTTTGAATCAACAATATAAGGTCTAAACTTATCACATGAAAAGATTACAGCTAAGAACTCTTTTTCAGTAGTAGCATAATTCTTTTGAGCAGCATCTAGAGTCTTGCTAGCATAATGAATAACATTCAACTTCTTGTCAACATGTTGCCCAAGGATAGCACCCACAGAAAAATCACTAGCATCACACATAATTTCAAAAGGTAAACTCCAATCAGGTGGTTGAACAATAGGAGCAGTTGTCAAAGATTTCTTCAAAGTTTCAAAAGCTTCCTTACAATCATCATCAAAAACAAAAGGTACATCTTTTTGAAGAAGATTAGTAAGGGGCTTTGAAATTTTGGAGAAATCTTTAATAAACCTCCTATAGAAACCAGCATGACCAAGGATACTGCAAATACCTTTGATATCTCTAGGACAAGGCATCTTCTCAATTGCTTCAATTTTGGCTCTGTCAACTTCAATGCCTCTTTCAGAGATCTTGTGTCCAAGAACAATCCCTTCCTTAACCATGAAATGGCATTTCTCCCAATTAAGAACAAGGTTGATTTCTTCACATCTCTGCAAAAATTTATCAAGGTTGTGCAAACAGTTATCAAAAGAAGTTCCATAGACGGAAAAATCATCCATGAAAACCTCCACAATTTCTTAACAAAAACCATGAAAGATAGCAGACATACATCTCTGAAAGGTAGCAAGAGCATTACATAAACCAAAAGGCATACACCTATAAGCATAAGTACCATAAGGACAAGTGGAAGTAGTTTTATCTTGGTCTTGTGCTTTCAAAGAAATTTGAGAAAATCCAGAATAACCATCAAGAAAGCAAAAATGAGTCTTTTTGGACAACCTTTCAAGCATTTGATCAATAAAGGGCAAAGGATAATGATCTTTCTTGGTGACTTTATTAATCTTTCTAAAATCAATGATCATTCTATACCCAACCACTACTCTTTGAGGTATAAGCTCATTATCTTCATTAGGCACAACAATTATTCCCACTTTCTTGGGAACACAGTGAACAGGGCTAACCCATTGACTGTCATCAATAGGATAAATAATACCAGCATCAAGGAGTTTTAATACCTCATTTCTTACCACATCCTTCATCTTAGGATTTAGACGACATTGGTGCTCAACAACTGGTTTTGCATCAGGATCAATATTAATAGCACGCTGACATATAGTAGGAGAAATTCCTTTTAAATCATCAAGAGTATAACCCATAGATCCTCGGTGTTTCTTCAATACTTCCAATAACCTTTCTTCTTCCTTTCCTGAAAGTTTAGAACTAATAATAACAGGATACAATTTTTATTGTCAAGATAAGCGTATTTAAGATCATCAGGTAAATGTTTTAATTCAAAAACAAGGTCCTCTTTAGGTGGTAGTGTGGTACCCAAATCTTCCACAGGCAGATTATGCTCAAGTAACTCAGGCTGACGAAGGAAAACCTCCTCAATATCATTTCTTTCCTTCATGAAGACATCGCTTTCATGATCTTCCATGAACTGCTGCAAGGCATTGTTAGGATTAAGAGAAATAGCAGAAAGTTGTTCAACCCTGAAATCATCATTAGGCAGTTCATTTTCATAAGCAGTTTTTTCAAATTTGGAAAAATTAAACTCATAAGAATTTCCATAAAACTTAGTCAAAACTTATTTCCTTCCTACAATCTATAATAGCCCCACAAGTATTCAGGAAGGGTCTACCAAAGATAATAGGATATGTTTTACTAGCTTCTTTACCAAGTACTAGAAAATCAGCAGGATATTTAATCTTACCACAAAGTACCTCCACATCACTTACAATTCCAATGGGACAAACTTGCTCTCTATTGGCAAGGTGAATAACCACATTAGTGTCCTCAAGCTGACAAGGACCAATTTCATGCATAATTTCCCTGTAAAGCTCATATGGAATAGCACTAGAACTAGCACCAATATCACATAAACCATAATAGCTATGATTACCAATTCTAATAGAAAGCACATGGACACTAGCTTTTCTAGCCTTTTTAGGATGAGAAATAATATTAGTAGCGTCTTCACAGAAGACAATATGCCCATCCTCTATATTTCTAGTGACAAGATCTTTCACAATAGCTACCACAGGCTCAATATAAACGAGCTCATCAGGCTCCACGGTTTTTGTTTGCACTTTTGCTAACCACATTAGCTATAATGGAATGTTCCCTTACCTTGGCAGGAAAAGGGATTTTATCCACATAAGGTTCAAGCAAAATAGGATCAACAGTACAAACCTCTATGCTAGCAGGAACATGGGTGACAATGTCTTTATAAGGAGCATGGTACCTGTCCCACTCTTTCTTGGGAATTTCAATAGAAGAGGCAAAGGCATTAAAACATTTTACAAGGACTTGAGGATCAATACCAAACTCATTGCTAATATCACGAAAGTCATCAGTTCCCATAAAATATTTAATGCATTCATAATCATAGTTTATACCTGACTTTCTTCCTTTGTCATTATCCCAAGCTTCAGTGTTCTCTTGAATACGGTCTAGTGGATCCCATTTAGATTCTTCCTTCATACGTGTGAATGATCCAACACAAGAAGCATCTATTAAATCTTTATCATGAAGAGAAATCCTAGCATAAAAGTTATTGATAATAATATTGTTAGGGAGTTCATGAATAGGACATTTAAGCATTAGTAACTTCAATCTCCCCCAAGCTTGAGTTGTACTCTCTCCATCACGAGGCCAAAAGTTATATATCAGATTTCTATCCTTATGAATCTCACTAGGAGGATAGAATTTAGAATAAAAGAGAGATGCCATCTCCTCCCATTCCATGGATTGTCCATTCTTCAGCAGCTTATACCATTCTTTAGCTATCCCTTTCAAGGATATGGATAGTAAATTCTTCTTCACGTATTCAGTTGTGATACCTTCACACTTAAACAACCCGCATAATTCATGGATAAAAAGAAAGTGATCAACATGATGGACAGTTCCATCCCCTAAATAATAATTATCCATAACACGATCAACAATACTTGTAGGTATCTTCAAAGGATCTATCTCAACATGTGGTGGTTCATCTACTACCCTAGCAGTGGTAGTAGTTTTCCCAAACAGAAAACCAAGTGGGTTATCCATATTGGAAACAAAGCAATAAACAAAAACAAAAAGAAATACTCATAGTAGAAGTTTCCTTTACTAGTTCCACTCTTCAATAGCTCTTCACTCCCCAGCAACGGTGCTAGAAAATAGTCTTGATGACCCACAAGTATAGGGGGTGTATCGTAGTACTTTCGATAAATAGGAGTGTCAATCCCAACGACGAGAAGAAGGTGCTGAAGAGTGGTATGGAGTAGGAACTCTCTCAAAATACTTATCAAACGGATTTTTAGTGGTTTTCTGATAAAGCAACAAAACAAAGTGCAAGTAAAAAAGAACAAACACAGCAAGTATCCCAGTCCTTTCTTAGCAAGGGACAAGCCGGTGGAAATACTTATAAAGACCAAACGTTCTCGAGGACACATGGGAGTTCTGTCAAGTGCTTTCGCTTCAAATAGCTGAGTACTCTTCTTTTGTGTTGTAAGTGTTGTGTGGGTGAACCTGTGCTAATGTACCGACCTTACTTGTACTAATACATACTTGTGATTAAACCCCTACAAACATCCGTAACTATAGGAAAGTAATTAAGATATAAATCTAACCACAGCATTAAACTCTGAGATCCTACACTCACTTGTGCAAAGGTGTCCTAACGGGGGTTCAAGTTTCTATCACTCCGGCAACCCCACAATTAGTATCCAAATACACAATGCATTCCCCTAGGCCCATAAATGGTGAAGTATCATGTAGTCGACGTTCACATGACACCACTAGAAGAATAGCACCACAACTTAAATACTAACCATTGAATAATAACTCAACACAAATCCACTAATAACAACATGACTTCTCCCATGTTCTCAAGAACTAAACGAACTACTCACAAGACATCATATGTATCAAGATCAAAGATGATATGATAATGGATAACAATCTGAACATAAACAATAATCCAATGGTTCCACTCACAAGCATCAACTACAATAGTAATCAACACCGGGAAAGTTTTCCCTAAGAACTAAAGCAATATCCAACACAATTGTTACAGCGGGACGGAGTGGTGATGATGGTGCTGGTGGAGATGATGGTGTGTATGATGATGATCCTGATGAAGCCTAGCTTGACGATGGTGTTGATGGTGACGATCTCCCATCTCCGGGAAGGAATTCCCCCGGTAGAAATCTGTTTGTCGGAGAGATCTTTCTCTCTCGGTGTTTTCCGCCCACCAGAGGCGGCGGAAATCTATCTGTGGTCGCTCCCCTGGTCTTAGGGTTTCGTAGGGAAGATATAGGCGAAGGGGAGGAGTCAGGAGCCGGGCAGGTGGGCCACACCTGCCCTAGACGCGGCCCAGGGTGGGCCCGCGCCTAGGGGCGGTGTGGGCCCCCTGCGGCCCTTCTTGGTCCCTCCTTCTGGCTTCCTCAATCTTCTGGAAAAATAATATTTTCTCATATTTTTCTGATCTTCGCGAAATTGCACCGAAACGCCTTCTTTTCCAGCAGAATCCAGACTCCGGCAGTCCGTCCTCCAAGAATCATCCAACATGCATAAATAGATGAAAAGCCATAAGTAATACCTCATAATAAGACAAATATCAATGAATAGAGGTAGATTATGATATAGAATGGTGATGCAAATTGGGCGTATCAAATAGCAGTGAACAATAATAGATCCAAGTGAACTTACAAATAAATCTATGATTCCCGGCAACGGTGCCTGAAAATAGTCTCGATGACCCCCAAGTATAGGGGATCGCAACAGTCTTCGAGGGTAGTATTACCCAATTTATTGATTCGACACAAGGGGAGCCAAAGAATACTTATAAGCCTTAACAAATGAGTTGTCAATTCAGCTGCACCTGGAAATAGTCTTTCTCATAGAAGTTTATCAGTAGCAACAGTTTTGTAGTAGCAATAGCAAAGTAACAGCAGAAGGAAAACAAAGGCAGTAGTAACAATAGTAGCAAGCAGTAGGATTTGAGTGCGGTAGGCATAGGGATGGATGGACGGGCGTTGCATGGACAAGTCTAAACATGTAACCACAAGATCTAGGGAAATTACAGATAAATAAGATAAAGAATCCAAATACTAAACAATCATAGGCATGTGATCCATATATAGTCATACGTGCTCGCAATGAGAACTTGCACAACATACTTTTTCCTGCCAGCCCGTTGTAGCAGGGCCTCAAGGGAATCTACTAGAAATTAAGGTGCTACTTTTAATAAAGCACCGGAGCAAAGCATTAACACTCCGTGAACACATGTGATCCTCACATCATACTCACCCCCTCAGGTTGTCCCAATTTCTGTCACTTTGGGGCCTTTGCTTCCACACAATGTGTACACAACTTGAAGATAATATCACAAACAATACTATCATCATGAATCAATAATAAGTTCAGATCTGAGATTATGGCACTCGGGCCCTAGTGACAAGAATTAAGCACAACAAGTTGCAACAAAGTCAAATAGCACTAATAGAGATACTAGGCACCAATACCTAACAATCTTATTCGATTACAGGATAGAACTCATCCAATCCCTACCATCCCCATAGCCTGCGGGGGGATTACTCACTCATGGATGGGGAAACATGGATGGTTGATGGAGAGGCGTCGGTGATGTTGATGGTGATGATCCTCTCCAAATTCCCCGACCCGGCAGGGTGCCAGAACGAACTTTCTGGTTCTGAATCACGGTTCCTGGTGGTGGCGGCGCATCAGAACTCTTTCTGGAAAAACGTCGACAGCCCTGAGTTCTTAGGTCAAGAGGTAACTTATAGGCAAAGAGGGAGGCCGAGGGGGTACCTGAGGCAGCCACACCCCCCAGGCGCGGCTAATCCTGGCCCGCGCGGCCAGGGGGTATGGGCCCCTCAGAGCCCCACTCCGTCTCGTCTTCTAGCTCCGTGAGTATTCTGGTGAAATAGGATTTTTGGCATATTTTTCGGGATTTTTTCTGATAGTTGATTTTTTGCACAAAAACTAGACACCAAGGTAATTCTGCTGAAAACAACATCAGTCCGTGTTAGTTGTATCCAAATCACACAAGTTTAAAGGAGAAACAATAGCAAAAGTGTTCGGAAAAGTAGATACGTTTTGGACGTATCAGAAGGCAAACCCTGAAGTACGGATCTTCTCATGTCGGTTTTGTTTCCCATGTTTGGGCAATATGCCTCATTGTTTCTTTGCCATTTTACTACACCACTATGGAGCTTGCACGATGTGTGCAGTTGTATTTGGATTATTTGTTTGAAACGTGGATTTGGTTTAATTTTGGATTGTTATCTGAAGTTTCCACCTTATTCATATCGCTCATGGTGTAATGGTGCTGGTCACTACAAGGATTGCACAATTCTTTGTCTCTGAGAAAAATACAAAGCTCATAGACACATGATGTTGTACCTTCAAAAGAAAAAGAAACACCAGGAGGAATAAATTAGGCTCCTGAAAGAAGAATTGGCGACATCCACTAATCGGATAGCTGATTTTAATGCAGGATGGAATACATCAATTTCAGTTGCACATGATGCCTCTATTGATTTTAAAAAGTTTGTCGCTGGCAACTTAGTTCCCGAGTCGCCTGATGTGGATGACGACGACCTGATTGGCCAAGCATATGATCGGATCTTGGAACAAGTGCAAATATAACATGACAATCTTTTCAATTCGGCTCTAGAAGCAGATGATACCCTAATAAAAATTCGAGATTCTCCACGCGCATACATTCCTGATCCTTCAAAAGATGAGGAAATCTGGAAACCATATTAACCGCTCTACTTTCATTTTGTAAGAGTTTGGGATCTCCTATGAGGATGACGTTTGTTAAGTCATGTACTAAAACTTATTTTTTTGCTCTTCTGGTGTATGGTACTGACGAATCTATATATTTTATGTATTATTATGACATAATATATGTTGGAGTGGACCCGGTTTTATGTGACGATATTTGGTAACATGATTCATCTTATTCTAACTTGTGGTGGTTTTATATCTTTCATTTTTTTCCTTCTGAGATCTTTTAATGATAATGTCAATGCCAGTTGCGAGTGTTTTGTAAGCATGTATCTGGTAGTAAACCAAAACTATTAGTTGTACATTGTGGAATTTCAGGTCGATGTTTAAACTCTAGACTTGATGTCATTTAATGGAAGGCTTCTACCACCTGGAACATTTTATACCAAGAAATCCGTTCTATCAGACAAATACAAATTTGATGCCTGTAGGTGGGAAATGGAGAAACGCCAAGGAGGGATCCTCAGTCATGTGGTACAACGAGGTTTTCCACTAAAAAAGCGGGGTTCACAAAAAAAATAGCGGAGCGAAAGTTAGTTTCGAGGAAGCCCTCCCTCAACCGCATCGACACCTTTTCCGCCTGGCCGCTCTCCCTCGACTAGACCGTCCCCGCCGCTCCACTATTGAGCACCACCGCACCGCCATTCATTGGTACGTACGTCCCCAACCTCTAGCGATTACATGCTTTTTGATGGATGTAATACATTTATTTTGGGCATTGCGAAGTAAATAAGATGGTGTATTTTTTAGGAAATGGAATCGGCGTTAACGGATGCTTTTGCTATGCCGGTTGATGCTTGTAAAGAAGAGGTGGATGCTGAAACATCACCAGCAGATACATGTGAAGAGGATGCAGAGGCCGATGCTTGCACTGCATCGGAATCTTGGGCAGTGTTGAGTGATGCTTGGAAAGGGCTGGAGGTGCATTCGAGATCCTCGTCGACTGCTGATGGATCAAATTCAGCTATGTTGGCTTCCGCTGCGAAAGCAATGGCTGCGTGGATGCTAGGAATGCGTCAGCTCGTGGTCGTGCTTCTTTAGCTTCAGAAGCTGTGGCTCATGATTCGTCGATGGCTCCTGCTCCATCTTCTTAGAACTCATCGACCCCTTTGTAAGTTCTATGTTGGATGTTGTCTCCGTGACACCTGACTCCCTCGCTCTTTTATGTATTCTTCTCTAGGGGTTTTTCTGGACGCAGTGGATATTAGTTTAAACTACTAGTACTGGTAACATAAAAAGCTATTTAATCATAAACTAGTGATCCAAATGGGATGAAACATTCACATGATTCAAACCTAGGCATCCTATGATTTACTGATTTTTTGTCAATTTTTTTGAATAGTTTTACTTTGTAGTTTTTGTCATTCCTTGAATCTAAGATGGAAGGTGGATCTTGGGGAAAGTCACCGTGAGACCTGGGTTCACCAAGTCACTGAAGCTGCGTCCGTTTTTTCTCCCCTTCTTTATGGTAAAACGAGAAAATTCTGGTGGGGGTCTTTTCGTCCTTCCCGGTGATCTATGAAAAACGTTCTTCATTCTCTTTACTGAGGGCATCCTGCATTCGTCCTTCGCACCCATCCTGCATACTGAGGGAATCAGTCACCCAAAAATGTTGGATGGACTTCATGGGAAGCAAAGATTTCAAAAAGCTAACCTTGTCGCATATCAGAGGAATACGGTTACTTGGATTTTTCACCAAGAGCCCCGAGGATGCTCGATTCATAATAGATCATAATCTTGACCAACCATCTTCAAGAAGTTGAACATCCTAGTGGATGTACATAAAGGATACAAACCATATGTACTCGGATGTCGTAATGGTAGGGTGCTACTTCATTGTCCGCAAGGGTCTAACATGATAATGTCCTGGGATCCAATTAGTGGAAGTGAAATAGTAATACCAGAATCACCAATTTGGCGAGACGTGAGTATGACAGTGGGAAAATTCTATGTTCAAGAAACCATGGGAAACTGTCTTCACACTATTGCAGCAATTTCTAGGTTGTTTGGATAGTAACCAATGGTAACCAAGAACTGTTCTAGAGGTACTCATCATAGTTTGGAAAATTTGAGGACTACATTGAATGTGCTGAGATGTTGGCTAAGATTGATCACAGGCCAGCAAATCTCATAGGGGGCATTTTGTACTAGCAAACAATGAAGTCTAGGTATATAATTGCCTTCGACAACGTGACAAAAAAACTGTGTTATATTGAATGCCCACATGAGACACATGATATTTCTAGACGCAATTTATCATCTCTAAACGGCATAATGGAGATGTTGACCTTGCAGTTATAAGAGACTTCACTCTATGGACGTCGTCCAGTGAAAGATCATCAACATGCAAATAGGAAGTTTGGCTGCATTATATAATGGTTGATTTGGATACTCTCCTTGGCCTTGAGTAATCATGGCCATCTGGTGGGAAAGATTCAGTAAGGTTACTCTGCGCATTTGAGGATAGAGAAATGGTGGTTATATGGGCGAAGGATGGAGTATTCGAATTAGATCTCAGCAGCATGAAGTGTAAGAAGTTGAGATCTCCTAAACGTTGGTGTACTTTACATCCCTACTTAATGACACCTAGTTAGTGCAGTCATTCATGTGCAACCCTTGCATCTTTGTACACCTATGATTTTGCTGATCATTTTGTTCATTTCCTTCAGCAACCAACGTGATTCGCAGTGCTAAATCAAAGAAACAAAAAGGAAGTCCGGTTAGCAACCTAGCTGGTTCAGACTACAACATCAAGGAGATGAAAATAACACTCAGATGAACAAGCAAAGCTTGTTTGGGAAAGCATGTGTTATTTGGATCTGCAGTATGATGTTTGTTTGTTTTGGCAGCTGATGGAACTATGGCGGCACCTTTGTTTGTGCTACAGTCACGGAGTTGCAAGGGTTGGAATGTTAGAGATGTCTGCTCATTTTGGGGGCCTATGCTGTCTGATGAAACATTGTTTCTCTATATATAGTACTATATGCATGATGAAAGCTTATTTTATGTGATCTACGTATAATTGTGTAGCTGGTATTTGTGTTTTGATAATATGCAGCAGTATGTCTTTTGCAGCAGTCTTTTTATTTGATCTGAATTAGTACTATCATTTGGTTAGTGGTTCCTGTAGACGAATCCATGCTGACACCTAAATAATTAGTAGACGTTGGTTGCACATCATTTCACATGCTCTTTAGATAAATGGAACTATTAGGTACTTTAGGCATTTATTTATGGCCCTGGCTTTGATTACTGAAATAGAGAGAGAACATCCTATTTTTCTAAATTATTTTCTTTGGGAAATCTCCAAATTCAAAATCACAGTCGGCCTGCAAAACCGACCGCCTATCCTGTTTGAATCGGAGGCATCAGTGGATGTGACTCGCGCCTTAAATTCCTGACCAGATGGTGTATGGTCTACACAACCTTTTTTCTATTAAAACTTGGCTGACAGCCAAATTCAAAATCGTAATCGAGCATCAAAATAACACACTGGCCCCAACATATTTCGTGCCACTCGGTTTCAAACATTTGGAGGAAAAATATCCCAACCAGGTACTACTATTTTTCTATTATTACTTGGACTCTAGCCAAATTCAAAATCTCAGTCAGGCGACAAAATTTACCGCCTATGCCATGCGAATCAAAGGTATCCAAGTTTCTGTGCAAAAATATGGATATGGATGATCATTGATGTGACTCTCGGCCTTGAATTCCTATACTGATAGCATACAGTCTACTAACTTTTTTTATTAGTAGATGGATGCTAGACAAATTTAAAATCTCAATTGAGCAGCAAAATTACACGCTGACCTTCAAGCACTTCGTTCCCCTCCGTTTCAAAAACTTTTGGGTTTAAAATTATCATTCTACCCATTGTTCAGATTCCCTATGGGAAAGCTATAGTCGGTATCTTGAGGGCACGATCGTAATTATTTTTATTTTCACCTCCACTATCCCTAATTCTCGCAGTTTTTCTCGCTGGCCCTCCCAAAAATCCCAGACTCCTCTCTCATGCCCTCAGCTCCACGACCACCGTGCGCATCAGTCGGTGGCAATTCCAAGACGGCCTGAGCCACTTGAGTTGCGGTCTCGTGCACCGTGGTGGAGGCGCTTCACCGGCGCCCACCCCATCGGATCTAGTTCATCGGGTCTCTCAGCCACGACACCGGAGCTGCGGTCTCGCTGACCGCGTCAATGGCGTCATCGACCACTCAATCTCCGCTTCCCCGCCACCGAAAGCTACCTAACCGTACCGGAGCCACTTCACCGGTGTCCACCGTACGGGATCTAGTTCAACGAGTTCTCTGTCGACCACTCCAGACCAGCTGCACGGGCGTCGCTATTGCTGCACCACATCTGCCTCAGCGACGCTCTCCTCCTCCGCGCTCAAGACGACATCGACTTCCCACGATCTGCTTCCGCGACCATCCAATATCTACTTCCCCGCAACCGCAACACCCTTCGGTTACCTGGACGTCATCCGCATGGTACAAATGATGCTTAGACACCTCTCCGACCAAGGTAACCAAACCTTCAACACCTTTTGTTTTTTCAATGGTATATCAGGTTAAAGCCTATCACAGTGAACTGTATTTTTGTAATCGTGCTAGTACACACAAGTCACTGGGCATGCCTATTCTTTGTGCTACATACAAGGTCACAGGACAAGGTGGTTTGCATTCGCTGCTCTAGAAATTTCAAGTCATGCACATGTTTGTTATTTTGTCATACACATGTTCTTAGATACTCCCTACAACAGTAATTGCCTACTATTTTGTAGTTCTTGCAAAATGTAATCGTGCTAGTACACACAAGTCATTGGGAATGCATGTTCTTTGTGCTACATACAAGGTCACTAGACAAGTTGGTTTGCATTCACGGCTCTACAAATTTCAAGTCATGCACATGTTTGTTATTTTTTCATGCACATGTTCTTAGCTACTACCTACAACATTAATTGCCTGCTATTGTGTAGTTCTTGCAAAATATAAAGTCAGTGGAAAATATTAGTGTGGATTCCCTGCTACATAGTTGCTGACTCTATCTGGTTTGTCCCGAGCTAAGTTACTGCTATTATTTCTTCCCTGACATCGTGTGATATCCTGTAGTACCCGTTTAAACTCATCGTACTAGTTCGATTATAATTTTATTGTTGCCATCTAGATATTTAAAAGCATGAAGACTAAATATTTGTGTTTTCTTTGCATAGATCTCAAAAAAGAGAACATTGAACATCTTGGTTTGCACAGCGTCTTCTACAGGTTCAAAAGCATGATGTCATTGTTTCCTTATCTGGTGCTGGTTCATCCTAAGCAACGACATAACTATCCTCTATTGTTTAGTTCATTTGTGGTTTGCATTGCTGCTCTACAAGTTCCCGCATTATGCCATTATAATTTATGTCTCGTTCATTCTCAGCTAGGAAAGTAATTTCATGCCCATTGTGTATCTCACCGCAAATTTGGAGTCACCCAATGTCTCTTGCTTTCCAGGATATACTACTGCTTCCATATATATTTGTTCAAATGACCTGGCTAGTTTATATTTGCTGGAATTCTAGGAAACACTCTATTCGATTGCTCAATTTATTTGTAGTCACACTTGTGTAATGCTTGCTTGTCCTGTTCTACAGGTTCACAAGCAATGCCATTATATTTCATATCTAATGGTTCGTTCTAAGCGGTAACATAGCTTTCATCTACTGTATATATAGTTCATTCGTGGTTTGGATTATTGCTCTACAAGTTCTCTTATGATGTCATAAGAGAACTTGTAGAGCAAGAATTATAATGGCATCTCTGGCAAATCTATAGAAGAGGACAAGCAAGAATTAGACAAGTGTGCCTACAATGAAATGAGCAATCAATCAAAGTGTTTCTTAGAATTTCAGCAAATATAAACTAGCCAGGCCATTTCAATAAATATATATGGAAGCAGTCGTTTATCCTGGAATGCAAGAGACGTTGGGTTACGCCGATAAGCTTGTGACCTTGGGAATATCGATTCCCATTGACTTAGGCATCCATCGTGTTCTGCAGTCTCTGCCACCTAGCTATAAGAGCTTCGTGATGAACAATAATATGCAAGGCATGAAGAAGTCCCTCCCTGTCAACACCCGGATTTTTAATCCCAGATGCCTGTTATGCCATACATCGCAATCCCAGGATTACCATTTTTGCGAGGCATAACAGATTTGGATATCACAGTACATCATCCATTACAAACCATACATAAGGTCTTACACAAATAAGGATCTCATGATCCAGTTCTTAATACAACTCAAGCAGCGAAATAACGTAATAGTAAAGATAGCATAGGCGAAGCTCCATCTTCGGGGTCAAAGGCAATGCTGACGATGGGAGAAGATCCTAGTTGTCGTAAACTTCCTGCGGTCCATCATCCTGGTACTCCTCTTCATAGTCTGGCCACGGGAATAGCTAGGGACAAAGCCATGAGAACTCTTTAAGTACTCGCAAACTAATACTAACAAGTTAAGGGGGTTTTTGTAGTAGGACACTAAGCTCTAGGGTTATTTTGCAAAAAGCCAGATTTACCTCTACTCAGTTCAGAAGCAAAGAAAGCTAGTTGAAGTTTTATAACACCTAAGTGGGAACTTGAATTTCATATCACAACTCTGTTGTGGTCAAGTCAAAGTGTCAATTCATTTCATAAGTCATTTTGAAAACATCTGACAGGAACAGTATGGCCACTCCAACTGTCCATAACCGCGGACGCGGCTATTCGAATAGTTTGACACTCTGCACAGATTATACACTTTCACCACAACAGTCGATACATCCATCAGGAACAAATCCTGAATTCACCATACTCAGTATGCGGATAATCAATCCTAACCTTTCAATTACACGCCCTAGTATAAGCACCTCTCCTGTGAGTTTGGCCTCCCAACCATGACCAACTGTCATCTTGGGTACTGCACAGGTGGACAATCTTCACAAGGTAGCCTCAGCTCAGACCTTGGCTACGAGGGAACCCATACTAAGGTATATAAATTTCCAGTCAAGCCCTACCCAATTTTCGGGTATTGTGGTTGTACGGTAAAATTGGAATGGTATCGCATCCAGACAACCATCAGTTTTATCAAGGGCTAAGGCTCATGCCTCAACATTTTCATCATAAAAATCATCCGGTGTTCGAGAACACATGTCAAAACATTTCAGTAGAATGACTCATCATTCTAAGGTTTTCATAACCATTTCCACCAAGTATTCCCATTTAAAGTTGATCAAGCTTTTGCTTAGCACTAGCATCTACATGTGTGGGTAAGTACTAATGAGGGGTGGTAAACAGGTGGAGATTAATTAAGTTCAATCTCATGCCTTAGGATGACATCAAGATTATCTAACTTAGGCCAAATTTAATGCTCTTTATGCTACCTTCCAATATCTTTCTAGTATTTACAATTCACTATGTAAACTCTAAGAGAAAGCTTTGCTAAAGAAATAAAGTATAAAGCTTGTAAGTAAAACTAGGATTGGGTTATCAAGTGGGCATGGTCACATATGCTTAAGGCATATAGTTGGCATGGTAACAAGCAGGTAGTAGCTTGCATAATTGCAAGTATAAGCTTTCTAAAGTAGGGTATCTTGCAAGTGTTAGCTTGCTCAGTTAATAGCTTGCTCATTCAACTAGTAGTATTAGGCTTGCCTTGTGCAGAGCAGTGGTTGAAGTTCTCCTCGGCTTCTTCCTCGTATTATCCTCTTTCCTCCTTGTATCCTTGGTCAGTACTAGCGTCTATAAATAAATACGAGGTACACAATCACCAAACAATACTTAACTATTTTCTATCATCACACAAAGGTGTACTATAGATGATCTAGCATCATCACTAACATTACAAGATTAAAGCATTTGTCTTATTTATTTTAAGTTGAGAAAAGTAATTTCTACTCATTGAAAAACTACTTAAGATTTAATATTCTCCAACTCAAACATGGGATCATGTTGACACATGCCATCACCACATATTTCAGTACATGGGAATGTGATTTGAAGTGGTGTCACAATTTAATAAGGTTTAACCTTTTATTTTAAATAAATAAGGTGACTAGAAATGCCTATGTGGCATTCTTTTATTACTTGAACATTATTTCTGTAAGTAAACCCATATGTTTTTATATATTCTGAAAGGTATGATAAAATGTGATTTTTGAGAGTTGGAATCAACTCAAAAGCTCTTATGGTTGAATTTTGAAAAATTATTGAATGCAGAAAAGCTTCTGACTTGTTATTTTTACCAAGGTTCATCTACAGATCCAAATGATTTGAATCCAACGGGCTTGGATTAAGAATTTCAGTACCTTTCTAACAAAATTTGTTTCATGCAATTTGGTTCATTCAATCGAGCTGGGTTGATTTTTGAATCTATGTACATAACTGTGTTTGAATTAAAATGGAAAAATCTAAATTCAAACTGCTAGGTTGTGCGGGAGACGCTAATGGGCCGGCCCAGTGTCACTCCGCAGCGCGGGGCTCAGCTGACAGGGGGGTCTACCAGTCAGCGGCTCATAATGCGTGAAGCGGTACGGGGCTATGTGGGTCGTTGGATTAGAGTGGGGATTGACGGCTGGGGATCGTCATCGACAACGGACCTGTCGCCGGCGAGCTCTAACCCTAGCAGCTCGGTGGGGGTGCATAGGGGGCATACCAGGGCTCCAGCAACGACGGCGAGGCGGGCAAATGAACAGGTGGTCAATGGCGAGGTCAGGGACGGTCGAGGCGGCGCCCTTCTCCTCCAGAGGCGGCCTGCTCCGGTGCAATTCCGGTGAGCTGCTGCTCCCCGTGCTCCGGCTAGAGGTGTGGGACGATCAGTGAGGTGAGGGGAGTAGAATGGTGTGCTGCAAATGGCTGGGGGGTGGCCTCCTTTTATATCGACAGAGAGACCGAGAGGGATGGGCAGGCGACAGTGGCGACATCGCTACGGGATGCTAGAGGCATGGCTAAGGGTGGCGATCAACGCGCGGTCTCCTGGCGATGCTCTAGGAATTCAATGCGGTCTTAGGGGCGGTGGTAAACGGTCGGGCGAGGCTGGCACTCTGAGCGGCAGAGGCGGCATCTTCGACAGCGAGCGGTGGCTATGGGGCGTTGGACGGTGAACTGGGATGTCTGGCATGCTCCCTGGGTCGTGGCGATGCGGTGGGCATGGGTTGCGGTCGAGGGGCGGTGTGTGCACGCGTGCCGGGTGCGGCACTCTGGCGCGTGCTCGGCATGTCGCTGTGGCACTGGGCGAGGGGCATTCTCGGTGGTCCATGGCTTGCCTTGGCTTGGGAAGGGGACAGTGGGCGGTGGTGAGGTGCTGGCTAGCTCCCAGACAAAGTGGGCGCAGGTAGTTCTTCCTCTAGCTTGCTGTCCACATTGGGGTGGCATGGTGAGGCTCGGCCTGCTCACCGTTGATGGCAAGGCAAGCTCACAGTGGTGCTAGAGGTTTCTAACTAAGCTAGATGATCTACTAAATGTTTGCTGTGAGCTAGATAGGGAACAAGTTAGGCCAATTCACTGCTCACAATAGTGTTTGATGTTTGTTTGATTTGAATCTGCAAGGTGTTTGATGAAATGGCCGCAAGAACTTGAATTTTGAATTTTGAAAAGATTTTTGGTGGGTGTGCTATGCATGAGCTTGAGATTCTGTGGGTGCTTGGGTTTTGAAAATTGAGCTTGTTTGAGTGGTTTTTGAAATAGTGGGATCTTCCCATATGAGATAGATTCAATTTGAAGCTGTCATTTAAACTTAGCATTTGAATGTTTTTGGAAGATCACAAAGTGGGCCTTGGTACCTTATTATGTGTACTAACAAGGGGTGCAAAGATCCACAATTGTTTCTGTTAAGTTTTGAGTGCTAGGAATAGCCAAAGTAGGCATGATAGTTAATTTGGCAAAAATGACCATTCACTTCATTTATTCATTTTGAGTTGTTTTTCTTTGGGAAAAGTTTGGGCATGTTTTAGATGATGTTTATTTCACCTAAGAATCATTTTACAAGCAATGGATCACAGAACCATGGCAATTCAAAAGAACTCCCAATTTAAATACACATACATATGCATGCTTTCATATTTGAGATGGGAAAGTTTTTGTTAACCCTAAATTTGATGATTAGAGTTAGTTGATCCATGTTTAATATTTTTGGGATGTTACAAACCTTCCCCCCTTAAACAAAATCTCGTCCCGAGATTTGAAAAAGGGCGAAAAAGATTACCTAGGATTTAAAGAGATCTAGGAACTCCGTCCTGATGTGATCTTCTCGCTCCCAGGTAGCTTCCTCTTCCGTGTGGTTGCTCCATTGAATCTTGAGAAACTTGATGCTTCGGGTCCTGGTAGTTCTGAAAGCCTCTTCCAAAATACGGATGGGTATCTCGGGATGGGTCAGGTCATCGTTGATCTCTATGGTCTGATGATCAATATTCTTGAACACTTCAGTCTTCTCCGGAACTTCGAGGCATTTACGAAGTAATGAGATATGGAACACATTGTGCACGGCTGACATTTCTTCTGGCAGTTCCAATTGATATGATACTTCTCCTCGACGATTCAGAATCTTGAAGGGTCCGATATATCTGGGGCTAACTTTCCCTTCAGCTGGAAACGCTGCATTCCTTTCAATGGCGACACTTTCAGATACACAAATTCTCTGATATTGAAAGCGAGATATCGACGTCTCTTGTCGGCGTAACTCTTCTGTCTTGACTGGGCGGTCTTGAGGTGCTCACGAATCTTATGAACTCTCTCTTCTGCTTCTCGTAGGATGTCGTGTCCGAAAATCTGACTCTCTCCTACTTCCGACCAATTCAAAGGGGTGCGACACTTCCTTCCATACATGAATTCAAATGGGGCCATTTGCAAACTTGCTTGATAACTGTTGTTGTAAGAAAATTCTGTGAAGGGCAGACAGTCTTCCCATTTAGATCCATACTCTAACACACATGATCTCAACATATCTTCGAGTATTTGATTTACTCGCTCCGTTTGTCCGTCGGTCTCAGGGTGATAAGCTGTGCTGAAATCTAGTCGGGTTCCTAAACCTTCTTGGAATTTCTTCCAGAATCTCGAGGTGAACTGAGTTCCTCCGATACGATGTTCTTTGGGACTCCGTGGAAACTGACGATTCTAGCGATATATAACTCAGCTAATTTCGAACTCTGGTAGGTGGTCTTGACTGGTAAGAAATGGGCAACTTTGGACAATCTGTCAACTATGACCCAAATAGAGTCATTTCCCCTACTAGAAGTAGGCAATCCGGTGATAAAGTCCATTCCAACTAAATCCCATTTCCATTCCAGAATCTATAGAGGTTGCAACAATCCTGCGGGTCTTTGATGTCCCGCCTTGACTCTCTGACATGTATCACACTTGGCGATATAGCTTCCGATTTCTCTCTTCATCTTATGCCACCAAAATTGTTCCTTAAAATCCTCATACATCTTCGTTCCTCCGGGGTGGATAGAATAAATATTATCATGAGCTTCCTTCAGGATAACTTCTTTCAACTCTGAATCTGCTGGTACACAAAGGCGTCCTTTGTACCACAGAACTCCTTCTTCGTCTTCGGTAAATACGGGTACTTTGCCTGTACCGATACGACGCTTGATTCCGTCGATGCTAGCATTTCCTTTCTATGCCTCCTTGATCTGGCTGATCAAAGTGGGTTGAAGTTCTATGCTAGCCAAAAATCCTTCACTCACTAATTCCATTCGGAAATCTTCCATCTCCTTGTGCAAACTTGGTTGCTCCTTCAAAATCATGGATCTCAAGCAGCACGGCAATCTGCTAAGGGCATCTTCTACCACATTGGCTTTACCGGGGTGATAGTGAGTGTCCAGGTCGTAATCCTTGATTAGCTCAATCCATCTTCTCTTTCTCATATTCAGCTCCTTCTGAGTGAATATATACTTTAGGCTCTTGTGATCCAAATAAATCTCACAACGGTTTTCCATCAGGTAATGCCTCCATGTCTTCAGGGCTAGAACTACGGTTGCGAGCTCGAGGTCATGGGTTGGGTAATTCTGTTCATGCTGGTTCAATTGTCGAGATAGATAAGATATAACTTTGCCTTCTTGCATTATCACACATCCGAGACCGATCTTGGATGCGTCACAATACACATCGAAGGGCTTCGTGATATCCGGCATGATCAACATTGGGGCTGAAATCAGTCTTCTCTTGAGTTCTTGAAAAATCGCTTCACATTTGCCTGTCCATTCAAACTTCTTGTCCTTCTTCAGCAATTGGGTCATGGGTCTAGCGATACTCGAGAATCCTTCTACGAACTTGCCGTAATATCCCGCCAATCCGAGAAATGCACGAACTTGGGTTTGGGTGGTTGGGGCTTGCTAATCTTCGACATCTTTCACCTTTGCAGGGTCAACGGAAATTCCTCCGGCTGATACAATATGTCCGAGAAATCCTACCTCCTGTAACCAGAATTCACATTTGCTAAACTTGTCATACAACTGATGCTCTCTAAGGGTTCCAAGAATGGTCCTTAGGTGTAGCTCATGTTCTTCTTCTGATTTGGAATAAATCAGAATGTCATCAATGAAAACAACGACAAACTTATCTAGGAAGTCCATAAAAATCTTATTCATGAGATTCATGAAATAAGCGAGGGCATTGGTTAATCCAAAAGACATGACAGTATACTCGTATAATCCATATCTGGTGGTAAAGGCAGTCTTGTGTTGATGATAGCCAGTTCTAAGATCAATCTTAGAAAACACCTTGGCACCAGTCAACTGGTCAAATAGATCTTCTATCTTGGGCAATGGGTACTTGTTCTTGATAGTTACATCATTCAACTTCCGATAATCCGTACACAAACGGTTACCTCCATATTTCTTGTCCACGAACAAAACAGGTGATCTCCATGGTGACGCACTTGGTTGAATCAATCCAATTTCTAGCATGGCATCCAGTTGCTTCTTCAGTTCTGCTAGTTCAGATGGGTTCATACTATAGGGTCTCTGGGCTATGGGTTCTGTTCCAGGGATTAGTTCAGTGATAAACTCGATATCCCGATCTGGGGGCATACCGGGCAAAACATCTGGAAATACATCGGTCTATTCACAGACTATCCGGACTTGGTCAATGGTAGGTTGGGCTATACTCTTGTTGCACTTGAATTGACGAGGTAAGGTTTCAGATATATGCTCGACTGATATTCCGGCTGTACTGGTCATGGTTATGGCTTTCTTGGCACAGTCAATTAATCCTTTATGCTTGGACATCCAATCCATTCCTAGTACTACTTCCAAACCTTTAGTTCCGAGTACTATCAGATTAGCATAAAAATCTATACCATGGATTCGGATAGGGACGGCTTTGCAAATTTGCCTAGCTTTGGTGGTTGAACTGGGGATTTGAACAATCATAACATGCTTCAGTTTGGTTGGTTGAATCTTACTAGTGCATGCAAATTCTTCAGTGACAAATGAGTGCGATGCACCAGAATCAAACAACACTCTTGCAAGTACTGAGTTAACAGAAAACATACCTAGCACGACGTATGGTCCTTCCTGGGCTTCTTCAGCATGCATGAGAAAAACATGGTCGTTGCGGTTGAGCGAGTTCCCTGGGGCAAACCTTCTTTCGGGCTGAACAAGACGCTGCTGCTGAGCTGGGGCATTTGCATTTGGGGCTGAGGCATTTTTCTTGGGGCACTCATTGGAGTAGTGACCCTTGGTTCCACATTCATAGCAAGTCACTTGCGACTTGTTCTTCGCTGCAACAGGCACAACATTGCTTCCAGTCCTTAGGGCAGTGTTGGTGTTGGTGGCAGCATTGTTGTTGTTGAACTTGGGTGGTGCACAGTTGAAATTGCTAGAGTTGCTGGGGTTGTTGTGGTTTCCTCTGGGCCTTGGGTTTCCACGGTTGGGATATGTCGGACGGTTCATCGGGGGTCTGTTGGTTCTCGAGGCAAATCCTGGAGATGGTTGGGGCGATACTTTGGGGTATGGTGGGTTCCTGGTTGATGCATCATGCGGCGCTTGTGGTTCTCATTGGCTTGGTTGATATTTCCTTCCATCTGAATGGTAGAGTCTACAAGGGCTTCAATATCAGGAAAGGGGATATTTACCAACACCATCTACATCTCATCATGCAAACCATTCAGGAATCTTTCTTTCTTCTTGGCTTCAGTGTCGATCTCATCCGGGGCATACCTAGCTAATGACAAGAATTTGTCATGGTATTCCACCTCGGTTATCCTTCCTTTCTTCAGTTCTCTGAATTCATCTCTCATCCTTTTGATCAAACCTAGTGGCACATGGGTACTGCTGAACTTGACCTTGAATTCCTCCCAGGTCATCATCAGACTTCCGGTCATTGCACGAACGCTGTTCCACCATGCTCTTGCATCTCCGACTAGACAGTGGGTGGCGAACAGAACTTTCTCGTTAGCTTCTACTCCGGCTACTTCCAGATTGTTCTCCATGGTCTGCAGCCAATCATCTGGATCTAAGCGCTCTTCCGACTTAGTGATTTCCTTGGCCTTGATTGTTGTTGGCCATCTGAGCTATGTGCTGAAGGGTGGATAAGTTGGCTTGACGTTCGGCTCTTTCAGCTTCGCGGTCAGAAACCAACATTTGCAGGATTTGCAACATCGGGTCCGCGGATGAACCACTTCCTCCGCGAGGCATCTAAAGATTGAGATAGATCATGAGAAAAGAGGGAAATTTCTAAGGTTCAGGGACTTTGAAAAGTTTTTAAGGTTTGACTCAAATTTTCTAGCAACTTGCTTTTCATTCATTCATAGCACACGATACAACACACACCACAACAAAGGAAAACAGATGGTTTTAAGAACCATTCTGGAAACTACGATATAGTGGGACCCAAGAAGGCTCACTAACGCTAGTGCTCAAGTGCTACTACTCCTCGGAGTCGGTGTACTCATCATCCTCATCCTCATCATCGTCATCGATGAAGGAAAAATCCTCCTCATCTGTGAAGAAGTCCATGGCTTGATCCTCCAGAAAGTCATCATCATCGCTGAGATAGGAGTAGGGGTCTCCACGAAGGTCTTCTCCGGCATTCTCCCTTTCCTCCAACTGCATGTCTCTCTCATGGATGGTCTCCTCCAAATCCGTGATACTGTGGCGAAGACGGGCAATGATGCAATCCTTCTTGTCGAGCTGACGGCGACGAGACCTGCGATCCTTCACTAGCATGGCGAGGGTCTGATCCTTCTTCTGGGCGATGGCGGACTTGTGGTTGGAGTAGTCACGGGCATTTTCCAGTTCCTGCTGACGATCATACATCATGAAGCTAAGGTGGTCCAACTGAGTCTTCAGCTCGGGGTGATGTGGGGCTTCTAGTGGCTGTCCCATAGCATCACGCCTTGGATAGAAATCAAAGCGGGTACCCTTGATCTGATTGATACTCTGCCCACACAGACGGGCAAGAGCTTCCTGCATTGCCCTGGCAAGTCCATCGAGCTAGTTCTTCTCTCTTAAGGTGAACTTAATTCCCTCTGCAGTGGGAGGTTCAATCTTTCCTCAGAGACTTGCAACAACTAGCCACTACATATTTTCCCCTCCTTGATCATTGAGCTGAGCTCCGAAGAACTCGGGGTGCAGACGCTCTAGAAGTTCCGAAAGCTAGTCCAAGTCACGCTCAAAGATGAGTTCTCCTCCATTCCCCAACTGATAAAACTTGTTGTACTTCACGTCCATCTATAAGAATATAGGATGAGTAAGTTAGTAGAGTGATCAAGTGTGTCAAATTTTATGTATTTTGCAAGAGTTTTTGAGGAACATGAATTTTCATGAAAGAATCCAAGTGATAAGAATGAGAATAAGTTTTGGTAAATACTCTCTTCCTTTGGTTTTGAAACTAAGTTTTTGATTCAAATGTCCATTCTAACTAGGGTCTCCTATGGTCAGGATGGCTCTGATACCAACTTGTCAACACTCGGATTTTTAATCCTAGATGCATGATATGCCATACATCGCAATCCCAGGATTACCATTTTTGCGATACATAACAGATTTGGATATCACAGTACATCATCCATTACAAACCATACATAAGGTATTACACAAATAAGGATCTCATGATCCAGTTCTTAATACAACTCAAGCAGCGGAATAACGTAATAGTAAAGATAACGTAGGCGAAGCTCCATGTTCGGGGTCACAGGCAATGCTGACGATGGGAGATGATCCTAGTTGTCGTATCCTTCCTGCGGTCCATCATCCTGGTACTCCTCTTCATAGTCTGGCCACGGGAATAGCCAGGGAAAAAGCCATGAGTACTCTTTAAGTACTCGCAAACTAATACTAACAGGTTAAGGGGGTTTTTGTAGTACGACACTAAGCTCTAGGGTTGTTTTGCAAAAAGCCAGATTTACCTCTACTCAGTTCAGAAGCAAAGAAAGCTAGTTGAAGTTTTATAACACCTAAGTGGGAACTTGAATTTCATATCACAACTCTGTTGTGGTCAAGTCAAAGTCTCAATTCATTTCATAAGTCATTTTGGATACATCTGACGGGGGAACAGTATGGCCACTCCAACTTTCCATAACCGCGGAAGCGGCTATTCGAATAGTTTGACACTCTGTAGAGATTGTACAATTTCACCACAACATTCGATACATCCATCAGGAACAAATCCTGAATTCACCATACTCAGTATGCGGATAATCAATCCTAACCTTTCAATTACACACCCTAGTATAAGCACCTCTCCTGTGAGTTTGGCCTCCCAACCATGACCAACTGTCATCTTGGATACTGCACAGGTGGACAATCTTCACAAGGTAGCCTCAGCTCAGACCTTGGTCACGAGGGAACCCATACTAAGGTATATAAATTTCCAGTCAAGCCCTACCCAATTTTCGGGTATTGTGGTTGTACGGTAAAATTGGAATGGTATCGCATCCAGACAACCATCAGTTTTATCAATGGCTAAGGCTCATGCCTCAACATTTTCATCATCAAAAGCATCTGGTGTTCGAGAACACGTGTCAAAACATTTCAGTAGAATGACTCATCATTCTAAGGTTTTCATAACTATTTCCACCAAGTATTCCCATCGAAAGTTGATCAAGTTTTATGCTTAGCACTAACATCTACAAGTGGGGGTAAGTACTAATGAGGGGTGGTAAACAGGTGGAGATTAATTAAGTTCAATCTCATGCCTTAGGATGACATCAAGATTATCTAACTTAGGCCAAATTTAATGCTCTTTATGCTACCTTCCAATATCTTTCTAGTATTTACAATTCACTATGTAAACTCTAAGAGAAAGCTTTGCTAAAGAAATAACGTATATAGCTTGTAAGTAAAACTAGGATTGGGTTATCAAGTGGGTATGGTCACATATGCTTAAGGCATATAGTTGGCATGGTAACAAGCAGGTAGTAGCTTGCATAATTGCAAGTATAAGCTTTCTAAAGTAGGGTATCTTGCAAGTGTTAGCTTGCTCAGTTAATAGCTTTCTCATTCAACTAGTAGTATTAGGCTTGCCTTATGCAGAGCAGTGGTTGAAGTTCTCCTCGGCTTCTTCCTCGTAGTATCCCTCCTCGTATCCTTGGTCGGTACTAGCGTCTATAAATAAATACGAGGTACACAATCACCAAACAATACTTAACTATTTTCAATCATCACACAAAGGTGTACTATAGATGATCTAGCATCATCACTAACATTACATGATTAAAGCATTTGTCTTATTTATTTTAAGTTGAGAAAAGTAATTTCTACTCATTGAAAAACTACTTAAGATTTAATATTCTCCAACTCAAACATGGGATCATGTTGACACATGCCATCACCACATATTTCAGTACATGGGAATGTGATTTGAAATGGTGTCACAATTTAATAAGGCTTAACCTTTTATTTTAAATAAATAATGTGACTAGAAATGCCTATGTGGCATTCTTTTATTACTTGAGCATTATTTCTGTAAGTAAACCCATATGTTTTTATATATTCTGAAAGGTATGATCAAATGTGATTTTTGAGAGTTGAAATCAACTCAAAAGCTCTTAAGGTTGAATTTTGAAAAATGTTTGAATGCAGAAAAGCTTCTGACTTGTTATTTTTACGAAGGTTGATCTACAGATCCAAATGAATTGAATCCAACGGGCTTGGATTAAGAATTTTAGTACCTTTCTAACAAAATTGGTTTCATGCAATTTGGTTCATTCAATCAAGCTGGGTTGATTTTTGAATCTATGTACAGAACTATATTTGAATTAAAATGGAAAAATCTAAATTCAAACTGCTAGGTTGCGCGGGAGACGGTAATGGTCCGGCCTAGTGTCACTCCGCAGCGAGGGGCTCAGCTGACAAGGGGGTCTACCAGTCAGCGGGTCATAACGCGCGAAGCGGTACATGGCTGTGTGGGTTGTTGATTAGAGTGGGGATCGATGGCCGGGGATCGTCGCGACGACGGACCTGTCACCAGCGAGCTCTAACCCTAGCGGCTCGGTGGGGGTGCATAGGGGGCGTACTAGGGCTCCAGCAACGACGGCGAGCAGGGCAAACGAACAGGTGGTCGACGGCGAGGTCAGGGACGGTAGAGGCAGCTCCGGGGGTGGGCGCAATCAGCGGTGCCCTTCTCCTGCAGAGGCGGCCTGCTCCAGTGCAATTCCGACGAGCTGCTGCTCCCCATGCTTCGGCTAGAGGTGTGGGACGATCAGTGAGGTGAGGGGAGTGGAATGGTGTGCTGCAAATGGCTGGGGGTGGCCTCCTTTTATAGGCTCGATGGCGAGACCGAGAGGGATGTGCAGGCAATGGTGGCAACATGGCTACGGGCTGCTAGAGGCATGGCTGAGGGTGGCGATTGACGCGCGGTCTCCTGGCGATGCTCCAGGAATTCCATGCGGGCTTAGGGGCGGTGGTCAACGGTCGGGCAAGGCAGGAATCTGAGCGGCAGAGGCGGCGTCTTCGACGGCAAGCGGTGGCTGTGGGGCGTTGGACGGCGAACGGGGATGTCTGGCGTGCTCCCTGGGTCGTGGCGACGCGGTGGGCACGAGCTGCGGTCGAGGGGCGACATGTGCACGCGTGCCGGGTGCGGCGCTCTGGCGCGTGCTCGGCATGTCGCTGTGGCACTGGACGCGGGGCGTTCTCGGTGGTCCATGGCTTGCCTTGGCTCGGGAAGGGGACAGTGGGCGGTGGTTAGGTGATGGCTAGCTCCCAGACAAGGTGGACTTAGCTAGTTCTTCCTCTAGCTAGCTGTCCACATTGGGGTGGCATGGTGAGGCTCGGCCTGCTCACCATTGATGGCAAGGCAAGCTCACAGTGGTGCTAGAGGTTGCTAACTAAGCTAGATAATCTACTAAATGTTTGATGTGAGCTAGAGAGGGAACAAGTTGGGCCAATTTACTGCTCACAATAGTGTTTGATGTTTGTTTGATTTGAATCTGCATGGTGTTTGATGAAATGGCCGCAAGAACTTGAATTTTGAATTTTGAAAATATTTTTGGTGGGTGTGCTAGGCATGAGCTTGAGATTCTGTGGGTGCTTGGGTTTTGAAAATTGAGCTTGTTTGAGTGGTTTTTGAAATAGTGGGATATTCCCATATGAGATAGATTCAATTTTAAGCTGTCATTTAAACTTAGCATTTGAATGTTTTTGGAAGATCACAAAGTGGGCCTTGGTACCTTATTATGTGTACTAACAAGGGGTGCAAAGATCCACAATTGTTTCTGTTAAGTTTTGAGTGCTAGGAATAGCCAAAGTAGGCATGATAGTTAATTTGGCAAAAATGACCATTCACTTCATTTATTCATTTTGAGTTGTTTTTCTTTGGGAAAAGTTTGGGCATGTTTTAGATGATGTTTATTTCACCTAAGAATCATTTTACAAGCAATGGATCATAGAACCATGTCAATTCAAAAGAACTCCCAATTTAAATACACATACATATGAATGCTTTCATATTTTGAGATGGGAAAGTTTTTGTTAACCCTAAATTTGATGATTAGAGTTTGTTGATCCATGTTTAATATTTTTGGGATGTTACAAGTGGATAGTTATGTTGTTGCTTAGGATGAACAACACCAGATTAGAAATATAATGGCGTCTCTTGCGAACCTGTAGAAGAGTACATGCAAGCATTAGACAAGAGTTCATACAATGAAATGAGCAATCAATCAAAGTGTTTCTTAGAATTTCAGAAAATATAAACTGGCCTGGTTATTTCAACAAATATATATGGAAGAAGTCGTTTATCCTGGAATGCAAGAGACGTTGGGTGACCCAGAATTTGCGGTGAGCTACACAATAGGCATGAAGTTACTCTCGTAGATAGGAACCGCATTGAAATTATATAGGCATCATAAGAGAACTTGTACAGCAAGAATTCAAACTACGAATGAACTACATATATAGTAGAGGATAGTTATGTTGCTGCTTAGGAGGAACCATTAGATATAAAATATAATGGCATTGTTTGTGAACCTGTAGAACATGACAACCAAGCATAACACAAGTGTGCCTACAAATAAATTGAGAAATCGAACATAATGTTTCCTAGAATTTCAGCAAATATAAACTAGTCAGGTCGTTTTAACAAATATATATGGAAGCAGTAGTATAGCCTGGAATGCAAGAGACGTTGGGTGACTCAGAATTTGCGGTGAGATACACAATGGGCATGCAGTTACTTTTGTCGCTAAGAATGAACAATATAGAAACTATAATGGCATCATGCAAGAATTTGCAGATCAAGTACGCAAACCACAAATGAAATACACAGTACAAGATAGTTATGTCATTGATTAGGATGAACCAGCACCAGTTTAGAAATATAATGGCGTCTCTTGCGAATCTGTAGAAGAGGACAAGAAAGCATTAGACAAGTGTTCCTATAATGAAATGAGCAATCAATCAAAGTGTTTCTTAGAATTTTAGCAAATATAAACTGGCCAGGTCATTTCAACAAATATATATGGAAGAAGTCGTTTATCCTGTAATGCAAGAGACATTGGGTGACCCAGAATTTTCGGTGAGCTACACAATGGGCATGCATTTATTATCGTAGCTAGGAACCGCATAGAAATTATAAAGGCATCATAAGAGAACTTGTAGAGCAAGAGTGCAAAATACGAATGAACTATATATAGAGTACAGGATAGCTATGTTGCTGCTTAGGACGGACTATTAGATATTAAATATAATGGCATTGCTTGTGGACCTGTAGAATAGGACAATCAAGCATTACACAAGTGTGCCTATAGATGAATTGAGCAATCGAACATAGTGCTTCCTAGAATTTCAGCTAATATAAACTAGCCAGGTCATTTCAATAAATATATATGGAAGCAGTAGTATATCCTGGAATGCAAGAGACATTGGGTGACTCAGAATTTGCGATGAGCTACACAATGGGCATGCAGTTACTGTCATAGCTAGGAACCGCGTAGAAATTATAAAGGCATCATAAGAGAACTTGTAGAGCAAGAACGCAAACTATGAATGAACTATATACATAGTAGATGATAGCTATGTCGCTGCATAGGACGAACTATTAGATATTAAATATAATGGCATTGCTTGTGAACCTATAGAACAGGACAATCAAGCATTACACATGTGTCCCAACAAATGAATTGAGCAATCGAACAGAGTGTGTCCTAGAATTTCAGCTAGTATAAACTAGCCAGGTCATTTTAACAAATATATATGGAAGAAGTATTATATCCTGGAAAACAAGAGACATTGGGTGACTTAGAATTTGCGGTGATCTGCACAATAGGCATGCATCTACTTTCGTAGCTAATAATGAATGAGACAGAAATTATATGGCATCATGCGAGAACTTGCAGAGCAGGAACGCAAACCACGAATGAACTACACGGTAGAGGATAGTTATGTCATTGCTTAGGATGAACCAGCACCAGATAAGAAAACAATGACATTGCGCTTGTGAACCTGTAGAAGAGGCTATGCAAACCAACATGTCCAGTGTTCCCTTTTGATCTCTATGCAAATAAAAAACAAATAGTCAGCGTTGCATATTTTAAAGATCTAGATAGCAACAAAAAAATTATAATCAAACTAGTACAACGAGTTTAAACGGGTACTACAGGATAGAAGAACGATGTCAGGGAGGAAATAATAGAAGGAACTTGGCTCGGGATGAACTAGATAGATTCAGTAACTGGGGAGCAAGGCATCCATACTAATATTTTCCACTGACTTTACATTTTGTATGAACTACACAATAGTAGGCAATTACTGTTGTAGGGAGTATCTAAGAACATGTGCATGACAAAATAACAAACATGTGCATGACTTGAAATTTCTAGAGCAGCGAATGCAAACCACCTTGTCCTGTGACCTTGTATGTAGCACAAGAATAGGCATGCCCAGTGACTTGTGTGTACTAGCACGATTACCAAAATGTAGTTCAATACAACAGACTTTAACCTGATATACCGCTGAGAAAACAAAAAGGGGTTGGAGATTTGGTTACCTTGGTCGGAGAGGTGTCTAAACATCGTCGGTATGGTGCGGGTGACGTCTAGGTAACCGAGGCTGTTGCGGTTGCGGGGAATTAGATCTTGGGCGGTCGATGCCGGCTTGAGCGCGGTGGACGAGAGCGTCGCTGAGGCAGATGCGGTGCAGCAAACAACAACGCCCGTGTAGCTGGTCTGGAGAGGTGGACAGAAAACTTGTTGAACTATATCCCGTTCGATGGACACCGGTGAAGTGGCTCCGGTACGGTTGGGTTGCTTTCAGCGGCGGGGAAGCAGAGCTTGAGCGGTTGATGATGCCATTGGCGCGGTCAGCGAGACCGCATCTCTTGTGCACTGGCAGAGAGATCCGGTGAACTATATCCGATGGGGTGGGCGTCGGTGAAGCGGCTCCGCGGCGGTGGATGAGACTGCAGCTCAAGCGGCTCAGGCCTTCGTGGAATTTCATCCGGCCCATGCGCGCGGTGGTTGTGGAGCTGAGGGCATGGGGGAGGAGCCTAGGATTTTTGGGAGGGGCCAGCGCAAAAAACTACGCAAATTAGGGACAATGGAGGCAAAAAGAAAAATAATTATGATCGTGCCCCCAAGCTACCTAATGTAGCTGACCATAGGGCGTCTAAACAATGGGTAAAATGGTAATTTTAAATTCAAATTTTTTTGAAATGGAGGGGCGCGAAATGCTACAAGGTCGGTGACATGGATATACCCCACGGGTGCATACCATTGGTATACCCGGTCCAGCCCAAGGAAGGCCCACGTGAGGAATTGCTGCCCAGGAAGATTTCGGGTGGCCCAAGACCGTGGTGAATTTGACTCCTTGGAGGACAAGTCTAGATTAGATAGAATTTCAAAGGGTATCAACCCTAATTTTTAACCAACTCGACCTATCCCGAGACCTGGCTTATCTATATTAAGGCCGGGAGGGTACGGCGAGAAGGATCTCAACACCTCATACACACACCTCCATGCCAGATTGCATCTGCGCACCCCTGTAACCTTCGGTTCCGCCGTAATCAAGAACATACAATGTAACACCCCAGTTTTAGCTAATTACTATTTAGGGTTTGTTTGTACATTCATAAGCATCATCTCTTAAAAATGCATGCAAGAAAGAAATACTAAAAACCTAAAACCCTAGTTTTACGCTCTCTTGAAATCCATTCAAAATGGTTTGAATTTGAAAAGTACAAAATTATTGGAGCCCAAATTGTATAAAAGGGCCTCACACTATTTCTTATATTTTATGAAAGCTTATGATATTTTTGAATGATTCAAAACAGATTTGAAAATGCAATTACAAAAGAGAGAAACAAAACAGAAATAGAAAAGAATTTCATAAAAAAGAAAACAGTCTCTCTCTCTGGGCCGTAGCCCATCTTTCCCTCCCTCTCTATCTTCCTCCTAGAGCTTCCAGTAGTAGCAGTCGTGCAACCTTCCCCGCAGCCCAGCAGTCGGCCCACCTCAGCCCACCTCGTCTTGTACCGCTTCGGCCTCTTCCCCATCGTCGTCTTCGCTCACGACAGTAAGCTGTTGCGTGTTGTCGGCGCCGCCGTCAGCCGATGCGCAGCGATTCGCACTCGCCGCCTCTCCCAGAGAGGTGGGTAAGAACCCCATCACCGTCTCTATCTTCCCCTCTGCCTCTCATCCTTCCCTAGGATCCCTATCTCTCTCGTTCCTCTTCCCGCTGAAACCCTAGCCGACGACCGCCGATGAATCGCCACCGCTTCGCAGCACCCCGAGACCAACCAAGCATACAGGGATCTTCGCCTCACCGTCCTCTACCTCCACACCAACGGAATCGAGGAGGGGCGCTCGTAACCACCGCAATCGACACAATCATCCCCGCCTCCAGCTGCCTCCTTTGTCGATGTTGCTGACGTTGTCCGGACTCCCCTCGCCTCCTCGACACCACCACAACGATCCTGGTGAGCTCACGGTTCAAAAGAACCTCTCCACTACCTCTCTCCCTCTCTATATCATCGTCACCGTGACTACCTGCCGCCGCCGTCGCTGCTCCTCGCCGTGCCGCCGTCTCTGATGACCCTTTCCTAGCGGTGCCGCCACTTCATGGTATGTTGCATCTCGCTTGTTCGAACGCACCCCTCCGTGCTAGCCCGCTTGTCCTCTAGCGCCGCCAACCACCATCGGCCTACGTGTCTCCGGCGAGCCCATGTGGCGCCGACGTGGCGCCTGCGTGGCAGTCATGTGGGAGTTGACCCCGCTTGGCCAGCGTTGCTAGTTGACCTAGCCCTGGGCCCATTCGTCAGTGACCGAGGCTAGCCTCAGCCTTAGTACCAAATGACCCCCTACCCGTGTGACGTCATCCTTGTGTCATGCTGACGCGGTAATCAATTTTAAAATGGTTTAATAATTTCCAAAAATTGCTATAATCTTGTAAATTCAATAAGTAATTCATTTTAACTCAGAAAATTATGTATAATATATCAAAATGTTCAGAAAAATGATAACTACCTATCTAAGATATAATAATGCATTGTTCAACAACTTTCATAGAAAGTTTAATTATAAGAACATAGTAACCCCTCATAGGTGATTCCAAAGTTTCCCCGACTTAGGGTTTTTACCCCTCGGAACCCCGATTAAATGGTCGAGCATGACTTAGGGTTAATTTTCAATACAATTAAATTTGTCATATCATCATACTTGCTTGAGCATTGCACCAATGCCATGTGTTGATTGTTTCCCTCTCTTTTCGGTGTTTGGTTCTTCTCCGATAGAATACGATATCGATATCGAGATCGAAGACAGAGATCGACACCATCAAAGATCGATGAACATTACTTGACCAACTATAATCAAGTCAAGTACAAGGCTCCTGAACATCTGCTTATCTGTTATCAACTGGCGAAGGCAAGCATAGGCCCACCATGATATAATCCTATGATTTCGAAAGAATTTCAATTCCTACCAAGATGCATATGATTCTATTGTGGTATTTTGTCGATAGATACAGTATACTATCTGTTTCATTACTCCCTTTGAGCTTATATTACCTGATCCACTGCTCCTAGCATAACTAGGTTTGGCTTGTGTGCACTGCTAGAGATTTTATGTGTGTCTTGCTTAGCCATGCATAGTTGTCAGTGCTAGTTCATCCAGATGATGTATCAGATGCAGAGAATCTAGTATGACAGGAGAACCTGATGAGATGAGATCAGTGATATGAGATTAAACATGCTAAGGCTTGTATGGGAGGCCATAGTGGGATGTGGTTTTTCTAGTCCCATGCTCGCCACCACTAGGACCTGAGTTCTTTCCTTTGGAACCGAGACGAGCATACAACCACACGGGGCCTGGAAAACCTCACGAGCAACTAACTTGCCTAGTAGATCATGAGTCACATAGTTCGGGCGTTCCATTCGACATGCATTCTGGATCTTCTCGAAGGCGGTGAAGGAGGTGCATTCATAACAGGTAGGGAAGCATGGATCGGGTTGCTTGGGGTTGATAGCGCCCCTGGTAAACCAACCTCGCCTCACATCTTTAAGTACCGGCTTCGGGATTTGACCCGTTACGGCGGAACCATACTTATTGCGTGAATCATGGTCTCGGCGAAAGAAAGGTAAAGGTCATGTCTAACCACCCTCGGTCGGCCTTCCAAGGGAGAGGGCTAATCATGTGGCATTAAGAGAAGGTTAGTACGTGTGGGTAAAGTTGTACACACATGCAGGGTAATAATCTTTTTGAAAAGCCGTGTTCACAGTTATGAACGCTTGGTGACCAGATTCTAAGATCATAGAGAACTATAACCTAATCGTAAAACTTGGTAGATCAACGTGTGCTTAAGGATGCTTCCTCATGGGTACGAGGGGGTGATCCTAGTTGGTAGATGATGATGATTTGGTGGATATCAAAATATGATGATCAATATTTCAAAGATGTCGCTCTTATCCCCTTTTAAAATACTCTGATTAGACGAACTTCTTCTTATCTCTCTTGTTTTATAAACAAAGATGGATTTATGCAAAATAACTCCACTAGCCATAAGTCTTGCGGAGTACACCCTGTACTCCCCCTTGCTTTGTTGATAATTTTGGCAGAGTAAGTGTTCCCCTAAAGACGAGTTCCGTATTACATTGACATCGACGAGTATCTTGGGGTTCCCTTCGGCAGCCTGAAATCTATGGGCTGGGACGTCATCGTTATGCTTCAGGCCTCTTAGGCCATTTGTTAAGTTTTCTATACTTAATAGCATAATTTGTCTTCCGTTGTTTGATGTTTGTGGTCAATGACCTCTACTTCTAATAATTTGGCTCTTCGCTTAGTTATGAGCTTGATGTAATAATTTTGTGTCGTAGGGTCACTGCTGTGTTATCGATTCTTCACTAGATATCCTCGAGCTCAAGGTTAAGCTTATGTTAGATGGAGGTCTGGGATTTGTTTAGCCCTGATTCCGGGGGTGTCACAGATTTTGGTATCAGAGTAGTACCGACCGTAGGAAAACCTTTCTATTGGTCGACGTTGAGTCTAGTGTTTGTGAAAACTATTTCAAAGATGAAAGGTATTTTTGAAAACTCTAGTATGCTTCTTTTTCTCCTTATCTAGTTTCGCTCTAACTCTGGGTTATCTTATCTGGTGTTAATTTTGGAAATATTTTGATATCTTTTCTAGTCTTTCAAAACTTAGGTGCCTTTTGGGCATGTCGTTTCTAAGCCAGTTGACCTACTATTGAGTTCTCTAAGGTTCTGTGTGTTGTGAACTCCTTGTTTCCTTTGCTCTTGTTCAATTGAGAGATTCCTTTCTTTCATGATCTCTTTATCTTATGGGCCACAACATCATGTTGATGGTTCCACGATATTCTGTTCTAGGCTTCGAGGTTTCCTTTAGCCTTGTCTGCCTCCTTTTTATTTATTTGGGTGCTTTAGAAGTTTTATCTTATCTTGGAAGATACCTTGTGATTACTACCTTGTATTCTATGCTATGCCACTCAAGTAGTAATTATTCTTTTCTCGAGTGTTAACCCTTGGACTTGAACCGAAGATCCCTGATTGTGCTAGATTCTGGTGTTATGAATCTTGTACATGAAGCTGACCTTTAACCCAAGATCCATTTTATTGACCCGTGTCGTTAATGTTCACGCATTACCTCAGGATGGCTGGTATTACAATTCTAGCCTTCAAACTTGTGGTCTTGTTGCGATAGAATCTCGACAACCAAGGACTTCCCCTACCACTAGCTATGGTAGATGTTCTTTAATGGAACAAAACAGATCACGACACGAGTTCTCCTTGAGAGTCTCAGATCTACACTCGTGACTCTGCCACACCTTACCTCTTCTATGCATTGGTTTTTAGGAGATTGTTGACTTATGCATCCACATGCCAGGATTTTATCCTGAACATGTTCTCTTTCCCTTGTTGTTTCCGACCTTTGTTTACCAGTTGGTAGCCAAGTAGTAAATGTGCATCTATGTTTCCGATGCAAGATACTCTTGTGGTCCATCGTGATAAATCATTTAAGAATAACATGAGAAACAAACTCCAGTACCTCGTCATTTCTAGGACCAGGTCAAAGCGTTGTAACCCGCAGATCAAGAGGCATTGATTGTCTTCCATCTGTTCTACCTTAACGTATCACACTCTTTTATACTAAGAGGTCGTGCTGATTTTCATGACCCCTTAATGAAGTGATACGCTCACACATCTTTACCACCCTTCCTCGAGCTTTCGCGCTCGTGAATGATGCGTGTGCGTAATAATGTGGCCATCTGAGATTCTTAGCAATTATTACTTCTTTGAACTATAATTGTTGGAGATATGCCCTAGAGGCAATAATAAATGTAGTTATTATTATATCTTTGTGTTTATGATAAATGTTTACATTCATGCTATAATAGTATTAACAAGGAAACATTAATACTTGTGTGATTTGTAAACTTAATTTGAAGTCCCTAGTAAAGCCTCTATACATCACTAGCTTGTTGGTTAATGAATGATTGTGGTTTCCATATCATGAACATTGAGATGTTATTAACAAAAAGATCATATCATTAGGAGAATGATATGATGGACATACTCCTATAGATAAGCGTAGCATAAAGATCAAGTCATTTCAATAGTTCAATTCCTATATGCTTTCTGATACATAGTAACCTAATTCCTTCGACCATGAGATCATGCATATCACCTTTACCGGATGGATGCTTTGATGCAATCAAACACCACACCGTAACTGGGTGGCTATAAAGGTGGCATTGAGTGTTCGGAAAGTATTGGTTGAAACACATGGATCAAGAGTGGGATTTGTCCTTCCATATGACGGATAGATATACTCTGGGCCCTCTCGGTGGAATGTCATCCAATTAGCTTGCAAGCATGTGACTGGCTCACAAGGGATCACATATCACGGGAACGAGAAAAGAGTACTTATCGGTAACGAGGTTGAACTAGGTATGCAGAGATACCGACGATCATAACCTTGGATAAGTAAACTATTGTGAGACAAAGGGAAATTGGTATCGTATGTAAGTGGTTCATTCGATCGCTAAGTAATCGTAGAAATATGTGGGAGCCATATGAATTTCCAGATTCCTCTATTGGTTATTGTTCGGAGAAGTGTCTCGATCATGTCCACATAATTCACGAACCATAGGGAGACACACTTAAGGATTCGACGTTGTTTGAGTAGTTATGGTATGATGAGAAAGAGACCGAATGTTGTTCGGAGTCTCAGATGGGATCCGGGATATCACGAGGAGATCCGGAATGGTCCGGAGAGTAAGATTCATATAAGGAAAGTCTCGTTTCGGAGTTGGGGAATGATTCCGGTGTTTTCATCGGGAATGTTCTAGAAGGTTCCGGAATGTCTGGCACTCCGGAGGGGAAGAGGTACATGAATGTGTCATTACAAGTTGGAATGATTGCATCATGTACTAGGTGTCATCGCTGTCCAAAATAAAGGGTTTATTCAAATCCTAGTTTGAAAAGTCAAACGGCTAGTTTGAAAGTCAAACGGCAGTTTTTGGAAAGAGGAGGAGAGGTGGAAACCGAGTTGGGGAGGAGTTCCCTCCTCCAACCGGCGGCCCACCTCCAAGCCGAGTTGGGGAGGGACTCCCCTCCCCTTGGCCGCACCTACCTATAAAGGGAGGGGCAGGGCTGCCCCTCCTAGCACACAAGTTCCCTGCCCCAAACCCTAGCTTGGCGCCACCACCTCCTGCAGCTGCCGCCGCCTCCTAGGGTTGCCCTAGCCGCCGACTTGGGCTGCCCCAAGCCCTAGCCGCCGGCTCTAGCACCTCCTCCTTGGTGTGTCTAAACCCTAGATCGCCGAGGAGCTCTCTCATAATCCACCATACTCGCTCCGGCTTAAGGCGAAGCCCTGCGAGATCTCCCCTCTACTTCCGGTACCACGCCGTTGTGCTGCCGGAATCGCGAGGAGAGTGCTACAACCTCCGCTGCCTGCTAGAACAAGGGAGAGGAAGGTATTCATCGAGTACCGAACGTGTGACCGACTGCGGGAGCGCTGCCGGAACGCAGCGCCGGAAGGATCGTCTACGCGATCTTGAGATCGGGAAGAGTACAACTACATCACCCACGAGAATCCGCTCTCGTTAAACACTTTGGAATCTTTGAGGGTGAGTTATTCCATCGACTCATTGCTACAAGCTAGTAGATAGATCTTGGCTTGTTTGTTTGTATGCGATAGAAAATTTTTGTTTTCCATGCTACGAAACCATACAGTGGTATCAGAGCCGTGTCTATATGTAGATCTGTTGCACGAGTAGAACACAATGGTCATTGTGGGCGTTGGTGCTTTTATTGTCGATTGCTTCTTGTGTACTTTGCATCTTGCGGTATGTTGGGATGAAGCGGCCCGGGCTAACCTTACATGACATCGTTCATGAGACTTGCTCCACGCTTGACATGCAACTTGTATTGCATAAGTGGCTTTGCGGGTGCCTGTTTATCCTAGCATAGTTAAGATCCAATTTACAATGGGTGATTAACAATACTAGTATCAATGTTGTGGTTCTTGTTCGTAAGTTAGAACGACACTTATTGAAAGCCCCAAACCACGTAAAACATGCAAAGAAAGTAGAGGCGTCTAACTTTGTTTTGCAGGGGTGTGCAGTGATGTGATATGGCCATGATTGTGATTATATTTGATGTATGCAATGATCCTTATTGTAAGTTGGCAACCGACAGGAGCCATATGGTTGTCTTTAATTTCTGTTAAGACCCGCGTGTCTATTCAAAGTAGTTGTAATAGTTGAAGCTGGTCCACGACAACCATGGAGAAGCGTCATTGACCTTGATGCAATGTCGGTGATGATGGAGATCATGTTCGTGCTTGAAGATGGAGATCGGAAGCACAAAGAAGAAAGGCCATATCATATCACATATTATGAATTGCATGTGATGTTAATCCTTTATGCATCTTGTATTTCTTAGTAGACGACGGTAGCATTATAAGATGATCCCTCATGCACATGAATTTCAAGTCATAAAGTGTTCACCCTTAGTTAGAACCGTTGCTAAAGCTTGTTGTTTCGAAGCACCACGTGATGATCGGGTGTGTTAGATTCTGCAAGTGTATACAACGTGAGCAAGCCAGATTTGCTCATGCGGAAACTAAGGTTTGATCTTGACGAGCCTAGCATTTACAGACATGGTCTCGGAACACGGATCACCGAAAGGTAAAGCATGAATCATATAGTAGATATGATGAACATGTCGATTGTTCGCCATTGAAACTATATCAACTCTCGTGATGATCGGTGTTGATGTAGTGGATTTGGTTCGTGTGATCACTAAAACAATGTGAGGGATGTTGTTTTGAGTGGGAGTTCACCTAGTTTAATTTTATTATTAACTTGAACTCAATTTGTCATAAACTTAGTCTAAACTATTGCAAATATGTTGTAGATCAGTGGCAGCCCCTACCATCAATTTTAATGCGTTCCTAGAGAAATAAAAGTTGAAAAACAATGGAAGCAACTTCGCGGATTGGTTCCGCAATTTGAGGATTGTCCTCACAGCTGGTAATTTGACCTATGTGCTGGATGCACCGCTGGGTTACCCACCTGCAGCTGATGCTTCCGATGAAGTAAAGAATGTTTACCTCGCTCGGAAGAATCAGTACTCCATAGTTCAGTGTGCTATCTTGTATGGTTTAGAATCGGAGCTTCAGAAAAGGTTTGAGAATTCAGACCCATATGATATTGTCGAAGATCTCAAATTGATTTTTGAGACTCACGCGGCAATTGAAAGTTATGAGGCTTCTGAAAAGTTCTTTAACTACAAGATGGAAGAGGGCAGCTCCATCAATGAGCATGTGCTTAAGATGTCTGGGCACGCAAACAAACTTCAAAGCTTGGGTATAGTGATTCCTAATTCTTTGGGGATTTACCGTGTCCTCCAATCACTACCACCAAGTTACAAGAACTTTGTGATGAGCTACAACATGCAGAACATGAACAAGCAGTTGCCAGAACTGTTTGCTATGTTAAAGTCTGCAGAAGTGGAGATCAAGAAAGAGCAGCAAGTGTTGTTGGTCAATAAGACCACCAAATTCAAGAAAGGCAAGTCTAAGCAGAAGGGACACTTCAAGAAGGGTGGTAAGAAAGTTACCGCGCCAACGAAGAAGACCAAGGCTGGACCTAAGCCTGATACTGAGTGCTTTTACTGCAAGGGAGAAGGTCACTGGAAGCGGAATTGCCCAAAGTACTTGGCGGATTTGAAGAACGACAACATAAAGAAGAAAGGTATATCTGATATACATGTTATTGATGTGTATCTCACTAGTACTCGTAGTAGTGCCTGGGTATTTGATACTGGTTCGGTTGCTCATATTTGTAACTCGAAACAGGTGCTGCAGAATAAACGGAAGCTAGCGAAGAACAAGGTGACGATGCGCGTTGGAAACGGATCAAAGGTTGATGTGATCGCGGTCGGCACGCTACCCCTTCATCTACCATCGGGATTAGTTTTATACTTAAATAATTGTTATTTGGTGCCTGCGTTGAGCATGAACATTATATCGGGATCTTGTTTATTGCGAGACGGTTACTTGTTTAAATCCGAGAATAATGGTTGTTCGATTTATAAGAGTAATATGTTTTATGCACATGCAACTTTGATAGATGGTCTATTCTTGTTGAATCTCGATAGTGGAAATACACATATTAATAACATTGAGGCTAAACGTTTGAAATCGAGCGATAACTCGACCTATATGTGGCATTGTCGTCTTGGTCACATTGGAGTGAACGTATGAAGAAACTCCATTCCGATGGACTTCTTGAATCACTTGATTTCGAATCACTTGATAGATGCGAAGCATGTCTGATGGGTAAAATGACTAAGACTCCATTTTCTGGTATGATGGAGCGAGCTACGGACTTATTGGAAATCATACATACCGATGTGTGTGGTCCAATGAGTGTAGCATCGTGCGGTGGTTATCGTTATGTTCTTACCTTCACGGATGACTTGAGTAGATATGGGTATATCTATTTCATGAAACATAAGTCCGAAACTTTCGAGAAGTTTAAGGAGTTTCAAAGTGAGGTAGAGAATCAACGTAACAAGAAGATTAAATTTCTACGTTCTGATCGTGGAGGTGAATATCTAAGTTACGAGTTTGGCGAGCATTTGAAGAAATGCGGAATACTTTCACAATTCACACCGCCGGGAACACCACAGCGTAATGGTGTGTCCGAACATCGTAATCGAACTCTCTTAGATATGGTTCGTTCTATGATGTCACTTACATATTTACCGCTATCATTTTGGGGTTATGCATTAGAAACAGCCGCATTCACTTTAAATAGGGCACCATCTAAATCCGTTGAAACGACACCGTATGAATTATGGTTTGGGAAGAAACCTAAATTGTCGTTCCTTAAAGTTTGGGGTTGCGAAGCCTATGTAAAGAAGTTACAGCCGGACAAGCTTGAACCCAAAGCGGAAAATGCGTCTTCATAGGATACCCGAAGGAAACTATTGGGTATACCTTCTATCATAGATCCGAAGGCAAAATCTTCGTTGCCAAGAATGGATCCTTTCTAGAGAAGGAATTTCTCTCGAAAGAAGTGACTGGAAGGAAAGTAGAACTCGACGAGGTTGTCGAACCTTCTCTCGAAATTGCGAGTAGCGCAGCACTGGAAGAAGTTCTTGTGGTGCCTGCACCAATTAGAGAGGAAGCTAATGATGATGATCATGAAACTTCGGTTGAAGTTGCTACGGAGCCTCGGAGGTCAACGAGAACTCGTACCACTCCAGATTGGTATGATCCCGTTATGAGTGTCATGTTGGTGGACAACACCGATGACCCTGAGACATATGAGGAAGCAATGATGAGCCCAGATTCCAATAAATGGCAAGAAGCCATGAAATCCGAGATTGGATCCATGTACGAAAACCAATTATGGACTTTGGTGGACTTACCGGATGGCCGGAAGGCTGTCGAGAACAAATGGATTTTCAAGAAGAAAACAGATGCTGATGGTAATGTTACTGTCTATAAAGCTCGACTTGTCGCAAAAGGGTTTCGACAAATTCAAGGAGTTGACTACGATGAGACTTTCTCACCAGTAGCGAAGCTAAAGTCTGTGAGGATTATGTTAGCAATCGCTGCATATTATGATTATGAGATATGGCAGATGGATGTCAAAACAGCATTCCTCAATGGAGACATTGATGAAGAGTTGTATATGATGCAACCCAAAGGTTTTGTCGATCCTAAAGATGCTAACAAGGTATGCAAACTTCAACGGTCCATCTATGGATTGAAGCAAGCATCCCGAAGTTGGAATCAACGTTTTGATAAGGTGATCAAAAGTTTTGGTTTTATACAAACTTATGGAGAAGCTTGTATTTACAAGAAAGTTAGTGGGAGCTCTGTAGCATTCTTAATACTATATGTGGATGACATATTGTTGATTGGGAATGATGTAGACCTTCTTAATAGTGTCAAAGAATATTTGAATAATAGTTTTTCAATGAAGGATCTTGGCGAAGCAGCTTACATATTAGGCATAAAGATTTATAGAGATAGATCGAGACGCTTAATATCATTGTCACAAAGTACGTATTTAGACAAGGTTCTAAAGAGGTTTGGAATGGAAGATAGCAAGAAAGGGTTCTTGCCCATGTTGCCCAATACGACCTTGAGTAAAACTCAGAGTCCGACATCGGCAGAAGATAGAGAAAGGATGAGTAAGACTCCCTATGCCTCAGCCATAGGATCTCTAATGTATGCCATGCTATGTACTAGACCCGACATTGCATATGCTGTTAGTTTAACTAGCAGATATCAAAGTGATCCAGGAATGGATCATTGGACAGCGGTCAAAAACATCCTTAAGTACTTGAGAAGAACTAAGGACATGGTTCTTTCTTATGGAGGTGATGAACAGCTCGTTGTTAATGGTTACACCGATGCTAGTTGGAACACCGATCCGGATGATTCTAAATCACAATCTGGATACGTATTTATTTTGAATGGTGCAGCAGTTAGCTGGAGGAGTGCAAAGCAAAGCGTTGTGGCGAGATCTTCAACTGAGTCGGAATACATGGCTGCTTCGGAGGCTTCACAAGAAGCGATATGGATGAAAGAGTTCATTACAGAGCTGGGTGTGGTTCCTAGTGCGCTGGACCCAATGTCTATCTACTGTGATAACATGGGCGCCATAGCCAATGCGCAAGAACCAAGGTCACACAAGAAGCTGAAGCACATCAAGCTGCGTTTTCACGCTATTCGAGAACATATCCAAGATGGGGATATAAAGATTTACAAAGTACACACAGATCTGAATGTGGCGGATCCGTTGACTAAACCTCTCCCGAGGGCAAAACATGACCAGCACCAAACTTCCATGGGTGTTCGGTATATTACCATGTAATCTAGATTAGATGACTCTAGTGCAAGTGGGAGACTGTTAGAGATATGCCCTAGAGGCAATAATAAATGTAGTTATTATTATATCTTTGTGTTTATGATAAATGTTTACATTCATGCTATAATAGTATTAACAAGGAAACATTAATACTTGTGTGATTTGTAAACTTAATTTGAAGTCCCTAGTAAAGCCTCTATACATCACTAGCTTGTTGGTTAATGAATGGTTGTGGTTTCCATATCATGAACATTGAGATGTTATTAACAACAAGATCATATCGTTAGGAGAATGATATGATGGACATACTCCTATAGATAAGAGTAGCATAAAGATCAAGTCATTTCAATAGTTCAATTGCTATATGCTTTCTGATACATAGTAACCTAATTCCTTCGACCATGAGATCATGCATATCACCTTTACCGGATGGATGCTTTGATGACATCAAACACCACACCGTAACTGGGTGGCTATAAAGGTGGCATTGAGTGTTCGGAAAGTATTGGTTGAAACACATGGATCAAGAGTGGGATTTGTCCTTCCATATGACGGATAGATATACTCTGGGCCCTCTCGGTGGAATGTCATCCAATTATCTTGCAAGCATGTGACTGGTTCACAAGGGATCACATATCACGGGAACGAGAAAAGAGTACTTATCGGTAACGAGGTTGAACTAGGTATGCAGAGATACCGACGATCATAACCTCGGATAAGTAAACTATCGTGAGACAAAGGGAAATTGGTATCGTATGTAAGTGGTTCATTCGATCACAAAGTAATCGTAGAAATGTGTGGGAGCCATATGAATTTCCAGATTCCTCTATTGGTTATTGTTCGGAGAAGTGTCTCGATCATGTCCACATAATTCACGAACCGTAGGGAGACACACTTAAGGATTCGACGTTGTTTGAGTAGTTATGGTATGATGAGAAAGAGACCGAATGTTGTTCGGAGTCTCGTATGGGATCCGGGATATCACGAGGAGATCCGGAATGGTCCAGAGAATAAGATTCATATAAGGAAAGTCTCGTTTCGGAGTTGGGGAATGATTCCGGTGTTTTCATCGGGAATGTTCTAGAAGGTTCCGGAATGTCCGGCACTACGGAGGGTAAGGGGTACATGAATGTGTCATTACAAGTTGGAATGATTGCATCATGTACTAGGTGTCATCGCTGTCCAAAATAAAGGGTTTATTCAAATCCTAGTTTGAAAAGTCAAACGGCTAGTTTGAAAGTCAAACGGCAGTTTTTGGAAAGAGGAGGAGAGGTGGAAACCGAGTTGGGGAGGAGTTCCCTCCTCCAACCGGCGGCCCACCTCCAAGCCGAGTTGGGGAGGGACTCCCCTCCCCTTGGCCGCACCTACCTATAAAGGGAGGGGCAGGGCTGCCCCTCCTAGCACACAAGTTCCCTGCCCCAAACCCTAGCTTGGCACCACCACCTCCTGCAGCTGCCGCCGCCTCCTAGGGTTGCCCTAGCCGCCGACTTGGGCTGCCCCAAGCCCTAGCCGCCGGCTCTAGCACCTCCTCCTTGGTGTGTCTAAACCCTAGATCGCCGAGGATCTCTCTCATAATCCACCATACTCGCTCCGGCTTAAGGCAAAGCCCTGCGAGATCTCCCCTCTACTTCCGGTACCACGCCGTTGTGCTGCCGGAATCGCGAGGAGAGTGCTACAACCTCCGCTGCCTGCTGGAACAAGGGAGAGGAAGGTCTTCGTCGAGTACCGAACGTGTGACCGACTGCGGGAGCGCTGCCGGAACGCAGCGCCGGAATGATTGTTACGCGATCTTGAGATCGGGAAGAGTACAACTACATCACCCACGAGAATCCGCTCTCGTTAAACACTTTGGAATCTTTGAGGGTGAGTTATTCCATCGACTCGTTGCTACAATCTAGTAGATAGATCTTGGCTTGTTTGTTTGTATGCGATAGAAAATTTTTGTTTTCCATGCTACGAAACCCTACAATAAGGACATTTGTGCCATTCTTACAGTGATGTTTAACCCTATCACTAAGCGAAGAATGGTCGTGCTACCAAGTCCGTTATTCTAGTACACTCTCTTCGGTCAAATATTTAGGTTTGTACCGAAGCTCTGAGACTATGTCCTCTTGCCTTGCCAACCAAGCTCTCTCTCGAACTAAGTGACATATCGATGATCCGTGATATTCTAGTTGTCTACTAGAAGTGTTGCCATGTTGCCACATGACCGTGATGTCAAGTTCTTGAGCAAGTCAGTTCTCTGAACCGCTCCTTCTCCAAGGATCTCTACTGGATACCCCTGAATTAGTTGGTTGAGCTTAAACAACAACTTGGAGAGTTGTAAGACAAAAGTTTTATTCTACTTTGTTCCTTCTTAAAGGTTTGTCTAGTTTTGTTCGTGTTGAAGAAAGATAGTATTTCCTTTGTGGATATGTTGTCTTCCCCCACCTTTGATTTGATTGGGTTTATCGTCAAATCAAACTCAGTTCCATGGATTATCTTGATGATGCTTCTACTTGTGATGTTTCACTTGAGTACATCTTCATGTTCTTTGGTCTAACCAGTATTCTTGCTTTGTTCATGCCACATATGAGTTCATCCTTTTGGAGTGTCTTGCTAAGTCTGTTGCTGAGCCCATCAATGACATTCTTATTTTCTCCATGTTAGATTGTATTCATATGGAACAATTGGCATTAATGTATGAAACTTTTGAGAACCATCTTCAAGTCATCTCGAAGTATGTGTTCTGGATGTTAGAAGTAACCTTCTACGGTTCATGTCAGTTGTTGAAAGATGCCGCCGTGGATTTGAGTTGATTTAACTCCGTTCCTTAAGGACACATGTGTGGTTTATTGTTAGTACTCTATGTGTATGCAGTTGTCTTCGACAAGTTGCTAATACATGATTCTAACAATCTAGCTCAGTCTTTTGGAGCTTTACACTGTAGTCCATGTCTTGAGAATCTAGTAACTTTATCTTGGTGGTAAATGTTACACACTTTCTATTCGGACATGTTGAGTCTGAAATATCATTTCACCTAACCAAAGCTGAATCTCAAGCAGCAATGATGGTTGGTGTTACTCAAGATTTTGACATAGGTCTATTTGTAAATCTAGCAAGATTGATGTAATGGTTGACACACTTAGTTAGAAAGACCTATTGTCATATTCTTTTGATTCAACAATAACAACCACTATTCATCAGGCTTCTTCTATGATTCATTATAGGAGTTGTGTTCATGGTTTCGTTTGTCTCAGAAGTCTGATATTTACTTGATGTTTGATTTCCCGAACATTTAAAGTAGTGTTGCTAAATGTCTCTCGGTCGATCCTCCAGACCCTTTATGTTGGCAAACACTTTGTTGTGTCAACTAATTAAAGTCTGAGAATGAAGTTTCTTTCCTCTCGTTTCATCAGGAATCTTCTTAACTATTCATCCTAGTGGTGTAAAGTGATATCATATCTTTGGCAAAGATTTTGGTATACCTAGATGAATAAAGAGTTTCCTTCGTTTTCTCAGTCATGTTTTAAGAGTGACTATGATTTTGGTAATCTGTAGTTTCTCTTGACACATGTTCCTTGTGACTCCAATGAGTCCTCCCCACCAAAAGACCTTTCTGTTTTGTCCTTCTGTTCAATGAAAGAGTGAACCTTTTGTTTCAAAAGTAGTTCAACAGCTTGGTTTTGTTGTTCCATATCTGTGAACCTAAAATCTCTAATTAAGTCGTTTAGTAGAGGTTCAATTTTCGAAGTCTATGGTTATGTTCTTTCTATTGTAAGCCTTCCTTCTTAGAAGCTTAAACTCTGTTGAAGCTCCATGGTCTCAATCCTTATGAAGACCATCTATCTAACAATTTGACACCTTCTCCACTTGTTTCCTTCGTTACCTTGACATGTTTCATGTCTGTCATCTTAGGGTTGTTTCTGAACACTCCATCCATGAGTTTACCATGAGATGCTCGGTTTGTTGTTAAGTGTGTTTCCCTCTTATCTTAGAGTGACCATGTTTCTTTATATCTCTGTCTCTCTTCCTACCTTTGGAATCTCGGGTCGAGATTCTCGTAAGGGGGATAGAGCTGTAACACCCCAGTTTTAGCTAATTACTATTTAGGGTTTGTTTGTGCATTCATAAGCATCATCTCTTAAAAATGCATGCAAGAAATAAATATTGCAAACCTAAAACCCTAGTTTTACCCTCTCTTGAAATCCATTCAAAATGGTTTGAATTAAAAAAGTACAAAATTATTGGAGCCCAAATTGTATAAATGGGCCCCATACTATTTCATATATTTTATGAAAGCTTCTGATATTTTTGAATGATTCAAAACAGATTTGAAAATGCAATTACAAAAGAGAGAAACAAAACAGAAATAGAAAAGAATTTCAGAAAAAGAAAACAGTCTCTCTATCACTCCAGGTCTTAGCCCATCTTTCCCTCCCCTCTATCTGCCGCCTAGAGCCTCCAGTAGCAGCAGCCGAGCAGCCTTCCCCGCAACCCAGCAGTCGGCCCACCACATCCCACCTCGGCCCGTACCGCTTCGGCCTCTTCCCCGTCGGCGTCTTCGCTCACGATAGCAAGCTACTGCATGTCGTTGGCGCCACCGTCGGTCGCTGTACAGCGATTCGCGCTCGCCGCCGCCCCTGGAGAGGAGGATAAGGACCCCATCACCGTCTCTATCTTCCTCTCTGCCTCTCATCCTTCCCCAGGATCCCTATCTCTCTCGTTCCTCTTCCCGCTGAAACCCTAGCCGACGACCGCCGATGAATCTCCGCCGCTTCGCAACACCCCAAGACCAACCAAGCATATAGGGAGCTTCGCCTCACCGTCCTCTACCTCCACACCAACGAAATCGAGGAGGGGCGCCCGTAACCACCGCAATCAACGTTGTCATCCCCGCCTCCGGCCGCCGCCTTTGTCGATGTTGCCGATGTTGTCCGGTCTCCCCTCGCCTCCTCGACACCACCACATCGATCCTGGTGAGCTCACGGTTCAAAAGAACCTCTCCACTACATCTCTCCCTCTCTGTATCACCGTCACCGTGACTACCTGCCATCGTCGTCGCTGCTCCTCGTCGTGCCGCCGTCTCCGATGATCCTTTCCTAGTGGCGCTGCCACTTCATGGTCTATTGCATCTCGCTCGTTCGAACTCACCCCTCCGCGCTAGACCGCTCGTCCTCTAGCGCCGCCAACCACTGTCGGCTGACGTGTCTCTGGCGAGCCCATGTGGCATTGACTTGGCGCCTGCGTGGCAGTCACGTGGGAGTTGACCCCGCTTGGCCAGCGTGGCTAGTTGACCTAGACCTGGGCCCAATCATGAGTGACTAAGGCTAGCATTGGCCTTAGTACCAAATGACCCCCTCCCGGTGTGACGTCAGCCTTGTGTCATGCTGACACGGTAATCAATTTTAAAATGGTTTAATAATTTCCAGAAATTGTTATATTCTTGTAAATTCAATAAGTAATTCATTTTAACTCAGAAAAATATGTATAATATATCAAAATGTTCAGAAAAATGAGAACTACCTATATAAGCTATAATCATGCATTTTTCAACAACTTTCATAGCAAGTTTAATTAGAAGAACATAGTAACCCCTCATAGGTGATTCCGGAGGTTCCTCGAGTTAGGGTTTTTACCCCTCGGAACCCCGATTAAATGGTCGAGCATGCCTTAGGGTTACTTTTCAATACAATGCAATTTTTCATATCATCATACATGCTTGAGCATTGCACCAATGCCATGTGTTAATTTTTTCCCTCTCTTTTTGGTGTTTGGTTCTTCTCCGATAGAATACGATATCGAGATCGAGATCGAAGACAGAGATCAACACCATCGAAGATCGATGGACATTACTTGACCAACTATAATCAAGTCAAGTACAAGGCCCCCGAAGATCTGACTATCTGTTATCAACTAGCAAAGGCAATCATAGCCCCACCATGATATAATCCTATGATTTCGAAAGCATTTCAATTCCTGCCATGATACATACGATTCTACTGTGGTTTTTGTTGATAGATAGAGTATCATATCTGTTTCATTACTCCCTTTGAGCTTATATTACCTGATCCACTGCTCCTAGCATAACTAGGTTTGGCTTGTGTGCACTGCTAGAGCTTTTATGTGTGTCTTGCTTAGCCATGCATAGCTGTCAGTGCTGGTTCATCCAGATGATGTATCGGATGCAGATAATCTAGTATGATAGGAGAACATGATGAGATGAGATCAGTGATATGAGATTAAACATGCTAAGGCTTATATGGGAGTCCATAGTGGGATGTGGTTTTTCTAGTCCCATGCTCGCCACCACTAGGACATGAGTTCTTACCTTTGGAACCGAGACAAGCGTACAACCACACGGGGCCTGGAAAACATCACGAGCAACTAACTTGCCTAGTAGACTCCATGAGTCACATAGTTCGGGCGTTCCATTCGACATGCATTCTGGATCTTCTCGAAGGCGGTGAAGGAGGTGCATTCATAATAGGTAGGGAAGCGTGGACCGGGTTGCTTGGGGTTGATAGCGCCCCTGGTAAACCAACCTCGCCTCACATATTTAAGTACCGGCTTCGGGATTTGACCCATTATGGCGGAACCATACTTATTGCATGACTCATGGTCTCGGCGAAAGCAAGGTAAAGGTTGTGTCTAACCACCCTCTGCCGGCCTTCCAAGGAAGAGGGATAATCATGTGGCATTAAGAGAAGGTTAGTACGTGTGGGTAAATTTTTACACCCCTACAGGGTAATAATCTTTTCGAAAAGCCGTGTTCACGGTTATGAACGCTTGGTGACCAGATTCTAAGATCATAGAGAACTATACCCTAATCGTAAAACTTGGTAGATCAACATGTGCTAAAGGATGCTTCCTCATGGGTACGAGGGGGTGATCCTAGTTGGTTGATGATGATGATTTGGTGGATATAAAAAGATGATGATCAATATTTCAGATATGTCGCTCTCTTATCCCCTTTTAAAATACTCTAATTAGACGTGCTTCTTCTTCTCTCTCTTGTTTTATAAACAAAGATGGCTTTATGCAAAATAACTCCACTAGCCATAAGTCTTGCGGAGTACACCCTGTACTCACCCTTGCTTTGTTGATAATTTTGGTAGAGTAAGTGTTCCCCTGAAGAAGAGTTCCGTATTACATCGACATCGACGAGTAGCTTGGGGTTCCCGGCCGGCAGCCTGGAATCTATGGGCTGGGACGTCATCATTATGCTTCAGGCCTCTTAGGCCATTTGTTAAGTTTGCTATACTTAATAGCATAATTTGCCTTCCATTGTTTGATGTTTGTGGTCAGTGACCTCTGCTTGTAATAATTTGGCTCTTCGCTCAGTTATGAGCTTGCTGTAATAATTTTGTGTCGTAGGGTCACTGCTGTGTTATCGATTCTTCATTGGATATCCTCGAGCTCAAGGTTAAGCTTATGTCAGCCGGAGGTCTGGGATTTGTTTAGCTCTGATATCGGGTGTGTCACATACAAGAAGGAGTAGGGTTTTCCCTCCGGGGTCCTAAACCTGGGTAAACCTCGTGTCCCCGTGTTGCTTGCATGTTAACCGTTCCATGACTTCTAGCATCCCCATCTTCTCCAAAACCTAAGTCCATAACAATGGGCATTGGCGAGTCGAACCCTCGTTAGTCGGTGTGTAGTTTTGCCGCTCGACTGAGATTTTGAATTTGGCTAGCATCTATCTAATAATAATACAAAAAATTTACTCCCGGGATGGGAGATTTGGCCTCAAAGATTTTGAAACGGTGGGGCGGGAAATGATGCAAGGTCGGTGGGTGATTTTCCCGCTTGATTGAGATTTTTAATATGGCTAGCGCCCATGTAGTAGTACTACTAGTAAAAAATTAAGGTGATAGACTGTACGGCTATCTGGTCAGGAATTCATGGCCTATAGTCAAATCAACTGATCATCCATGACCACACTTGAGTAGAGTACTAGTCACTCTCTCCTTCCCATTTTGTTAGGTTCATCCAAATTTTGACAAATCCAAATCAACTAATATGGGTCGGAGGGAGTAGTTTTTCTAGGAATTCCCATATTGTGTTGCGTATCACGCATAGAATGGTTAGTTGGACCCTTTTTTGCCCGTGTAGCAACCCCCGCATTAACTTGCTAGGAACCGAAGCGAAGATAGAGATTGCATGCGGGATGGGAAAGGATCGTTGGCAATTGGGCTTGCGGTTGCTGTGTGCATGCGGTCGTCTCGTTTCCACACGCTTCCCTTGGCATTCCCGGGTATTCTTTAATAAATGTCAATCTCTGGAACCGCTTCCTCTGCCATTCGACGGGACCGAGACCACACGAACACCATCATCCATGGCCGGCAACAAGCAACAGGATTCGCCGTGGGCTGATCTCTCTGAGGAAGTCGTGCAGAAGATAGGCGACATCTTCCTGTCGACGGACGACTTCGACTGCTACATTGCCTTCCGGGAAATCTGCAGCGCCTGGCACAGCTTCACAGAGGATCGCTTTATACGAGCCAACTAGATTGTTCTAGAGCACCAGTTGTCGGAGGAGTATAAGGTAGACAACACCGCCATCACGTTGATCAACATGAGAACCAGCCGCCACCTTGAGAAGAAGATTAGTCGGGTTATTCACAGGTGCTTTCTTGATATTCACCTCCTATACGATATGTTTTTAAAGTTCTATTTCTCCATCTACTTGTTTACCTTGATTGAATCTCTGTCTGTTTACCTTGACTGAATCTCTGCTTCTCTCTCTCCATCTCCATGCCTCTGGAAGGTACTTTTACATAGATAGCACAACTGGTGGCCTCCTTGTGTTTGGACAGAGGTGCAGCCGTACAAGACAAGGTTGTACAAACCCTTCTCGGGCGCAATCAAGCGCCTGAGGGTGGCGATATCGACCGATCAGGTGGCTTCTGTCGCTGTGACGATGTTCCCGTCGTTGATAGTTTTTACATCAAACCTTCAGAACACCATCATTTGGTGGGCGGATGAGAGCATGGAGGAAGGCAGTTGCCCGGTCTTTGGTGAAGGGTGGTACACGCCGAATGACTTCGCGGAACTCCGGAGCATGACTTCTTACGTCGGTGATGTTTTCGACGCAGACAGATACGGGTATGTCATCTCGACTATGCCTGTTGTTCCTCATGGGAGATGTCCAGATGTAGTACTCCGTACAAACCCTGAAGATGCATGCCACCGTCGCATGCCCTGTTCCGGGCTGCCGGTACCCGGAGAATCATTTTTACCTTGTCGAGTCCGACGAGGAGTTGTTGTTCATTGTGAGTGGACCGGTCTATGGCGGTAGACCTGTTGTTTACCTGGTTGATACACGGAACCATGTCCTTCAGCCAGCCAGAGGCATCGGCAGCCGTTCTCTCTTTGTTGCTGACAATCTATGCATCTGCGTCGATAGCGCCAGGGTACCCATGGTGCAGGCGGGCATCATCTACTATCCGAACCTATCCCAGATTAGATCTTACAACTTTGAGGCTCTTGCATGGGAAGAGCAGCCAAGGGTTGACCATGGATATGGAGTAGGGGGATTATGGATCAATGACCGTCCTTTCGAACTCGATCGATTGCTGGCGGAGTATTGCAGAATCGTCGAGCATTCTGAGTTGCAGATGGTGCCTCCTTATGGTGAATATGGCACCACCCACTACGATTACTATGATGGCTAGCCGTCAGATTAGATTGATGGATCATGTGGGTCTGGTCCTGTTGTATTCTCTGCCTGTGAATTATATGCAAGTGCAAGTTGTATGGTGTGCCTATAATACAATGGATGCACTATGTTTCAAAAATATCATGTGTTGTACTTTCTTTCAATTTCACTGTTTTTCTATGGACATGTAGTAATTCTGATACATGCTCGCTTTATAACAATCCTCAAACAACTTGCAATTGTGAATTATAATCCTCAAACAACTTAAAACTGTGAATTACAGTAGATTACTACAATCCTCAAACAACTTACAACAATGAATTACAGTAGACTATTACATTCCTCGGTAAATTTACAACAACTTACAACAGCAAATTAATGTTGCATCAAAGTCGAGGACAACTGAAAAAACACAATTACTCGTGTTACAGAAAAGGTCTCTATGGAGCTTGCATCGTGAGACATGTAACAAATGACTTCCCATGAGAGCTGCAAATGAGATTATTAAGTACATTATGCGTCAAAGTTTCCCTGTTTTTTCAATTCATTCAAGTCTTTGCGTGCTAGGATGATTACTAAATCTGTTTTGTTGGCTTCTTGCTCAACAATATCAATGGAATATTGGATGGCATCCCCAAATAATATTTTGTCTGGAATAATAGGGTCAGTCGAAGCAGTGTGCCATGAGCAATAAGTATTGTCACTGCTCCTGTTTGAAACAAACTCTAAACTTGGAGAAGCGGGTCTTTGTTTGGCATTCAAAGGGATATTTGCATCCTGAAACAAACACAAAACAAGTTATAATATAACTATCAAGCAATCACATCACTATGGTTTTAAATGTGTCAATACGGTGACATGAGGAAGGAAGAAATTAATAGTGGTGGCTCATACATCTATTTCTTCTTGAATATCTGGACCAGTTGACGCCATGGAGCGATGCGAGCATGTGTTGCTCTGTGAAATGACTGCTCTACTAGAAGATGGCTGAGGCCAATACAAATCAAGTTACTTTAACAAAAGTCGTGGGAAACAAGCTACAAGTTCATTTCGAAAAATTTGAAAAGAATTCACTAGACAAAAATAACAATGCGTGTAATCAACCAAAGTACCTGATGCAGACTGATCAAACTAAAATGTGCAAAACATGAAATAAACGAATATGAAAACTAAGGCCTAGTATGGTAGCAAAGTATTTTTTTGAAGTATTTAGAGAATACTTTGGTTTTTTAAATACTGAAGTATTGAATACTTCAACGTGTTTGGATCAAACAAATACTATGGTTTTAAAACTAAATTATCCTCCAAAACTGTGGTTTTTTAAAGAATTTGAGAAGAAGGTCTGACCATATTTTTTCCAAAACTGAGAAAGGAGAAAAACTGCAGTATTTCTGAATGAGGCGTTGAATACTTTGGTTTTATAGAATACTTCAGTTTTAGAAAAACTTTGCTGCCAAACTAGGCCTAAGCCATTATGTTTCTTATAAACTAGCCAGGGACTACACAACGAAAGCTGCCACTATTTTAATCATAGGGGAAAAAAGAGTACCTCAATCAGCCAAAATAGACCAATTGTGTGCCTCGAATATACTAGCCAGATCATTCTAGACAAATAAAGAAATAAACTATCATACATTGGGTTATTCATGAATAGCAAGATCATTTCAATGGTTCAGCGGCCTCAGAACAAAACAACTGAACCATCATGTGCCTCATATTAAAATGGCCAGTTCATGTATCTATGATACACAGTAGATATAAGAGCGGGATGAAGGACACCGAGTTCATTATGATACATGTGTATTATACAGGATCTAATCGCTAGTGTGGCCTTGTTCTTATTATCAGCCACCCCAATTTCAATACACCTGGTCTCTGCATATCAAGGAATTTGAACTAAGAAGATGGAACAAAAGCAGACCATTGTGGGGCTAAAATGTTTGACCTAAATTTTTGGCAAAAAAATGAAAACAAGATAGAAAAATGGTAAATTTAAGGAATCAAATGTGGCAAGGACCAAACTTTGGTTGCCAAACTTCGAGTGTGTGTGGGGGGGGGGCTTACGGTAGGCGTTGCACGAGTTCTATGGCGGTTTTTGTGGATGGGCAGACTATGTACTCCACTATTGCTCCTCTGCATAAAGGTAGGGCCAACTGTAAGTACAAATAGGTTCCATCATGATATAAGTAGGTATGAAGTGAAACCAAAGAAATGGGGTCTTACGAGATTATAGGAGCCATTCACTCTATGATACTGTGTGCAAACTGGGGCTGCTCGTTGCATAATAACAGCAAACCGTTAGTACAGGATAGCAGGACGATAGTAGGATGCAAAATACTCGTAAATCGGTCAACGAGAAAGACATTGTATAATCATATCTCTTGTGGACAGGTACAATAGATAATATAAACAAATATGTTAAGTGGCTAATAATTCACAAAGAGTTATACGTAAAAACAGTTCAATGCGTAGATTTTAAGCCTAACCACAACAAGTTAATTTAGTAAATTACAGGTATATCAACTAAAGAAACTGTTGGTTAGGAAATCTAGCACGAATACAGTAAATTGCCAAACAAAGCAACTCGCGCAGGGAGGGTTACCCCAGTCGGGGTGGCGTCTAGGCCTCCTCTGCATCCTCGCGGGTCACGTCGAGGTCGCCGAAGGTGCTGTGGTTGTAGTGGGTGTCGACAACGGGGAACAGATCTTGAGCGGGCGAGGATAGAAGCAGAGCGTTGGACCACAACGTCCGTGGAGAAGATTCAGGGTGGTTGATGACGTGATTTGCATGCCGGACGGGAGGATCGGTTGAGCAGAGGGGGCTTAAGTGAAGTGGGGATGCTTCGGCTGGTAACGTCTTCCTCGAGGAGAGAGGGGTTAGGTTTTGTGTGTGTGTAGGTGAGGTGGGAGAGGAGGTGGCCGGGTGGGGGGCTTGCCACGGGGAACTATGCCTACTGCTGGTACTGTAGTGGGAAAAATACGAGTGAAGCCCCCAACCTACCGAATTCACTAGGGGTACAATGGAAATTTTGAAATATCTGAAATTTTGGGGCACCAATTATGTTTGGATAGAGGGGAGATTTCACCACTTTATTTTTGTTTTGAATTTGATCATGGTCCATGTACTCCCTCTCTGTTCAGAAGTCCAGCACCTCAAGTCCTCAACTGATCATTCATGGCCATATACCCAATGATCATGAATCTCCAAGAAGAATGGATATTGTATAGCCATTGCCAATGGCTAATTAATTAGGAGTAACACAAATCAGATGTTAATAAAGGTGAGGCAAATTTCATAATCACCGAGTTAGAGGAATAAATCGAAGCACGGTATGAACAGTTATATGTGTTTATCTCTGGTCCATACCATACAAGTGAACAATTACATAAAAGTCAGAATACACTCCTCAATACACCATAATAACATTAGCAGTAAACTTAGTTTACATCCAAAATGCATCCTTGCTAGTACCAAAAGAGAACGTACATGCGACTACTACTAGTACTAGTAAACTGGAGTAGTAAAATAGTACTAAGTACTACTAGTTACACCATCACAGTCTTGCTAGAATCATTAGCCGTAGATTAAGATCATTTTTTCTTGTCGATGCAAACTCAGAAAGATACATGGTTGGACTCTCTACCCTTCACCAGGAACCGCGGCGGCACCCCGAGGTACGTTGTGAGCTCGTCGGACGGGAAGTTGGCAGGCGACAAGCTGCTCGACGGCTCGATTACCGCACTAACTATCTCGACCATTGAGAAGTCCGTCTACCCCGTCAGGCACCCAAATGTTGATGTCGAAGCTTCTAACATGTTTTTATTGTGAAGCAACTACAAAGATAATGGCTCAAAATGCCACTGCCTCCTTCCGAGACAAGTTGGATTTAACTCCCTCATTGGCATCCCCCATGCACGTACAAGTCAGTCCCTTCTTCCATCTACTACCGCGCTTTGGCCTCTAGCTCCATATTGTTGCCAACCAGCTCCTCGGCTCCGTCCTCTACAGGTGGCGGCGAGATTGACGCGGCAACCTTCTGTAGGGTGGCGGCGCATCCCTCATCCCAGTCCCTCGGTGGCAATCGCGGTTTGTGAAATACTACAACACTCGTACCTATTCCCTCTGTTTCATGATATAAGATATTTTAGCTTTTGTAAAATGAGTGTATATAGATTCACTCTGAACTTACATGGTAGAGTTGATGATGCAGTTAAATTTGTACTTTTCTATTGCACAGCTAAACCTGGGGGTGGTTTGAAAACTGCCCCATACCCCAACTGAACCCGAACTATTTTTCCCATTTGCCCAACCCAAACTGAAACCATCTAACAATAATATCAACCCAACCAGAACCAAACCCACTCAATCTTGCACCCAAACCGAACCAAACCGAGTGCCACATCGATGGGTTAAAACTAATTACCAAATGGGTTGAAAATTGTTTGCTCTAGTGGGTCCTCGTGTGACTCAGTGCAATCTCAAGAGCGCACGCATGAGGTAGACAGCAGTATACGCAGGTGACTCTGCCTCGTGCCCTTGTACTGGTGTCGGTTAGCCTGAGTGTCTAGGTATGACCAAGAACAATAACACACCTGAGCAGCATGATCATCTAGCAGAAAGTTTCGGCAAAAAGGCCTAAACCAATCTCACCAACGGGGTATTAACCATGGGTTAAACTATTTGTAATCGGAACTATTTGGACCCATACCTGATTAAACCAAATCGTTTGCTACATAAAACTTAACCAAACCAAAATGGTGTCAGAATTAGCCTATTTGCAACCAAAATACATAAGCCCACGTAGGGAAACCAATCCAACCCACCCGTTTATGTCAAAACCATTCTCACATTTATGCGCAACATTGTCATGTGTAGAGTAGTTCTTATCTCGGGTATGCATCCTTTTTTTGTACACTTGGATTACACGGAAGCTTGGTTTCTGGGCTAGACCCCATAACTGAGAACAGTGGGGATCAGTTCAAATTTGGTAGCTCGACCATGCAAACTTTCCTCATTTGCATATGTTTTATGATCAACATCATCTAGTAATTTGTTAACAATATTACAACTTACTATAGAAGGAGATAGGTGATGGAGCCAAAAGAGGATTCTTGATGAAATAGTTTCCAATTTTGTGAATTCTTCTATACCGGATGACAGTGTAAATCAATAGAACGACATATGTTCTTGCGTCCCTCGCAGATGCTTTGGTTATAATCTATGTTTATCTTGTAACTGCAGAAGCACAAAGTTAAAGAAGAATCTTAGTTTCCTGATGACAAAGTTGAAAATGGATGTCAGATTGCTACACCTAAGACGCCACCTTGTTCACCTTCTGTGGAGATGCCACCTTGTTTACATTCTATGGAGACTGATGCGGCTGCAGCTAGTACTGATGAGCCTGCACCTTCCATCGTCGTGCCAGACGATGGAGGTGGTCGATTGGTTTTACCATTGACTAAGACTGGTGCGGCTGGAGCTATATGTGAAGAGCCTCCAGAGGACATTTTGGTGCTGGATAGTTCACCTATTGTGGAGACTCATGCTACTGGTGCTGGCGCTGCTGTTGGTGTTGTTGATCCTGCTCCCGAAATCATCGTGCCACCTAAAGGAGGTGGTGAATTGGGTTTATAATCTGCAGACACTGTTACACCTGAAGGTGGTGAACTGTTATATGGAGTTGTCTTTCTTATGATTTTTATGCTTTTCTCTGGAACCTGCATTATGGAGATACCTTTGCTTTTGGCTGTTGAACTGTAGTGTGGAACCAGAACTACTCCAAGTATGTAATCATATTTGTATTATCGATGATAAATCAATGCTAACTGAGCTGCACGGGAATTGTCCTCTGCCACTTCCAGACATGGTCCTGTCTCATCTCCTTTTCATAAGCACGGTGAAAAGATGGTTCTGTTCCTTTTCTAGTAATGTTATTATGCTAGTGTTATTGATCTAACAAGTTTTTGCTGAATTTGTTTGTTATCCAATCGACTTTTTTTCAAACAATCCAATCGGCTTTTATGACTACGCATACAAACATATTTGTTCACATGACTTGAACAGAAAACCGTATCTTCTTTGGATCCACTAACACAAGGAGACATGCAATTAATTTTTTGAAACAAGGCAAAAGATTTGCCATTTTAATTGATAGAGTGGGACATGAAATTCAATTACATCAAGATAACTACTCGTACAAGTCATAGAATGACAGGGATTGCCATAGGAAATTGTCACATCCCAAATTTTTCCAAATTTTGAAATGTGAAAAATAAATAAACAAAAGAAACAAATGTTGAAATTTAGGGTGAAAAGAAACTTCTTGCTTCTAAATGGAAACATCAAAACCCTTCTTGAACAAAATTTGAATAAGAAAGCAACAAACAAATATTCAAAAGGTCAAATGCATTCTTGCATGGAAAGAATCTTGAATTTTAAAGAACTTGGGAAAATTTAAACCAAAACCCTAAAACCATAATGGAATAAATCATTTCCAAGATCACCACAAGACTATGGCTTTGTCCCATATAAAAATTTAGCAACAAACATTTCTAAATGACCAAAAATGGTAAACAAAAATGTTATAAAACCATGGAAATTGGTTTCACTTAATTTGAAGCCATGGATAAAAACTTATGAATTTAATAAGATAAAAGGAAATAATTTCCAAAGCTAATAAAGCTCCTAACAAAAATCAATACCAAAGTGTGAGCAAAATAATCTTAAAAGGAGTTGAAAAGATAAAAAAATACTAAATAAAATTATACAAATCGGAATCACCAATTTTGGAGCTATAAATAAAAAGATATGGATTTTATAAGATAAAGAAAGAAATAATTAAATAAGAAATATTTAAAATACAATTTAAATCTTGGTCAAATCCATAAACAAATGGAATAAAGGTAATTCAAATAAAATAAAAGAATAAAGGATTATTTAAATAAAATTTTATGGGTTTGAAACCTATTAAATTTTATTTAAATAAAGACAAAAGCCTCACTTAAATGAATTATTAAATCATGAGAAAAATATTTGAATATTTAAAAATGGGCTATTTAAATGCACTATTAAATAGTTAAACCTACTAGAAAGGTTTTGAAAAAATTTGAATTAAAAGGGGAGCTTGAATCAAATGGTTCAAATTAAAATAGGAAATAGAAATGGAAAAAGAAAAAGAATTCAAAAGAACAAAATAGAAACAGACCTGCCCAACTAACTTAGGCCCAACCTAGCAAACCCATGGCCCAACTACAGCCCACCCGGCTCTCACCCTCTCTCCCCGCGATTCTCTTTCTCACTGCACACCCGACCCGTGCCCCCACTGATACCCAGGCCCCACCCTGCCAAGTCATCATCGTTTCCACCCACGGTGACCACGCCTTCTCCCCCGACCGTTTCCAGCAGCATTTTCTTGGCGTCAATTCGGTTTTAATGCCGCGGTAACTTCCTCCTGCGACCATTCTCTTTTAATCGCCTCACCCTCCTCTCTTTTTCCCTCTAGTCACCATGCCACCGTAGCCCCTATGCTGCTCTAATTTCTTGCTCGAACCCCCACTACTCCGATGAGCCTCCGTGATAATTCCGGCCAACTCCGACCGTCCCCTTGCCCCGTAGCTCACTCAGACCTAGCCGCCACTGTTGTGCGCACCTGCCAGTATCCTTCGTTCGCTTGCTCGAGCCCTAGACGCTCGGCAACGACTACATCCGTGCATGCCCGACGATAAGCACATCTCCGGTGAGCTTTCCCGGTAAACTTAGACCGCCCCTCTCCCTAGAGTTGTTGCTCTCACACTCGCCTCTCTCTCACGCGTCTAACGCCACATTCCTTTTGCTTTCTCGTGCCTCGTAGCGTCGCCAACAACCACACCAGAGTGTGCCCGACGCGACGATAGCTCCGGCGAGAAATTTGCGATGACCCCGTGCGCCCCTGGCCTTCCCACGACGACCTTGAGCATCACCGCGACTTTGCAAACCCGGTGAACCCCTACTTTCCCTTCCTTGCTTCCTGTATTCTCCGGAATGCCACCACCCGAGCGCCGCCGCCGCTCACCGTCGCCAAGCGCCGCCAGACTCTAGACATTGCACTCTTGATCGTTAGATCTAAATCCAGTGGTAGAGATAGATGACTTAACGAATCGGTATAGGTTGATCTGAGCCACACAGATCCAATTAGATCCTGCGCTCCATGTTGCTCGATCCAAACGAAACGGATCAGCCAGTTAGAATCAGACACGTGTCTAGGCTATTGATTAAAAACAGAATTTGATCTATTAGATGTTTGAGTTTGAAAAATTCATAACTTTTGATCTGTAAGTCCAAAATTTACAAACTTTATATCAATGGATTCATAAAAATGGAACCTTTGCAACCATGGACCTGGTTTGGTCATTTGGTTATGAAAAATTAGATGGTTTTGCAGAAACATTATAAGGACTATTTTGAGTATAAAAATTGTTTTAAAAATGATTTTTGAGTGAAATCATTTGCAAATGGTTTGTTTTGAACCTACTGACCATAAACACTAACTTTTGGATTTAAAATATAATTTATTAACAATAGAAAAATATTACTTTGAATAAAATAATTTCTAGTAAAACAAAAATGATTTAAAAGGGCCATTTTTCACTAAACTTGGTTTCAAATGTTTTGCCACTTTTATAAATGACCAGTAGGTGTTATTAAATGTTTAGAACCTTGTTAGAAAACACTTTTTCAATAAAACAACCTTTTTTCATGCTTGCATGCATTTCTTGTTTTTATAATTTTGTGTTGTTATTTGTTTGAATGTTAGTTTTGAATAATTTTGTGTTTTTATTTATAATTTTCTTGTTTTACTATGCTATACTAGATCCTATAGAATATATCTTGGTAGGATTCTTAATTAGACAACATACAAGTTTTAATAGTATGCTTAGCCTAGATAAAATATTTCAAGGGTGGAATATTCATGCTACGATCTTATGTAAAGTCTATGACTAAGTTTTTGATTAATAAAACAACTAAGTGAATGAAACACCTGGGTGGAATGGTAATTGATTGGAAGGATTTGTGTTGAGTTGTTACACAAGGCCCATTTCTATGGTCTACCTTGTGTATCTCTCTTGTGGATGGCCACCCAGGAACGAAGAGATTTGAGATGTTTTGTGTCGAGAAGGTTCTAGTGCAGACACATGGCATATGGCCTTTTCCTTGACTACATAGGTTGCAAGAACTCAGACAGGCAGACAGAAGGTGGTAGTGATGTTAGGTTGGAACGTGTCTGTCTGATCTGAGGGATTGTTTCTTAAAAGTCTCGTCTCGATGCATGCCGAGTCTTGTGGGGAAAGTGCACCACCTCTCGAGAGGGTAAAACCGAAGTACTTAGCCGTGTCCCCGGAAATGGACAATTTGAGCATCAAACGCATTGAAGCAATCAAGGATCTCCTCATCCCAATTTATCTAAGTTAAAACTTGTTGGGTAAACAAGGGAAGCATCTGGTGTGTAACCAGTGTGCCATTGTGTGATGAAAAGTTTTGAAAAGAGAAAAACTATTTTCAAAGGATAGGGAAAACTTGTTTTATGCAAAGGCAAGCTAAAACCCCACTTAGCCAAATATTCATGTAGATGTTAGATTCTCCATGTCAATATAAAATCACTTGCCAATACAATTCAAATGTATTAACCCTTGTGGTTGTAACTTATTATGTTACAGGTTTGTTTTATGTTAGTGAAGTTTGTTGAGTAGGGATTACAAGTCTACAACCAACATGATTGCCTGTGGCACTTGAAGATGAACGACTCCATGCTTTATAGTTATATCTGTTGCATTGTAATGAGATAGCCATATGAGCTATGTAAGATGTCATGAATTATTTTATTCCTGGTTATAAGTTGTAATATGACCTTTCTTTCTTGATATTACATCTTAAACTATGGATGGTAGCTATTCGATCCAGCGACTAGCATTGTAAACACAGGGATCTCTACCTTATCAGGTTGGGACCTCTACATAAATCATCACCTCCAGCATCTTGTTCTACATAATGGTATACCAGATCCACAACCTTCTTTTCCACGGGACGACAATGTCAAGTGCAGGATTTTGAGTTTAAATGAAATATAGTGCAGGTTCATCAAGACAACCTCCAGTTGCGTCCGTCTCCACAGAAGGTACATCAGCGCTATGGCAGACACAATTGGAAATTCTTGCTAAAGCTGTTGTTATAGTCCTATCATCAGGATCACAAATAAGGGCCAAAAATTCAACCTCCGAAATCTAGTTTTACAAAATAGAAAAGATGTTATCCCATGTGGACAATTCATAGATGATTCACAGTGCAATTTGACGTCTTACATGATCCTTAGGCCTTATTAGTCCATCCGGTTTTTTATTGGTGGAACAAAATTTGCTGGTACTTTTATTTCTTGTTAAGAACCAACAAAACATAGCCAAGTCAGACATCTGAATATATCTAATTTTTGTACGGCCTACTTATATATGAAGATATCTTTGCATAACACTCACTTAGCAATCTGTCTACGGATATCTTCCCGCTCCTTGGAAATGCGAAGTGGACGTTCTATAGGGTACATCCATCCATATTGTATTGTACCTCTAAGTACTTCGTAGTCAGATACATCAACAGCCAAATGCTCCATCGTATCAAAGAAGTATGGGGAATATATCAGGTAAAAATCTTGCACAGGATCTATGCCAAGTCCTTTTAAGATGTTTTCCAACTCTTTCAAGAGCTTTACTCTAGATTTATCTAGCCAAAACTGCAAGCACCATGTAAATCTACATGGTCAGAAGCTTTAACTATTTCTAGGAGAGGTGGAGTATGTACAAACCAAAGACAAGAAGAATGTCCAGTGCCTGAATCTGGCAGGCTAAGAGTGGGGATCGCCCACCTGAGCGCCCGCCGGTGCGTCTTGTGAAGAACGGCGCGGGCAATCGTGGTATGCCGGCACTACTGATAGAAAGCCGTCGAGAAGTTTTTTTTAAAGGCATGTGGAGAAGTTCGTGTCTTGGTTCTAAAATTTGAAGAGACAGGGGTTGATTGCTCGATTGAAGGAGTTTGGGGTCTCGGTGGAAAGTTTTTCCGAGGGCGGGGTGTTTGTCCCAGTTTGTCAACGTATTTCCCAAAAATAGCAGTGAATATTTTATACCTTGTTTTTTTCCCTAGTAGTCATTTTTGTTTCTAATCCGGTCGATAGCCAGCACATACATTGGAAATTTAACTATCGAGCCAAAGAAATTAGCCCATCCGGCCTCATTATAGCCCAAGACATTCTAATTCGGCCTTTTCTTGGTCACTCGACCGCCGCAAAGATATCATGGAATATAGCCCATGAAAAATAGCCCATCAACGCCTACCTCTCCCATTTTTCTTCAATTCGGCCTTCTGAGCATTGTCGCTCCACCCCTAAAAAACTCCGCATATCCTTGTTTTTTAAGTAAAAACTACTACGTACTACATTATGTATAGCATTGTTTAGTTGAGATGCCAGCAATCACGCGTAGCACATGGACCAGCAAATTTAGGAGACAATAAATAAGTTATATACGATGTTAGAATATATTTTTAATGTTTTATTTGCATAGTGGAAAGGCATGTAGTTTACCTATGCTGAAGTTTCGAGTTTGAAGTTCGAATCCTACACTTATAATGTTGCTATGTAGATTACCATTTTATATGTAGCAATATTTCTATATTGAGAGGTTGACATGGCCGACCCACCTACCTACAGCTAGCGTCCATCAATCTTACTATACAAGAGAGGCTGACACGCAGGCCCCAAAAGAAAAACCATACACGTCTGCCGCATCGAGCAACGTTACAATGATCAAACCGGTAGAGGTGACTAAAAGAAATATTCATCATACACATGTTTCCTATACAGATGAGGCGGAAATGTGAGACCCAGAAGTGAAACCATATACAGTGAAGGAATCGGGCAACGTTGCCAAGTTCAAAACAAGGAAGCGCGAGCGAGTAAAAAGTCCAGCATGCACATGTTTTTTCTAATTAGAGGCTGGCATGGGGGACCCACCTCCTTGTATTAGCGGCTGATGCATCAAGCAACGTTGCTATGTTCTAAACACGGAGGATCTAGCGATAAAAAAGTCCAGCATGCACACGTTTCTTCTAATAGGAGACTGACATGGGGGACCCACCAGCCTGTATAAATGGTTGATGCATCGAGCAACGTTGCCAAGTTCGAAACAGGGAGGCACGAGCGAGAAAAAGTCCAGCATGCATATGTTTATTCTAATGAGAGGCTGACATGGGGGACCCACTAGCTTATATAAACGGTTGATGCATTGAGCAACATTGTAAGTTTGCAACACGAAGGAGATAGCGAGAAAAAAGTCCATCATAGCACGTTTCATTTACAAAGATGCTAACATGTGGGACCCACCAAAGAGACCTTATATAGGTGTTGCATCAAGCAACGTTGCCAAGTTCTAATAAGGTAGGCGCGAGCGAGTAAAAAGTACAACATATACACGTTCTTCTAATGAGATGCTGACATGTGGGACCCAACAACGTGTCCAAACGGCAGATTCGTCAAGCAACTCTATCTAGTTCGGAATAGGGTAGCGCTAGAGACGAAAAAATTCCATCATATACACACTATTATTTTAATGTGAGGCTGACATATGGGACCCACCAGCCTATATAAATGGCTAATGCATCGAGCAACGTTGCCATGTTCGAAACACGGAGGCGCGAGCAAGAAAAAATTCCTACATGCATACGTGTCTTCTAATGAGATGCTGACATGTGGGACCCAGCAGCGTGACCAAATGGTAGATTCATCGAGCAACGCTATCTAGTTAGGAACAGGGTAGCGCTAGAGAAGGAAAAAATTCAATCATATACACACAATTCTTCTAATGAGATGCTAACATATGGGACCCACCAGCCTGAATAAACGGCTGATGCAACGAGCAACGCTATCAAGTTAATACGGGGGCACGACCGAGGGAAAAACAATCATACACATGTTTCTTCTAATAAGAGTATGACACGTGGGGCCTAGCTGCGTGATTATGCATCTGGCAGCGCTATCAGGTATCAAGTTCGGAATAGGGTAGCGCGACCAAGGGAAAAAATTCCATCATACACATGTTTCTTCTAATGAGAGGATGACAGGTGGGCCCAGATGCGTGATTAAACGACAGCGCAATAAAGTTCAAAACAGGGTAGCGGGAGCGAAGGAAAAAATTCCATCATACACACGATTCTTGTAATAAGAGGCTGACATGTGGGACCCATCATCGTGATTAACGACAGATAGATCGAGCAACGTTATCTAGTTCATATCAGGAAGGCACAAGCCAAGGAAAATATCCATCATGCACACATTTTTTCTAGTGTGAGAATGACACGTGGGACCCAGCAGCCTGATTAAACGGCAGATGCATCAAGCTATGCTATCAAGTTCGGTACATGGAAGGAAAAAATTCCATCATACACACGGTTCCTCTAATGTGAGGCAGACATGCGGGGCCAGCATCCTGACTAAACGGAAGAGGCATCGAACGACGTTATCAAGTTCAAATCAGGGAGGCATGACCTAAAAATTTGGTCCGCTAGAGTCACTAACATCCAGGACCCACACGCAAAAAAATACTCTGGCGAGTCAACATCTCGCGAGGAAGCGGAAATCTTACTTCAGCCACGCGCCCGACGAGCTTCCTCCATGATTTTAGCGGTTTTGTCGTAGTAGAGGGGCGCTAAACCGGAAAAAAAGTTTTGCATTGGCCATGGTCGAGTCTAGATTTTCGTCGCGAAAGAGGCGCCTTCTACGATGACCGATGGTCCAGTTGTTGCGGAAGGAAACATTTCTTGTAGTGATTGTGTAGTTCATTCATGGTTTGCGTTCCTCCTCTACAAGTTCAGATATGATGCCATTATAATTTCTATCTGGTTCATTCTTAGGTACGACAGTAATGGCATGTCATTGTGTAGCTCACCGCAAATTCTGAGTCAACCAACGTCTCTTGCTTTTTAGGATATACAACTGCTTCCATATATATTTGTTGAAATGACCTAGCTAGTTTATATTTGTTGAAATTCTAAGAAACACTTTGTTTGATATCTCATTTCGTTGTAGGCACACTTGTCTAATGCTTGCCTGTCCTGTTCTAAAGGTTCACAAGCGACGCTATTATATTTCGTATCTAGTTCTGGTTCGTGCTAAGCAACGACATAACTATCCTCTACTGTATAGTTCATTTGTGGTTTGCATTTCTGCTCTATAAGTTCTCGCATGATGTCATTATAATTTTTGTCTCGTTCATTCTTATCTACATAATTGCATGTCATTGTTTGGTTTATTCTTCTATATATATATTTGTTGATATGACTTGGCTAGTTTATATTTGCTGAAATTCTAAACCACACACATTGTTATATTTCTCGTTTCACGGTAGGCACACTTGTTTAATGCTTGTTTGTCATGTTTGTTTGACGTGATGGTCAATATATTTGAACCATTGACCAATAGTAAACTCTATTTCATATCTCCTGTCGTATCATTTAAATTAGTAGTTTGCCTTGTTTGTGTTGGAGATATGCCCAAGAGGCAATAATAAAATGGTAACTATCATATCTTTATGTTTGTGATAAATGTTAACATCACATGCTATAACTGTATTAACCGGAAACATTAATACTTGTGTGTTTTGTAAACATAAAAGAGTCCCCAGTAAAGCCTCTTGTTAGACTAGCTTGTTGGTTAATAAATGATCATGGTTTCCTGATCATGGACATTGGATGTTATTAATAACAAGGTCATATCATTAGGAGAATGATGTGATGGATACACTCCTATAGTTAAGCGTAGCATAAGATCAAGTCATTTAAAAGTCCGTTTGCTATTTGCTTTCAAATACATAGTAACCTAATACCTTCAACCATGAGATCATGTTAATCACCATCACCGGATGGGTACTTTGATGACATCAAACACCACTTTGTAACTGGGTGGTTATAAAGGTGGCATTGAGTATTCTGAAAGTATGTGTTGAGGCACATGGATCAAGAGTGGGATTTGTCCATCCATATGACGGATAGATATACTCTGGGCCCTCTCGGTGGAATGTAATCCAAATGGATTGCAAGCATGTGACTAGATCACAAGGGATCACCTATCACAGAACGAGTAAAGAGTACTTATCGGTAATGAGGTTGAACTAGGTATGCAGAGATACCAACGATCAAACCACGGATAAGTAAAGTATCGCGACACAAAGGGAAAATTGGTATCATATGCAAATGGTTCATTCGATCACGAAGTCATTGTTGAAATATGTGGGATCCATATGAATTTCCAGATTCCTCTATTGGTTATTTATCGGAGAAGTGTCTCGGTCATGTCTGCATAATTCATGAACCGTAGGGAGACACACTTAAGGATTCAATGTTGTTTAGTAGATATGGAATGTGAGTTGGAGACCGAATGTTATTCGGAGTCTCGTATTGGGTCCGAGATATCACGAGGAGATCTGGAATGGTCCATAGAATAAGATTCATATAAGGAAAGTCCTATTCCGGGGTTCGAAAATGTTTTCGGTGTTTTTATCGGAAACTTCTAGAAGGTTCTGGAAGTTCCACCACCCTGGGGGGATGGGTACTTCGAATGTGCCATGACAATGTGAAATGGTTGCATCATACCCTAGGTCACTTGGCTGGGCAATGGGAAGAGAGAAATCAAACTCTAGTTTGAATAGTCAAACTCCAATTTGAAAAGTCAAATCCCAACATTGAAAGCCTAGTGGAGGGAGGAAAGGAAACCTAGAAGGGAGAGATTTCCCCTCCCTCCCTTGCCGCCGGCCAACCGTTGGGGGAGGACTCCCCTCCCCTAGCCTCCCCTCCCACCTATAAAAGGAGGGGGTGTGGTGCCCCCTTGGCCTCACCCAAAAACCCTAGGCCGTTGTCCCTTGCCCAAGGATGTCGGCGCCCTAGCCCTCTCCAAGTCACCGCCGACTATCTTGAACCCTAGTCGCCGGCTGCCCTCCTCCCCTCGGCATCTAAACCCTATCCACCGAGGTCCTCTCTAATCCAACATACCCGCTCTAGCTTAGGTGAAGCCCTGCGGGATCTACTCCTCCACCTCCACCACCACACCGTCGTGCATTTGGAATCGCGAGGAGAGATCTACAACCTTCGTTGACTGCTGGAACAAGGGAGAGGAAGGTCTTCATCGAGTACCATACGTGTGACCGACTGCGGAAGCGCTACCGGAACAAGGCGCCGGAAGGATCGTCTACACGATTTTGAGATTGGCAAGTGAACGACTACATCAACCATGAGAATACGATCTCGTTAAACACTTTGGATCTACGAGGGTTAGTACTCTACATACTCGTGGCACCGATCTCGTAGATTAGGTCTTGGCTTGTGTGTGTTCATGCGATAGAATTTTTTTGTTTTCCATGCTACGAACCCCTGCAGTTTGATGTATTAACTTGTTATTACTTAGTTTGAGACTGAAATTATTGCTATACCACCAAAGAGTTGGCTGCAAGATCATGTCTCAAGGTTGTTTTCCCAATGTAGATGTCACAGTCAAAAGGAAGATGCAGGGGATAGATGGATAAAGTAAATTGAGGACTGCTATCAACTCCATTATCAACTAAAATGCCAAAATTTCTCTCCCTTGAGTTGATAATATGTAATAATTTCAAGTATTTTTCATTTGATGTAATATCTAGATAAATCGCATATGCCGTGTAGGCATTTAGTTGGCACCGTCCACACATAGCGATAGGCGGTACGATACATGTGCTAGCCAGGTCGATTAGGGTAAAGTATCGTTCTTTGTATTCGTCTGTCTTGTATTTGGCCAACGATGAACAGTAAAAAATTCTCACAAGTTGTACACCTATAATGATATCGGAATGGGCTTCAGAAATGCAAAAACTATAAAAGACTACGAAAGTAACGGAGCCGGCCCACAGACGTGCTTAGTAACAGTACCATAATAGTGACATTTCCGAAACAGTAACAGGCCATAACAGTGACAGGACGAAACAGTAACATGCTGAAATAGTAACCGACCAAAACAGTAACATGCCGAAACAGTAAAAGGCAGAAACAATAATAGCCGAAAACAGTAATGGAGCAGAACAGTAAATCGCTAGAACCTTAAATGGACAAAACAGTAACGGACTAGAACAGTAGCAAGCCAGGACAGAAAAAGGTCAGAATCGTACCAGGCCAGAACAGTAACATATCGAATTTGCACCAGTCCAGAACAGTAACAGGCCGAGAAACTACCATGCCAGAACAGTAACAATACATAATATGAGTAGGCCGTTTATGGGATTGAATGGTAACGGGCCTAGAAGTTTATGGGCCACGGTGACTTACATAAATGGGCCCATTTCAAATAGTACAGGGCGGAACAGTAACAGGCCCGATAGTTTACATGCCTTACATTTGGGCCCATTTAAAACAGTGTAGGTCAAAATAGTAATGGACCAGACGGGTTGTAGCGGGCAGCACTAGTGGGCCCATTTATAACAGTGTAGTATGAAATAGTAACGAGCCATGATACAATTGGGATCTCTTAACTGGTCGTCCCACTTAATAATTATCAGGCATTGGCTCCGCCTAGCTTTTACCACGGTTTCATTGACAGTTAACATTGCTAACTGATCGTTAACAGCGTTCGCCATGTGGCAGTTTGCATAACGTTAGACTTTTTGTGGCTGAAGGGTGCGATCTGCCACTGTCGAAAAAACATTGGTAGATTTATTTGTGACAAGGCTTCTATCACGAAGGGCATCCGTCGTAAAAGGCTTTTCAACCACGAAAAACGAGCCTTTAACCACGAAAATCGTACAATTTAAAAGGACATTTTTCTTGTAGTAAATGTTCATTTTGACTTTGGCTCTTTTATGCACGATCAAGAACTTAAAGTTGATGAGTCTAACTTCATTGATTGGTACCAATGCCTGAGAGATATCCCTATTAGTAATGACTTTCTCTACGTGATACAAGAACCTCCAGGAAATTTTCCCAAGGACTCCACGAGTGAGGACGATGATGATTATCGTACTCGCTGTGACATTTTCATAATAGTCCAATGCGCCATGCTTTATTCCATGGAGTATAAGTCGCGTTCGTGGTTTTTTCAACACCAGCGCATATGAGATGGTAGATGAACTTAAGGAGCTATTTATTTCACAAGTCAGAGTTATGGAGTATATGAGTATCTGGACAAGTTTCTTTCAACTAAGATGGAATAAAATACTTTCTTCAAGAGTCACTTGGCAATCATCTATGGGATTCATGGGCAACATTTGTATGATTTGGGCTACTGGATGATAGATAAATTTGTATTCGCTTTCTCCCACGTACAAAGATTCTGTCTTAGGCTATGTCATGCGAGGATATTTTTTCACCTTTCATGAATTGTTGCTGAGTTGAGTAGAACCAATTGCAGGGGAAGTGATCGAACGGAAATGTATATTTGATATACGTATTATAAATGTTTTCCTTACAAACACTTATTGTAGTTTACTAAGTATTTGATAATTGTTCTATTTTTATGAAAACATGACCTACTGCTTGAGAGTTGATTGGAAGATATGAGGTGACAAGAGCGTGTTTATGGCAAGCACGATGGTTGATGTCCGATGACACTCTCCCTCTACATCTATCATTTGTATTAATGGATTTGAACGAATTTTTGTAATTGTTATGAGTGTGAACTTTATTAGTGTGTCTTGCAGCTCGCGAGACAGTTATTCATATGAGTTAGCGACAATACAGTTGTTCTATTTTTATGAATAATATCTTTTATGGTCACATTTTGGTTATGAATGAGTTATTCTTATCTCAATATCAATGTTAGTAGTTTGAGCATTTATAAAACATTAAAAATGCCTATAGATATCCAAGCTTGATAATGATATCATGTTTGAATGACACTACCGTCTAAGTCATGTTGGTGTTATGTGCATGTAATAGATTCATTCTGATGAACCATGAAGTCTTTAAATACTTGATATTTTGACACATGCAAACAATGCCTCGTTAGGCAATATGATTAAAACTCCGTGTTCTGGTAAAACATGATATGCGCTAAATTGTTGAATATCATACATGATGATGTATTATGTTTCAACAAGTAGTGGATATTATCATTATTTTGTAAACTTCATTATGGATATAAATAAATATGTGTATTTACTAAATGAAACACGAGTATGAAATCATTTGACATATGATCAAAGAAGGGTATTAAATTAACAAGAATACCAAGTATCCGTGATTTGATCGAAGTGACAAGTATTTGAGTTATTTTTTTTGCATACACACTTGTGAAAGATGTTCCACAAATTATGATGTTTGGGAAACTTCAATGTGTTGATATGTCTAAGCATTATAATCGTACTCTATTGGATACTGTATGGTCTAAATTATCTTCTATCGAGTTACCATTGTTATTTAGAGTTATTAGTTAAAATGACAAACACTCACTTTAATATAGGGAACCATCTAAGTTCGTGGAAACAACACAATATGAGTTATAGCAAGATGTGGTTTCTAGAAATTTTGAGTTATGTGATAATTCAAAATTATAACGAATGAGTAGGTTTTTGTAGTATATTCATTGGAAACTATGGATACATCTTCCACAACTAAAACCAAAAGTCCAAAGCTAGTGTTTCTAAGCTTGGTACTTTATCAAGAAGGATTTTTTTTATAAAGGTGTTGGTGGAATAAAGTAAAAGCTCAAACAAGGTCGTTGACCTTACTTTCGAAAGTCGAATAGTACAACAGAAACAAAACTCTACAGATAAAGGAGAAGCTAATGATAATGATCATGGCTCTTCAATTAAATTTTTTACTAAAGTAAGTAGTGAAATGGATCGTATGGGCACATACAGGGGGGGTGAATAGGTGCTAACCAATTTTTAATACTTTTTCAATTTTAGGCTTGACAAAAAATACATTCTCTAGATATGCAACTACGAGAATTTCCCTATATGCAACCCAAACTACTAAGCACGTAAAGAGAGGAACGAAGAAACCGTAGTGGAGCACACAGAGACACAGGGATTTGTTTTACCGCAGTTCCTTCCTTGTTAAGGGAAGTACATCTGCGTTGGAGGGGTGGGCGGTTCTAAGAACACCACACCACAATAGGCCTCACCCTATTCTCCGATGGATCTCGCCACGAGAGGCCTGATCCACCTTCTCCACTATTGGATCCCTTCGAGGCGGGAACCGGTGCCTTTTACAACACTATCGGGGCACACACCCACAACCAAATTGGGGGCTCCTGAGATGACAACAAGTAGATCGGTGGTTCTCAAAATGAATGGAGAGGAGATGAAGCGCTTGATTGCTGATGATGAAGATTGAGTTCTCCTCCTTCGATTCCCCAAGGGACGGGGCCTTTGGGTGGATCTAGGTGGAGCTCTCTTGGATGAAGATTGCAGATCTGATCTTGTCTTTTTCGAATGAATCAAGAGATCTGGCAGGAGGGGAAGGCTGGCTTAAATACCCCTCCCCAGGTCTGGCCGTTGAGCAACTATGGGGGCGGATTATACGCCCCCCACTAGGGGCGTATTATCCGCCCCCTGGGGAAACTACGCCCCAAGGGCGGATTTTCCGGGGGAAACTCCGCCCCCTCTCTAGGGCTGGCGCCTGCGTGACTTGGTGAAGATCATGGGGGGCGGATAATCCGGGGCCCTCCTGGGGCGGATTATCCGGCTAGGCCAGAAAGTCCGGCCAACACTCCGCCCCCTCTCTGGGGCTTGCGCCTTGGCGGTGAGCAAGGGGGGCGGACTATCCCCCCCCCCTGAGGGGCGGATTATCCGGCGGGGCCAAAAAATCCGGCCAAAACTCCGCCCCCCTTTTGGGGCTTGCGCCTGCTATGGAAGACCCCCAAAGGCAGATACTTTTCCCTTTTTCTCAGAAAGAGCTGCAACACTTCAACACACATTAAAACACTCCTTGATATTGTTATCTAACACACAAAACACTAGGGATTAAAAAATGTTCTTTCAATCTCCCCCTTTTTGGTGTTAGATGACAATACTAGGATTTGCAATGAAACCGGCTAACGCCACCTTAAAAAGAAAGGCGCTCCCCTAGATGTGTGCATATTTAACATTTGCATTTGAATACAAATACTCACACTAGAGAGAACACAACTTCCATAGCAAAGATAATTGAAACAAGGTGGGTTGGGAAACAAGGTCATACCACCGGGATGTGATTATAGCCAAGAATATAATTAGCTTGATAGCCTCCAAGCACATCCCAACAATACCAACAATATTGATGCATACATTAGATAGGCCCATGATTCCATATGCCATCAAATATGCTCCATAGATAAATCCAGAATTCCATGAGATCCACAATAGATAAATCCAGAATTCCATGAATACCACACATAGTACCAAACATAGTGGGGCATGACACAGTCTTACATAATCAAACACAAATAGCAAATAAGTTCACGCTAAAAAGGCACAAGCAAGCAAATAAAACGACTGAAAGATAGATGCTTGCGCCCGACCCTTGCAAATCCACGAGACCTAATAGAACTACTTCTCCCCCTTTGGCATCGAAATGCCAAAAAGGAAAAAGAGCGATGCTAACGCCCCTGAAGATCACTCCTCCTCATCCTCGTCGTAGTCATTCCCGTCCCCTTCCTCTTCATCATACTCATCGTCATCGTCATCAGCTGGAGGAGTGGGTGCCCTCGGTGGTGGAAGAAAGAGGCAACTCTCGAGCTCACCATAGTTGATCCCTGAAGTGTTCCACTGAGCATACGGATCCGTAGCAGTGGGAGGAGGCGGATGGCCCGTGGCACCTGAGACATGGTGAAGAATAAGCTGCTGAGTGTGTGCTCTCTCATGATCCCTGCGGTACGTCTCATATTGGCCCTTGTGAGTGTCAATGCCCATGCAAAGAATGTGCCACTGGAACCAAGTGAGCTGCTTAACCTCGCGTGCCATTGGGGACACCGCGGAACGACGACCACTAGCCCGTGCATCATGCATGAAGGACTCCGGGGCAGTGGAAGGGTGATGGGTCTTCTGAGCCTTGTTGTAGATTTTCTTGGGCTTGTGAACTCCTTCCAAAGCAGTGCCAAAGTCCTCATGGGGAAACATATGATTGATTAGTGTCATAATGAAAGGAGCATAAGTAATAGAGAGCATGTTGATCATAGCATCTGTCATCTCATGATAAATGTAATCCATGACATCCAGTTTGTAACATGTGGCTGATCCAGAGTTAGTAGCACACTCGTGAGCAAAAGCAAGGAGAGGAACCAGGTGGCCACGGATCTTTTCATTGTTGCCACCACTAGGAGCGATGCAGTCCCTAAATATGCCAACAAGGGAGGCATACAAGGGAGAGAGTCCAGCGAAAGTACCAGCAATACCATCAGAAGTAAGGCAAGGGGCGAGCACAGTGTCCTTGGATGGCTTCAGTGGAGAAATGATGCGGTGGCCAGAGGGAGTGTCATGACCATGGAATGCATAACCAAGAACCTTCCCAAAGGTGCGAAAATCCTACTAAATCATTGTGGTCCCGGTCATCCACTTCATAGTGCGGCACTCATCACCGCAAATCACAAGTGTCGAGAAAAACTGCCGCACCACGGAAGATGTCATAGTTGCATTGAATGGTCATAAGGTGGTGGAGCCCCATCTTGTTGGTCACATCCAATTCCTCAAGGAGCCTTGCCTTGGATTGAGCCTCAATCAAGTTGATGGGGTGCATGGGGAGAATCCTGAGGGTGGCATACACATCATCATGAATAGCCCGAAAGTGGGCATTCCAAAACATAGATTCCTCGGGGGGACCATCACTGTCATCCTCATCATAGTAATCCGTCTGGCGAATGGTGGCATACTGAATATTGTCCATATTCTTGTAATTGGGCCGAGACTATTTGACCTTGCGAGATGCGGTCCTCTTAGGTTTCCTTCCTACCTCTGCCATCCGTGCAGCCTCTCTTGCTGCCCTGCTGACCTTGGTTTCGTCAATGAACTTCCCTTCTACAGTGGGCTTGAGATAACGGGCACGGGAACGACGGGAGAAGGTCTTGGTCGGCTTGGAACCACCTGTGAAAAGCATGAGAGGGATAGCATGGAGATGAGCATACACATAAGTCCAGGAGAAAAACAATAGAAAGAGTAGCAAAGCAATCCATAAACCAATGATGTGCATTGCAGGAGTCAGGACCAAACCAGACCAGAGTTCAATCTCCAGGCCAGATTATCCGGCCCTGGCAGGGGCGGATAATCCGCCCCCCGCAGAAATTTTCTGGATTGGCCCATATCTACCATGGCAAAACAGATCGGGCACTAGGGTTGCAATTCTACTGATTCTAGCATGTAAGGAACAACACCAAGGATCTTCTACAACGAGATTTCCACCATATAAAATGCATACCATACAAAAGGAGAGAGATGAGGGAGTTACCCTCACTCATTGGAGGAAAATCGCGGAGGAGAAGATACCCGGAGGCAAGGTGAAGAAGATCCGGGGAGAGCCCGGAGAATCCGATGATCAAATCGACTCTGGGAGGGGGAGGATGCTCCAGCGGCGGCTGGGGGATGAGGGAGGGTTGGGGGATGATTGGCTGCTCTATTTGAGCCTGCCCTCCCCGACCCTGCCTTTAACAGGCAGATTCCGCCCGGGGCGGATAATCCGCCCCCACTTAGGGCGGAAAGTCGCCCCCCCCTCTGAAAATTCTGTTAATTACAGATTTAGGCCGGAGCAACCTAGCAAAACCCCTCAATGGTGTTTTAGAGGACTTGTGTGCAAGAATAGATGGTTCAAGGAGGGAAAGAAAGGCTTGGGTTGAGAGCATCAAACTGAGATGGTACTACACACCCAAATTTGAAAGAATCAAATCAAACAAAAGCCAAAATTGAGTGTTTTCCATAAGAACAAGATATATGCAAGAAAATCCAAAGAGACCCGTGAGAAACCAACTCTTCTATAGGAAGAGGGCGGTGGCCGAAGCCACCATGTTGGAGCGCATGGCATGACACCGCGAAGATGTATCTTGAGTTCAAAACCAATGCTCATCGATGACCCACATATCACAAAATGATATTAAGGGAAGTGATTTTACTTGCTTTTGGCATTATGGGGGGAGGGTTGGCCCAATCAATTAGGACCACACTCCCCCTATGTCTATGCCCGCATATAAACCAAATACATGAATAAGATCAAGTGAGTGTGCAAGGGTAGTCAAGCCAAGCTCCTTGAATCTATGATATTTAGCTCATTCCTCAAATAACAAAATCTTGCTTCATCAAGAGGCTTCGTGAAAATATCAGCAAGTTGGTTCTTCGTGATCACAAAGGATAGGGCAATATCACCACGAGCAACATGATCCCGAATAAAGTGGTTGCGAATCTCTATATGTTTTGTTCTTGTATGCTGCACGGGATTGTAAGCAATTTTGATAGCACTTTCATTGTCACATAATAGAGGCACTTTGTCGCAATTGACACCATATTCCTTTAAAGTTTTCCTCATCCATAACAATTGTGTACAAGCACTTGCAGCAGCAACATATTTAGCTTCGGCGGTTGAGACTGAAATACAATTTTGTTTCTTTTGAAGACCAACACACTAGAGACCTGCCCAAGAATTGACATGCACCAGAGGTTGATTTCCTATCATCTTTGTCACCAGCCCAATATGAATCAGTGTAACCACATAGAGAGAAACTTGAACCCTTGGGATACCATAACCCAAAATTTGGGGAATGAACCAAATATCGGAAGATTCGTTTGACCGCCACTAAGTGGCTTTCTTTAGGAGCGTCTTGGTACCTTGCACACACTCCTACACTTAACACGATATCAGGCCTAGATGCGCAAAGGTAAAGGAGAGAGCCGATCATGGATCGGTATACCTTTTGATCCACATCTTTACCCTTGGGATTGAGCTCAAGATGACACTTTTTTTGCATTGGAGTAGCAACGCCATTGAGATCCGTCATCTTGAACCTTTTGAGCGTGTCTTGGATGTACTTATCTTGATTAATAATGGTTCCCTCTCTAAGTTGTTTGATCTCAAATCCAAGAAAGAACCTCAGCTCACCCATCATGGACATCTCAAACCTGTCAGTCATAAGCTTTGAAAATTCATCGTTATAAGCTTGGTTAGTAGAGCCAAAATAATGTCATCTACATAAAGTTGGCATACAAAAAGCTCCCCATTAACCTTCTTAGTAAAAAGAGTGGGATCTATTTGCCCAACTTCGAATCCACGGTCTAGCAAAAGCTCTTTAAGGTGCTCATACCACGCACGTGGGGCTTGTTTAAGGCCATAGAGCGCCTTATCGAGTTTGTAGACATGGTTCGGAAATTTGGGGTCCTCAAAACCTGGGGGCTGCTTGACGTATACTAACTCATGGAGAGGACCATTAAGAAACGCACTCTTAACATCCATTTGCTGTAATTTAAAGTTATGATGGGCAACATAGGCAAGAAGGATACGGATGGACTCAAGACGAGCCACAGGAGCATAAGTCTCGCCAAAATCAATTCCTTCCACTTGAGAGAATCCTTGAGCCATGAGTCGTGCTTTATTCCTCACAACAATTCCATTTTCATCTTGTTTGTTCTTGAAGATCCACTTGGTACCGATAACATTGCGGCAGTCCTCGGGTTTCTCTATGAGCTTCCAAACTTTGTTGCGTTCGAAGTTATTTAATTCTTCATGCATTGCAACAACCCAATCGGGGTATTCAAGAGCATCAAAGACCTTCTTCGGTTTAACCATGGAAATGTGAGCTTGATGATCATAGAAGCTTGCAAGTTCTCTTCTAGTAGATACCCTTCTTCGTAGATCACCAACAACCTTGTCAAGAGTGTGACCCCTTAGTTCAAGGTTCCGATCAGCACGAGCCTTGCGACGAGCCTCAATGTCCTTATTGTTTCTAGAAGGAGTTGATTCAGTATTTGTATCCTTGTCTTGATCACCGCCTTACCCTTGATCTTGATCTGAGTTAACACCAGGAGGTTGCTGCAAAGCTTGTTCTTCAGGGCCGGATAATCCACCCCTTGGAGGGGCCGGACTATCTGGCCTGGGAGATCAAACACTAGTGGCTTCTTCCTGAGCATGCCTGACAGGACTTCGAGAAACAGAGCTGGATAATCCGCCCTCGGGGGCCGGAGAATCTGGCCTGGGAGTTTCTTGGTTGATGACTTCTCCTCCGGATCCCCTGGAATGAGTTGGAGTGCCAGGGGCGGATTGTCCGCCCCTTGGAGGGGGCGGATAGTCCGGCCTGGGACTACCAACTTGTCCAGGAGACAGATGATTTTCAACAGGTTGCGGTGTTGGTGCAGAGTTTTCTCCAACAGTAGGAGCTTGTTGATCTTGTGTAGATGAGGGCTCCACATGAGTGGAGCATTGTCCTTACCGATCCGCCACAAGGGGTTCCTCAATGGGGAGGAAAAATCCCACGCCCATTCTTCTTATGCATCTTGGGGTATTTCAACATTTGCATCACAAACATCAACTTGCCCTACAAAGGAGCTGATATTTTCATCGAACTCCACACTACAAGATTCTACAACAATCCCAGTGAGCTTGTTGTAGACTTTGTAAGTGTGGGATTCGGCACCGTAACCAACAAAAATACCTTCTAAATCCTTGGACTCAAATTTAGACAAGCGGACACCTTTAATAAGAAAGAAACACTTACACCCGAACACCCTGAAGTATGAGATGTTGGGCTTGTTACCGGTAAGTATTTCATATGGAGTCTTGTCCAAAATCTTTCGGAGGTAGAGCCGGTTTGATGAGTGACACGCAGTGGATATGGCTTCAGCCCAAAAATTGTATGGAGACATGAATTCAGCCAACATTGATCTTGCCATATCCATCAAAGTCAGGTTCTTCCTCTCGGCTACACCATTTTTTTGAGGGGTGTACGCAGCGAAATATTGATGTCTAATCCCCTCTTCTCTAAGAAACTCATTCAAAGTGTAGTTCTTGAATTCGGAGCCGTTGTCACTTCTTATTGCCAAGATAGGGACATTGTGTTGATGTTGAACTTCGTTGGCAAAGTCAATGACAGTTTGTTGAGTCTCACTCTTTAGTTTGAGGAAATAGACCCATGTATATCTTGAGTAATCATCGACAAAGACCAAGCAATATTTCTTCCCACCAAGACTTGCATGAGAAGGAGGACCAAATAAATCCACATGAAGTAATATCCAAGATCCTCTTTGAAGACACAATAGTCTTCCTCTTGTGGGGAGAATCGTGCATTTTGCCTTCAACACAAGCCCTGCAAACACGATCTATGGCAAAGGAGACATTGTCTTTTAGTCCAAGGATGTGGCCACCCTTGTGGAGACTTTGCAAAGTTCTCATGTTGACATGGGCTAAAAGGCGATGCCATAGCCAGCCCACGTCGGCCTTTCCGAATACACACATCGGACCCGAAGTGGTTTCCCCCGAAAAGTCCACCACATACAGGTCATTTTCGACGTATCCAACGAAAGCAACCTTTAGAGACTTGCTCCACAAGAGTACCACCAAATCATCATCGATAAAAATAGCAAAACCCATCTTTCCAAGGGCACGAACAGAAAGAAGATTGTAACCGAGGGTCTCAACAAGCATGACGTCCACGAGAGAGATATCGTGAGCAACCACAACTTTGCCAAGACCCAATACCTGAGATTTAGACTTATCACCATAGGAGACTGTGATATTATCATGATTTGGACGCATCTCCATGATGATCTCCGTGATGATCTCCTTGCTTCCGGTCATATGACTAGTGCAGCCACTATCCAGCACCCATTTCGACCCACCGGAAGCATAGCCCTGCAAGAGAATTACTTCTTGGTTTTAGGTACCGATTTTTCAATGGGTCCTTTCATGTTAGTAACAAGGGTCTTTGGGACCCAAATAGACCAAGAAATATATTCATCAAGGGGACCGACATAATAAGCATAAACATCGCCATAATGATCACAAAAGAGTTCATAGTTTGGATTGTGAGACCCTGCAAAACCAATATTGTTAGTCTTGTCTTTTGTGACATTCTTCTCAGCGGTGCTTGTCTTTGATTGCACATTCTTGGTCTTGTTCTTCTTGTTTTTCTTTTTCTTGGACTTGGTGACATACCCAAGTCCATCTTTACCATGATTTGACCTTTTCTTTCCAAGAACTTCATCAAGCACACTCTTATCCTTGGGAGTGATGTCCTTGACCACTTCTTTTTCCACACTAGCATTAGCATTTTCCTTGTGACTATATGTTGAGTTGGATGAGCTAGGAGCATCATATTTGGCCAATCGACTTTGAAGCTGATCATGTGACTCATTGAGAATAGAGAACTCGTTTTTCAACGCCTTGTGAGCATTGTCAAGTTTCTCCAATTCCTCGGAGAGTCTATCATGAGCAGCCCCAAAGTCAATCTTTTCCTTCTTTAACTTGTTTGCTTTGGTGAGTGCATTGTCACGTTCCTTAACAAGTTTAGTCACAATTTCTTCATGTGACTCTTCAATAGACTCAAGCCTCTCTTCAAGAGAGACCCGAGCCTCTTCTTCTTCAAGAGCATTTTTTAAGGATGCAATTTCCATTGCATCCTCCCTTTTAATTCTGCCCTTTTCTTCGAGGAGAGCTTTGTTTTGGGCCAACTGATCCATAAGAGCTTCACAACGAACTTTGTGCTCACCTTGCAAGTTAGTATAGAAATAATCCAAAGCAATAATCTCTTCTTTAACCTTAAGACTAGTAGGATCATCCATGTCAATCATAGCCTTAGGAAAATAAGAGTTAGAAGAAGTTACCTCGGAGCTTCTTGCCATGAGAAAAGTAGCATTCTTGTTGATGATGTTTTCGTTCGGAGATTCGAAGAGAGATGTTGAAGGAGACATGGTGGCTATAGCATCCACCTCTTGAGAGCTATCGTCTTCGTCCTCATCTTCACTTCCCGATGAATATTCTTCTTGAGCCACTAGAACAATCTTTGGTTGCTTCTTGAAGGGAGCATTCTTCTTTACAAACTGTTTCTTGCGTGGAGCCTTTGACTTGTCCTTGAAAATAAGTCTTCCTCCATTATCTTCCCTACTTTGATATGGACATTCAACTACAAAGTGCAGCCGATCACCACAGTTGAAACATGTTCTCAGCTTGGGACCATTTTCTTTTCTTCCATAGGCTCCACTCTTGCGTTCTAGTTCAGCTTTAGCCTTGGCTGGATCTTTCCAAAAGTTTCTAGCATAAAGAGCCAAGTATTGTCCGTGGATCCTTTTTATAACCTCGGGACAGTCCAGACCTTCTATGGCATATTCATCATGATCAATCACACTAGTCTTCAAGGCCACGTTGACCCCCTTTTGCATCCCCATAGCTCGAGCACGAGCATCTTCAGCATTCTTGGCAGCCACTTTGAAAGCGGACATTTCTTGCATTACCTCATTGGATGTCATGAGGTGATAGTTATGCCTACCTTGGAGACTTTTCAAATATGTGGGCTCAAATGGCATAAGAGCACTGACATACTTGCGCTTGATCCATGCATCATCAACATGAGTGGCACCATGGTTTCTGAAATTTGTGGCTATTGCCTTAAGCCTCCTATACACGTCTTCATGGTCTTCTCCATCCAACATATAGAATCCTTCAGCTTAGTTGCTCAATGCATCATATCTATTCCTTTTCATACTTTCATTTCCGATGAAGAGCTCGGTGAGAGCATCCCAAGCTTCCTTAGTTGTACTAAGATGCTGAATGCGTGGCATATCTTTGTCACCCACACCAAGCTGTATCATGTGTAGAGCTGTAGCGTTGAGTTGGCTATCGACAACTTCTCTTCTTGTAAGATTGTTGGGTTTTCCAACATGAATACCATTTTCGATGATCTTCCACAAATCTATGGAGGAACTGCACACATGAGATTTAATCAAAAATTGTCATTGAGTAAAAGTAGATGCTGAAAGTTTGGGTGGATCACCCCTATTATGTATATCTGGGTGAGGGATAGGTGGATCAGGGGAATACACATGAGAAACCTCATTGTATCCATCCTTACTGATATCCTTTTTCGAGGAGGAGCTCTTGCTAGTGTCATCACCAACCACTTCGTTATCTTTGGAAACAGTTTTACCCGTTTCCTTGGATTACGGAGTGGTATCCTCAGAGTTAGATGGAGGTGATGCTGCGGATGTGGAGAGACGCATTATCAATTGACGCATCTCTTCCATCTTAGCCTCCATTGAACTCAACAAGGTTGTTTCCAACGTCTTGAGATCGTTCATGGTGACTACCTCCGGAGCATCACTCCCATCTACCTTGGAACCCATACTTCTCTTAGGCGGTTAAGCCCGAAATAAGAGCCGGGGCTCTGATACCAATTGAAATGGATCGTCTGGGCACCTAGAGGAGGGGTGAATAGGTGCTAACCAATTTTTAATACTGTTGGGGAGGTGACCCCGGATAGGGTAAGGACGGGGAAAGATGAAAGGAAGTTCCCCGTCTAGTTTCCGAGTTACAGTCTAAATCGGCCGAATCCTATAAAGGTCGGCCGAGGTATGCAAGAGCAGGACCCTTATAAGAAGAGCAAGGCGTTACCCGGCCGAGATACTGTGTAAGTCGGCCGGGTCAGCCCGAATAATCTGAATGCAGGTGAAGGCCAAGCCGAGTTAAGCGAGACAGGGCCAAATGATATGAAGCTTGCGGGAGAAGGAGATGCCTATAGTCAAACTCTAGTCACAGGCTAGGAAGAATCTAAGTAGAGCCAAGCACAAAGGACAAGGCGCAGAGCGACAGAAGGGCAGAAGGAGGTCATGGAGGTGACAGTCCTGAAGCCCGAGGCGTGCAGGTGGGGTCCTCTGGAACCTTGCCGTCATTAGAAGGGCGACACGGAAAGGAGGTCGCCGAGTTACTATATTGGGACAAGCATATTCCTCGAATATGCTTGCCACGTCAGCCCTAGAGGAGCCTAGGGCTCCCCTTTATAAGGAGAGGCTTGGACTCTGAGAAGGGCATCGACTCATTTGGGACCGTTAGGCTGGTAAAGTTCTTCTTCTCCACTTGTATACAGCTCAAGGAGCACTTGTAGCCCAAGAAAGGAGAAATAAAGATCTTTACGTTAGTCTTCTCTGTGTAGAATCAACTACATCTTCCCTCCCCAGATCCCTCCAGCATCCATTGGCCCCATACTTTAGACTACCCATGGCATGTGCCGTGCCACCACCACGACAGTTGGTGCCCACCGTGGGGCCAGCAGCAGTGCTAGCTGGAGTCATGATCCGGACGGGAAACTTCATCCACACTGGCGAGCGCGTTGTCTCTGGCTTAGTCCGGAGATTTGATCTCTGTGACTATGTCAGCGACAACGCAGGCAGGTTCAAGGAAATAACTCCTCCGCGCAATGGTGCCTTCATCAACTTGGGCATGCACCAGATCTACGTCGGCGTTGACACCTCCGGCGTTTATCCTCACCAAGTTGTTGTTGCAGGAGAGCCTCCCCTTAGCTCCGCAAACGGTCCGCGCGGAGTGCGCCTCGTCAGCAGCGTCAAGGTGATGGTCGCAGCCGGGGTGCAGGCGGGAACAGCGGGCGCCGGATCAAGCAAAGATCCGACGACGGGTGTGCAGGTGGCCACCAAGCAGGCAGCTCCACAGCCCACCGAGGTAATTCCTTCAGCGGCCAACCCAGCCGAGGTGCAGGAGACGACCCCCAAAGGCACCAAGGGTAAGAGGGCCACCTCTGGAAAGACCAGAAAACATTCTTCAGGCAACTATAGATAATCTGACTACACCTGTAGCGCCGATACTTGATCCGGCTAATGCTCAGGCAGAGTTAGAAGAGACCAGGCAAAAAGTGCTGGAAGAGGCAAAAAAGGTGTCAGCATTGCGGGAGTCCTTAAACAGGACCCTGCGAGAATATGCTAGGGCAAACAAGCTTGACGTCGCCCCCGAGCGGGTTGACGAGTTAAGATTAAGAGGGAAGAACCTCATAGATGATATCAACAAAGAGCATGATGCTCATAAGGCAGAATCAGTTGATCTAGGCTTGCCGAGGTACAGTACCCCGGCAAAGAACCCGAGGGCGGCAAATGCTGCTGCACTAGAGTTAGAAGGATTGACCGGCGAAGCCCAGCAAAAACAGCAAGAAAGAGTGAATAAGATGGTGCGCATTGCGAACCAGCAGAATGAAGAAATGCTCAGGGCAGACCCGGCAAGGCCTGGTGCCTCGCGAATGGTTCATTCGGCTGGTGCAGCACATGCCTTATCTGTGGCAGCAGCATCCTCGCCCGGAAACAATGCGCAGAAAGACAGAGCGGTAACTTCGGGAAAAAGAAATAAGAAAATTGTTCCATATGATCCGGCGATAGTCGGAAAAGCAAATGAAAATAGAGGCAATGGAAGCCGAGGTAACAGTGGCGAGAGAAACCCCGGCCGTGCCGAGAAAGGAAACGGAAGCCGAGGTAATGGAGATGTCGGAAGAGGAGATCTCGAAAGAGGAAATCACGAGAATAATATCCCGGCTGAAGGAAGGAGAGAACCGCCACCCAATCCACAACCAAGACATGAACCTCGGCAGGAAAGAGAGGTGAGACCAGCTCGCCACAATCAGGTGAATGAGAGGTATAATGATGGTTATTCCGAGATGGAATATGCGATTCATGGTGGAATTAACCACTATGGAATGCAGGAGAGAATTCTGTACAGAGATTTGCCGTCAAGTGATGCGAGAGTAAAGCTGGACCGGCTATACCGGTCCGAGTTGTTAGAAGAACAAGGTCCACCAGGACCGGCATGCTTCGGACCACGGATCATGGGCGAGCCGCCAGTGCCGAACTTTCAGCTGGCAAGAGGCACAAAAACATATAATGGGAGCACCAAACCACAGGATTGGTTGATTGATTATGCCACTGCTGTAAAAATAGCTGGCGGAAACTTGCGATGGGCAGTATGATATGTCCCGCAAATGTTGGAAGGACCAGCTAGAGTATGGCTGAATAACCTGCCAGCAGGCAGTATCAACTGTTGGTTGGATTTTGAAGAAATGTTCATTAGCAAATTCACAGTACTTACAAAAGGCCAAACAGGCCGCAGCAGCTAGCCATGTGCAAGCAAAGGCCGAATGAGACAGACAGAGAATTCTTAACTCGGTGGTGTAATCTCAGGAATTCATGCGAGGGAGTTATAGAATCACAGCCGATAGCTTGGTTCGCTCAAGGATGCCGCTATGGCAGTGTATTATGGCAGCGATTGCAAAGAGATATGCCAACCACTTTGGCAGAAACCATCAGTATAGCGGATTCCTATGCATTGGGAGATCCGACACAACCAGAACTAATGTCAGCAGATCATCGGGAACATCAAGACCAATATGCAAGAGATGCGGCCGGGTCATCAAGGCGCAGTGAGTTCAGAGGGGGAAGAAGAGAAGAAAGACCGGATTATAGATATGGCTCAAATCAGGTGGCAGCGGTAGTGCAAGAGCAGCCGAGTCACAGAAACAATCAGCGGCAAAAGAATGGTCCTCAGCAATGGACACCAAGGAATGAAGGGAAAAGACTATGGACACCAGAACAAAAGAAGCAATGGCAGGAAAGGCCGAAGTACACGTTTGAGTCTATGTTAGATCAACCGTGTAAATTTCACACTTCAAACCCGGCCAAGCCGGCCAATCATACGACTCGGCAGTGTGCCTGGATGAAAAATGAAATGGGTAACCCAGCAGGCATGCCAGCAACATCCCACCAGGCACATCAGCAGCATCAGCCACAGTTGACTGGTGCAAATGCACAGCAACTAATGTTACCACCTCCTCCCCCGAGGTTTGATAAATCAGGGTCCGGATGGAAGGATGAACCCAGGAAATAGTGGACGTAATGATTACAGGGAACATCATCAATCATATTGCGTGTTCACGACATAACAACAAGACAGGCAAAGTGTACAGCGCCGGCATATGGAAGTAAATGCAGTTATGCCGGCAGTACCAAGATATGTGCCTTGGTCAGATCAAGAAATAACTTGGAGCGTAAAGGATCACCCCAAAATAATGCTGAATCCGGGGTCGTACGCACTCGTACTAGATCCGACATTTGTCGGACCGAGCATTAAATGTGAAATTTTCAAAAGTACTCATTGACAATGGGAGTAGTATCAATATCATGTATAAAGATACAATGCATAAACTCGGAATATCGCAGAATATGCTGCAATCCACGAGGACCACATTCCATGGGATAGTACCAGGGCTTTCATGCGAACCCATTGGAAAGGTTCGAGTGGATGTGTTATTCGGCACAAGAGATAACTGCAGAGCAGAAAATTTGGAGTTTGAAGTGGTGGATCTAGAGAGTTGTTACCATGCTCTACTCAGACGGCCGGCATTGGCCAAATTCATGAGAAGCTGCCACATAACTTACTTGAAAATGAAGTTACCTAGACCACAAGGGGTGATAACAGTAGCAGGAGATTACAGGAAGTCAATGGAATGTGCTTCAGCCGGATCAAATCTGGCCGAGTCATTGGTAATAGCAAGAGAAAAAAAGAAGAATTCAGGAGGTAGCGGCCCTCGCTCAGTCGGCACAACTGAATATGCCGGCATTGGCCAATCCGCATGGAAGTGTCTCTTTCCAGCCAACTAAAGAAACAAAAAAAGTTCCAGATAGATGAGCAGTTCCCAGAGCGCACCGTCACCATTGGTGTCGGCCTAGATGCTAAATAGGAAAGCGAGCTCACCAACTTCCTCCGTGAGAATTGGGATATCTTTGCATGGTCAACTCAGGATTTGCAAGGTGTGCCGAGGGAGTTGGCTGAGCACTCTCTGAATGTAAGGCCAGGAGAAAGGACGGTGAAGCAACCTCTCCGCCGCTTCGCCGAAGACAGGAGAAAAATAATAGGGGGTGAGATAGCTCGGCTCCTTGCGGCCGGGTTCATCATGGAGGTGCTTTATCCGGATTGGCTATCAAACCCGGTGCTAGTAGAAAAGAAGAAGGATGATCCAAATGTTGCCATTGTATGGCGAATGTGTATTGATTACACGAACCTGAACAAGGCGTGTCCAAAAGATCCTTTTCCTTTACCTAGAATAGACCAAGTCATTGATTCGACCGCTGGTTGTGAACTATTATCATTTGTAGATGCGTATTCTGGTTTTCACCAGATACCGTTAAATCCGACCGATCAAATAAAGACTGCGTTTATTACCCCGTACGGGGCTTATTGGTATCGCACCATGCCATTCGGCCTGCGTAACGCACGGGCAACGTACCAGAGATGTATGCAAAAATGTCTGCATGACCAGATAGGAAAGAATGTACAAGTGTATGTAGATGATGTGGTTATCAAAACCAAAGAAAGCAAAACGCTACTGGATGATATCCGGCAGACTTTCGCGAACCTGAGAAGGTTCCGAATGAAGCTTAACCCAGAAAAATGCACTTTCGGTGTGCCAGCTGGAAAACTACTCGGTTTTCTCGTATCTAGCCGAGGTATAGAGGCCAACCCAACTAAGATAAGAGCAGTAGAGAGGATGGAATTGCCGAGATGTCTAAATGACGTTCAGAAGTTCACAGGTTGCCTGGCCTCGCTTAGCCGATTTGTACGTCGGCTGGGAGAGAAAGTATTACCACTTTATCAACTGATGAAAAAATCTGATAAGTTCATTTGGACACCACAAGCAGACAATGCGTTCCATGAATTGAAAAAGATGTTGGTCACAGCGCCAATCCTGGCTTCTCCATTGTCGAAAGAGCCTATGTTACTTTACATAGCCGCCACGAACAGAGTAGTAAGCGCTGTGATCGTGGTGGAACGAATTGAAGATGATAAATCAGTACAAAGGCCAGTGTATTACCTAAGCGAGGTACTATCAGCCTCAAAACAAAATTACCCACATTATCAGAAGATAGCATATGGGGTATACATGTCAGCAAAGAAACTTAAACATTACTTTGAAGAGCACCCCATCAAAGTGATCTGTGAAGCACCCATAGCCGACATATTGAGCAACAAATATGCAAGTGGCCGAATAGCAAAATGGGAAATTGAATTGTCACCTTATGCTCCGCAATTCGATAGGCAAGATGCAATCAAATATCAGGCTGTGGCTGACTTCTTCATGGATTGGGCCGAGGTACAGTATGAGCCACCATTACCAGACCCGAATTATTAGACGATGCACTTCGACGGTTCCAAACTAAGAAATGGTTTGGGGGCAGGAATAGTGTTAACCTCGCCAAAAAGAGATCAGCTGATATATGTGTTGCAAATACATTTTGCCGCATCAAACAATGTAGCCGAATATGAAGCACTCGTCCATGGATTGAAGGTGGCGAAAGAGATTGGCATACGCCGAATCTTATGCAACGGATATTCAGATCTAGTAGTACAACAAGTCTCAGGCAATTGGGCTGCGTTAGATGCCAATATGGCCTTATATAGGTTTCATGTGCAAAAACTCAGTGGATACTTCGATGGATGTGAATTCCATCATATACCTCGGGCAGAAAACGACGCCGCAGACACATTGTCAAAACTCGGATCAACCAGACAATCAATTCCCCCAGGTATCGCCCTAGAGCACCTGAGGAAAGCATCAATAACACCATCATCAGAGCCCGAATCCATCTTTATCCCGGCAAAATCAAGAGAAGATAGTGTGCCGATGGAAATTGACAAGGAATGTAACCCGGAACTTCCAAAAATGAACCCGCCCGATGCAAGGATGGATATGGGGAAATCCGAGGTAGTTATGTCGACGGAAAATATGGAAATAGATAGTGAGATTACCCCAGAAAAAATCATACCAACATGGGCGCAACCCATATTTTATTTCCTTAAAGATGCGTTTTTGCCAAATGACGAGGTATTGGCAAGACAGACAGTGAGAAGAGCTAAAGCTTATACAATCATAAACAATGAGTTGTATAAAAGGAGCGTCACAAGCGTGTTGAAAAGATGTGTGAACTCGGCGGAAGGCCAGGAAATCCTCCTAGATATACATCAAGGAGAATGCGGGCATCACGCCTCGTCCAGAGCTTTAGTGGCCAAAGCATTCAGGCATGGGTTTTATTGGCCAACTGTAACACCCTCAGAATCGGACCTATGCAAGTTTTAGCGATTCCCGCCAAACCCGCATAGAAACGATTCAAAGGTGCCCACCAGGCACTTTCGTGCGGGTGGAAAACGAAGTAATAACATTACACAACAGTCCTCGATGGGACCCACAGAACAGATATATATACAACAGCGACTCACTGAGTCAAGAATACAGATATAATATACAAAGATCCAAATCACCTTGAAAATGATACAGCGTCCGACTACGGACAAGATGCAAATGGGGCTAAGAGCCCTAAAGAATAACCAATGGCGTCCATAACCCTTCCCAGGCCAAGCCGGAAGGGTAACCCTGCTAACGACGTCGATCTCAAAACCTTCTTAAACAAAAGGGGTGCCGACGAAAGGCAAAGGAAAAAGAGGAGCGTCAGTACTGAGGCCAGTACACGGCGAGACTAGAATTCGGCGGTCCTCGCCTACATAGGTATGGTGGTCTGAGCGGCAGCGGCAGCATGCACTAAACAACCTATAGAGACTCGATACAACTGGCGGTTATCAGAGAGGGATAAGAATGACCTACCCGGATCCAACCTGAAGCTAACACCAAACAAACCCATCCTGGTGTTTCCCTCTCGATACCAAACGAGGAAGTCAACCGAGGAACTCACACAGTTGGCAGTTTTATTTATTCAGTTATCGTTGCAGCAATTACTAGTCAGGTATAGATAATCATCCTGATAAAATAAGTAGTGGGCCGTTTTAGTTAATCATTCCGTTATAGTTGCAACACTTACTAGTCAGGTACAATTGGCATGAGATATCCCAAAACCCAGCAGTTGCTGGTACTTTTATTAGCCATTCCGTTGTAGTTGCAATACTTACTAGTCAGGTACAAAGGTCGCAAGCGACACCCAAACAAGCAATTGTTGGCAGTTTTATTTAGCCATTCCATTATAGTGAAGCTGCTTACTAGTCATGATAAAGTCAAATTTATAGCACTACTTTAGTTATAGTTGTCTATGATCGAGATACTGTGCTCCAAGTCGTCCATAACCGCGGACACGGCTTTCAGAAAGTTTTACCCGGCCGGGGTGCACCAATAGCAACACACACACGATCAACCTCGGAAAAACCAAATCAAAACCCAACGAGGCTTTCACGACAAAGCAATCACAGGATTCGGAAATATTTCAGGGGGCCACCCCTTGGAGTACACCCGCAACGAAGCTAGCTGACTCCGAGACGGACCCGAGGTTTGGGTGGACGGCTGTGAACGACTGGGAACCCAAAACTGGGCTTGTCGACACCGCGAAAACGTGTCCCGATCCTAAACAGTATAGTGTGCTCCTCGCACAATCGTAAATAAAGCAGTAAAGCATGGCATAAGTACAGGATCGTAAATAAAACCTCAAACTAGTTTGTGGCCCCAAGAAATAAGACTGAATCAAGCTCTGGCTAAGGGGGGCCCATAATTCCCCGTATGTGGATAGCGCGATAAATCAAGGAACAGGTATCAAGCACTCGGGGTCCTACGGGACACAAGTGGACGGTTAACAACCAAATAACATCTATTGCCCACCTGTGCCTCTGCTTACCTACTTCAATTTTAGTTGTTAAACAGTAATTAAAGTGAACAATAATTAAAGCCATGATCATCTCCACATTGCACAGGCGGCAGCACTCCAACAACTGTGGTACTTGGCGACACGCAACAGCACTTGAGCAAGCGACTACGATACGCAAGTCCAACTATCTACCAAACAACAGGTAATAGGATGTCTCCAAGGCATTATATGGCTGCAAGGGATATCACGGGTACGGAAAACTAGAGCAACGCAACACAGATAGCAATAGATCAACAGGAGGAAGTAAATACTATAAAAGTAAGATAGGTAGAAAGGGGAAGATGCTCGCCTGAAAACATTGTCGAAGGTTCAACCGAAGATCGGGGCGAAGCTCACATCAACTCAACGGCCTTATCCGCGAAGAAGCAAAACACTAGAATAAACACCGGATGCAATATTTAATACTACGGCAAAAGATCGGGCATGATGCATGTATGATGTATGACATGGCAAGGATGCGATGCAATTAGGCCATATTAAGTGGGACCGGGGTCCCGACATTTAAATATATGGTTCAAGTTGTTTAGAACCCCCGCAATTTAAATGTTATTTTAACATGGCAAAAGGTATCACCGGTTCGCTACACAAATTTAAATGAGGCCAATATAAGACTAGATTTGCCTGCATATGGGCCCCATATTTAATTATCCGGTGAATCGGCATAAGGCCCCCAAACCACATGACAATATGCATGCATGAACAATTTAATATGCATCAATTTGTTATTACATTTATAAAATAGGGCTCGAGAAAAGGGGTCACACATTGGGTCTCGGCGATCTTGGCGTCCTTCAGGTTCGGGTGCGGTTCTCGGCGAACTGGTCGGTTCCCCTGTAGGAGGCCTTGGCGCTTCAGATCGGTCCTCGGTTCGGGGCCTCAGGGTCTTGGGGTTCGCGTCCGTGTGGCGATCTTGTCGTTCCGTGTAGGCGTTCTCGAGGTCGATGGCGAACTTGTCTGGTACCGGGGTTTTTCGAAGATCTTGGCGCGGCACCGGGTTCGGTCTTCGGGGGGGCCGGTCATCTTATCCATGTTGGAGATCTTGTCGCCCCAAAACAGGGGAAGTCCTTGTCGAACTTATCATCCGGGAGGACGCTGATTGCCATTGCAGTAGCAGCCACACACCCAACATTCATCAACTTGGACAACTTAGAGAAAACACCCGTAGGCTTCTCAGCACACCACACGCGGAACAGATTACAGGCTCAACGAATGGCTGAACCGGCGCACGTGGGGGAGCCGGCACAGAGGCGGGCGGGGTCGGCAGGGACGACGGAGGCGAGCCGGCGTTGCAGGGAGGCGGCCAGGGACGAAGGGGAGGGGCGCCCGCAGCGGCTCTGCAGGGCCCCGGCAGGCAGGCAGCAGCGACAGGACGGAGAGGGCCCGACGGGGAGGAGGCCAGGTGGCGGCGGCGGGAGGAGGACGACGTGCTGGCGGGCCCGCGCGGGAGGAAGCGGTGGCCGGCGGGGCGCTCCGGCGGAGCGGGTCGATGGGGCCACCGCGGAGGGAGGGGGAGGTGCGGCCTGACAACGGCGGCGGTGGAGGCCGGGAGAAGGGACGGCGAGGCGCGCTTGGGCCCTAGCAGCGGCGGCGCCAGGGGTCGCCGACGGAGACGACCAGGCAGCGGAGGGGGAAGGCCGGCGACCCGACGCGAGGAGGAGGCGGGGGGCCGCGGCCGGGCGAGGAAGCCGGCAGACGGAGGCGACGACGGGGAGGGCGTGGCGAGCTGGCGGGTCCGGGCGACGGAGGAGGCCGGCGCGGGCGACTCGAGCGCGGCCGGGCGCGGGAGGCGAGGAGCGGTGGCCGGAGGCGGGCAGAGGGAGAAGCGAAGGAGGAGGTGGACGGGAGCGACGGCGCAACGAGGTGGAGGAGGGTGGCCGGCGCCGGAGAGGGGAGGAGCGGCGGAGGGGGAGAGGAGGGGCGCCGTGGAGCGAGCCGGCCGAGGGGGAGAGGAGGGCGGCGCCTGAGAGAGCTAGAGAGGAGGGAGGCGCGCGGGGGAGAGAGAGGGAGCGGGGGCGACGGGGCAGGTGGGGTCGGGGCCACGCAGGGTGGGGTGGACCGGGACTGACAGGTGGGGGTCTGGGGCAGAGTGGGGTTGGTGGGGGAGAGGGAGCTGGTTGGTGGGGGTGAGAGAGATGGGGAGATGGGTGAGGTGGCAGCAGATGAGTGGTGGAGGGAGGGAGAGAGGTGAGGTGGCGAGAGCGGATTGGGTGGGGTGAGGTGGCTGGAGGGGTGGGTAGATTAGGACTAGGTAGTTTAGGGATTAGGGTGGGCTGGACCGTTTTATTTCTGGGGTAGTCGACTGGGTCAAATCGGCCCGTTCGACTGCCCCACTAAAATAATTAAATATTTTATTTGTTTCAAACAGACTTTTTGCAAACCGATAGCAAACAAAACAAAATAATCCGGTGACCCGGGTTTTGCGTTTGAATAAAGACGGGGCGTTTAGAAAACACAAACAGGTTTTTCCGCAAAAAGTTTTATGCAAGCAAATGCAAGATGATGACGATGCTCAAATGCAATGTGGCATGATGACATGAGCATGCGGTCATGATGATGCAATGCACAAAAATAACGCGATTTTCTAGTAGTGGTTTTGCGGGATGCCACACCAACAGCGTTGAAAGAGGCCAAAGAACTAGTCGAAAAATGTAATGGCTGCCGAAGATATGCCATCAAGATACATATGCCATCGTCCGAGTTAAAAACGATACCAATTACTTGGCCATTTTCTGTATGGTTCTTAGATATGGTGGGACCATTCAAGCCGGCCCGGGGCGGGATGACCCACATCTTAGTCATGGTCGACAAATTCACAAAATGGATTGAAGTAAAACCAATAAAGAAGTGTGATGGGCCCACAGCAGTAAAATTCCTCAAAGATATTATCTTGAGGTATGGTTACCCACACAGTGTTATTACAGACAATGGTACAAACTTTGTTGAAGGAGCCTTCGCTAGATTCTGTCAAGAAAAGCACATAAGACTAGATGTCGCCTCGGTGGCTCACCCAGCATCTAATGGGCGAGTAGAAAGATCTAACGGACTAGTACTCTCCGGAATAAAACCACGACTTGTCGAACCACTGCAAAGATCGGCAGGGTGTTGGATTGAGGAACTACCAGCAGTACTATGGAGCCTCAGAACTACCCCAAACAGGTCAACAGGGTATACACCATTTTTTCTAGTGTATGGGGCAGAAGCCATGCTTCCAGCCGACATAATACATGACTCGCCAAGGGTTACCTAGTATACAACCGCTGAGGTAAATGAAATAGCTCGGCAAGATGATGTCGATCTGCTAGAAGAGGCCAGGGAATTGGCACTATCAAGATCATCTATTTATCAGCAGAACTTGCGATGATATCACAGCAAGAAAGTAAATCCAAGAGTGTTTAAAGAAGGAGATTTGGTCCTTCGGTTAGTGCAACGCACGGCCGGCATGCACAAACTATCACCCCCATGGGAAGGACCATTCATCGTGAGCAAAGCATTTCACAATGATGCGTATTACTTAATTGATGCTCAGTCACCAGAAAAGAACAAGGCAGACAAAGCCGGTGAAGAATCGAAAAGACCATGGAACGTAGCTTTACTTCGTTCATTTTACTCGTAGGAGTCATCTACGACACGTTGTAAAGTAACACTCTAGGACAAAGTATCAACTATGTATTAAACCTCGGCACCGTGAGCAGTGGCTCGGGGACTACCCTATATTGTTTTTGAGTTTGGGGTATGCATTAAACCTCGGCACCTTGAGCAGTGGCTCGGGGACTTCCCTATATTGTTTTCGAGTTTGGGTTATGTATTAAACCTCGGCACCTTGAGCAGTCGCTCGGGGACTGTCGTATATTGTTTCTTAGTTTTGGTTATGTATTACCTCGGCACCTTGAGCAGTGGCTCGGGGACTGCCCTATATTGTTTTTGAGTTTGGGTTATGTATTAAACCTCGTCACCTTGAGCAGTGGCTCGGGGACTGTCCTATATTGTTTCTGAGTTTGGGTTATGTATTAAACCTCGGCACCTTGAGCAGTGGCTCGGGGACTGTCCTATATTGCTTCTGAGTTTTGGGTATGAATTAAACCTCGGCACCTTGAGCAATAACTCGGGAACTGCCATATTTTGTTTTTGAGTTATGTATTAGACCTCGGCACCTCCAGCAATAACTCGAAGACTGGCCAATATTTTTTCGCATTTTTAGTGATGTGTTGAGTCTCGATTTTTAGAGCAGTGATTAGAGAATTGCCCCACAATTGTCCCTTGTTATAGAAATGGGTATCAAACTTCGGCACCCAGAGCGATACTATTTCATTCTCCCCAGACATAGGCTTCGAGATTGACAACTTGGATAAAATTCAAGAACACAATGGTTGAAGTGTCAAATTCATCAAGTTCAGGCAATATTAGACGCCGGACTACCGTACAGCAAAGGCAAACACACAATCCGAACTTAAGAAATTAAAGGCCACCAAAGCAAAGATTTAAACAAACAGGATTAGTTTAAACAGAATAATAAAGATCACAACCATGTGTGCCTCAGCGGCAAAAGGCAAAAAAGGTTCATACCGCACAGAAAGTCGGACAAGTGTTTGACACACATCATACGCCTGGCATACCGGGGATAAGAAACGACTTAGAGTTTTTTAAAGCTTAAGGGGCAGTGACTTGATCAGGAACTGGGCGCTACGAGGTAGAAGGCACCTCGGACGAAGTTGCTTCGCCCTCCACAGAACCAGGAGCGACTTCGGGGGAAGCCCGGGGCTGTTGAGAAACATCAGCTTGAGCTGTGGAATGCCCAGTACCTTTGGAGGAGGATCGCGCGTCGCCATTGCCATCCGAGCTTGAGCTGGAATCACCAGAAGTATCCGAGTCGCCCTCAGCCTCGTCTTGGTTGGCTGAATTATCATCAGAGGCATCTTCAACTTCGACCTCATCCGCCGGGTTAGAAAGGAAACTCGGCCCTTCAATCCAGTTATGCACGTCCGCATACTCAACGAGCTGGAAGGCACGAGCTTGTCGGCGAGCGACGAATTCTGGATCCTCAACCCAATGGGAGCCAGTGCGCAAATTTATCAGGGTATCGAGGGAAATATCCTCGTACCATGACATAACGACTGTGAGAGCCATATCAGCACCAGCTCGTCCAGCGGATTCCCTCCAAAGATTCAACTGGTTCTGGGATGCCATCAATCTTTCCACCAGTATTTTGATTTCGTCAATATCAGGAGTCCCAAAAGTATTCGGCCAGAGAACATGGTAGACCCGAATGGCTGCTTATTGCACCAAGTCCCTGCCCATAATCCTCATCGGACCAACGGCAGCGCCAACGGAAACCAAGAAATCTTCCATCGAGTATTCTGGGCTCGCATCAGCAGGAACACCTCGGCGCACACGAGCATTAATCACCGCTCTAGAGCTCACGGGCTTAGCTTCTGGAAAATGGTCTGCGCAAAACAAAAGTACGTCGGTCAACAGTAAGAAAGGGAAAAATATAACTCGGCCGCGGTCAGAGGCTTACGGTGAATATAGGTCAGCATTATCTGAAGATATTTAGCCTAGTCACCCTTGGTTTTCTCAAAGAGAGTGATCTCCTCACTCATCGCCCGTGTCTTGAGTTCGGCAGCCTCGAGGAGTTCTTTATTTTTCTGCAATTGCAGAGCCAGCCGATTCTTCTCCTCGGAGAACTCCTGGTCGACTTTTTCTAACTCAGACTTCTGAGAGATCTTGAGAGACTCCACCTCGGCGCGCAAGCGAATTATCTCGTCGTCTTTATCTTTCAGCTGCGCCGAGTGAGTAGCGGCTTGTTCTAAAAAATGCGGCATCATATTAGGCATAGGTGTGCAGTCTTGGTGTGACGCTGCAAAAGTTTGTAACTCGGCTTTACCAAAGCCAAAAGGGTTAAAAGAAACCCAGTGCACATTTCGAATGGAAGTATGTAAAGAAAGAGAGTAACTAACCTTCCAGGGCCTTGACTTTCTTCTCAAGACGGATGTTAAGATTGTTGATGTTACCTATTTACCATCAAAGTGAGCTAACACACGTCCAAAACAATAAGAACTTTAGGGATAATGCGAAAGTTTGTTAACTTACCAGCTTTCTTCACCACGGGAATGACCTTCTCATACTTATCTTGCAATTTTTTATGTGCGAAGAGCAGCCTTTGGAATTCGGCGGTCCGCCGGTCATGCGCAACCTAAGCAACAAAACAAATAGCAATAAGATATTCGAGCCTAAGACAGATCCGAATCAAGCAAAGCTCAACTCGGATCTAGGTGGCTGGATATTCGAGCCTAAGACAGATCCGAGTTAAGCAAAACATTAACTCGGATCTAGGTGGCTGGATATTCGAGCCTAAGACAGATCCGAATCAAGCAAAGCTCAACTCGGATCTAGGTGGCTGGATATTCGAGCCTAAGACAGATCCGAGTCAAGAAAAACATTAACTCGGATCTAGGTGGCTGGATATTCGAACCTAAGACAGATCCGAGTCAAGCAAAACTTAATTCGGATCTAGGTGGCTGGATATTCGAAGCTAAGACAGATCCGAGTCAAGCAAAACTTAACTCGGATCTAGGTGGCTGGATATTCAAACCTAAGACAGATTCGAACCAAGCAAAGCTTAACTCGGATCTAGGTAGCTGGATATTCGAAGCTCAGATAGATCCAAATCAAGCAAAGCTTAACTCGGATCTAGGTGGCTGGATATTCGAAGCTCAGATAGATCCAAATCAAGCAAAGCTTAATTCGGATCCAGGTGGATGGATATTCGAACACTAACGCAAAACTGAACCAGGTAAAGCCTAATAAAACTTCCAAACGAATAACAAATTATTTGGTTGCATGTTTCGAGGACTAGAGTATATATAATATCATTCGAATGACTAATCAAACGTCCATAAAAACAATTACCTCATTCATCTTGTCGCTATCAAGAACGATCTTGGCAGCCAAATGTAAGCGACTGCTGATGTCGGAGAGTTGAAATGGCTGGCTGCTTGGATTGCCCTCGAGCTGATCAGTAGCGTTCAAATTGTTGGCATACTCAACCAACGAGCCAAGGCTTTTCCCACTCTCCGTGCGAGTCAGGACTTTACCTCGGACGTGTTGGGTAGCCACCGCCTCCGCGGGACTCTTGTGAAGAGCGATCTGTGTATCAGCAGCCGGGGTAACAATACTCTTGGCAGAAGAAACCCCCTTGCGCAGCGCATCAGCAATTGTAGGTTGAGAAGAGATGGCAAGTCCTTTCTGAGATGAGGGAGGCTTGGTGACAACGACCTTTCTTGCCTTAGAAGAGGCGTCGGCAGGAGCCGTTACCCCGGCACTTGGAACGGCATCTTTGGGGGGCGGAGGGATTACAGTTTCTGAGGGCGCCGAGATATTGGTATCCTTGGCTGGAATCGGAGTCACAGTAAGGTTGTGGGGGTCAAAGGGATCTCAGGGGAAACTTCGGGATTCACGGAGGAGGCAGCAGGCTCAGTGGAGATATCTATAGGCCGAGTTGTATCGGCATCAACAGGAGAGATCTCAGGCGCATCCTGGCGAGATGGCATCTGATTCGGAGCGGGAGGAGGGTCAACACGAGCAGGACTAGGAACTCTAGTATCTTCAGGAGGCGGCCGAGTCGTGTGACTCGTCATGCTAGGACCACTAGGCTTAACAGAAAGAGGAGCTCTGCAAAGGCAAAAAAGGTCAGGTCAAAAGGCAGAAAGAGAGAAACAAGAAATACAAATAAAAAGCAACTCACCCAGTAACCCCGGGCATAGTTTTACGCTTCGGAAGGTGCTGGGCTGACTTCTTCATTCGTTTCTTGGGAACGGCTTCCGAGGCACCAGCTGGAGAACTACGTTTCCCCGAGGTAACAGGAGGTCGGGAGGCGAGAGGCTCTGCGTTGTGAACCTGACCGACCGGATTAGCTGAGAAAGTAGAGGCCAGAAATGCATAAGAAATTGGCATTGCCGCAACTACCTCAAGAACTTGGACCTCGTCTGAATCACCTTCCTCCTCGTGAGCCGGGGTCTTGCCACGGGCACGAGCCGGAGCTAGGTCCGACTTGGGAACGAACTCCTCCGAGTCAGGCTCCCCGCTATATGGGGTGTTCCGATCTGCGGGCCACGGGAGGGACAAAACCTCGGCATCCTCGACCTTCTGCTCCTCAAACCTCTGCAGGAAAAGAAAGAAATTAACAAGAGAAATCACATATGCGATTAAAAGGCAAAAGGCGACTGCGAGAACTTACTCTGGGAGGGGGATGCTCGCGGGTGAATGGCTTCAATCCCCAGGCCCAGTCCTCCGGCATCTCCATCTTAAAGATAGCCCAGACGCGCTTGAAGATAAGATAATTATCGAGCTCCACCATGGAGACTTGATTGGGATCAAGGGGACCGCTCATATAGCAGAGCTTATGCGTGCGTTTCTGGAATGGGCAGATCCAGCTGCTGACGAAGGTGGTCATCAGATCCTCGCCGCGTAGCCCGGAGCGAATCAGTTCCTTCAGCCGAATCTCGAAGGCCTCAGTCAGAGCATGACTTTTCTTCGGATTATAAGTCCAATTCTTCTTGGAGGGGGGCCAATGGAAAAAGCAGGAAGCCGAATCCTGTCTTCCTTCCCAGAATTATTGACATAAAAGAACGATTTATGCCATTTCTTACATGACTCTAGACCAGCAACGCGAGAAAACTCGGATTTCCTCCGAGGTGTGATCAATGCAGCTCCACACTGGGTGAGCAATTTCTCGGAAGGTTGAAGGGATTTGTCTGGGACGACATTGGATCGGATCTGAAAGAACTTCGACCAAACATGCATAGACGGCCATAGGCCGAAGTACCCTTCCGAGGCAGAGATAAAGGCGGAAAGAGAAGCAATGGCATTAGCCGGAAGATGATGCGGCTGCAGGCCGAAGTAATCAAGGAACTCACAAGCGAAATCGCTAAGGGGGAGACCAAACCCGCGAGCAAAGTGGGACATGAAGACGACGTACTCGCCCTTGTTAAGAACGGGAGAAGATTCACTGTCGGGTAAGCGACAGGCTACCTCGGCAGGAATCTGGCGAGTTCGGATTAACCACTCAATCTCTCGACGGGTAACGGAAGAACCCTGCCAGGATCCCCGCTCAGGCCCAGATGCTGCATCGTCATCCTCAACGAGCGCGCCGCTAACGGAGCTCGACATAGGGTCGCCGGAAGAATCTATGGAAGATGAACTAGCGGTGGAGCGAAACCTAGAACTGCAAGGCCCCGTCGTGACCCTACGCGAAAACGGCGGCGGAGCGGAGAAGAAACCGCCGCGGGAAATCTAAAGAGAAGCAGATGCGCCTAGAGGATAAACTAGGCAATGAGATTGGATAAACTCACCGGCAACGGCGCCGGAGCAAGTATGCGGGGACAAAGTTGACGGAGCAGCGCGATGGGAGCCTCGCCGTCGAAGATTCCGATGGGCGCACGGCGGCGGGAGAACGAACAGGCACAGAAGCGAGAGGAGGAAGAAGGGCAACGGTAAGCGGAGGTGAAAAGTAAATCCCCTGGCCCCGTGCCCCTCTTTATAACCATGCGGCCTTAGTGGTAGTGGGATCGTGCGTGCGGAGGTTAACTGTGTAGATCGTGTGTGCGGCACAACCGCACGCCGCTGAGTGGAGCCACACCAACGACCACACGATGCAAGAAAGGATCACGGTCCCTGACGGAAACGGTGCGCGAGGCGTTGCAGCGCCGACGCGACATGCACAGTAATTACTGTAGCCTGTCAGTGGGCACTGTAGAGGAACAAAAAACTAGAGAAACAATGATGAGTGTGACACGTAGGACGAGGCGTACGCGAGAAGATACGCGGATACCTCGAACGAGAGAAAAGTAACTCGGAAACAAAGAGAAACGAATATTGTGAAACTGATACGGCCTGGCCGAGGTTATAGGCAGGACCATACCAGCTTCGGGGACTAATGTTGGGGAGGTGACCCCGGATAGGGTAAGGACGAGGAAAGATGAAAGGAAGTTCCCCGTCCAGTTTCTGAGTTACAGCCTAAATCGGCCGAATCCTATAAAGGTCGGCCGAGGTATGCAAGAGCAGGACCCTTATAAGAAGAGCAAGGCGTTACCCGGCCGAGATACTATGTAAGTCGGCCAGGTCAACCCGAATAATCTGAATGCAGGTGAAGGCCAAGCCGAGTTAAGCGAGACAGGGCCAAATGATATGAAGCTTGCGGGAGAAGGAGATGCCTATAGTCAAACTCTAGTCACAGGCTAGGAAGAATCTGATCAGAGCCAAGCACAAAGGACAAGGCGCAGAGCGACAGAAGGGCAGAAGGAGGTCACGGAGGTGACAGTCCTGAAGCCCGAGGCGTGCAGGTGGGGTCCTCTGGAACCTTGCCGTCATTAGAAGGGCGACACGGAAAGGAGGCCGTCGAGTTACTATATTGGGACAAGCATATTCCTCGAATATGCTTGCCACGTCAGCCCTAGAGGAGCCTAGGGCTCCCCTTTATAAGGAGACGCTTGGACTCTGAGAAGGGCAGCGACTCATTTGGGACCGTTAGGCTGGTAAAGTTCTTCTTCTCCACTTGTATACAGCTCAAGGATCACTTGTAGCCCAAGAAAGGAGAAATAAAGATCTTTACGTTAGTCTTCTCTGTGTAGAATCAACTACATCTTCCCTCCCCAGATCCCTCTAGCATCCATTGGCCCCATACTTTAGCCTACCCATGGCATCTGACGTGCCACCACCGCGACAAATACTTTTTCAATTTTAGGCTTGACACAAAGTAAATTCTCTAGATATGCAAGTACGAGAATTTCCCTATATGCAACCCTAACTACTAAGCACATAAAGAGAGAAACGAAGAAACTGTAGTGGAGCACGCGGAGACACAGGGATTTGTTTTACCGCAGTTCCTTCCTTGTTAAGGGAAGTACATCTGCGTTGGAGGGGTTGGCGGTTCTAAGAACACCACACCACAATAGGCCTCACCCTATTCTCTGATGGATCTCGCCACGAGAGGCCTGATCCATCTTCTCCACTATTGGATCCCTTCGAGGCGGGAACCGGTGCCTTTTACAACACTATCGGGGCACACGCCCACAACCGAATTGGGGGCTCCCGAGATGACAACAAGTAGATCGGTGGTTCTCCAAATGAATGGAGAGGAGATGAAGCGCTTGATTGCTGATGATGAAGATCGAGTTCTCCTCCTTCGATTCCCCAAGGGACGGGGCCTTTGGGTGGATCTAGGTGGATCTCTCTTGGATGAAGATTGCAGATCTGATCTTGTCTTTTTCGAATGAATCAAGAGATCTGGCAGGAGGGGGAAGGCTAGCTTAAATAACCCCTCCTCAGATCTGGCCGTTGAGCAACTTTTGGGGCGGATTATCCGCCCCCGCTAGGGGCAGATTATCCGCCCCCTGGGGAAACTACGCCCCAAGGGCGGATTTTCCAGGGGAAACTCCGCCCCTCTCTGGGGCTGGCGCCTGCGTGACTTGGTGAAGACCTTGGGGGGCGGATAATCCGGCCCCCTCCTGGGGTGGATTATCCGGCCAGGCCGAAAAGTCCGGCCAACACTCCGCCCCCTCTCTGGGGCTTGCGCCTTGGTGGTGAGCAAGGGGGGGCGGACTATCCGGCCCCCCTGAGGGGCAGATTATCCGGCGGGGCCGGAAAATCCGGCCAAAACTCCGCCCCCTTCTGGGGCTTGCGCCTACTAGGGAAGAGGGAGGGGCGGATTATCCGCCCCTGGTGGGGGCGGATTATCCGCCCCCCAAAGGAAGATACTTTTCCCTTTTTCTCAGAGAGAGCTGCAACACTTCAACACACATTAAAACACTCCTTGATATTGTTATCTAACACACAAAACACTAGGGATTAAGAAATGTTCTTTCAAGTAGGTTTCACGAATACATTCTTCCTCGTTGGAGAATAATATTCCTGATTCACTTGTCATGTTAATGAAACAAGACATACCTACAAACTACAAAGAAGCAATGATGGACCTAACTATGAGAAATGGCTAAGAATCATGAAATCCCATATTTAGTTACATTTAAGATTACAAAGAAAATATTACTTGATCTTATTAACTGAAGATGTTACTTGATCTTCCTATTAACAGCAAGGAAGGAATGGAACTTTAAGAAAAACATAAAGCTTAGTTTTTCACAAAGAATGTCTTAAAAAAATTAAAAGGTTGACTACGATGTGTAGTGATGCTTGAGTCTATTGGATTTTCACTAACAATTACTATAATTTTAATAATTGATAGAAGGTTATCAAAACTGTGTCTCCTTTAATATATATATATATGCATTGAAAAATGGTAGTAATTGGTATAACAAGAAGTGTTTTTGTCAATCATATGGATGGTAGTGGCTCATAGCTGGAATTATCGATTTGATAGATGATCAAAAAAAATTGGAATTACCAAAATTATCGAGAAGACTTGCACGTACAAGAAAATGACTGGGAGCTGAATAGCTTTCCTAGTCTTATATGTGGATGATATATTTTGAGTAGGAGTTAAGTGAGTTTCCTAGTATTATATGTGGATGACACATTTAAGTGAGATCTTAGTAACATTTTTATATGTAGATGACATATTGTGAATGGTGTTGATGGCATTAATGATTATTTTAGTATATTTTGTTTAGATGAAGTTGAACATGTATTAAACATTAAAATATATCAAGATAGATAGATACGTTTAATAAAATTAAGTCGAAATAATATCCTAGATTATATTCCGAAGAAGTTTAGAATGGAACAAGCCAAGAAATAATTTTCTACTTGTATAACTAGGTGAAGCATTAAGTTAATCTCAGTACAACAAAAATGGTTAAAAGAATGACAAGGATGTGTTATGTCCCCTATGCCTTAGTCATAGGTTTTGTCATATAAAACCGTGTTGTACACTCGACATAATGTGACCCAAGTTCTTAGTCAGGAGAACATGTTCAAACGTGATTCCTGAGTAAATCACTGAATATGAGTTAAGCATATCCATAAGTGTCCATAGAAAACTGAGGATCTATATTGATATAGAAGCATGTGACTACTTCAGAAGTGGCAAGTAAGATATTTTGGCTTAGGAAGTTCGACTATCGACTAAGTGTGTTTCTAGTGTACATGACTATGTGAAAGTCCACTTGACCGAACATATGTCATTATAAACATAGGGAAACAAAGTCTTACTCTTCCGCCAAACATATACTTCGATAATATTATGTGAAGATAGAATAATGTCAAATAAGATGACATTAACGATTTGCAAAGTACATACAGATCTGAATAATACAAACCATTCAAGAAACCTCTTTCGCGAGCAAGCATGATCAATAGCACCCTATGTGATATGGTGTTATGATTAGTAACAAATACAATTAGATTATTTTTACTCTAGTGCAAGTGGGAGATTGTTGGAGATATGCCCCAAATACAAATAATAAACTGTGTTTAATATCATATCTCATTAGTTCATAATAAGTTTTGTGCCATGCTATTATTGTATTAATCAGAAACATCAGTACATGTGCAGTATTTAAAAAAACCAAGTCCCTAGTGGCCTCTATTCAACTAGCCCATTTATCAAAAGATGATCATAGACATTAATGTTAATTGACAATGAGGTCGTGTCATTAGGTGAATGATATGATGGACATACCTGATATAAGTATTGCAACACGATCACGTCACAAAGTTCATCATTGCGAAAATTAAGAAAATGTGGTAACCTACTCCTTAGACCATGAGATCATATCTATCACTATCATCGGAGGCTGTCTTGACTACATCAACCGTCACACCGTATCATGGTGATCATAAAGGTGTATCTTAGGTATTCTGAAGGGATATGTTGAGGCGTATGTATCAAGATCGGGATTTATTCTCACGTGTGACGGAAAGATACTCCAAGCCCACTCGGTGAGATTACATACGTAAAGTTGCAACGTATGACTAGGTCATGAAGATGGAATATCACAAGAAAGAGCTAAGTAGCATTTGTCCGTAACGAGATTGACCTAGGTATGATGATACCGATGATCATATCTCGTACAAGTCAAGTATCAAAGCAACAAAGAGAATAGGACTCGATGTTTATGGTTCAGCGACATATATTTGTGGAATGTGCATGGGTCATTATGGGCATCAAGGTCCCCTGATGATCATTGGTCATAAAAGCATCTTGATTATGTTTTTCGTGTTTTCGAACCATAGAGTGACACACTTAAGGGTTCGATTATGCTTTATAGATAGTTTTGGAATCATCGGGATCACCGGATAAAAGAGAAGAGAGAACCGAAAATGTTTCGTGTGAATCTGAAAGGTGTTCCGAGTGATCCGAAACAAAGGTAATTAAATAATATATATTTAATATTAATTAAATGAATTAATATTAATATATATATATTAAATTTTAGGGACCCACCTTAATGGGCCCTCCCTTAGGAAGGGCCCATCAAGAGGTTGTCGCCCCATATGGATAAGGAAGGGGTGGTGGGGCGCCTAGGGTTTTGGGATGGGGCCTACGTTGGTTCGCTGCCTCCACCCCCTTGGCCGGCCACCTCCAACCCCTAGGACGCACCGCTCCCCCTATATATATGGAGGGGCACACATGGAGGAGGGGTTCCCCAAGGCTTGAGGCGAGTTACTCTTCTCCCTTCCCCACACGCCTCCGCTATATCCCTTGTTGTCTCTCGTGCTCACGACTCCTCGAAGATCTGAGCACTTGGGAGTTGACTCCACTACGGCATGTCGTCGTATTACTGGTTGTAGGGGTTCGTAGAATGGAAAACAAAAAAAATTATATCGCATGAACACACACAAGCCAAGATCTAATCTACGAGATTGGTGCAATGAGTTTGTACAGTACTAACCCTCGTAGATCCAAAGCATATAATGAGATCGGATTCTCATGGTTGATGTAGTCGTTCACTTGCCGATCTCAAGATCGTGTAGACGATCCTTCCAGCTCCATGTTTCGGCAATGCTTCCGCCGTCGGTCACACGTACGATACTCGATGAAGACCTTCCTCTCCCTTGTTCTAGCAGGAAGCGGAGGTTGTAGATCTCTCCTCGTGATTCCAACAGAATGACGGTGTGGTGGTGGAAGTAGAGGTGAAATCCCGCAGGGCTTCACCTAAGCCGGAGCGGGTATGGTGGAGTAGAGAGAGCCTCGACAACTAGGTTTTAGAGGTCGAGGGGTGGAGGTGACCGGCGGCTAGGGCAAGGCTAGGAGGCGACGGTTTAGAGGAGATCTACGGAGGCGGCGGTTGAGAGGGGGCAGTCGGCCTAGGGTTTGGGGTAAGGGTCCAAGGGGGTGCCCTACCCCTTCTTTTATAGGTGGGAGGGGCGGCTAGGGGAGGGGAGTCCTCCCCCAACTCCTCTTGGTGGCTGGCGGCAAGGGAGGGATAGGAAACCTTCCTCCTCTAGGTTTCCTCCTCTCCCTCCACTTGGTTTGACTTTCAATGTTGGGATTTGACTTTTCAAATTGGAGTTTGACTATTCAAACTAGAGTTTGATTTTTCGCTTCCCAATGCCTAGCCAAGTGACCTAGGACATGATGCAACCATTTCATATTGGTATGACACATTCATGTACCCTTCCCTCTCCGGAGTGGTGGACCTTCTAGACCCTTCTAGAAGCTTCCAGTGAAAACACCGAAAACATTTCCGAACCCCGGAATTGGACCTTCCTTATATGAATCTTATTCTCCGGATCATTCCGGATCTCCTCGTGATATCCCAGATCCTGTCGAGACTCCGATCAACATTCGGTTCTTACTCACATTCCATATCTACTAAACAACATTGAATCCTTAAGTATGTCTCCCTACGGTTCGTGAATTATGTAGACATGATCGAGAAAATTCTCCTATCAATAACCAATAGAGGAATCTGAAAAGTCATATGGCTCCCACATATTTCTACGATGACGTTGTGATTGAATGAACCATTTACATATGATACCAATTTCCCTTTATCTCGCGATAATTTACTTATCCGAGGTTTGATCGTCGGTATCTCTTCATACCTAGTTCAACCTTATTACCAATAAGTACTCTTTACTCGTTCCGTGATATGTGATCCCTTGTGATCTAGTCACATGCTTGCAAGCCATTTGTATTACATTCCACCGAGAGGGCCCATAGTATATCTATCCGTCATATGGATGGACAAATCCCACTCTTGATCCATGTGCCTCAACACATACTTTCAGAATACTCAATGCCACCTTTATAACCACACAGTTACGAAGTGGTGTTGGATATCATCAAAATATCTATCCGGTGATAGTGGTTAACATGATCTCATGGTCGTAGGAATTAGGTTACTATGTATTTGAAAGATTATATAAAATGAACTATTTAAATGACTTGATCTTTATGATACGCTTAACTATAGGAGTTTGTCCATCACATCATTCTTCTAATGACATGACCTTGTTATTAATGACATCCAATGTCCATGATCAGTAAACCTTGATCATCTATTAATCAACAAGCAAGTCTAACAAGAGACTTTACTAGGGACTCTTTTATGTTTACAAAACACACAAGTATTAATGTTTCTTATTAATGCAATTATAGCATGGGATGCAAACATTTATCATAAACATGAAGATATGATAATAAGCACTTTATTATTGCCTCTTGGGCATATCTCCAACAGTCTCCCACTTGCACTAGAGTCAATAATCTAGTTTCAAACCTTTGTGCGTTCAACACCTATGGCTTTCCGGTGTTTTATATGCACGATTGCTAGCGGTTAACTAGTCTTCGGATCCGACACTTTCAGGTTCGTGTGTAATTGCATGTCTTTGCGTCTCTACGCATCACTCATTCTCCAATGAGATGGCATTGTATAAATTTGGTCCTTTGGTGATACCTTTAGTTCCTTAGGGTCAAACCATGTCGATACAATTACTGTACAATATATCTTCATAGTACTAGACCACTGTGAACCACACCTAGTCTGGTAACAAACTACTTGACACAAATGCCCTCTTTTGCAGCTACAATAACAGTCATATACTTAGCCTTTTATTGTAGTATCTGTCACAATGTGTTAACTTTGGAACTCATCCAAATCCGTTAGGGAATCTATTTTCCATTATATTGTGGCACCCATAGTATAAATTGAGATAAACTTAATTTGTACCTTGTGACAAAACTAGTATCAATGTAATACTTTACAATGAACTATCTATCTATTTGTCACCTCTACAAAAATAACATTTTCTTAGTTCTTCCAAAAGATCATAAGAATATCTTTACTATCGTCCAACGATCATCTTATGAATCATTATGGTATATTCTCATAACATTTAGTGCATAGGACATATCTGGATGTGTACATATCATAGTATGATTGATCAAAAATACTCTTTGTGATTTCATTCACCAAGTATCAAAATACTTGAATCTTTGTTTCACTTACCAAGTGTCACTACACTTGAATTTCGATTTAATCCTTTCTGTGTGTCAAGAACCTTTCTTGTCACTTCCATGTTGAAATCATTAAATATATCATCTATGTACATTTGGCACAACCATATTAGTGCCTCAATCTATCCATATAGACATTGATGCTAAATATTCGAGTTTTTCCTAAATCTTTTATCAAAATGAAATTCTTAAGTTGTGTTAATAAAAGATACATCATTTCCAATCAATAATATGTCTTTCACTCAATGTATTAGAAATATGTCTTAGCGCTCCCACTTAATTTCTTGCAAATGCAAGCATCTTCATCGTTGCTGATGAAATTAAACCTTTTAACAGTTTCATCACGATGAAGATTCCAACTCCATGATGCTTACTTCAACCATTGATGTTTGCATTTCTCTTTTAGCATCCTTTGAATTAACAAAACCCTTTGGACCATGTCATGTACACGTCCTAGGTAACAATTCTATTAGAAGAACTTGTTTTGTTTGTTCAACTATCATATACCAATATATGTAGTGGTTGCTACGTTAATCCATCCAGACTAAATATCGCTATGAAAGATTAAATCTTGTCATAGTCAACTCCTTGAACATTGTCGTGAATTCTTTCCCGACATGTCAACAATTTCATAGATGTGAAACATCCATGTCTATTTATAAATCCAAATAGTACTAATAGGTTTTACACCTTTCCGGAGGGTCTTCCAAGTTCAAAGATTGATTTCTCGTGTATGGAACTATCACGGATTATATGGCTTCAAGCCATTTTGACGGAGTCAGGGCCCATCTTCGCTTATTTGCATGTAGTCGGTTCATCATTGTCAAATAATGATTTAACTCTCGAATCTAGGTATTTGATTGTTTACCCGACCTACTTGGTTCAATAGGAACTTAGACCTCCGTGACCACAACCTTTGAGGCACGTGAGCCATGAGCATTGTTACTGTCTCCGGAACACTTTCCGATGCTGCGCAACTCAGCACATATAGCTAAGGTTATTTTAGCCTTATCAAAGTTTTATTGTCCTGCCACTTAACTTTTCATGAAAAAATCCATCTTAAGAAACTTGACGTTCTAAGGGACAAACACTTTTGCCTTTGGTGTTATGGAGGAATACTCAACGGTTATTCGAAATAACTTACAAAGATATGCTCATCCGACTTTGGTTGTAAACATTTACTTATGCATAGTATACCAATGTTTAAGAAAGGAAAACTTGGGTTTAATCCCAAACTACAACTTATATGGGGTCATTTCAACGGATCACGATGGAGCTCTTTTCAGTGTAAAAACGGTAGTCTCTAAAGCTTTAATCTTTAAAATATAATGGCAGTTTTATAAATTACACCTTTGATCTTACCATGTTTAAACAAGGTTTCATTACATATCTCGAACGCTCCATACTATTATGGTGTTTTCGGGAAACATAAATCTATGGAACGATTCCTCAAATCTTAGGTGTTTATGATCCTTTATGATCCTATCATAAATTATTTATTATATTATTATAATGATTTTCCACTTCATCTTCAAAGTCTTTGAACATTTTCAAATGTTTCATACTTCTTCCTTATTAAGTAAATATACACATATATTCACTCAAATTTTCAGAGAAATCATATGAAGTTGAAATCCATCGCTTATGACATCACATAATGGGCTACATACATCAATATGTATAAATTCCAATAAGTTAGTCTTTCATTCTTCTTTGGCCTTGAACAGAGTTTTAATTATCTCTAGGAAAGTTTCACAAGCGTCATTAGATCAAAATCAAAACACTCCAAAATTCTATCAACATGGAGTTTATTCATGTTCTCTTTCCAATATAATTTAAATGGCGATGTCACTTCCTCAGTGATCTTTCAATCAATTGTCTTTCAACATTTTTAGCATTAGTTTTATGGATGTGATTTCTCCAACTAGATTTGTATATCATCCATCTATTATGGAATACGGAAATTATTTGAACAACCTTTTGTTCTCAAAATACCGGATTAAAACAAATCTTAAAGGCAAGCTTTGATGTCAACGAGAAACACATTAACACTTTATTTGTTCTCGATGAATATCATCACATATTCTCTTGCTAGTTACTTAGGCCATTGTAGTTCAAGAATTGTATTGTTTCGTATGACAATTCACACCAAAAAAATCCAGTATCTAATACCTAAGAACCACATTATTTAACAGCCATAACATGTATATCATCTATATACCTAAGCTGAACAATTCTAGTCTTTTCTATTTCTGCCAAATATTTTTAAGATTTCTCTTTCAGCATTTCCTTTTCCTTTTAAAAGAATCTATCAACATCAATAGTGGCGCCATATACATGACACATAATCCAAAGCGTGTATACTTAAATACTAATATCTTTATACTTGCACTTTGAAGTAGATAACCATCATCAAATGTTTGGCGTTCTTTTGAATTCCATTCTTTAGTAATCTTTTAGTGTAGCAAAAAATTTACCTACATATTATGTTCATCCTTATCATGGAAATTTTCATGATCAAGGTACTTTAGCTTACAAACGGTGAATCAGGAGTATAATCTTGCTCTCCAAAACATTTTGGAGGATTAGGACGACTAGTGTCTCCAACCTTTTGCAAATTCTCATCAAATATGAGAACATGAATTTTTCCATATTATACTTTATCATGTTGCAACCAAAACTTCATTTCAGGTATTACAATATATTCCACACATGATGGTTTTTGAAATAATTCTTTCAGCTCCTAGATAACCTTGATATTAAAACAATCTTTTGAATATCAAGAATCATGGGGACAACCATGATACTTATATACTAACACTAGAATTTTTACTCTTGATTTAATACAAATTATTAAACTTTACGGAGTAATATGGAGTTTGCTGAAAGTTTGCAATAGGAATTTTAAACTTTAGATTATAACTTCGAAACAATACAATACCGGTTCGTAAAGCAATTATCCAGAATTCTATAGTTCTATTATCTCAATTATAACTAAGTGTAAGGTGGTGAACGGATTCCAATGACTACAACAACTATGCAAATTCACTTTGATTTAATTTATGATAAATAGTGTTTAACTTTTAATCATATTACTGTTAAACTCCAACTCAAAACAACATCCCTCACATTGTTTTAGTGATCACACGAACCAAAGCCACTACACCAAGTCTGATCATCAGGAGAGATGATGTAGATTCAAAGGCAAACAGTCAACATGTTCGTGTTCCAAGACCATTTCTATACATGTTAGGCTCGTCAAGGTTAACCTTAGTATTCGCATGTGAAAATCTATCTTGCACCCGTTGTATGCACAATATCACACCCGCTCATCACGTGGTGCTTCAAAACGATGAGTCTTAGCAACGGTGCCTACTAAGGATGAACACATTATTACTTGATATTTTAGTGAGAGGGATCATCTTATAATGCTACTATCACTATCTAAGCAATACAAGATGCATAAAAAGGATTAACATCACATGCAATTCATAATATGTGATATGATATGACCGTTCTTCTTGTGCCTTCGATCTCCATCTCCAATATAGAACATGATCTCCATCATCACCGGCGTGGCGTCAAGGTCAATGGCATCGCTTCATGGTTGTCCTATACCAATAGCAACTATTACAACTACTTTGATGAATAGACACGTAAGTCTTAAACAAAATTTAAAGACAACCATAAGGCTTCTGCCGGTTGCCAACTTACAATAAGGACCATTGCATACATCATATATAATCACAATCACATCATGGCCATATCACATCACAACACAAGCCCTCCAAAAACAAGTTAGACGCCTTTAATATTCTTTGCATGTTTTACGTGGCTGGGGCTTTTGCATAAGAACCGTTCTAACTTACGAACATGAACCACAACATTGATACACGTATTGTCAAGTGCCCGTTGTAAACTTAATCTTCACTATGGTGGGAGAGACAGACACCCGCAAGGCCACTTGTGCAATGCAAGTTGCATGTTGAGTATGGAGCAAGTCTCATGAACGATGTCATGTAAGGTTAGCCCGGCCCGTTTCATCCCACCATCCTGCAAGATGCAAAGTACACGAAAAGCAAGCGACAACAAAAGCATCAACGCCCACAAAACCATTGTGTTCTATTCATGCAACAGATCTACGCATAGACACGGCTCTGATACCATTGTAGGGGTTCGTAGCATGCAAAAAAAATTCTATCGCATGAACACACACAAGCCAAGATCTAATCTACGAGATCGGTGCAACAAGTTTGTAGAGTACTAACCCTCGTAGATCCAAAATGTTTAACAAGATCGAATTCTCGTGGTTGATGTTGTCGATCACTTGCCGATATCAAGATCGTGTAGACGATCCTTCCGGCGCCATGTTCCGACAGCGCTTCACAGTCGGTCACACGTACAGTACTCGATGAAGACCTTCCTCTCCCTTCTTCCAGCAGGCAGCAGAGGTTGTAGATCTCTCCTCGCGATTCCAATAGTACGACGGTGTGGTGGTGGAAGTAGAGGTGAAATCCCGCAGGGCTTCGCCTAAGCCGGAGCGGGTGATGGCGCCTTGTTGACGTGGGAGTTTCTTTCTTTATTCCCCGGCAACGGCACCATAAAAGCTTGATGCAGCGCTGAGTTGATGTAGGAGCGCTTCGTTGGGAACCCCAAGAGCAAGGTGTGAAGCAGCACAGCAGCAAGTTTTACTTCAGTAAGAAACTGAGGTTATCGAACCAGTAGGAGGAAGGAAACGTCACACAGGTGTTGCAAGCAACGCGGAGACCTGCACAACACAAACTCGAGACTTTGCCCCAACGAATCAGTGAGGTTGTCAAGCTCGCCGATTTGCTGTAACAAAGGATTAAGCGTATGGTGTGGAAGGTATGGTGGTTTGCAGCAAATAAACAAGTAACAGTGGAAGATGTATCAATGGTAAAGATTAGAACAGGGTCCATAGTTCACAAGAGGTGCTCTCCTTAGATAAACAACAAGGCGTGAAGGGTAAACAAATTACAGGAGGGCAATTGATAGGAACTGAGCAAGGCATAATAATGCAATTACTAGTCATAAAGATCCTATGATATTCGATTGGGAAATACAACAAGATACATAGACCGCCATCCAACTGCATCTATTACTAGAAGTCCACCTTCAGGTTATCATCCGAACCCCCTCCAGTATTAAGTTGCAAGCAACAGACAACTACTTTAAGCAAAGTGTGTAAGGTAAACCGTCCACATGTTCCATGAACAAGAGACCGTTGTTTTCTCCCTAGTAGCAACAGCACATCTACAACCGAAAAGATTTCTGTCACTTCCCTTGGAAACTAGAGGCATGAACCCACTATCTAGCATAAATACCCCCTCTTGGAGTCACTAGCAACTACTTGGCCAAGATAGCTACTAACAACGGAGAGCATGCAAGATCACAAACAACACAGACATGAAAGAATCATAAAGACAAAACCATTAATCAACCCAACATAATAATCTCAATATCCATCGAATCCCCACAAACACAACATGCATGATTACAAATAGATTAGATCTTGATCATGAACGGAGCTCACAAGATCTATACATGAAAGCACAAGGAGGAGATACAACCATCTAGCTACTACATGGACCCATAGTCCGAGGTGGAACTACTCATGCATCATACCGGAGATAAGGCCTCCGGGATGATCTCCCCTCCGATAAGGTGCCGGGAAGAACTTTAGATCCCCCCGATCTAGGGACGATGGTGGCGGCAGCTACAGAAGGTTTCGTGGAATATTGATCGGGTTCTTAGGGTTTCTGCATCAGGGGCTTCTTATAGGCGAAGAGGGAGGCCGAGGCGGTGGCCAGGGTGCCCACACCCTGCCTAGGCATGCGGCAGGGCCCACCGACGCTTAGGGGGGTGTGGCTACCCTGGCACGCCTCTCCGTCTCCCCTATGGACTTATTATTCCCCACGGAAAGTTATTAACTTTGACGTTTGTCCCGTCCAATTCCGAGAATATTTTCTTACTAGCTTTTCTGGAACCAAAAACAGCAGAAAATAGGCAACTGGCACTGTGGCAACTTGTTAATAAGTTAGTACCAGAAAACATGTAAAAAGCACCTCAAAGTGTAGACAAAGCAAAGAAAAGTAGATACTAAACAAGCATGGAGCATCAAAAATTGTAGATACGTTTCCGACGTATCAAGCATCCCCAAGATTAACTCCTGCTTGTCCTCAAGTAGGTAAGTGATAAAAAATAATAATTTTTGAGGTGACATGCACCCTCACAATAAAGATCTAACCATTTGCAAGCATTGAAAGCTAGGATCAAAGAACTCTAAACATGTGCATGAAAGATGGAGTTCTAACAATAGGACATAGTAACTATGCATGCAACATGAAAGGCTACAAACAAAGATCATGAATAACATGCATTGAAAAATATTTGTTTGTTTCACATATAGAAAACATAGAATAGTGGCAATCATCTTGTCCCTCATAGAGTAGCAAATAGATGCATAGGACACCTTCAAAGTTCACAAGGGTGACTAGAAACAAATAGCACAAGAACAAGTAATATCACAATATGCATCAATCAATAAGCTTTGGAATACTACACACAGAATGACAACTATGCTCTCTTAATGGTGCCTAAAGGTAGAAGGTGGAGACTCAATAGTGGTGGAAGAAAAACCTTTTATAAAGGAAGCAGGGATTTCAAGTTTCAAAAAGATCTTCCAAAAATTATGGTACTTGTTAGCTTCCATCCCTCATTGCCCCTATCATAAGCATCTTGAAGTGATTAAGGTTAAAGTGAACAAAGATGTAGTATATGCTTGACGAAGTATAAGTTGGCAATCTCAAGTCCCTTGAATACGACGGCCACACCTCATGCTACTCAACTTTAGTCACCTGTAAGTTCTTGTCATTGTAAGTATTTTCATATCATAGAGAACCGACAACGGGGTACCCCTTGCACATGGTACAGGAGCTTTCCCATAACCAAAATGACAAGGCAAGTAGACAATGAGCGTCTCAGCAATCTTTTTATTTACCATATGCATAGCTTTTTATTGAGGATTCTTCAAAGATAGATCACTATGGTGATGCTGCAAGTTTTCACCATGATTAGGCATGGATTAGGCTAGAGGCCCAGGCGTTTCTCTAACACAGAATACAAACTCCATGGACTTACAAGTTCCCTCTTTATTTCACACCGGTGACATCCATAGACAAAAGAGCATGATATCAACTGAGTACGAAGTACAAGTGCAATGTTGAAAACGTTCCCCGTGGCAGCACGGTTCTGCTAATTCCAACGTATAAGTGCAAGCATATACAACATAGATGACACAATGGTTCAAGTTTATTAGGGGCAAAAGAATATAAAGTGTTCCATCAAGTTCGTGAGGGCTTTAATCACTAGTTTTCACATAACAAAATAGATTTTAATTGGAAGATAGCTGAAAACAAGAATATACTTGGAATGGTGTAACACACCATGCATAGGAGTTTATAGTGGACACTTTGGAATAACTTGGTTTCTTGGGAGTTGGAAGCATGAGTAGAACTTACTCATACAAGTGGAGGCTAGCAAAAGACTGGGAGCAACCAACTAAGAGAGCAATAATGGCCATAATCATGCAGTGCAACAAAGCATTACTAATCAAAGCATAGAGTGGTACTACAAGTCAAGGACTAAATGATCATAGAGGCTAATGGTAACTTGTCATAGTCATAACATGGTGTGAGCATGTGCCAAGTCAACCCAAGCAAAGCATCAAAGGAGAATACCACAATACTATGCTTTTGCATGCTAAAACAACGCATAATTTCTTCAAGGCACACTAAGCAATACCAATTGTTTGGAACAAGACATGCTACATCAATAATCACTAAGCATAAGGTAAAAACAACACCTAGAATTTCATGCTAAAGTCTAAGTCACAGTCAATGTAAGCTCCTCTTGCACTTTCAATCAAGAACTTGCTACTCCTTTCCAACACCAAGCAACTTATTTGCAAAACAACACAACGAGAACGGGGGTCCAAACTACTTTATTCAAGCAAACTAAACAACCTAAGCAAAGCAAACAAAAACTAAGATGCTCCAAGAACAACACAACTTGTGCATGAAACAATAAAAACGAAGTGTCTAGACAGACCTGAGCTTTTTATTGATGAAGAAGGGGATGCCTTGGGCATCCCCAAGCTTTGACGCGTGTACCTCTTGGATATTTCTTGGGGTTACACCATGGTGGCATCCCGAAGCTTGAGATTTTGTCCATTCTTCATCTCATTGCATCATTCTCTCTCTACGCCTGAAATTTTTTCCTTCATACAAAACTTCACACAATCTTCATTAGCAACATTAGTTTATTCAAAAGATATTAGACCTCTAGAAAAGCTTTGGAACAGTAAGGCTTTTCACTACAAACACAAGCTACTGTAGAAAATCCTTAAAAAATCTCAATTCACCTAAAGAGAACTCAAAAAGGAATCAATAAGAAGCAAATGCAAATAATGGCAGAAATCTATCAAAACAGACCAGCAGGTAGAAACCGATTTTTTCGAATATCTTATGTTGCTCAAATCAAAAAGTGTTGAACGAAAAAAAGTTATCTAACATACTGGGGGATTAATTGGTAATTTTTGAGCTCAATCCGAGTTATAGAGACTCCTCACAAATATTTATGGTGGAGGACAGAAATCGGTTTCGGGACAGCAACTTCCCAAATCTTACTTCCCTCTCATTAGAGGTCATTCTTGGCACAAAAGGCAAAAAAAATGATAAGGAGAGGTCATTAATGAAGTAATAACTTCCAAGACTCAAGGAAACTCTTGGGTTATCTCCCAACAAGTACTTTTCTTTAACGCCTTTAAGTTGGGCACAAGAAGCAAGAAGAATCAAGTATTTTCAAATGAAGAATTGAGATCAATACTCGCAAAGTCTTCAACTATGAGAGGTATCTCATCCAAATGAGTTTTGGAGGATCCTTTATCATCTCTCTTGGGTTTACTACTTTCATCAAAAGGATTTTCAGGAATAATCAATCAAAATTCTTTTCAAAGGCCTCATGCATCCAACAAGCTTAAAGGGTATAAGTATCTTAAATTCATCTCTAGGCTTTGTTTTATCTGAAGTACCCACAACATCTACACATGAGCCTAGCATATTGAAACGCGCAAAGACCTTTTTGGCTTCACTAGCAACATCATGGAACTCTTTGAGTAAAGTTTCAAGAATAAAATCTCTCTTTTCAGCATTCTTTTCTTCTTTTAGTTTTAAGAACAAAATTTGCATCATGGGGTTAAGGCTAACAAACCTAGCCTCCAACATATGAACTAAAGAAGCTGAAGCAATTTCATAATTAGGAGCAAGCTCTTCTATAGATTTATCCTCTATATCCTCATGCTTGCTAACATAATTAAAGAATTCTTCAATATTATATTTCCCAATTATGGAGCCACTACCTATAGAAAGGTCCTTCAGGGTGAACTTGGGAAGCAACATGGTGAGCTAGAATGAGGTGGCAACTAGAGTAGGAACTATTTTTTTTATGTTTTTGAATAAAGAAAGAAAACCAAACTAAACTAATTTTTTGGATTTTTTGAAAAGAGGCAAACAAAACCAAGCAAAAGAAACAAAGAAAACTAAAAACAAAGTAAAGAGAAAGGAAGTGAAGGACTCCCCTTGTGAAGACGTCCTTAGCCTCCCCGGCAACGGCGCCAGAAAAGCTTGTTGATGGCACCTTGTTGACGTGGGAGCTTCTTTCTTTATTCCCTGGCAACAAAGCCAGAAAAGCTTGATGCAGCGCTGAGTTGATGTAGGAGCGCTTCGTTGGGAACCCCAAGAGCAAGGTGTGAAGCAGCACAAGGGCAAGTTTTCCCTTAGTAAGAAATCGAGGTTATCGAACCAGTAGGAGCAAGGAAACGTCACACTGGTGTTGCAAGCAATGCGGAGACCTGCACAACACAAACTCAAGACTTCGCCCCAAAGAATCAGTAAGGTTGTCAAGCTCACCGGTTTGCTATAACAAAGGATTAAACGTATCGTGTGGAAGGTAATGGTGGTTTGCAACGAGTAAACAAGTAACATTGGAAGATGTATCAATGGTAAAGATTGGACCGGGGTCCATAGTTCACTAGAGGTGCTCTCCTTAGATAAACAACATGGCATGAAGGGTAAATAAATTACAGCAGGGCAATTGACATGAACTGAGCAAGGCATAAAAATGCAATTACTAGTCAGAAACATCTTATGAGATTCGATTGGGCAATACAACAAGATACATAGACCGCCATCCAACTGCATCTATGACTCGAAGTCCACCTTCAGGTTATCATCCGAACCCCCTCCAGTATTAAGTTGCAAGCAAAAGACAACTGCTTTAAGCAAAGTGTGTAAGGTAAACAGTCTACATGTTCCATGGACAAGAGACCGTTATTTTCTCCCTAGTAGCAACAACACATCTACAACCGAAGAGATTTTTGTCACTTCCTTTGGAAACTAGAGGCATGAACCCACTATCGAGCATAAATACCCCCTCTTGGAGTCACTAGCAACTACTTGGCCAAGATAGCTACTAACAATGGAGATCATGCAAGATCACAAACAACACAGACAAGATAGAATCATAAAGACAAAACCATTAATCAAACCAACATAATAAATATCCATCGGATCCCCGCAAACACAACATGCATGATTACAAATAGATTAGATCTTGATCATGAACGGAGCTCACAAAATCTATACATGAAAGCACAATGAGGAGATACAACCATCAAGCTACTACATGGACCCATAGTCCAAGGTGGAACTACTCACGCATCATACCGGAGAGAAGGCCTCCGAGATGGTCTCCCCTCCGGTAGGGTGCCGGGAAGAACTTCAGATCCCCCCAATCTAGGGACGACAGTGGTGGCGGCTACAGAAGTTTTTGTGGAATATTGATCGGGTGCTTAGGGTTTCTGCATCGGGGGTTTCTTATAGGCGAAGGGGAGGCGGAGGCGGTGGCCAGGGGCCCCACACCCTGCCTAGGCATGGAGCAGGGCCCACCCGCGCCTAGGGGGGTGTGGCTGCCCTGGCACGCCTCTTCGTCTCCCCTCTGAACTTCTTGTTCCCCACGGAAAGTTATTGACTTTGATGTTTGTCCCGTCCAATTCCGAGAATATTTCCTTACTAGCTTTTCTGGAACCAAAAATAGCAGAAAACAGGCAACTGACACTGTGACAACTTGTTAATAGGTTAGTACCATAAAACATGTAAAAATCACCTCAAAGTGTAGACAAAGGAAAGCAAAGTAGATACTAAAGAAGCATGGAGCATCAAAAATTATAGATACGTTTCCGACGTATCAGCGGGTATGGTGGAGTAGAGAGATCCTCGACAACTAGGTTTTAGAGGCCGAGGGGTGGAGGTGACCGGTGGCTAGGGCAAGTCTAGGCGGCGACGGTTTAGAGGAGATCTAGGGTGGCGGTGGTTTAGAGGGGGCAACCGGCCTAGGGTTTAGGGCGAGGGTCCAAGAGGGCGCCCACCCCTTCTCTTATAGGTGGGAGGGGTGTCTAGGGGAGGGGATTCCTCCCCCAACTCCTCTTGGTGGCCGGAGGCAAGGGAGGGAGAGGAAACCTTCCTCCTCTAGGTCTCCTCCTCTCCCTCCACTTGGTTTGACTTTCAATGTTGGGATTTGACTTTTCAAATTGGAGTTTGATTATTCAAACTAGAGTTTGATTTCTCTCTTCCCATTGCCCAGCCAAGTGACCTAGGACATGATGCAACCATTCCATATTGGTATGAAACATACCCTTCCCTCTCCGGAGTGGTGGACTTTCTAGACCCTTCTAGAAGCTTCTAGTGAAAACACCAAAAACATTTCCGAACCCCGGAATTGGACTTTCCTTATATGAATCTTATTCTCCGGATCATTCCGGATCTCCTCGTGATATCCCAGATCCTATCGGAGACTTCGAACAACATTCGGAGTGTCTTACTCACATTCCATATCTACTAAACAACATCGAATCCTTAAGTATGTCTCCCTTCGGTTCGTAAATTATGCAGACATGATTAAGACACTTCTCCGATCAATAACCAATAGAGTAACCTATAAATTTATATGGCTCCCACATATTTCTACGATGACTTCATGATCAAATGAACCATTTATATAAGATACCAATTCCCCTTTGTCTCGCAATACTTTACTTATCCGAGGTTTGATCATCAGTATCTCTGCATACCTAGTTCAACCTCGTTACCGATAAGTACTCTTTACTCGTTCTGTGATATGTGATCCCTTGTGATGTAGTCACATGCTTGCAAGACATTTCACTAGTAGAAAAAGGGTCTATAGTCCTGTGTTTGTAAGGGCCTTTAGTCCCGGTTTTGCATCCAGGACTGCGAAATCGGGACTAAAGGCCCATACCTTTAGTCCCGGTTTGCTACAACCCGGGACTAGAGGATGCCACATGGCCGTTTTTTCAGCGCGGGGAACGGAGGACCTTTAGTGCCGGGTCGTAATACGGCCCGGGACTAGAGATTTTTTAAAATTTTATTTATTTATTCTTAAAAATTTGTTTTTGATTTTTTCTTGAACTTTTGAATTGTTTAAGTCGTTAATCTTCTCACTTGGAACATTTTTAACACTAACTATACTTAATCTTAGGTCAAATTACATTTGTAATCAAACTTCCCGGTCGGTCACTCATTCTAGCACTACTTCATCCCCAGCACACTTAACTTTTCTGTTCCATCAGGATGTACTTGCGCGAAGCCCATTTATACATTGTTGTCAACACTACCATATCAATCCTATTAGCCCATATCAATATATCATACATCTTTATTTTTCGAAATTACAAACAAATATTTAAGTAAACAGCAATAAATAAGTAATAATGATATTTTAATCTAATGAAAGTAAAAAACTAAATAAAATAGTATTTTATTCATTTGTTGCCATTTATTCATTTAATATGGCATAAATAATATCTTTAAATCTATAAATCGAAATTTGACAAATAATATATTCATTATTAACAGAAAAATGTGAGAAATCAAAATATGGCATAAAAATTGCTTAAAAATTATTTTTTGAAATAAATTTTTTCCTTTTCAAATTTTAAAAATGTAAAAGAATCAGAAAATGTGGGGAATCCATTATTTATAATTTTAAAAATCTAAAAATGTGAGGAATCCAAATAAGGCTGTTAAAATCAAACTCAAATTTTTTTCCGTACATTTTGATAGGTTGTATATTTTTTTTGATATCGTACGCAAAAGTTATAGCAATTTTAAGTTGCCCGAATTCATACCCCTTTAGTCCCGGACCGTATCATGACTCGGGACTAAAGAGTCACCCCTTTAGTCTCGGGCCGTATCACGGCCCGGGACTAAAGGACGTGATCTGCTCCGGCCAGGCTTGGTCAGGTCCGGCCAACGGTGCCGGGCTGCTCATGCCCAAGTCTTGACCTGGTGACATCGTGAGCTGACTCTTTGTCGCCACGGGGCTGCCGGCCCGGGCATGGACAAGGGCCCGAAACACTAGATCTGCAGTCGCAAACTCAGCGAGCAATCCAATACGTGTACCTAGCGATGGAGCTGGATGGACGTGAGAGGGACGTCTAGCTATCCGGAGCTAGCGTAGATATATGGGAATGACTCAACTGCACTGGCTGAGATTTAAGAAGAAATTTAGTCAAACTGTGCAATACAGTAGACATCCCCTCGTGACCTCACCGGATGCCTTTTTGGTTTGGTGTGAGCATGTGCATAACTTGCGAGACTGATGTTAACGATCGGATCTACTAGCATTCGCTTGTCTGTCACCCACTATTGGCCGTGAACGCAACAAAAGCCTAGGCGCTAGCTATGCATGCATTCTGGACCCTCGAAACAAATCTGTTCTTGACACGGTGGTTCTTCTCGATAGGTAGAAACATGGGCACATCAGCACATGGCACCTCCTGCTCTAGGCCAGAGTTGCCACAGTCGCACATCACTGACCCTCCTGCTAAAACTGAAGTCCTCATACATAACCTGTGCTAGCTGTGCATGCTACGGTATCAGCGTAACTGAAGTTCCCATAACTTCCAAGCCGATTTTCGTCTTGCTACGGTATATATCATCCTGTGAGAATACGACGAGCCCACTGCGCTAACTCTATGGGCTGCTCGGGACGAGGTGCCGTCCCATTGTTTCGTTCGAATACGCCAGCAGCAGCAGCAGCAGCAGCCATCAACGCTCGAGCAGCTGTCGTTTTCCTGAAACTAAAACCTCTGGATGCCCCGAGTCAAGTTCGGATTAACATGCAGCTCGCGGTGCTAGAGACAGAGGAGGCATTCGTTTTGGAAAATGCAACTTTCGGGAGGAAAACCCGAGCGAATCGATCCGAGAGTTCTCTGAATCTCAAACTGTGGACTAGTCTCTCTTCCTTTTCCTTGCTACTCCTATATACTAGTACTACTGACCGCATTTAGGAGGTTGCGCTGTACTATTTGTATCCGTCTCTTTGCGCAACAGTAAAACCTATCGGCACCTATAAATATATCCTTCTATGTCTATCTTTCCCTGTGTCATCCGAATATCCGGTAAAGAAACCAGAGATCTCAATTTCTTGTCGTCCTCAGAATCTTATACGAGACCATGCATGCAATGTGCTCTACGGCGCTAACGTGAGTACCTAATGTTCCAACGACTGAGATATCAGTTAAGTAAACATCCAAATCTTGCTAGATGATACAGTAGTAGTTCTAATATAATCCCCAGAAAAGACCATTTCTTCTCGAGTCTCTGTCTGACATTCGCCTTCGGCATTTAGGGGAGTTTATTCGCCTTCGGCACCTTGTACTACATGACACTCTGTTTCTTCTAGTATCTGTCTAATTTTATAAGGCAGAGTTTCTGCCTTTCTCCCGACCCCCAGAGAGAGAAACCTCAGCCGTGGCAAACGTGTGATCTTCATGCACTTACGAGTACGACACCGTGCGGATCATGATAGCGAGTGTTTGGGAGTTGTCGGGGGGCTAACCTCGGGTAGGTCAGAGACGGGGAAAGACAGAGGTACTGTCCCCGTCTGGTTTCCGAGCTACGGCCTAAGTCGGCCGAATCATGGATATGTCGGCCGATGAACGGAGGCAAGAAGCCCATGTATAGGTATCAAGTGGTTACCCGGCCGAGTTAATGAGAGAATCGGCCGGGTTACCCAAATGATCTTCATGCAGGTGAGGAACGAGCCGAGTAACCCAAGGAAAGGCCAAGTGATACGAGGCTTGCAGGAGAAGGAGAAGCCCAGGGTCAAAACTATAGCTGCAGGCTAGAAGGAATCAGAACAAGGCCGAGCACAAGAGACAAGGATGCACAGCGTCAGAGGGGCAGAAGGAGGTCACGGAGGTGACAGTCCTGGAGCCCGAGGCACGCAGGAGGGGGCCACTGGAGCCTTGCCGTCATTAGAAGGGTGACAGGGAAAGGAGGCCGCCGAACTACTATTTTAGGACAAGCATATTCCACGAATATGCTTGCCTCGTCAGCCCTAAGGGCATCCAAGGCACCCCTTTATAAGGGGAGGTTTGGACCCTGAGGGAAGGATCGATTCTTTGAGCACCGTTAGGCTGGGGAGATTCACATTGTCCCCCTGTATACAGCTCAAGGAGCACTTGTAACCCATCAAGAGAGAAATAAAGTTCATCACTTTGGTAGCTTGAGTGTAAAGACAGTTGCATCTTCCCTCCCCAGATCCCACTAGCATCCATAGGCCCCGTACTTTAGCCTACCCATGGCATCTGCCGTGCCACCACCACGACAGTTGGCGCCCACCGTGGGGCCAGCAGCGGTGCTAGCTGGAGTTGTGATCCGGACGGGAAACTTCGTCAACACCGGCGAGCGCGTTGTTTCTGGCTTGGTCCAGAGACTTGGTCTCTGCGACTATGTCAGAGACAACGCAGGAAGCTTCAGGGGGAAAACTCCCCCGCGCAATGGAATCTTCATCGGCCTGGGCGAGCACAGAGTCTACATCGGCGTCGATATCACCGGCGTTTATCCTCACCAGGTTGTTGTTGCAGGAGAGCCACCTCGAAGCACGGCGAGCCGTCCCTCAGGAGAGCATAATGCAGGCAGCGTCGAGGTGATGGTCGCAGCAGGAGCTCAAGCGGGAGCAGCAGTAGCCGGATCAAGCAAAGAACCCGCCGCAGGCGCACAGGGCGCACCCAAGCAGACCACACTGCAAACCACTGAGGTACTTCCGCCAGTGACAAACCCAACCGAGCTACACGACACCACCCCAAAGGCACCAAGAGTGAGAGGGCCACCTCTGGAAAAGCCAGAGAACATTCTTCAAGCGACTATAGAAAATTTAACCACACCTGTAGCGCCGATACTTGATCCGGCAAATGCTCAGGCAGAGTTAGAAGAGACCAGGCAAAAGGTGCTGGTAGAAGCCAGAAAAGTATCAGCCCTGCGGGAATCCTTGAACAGGACCCTAAGGGAATATGCAAAAGCTAATAAGCTTGATATCGCACCCGAGCGGGTGGACGAACTGAGATTGAAAGGAAAGAACCTCATGAATGACATTAACAAAGAGCATGAAGCTCACAGAGCAGAATCAGGTGATTTGGGTTTGCCGAGGTACAGTACCCCGGCGAAAAACCTGAGAGCGGCAAATGCCGCAGCATTGGAGTTAGAGGGGTTGACCGGGGAAGCTCGGCAGAAACAGCAAGAAAGAGTAAATGAGCTGGTCCGCATTGCAAATCAGCAAAATGAGGAAATACTCAGAACTAACCCGGCAAGACCAGGGGCTTCACGAATGGTACATTCGGCAGGGGCAGTACCTGCTTTATCCGCGGCAGCGGCATCTTCACCCGGAAACAACGCTCGAAAAGAGAAAGCAGTAACCTCTGGGAAGAGGAACAAGCAAATTGTTCCATATGACCCGGCAGTAGCTGGAAAGGCAAATGAGAACAGAGGCAATGCAAGCCGAGGTAACAGTGGGGAGAGAAACCACGGCCATGTGGAAAAGGACGGCGGCGGCCGAGGCAATGGGGATCTCGGCAGGAGAGAACCCGCAAGAGATAATCATGAAAACCAGACCCCGGCCGAAGTAAGGAGAGAAGTGCTGCCCAACCCGCAACCAAGACATGAGCTTCGGCAGGAAAGAGAAATGAGGCCAGCTCACCACAATCAGATGAATGAAAGGTACAATGATGGATATTCCGAGGTGGAATACGCAAACCAATGTGGAAACAATCACTATGGGATACAGGATAGAATTCTGTACAGAGATTTGCCAGCAAGTGATGCGAGAGTAAAGTTGGATCGGCTATACCGATCCGAGTTATTGGAAGAGCAAGGTCCCCCAGGTCCGACGTGTTTTGGACCTCGGATCATGGGCGAACCACCCGTGCCGAATTTTCAGTTAGCAAGAGGCACGAAAACGTACAACGGAAGTACCAAGCCACAAGACTGGTTGATTGATTATGCCACCGCTGTGAAGATAGCGGGTGGCAACCTAAGATGGGCAGTGCGGTATGTCCCACAGATGTTGGAAGGCCCAGCCAGGGTATGGTTGAATAATCAACCAGCTGGCAGTATCAACTGCTGGTTAGATTTCGAAGAAATGTTCGTCAGCAACTTCACCAGCACATACAAGAGACCGAATAGACCACAACAGCTGGCCATGTGCAAACAGAGGCCGAATGAAACGGATAGAGAGTTTTTAACTCGATGGTGCAACCTGAGAAACTCATGTGAGGGAGTTATCGAATCACAAGCAATCGCTTGGTTCGCGCAAGGTTGCCGCTATGCCAGCGTTTTGTGGCAACGCCTGCAAAGAGATATGCCAACCACACTGGCAGAAACTATCAGAATAGCAGATTCCTATGCATTGGGTGACCCAACCCAACCGGAGTTAATGTCGGCAGATCATCGTGAGCAACAGGACCAGTACACGAGAGAATTGGCCGGGTCATCCAGGCGTGATTTCAGAGGAAGAAGAAGAGAAGAGAGGCCGGATTATAGATATAATTCGGCCCAGGTGGCGGCTGTAGCACAAGATCAGCCGAGTCACGGAGCAACTCAACGACAAAAAAATGGACCTCAACAGTGGACATCAAGAAATGAGGGAAAGAGGCAATGGACCCCTGAGCAAAAGAAGCAATGGCAAGAGAGGCCGAAGTATACGTTTGAATCCATGTTAGATCAGCCGTGCAAATTTCACACATCAAACCCATCTAGACCGGCCAATCATACAACCCGGCAATGCGCCTGGATGAAAAATGCGATGGGGAACCCGGCAGGAGGTCAGGCTCCCCATCAGGTGCAACAGCAGCATCAGCCGCAATTAACTGGAGCAAATACACAGCAACTGATGCTGCCGCCCCCTCCCCCGAGGTACGATAACTCGGATCGGAGGGATGCAGTGCATCAAGTAATGAACCAGGGGCAGGACGGAAGGATAAATCCGGCAAATACTGGACGTAATGATTACAGGGAACATCACCAGTCTTATTGTGTGTTCACGACAGAATAGCAGGACAAGGAGAGTGTGCAGCGCCGGCATATGGAAGTGAATGCAGTTGTACCGGCAGTACCAAGATACCAGACATGGTCTGATCAGGAGGTGACCTGGAGCATGAAAGACCACCCCAGAATAATGCCGAGTCCAGGATCATATGCACTTGTGTTGGATCCGACGTTTGTGGGACCAAGCATCAATGTGAAATTTTCAAAAGTACTCATCGACAATGGAAGCAGTATCAACATCATGTACAAAGATACCATGCATAAGCTCGGAATATCACAGAATATGCTGCAGTCCACGAGGACAACTTTCCATGGGATAGTGCCAGGGCTTTCATGTGAGCCCATCGGTAAAGTCCGAGTGGACGTGTTATTCGGTACAAGAGATAACTGCAGAGCAGAAAATTTAGAATTTGAGGTGGTCGATCTGGAAAGTTGTTATCATGCTCTACTCGGACGGCCCGCACTGGCCAAATTCATGAGCAGCTGTCATATAGGTTATCTAAAGATGAAGTTACCCGGACCACAAGGGGTGATAACAGTTGCAGGGGATTACAAGAAGTCAATGGAGTGTGCTTCGGCCGGGTCAAATTTGGCCGAGTCATTAGTTATAGCAAGAGAAAAGAAAAGGATTCAGGAGGTAGCAGCCCTCGCTCAGTCAGCACAGTTAGGCATGCCGGCACTGGCCAACCCTCATGGCAGTGTTTCTTTTCAGCCGACCAAAGAGACGAAGAAATTTCAGATTGATGAGCAATTCCCAGAGCGCACTGTTACTATTGGTGCAGGCCTTGACGCTAAATAGGAAGGCGAGCTCACCAACTTCCTCCGTGAGAATCGGGACGTATTTGCATGGTCAACTCAAGATCTGCAAGGTGTGCCGAGGGAGTTGGCTGAGCACTCTTTAAACGTCAGGCCAGGAGCAAGGCCGGTGAAGCAACCTCTCTGCCGCTTCGCCGAAGACAGGAGAAAAGTAATAGGGGATGAAATAGCTCGGCTTCTCGCAGCCGGGTTCATCATGGAGGTGCTATATCCGGATTGGTTATCAAATCCGGTGCTAGTAGAAAAGAAAAAAGATGACCCCAATGTAGCCATTGTGTGGCGAATGTGTATCGACTACACTAACCTGAACAAGGCGTGTCCGAAAGATCCTTTTCCATTGCCTAGAATAGACCAAGTCATTGACTCGACCGCTGGCTGTGAGCTGTTATCATTTGTAGACGCGTATTCTGGTTTCCACCAGATACCGTTAAATCCGGCCGATCAAATAAAGACTGCATTTATTACCCCGTACGGGGCTTATTGTTATCGCACAATGCCATTCGGCCTGCGAAATGCAGGAGCAACATATCAAAGATGCATGCAAAAATGCCTACATGATCAGATAGGAAAAAATGTACAAGTATATGTGGATGACGTAGTCATCAAAACTAAGGAGAGCAAAACCTTGCTAGAAGATATACGACAAACTTTCGCGAACCTGAGAAGGTTCCGAATGAAACTTAATCCAGAGAAATGCACATTTGGTGTGCCGGCAGGAAAACTACTCGGTTTCCTTGTGTCCAGCCGAGGTATCGAGGCTAATCCAACGAAAATAAGAGCAATAGAAAGAATGGAATTACCGAGATGTTTGAATGATGTACAAAAATTCACGGGCTGCCTGGCCTCGCTTAGTCGATTTGTATGTCGGCTAGGAGAAAAGGCACTGCCACTTTATCAGCTGATGAGAAAGTCAGACAAATTCAGCTGGACTCCCCAGGCGGACCTTGCATTTCATGAGTTGAAAAAAATGCTAGTTACGGCACCCATTTTAGCTTCTCCATTATCGAAAGAACCTATGCTACTCTATGTGGCGGCTACCAATCGAGTAGTTAGTACTGTGGTTGTAGTGGAACGACTTGAAGAGGGTAAGTCAGTTCAGAGGCCAGTATATTATCTAAGTGAAGTATTATCCACTTCAAAGCAGAATTATCCGCACTATCAGAAGATGGCTTATGGAGTATATATGTCGGCAAAAAAGCTTAAGCATTACTTTGAAGAGCACCCCATCAAAGTAATATGTGAGGCACCCATAGCCGACATATTGAACAACAAAGATGCAAGTAGCCGAATAGCAAAATGGGCGATCGAGTTATCACCGTATGCTCCACAATTTGATAGAAGAGATGCAATCAAATCTCAGGCTGTCGCCGACTTTCTCGTAGACTGGGCCGAGGTGCAATATGAGCCACCATTGCCAGATCCAAATTACTGGACAATGCATTTTGATGGTTCCAAACTAAGGAACGGTTTGGGAGCAGGAATAGTGCTAACCTCACCTAAAAAAGATCAATTGAAATATGTACTGCAAATACATTTTGCCGCGTCCAACAATGTAGCTGAATATGAAGCACTAGTCCATGGATTAAAAGTGGCAAAAGAAATTGGTATACGCCGAATCCTATGCTACGGTGACTCGGATAAAGTAGTACAGCAAGTATCGGGCAGTTGGGACGCATTAGATGCCAATATGGCTTTATACAGATTCCATGTGCAAAAGATCAGTGGATATTTTGAAGGATGTGAATTCCACCACATACCATGAGCAGAAAATGACGCTGCTGACACATTGTCAAAACTAGGATCAACCCGGCAGTCAATTCCGCCAGGTATTGCCCTGGAGCACCTCAGGAAACCATCAATAAACCCATCACCAGAATCCGAGTCAATCTTCATCCCAGCAAGTTCTGCTGAAAATCACACGCCAATGGAGGTAGATCCGCAGAAAGATTCGGAACCCCTAAAGAGGGGGACAGCCGAGGTAATAACAACCATGGAGAGAGCCGAGGTATGTACGTCGGCAGAAAACATGGAGATAGACAGTGAGATCACTGCAGAAAGAGTAACACCGGTATGGGCGCAACCCATATTTTCTTACCTAAAAGACGCGATATTGCCGAGTAATGAGGTATTAGCTAGACAAACCATAAGAAGAGCAAAAGCCTATACAATCATAAACATGAGTTATATAAGAGAAGCGTAACAAACATATTGCAGAAGTGCGTGAGTTCCACAGAAGGTCAGGAAATCCTTCTAGACATACACCAAGGAGAATGTGGGCACCATGCCTCATCTCGCGCTTTAGTAGCCAAGGCATTTAGGCATGGATTTTACTGGCCAACGGCGTTAAAAGAGGCAGAAGAATTAGTTAATAAGTGCAATGGGTGTCAGAGATACGCAACCAGAATACATATGCCGTCAGCCGAGTTAAAAACAATACCCATCACTTGGCCATTTTCTGTATGGGGTTTAGACATGGTGGGACCATTCAACCCGGCGAGAGGAGGAATGACCCACATGTTGGTTATGGTAGACAAGTTCACCAAGTGGATTGAAGTAAAACCAATCAAAAAGTGTGATGGGCACACAGCAGTGAAATTTCTCAAGGATATCATCTTGAGATACGGGTACCCACATAGCATTATTACGGATAATGGCACAAACTTTGCAGAAGGAGCCTTCGCTAGATTTTGCCAAGAGAAGCACATAAGACTAGATATTGCCTCGGTAGCTCACCCAGCATCCAATGGACAAGTGGAAAGGTCTAATGGACTGGTGCTATCAGGAATAAAACCACGACTTGTTGAACCTTTGCAAAGGTCGGCAGGATGTTGGATCGAAGAAATCCCAACCGTGTTATGGAGCCTTCGGACTACTCCGAATAGATCAACAGGTTATACTCCATTCTTTCTGGTGTACGGGGCAGAGGCTGTACTCCTAGCCGACATAATATATGACTCGCCAAGAGTTGCTCAGTACACAACCTCAGAGACAAACGAAATAGCTCGACAAGATGCCGTAGACCTGTTGGAAGAAGCCAGAGAGTTGACATTGTCACGATCGGCTATTTATCAACAGAACTTACGGCGGTATCACAGCAAGAAAGTGAATCCAAGAGTATTCAAAGAAGGAGATTTGGTCCTCCGACTAGTGCAACGCACGGCAGGCATGCACAAATTGTCACCCCCATGGGAAGGACCATTTATTGTAAGCAAAGCATTGCACAACGATGCATATTATCTGATCGATGCTCAGTCCCCTGAAGAGAACAAGGCAGACAAAGCTGGTGAAGAAACGAAGCGCCCTTGGAATGTGGCTTTACTTCGGCCATTTTACTCGTAGCATTACATCTCAAGGTCAAAATCCAATGATGTATTTGAACCTCGGCACCCAGAGCAGTTACTCGGGGACTGCCATCTGTAATGATTATTTCGTATTATATGTTTAAACCTCGGCACCCAGAGCAATGACTCGGGGACTGCCATATGGTATATTTATTTCTTTCGCATTACATACTTGAACATTGGCGACCAGAGCAGTGACTCGGGGGCTGCCGTATGTTGTATTCCTTTCATGTTACGAATATGAACCTCGGTGCCCAGAGCAATAACTCGGGGACTATCATATGATATGTCAATTTCGTATTAACACTTAAACTTCGGCGTATAAAGCAGCGACTCGGGGACTACCGTGTGATACCTCAAACTTATGCTGAATGCGATCATATCAGTTTTATACTACCTCCGAAACTTGATTTATATAAGGGAATTTCGGACAGTAGACAACGATCCAGCGATTGTTGTTTGCTTCCACAACGGAATTGTTAACTTATGTTCAAAACAGGGCAATAACGTGGATATTCAGCGCTAATGCCTGGATAAGATCATCAAAATAAACGGCAAAGTTAAGCCCTAAAAAATCAAGAAATTACGGGCCAGCAAGGCAAGAATTCGGATGAGCATCCACTTAACCGAGAGTCTCAACAATACATAGCAAAAGAAATTCAAATCATACAACGAGCTGACAAATTTTTCGTCTACATTATACGCCCGGCATACCAGGGATCGCAAATAACTTAGGCGTTGTTCGTTGGAGGGGCAGCTACTTGCTCAGGTGCGGGGCACTCCGAAGTAGGAGGAACTTCGACTGAGGTCGCCTCGCCCTCCGCCGACCCAGGTGCAACTTCGGCGGTATCCCGGGGTTGTTCAGGAGCGTCAGTACGTGCGGTAGAATGCCCGGTGCCTTTGGACGAGGACCGCGCATCACCGTTGCTATCCGAGCTTGAGCTGGAGCTATCGGATGTGGCCGAATCATCTTCACCTTCCCCATGCTCAGCTGAATCATCACCCGAAGCACCCTCAGCCGCGACCTCTTGATCCGGATCTGGGAGAAAACTCGGCCCTTCATTCCAAGTGTGCACGTCGGCGTACTCGACGAGCTGGAAAGCCCGAGCTTGCCGAAGAGCAACAAAGGTGGGATCTTTAACCCAGCGGGAGCCAGTGCGCAGATTCCTCAGAATGTCAAGAGAGATGTCTTCATACCATGACATGATTACAGTAAGGGCCATGTCGGCACCGGCACGCGCAGCAGATTCTCTCCAAAGACTCAACTGCCTCTCAGATGCCATCAGCCTTGTCACCAATAACTTGACTTCGTTGATATCAGGAGTCCCTGAGGTATTCGGCCAGAGTACATGGTAAGCTCGGATAGCGGCCTGCACCAAGTCCCGGCCCATAATTTTCATCGGACCAACTGCAGCACCAATAGCAACCAAGAAATCCTCCATCGAATATTCGAAGTCAACAGCAACCGGTTCACCTCGGCGCGCGCGAGCTGCAAGAACAGCTTTAGAACTCACGGGTTTGGCCTCGGGGAAGTGATCTGCGCAAAACATGGACATGTCAAAGGGTAGCAGGGACGACAAAGAAAAAATATAGTTCGGCCATGCCGAATAACTTACGATGAATGTAGCTCATCATTATCTGAAGGTCTTTGGCCCAATCAGCTTTACTCTTCTCGAAACGAGCAATTTCCTCGCTCAAACCGCGAGTTTTAAGTTCGGCAGCTTCGAGGAGTTCTTTGTTCTTCTGTAGATCCAGAGTCAGCCGATTCTTTTCCTCGGAAAATTCTTGGTCGACCTTCTCTAGTTCGGATTTCTGAGAGAGCTTAAGGGTATCCACCTCGGATCGCAGGCGAGCTATCTCATCGTCTTTTTCTTGCAGTTGCGCCGAATGAACTGCATTTTGTTCTAAAAAATGCAGCATCACGTCAGGCATGGGCACGCAATCTCGATGTGACACTGCGAAGTCTTGCAGCTCGACTTTACCACAGCCGAGCGCAATAAGGAACCTTAGCATATATATTAAGAAGGAGAAGGAGTAAAATAGAAAGGAAACTAACCTTCCAGGTCCTTGATCTTATTTTGAAGGCGAATATTGAGGTTATTAATATTACCTGTTCAACAAGAAGTAAGCCGGCATTCCGTGGACGAATACATGAGAAAGTTCAGAATAAGGAAAAGGAACTATCAACATACCAGTTTTCTTCGCCACAGGCAGAACTTTCTCGTACTTCTCTTCCAGTTTGCGATGCGAAAAAAGCAACCTCTGGAACTCGGCAGTTCGCCGGTCATGTGCAACCTGAGTAATGAGGCACAATGATAAATCAACGAATAAAAGTTAAACCAGATCCGAGTCAAGCAGGACTAAACTCGGATCTAGATGGCTGGATATTCAAGGCTAAGCTAGGTCCGAATAAAACACAACTAAACTCGGATCTAGATAGCTGGATATTCAAGGCTAAGCTAGGTCTGAATAAAACACAACTAAACTCGGATCTAAATGGCCGGATTAACGAACCTTAGAAATAAAATTAAGTCAAACTTCCAAGTATACAACAAGTTATTTCCTTGCAAGTTTCGGGGACTAGAGCATATGGTAACATCTGAAGAATAATTCAAGACTCAGAGAAAAAATAATTACCTCATTCATTTTGTTGGTATCAATGATGAACTGGGCAGCATGGTCAAAACGGCCGCTGATGTCAGAAAGCTGAAAGGGCTGGTTGGTTGGGTTACCCTCAAACTGATCAGCAGCATTCCAGTTGTTGGCATATTCAACCAGCGCTCCAAGGCTGTTCCCACTAGCTGTCCGAGTTAAAACTTTACCCCGGGCAGGCGGTCCGATCACGGCAGTCGCAGGGCTCTTATGAAGAGCAAGCTGGCTGCCGGAGGCCGAGGTAACGAGGACTTTAGGCGCAGCTCCCTTACGCAGCACGTCAGCGATACTCGGTTGAGAAGAGCCGGCAAGACCTTTCTGAGAAGAAGAGGTCTTGACGGCAATAGCTTTCTCTGCCTTAGAAGGGGCATCAGCAGGAAGTGGCGCCTCGGAAGTAGGGACGGAGTCCTTAGGAACGGCCGAGGATAAGGTCGCAGAGGGCGCCGGGATAACAACCTGTTCGACCGAGGTCGGGATGGCCGTGGAAACTGCCGAAGTAGATGGAGGCTCAGTAGCAGCGCTGGGGCCCATAGAAGGGGCGGCGGGCTCGACGAAAACTTCGGAGGGCCGGTTCGAATCCAGGGCAATGGAAGGGGTCTCAGGGACTTCGTGACGGACAGGCGAAGTATTCGGAGCTAGAGGAGAAGCAGGACGAATAGGACTAGGAACCCTGGTATCATCAGCGGGAGGAGGAGATGGCGGCCGAATCGGACGGTTAGTCATACTAGGACCGCCGGGTTTAACAGAAAGAGGAGCCCTGCAAAAATAAGAAAGAGGATTCATCAGTATGAGAAACAGAAAGAGAGAAACAAGAAATATAAGCAAAAGAACTTACCCGGCGACCCCAGGCATAGTCTTGCGCCTAGGAGGGTTCGGAGCAGATCTCTTTATTCGCTTCTTAGGAACCGCCTCCGAGGCACAAGCAGGAGCCCCGCGTTTCCCCGAGGTAACGGGAGGCCGGGAAGCAATAGGCTCGGCGTCGTGGACCTGAACGGCCGGATTAGCTGGGAAAGTAGAAGCCGGAAATGCATAAGAAATAGGCGTGGCGGCAACTACCTCAAGAATTTGGACCTCGTCCGAATCACCTTCCTCGTCATGCGCTGAAGTTCTGCCGCGAGCTCGAGTCAGAGCAGGATCTGACTTAGGGACGAACTCCTCGGAGTCCGGCTCGCCAGTATCCGGGGTACTCCTGTCCGCAGGCCAAGGGAGCTGCAGAATTTCGGCGTCCTCGTTTTTCTGCTCTGCGAACCTCTGCAAGACGAGGAAAAAGAGAATTAGATAAACCAGTTTCTAAAGACAGGAGAGTAACAGAGCAATGTGGATTAAGCTTACCTCGGGAGGCGGATGATCGCGAGTGAATGGTTTTAATCCCCAAGACCAATCCTCAGGCATCTCAGTCTTAAAGATAGCTCGGACGCGCTTATAAATAAGGTAGTTATCCAGCTCCACGGTCGAGACTCGGTTAGGGTCAAGGGGACCACTCATGTAGCACAACTTGTGGGTCCGCTGCTGGAAGGGGCAGATCCGGCTACTAATGAAAGTTGCCATCAGGTCTTCGCCGCATAACCCGGCCCGGATCAACTCTTTAAGCCGAATCTCAAAGGCCTCGGCCAAGGCGTGAGTTTTCCTCGGATTATAGAGCCAGTTCACTTTAGAAGGTGGGCCAATTGAGAATGGGGGGAGCCGAATCTTGTCTTCCGCCCCTCTGTTCTTGACGTAGAAAAATGACTTGTGCCACTTCTTGCACGACTCCAACCCAGTGACACGAGGGAACACGGATTTCCTCCGAGGTGTTATAGACGCCGCCCCACATTGGGTGAGCAAATTCTCGGAAGGGTGCAGAGATTTGTCAGGGACAACGTTTGAACGGATCTGGAAGAACTTCGACCAGACATGTACTGACGGCCACAGGCCGAAGTAACCCTCCGAAGCGGAAATGAAAGCAGAAAGAGAAGCTATGGCGTTCGCGGGAAGATGATGCGGCTGAAGGCCGAAGTAATCGAGGAATTCTCTAGCGAAATCGCTAAGAGGAAGACCGAAGCCGCGGGCGAAGTGAGACATAAAAACCACATACTCGCCCTCTCTGATAACTGGAGAGGATTCGCTGCCGGGTAAACGACAGGAAACCTCGGCAGGAATCCGTCGAGTTCGGATGAGCCATTCAATCTCACGGCGCGTGACTGAAGAGCCCTGCCACGAGCCACGCTCAGGCCCAGAGCCAGCGTCATCGTCCTCAACAAGAGCGCCGCTAAACGAACTAGACATGGGTGCGCCGGAGAGATCGCCGGAGGAAAAACTGGCGGCGGAGGGGAGCTTAGAGCTACAAGGCCCCGTCGGAACTTAGCACGAAAACAATGGCGAAGAGCGGAGGAACCGTCGCCTGAGCACGAAAGCGGAGCAGATCGATCTAGGGCAAGATTAGGGCAAGATGGTCAGAGAGGACTCACCGGCGGCGGAGCCACAGCCGCAGAGCGCGGGCGAGAAAGGCCGAACGACGCGGCGGAATCCTCGCCGGCGGAGGCTCTGGCTGACGAGCGGCGGCGGAGTGGCAAGAGAACACGCAGGCGAAAGGAAGAAGGAGAGCGGAGGCGAGCGATAAGGGGAAAGATGAACCCTGCGGGCACGTTTCCCCTCTTTATAGTCAAGCCATGAACAGGGGAGTGGGATCGTGGGTGTGGCAGTTACCCGTGTAGATCGTGGGAACAGCACGAACGCACGACGGTGGGTGGAGCCACACCAACGGCCACAGACGAAGAAAAGTTGTTACAATCCCAAGGGGAGCGGCACACGAGGCGTCGCGGCGGCGGCGCAGCAGGTGCAGGGTTCACTGTAGCTTGTCAGTAAACACTGTAGAAGGACCTAAAAACTAGAGGAGCAACGATGGGGTGACACGCAGGACGTGGCGTACGAGGGAAGGAACGAGGAAACCTCGGACGAGGCCATAGCTCGGAAACAAGACTGAAGAAAGTGATGAAGCTGATATAACCCGGCCAAAGCTATTGACAGGGCCACACCAGCTTCGGGGACTAATGTCGGGGGGCTAACCTCGGGTAGGTCAGAGACGGGGAAAGACAGAGGTACTGTCCCCGTCTGGTTTCCGAGCTACGGCCTAAGTCGGCCGAATCATGGATATGTCGGCCGATGAACGGAGGCAAGAAGCCCATGTATAGGTATCAAGTGGTTACCCGGCCGAGTTAATGAGAGAATCGGCCGGGTTACCCAAATGATCTTCATGCAGGTGAGGAACGAGCCGAGTAACCCAAGGAAAGGCCAAGTGATACGAGGCTTGCAGGAGAAGGAGAAGCCTAGGGTCAAAACTATAGCTGCAGGCTAGAAGGAATCAGAACAAGGCCGAGCACAAGAGACAAGGATGCACAGCGTCAGAGGGGCAGAAGGAGGTCACGGAGGTGACAGTCCTGGAGCCCGAGGCACGCAGGAGGGGGCCACTGGAGCCTTGCCGTCATTAGAAGGGTGACAGGGAAAGGAGGCCGCCGAACTACTATTTTGGGACAAGCATATTCCACGAATATGCTTGCTTCGTCAGCCCTAAGGGCACCCAAGGCACCCCTTTATAAGGGGAGGTTTGGACCCTGAGGGAAGGATCGATTCTTTGAGCACCGTTAGGCTGGGGAGATTCACATTGTCCCCCTGTATACAGCTCAAGGAGCACTTGTAACCCATCAAGAGAGAAATAAAGTTCATCACTTTGGCAGCTTGAGTGTAAAGACAGTTGCATCTTCCCTCCCCAGATCCCACTAGCATCCATTGGCCCCGTACTTTAGCCTACCCATGGCATCTGCCGTGCCACCACCACGACAGGAGTACTTGACAGTTTGAAAACATGAGCACAGGTCTCTCATTGCTCAATTAATCCAAACCGTATTCGTGTCACCGCACGAATGGGTAGAAAGGTGACGTGAACGTCCAAGGGACCATCGAATCTTGTAACATGTCACAAGCGAAATCGAGGGAGGCTATAGCGACTCGCGCGCCAGCTTGTAGCGTAACGCCACTCTTGCATCTATCAATCGGTTACAGTTAGGTTTCCATGGCTTTTCAATTTTATTGCATGTGTACCTCTTAGATATGCAGAGACTGAATATAATATTTAGTTTTTTTAAGTTATATTAAAAGTATTTTAGAAAAGGTTCCAGCATGAGCCTTCGTTCGTGGCAAAACGAAAACAAAGATTTCAGGTATTTGGTAAACGCTCACTATCCAAGGTAAAAAAAAAGGGTTCACTATCCTGATATATAAATAAGGAAACTGCTAGGCGTCCCCGGACGATGGGAGAGCTCCCATCGTCCTGCTTCTCATGCTGACACGTGTCCATTTGCTGCAAAACATCCCGCGTTTGCTGCATATGTCCCCGCTTTTGCTTCCGAAGCAAAAAAAAAGGTTCGTTTTAGAAATAGAACGTCTCGCCGGAGACCTCACCGGAGACCTCGTCGGAGACTATGCAGCAAAAAAATTGTGCTAATGCAGCAAAACCGTCTCCGCCGGAGACATCGTCGGAAACAACTCGTTGATGAACCTCGCCGAAGACCATGCAGCAAAAAAAGTTTCCGGCGAAGTCGGTTTTGCTGCATTAGCACAATTTTTTTGCTGCATGATCTCCGGCGAGGTCTCCGGCAAGACGTTCTATTTCTAAAACGAACCGTTTTTTTTTTGCTTCGGAAGCAAAAGCAGGGACATATGTAGCAAAAACGGGCCGTTTTGCATCAAAAATAAAATTTAGGGCGATTTTGAGGGGAGGAGGACGATGGGAACCCCCAATCGTCCGAGGGATCCATATCATTTTCCTATAAATAAACACTTATACAACCTTCAAAAAATCGAAACAAGATTTCCAGATATGTAAATGCTTTTTTTTGTAACAATACATATCAATAAGATATGTGTTGGAGCTGATGAGAGAACATCTCGTCCCTTGTGTCGCCCCCTCGCGGGAGACCAGAGGGAACCCTAGCCCGCCGCCACTGACCTTTCCCTTTCCGGGCTTACCTCGTCGGCGTTGCCGCCAACTTCATTGCGGTTGCTCCCCCTACCATCTGCAAAGGGGGAGCGTGAGATCTATGGTGGATGCGGGCTTGCACGACGCGTCTATGTGCGACGGCAACAAACGCAGTGGGCTGGCCCATGGTGGTGGCGGGGGACTTGAGGCGACAGGGCTGGCACGTCGAGCAGGGGAAGGTTGTGGCTGCGGCGGCCTTGGCTCGTTGGTGTACCTTGGGGGTCTGTGCACCCTACATCCGTCGGAAGAGGCCTTCTTGGATGGAGGAGTGGAGTTCCCCTAATAAATCCACTCTCCAGGTGCCCTAGTGTGCTCTACTGCTGCTGCCATGTGTGCCCTATTCTGGCAACACTAGATTGGATCATGTGGCGGGAGATCACGTTGTGTATGCGGTACTCCTACTGCCGAAGGCTACTGGCTCCAATTAGGCGACCCCATGATTCCTCGCGGGATCTTACGACTAGGGAAAGCGCACGACAATTCGCCCTGAAGGCTTGCTTCCTTGTTTAGTAGAGATTGGACCTTCGCTGGGTGAAAACCCAGGATCTGACGTTGGTTAAACCAGATGACGACGTTGTTTGTGCATCGCTTCCTGCTTCCTGAAGACGTCGTTCTGGAGAAGATTTGTCGGAGTCAAGGTGTCGAGCTTTTGTGGCTGTGAGTCTCTATGATCGTTGGTGGAGTCTTTGTTTTCTATTTTTCTGCTTCTTTTATTTTTGGTTGTGTGCACCTTGATGTCTAGACAAACTCTAGTCACTAAATTGCCCTGTCGATGTATAATCACTTCGTCAAAAAATTGTATAGGCAGTTTTCATTGTCATGTGCTCTTTTTTGTTGCACGTCCTCATGTGAATGAGCTGATAGGTGCAAAGCGTGTCGTGTTGCAGTGCAGGTTGAATCGGCAGGGAATTCTTTCTTTCTTTGCCTTTTATATGGAGACGGGAGAAAATTATTTCTGAGGGTGTCATCGCCGTGTCATGTAGCCAGATCGCCACTTGCCAACACGGCTATGATTCTCAGAATCTATCTGCATGTCTCTTCTTCTGCATGTGCCGGCACTTGGCAGCCATGAATTTGACGGGAAAATCTAGTGTTTATTTTTGCTCATATCACGTGTCCTCTCTGATATTGTTTGCAGAGAGCATGTCTCGTTATTGAAATTTACAAGTATTTAAGAGAAATCTTTTACAAAGATCGCGCCGAACTGCAATTAGATACAGTAATGGTACAGCAGAAGCATCATTATAAACGTAACAGTTCGGATTCAGCTGCCAGTAGAGATACTCAGATACATAGTACAAAGTATCGTTACCAAACAGTGAATTCAGAAAATGCTTCATATAATACGTAGAGGTTTTAACTAAAGCCGTCAGTCCCAATCGAGCAAGCCAGCAATAATTCCCTTGAAAAGACCACTTATGATGGACGGTTGAATTGGAACAGAGCACAATAATTGGTCAGGAAATGTCAGTTTCAGCAGCCATAGCTTTCTATCCTCACTCCTCCCCTCTCCCTGAGACTTATTTGTATGGCTACTCCAACAATCATTTAGTGAGGATGTTGATTACTCCAGAATTGCTCATTTTGTTGCATGGCAGTAGCTTGACATCTCACCTACAACTCTATAGGTGTTGGGCTCCATTTGGGGACTACATTGTAGTGGGCCAGGCGATAGTCAATAATACAAGGCTTCATTTTGAAATGACAGTTTTGTGTGGTGCTATGTAATACTTCATTCACGTGTTAAACATATTTACCATTTTTTAAAGGAGCATATACTAACATCACAATATACCAATTCCAACATTTGCAACAGCGCGTTATCCTAACGGCCATATGGATGCACACCACCAAAAAATGAAAGAATAATTAAAAAAAGAAAAGTCCCGCTACATGGACTCATTCGTTGAAACAGTAGTACTACCACCACCAAGACAACACGAGAAGTCCAGCTTTTACAAAAGCGACGTCTCCAACAAGAGAACAGTACACAAACACCGCCATCGCCCGATCATAGATCTTAGGTTTTCACCCTGAAAAAAGTCCACGCTCTCAAAACAATACCCTCAACAAGGCCATTGCCAGTCATAGTAAATTAAAGTCAGACCCTGCGTTTTCACCCTGAAAGATAGGACCATGAGCTTCTCCTGTATTATCGCTCCCGCTTGCATACCACTGTTCCAAGTCACGAGTCACCAAGCCAATTCCTCATCACCACCCAAACTCGAACCACCATTGTCAGTCCGTGGATCTCGGTCTCCATGACATTCTCCGTTAACACCATGGAACAAGAACAATGCCCCATGATATTAACCGCCAACAGAGCTTCAAAGCGCTCCCTCTAAACCCAAACGGTCACAGTAAAACATGGGTGGATACGACCGAATCTCTCCAATATGGCAATCTCCAGGCATTATTCATCCATGGGAGTTCGCCGGTGAAGCCTTTCGAAACTCGGCACTAGGACCAGATCAAAGAGGGCAAGCAACAAGTAGATCCTTGTTTTGACGCAAGAGGAATCCTAGGACCGCCGCCTTTATTTTCAGTAGACGAGCAAGCCCCCACGCCGTCCATCATCTCCGTGCAGCACCAACAGAGAAGGAAAGGGAAACCAACCACAAGCGATCGGCGTGACTAGGCCACAACCTCACCCCTAGCGGCAAAGCCGGCAGAACGGTGGCATGCCTCCATCCCCTCGTCAGCCTCCAGAGATCCTTAGGCCCTAGCCAAGACGGCCGCGCCGCACCAAGCCCACAGCCAGCGCCGCACCTCCCCCATGTGAATGCTGCCGCAGACCCCTGCCCTCCCCCATCTTTTATGGGGATGGGGCACCGCCACTGCCGTCAGAGTCGGTAGCAGCAGTGGCCAACGCGGTGAGGGTTGGAGGGCTTCTAGGGGAGGATGGAGAGGAGCCCCCTCTAGCTTGGTGGGGGCGGCTCGAGAGAGGGTTAGGGTTTTCTCCGCTTGTCGTAGAACTTCAACGGCATCCCCTCTAGCTCGAACTCGATAGCCTCCGCTGCAGAGGCACCCTTCTTCTTCATGGCTGAAATGGGGGAGAGGGGCACGACGATGGGGAGGCGGGATGGAGGAGGGGAAATGCGAGGGTGTCTGCTGCCGGAGGAAGGTGGGAAGAGCGGGCACCGCGGCAGCCATCGCGTGAAGGATCCACGAGCTTCTCTGGTGAGCGTGCGGTCGGGGTTTAGGACAAAAATGATTTGGTTTTTTGCTAGTACTCCTACCAAGTAGCACTTGACGGCACCCAGAGTACCATAAGAAATCAAGTTTGGTGGAACATTGGTTGATTTGGATCATTTCATGCTCATACCAGCTCATCTCACTAGTAGAAAACAAGACACCAGTCCCGGTTTGTAAGAGGCTTTATTCCCGGATTATAATCCGGAACTAACGTATCGGGACTAAAGGTTAGGTCTTTAGTCCCGGTTCTGTTACAAACCGGGACTAGATTGTCTCCACATGGCCCCGCTGCGCGCGCTGGGCTGGAGGATCTTTAGTCCCGGTTCGTAACACGAACCGGGACTAAAGTTCTTCTGCCACGTCAGTGTTTTGCACCAAACTGCTGCCGCGGCAGGAGGTAGGGTTTTAGGGTTTTCTTTTTTTGTGTTTGATTATTTTTCATTTTTTGTTTTCATATAAATATTATTCTACGCTACTACATGCTGTATACATTGATGCATATATAATATAATTTCACTCACGATAACATAAAGACATATAAATATATACACAACCGAGACTAGAACTCGTCTAATTGATTTACACCAAAATCATTACAACGGATACCGTCCTTTTGTGTCTATCCACGATTACACGAAGGTCTATCCACGTTGTACTCTCCTTTTGTGTTTATGATGTCCCTGAGCAAAAATCCCGACAACTCCTCTTGAATTGCTAGTAGGCGTTCATGTGGTAGGAGCTTATCTCGCATCGCATCCAACTATATATAAAGAAGTAGATCATTATGAATGGAACTCAACAAAAACTATGGTATAGAATAAATTACGAATATATTGTTTACATACTTGAAGAAAGTTTGTGCCCTTTTTCATACACCCACGAATGAACTCGCATACGTAATATCCACATAAATTAGTCCCCTGTGGCTGCGTCGCACACATTTCGATCGAGAATATAATTCAATCAAATAATAATCAAGCATGATAATTGTATGAATGATAATTGTAATATCCACATAAATTAGTCCCCTAGCTCTCGTACTACTTACCGGGACCGTACGAAAAGTGAGCTCCTCACGCCATTCACCCTGAACCTCCTTCGTGAACCTTTTCCAAACCCTGTCCGGGCAAAAAGAAATAAATGAGTTATTAATTAGTTTACATCTCAGAGAATGAACGAAAGAGACAGATATAGTGCGATAATGATTGAAATTACTTTTGGAGGCAATCAATTATGCTGCGGTAGTCTTTCATCGGCTTCTTTAACGAGTCCGAGATTTCCACTTTTGCACGGTCAACGTCAATGTTTAGAAGAATCCAGTGGTAGCTGCGCATGTTTATATACACTTAACATCTAGTAAACAAAAATTGAATATGTATAAGAAAGTAAGACTCTTACCCATAGTTGTAAGGAAATAGAATTTGTGTCTTGTAATGTTGCTCCATTAAAAACATTAGCAAGTTATCCTCCGTTTCCTCGAGGTTATTTATTAACGTATGTCCATTAACTCTGTTTGGGTCAACGAACCCAATGCTGTAGATTGACTTTCTTCTACATTCTTGAATCTTCATTCTGCATATATAATAGCATACAGAAGGAGATATAGTGAGAATAACAACAGGAAATGAATTGAACGAGCTGAGTTAGTAACTTAATTTCTTACAGACAATAGCAGCTGAGGAGGGACTTGTCGAGGGCGTCTAGGTTGAATAACTGAAATAGTTCACAAAGTTCAATGGAGATCTCGTCTGGACGGAAGTACTCCTCTCCAACTTTATATACGAGAAATTGTCTCCCTTCCTTTGTGACTTTCAAGTACCAGATATGCAATAGTCACATATGTGTTGGCAGATCATCGAATACCTCATTGCTGACCAGAGGCTTCCCGTAGACAAATTTTCGTGTTATTGGTCCCTTGGCGACATTATAAGTTCATAAAACAAAATCACGATGCTAAGAGTAGTACTAGTATAAAAATAAAAAAACACATCGTATACATCAAACAAGCACTGATTTAAAAACTTTCTACTATATTTTTAGTCCCGGTTGGACACACCAACCGGGACTAAAGGCGTTGCGGTAGGCTGGGGCCGACATGAGCCCCTTTAGTCCCGAATGGTGTCTCCAACCGGGACTAAAGGACACTCTAATTGAGACTAAAAGTGGGTGACGACACTATATGTCGTGAGTGGAAACTATGCCAGTGAGTGGCGACACTGTTTCAGTGGGTGGCGACACTATGACAGGGGTGAGTGTCGACATTATGTCGTGAGTGTCGACACTATGTTGTGCTGCTTAATCTATAAATAAGGCTTCCTTGTGAACTATCAACTGCAAGGAAGATCATGTGCGAGACCAGGGACACCACTACGGCGGAGCTTCTCGAAGATGTCTTAGGACCTTGTCCTCAGACATCTTCAAGGAGCTCGCCGTAGAGGCACTCCCTAATATGTGAAATTAGTTAGCTCCACCAGCATACTAATTCAGCTAGAAAAGATATGAACTGAAAGATGGTGTGCGAGAGCAGGGACACCACTATGGCAGAGCTTATCGAAGATGTCTTAGGATGCCTCGTCCTCAGACATCTTCGAGGAGCTCGCCATAGAGGCACTCCCTAATTTAATTTGGTAGCTCCTTGGCGTGTTCATGTTTTTGTTCTTTCTTGCTTAACTGGCGATGATTAACTAAAATGCTAGGGCGCCACTATATATATGTGTGCCTTCATAGTTTTGGTACTTATTTTTGTTTCAATGGATTTTGTGACGACAGGTAGAAGAAAGAAGAATATTTTGTTGCTCGACGGTGACATGATATGCACTGTGAACCGTCTGGATTTCAAGACAACGTGTCAAACCAAGATATGTAGATAAGATGAACTCATGTATCTATGTGCTTCGATGAATCAAATGAATTTTAAGAATTATATGTGCCAAATTAACCAGATATATAGAGATAGAATCCACATAAAAATCTATCCATTTCTAGAGCATGAAATGAGCTAAAACAAGCAATGAGAGATGAAATGATGAAGTTGCTAACTTTTTAGGACCCTTGATAGATGTTGAGCCAAAAAATCTTCACAAATCTTGAGAAAAATGGGGAAGAACTCGAGCTTGAGGGGAGAAATTTGAGAGGGGTGATTGTGTGAGCTTGAAATGGCTCGAGCTAAGAAGGGGAAGAAGATATAATCGAAAACTTTAGTCTCGGTTTGAGAAACAAACCGGGCTAAAGGTCCACACATCTGCTCTTTTTTTAGCGCCAGACCCTTTTTTAGTCTCGGGTAAGTCAAATATCTTCCTTTATGATCCTATCATAAATTCTTTATTTTCTTCGTACATTGATTTTGCACTTCATCTTGAAAGTCTTTGAACTTTTTCAAATATTTCACACTTCATCCTCATTAAGTAAATATTCATATATTCACTCAAATTTTTGGAAAAATCATATGAAGTTGAAATCCATCGCTTTCGACTACACATAATGAGCTTCATACATCTATATGTACAAGTTTCAATAAGCTAGTCATTCGTTCACTTTTGACCTATGAACGGAGTTTTAATTATCTCTAGGAAAGTTTCACAAGCATCATTTGATCAAAATCAAAAGACTCCAAAATTCCATCCACATGGATTTTCTCCATGTTTTCTTTCCAATATAATTTAAACGGCGATGTCACTTCCTAAGTGGTCTTTCAATCAATTATCTTTCGACATTTTTAACACTTGTTTTATGGATGTGATTTATCCAACGACATTTGTAAATCATCCATCTTATATGGATTACGACAATTATTTGAACAATCCTTTTGTTCTCATAATACCTGATAAAACAAATCTTGAAGGCAAGCTTTTATGTCAACGAGAAAAACATCAACACTTTATTTGTTCTAGATGAACATCATCACATATTCTCTTGCTAGTTACTTAGGCCATTGCATTTCATGAATTGTGTTGTTTTGTATGACGATTCACACCAACAAATTCAGTATCCAATACTTAAGAACCATGTTGTTTAACAAGCAAATAATATAGCCATAATATGTATATCTTCTATATACCTAAGATGAACAATTCTAGTCTTTTTCTCTTCTGCCAAATATTTCTTTAGATTTCTCTTTCAGTATTTCTTTATCCTTTCAAAAGAATATATCAACAAAAACAGTGGCGCCATACTCATGACACATAGTCCAAAGCGTGTATAGTTAAATACCAATGTCTTTGGACTTACTATTTGAAGTAGACCACCATCATCAAATGCTTGGTGTTCTTTCGAATTCCATTCTTTAGTAATCCTTTAGTGTAGTAAACATTTTACCTACATCAAATATTCATCCTTATCATGGAACTATTCATGATCAAGCTACTTTAGCTTATAACGGTGAATTGTGAGTATAATGTTTCTCTCCAAAACCTTTTGGAGGATTAAGACGACTAGCGTCTCCAACCTTTTGCAAATTCCCAACAAACATGAGAACATAAATTTTCATATTATACTCTATCATGTTGCAACCAAAACATCATTTCAGATATCACAACATCTTGCACATATGATGGTTTCTGAATCAATTCTTTCAGCTCCCCGATAACCTTGATATTAAAACAATCTTTTGAATATCAAGAATCATGTAGACAAACATGATACTCATATACTAACACTAGAATTGTTACTCTTGATTTAATACCAATTATTAAACTTTACTGAGTAACCAGAACTTACTAAAAGTTTGCAATAGGACTTTTAAACTTTAGATTAACACTTCAAAAACAATAAGATACCATTTCGTAAAGTAACTAACCAGAATTCTATAGTTCTCTTATCTTAATTATAACTAAACGCAAGGTGGTAAATAGATGCCGATGACTACAACAACTATGCAAATTCACTTTGATTTAATTTATGATAAATTGTGTTCAACTTTTAATCATAATACTATTGAACTCCTACTCAAAACAATATCCCTCACATTGTTTTAGTGATCACATGACCCAAATCCACTACACCAAGTCTGGTCATCATGTGACATGATGTAGTTTTAAAGGCGAACAATCATCATGTTCATCATATCATCTATATGACTCATGCTTTACCTTTCGGTGATCTGTGTTCCGAGATCATGTATGTACATGCTAGGCTCGTCAAGATTAACCTTAGCTTCTGCATGATCAAATCTGGCTTACTCCCATTGTATGCACACGTTTATTCTATCACACCCGATCATCACGTGGTGCTTCAAAACGACGAGTCTTGGTAACAATGCTAACTAAGGGTGAACACTTTACTTGATAAATTTGTGAGAGGGATCATCTTATAATGCTACCATCACAAACTAAGCAATACAAGATGCATAAAAGGATTAACATCACATGCAATTCAAAATATGTGATATGATATGGCCTTTCTTCTTGTGCTTCCGATCTCCATCTTCAAGCACAGACATGATCTCCATCATCACCGGCGTAGCACCAAGGTCAATGGCACCGCTCCATGGTTGTCGTCCACCAGCATCAACTATTACAACTACTTTGAATAATAGACATGTATGTCTTAACGAAATTAAAAGACAACCATAAGGCTCCCGCCGGTTTCCGGATTACAATAAGGATCATTGAATACATCATATATAATCACAATCATGGCCATATCACATCACAACACACCCCTGCAAATCAAAGTTAGACACCTCTAATTTTCTTTGCATATTTTATGTGGTTTGGGGCTTTCAATAAGTACTGTTCTAACTTATGAACAAGAACCACAACTTTGATGTTTGAACTATCAAGTGCCCGTTGTAAATTGAGTCATTACTATGATGGGAGAGACAGACACCCGCAAAGCCACTTATGCAATACAAGTTACATGTTGAGCATGGAGCAAGTCTCATGAATGATGTCATGTAAGGTTAGCCTGGATCGCTTCATCCCACCATACCGCAAGATGCAACGTACACAAGAAGCAATTGATAATAAAAGAACCACATCCCATAATAACCATTGTGTTCTACTCGTGCAACAGATCTACATATAGACACAACTCTTATACCACTGTAGGGGTTCGTAGCATGGAAAACAAAAAAATTCTATCGTATGAACACACACAAGCCAAGATCTATCTACTAGATTGTAGCAACGAGTCGATAGAGTACCAACCCTTGAAGATGAAAAGCGGTTAACGAGAGCAGATTCTCGTGGGTGATGTGGTCGTTCACTTGCCGATCTCAAGATCGCATAGACGATCCTTTCGGCGCCGCATTTCGGCAGTGCTCCCGCAGTCGGTCACACGTTTGGTACTCGATGAAGGCCATCCTCTCCCTTGTTCCAGCAGGCAACAGAGGTTGTAGTTCTCCCCTCGTGATTCCAGCAGCACGACAGTGTGGTGTCGGAGTTAGTGGGAAGATCCTGCAGGGCTTCTCCTTAAGCCAGAGCGGGTAGGATGGAGTAGAGGGGTTCCCCTACGTTCTAGGGTTTAGAGGCCGAAGAGGAGGAGGCGTGGGCCGGCGACGGCAGCGCGGGGTGTGGTTGTGGTGTTGTCTTGGAGGGGCAGCTAGGGAGAGGAGAGGTCGAATCCTCCCCAACTCCCTCTCCTCCTTGGAACATGGTGGAGGGAGGAGGTTTCCTCTCCTCCCTCCACCAGGATACATTGTTCCAGTTTGACTTTTCAAACTTGCCTTTTGACTTTCAATTTTGGAGTTTGATTTCTCTCTTTTATTTGAACAACCCTTTGACCTAGGACATGTTGCAACCATTCCACTTTGTCATGACTCATTCATGTACCCTTCCCCTTCCGGTTTGGTGAACCTTATAGACCCTTCTAGATCATTCCGGTGAAACACCAGAATCATTTCCGAACTCCCGAATTGCACTTTCCTTATATGAATCTTATTCGCTGGACCATTTCGGATCTCCTCGTGATATCCCGTATCCCATCCGAGACTCCGAACAACATTCGGTATTCTTACTCACATTACATATCTACTAAACAAAATTGAATCCTTAAGTGTGTCTCCCTACGTTTCGTGAATTATGCAGACATGACCGAGACTCTTCTTCGATCAATAACCAATAGAGGAATCTGAAAACTCATATGGCTCCCACATATTTCTACGATTAATTTGCGATCGAATGAACCATTTACATACGATACCGATTTCCCTTTGTCTCACGATATTTTACTTATCCGAGGTCTGATCGTCGATATCTCTGCATACCTAGTTCAACTTCGTTACCGATAAGTACTCTTTACTCGTTCATGTGATATGTGATCCCTTGTGAGCCAGTCACATGCTTCCAAGCTAATTGGATGACATTCCACCGAGAGGGCCCAGAGTATATTTATCCGTCATATGGCACTACAAAAAGAACCATCCTACAACAACACTTGATTTACACCGCTTTGGATATGTGTTGCAAAATTTTACTGTAGATACGGATATATGCGCTGCCTTTGCATCTGTTTACTAACACACGATTATTGTTAATCGGAAAGCGCGCATGAGGAAAATTTTGGCTATCGCAGCAGGAGCTATTGGCGCTTACACGCAAAACTCTTTTTTTAAATGACTACGCAAAAGTTTTATACCGAGGACTGGACGTATGCAGTTGGGCCTAGGACGGAGGAAATTCCTTAATTATCTACTCCCATCCCCACGAAGTCCTATAACTGCAATTCCCAATCTAGTGTTAGTTCGATCTAGGAGCCTCGTCCTCATCGCCTCGCACCGCCGCGCCCCTCCTCCCACCTCCCCCTCCCCTTTGTGTCCTCTCCAATATCCCCATCCACAAGCATATCCATATTGGCCGCCCTCATTAGAGTCGTCGAGGGGAAGCCTATGGTCCTCGTCGGAGGACTTGTCAGCGGCAGATCGACCCGCCTCTCGCTCATGGTGCTGATCCTGATGGAGGAGACTGACGCTGCTACGATTCAAATCCGCGCCGACATCCGAGCTCGAGCGAATAAGACACACATCGGACGGCCAGCACCCAGCCGCCACGGCAACATATGGTTTCTACACTGCCAGTCGACATCACCAGGCGTTGCTACTGTCCCACTGTTGTAGCTTTGCTGTTTCATATGACCAGGTTATTCCTGCTGTTGGTGTTCCTCTTCTATATGTGGTTTTTCAGACGCCGCTGAGGTTTGAACATTAATTGAGGAATTGATTTTTCTTATCAGATCGTCGGATTAGTAGTGGTATGGTGTTCAATTTGAAGTAGCACTAGTGATTTGTGTTGACGTAAGACAGACACGACCTGATTTCTCTATGTGAAATCACTGGAGTAGGTGTGATTCGCTTTTCTATTCTGATCCTGCAATCATTTGATTCAGTTCTGTGTCCTATAGCAAGAAGAATATTTCGAGGACTCCCCTCATATGTAGTGGGCGAACAGACATCCAGCGTCGGAGTTTTGGATCTAGAGGTAATTATAAGGAGATGTGGAATTATGTGATTTTGTGTGGCTTGCAAATTTTGTGCCTACGTGGTTCAAGTTACTAATTCATTGCCAGTTTTAGCCAATCTGTTGTATTAAGCATTTGTTCTCAGGTTTCTTTCTTGAATCTGCATAATTAAAGCTAGAAAGAAACTATTTTAATCGGTGGACATGTCTGACAGACTAGAGGTTTTTACTATCTCAGATCGATTTAGTTGTATTCAATTGAAGAAATTTAGTGCCTTATCTGTGTAGCTTGCAGGTTCTTGGTTGGCTATAATGACGATGTGTGTAGCTTGCAGGCTTCCTGATAAGCATGATTTAGTTGGAAAACTAAACTTACATAAGAATTGTTATCTCATCCTTTTGGCTTATATAGATATCTTAAGTTTATCATAGAAACTGATTTGCCAATTCGTATCCTAATATGTACGACTCCTTTTATATCCTAATATGCACTATAAGGTTCCTTGTCTAGTCTAATTTCTTATGCTCATATGATCTAGACGTGCAGACTGCCGACTATATTCGTGTGCATCAGACGGATATTTTGTTTGCAGATTGACACAACCTGCATCAGCTTTTTTTAAGGATGCAGGTAGTTCTGTAAGTATTTCTCAAAAAAGGTAGTTCTTAAGTTACTAGTTAGCAGTAATCTGTTGTCAAAAAAATTTGGTGGATGCTCATGGATAGAGTTATTGTGTTCACTTCAAAGTTTATTGTGAAAACTAATATTATTACAAATAGTGCAGGCAATGAAATGTTGTGAGTTGAACAACTGGACTTACAGGTTATTATTCAAAATTATTTTCGTGGTTGATGATTGGCTTATGCAAGTATGAAGACATTGCGGTTCTATGTTATGTTCTTTTCCGTAAAAGTTTTTCTAGGTTATTTTTCATTATAATTGTGAACAAACATTTGATACAAGTAATGCACTTAACCTACTTAATATTCTATTGTAGGCGAGGTATATATAAAAGAGCTATTGTATGGACGACATCCAACGGGGAGGAGGCTTGGAGAAGACACAATGAATGATTTCATTTTATTTCTTAGATTTAGTTTGATAGAAAATATGTCATGAATCATATGGATAGCTAGATGATTTCGTGTTCAACGTTCATTTTCTTTCAAGTTGATGTATGTAACTCAGATTGTGTTTCCAAATTTGTGTCAATAAAGCTTTATGACTTATTTCTGGTCACTACAAGAACAACCCTCATATAGCAATATATGTTCTGCAACGATTTAAAAATACGTTGTAGAGTTTAATGCTAGATACATATCTAAGTGTTGCACACGGTATACGTTCTCCCTTGGTTTAGAACGTGTAGAGCCTGTCCCACGACACCTTATCTTGCCAGGTTTTATTAGTAACTTCCCACGACTCATGTCTGCCCCTCCATAAAACTAGGATCTAAACAGAGGGTCTTCCCCCATTTTCTTCCCCGTATCTGTTTTTTATAGGGTTTCCCGTATCTGTTTGGTGGCGGCTCGAAGTCCATATTTTCTCACCCCTTTGCGGCGGCAGGGCTTGGTGGCTCGTCTGGCGCTTCTAATGGGTGGCGGCAGGAGGGTCTCGTGGCATGGATGCAGGCGCTGCCGGCCGCTCGCAGCATGGAGGTGATGTACATCATACAGGTATGGCCGTCTCCCTCTTCCAGGCCCGTGTGGATCCTAGGCAGGATGTGCGCCTGCATAGGACGCTGGAGTCAGATGTGCCCCCAATTATGCTTACTGCTAATTTTAGCCTGGTGGTAATTGGCTAAGTAATTAGGCAGTGCTGATGTGAAAGCATTTTTGGCTGGAAGCCCAACGAAGCAACTCTAAGAATTTTTCACGTATGCCTTCTGGTTTTCACTTTCTCTATAGGCTGGAAGCTATTGTGCAACACCTATCCCATTAGTTACCAACGCACGTATATGCGTTGCATTATACCCTTGCAACGCCCAAAAACGCAACACATTTTATCCGTTGGTAAAGTCCCTAGCAATGCCTATATGGGTATTTAGATACGCTTTAAGGCGTTGCAGTAGAGGGGGTCTTCTTGTAGTGGGTTATCCTTGAGTTTGGATTGATGTGTTAAATTTTTAATGAAACAGTATGCTTGTATAATTTGAAGTTTGATTTCCAGTTAGATTAACGGGAATAGAAGCTCAAACTTATTTTGATGTTATTTAGTTATATTCGTAAATATTATGGTTGCATGGCAATTCGAGTAGGGTGAGCACCAACGTATACAAGTGTTGTTAAGCACTAATTCTAGACGTTGCTACCTAGCAACGCCTCTATTACCAACAGACCTATATGTGTTGCATTATACCCTTGCAACGCCCAAAAACGCAACGCACCTTCATCCGTTGGTATAGGCCCTAGTAACGCCTTTATAGGCATTTAGATACATATAAATGCGTTGTTGTAGGAGGGGTATTCTTGTAGTGTGGATGGACAAATCCCACTCTTGATCCATGTGCCTCAACACATACTTTTCAAACAATCAATGCCACCTTTATAACCACCCAGTTACGAAGTGGTGTTTGATGTCATCAAAGTATCCATCCGGTGATGGTGATTAACATGATCTCATGGTCGAAGGATTTAGTTTACTATGTATTGAAATCTTATAGCAAGTAAACTATTTAAATGACTTGATCTTATGATATGATTAACTATAGGAGTATGTTCATCACATCATTCTCCTAATAATACGACATTGTTGTTAATAACATCTCAATGTTCATGATTAGGAAACCATGATCATATATTAACCAACAAGCTAGTTTAACAAGAGGCTTTACTAGGGACTCTCACATGTTTACAAATCACAGAAGTATTAATATTTCCGGTTAATACAATTATAGCATGATATGTAAACATTTATCATAAGCAAGAATATATGATAATAACCACTTTATTATTTCCTCTTGGGCATATCTCCAACAAATAGCGCACCAACAATAATATCGAATGAAAATAGGCACAAACAATCAACATGAATATGTAGGCATTCATTTGACAAAGATATGCACACGATTTCAGAGGTTTTATGTAACTCCAAGAAACTTTAAAAAGTGGGATATATCTATACCGCTGAATCGGCAAGCCAACAATGCACCACCTACTGTTTATCTATATAAGTACCTGAGATATGGAGGATCACACCTCATTTCCTTGTTGTATGCTGCAAACTTTGAATTACTCTATAGAGAGAGATACATACTACATATTCATGATCTGTCACTATTTATCAAATGATCCAATTTGTCTCCCTATAAAGGTATTTTAATTCCACCTATGGCAACATACAAGTGCATGTTGTAAAGTTGTGACTGGCCTTAATTCGACTCCTTCTCCTCTATGACATCAGAAATCATATCATTCATCTAAACTAACATGCTACTCTCTCATCTAAAATCATTCTTGCAAATAGATAGCATGTTGCCAATACAAATAAGTAGCATTATATTTAATTGGAGAGCCAAAAATCACCTTAATGGAACAAAGTTCCCTTTAAAGGTTCATCAAATCTCATACATCAGCAGGTGTACCTTGTTCTTTGTTGGGGACACCAATTCCAATAGGGCCCTCATCACTTCCACTATTCTCTCACATCTTAGCTACAATTTATGGAACAAATATGGTTCAAAATACTTCTGAATAAACAAATACCTAACAGAACTATTAAAAAATATAAGCAATGAGAAAGTTACAACCTGATCATGGAAACAACCAAATACGGTTACAGCTTCTTCAAATGTGATATATGCATGCTCAAAGAATAGGGGCCACCTTAGAGCAGTAACTATATAGCTAGATAGCAATTATAGGATATTCACTACCTTAGATATTAGACATCGCATGTAATACAACTACATAGTATTTGTTACTTTACGAGCCTTATAGAGAATGCAAAATGCATCTAAAAATGCTTGCTTATTATCGATCTAATGTGATACTATTTTTAAAACATGTGATGACTTACACAACAGGTGAATGCGTCCAAATCCCATATGTATATATTGCCGCTCCAGTGCTAAGTTAGAGCTGATTGTTCAAATCATGGAGTCACATTGTGCATGCCAAGGCATCAAAAATACATATTGTTGATCGTACATATCAAACATGAAGGTGGGATATGAAGATAGCACAATAGATCCAAATTTCCTGAACTACCCCATTTAACAAAATCCGTCACCTTCTCTATGATGGCATGGAGATCATACGCCTGCCAATGGCGGGCTCATGGCCTCGGTGTTGGCGCCGGCGATCCATCTTGCTTCGATTTGCTGTAGGTGGAACATCTGAAATCAACAAAGCAACCAGATGCATTACAATTGCACAAATTCACTAAAACATTCCTTTCAAAACTCGCTGTAGGAGATTCCCCTACCGCATTCCTTTCAAAAAAAATGCACAAATTCAAAACTAAAACATACATAATCCGTGTGCATAAGGATACCTTGGGTGGATGGCTACAACGAAGGAGCGGTGGCTGTGCCTACACGCTGCCATCAAACACATGCGGAAAGAGAACGAGAAGGTAGCGCGAGATTGATCTATGGAGGGGACAGTCTGAGAAGGATCAAGTTATTCAAGACATTCGGAATACTGGCGGACAGAGATTCCGAAGTGGCGGAGTCAGATCCAAGTGGCGGCGACCCCTCGTTGATACGGCCACGCGCTGTACTTGGAGGCGGCATCCCGTGGGAAGGCAACACGCCGGAGGAGAGAGACACATCGGGGTAGAGGAGGGGCGAGGCAGGGACCGCAGAAGTTGCCTGGCCATGAACGATCATGCGTTGATTTTGTGTTGATTCCTATTTTTTTGACGATTTTTCCAAAGGGCCGCGGAGCACGGACATGTGCGGACGAATTTTTCCTCTGACGGTGGAGCGCGTCCGCGTCGTGCTAATTTGATTAATCTTAGCGGTTTGATTTACTTTAGTTGGCTAATCCGGCGGTGTAATTCCTGCTGTGTACATTGACGGGGTACATTTAAGAAAGAAAACATTTGCTTGTTTAATAGTAGTAGTAATATATATGGTGTATTGCGCGTGTCAAAGGCTCATATTCTCGCAATGAGCACAGATATGTGCTGGTCAAATATTCAAGCATTCGTTACATGCATCTCCCTCTTTACAAGTTAGACACCGAAATGGGTCCCTCTATTTCTGGATAACACGAGTTCTCATTTTCATGGTTATCTCTAGTCTTCCATTTACTGTCGTTATTTTTCGCTGATGGGTTTTTATCATTTTTTCTACTGTTACATACTAACACAAAATATATTGCAAATACTATAAAAATAAACCAAAAAAGGAGAAACTCAGCAGCAAACAATTTCGTGAGACAATAACTAAGTTTGTACTACGTGAAACTCCAAAACTGAAAAGACAAGTTGTGCAAGTTGAAACACTTGTTTTTTTTAAAAAAAAAAATTGTAATGGAGATGGAGGTCTTCAACCCAACAAAACCAACTTTGTTTCGATATGTTCCTATGAAACCTCCAATGTTGACTGACCTCATGTAAGTTGACGGTTGATTGAACTGCTACTTTCTCATCAAATCTATAGAATAAAAATAAATAGTTTACAGGTGCGAAGTATTTCTTGGCTAGGCTTGGCAAAATAATACCGCAGTTTTATAATACTTTGGTTTTAGAAAAACATGGATGTCAAACAAAGCCTACATGTATTTATCAATATGCTAACGTTCAGTCCATGGCCTATTACAACGAGACCTTGGACTCGCTCCCTCGACCACTATAGTAGAGGGCGATTGTTTGAGCCTCCCCGTCAGATCCACCCTCGCCACCGGCGATTCGCCGGTTTCCCCTGCCTCCGCCGGCCACTTCGGCAGCGGGAGGCTGGGGAAACCCCGGATCCCGGTTGTACATAGAGTAGGAGCTGGTAGGGTTCCCGGCGGCGGCGTCCTCGAGTTGGGGGCGAGGCTATTTCGGGTTTTGAAGGTGGTGCTTGCCTTCTCCGGCGGTGGCGCTCGGTGCAGCATCGCGGCGGAGCACGCCTTCCCCCGCGCTCGTGGCCCGTCGGGGTTGTCGTGTGCGGTAATAATCCCCACCCCGGATCTCGTGGCGGCAGATCCGGTCGAGATGGCTGGAGATGCTGATGTTGGAGCTGGACGACGCGGACGTCGATGGAGGATGGAGGCCTTTCGGAGTTCGAGTTTCGACAACTTCCCATCCGCAAGGGGTCTTCTTCCGATCCAAGGCAACAAAGGAGAAGCTGCGGCGGCGCGCCATCGATGTGTTCTTCGTCGTCGTCTTCATCGGATTGCAGAAGGGCTGTTCTATAATATCTTTCTTTGCGTTGTACCTTTCTATAATTTGCTGGCTTCAATATAATCAGTTTTCCCTCGCAAAAAAAAATCAGTCCATGGATATTATCTTACATGTATCAATTAACAGTTTATCAACATTAACGTGACAGAAATTCCTCATGTACTCCGTTTTGATAGACTGCCAGTAATAGTGAACAATGTACATTGATCCTTACCTGCACAACCATGACCTCCTATTCTTTGTTTTTGTAGTCTAACCTTTTACTTTGCTTGTATTGTATCCCACATGATTTTTTCACTGTGTAACTGTGTTGTCATAAGTTTGCATAACAGACAGTTTGGAGAAAACTGTGAGGGGCTGCACTGTATATCAGCCATAAGTTACTTTTCTTATACTCCCTCCAATCCATATTACTTGTCCTAGAAATGAGTGTATCTAGCACTAAAACATGTATAGATATATCTATTTTAGTGACAAATAATATGGATCGGAGGAAATAGTAATAGATGTTGCTGTTTTGGAAAGCAAAGTTGATACCATGAGCTGTTGTTGTTCCAGATCCGGGTAATTTCCAAAGTTTAAAATAGCCGACTATTCCATTTAGCCGCGGCTTTTTCAGAGGTTATGAAAGGCTATAGCGCAGCTATAGCAGGCTATTACATTTTAGCGTATTTTTAAAAATTGAGCAAATTTCAGTTAAATCTTTTCAAAAGATGGGGAAAACTATGATTCAAACAAGATTCAAGCTACAAGTCATGCAACTATTGAACACAAATAAGTATTCAACCAATTAACTCACAAGTTGTATTGAATCATATTTAACATAAGTTAAAAAAAACTTCAGAAAGCATAAGTTTAGCGGCTAAATTGGGGGCTTATAGCTCCCATGCGACGTCTTTACGTGGAATTGGAAGAAACGCTACATCGTTGCAAAGAATAGCTCGCATGCGACACTTTTGAAGCGGCAAATAGCTTTCGTGCGATACTTCCACTTAATCTCACGAAACCGTCAACAAATTCGAATCAGCTGAGTAGAGTAGGACCCACAGCCTCTCCACGTCACGGCGGAACTCACCTAATGTCCACCTCATATCGTGGGACCCACGATGTGGTTGAAGAGAGCTGTTGTCCCGATCCGTCCCCGCACCCGAGCACTCCCGCCACCGTTCCAGCATCTCATCCCCTTCCGTTTTCTTCTCCGGCGAGCAAGTGCGGCAATGCCGGCGAGGGATGTCGAGCTCTGCTTCAGCCTCCCTCCGCTCATGGCCTCGGTATGGTGCGGTGCCGATGAGGAGGTGCCACAATTTCCCCCGTACCGCGCCCCTGAAGCGGCTTGTCACATCCACCGATAAGAACGGCAACATTGGCCGGGAATTTGTGAAGTGTGAGAGCAAGCCCGAGCCGGGAAAGGTGAGATCTGAGTGTTCCGAGCGCCAATTTCTCGCTTTTCTTTCGAAATTTCATGCATTTCATCGAATTTGGGATTTAGGGTTCATCTCTGCGATTTCAGGAACTGCCAAAATATGGGCATTTTGAGTGTGTTGATGAGTACATCGATCGAATTGGGGGTGGAGGTAGCATCCCGGGAGCTCGAAAACCCGTCTGTGGTGGAGCAATTTGGATCTAGAAACCCCATTTCCGCTGGTACTACGGTGGATGCGGAAGTGAAATCCGAGCTGAAGAAGATGAACAAGCAGCTAAGCCAAATCATCGAATTGAAGAAGCAGGACAATCTTATGGCCGTTTTTTTATTTTTGTGTAATTTCTCTCGGATTAGTTTATCGCCTGATCATTAGTCATTAGACAGCACAATCAGTGTTCGAGTGATGCTTTGTTATCGTAGAACCTGCGGAGATGGATGTAATGGTCTATGTCTTTGGCTTGAATAAAATGCAACACAAATTCGGGCAAATTTTGAGCTGCTCTGTTTTCGAAATTAGTATTCCTTCAGTTTCGTCAGTTTCGTCAGTGTTCCTTCAGTTTCATCAGTGTGCAGGGGAGGGGTAAGGGTTGAAAAGTTAAAAAAACAATTGACGAGAAGTGATTGGAAAAGGCCAGGCCCAAATAGAACTTAGCCAGGCCAAAATAGTCGTATCCAGGCCCAATAGTAACTACTTGTAGATTGGGCAAAAAAATAGTACTCATGTTACAATCTAACTAGGGACGTGTGGATCTGCAGATACTCGTGCTCAGGTCGCAATCTTTTATTTTCTAAGAAAGTAAATATATAAATAAAGGCCAAGGGCATCCATTCAACTAACAAGCCGAGCACTTTAACTTGGGCGCCCCTTTAACTTATGTAAATATGTAAATGTTTTGTTTGAAAATAAACCATGTGTTGTATGTGTTGTTTGAAAATAATCAACCATCATAACGTTAACTTATTCTTACTTTTGAGCTTTTCTAATTTTACTCATTTTATAAATATTGCACGAGTATTATATGAGAACTTTTTTTTGTGTCTTTTGTTTTATGCACTTGTTATTTTGGGTGTTTTGACAAATGACAATACAATAAAACAATAAAACACAAGTCGATCACATAGATAATATATTAGATAACATTACATATATTAGATAACATTACAATAAAACACAAGGGGTACAATATAGAGAGGGGTACAATATAGAGAGGGGCCCCACATTATATAGAGGGCCCCACATTACATAGACCCTAAGGGAAACTAATCCTAAGGGCCCGGCACCTAAACCCTAGGCTAAACCCTAACCCTAGCTACTACGTGGGTTTAGCCCGGCTGCCGGCCAACCTCGCCGCCAGGAGGCTGCCCTACTCCATCGGCGGTGGGGGCGGTGCCACCGCCGCCTTCCAAGCCGCCTCCCTCTCCCGTTCCTCCCGTCGTCGCTGCTCCTCCTGGAAGGCCCAGCGATTGGCCTCCCGTCGGTCCTCCTCCTCCCGTTTCCGCCTTTTCTTCAGGGCGCGCGCGGCCTTCTTCTCCTCCCACTTGGCGTAAGCAGCCAGCTCCTTCGCCTCCTGCTTCTTCGCCGCCTTCCAATACTCGTCGGAGGGGCCGGGGTCGGGGAGGTTGCCGCTGACGCTGTGGAGGGGGTTGTGGACGAAGTGGCCTTCGGCCCAGGGGCAGGGCAGGTCTTTGCGTCGCCCTCCCTTGTTGCCATGCCTCGGGTGCGTGGGCGCCTCCTGCTCCCAGACCTGCCTGTGGTCCGGGTGGTTGTCCTCGTCGCGGACCTCGAATTCCGAAGGGAAGCGGGGGGGGGGGGGGGAGGTCGCCATGGTCGCCAGAGTGTTTTTTGGGGCTAAGAGGAGGCAAAGGGACTAGGGCTCGAGGTTGAAGATGAGGAGGCAAATGCGTTTTGCCTATTTATTGAGGGCTCAGCGTGAAGGGCAGCGTGGGAATCCTGCGTTGGCGCAGCCGCGTGCGTTGCGTTGCGTGTAGGCAGCGGGCGTAGCCGCGTGCGTGATCAATGCGGTCAGTGCAAAAAAATTGCTAGGATGCGATGTGACCCTGCACCGTCTCCCCCGCTCCTGCATGCATGCATGCATTAATGGGAAAGAGAGAAAAAACATCCAAGGTAGTTGTTCATTGGCAGTGAAAAATAAAAGAGAGAATATAATTTGGCCTTGATTTACTCGGTAATAATTACAGGAATCTAGGACTAAGATAGTTGTCACACGACATGCAACAAACTCGTTCATTTTTACACACCGTATGCAACAAACTCACACATAGAAACTCAACGGGTGAGAAGAAAAATCGGTGGAAGTAATCAGAGGGATGTCAATTAGAGGGAATAGAGGGAGTATGAAACTAAGTTTAAAAACAAAATACTAGTATTTATAATATCAATTTTATATAATATAAAACTATGTGTTATGGTAAATCTAATTATATTTATTACATATTTTAGATTTTAATATTTTTTCTTATATATGTAGTCAAAGTTTATAAATATTGATTTTTTTATGGCACATGAACCGAAGGGAAGTAAGTTTGACTGAAGAAAGTTGTTATACGTACACTTATTTAATGCGACGGAGGGAGTAAATACGCTGCAGCGCTGCTGCGTCGGTTGGTTGCACGCAAAATAGCTAGACTGCGACGCGAGAGGCAGCTGCATGGCATGCATGCATGCATGGTGCAGCCCTCCCCGTCCAGCGCCCTCGCATGCCACACTCGGTCCAACGGTCAATTGAGTGTGCCACGTTGTATCTTATATTTATTAAATATTTTAGATTTTGATATTTTTTCTTATATACTTAGTCAAAGTTTATAAATATTAAATTTTTCTATGGCGCATGAACCGGAGGGGAGTAAGTTTGACTGAAGAAAGTTGTTAGACGTACACTTATTTAATACGACGGAGGGAGTAATTACGCTGCAGCGCTGCTGCGTCGGTTGGCTGCACGCAAAATAGCTAGACTGCGACGCGAGAGACAGTTGTGGCATACATGCATGGTGCAGCCCGCCCCGCCCAGCATCCTCGCATGCCACGCTCGGTCCAACGGTCAATGGAGTGTGCCAAGCTGTACCTTATCTGTTTATGGAAAAATAATGCGAGCCAATCAGATTCCAGAATCATCCAACCCACGGATCGCCAAGAGCTAGCCACGAAATCCTTCTAAGAGACGTCAAACAATCAGGTTGCAGAACAAGCCCTTCCACGGATCGTCCAGAGCCACCCGCGGAATCCTTCTAGAAGATGCGATCGGACAGCCACATTATCGCGCTAGGGTTAGATCTACGTTCCTCATTTGGCCTTAGGGTTAGCTGGGTTTAGGATACAGTCAACGGGGTTTTCACAAGTTTGACCAGACATTCAAATGTGCATAACTAATTCAAAAAAATAAAAAAAAATACAAAACCTTTGCATGGTGTCATGTTATGTGACATAGTTGTGAGGAAAATATCAAACTTGGTCTATTGATCATATTTCAAAAAACCCTTCACAAAATGACCTATCTCCTCCGAGGTTTTCTGGCTTTCGGGTCAAATGACCAATAATATGACTAGAATCAAGGCATAGTTTGTGATAATGTGTCCATATTGGTCATGCATGTGTATAATGGGATGACTAACAATGTTGTAGTATAAATTTTTCCTTTTTAACGCATAGAAAATCCATTTTCTATTTTCTAAGTGCCGAAAGAGGGGGGATTTGTGAAGCAACCATAAAATTGAAGTTTCAAAATGATAACATCCTATTTTTAAGAAATACTAGACAACCTAGTTACAATTTCCCAACTTGAGTATCTCAAACCTTTTATTCCATCCCTGGTAAAAAAGACAAATCCTATCGAATCGGCTAGAAGTGCGTAAGATATGAACTACAGGTACATGATTTCATGCTGATGATTTTTTGTAAAAATCATTTTTAGGTTTAAAACATGCTATTTCATCAGAGATCCAATGCTAGTTTTGTGAGCCTCAGCCCCTAGCTAAGAATATTTATAAAAACCCTTCAAAAAGTTTGACCAGACATTCAAATATGCATAACTAATTCAAAAAAATAAAAAAATACAAAACCTTCGCATGGTGTCATGTTATGTGACATAGTTGTGAGGAAAAAATATCAAACTTGGTCTATTGATCATATTTCACAAAACCCTTCACAAAATGACCTATCTCCTCCGGGGTTTTCGGCTTTCGGGTCAAATAACCAATGATATGGCTAGAATCAAGGCATAGTTTGTGATAATGTGCCCATATTGGGCATGCATGTGTATAATGGGATGACTAACAATGTTGTAGTACAAAGTTTTCCTTTTTGACGCACAGAAAATCCATTTTCTATTTTCTGAGTGCCGAAAGAGGGGGGATTTGTGAAGCAACCACCAAATTGAAGTTTCAAAATGGTAACATCCTATTTTTAAAAAATACTAGACCACCTATCATGTAAAATTTCCCAACTTGAGTATCTCAAACCTTTTATTCCATCCCTGGTGAAAAAGACAAATCTTGCCGAATCGGCTGGAAGTGGGTAAGATATGAACTGCAGGTACATGATTTCATGCTGATGATTTTTTGTAAAAATCATTTTTAGGTTCACAACATTCTATTTCATCAAAGATCCAATGATAGTTTTGTGAGCCTCAGCCCCTAGCTAAGAATATTTATGAAAACCCTTCAAAAAATTTGACCAGACATTCAAATGTGCATAACTAATTCAAACAAATAAAAAAAATACAAAACCTTAGCATGGTGTCATGTTATGTGACATAGTTTTGAAGAAAAATATCAAACTTGGTTTTATAAATGGTCGAAAAAAAACTTGCTTAGAAATGGGGTGGTTTACCCTAGCTTTGGAGCCCATTTCTACCACATTTTGGGTGAGGGTGAGTTGTACTTCACAAAAGGATCAGGGTGAGGATGAGTTGTACTCTACATATGAGAAAAATGTTGGAAGCTCATACAAACATACAAAATTACACATAGCTACATTTGTTGAAATTCAAATTTACCATCATATTTGAATTTCGGCCAAATTATCAACAACAAGTGCCAAATTATTACAATAACAAATGGTTACAACAACAACAAGTTCCAAATTATTACAACAAGTGCCAAATTATTACAATAACAAATGTTTACAACAACAACAAGTGCCAAATTCAAAGTCTATTTCTTTTGGCTCTTCTTACCCCTCGTTTTCTTCACCTTCACAAGTTTCACACCATACAACAGGTTAATGCTCTTATTTTTCTTACTATTATCATCTGGCCTCCCCACAGCACGTCCAAGAGTCTCCTTCACCTCCTGCACCTCCTTAACAACACAATCTGGCACTAGAGCCTCATCAATATGGTCACTTTGCACCAGAGCCTCATCAACATGGTCAGTTTGCACCAGAGCCTCAACAACATGCTCATTTTACACCAGAGCCTCAACAACATGCTCATTTTGACACCAGATCCTCAACAACATGCTCATTTTGCACTAGAGCCTCAACAACATGCTCATTTTTCCCCTCATTTTGCACCAGAGCTTCCAAATCAGAAATGGTGTGCCCTAAAGCCTCAACAGTTTGCACATCATCCTCCAAAACAAGTTCAGATTGCACCTCAGCAACACCAAACATGATCTGGTTAATTCTCTTCTTTCTTTGGCCATTGATTCTTGCCCTTTTCACTGGCCAGCATTCTTCAACAACAAGAGGTGGGCTTTTTCTCCACGCTTCCTCCTGAAAACAAGCAAGTTAGCTGGGGGAGAAAAATCATCAACAAGAAATGGGATAGATTTTGGATGAACATACTTTGACTTTTCAGCAGTGTATCTGCACTTGGTAGAGCCAGCTCGGTGTCCAGGTTCTTCATAGAGTTTGCATCTATTCTTGTTACCTTTTTGGGCCCTTTTTGGCTTGGCATCTTTCTTTTCATCTTTCTTTCCCTTCTTGCTGCTCCCACCTTTCTCAAACCAAGCCTTGAATCTACTCTGCTTGGGCCTACCAGCCTTTCTTTTCATCAAAGGAGGACACAAGGAGAACTGAATGTCCACTTCAGGCCACTGAGACTGATCTGTAAGTGCTGGAATTGGTGTTCCATATGCAGCCTTGAATTTTGCTACAGAATAATACTCATGCAAATATGGGTGCATATTTAGCTCATGTTTGGAGGCCAAGAAAGGTATGGCATGATCACAAGGCTTCCCAGTGTCTTGTCACTCAAGGCATGTGCATTCATGTAATTGAGTGTCAACAACATGCCTCCTTCTAGTCTTTGTATCTCTGACTTCAGCACCCCACACTGAGGATTTCTCAACATGCAAATGTGCAAGATTTCTGCTCCTGTTGACCACCTGCTGCACAACACCAGGAAGCTTATCTCCTTGAAGAACATCACCAGGCCTTCTTCTCAATTCCCACAACCTCATGATCCTGATCGTGATCTGGTCAACCATGTCATGGACAGGCAAGTCTTTTAACTCCTTCACTTTGTTGTTGAAACTTTCTGCCAAATTATTGTTGATATGATCACATTTGATGGCAGTGTTAAAACCTGACATGTACCATGAAAGAGAATGGTAGGTTTCCAACAATGTACAAAACTTGACCCTATCCTCCTTAGAGCATGACGCCTTAATCTTCTCAAGGTGATATGAATGTGTCTGTCTGGTGTAAGATCTTGCTGCTGGCCACATGCGTCCAAAATCATCTCCTCTGAATTTTTTGATCAAATTCATCCACATATGGCCGAAGCACTCCCTCTGCTCAGCATGAGGGAAACCAATCTTCACTGCATTTTCTAAACCTTTACATGCATCTATGTGCACTGCCAATGGAGAGACTGGCCCTTTGCATCTTTTCAACTGCATCATGAACCATGTCCATGATGCCTCTGTCTCAGACTGAAACATGCCAATAGCTACAGGGAACATCCAATTATGTCCATCTAAAGCATTGCATGCTGCTAGTTGACCATTCCACTTTCCAGTCAAGAAAGATGAGTCTATACTCAAATATGGACGGCACCCTGCTTTGAAGCCATCGATGCAAGGCTTTAAAGCCATGAAGAATTTAGAGAAGAAGACTTTCCCATCAGCTGTTACCTCAGTATCTATCTCCACAACACTGCCAGGTGACCTCTTCTCTACTTCTGCTTTGAATTTGTAAAGCATTTCAAAGGTATTTGCCCAATCACCATATAGCTCTTTCATTGCCCTTTGCTTTTCCTTCCACACTGTAGTATAATTCATCTTAATGGGGTACTGCTTTTCCAAGTCTATTTTCAGTCTCTTTGCAGTGCTATTTGGTGTTGTGGCTAAAATAGGCTTGATCTTTTCTTCAACCCATAAATGTGATGTCATCTTTGTAACTGTTTGAGAACTTGTAATGCAAGTATGAGGTTTTGGATTTTGATTCACTCTTATTGTCCTTCCATCAGGTTGGCATCTAGCGGATATATACCACTTGCAAGGCTTGGAACCACCATCATAACCTATGCATTTTGCATAGAACTTCTTTTTATCAGTCCATGTAGTCTTGGTAGCAAACTCACGATTGACTGCATATGTCCTTAAACATATCCTAAATTCATCCATGCTTGGAAACAATCTCCCAACTTCAATAAATGGGTCCTCTTTGTCATAAACTGTTAATAGCTCATCATCATGTGCATCATCTACATGAACTGCATCATTTTCCAACAACTCTAGATCTATATCTGCCTCTTCATCTCATAAATGGTTGTCACCATCATTTGCAGCTTCATCCCTCTTCTTCTCCTTGTCTCTGTCATCTATAGGAATGCCAAAAAGTTTTGCCATTTCAATGTCATCTATTGGTGCAATGACCAAATCAGTCCGGTCATGTATCTCAACTGAATTCCAATCAACAGTTACAATCCTTTGTGCATTAGCATCTGCAGCCTCCCCTTGTGCATTATCATCATCCTCCACTGTTAACACTTCCAACTTAGTAAGTATAGGCATTACTTGCCTTTGTGCAGTCCAATCATTCTCGACCATCTGAGCAGCCAGCTTCGAGGCCACATATCCAACCCTCGAATCAGGTTTCAGATCAATGAGCTCTGCTAAAAACAGAACAATTTTGCTTGTCCAACCGTTTCGCTCATCGATTTCATCAACTATATGTTCCCCTGTCTCAACCCTAACATAGTCACATTTGCAATCATCAAATCGTAACAAAGAAACTTCTTGCTCTGGCCCCCAAACCACACTATCCCTAATTTTTTCCACCATTTTCATTACTGCCTCCTCTCCCATGTTTATTAGCTCTTGGGGATCAACATGTTCTAATTCCACCTCCCATTTAACAACCGTGTCTCTCTCAATGAGCTGTGTGCTGCCATCAACTAAAATAGCCCTAGAGGGAAAGAAATTGATGCGAAATTCGAAGGTTTGGCACGCAACATCGTCTTCCCTATTTTTGGCGGGCACTATGAGCTAGCGGAAGCAAACAAAGAGCTCAACCTTAGAGAAATTAAATGCAGAGATACGGGATATACCAATTAGAAGTCCCCTCTCCATGCTCCATCTCGTTCCCCTCGCCTCGTTCAGCACACCCTGGCCTCCACAATCTAGCATCAATGGGCACGCTCAGATCTCGAATTGAGAAGCATGGGATAGGAATTAGCTTTCAAATGGCACTCACCACCTTCGCCGTCGAACGAAAGCGCCGCCGTCTAAATGAATTTCCCTGCCGCCACCGTCGGCGCCGAGAACGATAGGTGAGGTCCGCCGCCGCCATTGGGGAAGCTATAGTCAGTGTGACACGCGCTCTCGGTCGAAAGCGGTTGGTTTGACTGGCTTGACTGGCTGTCCCAACCGACCAGTTTGGTTTAACCCTAATCTTGGAACAAAGTTAAATGTGTCCTTAACGACCGTTTTATGGCCCGTGTGGCCCTGGGCTATTAACTGCCTCACAAGCGTCGCATGCGAGCTATTCTTTTTAACGATGTCGTGTTCCTTCCAATTTCGCGTAAAAACGTCGCATGAGAGGTATAAGCCCCTAAATTGGAGGCTAATTTAAGGCTAAACCGGGCTATAGCTGGTTATTAGCGGTTATTTGCCATTTAGCCTATGAAGGGAATAGCCATAGCCGGAGACTTCTCCAAAGGCTATAGCGCGGCTATAGCCGGCTATTTAAAACTTTGGTAATTTCCTCTTGTTTTTTCTACAGCAGAATGTTCCAAATTCCAGTTTGATGAATACTTTGCTTTTTGTTCACATACTGTTCTTATGTTATCGCAAATATAGATGGCCCGGAAGCTGATTACCTGATAGACCTCATAGAGCACGGTTTTCATGTAGTACTGCTTTGGTTCCTTTCACCAGCAGTTTCAGCGTCATCAGATAGCAAAACCTGATGGCTTCACATCTTTATTGTGGTACTGTACTATAAACTACAGAGCCCAAACGATAACAGCACTAGATCTGGGGCCCCAACCAAATCTCGGCCCAGTTCAAGCCATCTCACTTTTTCCCTCCTTCTCTACACATGTTCTGTGACGGGGAACACACGCTTCTGCGGCGATTCCCCGTCGCTGGCGAGCACACGGCCGTCGGCTCTAGGCGCCTGAATCTGTACATACTCCATGCACCGGCCGTCCACCCTCAGGCACATGTAGGCCGTCACGACCCACACTGCGGCGAGCACCCAGCTGAACTGCAGGTTCGCCATCGCCATCGCCCTCCGCGCCGCCTCCTTCGTGGAGCACGTGACCGCGCTGTGCATGGCCGCGCTCCCCTCCGCACCAAGGCACCCCGTCGGCACGAGGGATGGAACCCATAGCACGAATCCCATCACCATGAACCACAGGCCTTGGAACAGCACGGACGCCGACCGCGCCACCGCCACGGGGAAGCTCCTCGGCAGTACGACGGTGGCGGAAGTGAGGACGAGCGACGCGGTGACCACGATCTGCATGAGCCAGTGGTAGTGGCCCTCGAGTCCGACGTGGTCCGCGGAGTGCAGCCGGAGGAGGAACAGTTCCTGCCCGAACACGGACGCCGCGAGCGCGGCCACCACGTCGCCCAGGGCGCCGTGGTGCGGGGACGGGGAGGCGGCGACGTCGGCCGCGAGCGCCACCGACGCGTAGACCCCGAGGTGCAGGTACATGGTGGCGTGCTCGAGGGTATTCGGCTGGAGGGAGAGCGCGAGGAGGGGGAGGTCGACGAGCTGGTCGACAATGGCGAGTCCAGAGAAGGCGAGCAAGAGGTAGAGCTCCAGGTGCTTCAGGCCAGGCAGCGGCGAGGGGAAGGGGAACCAGGTGGCTGAGCGGAACCCGGAGGCGCCCTTGATCTTGTAGGCCTTGATGGTGTTCAGCGTGTGCCACATGCCGAGGATGGCGAAGGCCAACCCGGGGACGAAATGGCCAAGGAACGTGCCCATGTTTGTGCAGTCTCGACGAGAGATTGTGCGATCTAGGCTTAAATAGGCCGTCAGTGACAGTGACGCGGTGATTCAGCTGTTAGGATTTGCTAACTATGAAGTTAGCGCAGACTATGCATGTTTGTTTGAACTCCATTTTAGAAGTAGACGAAAATCTTAGATCGGAAATACTTGCTCGAGTTCAAAATAAGTAGTTTTTGAGACATCGACATGTTTTTTAATTTGTAATTTTGACCACTATTTGGCCATATGATTTGTCGCGTTGTTGTAGAGGCTGAGTATAATTGGTATCATCGCGATATTAATATATGCTTCTTTCTTAAAAAAAATTGACCACAGGATGCGTATGAAACCAAATAAACGTCACCTTATGTCCAAAGCGCAGAAATGCTACACTTAAAGGCTGTTTTCTACTACAAAATCCTACCTATGGACTGACATGGAGAAAGAGTGGACCAGATCCTCAAATCATGGAGTTGGAACTGATTTGCACAAATTCCGGTCAGTATACATCATTTCGTAAGGTCATTTTGTAGAACACCGCTCCTGTGCGGCCATGTCGGGCCACACCGGGGCGCCACCACCGGCCGCACCGGGGCACCACCGCCGCCCGCCTCTGCCCCTCCCACGCACGTAGTCTCTCCTCTCCCTCCACCACCTGGGTTGTCGTCGGGCAAAGCCCTAGTGGCGCGGTGGCGGTGGCGGTGATTCTACTCCGGCTGATCGGTGGCGGTGTCGCGGAGTAGCGGCGGCCAGGGGCGTTGTGCTGTGCGGCAACCGGAGATAGCGGGGGGCAGTGCGATGGACGGGCAGTGCGAGTGACTGTCGGTGAAAACCAAGCTCAATTCTGGTCATGACAGGCGATGTCGATGTTTACGCGATGTTACCTTGCTAAAGGCATCGTCCTTGCAGCTACCATATACTCACACGTGCTGCTCTTGGGGAACCCTAAGATCTGGACTTTACTAGATCGGATGATGGTGGCGATGCGGTGTCACTCTCCCTGTTAAGGGCACCGTTCTTGGAGAAGTTGTTGGATGGTAGTGGCAAGAGATGGAGTGGCTTCATCTTGCACGTAGACTTCGGTGGAGATGTCAAGTCATGCGTAACTGCTAAGTGCTACGCTCAGTCTTGCCTAGTTCAGTAGGTGCTACACACGATGGATCTCCCGGTGGTTTTAGGCTACGTCATACGGTGGGACTCAGTGGCATGGTGCCGAGGGGGCTTGATATCAACCGCGCATGCGTGGCGGATTCACGCAGGATTGTGGAGCTGTTTGACGTTATGGTGGCGTTGACGGCAAGCCTCGCAAAGTCATTGTAGTGATTTCTCCCGAAGATGGATATGCAGAAGATGACCACAGCGAGGACTTCTGTAGCATGTATTTGTACACGCGGAGAGTCTGCCGGACCGGTTGTGTCACTTGCTTGCCATTAGGCGACTTGTCGAGGCCTTCGGTTTTTAGATAATGCAACTTTACGTGATGTCAGTGTGTTGGCCCTCTTCATGGGCACCCCTTCATCATGGTTGTGGGAGTAGCAAGCTATAACTAGTTTGGTGGCTTCGGTACGATCTTTGTAATTTCTCTTGTAAGGTTTTGTGAATAATTTAATAAAAATATTATATGCATCTTTGGATGCATATGCTGGGGTGATCTTCCCCATTTCGAAAGAATGTGTAGAATTTCCGTTCCAAAGCTAATGGTATTCTAAACGGTTACTATTTTGGAAATATGGTCTAAGTCAAATTCGGATTGAAAAAATCCCTCCAGAATTAATTGATACAATTCATAATCTAAACCGGGATAAATTTGGCCCTAAATTCTAAAAAGTGTTGTTCTTAGTACCAATTATATCCCTAGATGGTTGTTGGTTTCGGATGATCTAGACTTTATGGCCTATTTGAGTTGCATGATTCTAAAAACACGGGCGTAGGAAAAAAACACACATTGCAATATTTTGTATAGTGTACACTATACCTATATGATTTCATATGCAGCCAAGTTTGTTTGATTCTATCACAGAAAAACAAAGGATTCTACAATTGAGCTTTGAGTGAAAGTTTGTTTGCTATAAAATCTAGTGTGGAGGATTCCTTAGCAGAAATTTATATAGGATCCAATTGATAGCTGTGAGATTTGACACATTTTGGATGGTTTCTATTGATGGTTTTCGTTTGGATTTGATGGTTTTCTAGCTTTACCTAACGCTAATACTTCGGTAGCGAAGAAAACTTGGTTTTAATGTGTGTTTCAGGTTCTGAATATCAACAGAGGGTTTTAACAGCAAAAACACAATATTCAAAAGAAAAGAAGCAAGTCTCTTTTTGGAAGCAATCAAGGGGGCATACAATAGCTTTAGCGAGCAATTATATAGCGGGAATATTTTTTCGGCCATATAGTTCCCGCAGTATAGTTGCCATCGCCTTCGTCTTGTTAAAAGGGACAAATTTTGTGAAGAGGCCGAGGACGAAAACACAACATAGCAGCCGCCATCCCATCCAGAAGGGAGAAAGAAGAGATCCGGAGAAGAAGGGGAAGACGTTCTTCATCTCGCTCCACGATCTTCGACCTCCTAGCCACCACACCTCCATAGCCATTACATGTACTTGAGAGTGAGAGAGAGAGAGAGAGAGATAGATCTCCACCTTGCAAGATTAGGGTTTGAGATTGTTCTTCCCATCTTGAATTGTGTTGGATATATTTCTATTCTTATTGTGAATCTCCACGATAACATCAAGAAGAACTCCCTTTATTTAATTATATCAATGATGCTTTCTTCTCTTATATGTGAGTAAGTTCCCTTGGGCATGGAGATGTAAGGGATTGGTGAGATATGATATGCCTATATAATTTCCATTAAGTTTGTGGTTGATTTTAATTACTATATTATGTGTGCTTGACTATCTATGGGATGCTTAATGCTTGTTGTCCAATTAAGGTCCTAGACAACATGATACCTTGTACTACATAGATAATATCTTGTTTGCTAGCAGACCAGTGACCCCCGAGTGACACATGGATATCAATAGAAAACTAGTTGAGATCGAGGAGCCACTGTGCCTATTGCATTAGTCTGATCCAAGGAGCTTAATTGCTAAGCAACCTGAAGGATCTTAGTCGTCTAGTGACTGACCATGGTTTTGGTAACATGCTAGTAGGATTATTGAAGTTGGGATGAAATCTACCAAGAGGAGTTCCGGCTAATTATGGGTTGCTCGCCTACTGTAACATCCCAAAAATACCAAACTTAGATCATCAAACACTAATCATCAAGATTAGGGTTAACAAAAACTTTTCTAAATGAAATCATGAATGCATGCATATGTGTATGCATGGATTTTGAATTTCTTTAAAAACCACCTTGTTTGTGTGATCCATTGCTTGTAAAATGTTTCTTAGGTGAAATAAACATCATCTAAAACATTTCCCACACTTTTCCTAGAGACAAGTAAATCAAAACAAATATATTAAGTGAATGGTCATTTTGACCAATTTAACTCCCATGCCTACTTTGGCTGTCTCAAACTTTCAAAACCTAACAGAAACTTTTCTGGATCTTTGCACCCCTTGAATGTACTCATAACAAGGTATCAAGGCCCACTTTGTGATCATCCAGAAACTTTCAAATGCATAGTTTAAATGACATTTCAAAATTGAATCTTCTTCATATGGGAAGATCCCACTTTTTCAAAACCCACTCAAACAAGCTCAACTTTCAAAACCCAAGCATCTGCAGACTCACCAGCACCAATCTAGCAAACCCACCAAAATTCATTTCAAAATTCAAAATTTGATTTCATGCGGCCATTTCATCAAATAGGTTGCAGACACAAATCAAACAAAACATCAAACACTATAGTGTGCAGTGATTCTTGCCTAACTTGTTCCCTAGTTAGCTCACACACAACTCAGTAGATCATCTAGAAAGATTAGCCCAACACTAGCACCCCTGTGAGCTTGCCATTGTCATTAATGGTGAACACCCGAGCACCCCCATGTCACCTCATTGTGGACAGAGAGCTAGAGGAAGAACTAGTCGTGCCAACCTTGTCTGGGAGGAAGCCCACCGTCCACCACCACTCCCTGTCCCAGCCGCGAGCGTTGCCAAGCCCTGGACCACGCGCACAAGACACGCCCAGACCATGACGAGCGTGCGCCAGAGTGCCACCCTCGACTAGTGTCCACAGACCGCGCGCCGCCCTCACCGCGTGCACACACGATCACCACCGACCCAGGAGACTGCCAGACATCCCCGTTTGCCGCCCCGTGCCATACAGCCACCGCCCGCCATCGAAGACGCCGCCTCTGCCGCGCAGAGCATCGCCCGTTCCAGACCAAACCACACCGCCCCATGCCTCGCGACCATGTCGTTGAGCATCGCCAGGAGACACAACACCGTCCCCTACCCTTGCCCATGCCATTAGCCGCCTGTAACATCGCCCCCGACGAGCTCACCGTGCGCCCCGACGGTCCCCTCGCTCGACTATAAATAGAGGCCACCCCCGCACAATTTCTTCGCACCATCTCACTCCCCTCTCCCCACTGACCGTGCCACACCATCCTCAGAGCAAGGCGAGCACCACCTCGCCGGAATTTCACTGGAGCCTGCCGCTGCCGGAGAAGAAAGGAGCCAGCGATTGGAGCCACCCCAGGAGAAGCCACCGGCACCAGGAGGTTCGCCGTCGTCGACTTCGTCGTTCGCCCGCCTCGCCGACCCTCGCCCGTACCCCGGTGAGCCCCCAGCACCCCTCACTGGCCGCGCTAGGTTTCGTTCTCGCCGGAGTTGTCTCGCGTCGACGATGACCCTCAGCCGTTAGATTAGAACTAGATCGAACGATCCACGTTGCCCCATACCGCTTCGCCCAGCCCCGTGTCACTGACGAGTGGGGACACCCACTTAAGCATCCCGCGGGAGCACTGCGCTTAGCAGGCCGGCCCGTTAGAATTTCCCGCGCAGCCCAGCAATTCAAATTAAATCTTTTCTTTTTAAATTCAAACACACTTCTGTACCCAACTTCAAAAATCAACCCAGCTTGATTCAGTGCACCAAATTGGATGAAACCAATTTTGTTGGAAAGGTCTGTGAATGCTTAATCCAAGCCCGTTGGATTCAATTCATTTGGATCTGTAGATCACCCTTAGTAAAAAATAACAAGGCAAAAGCTTTTCTGCATTCAAACATTTTTCAAATTTAAACCATAAAATCTTTTGAGTTGATTCCAACTCTCAAAAATCACATTTAACCATACCTTTCAGAATATATAAAAATATATAGGTTTACTTGCAAAAATAATGTTCAAGTAATAAAAGAATGCTTCATAAGCATTTCTAGCTACTTTAATTAATTAAAATAAAAGGGTAAAACCTTATTAAATTGTGACACCACTTTAAATCATATTCCCATGGACTACAATGTGGTGATGACATGTGTCAACATGATCCCATGTTTAGTTTGGAGAATATTAAATCTTAAGTAGTTTCTCAATGAGTAGAAATTACTTTTCTAAAAATAAAAAAAAAAGATTTAAACCAAGCTTTAACCTTGTAGTGTTAGAGATGATGCTAGATCATCTATAGGACCCTTGTGTGTGATGATTGCAAGTAGCTAAGTATTGTTTGGTGATTGTGTACCTCGTATTTATTCATAGACGCTAGTACCGACCAAGGATACGAGGAGGAAGGAGGATACTACGAAGAAGAAGCCGAGGAGAACTTCAACCACTGCTCTGCACAAGGCAAGCCATACTAATCAAGTTGACCTATGCAAGCTATTAACTATGCAAGCTTATACTGATATTGATGCAAGCTAACCCTTGCCAGATACCCTACTGATGCCACAAACCCATACCTGTGATATGACTATTATATGCCTTAAGCATATGTGATCATACCCACTTGTTAAACCCATCCTAGTTTTATGGCAAGCTTCTTACTTTATTTCTTTATCAAAGCTTACTTAGAGTCTACCTAAGAGTTTGGTAGATACTGGATAGTTGTGCTGAAGGTTGCATAAAGAGCATAAAATTTGTCCTAAGCTAGAAACCTTGATATCAGCCTAAGATATAAGGTTGGACTTAGTGAAACTCCACTAGTTACCACCCCTCATTAGTACTACCCCCACCTGTAGATGCTAGTGCTAAGCATAAAACTTGATCAACTTTTAGATGGGAATACTTGGTGGAAAGATGGTTATGAAAACCTTGGAATGATGGATCATTCTATTGAAATGTTTTGGACATGTGTTTCCAAACACTTGATGATTCTGGTGATAAAAATGTTGAGGCATGAGCCTTAGCCCTTTATAAAACTGATGGTTGTCTGGATGCGATACCATTCCAATTTTATCGTACAACCACAATACCCGAATATTGGGTAGGGCTTGACTGGAAACTTATATACCCTAGTATTAGTTCCCTCACGGCCAAGGTCTGAGCTGAGGCTACCTTGTGAAGATTGTCCACCTGTGCAGTATCCAAGATGACAGTGGTCATGGTTGGGAGGCCAAACTCACAGGAGAGGTGCTTATACTAGGGCGTGTAATCGAAAGGTTATGATTGATTATCCGCATACTAAGTATGGTGAATTCAGGATTTGTTCCTGACGGATGTATCGAATGTTGTGGTGAAAGTGTACAATCTCTGCAGAGTGTCAAACTATTCGAATAGCCGCGTCCGCGGTTATGGACAGTTGGAGTGGCCATACTGTTCCCCCGTCAGACTTTTCAAAATGACTTGTGAAATGAATTGAGACTTTGACTTGACCACAACAGAGTTGTGACCTGAATTACAAGATCCCACTTAGGAGTTATAAAATTGTGACTAGATTTGGAACTTAGTAAAGATAAACCTGGCTTTTTGCAAAACAACCCTAGAGCCTAGTGTCCTATTATCCAAAACCCCCTTTACTTGTTAGTATTAGTTTGCGAGTACTTAAAGAGTACTCATGGCTTTGTCCCTGGCTATTCCCATGGCCAGACTATGAAGAGGAGTACCTGGAAGATGGACCCCAGGAAGGTTACAACAACTAGGATCATCTCCCATCGTTAGCATTTCCTGTGACCCCGAAGATGGAGCTTCGCCTACGCTACCGTTATTATTACGTATTCCGCTGCTTGATGTTGTATTAAGAACTAGATCATGAGATCCCTATTTGTGTAAGAACTTATGTATCGTTTGTAATAGATGAAGTACTATGGTATCCAATTCTGTTATGTCTCGCAAAAATGGTAATCTTGGGATTGCAATGTATGGCATAACAGGCATCTAGGATTGAAAAATCCGGGTGTTTACACCTACACATATACTTATAAAATTATAATTGTTACACTTATCACTCATCCACCTGGCACATTCACTATCACCATGAACTGAATCTCCCCGTGCCTATTTTGTCATCTGCAGAAAACAACAAACAAATCATTCTTTAATTTTATGCTTTTTATTTCTAAAGTTTATATTTTAGTTTCATTTAAATACAATCATTTTAATCCAAATCTCATTTTTATTTCAACACTTGCAGTCAATTCACTCGAAGACCCGTGACAACTTTGAGTGCGATAGAGACTTTCTTCATAAACATTTACCTTAGGGATCCCCGTGGGATCGACATCTTAATATCGAAACTAGCTACAAACGATCGGTGCACTTACAGTCATCAAGCTATTTTCTGGCGTCATTGCCGGGCAGCTAAGCGCTAAGTGTTTTGTCTCTTGATATTTTAGGTGTTACCACTACAAAATGGTCTCCTTATGAGACAAAGGGTCTACACGCTCTGGTAGGACCTATCTACCAGATTATCTTGATCGCGTACCTGTTCAAAGGCGCGAGAAAATTATTGAAAAACTTTTGAGATCGAATAAGGTTGAAGTTAAAAACCTAAGTGATTTTATGGAAATTATGTCCATTCATAGGACAACTCCCAAGAAACCTGAGAAAACACTCAGAGAATATAGTGCTCCAAATTCTGCTTTTCTTAAACAACCAATAGAATTTTCTAATCCTGGAGTTGGAGAATATTGATTTGATGGTGAGATTATTAAAATTTTGCAGTAAAAAGCTTTCAGCGAAAGGGAAGATGAAGACCCAGGAAGACATCTTAGAGAGTTTGATGATGTGATAACATCACTTGGACCAAAAGGTTTGCCTAGAGATTTCTCTCGCCTAAAAATATTTCGTTGGTCTCTCAAAGGTAAGGCTCTAGACTGGTTATATTCTCTCTCTCGTCATTACATTAAATGCTAGGAAAACTATATTGTTAAATTTGTAAACAGATTTTATCCTTTCAAAAAGGTAATTGAAATTAGAAAGAACATAGGCAACTTTAGTCAGAATGTGGGAGAAAACTACCCACAAGCCTGGGATAGATTCTTTGGAATGATCAATGGTATTCCTAATCATGGATATTCTGAATCAACTATTTTCCATTTATTTTACCACGGTCTTAATACACAATGCATAGAGTTGCTTAACTTATCAACATGAGGATCGCTAAATACTTTAACTGTTAAAGCATGTTTGAAATTTATGTCTACTAGGGTTAAGAATGATTCTTTATATAATCTTGATTTTGGCACTAAGCTAGAAAAAGGAATACTTCATATAACTCCTGATATTATGCCTGAAGTACGCAAAACAATGAAAGAAAAAGGTATACCTTCTAAACTTGTTAAAGTAAACAAAGTAGATTTGTTACAAGTTTTTACTAAAGAAGATGAAACTAGAAAAGTTTTTCAGGAATTAAAACATTGATAGGCTAAATCTCATAATAACCTGCATAAGCTATTTCAAAGACATAAGAAGATTTTGGCAGAACTAACAGAAAATTATGACGAGATTGGCCAAGAAATAAAATTATTTCATAAGTACCTTAGTATTATTGAAACCCAGTGTGAACAAATAGCATCTGGTTATCAAAATTTTCTTCAAGATGATATAAACATTCCTGTTTCTACTAATGTTGTTACAAGGAGAGGTGCAGTTGTCATAGGACCATTAGGACCACCAGAATATGAACCTGAAAAAGAGCGAAGGGAAAGAAGCCTTGGTCAAAGCAAGGCAAGAAGATGACACACTGATGCATCCTCAAAATGAAACTACTCAAGAAACACAAGACAAAACCTTGGAGGAGAAAAATGATGCATAGGATGACCATTATGACTCTCATGCAGATACTGTTGATCCAAGAAAAGAAAAAGAAACAAGAAAAGAAGATGAGGTTGTTGTAGTAGAAAATAAGAAAAGCGATAAGAAACAACAAAAGAGAGCAACTAAACAGCCTGATCCCCCACAAAAGGTAAAAGACAAAAATACAAAAGGTGAGCAAAAACTTCCATATCCAGATCGAAAAAAGAAAGCACCGGATCAGGTAATCTATGATTCTTTCAAAAAGGCACGTGGTGACCTTCGTCTAGAAATTCCATTTGTGGATGCAATAAAAGTTCCTACCTATTCTAAATTTCTCCGTGATATCCTTAATAGAAAGAAAGAAATAACTGAAACCGTTGCCATGGTGACTAGTTATCCTGCAAATGGGAAATTATTGTATAAATCGGGAGATCCCGGAATACCAACTATTTCATGTTCAATAGGAAAAAACTGATATTCATAATGCCTTGTGTGATTTAGGTGCAGAAGTTAGTGTAATGCCATATTCCCTCTATAAAAGGTTAGGATTAGGGGAGTATTCCCCCACTTCTATCACTTTACAGATGGCTGACAAATCCACTAAACAACCTATTGGTATGATTGAGGATGTTTTACTTAGAATAGATGAGCATGTTATTCCCACTGATTATATTAATCTTGAAATGCTAAAAGATGAAAAATTATCTATAATACCCGGAAGAACTTTTCTTAGCACTGTAGGAGCGTCAGTTGATTGTGCTGAAGGAAAAATAATCTTCAATGTTTATGATGCTGAAATCATCCGGTATTTTCCAAAGAAACTAGAAGCGGGAGAAAGGCATATTCCACCCGCAAAACGAGTTCATGTGGTAAGTGTCTTTGATAAAGGGCAACCCAAGGTAATAATTCGAGAACACAGAAAGGGTTGAGATATTCAACCATTCTTAATAAATGCTTAATGGGAGTCAACCCATCACAATGATAAAATAAGTTAAATAATAAAAAGTTCATCGTATTCCTACAACTTTTTCACAAACATTCTTGCGTAAGCGTGCCCGTGAAGATGCAACTATCAAGAAGTAGTAGAAATATCGACTGAATAAGCATAAATTTAGTGTAGAAAATAAAGTTTGAGTTTTATATGCAGAAACTAGCTTAATCATATTGTCCAGATTAAAAAGTGAATCTCTGAAAATTTGGGTGAAAAAGCATGTTCTAGGAGTTGTAACAACCAACTATACGGCGGGAATATATATTCCAGTTGTATAATTGTGGCCGTATAGTTATCGACAAAATTCTCAAAAAAGGGGTCTCGGATACAGAAGGTTTAACGACCAACTATACGGCGGGACCATTTGGTCCGGCCATATAGTTGTGTCTGTATAGTTGTGATCTGGCGTGGAGAAACCCTAACTCCGCCGCCGCAACTATACGACGGGAGCTACATAACCCAGCCGTATAGCTCCCGCCATATAGTTCGGCACGACTAATTAAATGCACCGGGGCGGCCAGGGCTTCTCCTCCACCTCATATTCTCTCTCCAAACCTCTCAAAATCCACCTACAACTCTTGATTCTTCGCGAATTTTGTTCATTTGAGTGGGGGAATGAGCAGACCGGTATGTTTCTCTCCCTATCCATGCTTTATTTTCAGAATTCCATGGTTGAAATCATCTCATTGAATTAGTGGATGAACTTAAGCTTGTTTGATTTTGACTTTTGATTTCTCACGTTAGGATTGATTTCTTCTACGTAGAATTGTTCATATATTATGTAGAAACTATATGCCTACTGTTTTATGTTGAAATTTCTCAATGCATCAAGATGAACAAGCTCAGTAGTATTTTTTTGCAAGAGCAAGCGCCAACGTGGTGAAGGCTCCGGGCTGAGCTCGACAACAAGTACACCATGGTTTCATCGAGGAGGGTGATGCCCAAACGTTGGGCCCATCATGGTTTTCTCAGCACAACAGGGTTGAGGGCGGACTTCGACCACATGTGTGCAAATGCGAGGCTATCTAACCTCGCTTATCCAGGCCACTACACCTACACTGAGCTCACCCATGAGTTCCTTGCCTCCGTCTATGACGACTACAAGTAGAAAGATAATGCATGCACAGTGAGTTTCACCATTAACCAGCGGCCATATCAAATCACTTTTAAATAATTTTGTGAAGCTTTTGGATTCCCTCAAGAAGGGGAATCAACTGTTATAAACTTGTATAGCGTCAAGTGGAGAAACTTGGGAGGTTATTTTTGTTAACAGTGGCAGGGACTTCTACCAGAAGAAGATGTCCACCATTCAGAACCCGACCATCTGCTACTTCGCTTTGTTTCTTGCTAAAACTTTGTTGGGAAGAGGAGATACCGGCTCTATGGACAATGCAACATGGCCATGATCACCAAGGCACTCTTTCCTGATGCACCATAGAGTCCCACTCCTGCAGCTCTATTCCCCCAGAACATCCACCACCAGAGTAACAAAAAAAGGTGATATTCACATCGGTGGATTGGTAACCCACCTAGTCCAAGCCCGTTGGATTCTGATACCTATTATGCAACATGTTGATGGCTCCATACTTATGGATGTTAAATATATAACTACTTGTGGCTTCCTCGGTGCTTACCAAGCTAACAGGAGGCTCCGAGCCTATCAATTTTGTTATCTTGATGTTGCACAGGATGAGCAGGTGCCATTGCCTTGTCCACAAGCCTTCTTGGTTCAGGAAAAGAACCACTGGATCCTCACCAAGGATCAAGTGACGGAGATCATGGCAGCAATCTATCCTAACTCCAAGGAAAATGAAGAAGGAGAGCAGTAGGATGAGCAGGAGAAGGAGCAGGAGTACAACCCTGCTTGGGAAGGACAACAACAACAAGAGGGACCTTGGGACCCATGGCCCAATCAGCAGCAACAACAGTAGGGGTTCAACAATGTCCCCTATGAAGATTTTTTGCAGCTCAACCAACATGTTGGGGAGATCAACCAAACTCTTCATGGAGTGAATGAACATGTTAGTTCCCTAACTAACAGCTTTAGTCACTTCATGACCCACTTCCCCGACTATTACCAGTAGTATCTGTACCCGCCGCCGAACGACGACAACAACTAAGCATGGCAACATCCTAAGCTTGGGGGAGATTTGAGAACCTCCAAACTTTGCATTCATATTTTTATTTTCTTCTTTTGATTTATTTTAATTCTTCAAACATTGCATGTTTACTTTTAGTTTGCATTCTTAAACCAAAAACACACAAAAATTAGTTGTAACCTTTATTGCAAAAAAAATTCTTCGTTTCTCTCGGAGATTGCTCAATTTCAGGTGACCTGAAAGTAGGGAAATATAGAGGGGATTCGACTCAAGAACGAGAATGAAGCAACCAAGAGGAGGTATCACATTCCTTTCATCACCTCTTCTGCAACTTTAAATTGACCCTACAATTATTTACTCGCTTGCACTTGAGTCACTCCCCACTTAGCTTGTTATCTTATAAATTCTATTCCTTTGCCAATGTCCCCTTTTAGCTTTAAAATATTAAGCAATGAACTTGGTTAAAATATTTCCGAAAATTTTAGAACAATAAAAAGCATCCAAGAGATGACGTGATTCCATGTTTAGCCCAAAGGATTTTATTTTAGAAACTACTCAACCCCATTGAGCTTAATGTAAATAGACTCGATAGCACTCTTGAATTAAATTGTCTGATAAAATGGATGCTTCGAAGTAGTAGATATTACGCCACTGCTTTTTCTAATAATTATAATAAGATATTGCTTTATGTGTGCATTACAACACCGTCGTGCTCCATGGGGAACTATTAACTCCGCTGGCCAACGAACGATCTAAATGTGGGAAACCACTTGATTTCGGCTATTGAGTTACGTAAGCGTCTGTAGCTACAATGCTATGACAGGTAAAATTCTAGTCTCCTCATGGTTTCACGTTCCAAGTGAAGTTGCAGTACTGACCCACTATTGCTCAACAGTTATCTATTGGCATGGTCATGAGTGTGAAACACAGTCCCAATTAACATGTTAAAAACAGTGGCATGATTTCTCTACGAAAGAGCTGGAGTTTTTGAAAAACAAGGAAAGTAAAAAAGGTGCTTTGAGAGTCTTGAAATTTTGACGTGGGAGTAGATGAATTGTTCTTAAATTAAATGTTGTTGGTGCCAACTTGAGTACTCTTAATTGATTAAAGGAACAAGAGAAATTTTTTTCATCCCTCAATAAAGAGAGAAACCAAAAGGATTTGTTTCATTTTCCTAGATAAACTGTTAACACTTGCTCAGGCATATAATTTATTTGCTAGAAAGATATACGTGGTTAGGAAGTGGACTCAGTGCAATCTTGTGAATACTTGTATGATCATGTTTAAGGTTGCAGGAATTGTGAAGAAAATAATTAGACACCAATTCGAGCTTGTGAGTTCTTTTATTTCAGTCTCGAATCTCCGCTATTTTTACTTATTTTCTTGTAACTCATGGGCGAGCAACATATAATCTTGGGGGAGTCGATAGCTGTGAGATTCGACACATTTTTGATGGTTTCTATTGATGGTTTTCGTTTGGATTTGATGGTTTTCTAGCTTTACCTAATGCTAGCTAATACTTCGGTAGCGAAGAAAACTTGGTTTTTAATGTGTGTTTCAGGTTCTGAATATCAACAGAGGGTTTTAACAGCAAAACCGCAATATTCACACGAAAACAAGCAAGTCTCTTTTTGGAAGTAATTAAGGGAGGCATACAGTAGCTTTAACGAGCAACTATATGGCGGGAATATTTTTCCGGCCGTATAGTTCCCGTTGTATAGTTTCCATTGCCTTCGTCTTGTTAAAATGGACAACTTTCGTGAAGAGGCCGAGGACGAAAACACAACACAACAGCCGCCATCCCATCTAGAAGGGAGAAAGAAGAGATCTGGAGAAGAAGGGGAAGACGTTCTTCATCTCGCTCCACGATCTTCGACCTCCTAGCCACCACACCTCCATAGCCATTGGTTTAACGATTAACTATACGGCGGGACCATTTTAGTCCAGTCGTATAGTTTCGGCCGTATAGATACAACCGACATGAAAGAAACCCTAGAAACCCTAATTTTTGTCGTCAGACCAACTATACGGCGGAAACAAATTGTTCTGGTCGTATAGTTGCGACCGTATAGTTGCGTCCAACCACTTAAATGCACGGGAAGGTACCCAAAATACCAAAACTTTAATCTTTTTTCCTCCTCTATCTCCAAACTCTCTCAAAACCTCAAGGGATCTTCACCTCTACTCAATTTCGTTCGATTTCCTCGCACACAAGTGATCTACGGTATGTTTCTCCTCTAATCCTCTAATTAATTTTTGCAAATTCATCTCTGATCTTTTGTCATTGTCAATCTAGGGTGAGACCTACTTTGAACTAGTTGCTATGATTCTCTTGCCTAAATTATTATGTTGAGGAGATTCTTTGGTGTTCTATGATGAGGAATTTGTTATGCTTATTATTGATGGATCAAAAAGTTTTATTTTTGTCTTTCATATTTATTTTTGGAAGATGAACACAAGGATCCAAACGCGTGCTTGTGTCGCTGCATGTTCTTCTCAGGCTACTGCTGCAGCTCAGGACCGCATGGGGATACGGTTCAGGAATGAGCTCCAACGTGATCACTTCAATAAGATCAAGAACCGAGAAGTGAAGGAAACCAAGTGGGCTTGTCCCGTCATATTGAACTAACTCAGTATTTCTAATGACTTCAATTTACTTTGCAATAGGGTTGTCATGCAAAACTTTGTATTTCATGATGTGCCTACTTATCGTCGGTTAACTCTTGAATTTTTAAGTTCATTGCAAAGCACCATTAGAACATGGCAAGGCGAGGACACTATTTCTTTCCGACTTATGAACCACAATTATACATTAACACTTGATGAATGGTGCAATTGCCTTAGTTTACCATACAATGATGCTAATGTCCTGCGTGCATGTTATACCGACATGAACCCTTCCCCGGATCACTATTACAATAGAATGAGTTTTAATTCTAGAGTCAACAAGGGGAAAAATATTCAACATCCTGCTATCTATTATTTGTTCTATGTCATTTCTAACACCTCGCAGGCACGTAATGAGTTTATAAGACTCAATGAAGAGGATATATTGGTCCTCGCAAAAGCTGCTTTAAACAACAACTTTTCACTCAACTTGTGCGCAATTCTTGTGCGCTATTTGGAGCACCAGTCCTCCCAAAGACAAGGACCCCTCACAGGTGGAGGTGTCATCACCGTGCTTGCCATTTCCCTAGGCATCGACCTAGGTGAGTTGCAACCAGTGCTAGGTGAGTGACGTGTTGGTTTCTCTACTTTAAAAGCTTGTGAAATGCTCACTATGAGAGGTGGTGTTTATTACTTGCATATTGCAGGAGATGGGCGTCTCTACCCCGCTCCTTTGCCTAATGGTATCATCTCTATCAAGGAGGGACGTTTGCTATATGATGTGCAGGTTGAACAACATCAACCCGAGGAGGAGATTCTGGACGAGGATGACGACCAAGAAGAGGAGCAAGAAGTTCCTTATCAAGGGGAGCAGCCACCGAACAAGTTCGCTACATATCAAGACTTCCAAGAACTTGGAGGAACTGTGGAAGGGATGCATAATCTCGCCCTTAACCTCCGAGAAACAACAAGTAACTTATTAACTCAATTTGCGGACTGGAGTTACAACTTTTTCCCGCCACCTCAATGATTTAAAGGGCTTGCAAAAGCCTAAGCTTGGGGAGGTTTTCTATCTATTTTTATTTGGCGTTCATTTGCTTTATTTTATTTTTGAGGTTATGCCTTCTATTTGAGTTTATAAGCACTCGTGTTGGTTTCCCCAACACTTTATATTCAGTTATTTTATTTGTTTTCGAGATTTTCAAGCCGATCTTTGCCGCCAATTTTCTATTCTTTAAATTTGCCTTCTCAAAAACAACAAAAAGATTTCTCCATTTATCTTTATTTCCCCTCTTTATTTTCTTTTCACCTCGAGGTTCTCATGTATTTTCAGGAGAGTGACCGACTTCGAGTTTCCAAGAAACAAATCAAAAGTGAAGTGAGAAGTGGAATCAAACATGAGAGGTATGCCTTATGACTACCCACTTTTGAAGTTTGAGAAACCCATGCTAGTTAGTAGTAAATGTTAAGACATTATATTGGTGGAGTGAGTCTCTATATTGTAGTAAAATTTTGTTTGCATGGGTATTTAGTTGAGTACATTTTGTTCCATCTCTTGTAGTTAACCAAGTCTTGCCTAAAAATTTGCTAAACAATTATAATAAGAAAAAGCCTTACAATTGAAGGCTTGGGTGTTGTAGTGTTTAGTCTTGAAAGCTTATTTCTAGAGACACTCAACACCACAGAAAATAATGATTGACTTGATAGCTCTCTTTGAAAGGATTTGTTCAATTGAATTAATGTTTAGCGGTTTTTGTGAGCATGCCAAAGTTTGACTTGTGGATCATAAGAATGATATAGATTTATGTGTGTCAAACTTCATGGGATGCCAACAACTCCGCTAGCCTACGAACAATCTTCATGGAGGAAACTCTTGGATTTCGGCTATGAGTTGATTAAACATATGTAGCAGCAATGCTATAATGGGTAAGATTCTTGGCACTCTCGGGTAGCTGTGTTCATAATGGAATCACTCCTTTGGCTGATATGAGTAATCATTATGAAAAAGTAACAAAAACCTTAGTAATGCCACGAGTGTCCATCACAGCCCGATAAACTAATGATTTTTTGACATGATCTCAGTTACTTAAAAACTGAAATTCTTGAAGGACAATGAATAGAAAAGTAGTGCTTGAAAAGTCTTGATTTATTGATGTGGGAGAATTGAGATACTTTAGTGTATATGCTTTTCATGAAAAACTCTCACACTCTTAATTTTACATGATTATACCTTATTGGTCAAAGGCAAGCTTATGAGTTGATTACATGACATGGAATAAAGTTTACTCATTTGAATCATCCATACTAACAACAATTTTGCTGCACTATAAGGATTCAAGAAACCCGTATGATATGCTTGCCATTACTCTATCTATGCTGAAGTTTTTCAGATTAACAAAGTGGAGGAAACATGAGACTACTAATCATGAGTAAGATCATCATATCGTTATTTCAGTTTAAATGCTGAGTTCCTTTTTGATTTTGGTTTTCTTGCTCGAGGATAATCAAGTTTAAGCTTGGGGAGGTTGATGGCTGTGAAATATAGCCATCCACGTCCGCATTTAAACTAGATATTATTCATATATTTGATGAAATATCTCTCTAAATCCCGCCACTTGCCTAATGATCAAAGGGGTAAGCAATCCTTTCTTCCTATTTTTCCCTACTCAGATAATGACGTTTGATGATGGGATCACAACATAAAAGTCAAAGATATGAGATTCCCAACATACCAAATAAACCTGGAGCCGTGAAGAGAAGGCAGTGCCTTTAACGACCAACTATACGGCGGGAATTCTATTTCGGCCGTATAGTTCTGGCCATATAGTTGGGATCGACATCGCCAGGTAAAACATAACAACTTTCATGAAGGGACCCCTATAAAGATGCCTCGGGCGACGAGAAAAATTGCTCTGGACCCTGCCCTCGACTCTTTTCTACTAGAAGCCACCATACCGGAGGAATAGATCTAGATCTAATCTCCAAAACCTTCTTCACCACCATAGCCATATTCCACCACTTGTAATAGTAGATCTCATCTCCGATTGGCGACATTCTAAGACTATTATTATCAATCTCATGATTTCCATTACAATGTTTATGATTGTTGATTTCATCTCTATGTGTGAGTAATTCTCCTTGGGCTAATGTAACATCCCAAAAATATTGAACTTGGATCATCAAACTCTAATCATCAAAATTAGGGTTAACAAAAACTTTTCTAAAAAAAATTATGAAAGCATGCATATGAGTATGCATTGAATTTGAAATTCTTTTTAACCACCTTGTTTGTGTGTTTCCTTGCTTGTAAAATGTTTCTTAGGTGAAAGAAACATCATCTAAAACATTTCCCACACTTTTCCCAAAGACAAATAAAGCAAAACAAATAAAATAAAGGAATGGTCATTTTGACCAATTTAACTCCCATGCCTACTTTGGCTGTCTCAAACTTTCAGAAACTAACAGAAACTTTTCTGGATCTTTGCACCCCTTGATTGTACTCATAACAAAGTATCAAGGCCCACTTTGTGATCATCCAGAAACTTTCAAATGCATAGTTTAAATGACAATTCAAAATTGAATCTTTATCATAGGAGAAGATCCCACTTTTTCAAAAACCACTCAAACAAGCTCAACTTTCAAAACCCAAGCATCTGCAGACTCACCAGCACAAATCTAGAACACCCACCAAAAATCTTTTGAAAATTCAAAACTTGAATTCATGCGGCCATTTCATCAAACACTTGGCACACACAAATCAAATAAAATCAAAACACTATAGTGTGCAGTGCTTTGAGCCTAACTGGTTCCCTATCTAGCTCACAACCATCTCAGTAGATCATCTAGCAAGATTAACCAAGCACTAGCACCACTGTGAGCTTGCCAATATCGTCAATGGTGAACAGCCGAGTGCATCCTTGCCACCCTAGTGTAGACAGCAAGCTAGGAAGGAAACTAGCCATGCCAACCTTGTTTGGGAGATCACCCATGCCTCATCGCCCCCTCTCGACCAGCCCTGCCTCGAAGACACCGACCAGAGCACCCAGGAATGCCACGCCCGTGCCTCTGCCAACCGTGTCGAGTATGCGCCAGAGCGCCACCCTCGACCGAAGCCCACGGACTGCGCACCGCCCTCGCCGCGTGCATACACGATAACCACCGACCCAGGAGACCGCCAGACATCCCCGTTAGCCGCCCCATGCCGCACAGCCACCGCTCGCCGTCGAAGACGCCGCCTCTGCCGCGCAGAGCGTCGCGTGTTCCAGACCAACCCGCACCGCCCCACGTCTCGCCACCATATCGTTGATCATCGCCAGGGAACACCGCACCGTCCCCTACCTTCGCCCATGCCAATAGCCGTCTGTACCATCGCCCCCGACGAGCTCACCGTGCGCCCCGTCGGTCCCTTCGCTCGACTATAAATAGAGGCCACCCCCAGCCGAATTGAGCACACCATTCTACTCCCCTCTCCTCACTGATCGTGCCACACCATTCTCGGAGCAAGGCGAGCAACACCTCGTCGGAATTTCACCGGAGCCCGCCGCCTCTCGAGAAGAAGGGAGCCAGCGATTGGAGCCGCCCTAGGAGGAGCCACCGGTACCAGGAGATTTGTCGTCATCGACTTCGTCGTTCGCCCGCCTCGCCGACGCTCGCCTGCACCTCGGTGAGCCCCCAACAAGCCCCACTGGTCGCGCTAGGTTTCTGTCTCGCAGGCGTTGCCCAACATCGATGATGACTCCCAGCCGTTGGATTAGAACCAGATCGAACGCTCCACATCGTCCCATACCGCTTCGCACCCCCCTGTCTCACTGACGAGTGGGGACAGCCACTTAAACAGCCCGCGGAAGCGCTACGCTTAGCAGGACGGCCCGTTAACCTTTACCGTGCAGCCCAGTTATTTGAATTAAACCTTTTACATTTTATTTCAAACACACATCTATACCCAGTTTCAAAAATCAACCTAGGTCGATTCAGTGCACCAAATTGAATGAAACTAATTTTGTTAGATAGGTCTGGGAATGCTGAATCCAAGCCCGTTGGATTCAAGTCATTTGGATCTATAGATCACCCATGGTAAAAATAACAAGGAAGAAGCTTTTCTGCATTCAAACATTTTTCAAATTTAAACCATAATAGCTTTTGAGTTGATTCCAACTCTCAAAAATCACATTTAACCATACCTTTCAGAATATATAAAAATATATAGGTTTACTTTCAGAAATAATGTTCAAGTAATAAAAGAATGCTACATAGGCATTTCTAGTCACTTTATTTAATTAAAATAAAAGGGTAAAACCTTATTAAATTGTGACACCACTTTAAATCATATTCCCATAGACCAAAATATGTGGTGATGACATGTGTCAACATGATCCCATGTTTGTTTTGGAGAATATTAAATCTTAAGTAGTTTCTCAATGAGTAGAAATTACTTTTCTAAAAATAAAAGGAATTAAACCAAGCCTTAATCTTGTAATGTTAGAGATGATGTTAGATCATCTATAGGACCCTTGTGTGTGATGATTCCAAGTAGTTAAGTATTGTTTGGTGATTGTGTACCTCGTATTTATTTATAGGCGCTAGTACCGACCAAGGATACGAGGAGGAAGGAGGATTCTACGAAGAAGAAGCCGAGGAGAACTTCAACCACTGCTCTGCACAAGGCAATCTTATATTGACATTAATGCAAGCCTAATACTACCAGTTGAATGCGCAAGCTAACACTTGCAAGATACTCTACTGATGCAAACAAACCCTACTTGATACTATGACCACTATATGCCTTAAGCATATATGATCATCTCCACTTGATAACCCAATCCTAGTTTTACTTGCAAGCTTCTTACTTTATTTCTTTATCAAAGCTCTTACCTAGATTTTACCTAAGTGAATGGTAGATACTAGAAAGATATGTGAAGGTTGCATAAAGAGCATAAAATTTTGCCTAAGCTAGATAATCTTGATGTCATCCTAAGGCATGAGATTGAACTTAGTTAAAACTCCACTAGTTTATCACCCCTCATCAGTGCTTACCCCCACCTGTAGATGCTAGTGCTAAGCATAAAACTTGATCAACTTTAGATGGGAATACTTGGTGGAAAAATGGTTATGAAAACCTTGGAATGATGGATCATTCTATTGAAATGTTTTGGACATGTGTTTCCGAAACACCTGATGATTTTGGTGATGAAAATGTTGAGGCATGAGCCTTAGCCCTTTATAAAAACTGATGGTTGTCTGGATGCGATACCATTCCAATTTTATCGTACAACCACAATACTCGAAGATTGGGTAGGGCTTGACTGGAAACTTATATACCTTAGTATTAGTTCCCTCACGGCCAAGGTCTGAGCTGAGGATACCTTGTGAAGATTGTCCACCTGTGCAGTACCCAAGATGACAGTTGGTCATGGTTGGGAGGCCAAACTCACAGGAGAGGTGCTTATACTAGGGCGTGTAATTGAAAGGTTAGGATTGATTATCCGCATACTGAGTATGGTGAATTCAGGATTTGTTCCTGACGGATGTATCGAATGTTGTGGTGAAAGTGTACAATCTCTGCAGAGTGTCAAACTATTCGAATAGCCGCGTCCGCGGTTATGGACAGTTGGAGTGGCCATACTGTTCCCCCGTCAGACTTTTCAAAATGACTTGTGAAATGAAGTGAGACTTTGACTTGACCACAACAGGGTTGTGATATGAAATACAAGTTCCCACTTAGATGTTATAAACTTCAACTAGCATTCGTTGCCCCTAAACTTAGTAGAGATAAATCTAGCTTTTGCAAAACAACCCTAGAGCCTAGTGTCCTATTATCAAAAAACCCCTTTCATTTGTTAGTATTAGTTTGCGAGTACTTAAAGAGTACTCATGGCTTTGTCCCTGGCTATTCCCATGGCCAGACTATGAAGAGGAGTACCTGGAGGATGGACCCCAGGAAGGTTACGACAACTAGGATCATCTCCCATCGTCAGCATTGCCTATGACCCCGAAGATGGAGCTTCGCCTACGCTACCGTTATTATTATGTATTCCGCTGCTTGATGTTGTATTAAGAACTGGATCATGAGATCCCTATTTGTGTAAGAACTTATGTACGGTTTGTAATGGATGATGTACTATGGTATCCAATTCTGTTATGTCTCGCAAAAATGGTAATCCTGGGATTGCGATGTATGGCATAACAGGCATCTGGGATTAAAAACCCGGGTGTTGACAGCTAAGGGCTTCGGCCTAGCCATGTAGCTTTTTGTGCATGTTATTTATCATAGATGGGATCATGTATTAGTTTGTATGATATGATTATTATTGTAAACTATCTTGCCTCAATCTAAGGACTTGTTAGGTACCCCAAGACCCCGAGGATTGATCCAGGTACAGGGAGTGTGAGTAATGACTGATCTGCAGGTCGAGAACCCTAGTGAAAAAGGGGTAGTACGGCTGTATGTGAGGGATTTGCTTGGGATTAACGGTGACATCACTATGCATATCATTAGTTCTTTTTCTTCTATGGATGAGACTAGTAGGTTATTGATATAAGAGGTTGCGGAGGCAATAGCAACTATGGATGCACTACTCACATATAATTTTATTTCTAGGGAAAAATAACTATACTACATCCGTAATCTGGATCGAAGGTATCAACTCGCTCCAATGGATAGATCTGGTACCCCGTCTGTCACCATGAACCTATGGTTCTTCCCCTTCATTTATTTTGAGCAATGTACCGTTTTGTTCCACTAGAAACTTATGTATGCGTGCACTCCTATCACTTTAGCTTCGATTCCTTGCCTGATCTGTTAGAAATAATGTCTCCCGTAGCTTCCTTGTGCAACCTGATCTCCGGACCGGAGTTTTCGGTCCCTCAGATCGGAGAGTCTGGTCAAGACTGGAGATTTCAGTGTTGCACACCGAAGAATCCAGTGTGGTTTACTTCTAGCACATCCTGCAAGGGTCTGAGGGTATTGTTTTGACTCTGGGACATATATGCTTACCTCCATGCTTTCCTTCTTCCTCTATATTCACAGGTGGCTCTGGTTCTTGTCGTATACCTTGCACCAAGGCCAAGTCCAAAAAGGGGAACCCTCAATATGATGAGGAGGCTGAATAGTACATTATTGCGCCTTCTAACCGGTGGCAGTAGGCCAGAGATGCCGCCTATATGCACACCTTCTCAGAGGTCACTTTTGGCTTTGGTTCTGAGGGTACTTCCTCCTCCCGCCCTCATGGCAAAGTCCCTGGGGCTCCTGGTGGTGATGATGACTATGAGGAGGAAGAGGATGAGGATGAGGATGAGGATGAAGACGACAACGATGATGACTACGAGTGATTCCTTGGGGCTCTAGCTTGGTCTTTTACCTTTTTGGTGTCTCGATACCAAAGGGGGAGAAGATTTCTAGTAGGATCATCCGGGATTTGCATGGGTTGGGCATTTGGTTGTTCATATTTTCTTATGCCTTTTATCTTAAAATTCGAACATTTGCTTTCCTTGGTTCTTGTGAAACTATCTACTATGTGTGTGGACATGCTATGCCCGGGTTATTATTGTAATGGTAAAGACTCAGGTGGTAATCTCTACTCTATGCGAGCCTTTACTTTTTAGTACCTCATATGTTTTGTATGACATGTATATCTTGCTGCACATAGTCAGGGGGAGCTTTGATATGTCTCTCATTTTAAGTATTTCATGCAAAACCTCTTATTGTCATCGAACACCAAAAAGGGGGAGATTGAGAGGACATTTATTGTCTTAATTAGTTTTGGTGTTCATTAACAACTTGAGGACCATTTTTAAAGTGTGCTAATATTGCTAGGTTAATCTACTGAAAATAGAAAAATCAGCGACATATTGGAAATCCCTAGCTGAAACCAAAAGCTTCATGGAAAATACAGACCAGAATCTCCGAAGTGGAAACACCGGAGTTTCCTGTGTGCACCAGAGTATCATCCCAAACATCTGTTGTGGATCAAAGCTGAAGCCGGGGACATACTGTATGGGGGTCTAGAGATAGGCAGGATATTGGACGGAATCTTCGGTGTGAAGTCATAGACCAGAGTCTCTGATGTGCAAAGTCTGGAGTCTCCGGTGTTTTCAGGACCGAAGTTTCGGCCAAGTCTACGGAGTGAATATCAAGACCAGGTCTAGGAAATACTATATGGGGGTCCGGATATTGTCCTGAGATGGACCAGAATATCCGGTGTGAGGTGAATGCAGACCGGAGTCTCCCATCTCCAGGCCGGAGTTTTCAGTGTGGAACTTCCCCAATGGGCAGAAAACAGTCATAAGCAGTGGGCCTATAAATAGGGGACTTCATCTCCTACCTCAAGCTGCTCGTTTCCAGAAAATAAGAACCCCAAGTTAGAGCCACCAAATCAACAAGATCTCCCCCTCCCCAACCATCCAAAGTCCTTGATATTTGGAGAGTCAAAGGAGGAGGCTTTGATCTTCATCTTCACCAAAATAGATTTTCATTTCCCCATCATTAACTTGAGGGCCCCTTGATCTAGTGTTTCATTAGAAACCCTAGTTCTTGATTTGGTTCTTACAAGCTTGTCTTTGATTGTTGTGACAGCTTGCTTGCATTCGGGAGCCTCCAATTCAGTTATGGATGTGTGCCTCGAACTTGTTGTAAAGGTGCCGGTTTCTACCTTGAAGTTTACCAATGTAGTGGAAGAGTGAATCGATCCCTTTGGGGTGAGGTTCACCGGGGAACAAGGGAGACCTTTTGTGGCATTGGTGGTTTGAACGACCCCCTCTCCAAATGCAGACGTACTTCCCCTCAAAAGGAAGCAACTGCGGGAAATCATATTTGTGTCTCTGCGTGCTCCATTTATGTTACCTCTGTCATTTACCGCACTTCACTTATATCTTGCTCTTTCTTAGTTAGTTGTGCTAGTGTAACATATAGGTAAATTCACCTTAGTTGCATATCTATATAATTTACCTTTTGTGTCAAACCCTAAATTGAAAAGGAGTAAAATTTGATGTAGCACCTATTAACCCGTCCTCTAGGTTCCCATACGATCCTTTCAAAGTGGCTATGAGCTTCGCCTAGGAGGAACCCAAGACTTCCTCCATCGGCTTGGCCGTCCATATCCTCTGGAAGCTTCAATAGCGGATCCTTAGGTTCAGAGGCTATGTACCGAGGAGGGCCTTCCATTTGTGACCTCCGGCCATGCAGGAATCTGTTTCAAGAGTATGAGTATTCTAGTTTCTCCCGCACTAGCATTAGGGAAAGGATAAGGTATGGAACTGAGGTGATGATCCCACACAAGAGCAATAGGGCCGTGGGTAAGGAGGAGAAGCTCCCTGGGAAGGAGCATCGGGCTATCAAGGAGGCTGTGGATAAGGCTGTGAAACAGAAAGGGAGGAGTGGCACATATACGCGCCGGCCGAGGATTCATCATCTAGCTGAAGGCATAAAGAAGCATCACTTGCCGTAGCACACCTACAACCAGAAAAGAGGTCCCAAGACAGCTTGGGTGCCAGTGGTGGTGCAGGTGATTGGTGACGATGGATCTGGTTCAAGTTCTTCGAGAAAGCGACAACGTGTTGGCTAAGTCTTTGATTGGCTTCAGGACCCAACAGCGGACCCTGTGACGCAGGGCCGTCGGGAGCAAAGAATTGTTTGGACCTCAACTATCGTGGTTTGGGATTGGACACGGCAGTGGGCGAATTGAGGGACCTGTGTAGGTTGTCAATCCAATGGTGGTTTTATTGAGTGAAACAAATAAAAAGGCAAAGGAGATGAATAAGCTTAAGTGGAGTTTGGGATTCTCAAATGGTGTTGCAGTAGACTGTTGTGGAAGGAGTGGTGGCTTGGATTTGTGGTGGAAGGAGGGTCTGGAAGTATCGGTTAGACCTTGGTGTTAGTACTACATTGATGCCAAAGTTAAGATGTACAATAAGGAGTGGTGTTTCATGGGCATCTATGGCGAGCCTCGGTCTGAACTTCGGAGCAAGACCTGGGGAGCGCTACGCTTTCTCCATCGACATGATGATCTACCTTGGCTCTGTGTGGGCGATTTCAATGAGATAACTCGCCGAGAGGAGCAGCTGGGTGGTAATTCTAGCAATGAAGGGCAGATGGAGGCCTTTCGGGAGTGTTTGACCGACTACGATCTTACTGGTCTCAGATATGTGGGTTATGACTTCACATGGGATAACAAAAGGAAGGGGGAGAAAAATATTCAAGTTTGCCTTTGATCAAGCTACGGCGACTGAGCCGTTTCTCGACCTGTTCCCCTTAACTCATGCCGAGCATGTTTTGACAGAAGAATCAGACCATATGGCCTTGGTGATCCACGTCCAGGAGGAGCTACCGGTACATGGACCCAGGAACATGAGACAGTTTCATTTCAAAGAGATGTGGTTAAAGCACGATAGTTTTGATGACATGCTGAAGGAGGCGTGGTCCTCACATGACACCGGTGATGTGAGTATCCATGGTCTGTGGAGTAGAATTTGTGAGGTGTCAAGTGACATGAGGAAGTGGAGCTTAGAATCATTCGGCTTGGTGCAGGATGAAATTAAATCGCTCAAGGACCAGGTGGAAGTGGCTCGTACCAAGGCAAGGATCACTGGATCTAAGGCCATTTCCTATCAGCTCGAGCAAAAACTACATGGGGTGTATGAGAAGGAGGAAATTATGTTTAGGCAGCGATCTAGGCAGGATTGGCTTAATTCTGGCAAAAAAATACTAATTTCTTTCAGAATAGTGCATCGCATAGGCTGCGGAAAAATACTCGCAGGAGGCTTTGACGGCTGGATGGTACCCTATACAGAAACAATGAAGGCATGTGCTCTATGGCTCTGGATTTCTACCATGACCTCTATTCTTCGGAAGGGTCTTCCAACTGCCAGGAGATTTTAGGGCTGGTTACACATGCGGTAACAGATCACATGAATGAAGCGCTGACATCAGCGTTTTCAGACAAAGAAATTGGCGAGGCTCTCTTTCAAATGGGCCAACAAAGGCTCCTGGGCCGAACGACCTACTTGTGCTATTTTACCAATCACACTGCTCATTTCTTGGGCCACATATTTTCCAAGCTCTTCGAGATTTTCTGGCGAGGGTAGAGTTGCCTGATGGTTTTAATGATACAATTATTGTGATGATTCTGAAAGTTAACTCAACGGAGTTACTTTCTTAGTTCCGGCCGATCAGTCTCTATAATGTACTGTATAATATTGCGTCCAAGGCAGCGGAAAATAGGCTTAAAAAATTTCTTCCTATCCTCATATCGGAGGAACAGAGTGCTTTTGTTCCTGGCAGGCTCATAACGGACAATGTGTTCATCGCTTACGAATGTGTCCATGCTATTAGGACAAGCCGGAGGAAGAGGCCCTTGTGTGCTGGAAATCTAGACATGATGAAGGCATATGACAGAGCCGAATGAAATTTCTTGAGTCAGATGATAATTAGGATGGGTTTTGTGCAAAGCTGGGTTGATATGGTTATGAGGTGTGTGAGGTCGGTGAGGTTTGCTGTCAAGCTGAATGGTATGGTTTTAGACTTGTTTTTTCCCTCGAGAGGTCTCCGTCAGGGAGATCCCCTCTCTCCTTATTTTTTGTGTGTGGAGGGATTTTCGGCGTTGTTGTGGAAAGCTCAGGCTGATAAGCAGCTGGCTGAAGTCAGTTTTGGGAGGAATGGCCCAACGATCACGCACCTGCTTTTTGCTGATGATCGTATTGTGTTTCTTGAGGCAAGTGCGGCGAATATGGAAGCCCTACGATCAGTTCTATAGAAGTATGAGAACAACTCAGGACAAAAAGTTAATTATCAGAAGTTATCAATCTTTTTTGGTAAGGGCTGTTCTGAGCAGAATCGGAATGTCATCGATCAGGTGTGGGTATTGCTTGTGAGGCGCTCCCTGAGAAGTAACTAGGTCTTCCCACTATTGTGGGTATATCAAAGGAGGGGGCTTTCAAGAATCTTCTCAACCGTTCTAGGGATAAAGTTGCGGGATGGAAGGGTCAAGGCTTGTCAAAGGCGGGGAAGGAAGTGTTGGTGAAATCGGTTCTGTAGGCGGTGTCCACGTATGCTATGGGGTGTTTTCAGCTCACTAAGGGGCAGTGTGATGGGCTCAGATCGATCTCATCGGGATTCTGGTGGGGTGATCCTGAAGGCAAAAGGAAGGTGCATTGGATTATCTTGGAACACATGTGTGCATATAAGCGCTCAGGTGGCATGGGTTTTTGAGACTATCATGACTTTAACCAATTAAGCCCTGCTGGCCAAGCAAGCATGGATGCTAGTCACTAACCCTGGATCCCTTTGCTCTCGGGTTTTGAAGGCACGATATTTCGAGGAGGGTGAGTTCCTTTCTGCCAAGTGTCCAGCACGGGCTTCATACACTTGGAGGAGTATATTACATGGTAGAAAGTTTCTAAAGGAGGGTATTATTTGGAGGATTGGTGATGGCCAACAAGTGAGAGTGTGGGAGGATAGTTGGATCCCTAGATTCTCAGCAAGGCAACCGCTTGGTCACCAACCTGGAAAGAAGGTGGACAAGGTTAGTGAATTACTAATGCTCGATGGAGGAGGGTGGAATTTAGATAAGCTCCACAAGGTTTTCTTTAAGGCTAATGTGGAAGACATTGTGAATATAACGGTTGGTAGCGCTAGAACTATTGATTATCCTGCATGGATTACACCAAAAACAATATTTTTAGTGTTCGCTCGGCTTATCACCTCAAACAGAAATTGAAATGGGCTGCTCTGAATCACCCTGGTTCGTCTAAGTCTTATATTGAGAACAAAGGATACCTAGCGATATGGGCAGCGGATGTTCCGAACAAGATCAAGATTCACTGCTGGGGGCTGATGAAGAATGGCTTGGCAGTGGGGGAGGAGTTGCAGCAAAGGAGGATCAAGATTGGCATAAAGTGCGTTGTATGTAACAAAGAGGAATCCCTCAAACACAGGTTTTGGGATTGTCCTCACACTCAAAGGGTTTGGGACCTGGTTCGACAACGAACTGGGTTTCAGTTTCAAGGGCCTCCTGAAGACTATCGGAACCAGTGCGACGCTGGTCGCTGGATGTTGGACTGGTGTGGCAGGGTGTGTGAGAAGGAGCTAGCGCTAGGAATGATGACTTTGACACAACTGTGGTATGCACGAAATGAGGCTAGAGATGATGGTAGCATTGAGGATCCGGAGCAGACTGTTCGGCGGATTCTGTTCCTGGTAGAAGAATGGGCGGAAACAAAGAAACTAAGTGTTCCCTCCACCCCAAGTCTATCTATGTGTGGCAACCGCCGATGTTGGGGTGGGTCAAGGTGAACACTGATGGAGTTGTGCCTGTGGGCGGCACTTACGGTGGAGGCGGCATGGTCTGAGGGACCATCATAGAGGCTTTGTAGGAGGAGCGTGCCTTTTTTCCCTTCCGTCAATGATGCTAAGAGGTCAGAGCTGTTGGCGTGTAGGCGAGGAGCTACGCTAGCACGGGAGGTGGGTGCGATGCATGCTGTGATGGAGCTGGATTGCTTGGGGGCAATGAACAAACTGGAGGCCTAAGAGGTGGATAGGTCTATACATGGTCCGCTGGTTCAAGAGATCAAGACGATACAGAGGAGCTTCGAAGATTATGAGATTCTACATATTTGTCGGGTAGGTAATGGTGTTGCACACCGGTTGGCTAAGCTTGGCTGCGATAATAATCCGTGTAAAACTTGGTAGGGGTTCCCCCTGATGACCCTGTGGACTTATTGGCATCTAATTGTGCATGCAGATGAATAAAATGCAGCTATTGATCTAAAAAAACCACCATAGAAATAATTCTAAGGATTTTAATCCTCCAAAATTCTTTAAATCAGATAGTCTCTAAAATATGTGATACCAAGTTTATTTAGCAAACATTGAACAAAATGCAAAAATACAAAAAAAAAACAGGAAAGGTGCAGCGCTTCGATCCATCACTAAGAAATACAGTACTCCACTATTAGTTGGGTTGTGCCTCTTTCGTCGCCCCCCTTCTGATTTGCTACTGAAAAGTGGAGCGGCATCCTCCATTAAAGTGGTCCAAGTGGAAAACACCAACGAGCGTATAAAACGATGATCAGTGCTTTGACCACTTCGCCTAATCAATTTATATATAACCTCTCTGTGCACGCATGGTTCTCTCTTGTGCTGCAGGATTTGGCAAAAGACGTGAGACGAACAGTTGTAATTGTCACTAGTGCTTGGACCTAATTTCGCAGGGCGGATCGAGAGCGACCATGACTGTAATAGCAGTGCAATCTGCGTCCGATCCCATTTCAGTGGAAATAATGCAGGCCAGTCACCGAAGTAATTAATGTTTCCCTGAAGTGTAGCAGATAGACAAGAGAATTTCTGCTTTCTGAACTTTTCCTTTTGCAGGAATTTACTATGCTTTTGTTGGGATAATTGAAACTTTCGTGTAGTACTCTTGGTGACTCATTTTCCTCTATAAAGATTAGGTATTGCTTTAAAAGAAGTTCACATATGTGTGTTTTTGTGTGAGATCATTTTTTTAGAAAGTTCTGAAACAACACTTTTGCTTCGGTCCCTCCTCCCCCCCCCCCCCCCCCTTCTCCTCTTCATAAGCAACATGAGGAAAACAATCCTTTGGTCTCACGGTTGCTTGGTATGCTTTTCAAGCTTAACCATGCATATTTGGTTGCCATAGATCCAAGGGCGAAGCCAGGAAAAAGGGTCACCGGGGTCAACATGAACAAGTCGGAAAAATGTGTGCATATGCCGCATGGCCAAAAGCGTAGAATTAACGGTCATATAATGTATATTCTAGCAAAATCATATAAATAAGAAACAATAATTTTCAATATATCATACAAAAAATAGTCAAATTACAAATAATTATCTTTTTTATTTCTTTTTACCTCTACGATCTTTCATCTTAAGAATGCAGTCCATCACAACATTACGTGGAGTTGAAAATAGAAGTCTTTGCTCAAAGACCAAACATGTGTAGATTAATATTCATGTCAAATATTACGGTAAACCGTTCTTGTTGGATTACGTAACATTGTGCAAGGGACGATTTGAGGCCTAATCTGAATTATCTAATCCAGTGATCTTACCCAACACTCACCCAAACGATCAAATCTTCAATCAAAGATATCAAGACATCAGAAAACCCTAAGTTAATTCGAGAATTATGAATTCTAGATAATAGATTTCCTTAGGATCAATTAGATTGAGGGACAAGTTACCCGCAAAAAAAAAGATTGAAGTTTTAGTGACGCTTAGAGATTGTAGAGATGGACCGTTGATTTTTTCTGCGAAGGGTGTGACGATAAGGGACGGCCGGTCGGCTGGAGATGCACATGAGCACACACATGCGACTTTTCGGAAAAAAAGGAAACAAAGGCGGCGACGAGTGCGAGCGAGTCAAGTGCGAGCTGGGCTCGGGTGATATTCTTCTCACGGTGTCATCAGGCCGGGGGCAAATTCTATTTTGATTAGGGCCATTTTTTTACTGGCTCTATACCTACGAAGTGCTTGGGCCAAAGTCACTGGGGTCAACTGACCCCGGTCAGACATTGTAGCTCCGCCCCTGAATCCCTGATAGATCTTTTTATTTATTGTTATAGATCTTCTGTTTATTTATTTTTAATCTTGAGCCAAAGAAAAACAGGCAGCAGTACCCATTTGACATGCACTTAATGATGTACATACTTGTGTATAAACATCTGGTCTCATGGTGTCAAATCGACGTGAACGAGAAAAACAATCTTTGTGATCTCTTAGTTGCTATACAAAAGTAAGGGCCCTCCTCAGCTAAAACTGTTCTTCACACATTTGTTCGTAATGCTGCTGCTTTTTTAGGGTAAAATCAGAAATTTGGTTGGTGTAGAAATCTGGCTAGATCGTGTTGTTGGGGCTCTATTGCGTCTACACGTGGAAGGCAGAGAAAGTGCTACGGGTTCAGGGTGAATACTATGATCAATGATACGTGAGAGAACAAGAAGAGTTTGCAGCCTCCATTTTTCCCAAACAGAATATTGGTATTCAAACGGTCACCTACTAATACCATGCATATCAGAGATGTTGTGATTCCAAACCTGCCATCAAAGAGTAAAGGTAAAGTATGACTCACAACCTTATTTCTTGCATATTTCTGGAAACGGATTCATGGAGTTGGATTACTGATACTAGACAGTTAGCCTTATTTCTCTGCCAGGTAGTCCATCATGAATGTCGACGGCTTTCTGACGCGTGGTTCTTGTTTATTTGGTATATCTCTCGGAATAAATTTGACTATGCCTTGTGAGCAGAAAAGATGCCAACCGATAATGTGTCTGGTTGAGCGGTGTAACGAATCGAGGGATGTGTCGATTTCTAGGCCTCATAGTCATTGATTTGACATGTATCAACGCGTAGACAGTTTTTAGAGAAGCATCACGAGCAACGACAGTCTTGCCCCGAGGCCGCTGTTGTTCCACCGATTTTGACCCAACCTATCTCAGATGTTTGCTTACCTTGTCGAAACACCACCGTCTAGCTGTGAGTCCTCCCCTGTTCCGCCAACTTCGATGTAATTTCACACCGTAGCAACACAGGACATTCAGCTAGTACATACTAACATGGGCTGTGTTAACACTACCGTGTCGAGAGCACATGCATGACGACACGAAAACGCAACAGTCAACATATCTCACACAAGGCAGGCACTCTGACCAAGCGAAAGTGTGGCCACATCCCAACATCGACCTAAAACCGTGACAAGAAGATGGTTACAATGCAGCCATAACAAAGCAAACAAACAGCAAACCAACCTGTGGTTGGATGGTTAGGTGGGTGGTTGTACCCCTAGCCCACCAAAGTTCAAACCCAGGTTTGACACTGTGTGTTGTATAAAAGACGGAATATTCTTTCAGTGGGAGGCGACGCTCCGGTGACTTCGTCAATCTCAAGACTTGATCCGCCGGCTCAGTTTCGCGGAGGTGCTCATAGGGGTAAGATGTGCGTGTGTGTGTTCATGAGGGTGTGTGCATGCACGTGTTGTGAACGTCTTTGATTGTACTGTGTTTCTCAAAAAAAAAAAGCAAACAAACAAGAGCGAAAATCTTGCAAACAAATAAACTAGCACAACAGATAGGTGACGCTAGTAGCGAGATGACTCGCGTCGTTTAACTAGCCCGACTTACAACCATACCAAGAAGGAGAGCCCCGCCTTGGCCCATCAACAGCCACTACACGGACAAACCGTACCGAGATGACTCGCGTCGTTTAACTAGCTCGACTTACCAAGAAGAAAAGCCTAGCCTTGGCCCATCAACAACCACTACACGGACAAACCATGAATCTGAAACCGCCGGAAACCCGCAAATAAATGGAAGCATAGTTCGGTAGGAGTATTATTAAAATATAAGATGTTTTAGTTTTGTGAAGCAAATGTATCTAGCTAGTTTTTAGTAAATAATTTACTTAAATTTGGAATGAATCTACACACAAAAAAAAATTTAGATACATTTTCTTCACAAATCTAAAATATCTTATATTTTAAAATGGAGAAAGTACTAATGAGCAACTTTGACACGAGCAACCGGTCGATATCCTGCGCCAGATCTAGACACACCAGCTCCAATAAACCACAACGGCCGTCCAGGCCAAGATCCACACACGGATGCGCACGGGGAACCAAATCTGCCATGGACCCCTTGTTTCGGGGTAACCCGACGGCGACATCTCCGATGGACGGATCCCTCCATTAACTGATGCAGCTGCACCTGGGCCATCCGAAATTGACCCTGCCTGCTGGTCGATCTCTTGATTATCCCTGCCAAACCTACCTCTTCTGCATATGATGGACGTAAACACACATATATCTAGCCAATGGGCAATTGCCACCAGCCGCGCGCGCGCGAAGGCGCCAGGTTTGGAGAAGGTTGGTGATCCCGATATGATCGTCTCCGTTGCCACAGTGCATGTTGCGTCGTGGGGTTGTGCCCATCGACTCGATTACTTCCGTTATTCGGTGGCTTGATTTGAGGCGGATGTGAGGGAAAGGGTGTGTTCAGTTCAGAGATTGTTCTGGTTTCTTGTAACGTACCCGGAATAAGGCCATGACGTACTGTTCCAAGGATTTTTGGCCGTGAATGAATCGTCATCGGGGAGTCACTGCATGCACCCTGCTCGCATGCAGAGAAGGAAGACAGGCATGGGACCATGCGTATGCGTGCATGCATCCCCAACCGGGATCGAGGTCCGGATCAAGAGGAGTTATAGCAGCTGCATTGTTCATGTGAGCTAATAACATGATCACCTACCGTGTAGGATGTACGTACATTTGGTAGCTAGCCAGATCGCTAGGTTACGTGACCAGACACTGCTGAAATACATCCTGGTACATGTGTAACGTTGTGTAACATTGTCAAGTTGGCTCGGAGATAGACCTGTAGGTTGTTATTGTTTGTATACATCGGTGTGATGTAAACCGATCCTTTCGTATCTCTACTCCTAGCTTCCCAAATCATTTTTTTTGCGAAAATTTTACCAATCTATTAATAATCATCAACAACACTTACTAGTGGAAAAAGGGCCTATAATCCCGGGTTATAAATGCCTTTAGTTTCGGTTTTGCATCCGTGACTGCGAAATCGGGAGTAAAGGCCCCTACCTCTAGTCTCGGTTTGCTACAACTCGGAACTAGAGGCCACGTTTCCAAAGGGGGGACGGAGGACCTTTAGTCCCGGGTCGTAATACGACCCGGGACTAGAGTTCAATTCTTTTTTTCGAATTTTTCATAAACATTTTGAATTGTTTGACTCATTAATCTTCTCAGTTGGAACATTTTTTGCACTAACTATACTTAATCTTAGGTCAAATACACTTGTGGTCAAACTTCCCGCACTGGTGGAAAACATGCCTCTTGTCTCGGGCAGTAACGGGCTCTAGTCCCGATTTTGGATTTGGGACTGTCAAATCGGGACTAGAGGCCCCCATCTCTAGTCCTGGTTCGCTACGGCCCGGGACTAGAGTCGATCACGTGGCAGTTTCCGCGAGGCGGGGGCGGAACCCCTCTAGTCCCGGGTCATAACACCACCCGGGACTATAAGGCTTCCTGCCGCGGCAGAGAATTCGTGTGTTTCTCTGTCGCGGCAGAGATTGCGTGTTTCTTTTTTTTTGCCATTTCGTTCCTTTTTTGTTTTGTGTTGCACTATAATTTCAAACATATATTTCAGTACACTTATTCTACGCTACTACATACACAGTACACGTTGATGCATATATATAATTAATATTTGATCCCTTGCAAGCATACATATATTCAATCATATCAAAAGGAAGAAATGTTTTGAAATTATATGGTCATTGATGATATATCATATCAACTACATGGAGATCACTAAGGCATATCGAGTTCCGCGTCCTCCACATAATGTTCTCCATGCACATCAAGAACCCCCTTCATCAGAAATCCCGCCAGTTCCTCTTGAATTGCTCGTATGCGTTGTTCTGACTCTAGATTCTCCCGCAAATCGTGAATATAATGTGAATCAACTTTCCGTTTACGGGTTAACTCGCGAATGTACTCGTAGACGAAGAATCCACATAAATGAGTCCTCTGTGGCTGTTGTAAACTCTTCACTGTTTTATAAGTTAGCTCATCTTTGAATGGATCTGGTATTTTCTGTCTGAACCGTGTCCAACACCTGCTCGGCAAAGAAAATGAATAAAAGAGTTATTAGTTGATATCATGAAATGAACGAAAGAGACCGATATAATGCGATAATGATTGAAACTACTTATGGAGCATTGCTTTCATGTCGCTCCACTTCTCCTGGTCCCAACTTAATGAGTCGTGGACTTCAACTAGGGACTTGTCAACTTTAATGTTTAGCAAGGTACGGTGGAATCTGCGGACGTTTATATAAGCATACATGCTTAGGTCATCAATTACACTTAACATCGAGTAAGCAAAAAAAAAGAATGTGTACAAAATTGAAACACTCATTTGAATTGTAAGGAAATAGTATTTCCTTAACAAAATTGTTCTCGGTTAAAACCATGCACATGTCTTCCTCCACGTCCTTGGGGTGATTCTTTAACGTATATTCATTAACGATATATGGGTCAATGAACCCAACGTCATATTTTATAGCTCTTTTGCATTCAAGCATTTTCATTCTGCAGAATATAATATCGTACAAAAGGATATGTAGTCAGGATAATATATTACATGCAATGAACAGGCTGAGCTAGAGACTTAATTACAGAAATAAATCACTTACAAACAGTAGAAACCAATGATAGATTTGTTGAGGGAACGCTGATTGTATAACTGAAACAGTTTGGTCATTTGAACTTGTATCGAGTATGGTTTGAAATGATGCTCCTTTCTAACATCCACCGAAAACCAATCTTTCTGGTGCTTTTTTTTTCTGTTTGCAACATGTACCATATGTGCAGATTTCGCATATGTGTGGATAGACGCGTGAGATCCTCATGACTAACTAGAGGCTCCCCTTGGACATACTGTCGAACTATCTGACCCACTGGTGTATCTTCATAGCCTAAAAATTGACCAAGAGACATATTTGCGTTGGCAGCACATGCTTTGGCCTCCGATATAGTGATGCCCAATAGTGCAGCAACAGTACTGGTCTGGGGTCCATTATTTGCATGTCCTTATCCATTTCGGCTCTGAAGGCCTTGTCGATATCTGAAATCACTTTGAGCGGGGGGACCGATTGAATCTTCTGTTGTTCGAGCCGGGCAACTTGTTACTCGCATTTTGCACTTGTTAATTTTTTTCTATTTTGCTTTCTTAAGAATTTTCCGGTCATAGTCTGATTCCATATTTATCGATATCTGGGATGGTTGCTCAAGAAAGGACCTAGCCCACTTTTTGGTTTTTTCATCAAATACCGGCTTTGGCTTAGGCTTTTTGGGTGCAAAATGTTCCTTAACTTGGGCATCCACATCTGCGGCATTTTGCTCATCGGTCTTGTCATAAGGTCTCTTTGAAGAGCTGACGAGATGTCGACTATCTTCATCGTTTTACCTTTCTTCGACGTGGGGCACGGGGGAGCGGAGACCTTCCGTTTCTTCGACGAAGTAGTGTTGCACGGAGGCAGAGGCGGAGATCGAGTACTGCGCGGAGGCACATAACGAGTTGATGTACTCCTACTGCAGCGATCGACATCGAGGTGGGGCGGACTTGGAGGTTGAAGATAATAAGGGCGACCGAGGTGGACTTGCGGGTTGACGATAATCGTGGCAGGGTGGACTTGGAGGTTGACGATCATCGGGACGGGGTGGACTTGGATTCCTTGGAGTCGGTGACCTTGGCGCTGAGCCTGGAAACGTGATGTACTTCTTCCATATAATGATGTTGCGCTTGACATCTCCTAGTTTCCTAAGGACTTCAGGCGTAGCGATGTCAATCTCTAGGTGCCCAAAATCATCCACTATGGCATCCACCATGACACGAGCATAGCCAGGTGGAATCGGAAGTGAATGGTGGAGTGCTTCATGTAGACAAGGTAAAGCAGTGCCGATCGCCACCTTGAAGGATAGGTTGTTCATTGGCTGATGTATATCACATTGTGTCATCTCTCTGACATCATCCACGGGGTAGCAAGGAGCCGATACATCATCCAGCAGTGCTTGATCATTAGCCCGGACCTCCGTGGAAGCCACACTGCTTCTCCGCTGGCTAAGATCCAATGCAGGATCATCAGCCTGCGGCTTTGTTGACGACCTTTGGCTAATTTATTGCATGAGCTTCTTCATCTCAGCTATGTCCTGCTCTACCTTCAAGATCCGGTCTGCCTCCTGGTCCTTCTTTCTCTGACGGCTTCTGTAACTGACATCGTACCAGGGAAACCCTTTCTTCCACGTAACACCGACGCCTTTGCCTCGTGTTCGTCCACCCTTTTCAGGATTCCCGAGGGAGCGTGTCATCTCGTCCTTCTCTCTCTCGGGCCGGAACAATCCCAATTAAGCTTCGTTCATTGCTTTAACAAGTTCTTTGGAGGGTTCTAGAATTTTTTCATGAAATAATGTCTTCCCTGTTTCTGGGTCCAAGGATCCCCCGTGCCTGTACCACCAATGCTTTGACCTCTCGAGCCATCCATCTGTACCAGGAGTGATGCCTATAGCCCACATGTCCTGCTCCATAGTTTACCATTTAGGCACGACACTCTTGTAGCCACATGTCCCCATTTTATGATGGTATTTCTTTTTGGCAGCATTTAACGCATTCTTTTCCGCCTTTGCTACAACAGATTGCTTGTACGTTACAAAATCGGGCATTGTTCTCTCAACTTACCGTTTGCTCCTAAGAAGTCTCGAGTTTTATTTTTCGCGACATACTTCGTGTATTAATTTTTCTTGTGGTTCCAGTATAGTTCGGCCATCTTCATTAGAGCCTACTCCTTGACTTTCACTCTTCTTTTAGAGAATTTTAACATGCAGGCCGAAAGTTCAGACGGCAAGGCAACACGGGGTTCAAGTTGCGTGTAATATCGAGCAGGGTTGTAGTAGCTTCGACAATTGTCGAGAGGGGCCAAATGGGGGTAAATACAAATCTAACAGCCAAACGATCGTTTTAACCAGTCAAAAAATGGTTGAACTCAAATCCTGCCATTAGGTCAACTCTTCTTGCATTGACCCGTCAGTATTTCCTGTTATCCTTTGCGGTCGTGGACTGGTTTACCTCTGCGAGGAATAGATATTCTTCTCTGCTCTGCTCTTATCCCCTATTATTCCTCTCTCCATTACCTTGCTTAGCTCCGGCTACTGGATACCAGATCGGAGCTCGCCGTTGCTCTCCTTGCGTCCCCGCCATGGCCGGTCAACCTCCCAAGCCCTTAATCGAAGCTCGCTGCCGTCACCCTCGCCTCGTTTTTCCTAGTCGGTGTGTCGGAGCTTCACGTCCCCAGCCTAGCCTCTCGCCGCAGCCTAGACCTTCTCGCACGGCGGAGCGCTTCCGGCCAGGAAATCCGGACCGACGACCGGCCTCAGGCGGTTGCATGCTATTGCGCACCCCAGGAATGGTAGCCCTGGTAGAGGAGTTCAACGACAACACTCTTGAAGGGAATATGCCCTGAGAGGCAATAATAAAGTGGTTATTATGTATATTCCAAGTATATAATAGATGTTTATTTTTATGCTATAATTGTATTAATAAGGAAACGTTAATACATCTGTGTTTAATAAACAAACAGAAAGTTCCTAGTTATGCCTCTCTTATAAACTAGCTCGTTGATTAACAAGATGATCAAGGTTTCCTGATCATGGACATTGTATGTTGTTAATAACGAGGTCACAACAAAGTCATTGAGTTTATATTGCTATAACATCATATACGAAGTAATCCTAATCCTTAGACCATGAGACCATGTCAATCATTAACACTGGAAGAGTATCTTGATAACATCAAACGTCACACCGTAACAGGGTGATTATAAAGATGGGTTCAGTGCTACTAAATTGTTATGTTGAGGCACATGGATCAAGAGTGGAATTTGTTCATCCTGATGACGGATAGATATACTCTGGGCCCTCTCGGTGATATCACATTGGTTAGCTTGCAAGCAAGTGATTTGATCACTAGAATGTTATATCACGGGAACGAGAAAAGAGTATATGTTAGTAACAAGATCAAACTAGGTATGAAGATACCGATGATCGAATATCGGACATGTAATATATCGCGAGACAAAGGGATTAAGATTCTAGCATAATAGGTTCTCATGATCACAAGAAAGTCATCGTTGAATGTGGGGGAGTCAGTATGGATCTCCAGGTCCCGCTTCTAATTATTGATCCGAGAGGAGTCTCGATCATGTCCTCATTATTCACGAACCGTAGGGTGACACACTTAAGAGACACCGACACCATTTAGAACAAATAGTTTCATGCTGAAAAGATTAACAAAACGCAGGAATTTATTTCACTAGACACCGAAATTGTTTTTGGGTGAAATTGCTAAAAGTGTTTCTGCATGTGAAATGAAATACTAGAAAGGGGTTATATGTGAACGTTTGTCCATTATGATAATTGAAAAAATTCTGAATAAATAAAAGGAGTTTTATTTAAAGAGAGATTGCATTAAATTTGGTGGAAATTTAATGGGAATTTTGAGTGGGATTTTGAGTGGAGAAGTGAAGGGACATTTTTGTGAGTGGAGCTTCCACCCACATGAATGGAGGGAGGGAAAGGGGGCAGCCCCATGCGCCAGCCACCCCCTTGGGGTTACCCCTCCTCCTATAAAAGGATCACCTCTCCCTCTCTCACACCTCCTCGTGAAGGATCTCTCTCCCCCTCTAGTTTTATCCCCCATGGTCTCGAACTAGCGAGATACATGTTCCCGGTGGATTTTTGGCAAGAAAGAGTTGTTGCTTCCGCTGCATCGTTGGAGTGAGGAGGCAGAGGTTGCTCGGTGGCTCAGACGTGTGTGTGAGCACGGATGCGCCGCTTATTTGCGGCGCTAGGACTTCCTCTCGATCTTGAGATCGGCAAGCGTTCGTCTACATCATCCACGAGTACAACCTCGTTAAGCTTTGTCGGTCTTCAAGGGTATGTTCTCTACTATCCCCCTGTTGCTTGTATCTAGTAGATAGATCTTGGTACATAGTTGTTCCCATCGTAGGAAGTTTTTTGTTTTCTATGCTGCAAACCTTACAGTGATATCAGAGCCGGATCTATGTGTAGATGCTTTGCACGGGTAGTTGATACGTCCAAAACATATCTACTTTCCCGAACACTTTTGCTATTGTTTCTCCTCTAAACTTGTGTGATTTGGATACAACTAACACGGACTGACGCTGTTTTCAGCAGAATTACCTTCGTGTCTAGTTTTTGTGAAGAAAATCAACTATCAGGAAAAATCCCGGAAAATATGCCAATTATCCTATTTCACCAGAAGATGCACGGAGCCAGAGTACGAGAGAGAGTGGAGGCCTGGGGGGCCCACACCCCTGCTAGGCGCGGGCTAGGCCTGGCTGCGCCTAGGGGGGTGCGGCCACCCAGGCACCCCCTCGGCCTCTCTCTTCGCCTATAAGTTACCCCTTGACCTAAAAACCGAAGGGGGGTCGACATTTTTCCAGAAAGAGTTCCACTGTGCCGCCACCACCAGAAGCCGCGATTCGGAACCAGAAACTCCGTTCTGGCACCCTGCCGGGACAGAGAATTTTGGGAGGATCATCGCCATCGTCATGACCAACGCCTCTCCATGAACCATCAATGTTTCCCTCATCCATGAGTGAGTAATCCCCCACTGTAGGCTATGGGGATGGTACGGATTGGATGAGTTCTATCATGTAATCGAATAAGATTGTTAGGGCATGGTGCCTAGTATCTCTATTAGTGCTATTTGACTTTGTTGCAACTTGTTGTGCTTAATGCTTGTCACAAGGGCCCAAGTTCCATGATCTCAGATCTGAACTTATTATTGAATCATTATGATAGTACTGTTTGTGATCTTATCTGCAAGTTGTGTGCACATATCATTGTCTGGATCCAAAGGCCCCGAAGTGACAGAAATTGGGACAACCAGAGGGGATGGCTATGATGTGAGGATCACATGTGTTCACGGAGTGTTAATGCTTTGCTCCGGTGCTCCATTAAAAGGAGCACCTTAATTGCCAGTAGTTCCCTAGAGGCTCAAATGCCACAGGCTGGCAGGACAAAGGATGTTGTGCATGTTCTCATTGCGAGCACGCATGACTATATATGGAGCACATGCCTAGGATTGTCTAGTACTTGGATTCTTATTCTCATTTATCTCCAATTTCCCTACATCTTGAAGTTACATGTTTTGACTCGTCCATGCAACGCCCGTCCATCCATCCCTATGTCTACCGTGCTCATATCCTACTATTTGCTACTACTGTTACTATTGCTCCTGTTTTGATGCTGCTGTTGCTACTACAAACTGTTGCTACTGATAAACTTCTATGAGCAAGAACTATTTGCAGGTGCAGCTGAATTGACAACTCAGTTGTTAAGGCTTGCAAGTATTCTTTGGCTCCCCTTGTGTCGAATCAATAAATTGGGTAATACTACCATCGAAGACTGTTGCGATCCCCTATACTTGTGGGTCATTAGTAGTACACATATGTATATGTGGGCGATGATGATCATGTTATTTCTTCTTAGTTGTACTTTCGATATTGGTGGCATTGTGGGATGAAGGCGGCCCAGACAAACTTTACATGTCCTCGCACATGAGACCTGTTCCACGCTTGACATGCAACTAGTTTTGCATAAGTGGCTAGCGGGTGTCTGTCTCTCCTACTATAGTCAATATATAATTTGCAACGAGTTGTCAATAATTTGGTTATCCTCTTTGTGGTTCATGTTCGTAGGTAAGAACGGTTCTATCTTCGAAAGCCCTAAGCCACGTAAAACTTGCAATGGATAAATTAGAAGCGTCTAGTTTAGATAGTTGCTGGGCTAGTGTCATGATATGGTGATGTTGTAAGTAAAATTATAAGTCAATACTCTTACAACACACATAATGTGTAAGTTCCATAGAACTTGGCCTTACACAAAAAGGAATGATGAAGATCATACCACGATACACATGATGGAGATCAAGTGCAAGAACCATATCATTTCACTTTTTCACATGTGATGTTTGTTGCATCTTATATTGCTTGTTTGGCGTTTTATTAGCATAATAATATGATCCCTCATTTAGATATCAATATAAAAATGTGTTGTCCCTTAAGTATGCACCGATTATGTTTCGCCTCTCCAAGACATCACGTGATGATCGGGTGTTCTTGGATCGATGATCATATTTCGGGTGTAAGACAGTTTACACACGCGAATACTAAGGTTCTTACTTGGCGAGCCTAGCATGTGCAGACATGGCCTCGAAACACGGACCAAAAGGTTAAGCATGAGTCATATGAAAGATATGATGCCCATATGGAAGCTCGCCTTTGAAGCTACACCGACTCACGTGATGATCAGACTTGGTTTAGTGGATTTGGTTCATGTATTCACCAAAAAGACATGAGGGATGTCGTTTTTGAGTGGTAGTTCATTCTTAATTTGGATTAGTTGAACTCAATCTATCATAAACTTTGTCTAAACTTTAAAAATTCTGTTGTAGATGACACCACCTTCTTTTAATTTCAATGTGTTCATGGAGAAAGAGAAACTTGAAACGAACGGTAGCAACTTTACCGATTGGGCCATGAATTTGAGGATTCTTATCTCTGCTGCACAAAAGCAATATGTGCTGGAAGCGACACTAGGCCCCCCACCGTTCGATGATGGCCCTGACGAGGAAAAGAATGCCTATCAGACTCGTCCGGAGGACCACAACTTAGTTCATTGCGACATATTCTATGGGCTAGAGCCAGAACTCTGAAAGCGTTTCGAAAACGACAATGCCTTTGATACGATGGGAGTGTTGAAAATGATTTTCGACACCCATGCTGCTATAGATAGTTATAATGCTTCAGAAAAGTTGTTTAGCTGCATGATGGAAGAGAACAGCTCCGTTAGTGAGCACGTACTCAAGATATCAGGGTACACCGATAAGCTTGTGTCCTTGGGAATATCGTTTCCCATTGAATTAGGCATACATCGTGTTCTCTAGTCTCTACCACCTAGCTACAAAAGCTTCATGATGAACTATAACATGCAGGGCATGAAGAAGTCTCTCCCCGAGCTTCTGTCAATTCTTAAGACTGCAGACGTGGAGATCAAGAAGGAACATCAAGTGTTGATGATCAATAAGAACACCGGTTTCAAGAAAGACAGGAAGGGTAAACAGAAGTGAAAGAAGGGCGGAAAACCGGTTGCTGTACCTGAAAAGAAATCCTGAGTTGGCCCTAAGTCTGATACCGAGTGCTATTATTGCAAGGGGACTAGCCACTAGAAGCGCAACTGCCCTAAGTATTTGGCAGACAAGAAGGCCGGCAAGGAAAATAAAGGTATATACGATATACATGTTATTGATGTGTACTTGACTAGTACTCGCAGTAGCACCCGAGTATTTGATACCGGAGCGGTTGCTAATATTTGTAACTCGAATCAGGGGCCGCGGAACAAGCGACCGCTAGAAAGGGGTGAGGTCAAGATGCGTGTCGGCAATAGATCAAGCGTTGATGTTTTCGCCGTCGGAACGCTACCTCTCCACTTACCATCGGGATTAGTTATAAACTTGAATGATTATTATCTGGTGCCAGCACTAAGCATGAACATTGTATCCGGATCATGTTTGATGCGTTGTGGTTATTCATTTAAATCCGAAAACAATGGTTGTTCGATTTATATGAATGATATCTTTTATGGTCATGCACCGATGATGAATGGTTTATTTCTGTTGGATCTCAATAATAGTGTTACACATATTCATAATGTTGAAGCTAAAAGGATTAAAATTAATTATGATATATCCGCATATATGTGGCACTGCCGTCTAGGTCATATTGGCGTTAAACGCATGAAGAAGCTCCATTCGGATGGACTGTTGGAATCACTTGATTTAGAATCATTTGATACATGTGAGCCATTCCTTATGGTGAAGATGACTAGAACGCCATTTTCCGATTCAATGGAAGGGGCGACATATTTATTGGAAATCATACACTCTGATGTGTGTGGTCCAATGAGTGTGTCGTCGCAAGGTGGATATCGTTATTTTGTTACTTTCACGGATGATTTGAGTAGATATGATTATATCTACTTAATGAAACACAAGTCTGAAACCTTTGAGAAATTCAAGGAATTTCAGAATGAAGTGGAAAATCATCGTAATAGAAAGATCAAATTTCTACGGTCTGACCGTGGAGGTGAGTATCTAAGTTATGCGTTTAGCACACATATGAAAGAGTGTGGAATACTTTCACAACTCACACCTGCCAGAACACCACAGCGAAATGGTGTGTCAGAACATCGTAATCGTACTTTACTAGATATGGTTCGATCTATGATGTCTCTGACGAACTTGCCAATGTCATTTTGGGAGTTTTGCACTAGAAACTGCTGCATTCACTTTAAATCGGGAACCATCTAAATCCGTTGAAAAGACACCGTATGAATTGTGGTTTGGAAACAAACCCAAGATGTCATTTCTTAAAGTTTGGGGAGGCAATGTTTATGTGAAGAAACTTCAACCGGATAAACTCGAACCCAAAGCGGAAAAATGCGTCTTCATAGGATACCCTAAGGAAACTATTGGGTATTTCTTCTATCACAGATCCGAGGGCAAGGTTTTCGTTGCCAAGAATGGATCCTTTATAGAGAAAGAGTTTCTCGCGAAAGGTGTGTGTAGTCAAAAGGTAGAACTTGAAGAGGTTGTAGAACCTTCTGTTCATAATATGGCGAGTAGCGCAGTGCCGGAAGCCATTCCGGAGTTGACTTCACCAAATGAAGAGGGAACTAAGGATAACGATCATGAAGCTCCAAACGAGAATACTACTGAACCTCGCAGGTCTAGCAGGACGCGTGCAACTCCCGAGCTATACGGAAATCCTGTTATGAATTTCATGGTCGCTGAAATTTATGACCCTGCGACGTATGAAGAAGCGATGATGAGCCCAGATTCCAACAAATGGTTAGAAGCCATGAAATCCGAGATGGAATCCATGTACGAAAACCAGGTATGGATCTTGGTGGACTTACCTCACGACCGAAAGGCCGTGGAGAATAAATGGATTTTCAAAAGGAAAACTAATGCTTATGGTAATATAACCGTCTATAAAGCTCGACTTGTCGAAAAAGGGTTTCGACAAAGTCAAGGAGTTGACTATGATGAGACATTCTCTCCCGTAGTGATGATAAAGTTAGTTAGGATTATGTTAGCAATTGCAGCATATTTCGACTATGAGATATGGCAAATGGATGACAAAATTGCATTCCTCAATGGCAGCATTGAAGAAGAGTTTTATATGGTACAACCAAAGGGTTTTGTTGATCCTTAGGATGCTGACAAGGTATGCAAGCTTCAGCGATCCATCTATGGACTAAAGCAAGCATCCTGGAGTTGGAACCTCCGCTTTGATGAGGCGATCAAAGAGTTTGGATTTATCTAAACTTATGGAGAGGCTTGTATTTACAAGAAAGTGAGTGGGAGCAATGTAGCATTTCTGATATTATATGTGGATGACATATTATTGATTGGAAATGATATTGATCTTTTAAACAGTGTTAAAAGTTGTCTAAATAGAAATTTTTCAATGAAGGACCTAGGTGAAGCATCATACATATTAGGCATAAAGATCTATATGGATATATCTAGGCGCCTAATAGGGCTATCTCAAAGTACATACCTTGATAAGATTTTAAAGAAATTTAAAATGGACAGAAGTAATAAAGGGTTCTTACCTATGTTGCAAGGCAAGACATTGAGTAAGACTCAAAGTCCGGCTACAGTGGAAGAAAGAGAGATAATGGACAAAGTCCCCTATGCTTCAGTCATAGGCACTATAATGTACGCCATGCTATGTACAAGACCAGATGTGGAACATGAAGGGAATATGCCCGAGAGGCAATAATAAAGTGGTTATTATCGTATTCCTTATTCATGATAAATGTTTATTTTGCATGCTATAATTGTATTAATACGGAAACGTTAATACATGTGTGTTTAATAAACAAAAAGGAAGTTCCTAGTTATGCCTCTCTTATAAACTAGCTCGTTGATTAACATGATGATCAAAGTTTCCTGATCATGGACATTGGATGTTGTTAATAACGAGGTCACAACATTAGTGTAATGATGTGATGAACATTCATCCGAAGTATAGCATTACGATCAAAGTCATTGAGTTTATATTGCTATAACAACTTACGAAGTGATCCTAATCCTTAGACCATGAGATCATGTCAATCACTAACACCGGAAGAGTTTCTCGATGACATCAAACGTCACACCGTAACTGGGTGATTATAAAGATGGCTTCGGAACTACTAAAGTGTTATGTTGAGACCCATGGATCGAGAGTGGAATTTGTTCATCTCGATGACAGATAGATATGCTCTGGTCCCTCTCGGTGATATCACATTGATTAGCTTGCAAGCAAGTGATTTGATCACTAGAATGTTATATCACGGGAACGAGAAAAGAGTGCATGTAGGTAACGAGATCAAACTAGGTATGGAGATACCGATGATCGAATCTCGGACATGTAATATATCGTGAAACAAAGGGATTAAGATACTAGCGTAAAAGGTTCACACGATCACACAAGTCATCGTTGAATGTGTGGGAGTCAGTATGGATCTCCAGGTCCCGCTACTGATTATTGATCGGAGAAGGGTCTCAATCATGTCCGCATTATTCGCGAACCGTAGGGTGACACACTTAAGGGATGCCGACACCATTCGGAGCAAATGATATGCCAGAGAAAGAAAAAGGAAAGCGCAGGAATTTATTTCACTAGACACCGAAACTGTTTCGGTTGAAATTGCTGAAACTGGTTCTGCATGTGAAATTGAAATGTTGTAAGGGGTTTTATGTGAATGTTTGTTAATTAAAGTAATTAAAAAATTCTTAATAAATAAATAAAAGAGTTTTATTTAAATGAGAGCTTGCATTAAATTTGGTGGAAATTTAATGCATGTGAGTGGATTTTTGAGTAGAGGCTTTTTAATGGGAGTGGAGGCTTTTCATTTTGAGTGGGAGCTCCACCCACATGAATGTGGAAGAGGTGGGGGAAGCCCCATGGCTGGGCGCCATGCCCCTTGGGTGCCCCCCTCTCCCCTATAAAAGGCCCCCCTCTCCTCTCTCAAAGCACACCTCCTCGCGAAGGATCTCTCTCCCTCCTTTAGAATTTCCCCATGGTCTCGGATCAGCGAGATACATGTTCCCGGTGGCTTTTTCTGGAAGGATTTGTTGCTTCCGCTGCTTCGCTGGAGCAAGGGCACGGAGGTTGTCGGGGTAGCCGTACGTGTGTGCGATCACGGATGCACCACTGCTTTGAGGTGCTGGACTTGATCGTGCTAGACCGGCTGGACCAGACGGACTTCATCACGATCTTGAGATCGGCAAGCGTTCGTCTACATCATCCACGAGTACAACCTCGTTAACGCTATTCGGTCTTCGAGGGTATGTATTCTATGATGTATATCCACCTGTTGCTTGTATCTAGTAGATAGATCTTGGTACATAGTTGTTCCCATCGTAGGAAATTTTTTGTTTTCTATGCTGCGAACCCTACAGTGGTATCAGAGCCGGATCTATGCGTAGATGCTTTGCATGGGTAGTACACATATGAGTATGTGGGAGATGATGATCATTTTATTGCTTCTTTGTTGTACTTTGGATATTGGTGGCATAGTGGGATGAAGCGGCCCGGACAAACTTTACATGTCCTCGCACATGAGACCTGTTCCACGCTTGACATGCAACTAGTTTGCATAAGTGGCTAGTGGGTGTCTGTCTCTCCTACTATAGTCAATATCTAATTTGCAACGAGTTGTCAAAAATTTGGTTATCCTGGTTGTGGTTCATGTTCGTAGGAAAGAACGGTTCTATCTTCGAAAGCCCTAAACCACGTAAAATTTGCAATGGATAAATTAGAGGCGTCTAGTTTAGATTGTTGCTGGGCTAGTGTTATGATATGGTGATGTTGTAAGTATAAGTATGAGATGATACTCTTACAACACACATAGCGTGTAAGTTACATAGACCTTGGCCTTACACATAAAGGTATGATAGAGATCATACCACGGTGCACATGATGGAGATCATATGTGGGAACCATATCATTTCACTTATTAACATGAGATGTTTGATTGCATCTTATATTGCTATTTTAGCATTTTATTAGCATAATAAGATGATCCCTCATTTAGATATCAAGATAAAAATGTGTTCTTCCTTAAGTATGCACCGACAATGTTTCGTCGCTTCAAGACATCACGTGATGATCGGGTGTACTTGAATCCACGAGCATATCTCGGGTGTAAGACAGTTACACGCGAATACTAAGGTTCTTACTTGGCGAGCCTAGCATGTACAGACATGGCCTCGGAACACGGACCGAAAGGTTAAGCATTTGTCATATAGTATATATGATGCCCATTTGATGCTCGCCTTTGAAGCTATACCGACTCACGTGATGATCGGACTTGGTGTAGAGGATTTGGTTCATGTAATCACCAAAAAGACACGAGGGATGTCGTTTTTTGAGTGGGAGTTCATTTCTAATTTGGATTAGTAGAACTCAATTTATCATAAATTAAATCAAAGTGAATTTGCATAATTTGTTGTAGTCATTGGCATTCGTTCACCACCTTATGCATAGTTGTAATTGAGATAATAGAACTATAGATTTCTAGATATATACTTTACGAACTGGTATCGTATTGTGTTGAGTGTCAATCTAAAGTTTAAAGTACTATTGCAAAATTTCAGCAAAATTCTATTTACTCCATAAAATTTAATAATTGGTATTAAATCAAGAGTAACATTTCCAGTGCTAGTATCTTAAGTATCATGTTTGCCTCCTTGATTCTTGATTTTTTTAATATCAAGTTTATCTAGGAGCTGAAAGAATCGTTTCAGAAACCATCATGTGTGGCAGATATAACGATATCTAAAACAATGTTTTGGTTGCAATATGATAGAGTATAATATATGTTCTCATATTGGATGAGAATTTACAAAGGTTGGAGATGCTAGACATCCTAATCATCCAAAAGGGTTTTGGAAAGTAATGTTATACTCACGATTCACCTTTATAAGCTACAGTAGCTTGATCATGAAAGTCGTCATGATAAGGATGAATATAAGATGTATGTAAAGTGTTTACTATACTAAAAGATTACTAAAGAATGGATTTTGAAAGAACGCCGATCATTTGATGATGGTGATCTACTTCAAAGTGCAAGTCCAAATGTATTATTATTTGAATATACACGCTTTGGACTATGTGTCATGTATATGGCGCCACTTTTGATGTTGATAGATTCTTTTAAAAAGTAAAAATAAATGTTGAAAGAGAATCTATAAAATTTATTTGGCAGAAAAGAAAAGATTGGAAATATCCAATTTAGGTATATGGATGATATACATGTTATGGTTGTATTATCTGCTTGTTAAACAATGTGGTTCTTGGGTATTGGATACCGAATTGGTTGGTATGAAATTTCATACGGGACGACACAATTCATAAACCACAATGGCCTAAATAACCAGCAAGAGAATATGTGATGATGTTCATCGAAAATAAACAAACCGTTGTTTGTATTTCTCGTTGACATCAAAGCTTGACTTCAAGATTTGTTTTAATAATTGTTATTTGAATCAGGTATTATGAGAACAAAGGTTGTTCAAATAATTACCGTATTCCATATAAGATGGATGATTTACAAATCTAGTTGAAGAAATCACATCCATAAAGACTAATGCTAAAATGTCGCAAGACAAATGATTGGAAGATCACTTACGAAGTGACATCGCCGTATAAATTATATTGGAAAGAAAACATGAAGAAACTCCATTTTCATGGATTTTTGGAGACTTTTATTTGATCAAGTGATGCTTGTGAGACTTTCCTCGGGATAATTAAAACTTCGTTCAAAGGCCAAAGAAGAACGAACGACTAAATTATTGGAATTTATACATATCGATGTATGTAGTCCATTAAGTATAGTCGTAAGCGATGGATTTCAACTTCATATGCTTTCTCCGAAAATTTGAGTGAATGTTCACTTAATGAGAAAGAAGTATGAAATATTTGAAAATGTTCAAAGAATTTCAAGATGAAGTGAAAATCATTGTGACAAGAAAATAAACGGTTTATGATTTTATCATAAGGGATTTATTTGAGTTACAAGTGTAACAAGAAAATAAATGAATTATGATTTTATCATAAAGGGATTTATTTGAGTTGCAAGTTTAGCAAAACACCTAGATTTACATCTCCCGAAACACCATAGGAGTATGGAGTGTTTGAGATTTGTAATGAAACCTTGTTTGACATGGTTGGATCAAAGGTGTTATTTATAAAACTGCCATTATGTTTTAAAAGATTAAAGCTTTAGAGACTACCGCTTTTACACTGAAAAGAGCTCCATCTTGATCCGTTGAAATGACACCATGGAAGTTATGGTTTGGGGTAAAACCCAAGTTATCATTTCTTAAATTTTGGTATGCTAAACATAAGTAAGATGTTTACAACCAAAGTCGGATGAGCATGTCTTTGTAGGTTATTTCGAATAACAATTGGTTATTCCTCCATAACACCAAGGACAAAAAGGGTTTGTCGCTTGAAACATGAAGTTTCTTGGAGAAGAAATTTTTCGTAAAATGTTAAGTGGGAGGACAATAAAACTTTGATAAGGTTAACGAACCTTAGCTAAATGTGCTGAATTGCGCAGCGCCGGAAATCGTTCCGAAGGCTGCCATAATGCTCATAGCTTATGTGCCTCAAAGGTTGTGGTCACGGAGATCTAAGTTCCTATTGAACCAAGTAGGTCGGTTAAACAATCAAATGCTAAGATTTGAGAGTAAATCATTATTGTTTGACAATGATGAACCGAATACATACAAAGAAGCGATGATGGGCCCTGAATCCGTCAAATGGCTTGAATCCATAAAATTTGTGATAAGTCCATACACGATAAATCAAGTTTTGAACTTGGAAGACCCTCCGGAAAGGTGTAAAAACCTATCGGTCGTATTTGGATCTATAAAGAAACAGACATGGATGTTTCAAATCTATGAAATAGTCGACACGTCGTAAAGTATTTTATGACAATGTTCAAGGAGTTGACTATGACAAGATTTGATCTTTCATAGCGATATTTAATCTGGACGGATTAAAGTAGCAACCACTACATATAATTTGGTATATGGTAGATGAATAAACAAAAAACAAAGTTCTTCTAATAGAATGGTTACCTAGGACATGTACATGACAAGGTCCAAAGGGTTTTGTTAAATTCAAAGGATGCTAAAAGGGCATGCAAACTTCAATGGTTGAAGTAAGCATCGTGGAGTTGGAATCTTCACCGTGATGAAAAGGAGTTTTCATCCGGAGACGATGAAGATGCTTGCATTTCCAAGAAATTAAGTGGGAGCGCTGAGACACATTTCTAATACATTATGTGGATGACATCTTGTTGATTAGAAATGATGTATCTTTTATTGAAAAAGGTTAAGCATTTTATTTCGATGAAAGACTTAGGCAAAACCCGAATATTTAGCGTGAATGTCTATAGTGGATTGACTGTGACGCCAATATGGTTGTGCCAAACGTACATATATGAGATATTGAAGGAGTTCAATACATAAACGACAAGAAATAGTTCTTGTTGCATGGAAAGGAATTGAATCAAGATTCAAGTGTATCGACACTTGATAAGTGAAACAAGATTCAAGTGCTTTGACACTTGATGAGTGAAATCACGAGAATGTTTTGATCAATCATACCATGATATGTACACATCCAGATATGTCCTATGCTCTAAGTGTTATGAGCATATACCAGAATGAATCATAAAATGATCATTGAACTATAGTAAGGATATTCTTATGATATTTTGGAAGAACTAAGAATATATTTGTGTAGAGGTGACAAACAATTACAAATAGTTCATTGTAAAGCGTTACATTGATACTAGTTTTGTCACAAGATACAAATTAAGTTTATCTCAATTTAAACTATGAGTGGCACAATGAAATGGAAAGAAAGTTTCCATGATGGATTTGGATGTAATCCATAGTTAAGACATTGTGACGAATACTACAACAAAAGGGCTAAGTATATGACTGCTATAGTAGCAGCAAAGGAGGGAATTTGTGTCAAGTAGTTTGTTATCAAACTAAGGTGTGGTTCGCAACGGGCTAACACTAAAGATATATTGTATGACAATAGTATCGACGTGTTTTAAACCCCAAGGAAACTAAAGGTCTCACCGAAAGACCAAATTTATACAATGCCATCTCACTGGAGAATGAATGATGCGTGAAGATGCAAAGACATGCAAATACACACGGACCTGAAAGAGTCAGATCCGTAGATTATGTTAACCACTTGCAGTTGCGTATATGGAACACCAGAAAGCCCTATGTGTTCAATACGCAAAGTTTTCAAACTAGATTATTGTCTCTAGTGCAAGTGGGAGACTGAAGGGAATATGCCCGAGGGGCAATAATAAAGTGGTTATTATCGTATTCCTTATTTATGATAAATGTTTATTTTGCATGCTATAATTGTATTAATACGGAAACGTTAATCCATGTGTGTTTAATAAACAAAAAGGAAGTTCCTAGTTATGCCTCTCTTATAAACTAGCTTGTTGATTAACATGATGATCAAAGTTTCCTGATCATGGACATTGGATGTTGTTAATAACGAGGTCACAACATTAGTGTAATGATGTGATGAACATTCATCCGAAGTATAGCATTACGATCAAAGTCATTGAGTTTATATTGCTATAACAACTTACGAAGTGATCCTAATCCTTAGACCATGAGATCATGTAAATCACTAACACCGGAAGAGTTTCTCGATGACATCAAACGTCACACCGTAACTGGGTGATCATAAAGATGGCTTCAGAACTACTAAAGTGTTATGTTGAGACCCATGGATCGAGAGTGGAATTTGTTCATCCCGATGACGGATAGATATGCTCTGGGCCCTCTCGGTGATATCACATTGATTAGCTTGCAACCAAGTGATTTGATCACTAGAATGTTATATCACGGGAACGAGAAAAGAGTGCATGTCGGTAACGAGATCAAACTAGGTATGGAGATACCGATGATCGAATCTCGGACATGTAATATATCGTGAAACAAAGGGATTAAGATACTAGTGTAAAAGGTTCACACGATCACACAAGTCATCGTTGAATGTGTGGGAGTCAGTATGGATCTCCAGGTCCCGCTACTGATTATTGATCGGAGAAGGGTCTCGATCATGTCCACATTATTCGCGAACCGTAGGGTGACACACTTAAGGGATGCCGACACCATTCGGAGCAAATGATATGCCAGAGAAAGAAAAAGGAAAGTGCAGGAATTTATTTCACTAGACACCGAAACTGTTTCGGTTGAAATTGCTGAAACTGGTTCTGCATGTGAAATTGAAATGTTGTAAGGGGTTTTATGTGAATGTTTGTTAATTAAAGTAATTAACAAAATTCTGAATAAATAAATAAAGGAGTTTTATTCAAATGAGAGCTTGCATTAAATTTGGTGGAAATTTAATGCATGTGAGTGGATTTTTGAGTGGAGGCTTTTTAATGGGAGTGGAGGCTTTTCATTTTGAGTGGGAGCTCCACCCACATGAATGTGGAAGAGGTGGGGGAAGCCCCATGGCTGGGCGCCATGCCCCTTGGGTGCCCCCCTCTCCCCTATAAAAGGCCCCCCTCTCCTTCTCTCAAAGCACACCTCCTCGCGAAGGATCTCTCTCCCCCCTTTAGAATTTCCCCATGGTCTCGGATCAACGAGATACATGTTCCCGGTGGCTTTTTCTAGAAGGATTTGTTGCTTCCGCTGCTTTGCTGGAGCGAGGGCGCGGAGGTTGTCGGGGTACCCGTACGTGTGTGCGATCACGGATGCACCACTGCTTTGAGGTGCTGGACTTGATCGTGCTGGACCGGCTGGACCAGACGGACTTCATCACGATCTTGAGATCGGCAAGCGTTCGTCTACATCATCCACGAGTACAACCTCATTAACGCTATTCGGTCTTCGAGGGTATGTATTCTATGGATGTCTATCCACCCGTTGCTTGTATCTAGTAGATAGATCTTGGTACAGAGTTATTCCCATCGTAGGAAATTTTTTGTTTTCTATGCTGCGAACCCTACAGAACATGCTATTAGTTAAACTAGTAGATACCAATATGATCCAGGATCGAAACACTGGATAGCGGTCAAGAATATCCTTAAGTACTTGAGAAGAACTAAGGATATGTTTCTCGTGTACGGAAGTGAAGAAGAGCTCATCGCTAAGTGTTATGTCGATGCTAGCTTTGACGCTGATCCGGATAACTCTAAGTCTCAATCTAGATACGTATTTCTCATGAATGGTGGAGCGGTTAGTTGGAGGAGTTTCAAACAACCCGTGGTGGCGGGATCAACAACGGAGGCTGAATATGTTGCTGCTTCGGAAGCGGCTCAGGAAGCAGTTTGGATGAAGGATTTCATAACCGAACTAGGTGTGGTTGCAAGCACGTTGGACCCAATGGTGATCTATTGTTACAACAATGGAGCCATAGCCAATTCCAAAGAACCAGGGTCTCACAAGATGTCCAAGCATATTAAGCGCCATTTTCACTCCATCCGCGGGCATGTCAAGGATGGAGATATAAAGATTTGTAAAGTACACACGGATCTCAATGTAGCAGACCCGTTGACTAAAACTCTCCCTAGAGAAAAACATGATCAACACCAGAACTCCATGGTTGTTAGATTTATCACTATGTAACTAGATTATTGTCTCTAGTGCAAGTGGGAGACTGAAGGGAATATGCCTTGAGAGCCAATAATAAATTGGTTATTATGTATATTCCAATTATATGATAGATGTTTATTTTTCATGCTATAATTGTATTAATATGGAAACGCTAATACATGTGTGTTTAATAAAGAAACATAAAGTTCCTAGTTATGCCTCTCTTATAAACTAGCTCGTTGATTAACAAGATGATCAAGGTTTCCTAATCATGGACATTGGATATTGTTAATAACGAGGTCACAAAATTATTGGAATGGTGTGATGAACATTCATCCGAAGTATAGCATTACGATCAAAGTCATTGAGTTTATATTGCTATAACATTAGACCATGAGATCATGTCAATCACTAACACTGAAAGAGTATCTTGATAACATCAAACGTAACACCATAACAGGGTGATTATAAAGATGGGTTCAGTGCTACTAAAGTGTTATGTTGAGGCCCATGGATCAAGAGTGGAATTTATTCATCCCGATGACGGATAGATATACTATGGGCCCTCTCGGTGATATCACATTGGTTAGCTTGCAAGCAAGTGATTTGATCACTAGAATGTTATATCACGGGAACAAGAAAAGAGTATATGTCAGTAACGAGAACAAACTAGGTATGAAGATACCAATGATCTAATCTCGGACATGTAATATATTGAGATACAAAGGGATTAAGATTCTAGTGTAAAAGGTTCTCACGATCACAAGAAAGTCATCGTTGAATGTGTGGGAGTCAGTATGGATCTCCAGGTCTCTCTTCTGATTATTGATCCAAGAGGGGTCTCGATCATGTCCGCATTATTCGAGAACCGTAGGGTGACACACTTAAGAGACACCGACACCATTTGGAACAAATATTTCATGCTGAAAAGATTACAAAGCACAGGAATTTATTTCACTAGACACCAAAACTGTTTTCGGGTGAAATTTTTGAAAGTGTTTCTGCATGTGAAATGAAATAATAGCAAGGGGTTATATGTGAATGTTTTTCCATTATGGTAATTGAAAAAATTCTGAATAAATAAAAGGAGTTTTATTTAAAGAGAGATTGCATTAAATTTGATGGAAATTTAATGGGAATTTTGAGTGGGATTTTGAGTGGAGAAGTGAAGGGAAATTTTTGTGAGTGGAGCTTCCACCCGCATGAATGGAGGGAGGGCAAGGGGGCAGCCCCATGCGCCGGCCACCCCCTTGGGGTTACCCGTCCTCCTATAAAAGGATCCCCTCTCCCTCTCTCTCACTCACACCTCCTCATGAAGGATCTCTCTCCCCCTCTAGTTTTTATCCCCCATGGTATCGAACTAGCGAGATACATGTTCCCGGTGGCTTTTCGGCAAGAAAGAGTTGCTGCTTCCGCTGCATCGTTGGAGAGAGGAGGCAGAGGTTGCTCGGTGGCTCGGACATGTGTGTGAGCACGGATGCGCCGCTGATTAGCGGCGCTAGGACTTCCTCTTGATCTTGAGATCGGCAAGCATTCGTCTACATCATCCTCGAGTACATCCTCGTTAAGCTTTGTCGGTCTTCAAGGGTATGTTCTCTACTATCTGCCTTTTTTCTTGTATCCAGTAGATAGATCTTGGTACATAGTTGTTCCCATCATAGGAAATGTTTTGTTTTCTATGCTGCGAACCCTACAGCTCTCATGGCCACCGTGCTGGGCACGCGTCTCGTCATGTCACCGGCAGACTTGCTGTCGGCTTTCAGGTCTCGTTTTGGCATCAGAAGAAAAGTGGTCTATATTGAGGTATGCGCGCTGCCATTTGATTTCTTTGTCCGGTTCGCCCACAGCTCAGACAGCGAGCGTGTCCTGCATTCTTCCCGTTCTTTCGAGTGTTGTGGGGAGAAATGAGCTTCCTGCATTGGCATCGCGCCTGTGGGTGGGACGATTGCTTGGGGCAGCTTCGCTTCTTCTCTAAACTCGGATTTGATGGCCTGCCTTTGCATGCTTGGGAACCGGAGGCCCTCAAGCAGGTCGTCAGTAGCCTTGGCGGCGAGTTTGTGGAGATTGTGCCACTGAGCGACAGATGGATCATCGAGGTAAAGGCGTGGCTGAATGATCCAGACACCATTCCTAAGATGTACAATGTGGAGATTCCAAGCAGGGAAAGAGGACAGCTTTGCTGGAAGCACCCGGTGATTATCCACCTAGACCAAAATTATGACAGTGCCATCAAGTGCTGGGAGCATAGATAGTGTACCTTCCCATCAGCCTCATCAGCCACAGTCATAATACTGGAGTCAGCCACAGTCAAATACTGGTGGAACAAATTATCGTTCTCCTGCTGGTTCTCACACTGGAGTTACCTACTACTCCTATGGTCATCCTGGCCACTACTCAAGGGAGTTTTCCCAAAGGGATGTCGGATGCAATGATCAGCAGGCAAAGAAAAATGATAAAGCTCAAGGTGCTGGACATGGTCGCCTGACACATGTCACTGTTGAGGAAGCTCAGGAAGATCCACGCGTCATTCTGGGTACGCTCCGTGTCAATTCAATTCTAGCAACAGTCTTGTTTGATTCTGGAGCATCGCGTACATTCATATCACAAGATTTTGCGTAAATGCATGATATCACCTTTCCAGCTATGGACTCTCCTCTAGAGATTAGAACTCCTGGGTCTCGTTGGCAGACCATCTGGGTTACTCATGGGGTTGAGATAGATATAGCATATCAGAAGTTCCCCACTTCTCTCATTGCACTCATGTCAACTGACATTGATGTTATTCTGGGCATGGACTGGTTAACCAAGTATCAAGTCGTCATTGACTGTGCACTTAGAACAGTTACTGTGACCTCTCCTGCTGGCATAACCATCAAGTATTGGACTGATGGTTCAAAGTCTCCGTCAGCAGTCCTTAAACCTTTCTCGGAGTTATATGCCATGGATGTTTTACCTACTCTCGAGGTCCAAGATGTCCACATAGTCTGTGATTTTCCGGATGTCTTCCCTGAAGAGTTGCCTGGCATGCCACCTGATCGAAGTGTGGAGTTTGTCATAGAGCTAGTTCTTGAAACTGCTCCTATCTCTAAAAGACCTTACCGCATGCCTCTATTGGAGATATGCCCTAGAGGCAATAATAAATATAGTTATTATTATATCTTTGTGTTTATGATAAATGTTTATATTCATGCTATAATAGTATTAACAAGGAAACATTAATACTTGTGTGAATTGTAAACTTAAATTGAAGTCCCTAGTATAGCCTCTATACTTCACTAGCTTGTTGGTTGATTAAATGATTGTGGTTTCCATATCATGAACATTGAGATGTTATCAACAACAAGATCATATTGTTAGGAGAATGATATGGTGGACATACTCCTATTGATAAGCGTAGCATAAAGATCAAGTCATTTCAATAGTTCAATTGCTATATGCTTTCTGATACATAGTAACCTAATTCCTTCGACCATGAGATCATGCATATCACCTTTACCGGATGGATGCTTTGATGACATCAAACACCACACCGTAACTGGGTGGCTAAAAAGGTGGCATTAAGTGTTCGGAAAGTATTGGTTGAAACACATGGATCAAGAGTGGGATTTGTCCATCCACATGACAGATAGATATACTCTGGGCCCTCTCGGTGGAATGTCATCCAATTGGCTTGCAAGCATGTGACTTGGTCACAAGGGATCACATATCACGGGAACGAGAAAAGAGTACTTATCTGTAACGAGGTTGAACTAGGTATGCAGAGATACCGACGATCATAACCTCGGATAAGTAACATATCGTGAGACAAAGGGAAATTGGTATCGTATGTAAGTGGTTCATTCGATCGCAAAGTAATCGTAGAAATATGTGGGAGCCATATGAATTTCCAGATTCCTCTATTGGTTATTGTTCGGAGAAGTGTCTCGATCATGTCCGCATAATTCACGAACCGTAGGGAGACACACTTAAGGATTCGACGTTGTTTTGAGTAGTTATGGTATTATGAGAAAGAGACCGAATGTTGTTCGGAGTCTCGGATGGGATCCGGGATATCACGAGGTGATCCGGAATGGTCCGGAGAATAAGATTCATATAAGGAAAGTCCCGTTTCGGAGTTCGGGAATGATTCCGGTGTTTTCATCGGGAATGTTCTAGAAGGTTCCGGATTGTCCGGCACTCCGGGGGGGAGGGTACATGAGTGTGTCATTGAATGATTGCATCATGTACTAAGTGTTCTTGCTGTTCCAAAAACATGAAAGTCAAATTGCCAGTTTGAAAGTCAAACGGCTAAAACAGGAAACTGTGGGAAACAGGAAACTGTGGGAAACAAGCAAGAGGAGTTGGAACCAACTTGGAGGAGGAGTCCCACTCCTCCAGGCCGGCGCCCAGCCCTAGGCCGAGTTGGGGAGGGACTCCCTCCCTCCCCTGGCGCGCCAAGGCCCCTCCACCCATAAAAGGAGGGGCAGGGCTCCTCCTTGAGACACACAAGTTTCCACCTCTAATCTCAGGTTTAGAGCCGTTTGGTTTAGAGCTTCTAATTGCTTTAGCCTGCGGTTTAGAGCCTTCTAATTGGTGTGTCTAAATCTCTAGACCACTAATAGCCCTCTCTCATAATCCACCATACTCGCTCCGGCTTAAGGCGAAGCCCTGCGGGATCTCCCCTCTACTTCCGGTACCACGCCGTTGTGCGGCCGGAATCGCGAGGAGAGTGCTACAACCTCCGCTGCCTGCTGGAACAAGGGAGAGGAAGGTCTTCGTCGAGTACCGAACGTGTGACCGACTGCGGGAGCGCTGCCGGAACGCAGCGCCGGAAGGATCGTCTACACGATCTTGAGATCGGAAAGAGTACGACTACATCACCCACGAGAATCCGCTCTCGTTAAACACTTTGGAATCTTCGAGGGTAAGTTATTCCATCGACTCTTTGCTACAATCTAGTAGATAGATCTTGGCTTGTTTGTTTGTATGCGATAGAAAATTTTTGTTTTCCATGCTACGAATCCCTACAGTGGTATCAGAGCCAGGTCTATATGTAGATCTGTTGCACGAGTAGAACACAATGGTCATTGTGGGCGTTGATGCTTTTATTGTCGATTGCTTCTTGTGTACTTTGCATCTTGCGGTATGTTGGGATGAAGCGGCCCGGGCTAACCTTACATGACATCGTTCATGAGACTTGATCCACGCTTGACATGCAACTTGTATTGCATAAGTGGCTTTGCGGGTGCCTGTTTCTCCTAGCATAGTTAAGATCCAATTTACAACGGGTGATCAACAATGATAGTATCAATGTTGTGGTTCTTGTTCGTAAGTTAGAACGACACTTATTGAAAGCCCCAAACCACGTAAAATATGCAAAGAAAGTAGAGGCGTCTAACTTTGTTTTGCAGGGGTGTGCAGTGATGTGATATGGCCATGATTGTGATTATATTTGATGTATGCAATGTTCCTTATTGTAAGTTGGCAACCGGCAGGAGCCATATGGTTGTCTTTAATTTATGTTAAGACCCGCGTGTCTATTCAAAGTAGTTGTAATAGTTGAAGCTGGTGGACGACAACCATGGAGAAGCGTCATTGACCTTGATGCAATGCCGGTGATGATGGAGATCATGTTCGTGCTTAAAGATGGAGATCAGAAGCACAAAGAAGAAAGGCCATATCATATCACATATTATGAATTGCATGTGATGTTAATCCTTTATGCATCTTGTATTGCTTAGTAGACGACGGTAGCATTATAAGATGATCCCTCATGCACATGAATTTCAAGTTCGAAAGTGTTCACCCTTACTATGCACCGTTGCTAATGCTTGTTGTTTCGAAGCACCACGTGATGATCGGGTGTGTTAGATTCCGCAAGTGTATACAACGTAAGCAAGCCAGATTTGCTTATGCGGTAGCTAAGGTTTGATCTTGACGAGCCTAGCATGTACAGACATGGTCTCAGGAACACGGATCACCGAAAGGTAAAGCATGAATCATATAGTAGATATGATGAACATGACGATTGTTCGCCATTTAAACTATATCAACTCTCGTGATGATCGGTGTTGATATAGTGGATTTGGTTCGTGTGATCACTAAAACAATGTGAGGGATATTGTTTTGAGTGGGAGTTCACCTAGTTTAATTTCTTTATTAATTTGAACTCAATTTGTCATAAACTTAGTCTAAACTATTGCAAATATGTTGTAGATCAATGGCATCCCCTACCATCAATTTTAATGCGTTCCTAGAGAAAGAAAAGTTGAAAAACAATGGAAGCAACTTCGCGGATTGGTTCCGCAATTTGAGGATTGTCCTCACAGCTGGTAATTTGACCTATGTGCTGGATGCACCGATGGGTGACCCACCTGCAGCTGATGCTCCCGACGAAGTAAAGAATGTTTACCTCGCTCGGAAGAATCAGTACTCCATAGTTCAGTGTGCTATCTTGTATGGTTTGGAATCGGAGCTTCATAAAAGGTTTGAGGATTCAGACCCATATGATATTGTCGAGGATCTCAAATTGATTTTTGAGACTCATGCGGCAATTGAAAGTTATGAGGCTTCTGAAAAGTTCTTTAACTGCAAGATGGAAGAAGGCAGCTCCATCAGTGAGCATGTGCTTAAGATGTCTGGGCACGCAAACAAACTTCAAAGCTTGGGTATAGTGATTCCTAATGCTTTGGGGATTTACCGTGTCCTCCAATCACTACCACCAAGTTACAAGAACTTTGTGATGAACTACAACATGCAGAACATGAACAAGACGTTGCCAGAACTCTTTGCCATGTTGAAATCTGCAGAAGTGGAGATCAAGAAAGAGCACCAAGTGTTGTTGGTCAATAAGACCACCAAATTCAAGAAAGGCAAGTCTAAGCAAAAGGGACACTTCAAGAAGGGTGGTAAGAAAGTTACCACACCGGCGAAGAAGACCAAGGCTGGACCTAAGCCTGATACTGAGTGCTTTTACTGCAAGGGAGAAGGTCACTGGAAGCGGAATTGCCCAAAGTACTTGGCGGATTTGAAGAACGGCAACATCAAGAAGAAAGGTATATCTGATATACATGTTATTGATGTGTATCTCACTAGTATTCGTAGTAGTGCCTGGGTATTTGATACTGGTTTGGTTGCTCATATTTGTAACTCGAAATAGGTGCTGCAGAATAAACGGAAGCTAGCGAAGAATGAGGTGACGATGCGCGTGGGAAACGGATCAAAGGTTAATGTGATCGCGGTCGGCACGCTACCTCTTCATCTACCATCGGGATTAGTTTTATACTTAAATAATTGTTATTTGGTGCCTGCGCTGAGCATGAACATTATATCGGGATCTTGTTTATTGCGAGACGGTTACTCGTTTAAGTCCGAGAATAATGGTTGTTCAATTTATATGAGTAATATGTTTTATGCACATGCACCTTTGATAGATGGTCTATTCTTATTGAATCTCGATAGTGGAAATACACATATCAACAATATTGAGGCTAAACGTTTGAAATCAAGCGATAATTCGACCTATATGTGGCACTGTCGTCTTGGTCACATCGGAGTGAAACGTATGAAGAAACTCCATTCCGATGGACTTCTTGAATCACTTGATTTTGAATCACTTGATAGATGCGAAGCATGTCTGATGGGAAAAATGACTAAGACTCCATTTTATGGTATGATGGAGCGAGCTACGGACTTATTGGAAATCATACATACCGATGTATGTGGTCCAATGAGTGTAGCATCGCGCGGTGGTTATCGTTATGTTCTTACCTTCACAGATGACTTGAGTAGATATGGGTATATCTATTTCATGAAACATAAGTCCGAAACTTTCGAGAAGTTTAAGGAGTTTCAAAGTGAGGTAGAGAATCAACGTAACAAGAAGATTAAGTTTCTACGTTCTGATCGTGGAGGTGAATATCTAAGTTACGAGTTTGGCGAGCATTTAAAGAAGTGCGGAATACTTTCACAATTGACACCGCCGGGAACACCACAGCGTAATGGTGTGTCCGAACGTCGTAATCGAACTCTTTTAGATATGGTTCGTTCTATGATGTCACTTACAGATTTACCGCTATCATTTTGGGGTTATGCATTAGAAACAGCCGCATTCACTTTAAATAGGGCACCGTCTAAATCCGTTGAAACGACACCGTATGAATTATGGTTTGGGAAGAAACCTAAATTGTCGTTCCTTAAAGTTTGGGGATGCGAAGCCTATGTAAAGAAGTTACAGCCGGACAAGCTTGAACCCAAAGCGGAAAAATGCGTCTTCATAGGATACCCGAAGGAAACTATTGGGTATACCTTCTACCATAGATCCGAAGGCAAAATCTTCGTTGCCAAGAATGGATCCTTTCTAGAGAAGGAATTTCTCTCGAAAGAAGTGACTGGAAGGAAAGTAGAACTCGACGAGGTTGTCGAACCTTCTCTCGAAATTGCGAGTAGCGCAGCACCGGAAGAAGTTCCTGTGGTGCCTGCACCAATTAGAGAGGGAGCTAATGATGTTGATCATGAAACTTCGGTTGAAGTTGCTACAGAGCCTCGGAGGTCAACGAGAACTCGTACCACTCCAGATTGGTATGATTCCGTTATGAGTGTCATGTTGGTAGTCAACACCGATGACCCCGAGACATATGAGGAAGCGATGATGAGCCCAGATTCCAATAAATGGCAAGAAGCCATGAAATCCGAGATTGGATCCATGTACGAAAACCAAGTATGGACTTTGGTGGACTTACCGGATGGCCGGAAGGCTGTCGAGAACAAATGGATTTTCAAGAAGAAAACAGATGCTGATGGTAATGTTACTGTCTATAAAGCTCGACTTGTCGCAAAAGGGTTTCGACAAATTCAAGGAGTTGACTACGATGAGACTTTCTCACCGGTAGCGAAGCTAAAGTCTGTGAGGATTATGTTAGCAATCGCTGCATATTATGATTATGAGATATGGCAGATGGATGTCAAAACAACATTCCTCAATGGAGATATTGATGAAGAGTTGTATATGATGCAACCCAAAGGTTTTGTCGATCCTAAAGATGCTAACAAGGTATGCAAACTTCAACGGTCCATCTATGGATTGAAGCAAGCATCCCGAAGTTGGAATCAACGTTTTGATAAGGTAATCAAAAGTTTTGGTTTTATACAAACTTATGGAGAAGCTTGTATTTACAAGAAAGTGAGTGGGAGCTCTGTAGCATTCTTAATACTATATGTGGATGACATATTGTTGATTGGGAATGATGTAGACCTTCTTAATAGTGTCAAGGAATATTTGAATAATAGTTTTTCAATGAAGGATCTTGGCGAAGCAGCTTACATATTAGGCATAAAGATTTATAGAGATAGATCGAAACGCCAAATATCATTGTCACAGAGTACATATTTGGACAAAGTTCTAAAGAAGTTTGGAATGGAAGAAAGCAAGAAAGGGTTCTTGCCCATGTTGCCCAATACGACCTTGAGTAAAACTCAAAGTCCAACATCGGCAGAAGATAGAGAAAGGATGAGTAAGACTCCCTATGCCTCAGCCATAGGATCTCTAATGTATGCCATGCTATGTACTAGACCCGACATTGCATATGCTGTTAGTTTAACTAGCAGATATCAAAGTGATCCAGGAGTGGATCATTGGACAGCGGTCAAAAACATCCTTAAGTACTTGAGAAGAACTAAGGATATGGTTCTTTCTTATGGAGGTGATGAACAGCTCGTTGTTAATGGTTACACCGATGCTAGTTGGAACACCGATCCGGATGATTCTAAATCACAATCTGGATACGTATTTATTTTGAATGGTGCAGCAGTTAGCTGGAGGAGTGCAAAGCAAAGCGTTGTGGCGAGATCTTCAACTGAATCGGAATACATGGCTGCTTCGGAGGCTTCACAAGAAGCGATATGGATGAAAGAGTTCATTACAGAGCTGGGTGTGGTTCCTAGTGCGCTGGACCCAATGTCTATCTACTGTGATAACATGGGCGCCATAGCCAATGCGCAAGAACCAAGGTCACACAAGAAGCTGAAGCATATCAAGCTACGTTTTCACGCTATTCGAGAACATATCCAGGATGGGGATATAAAGATTTGCAAAGTACACACAGATCTGAATGTGGCGGATCCGTTGACTAAACCTCTCCCGAGGGCAAAACATGACCAACACCAAACTGCCATGGGTGTTCGGTATATTACCATGTAATCTAGATTAGATGACTCTAGTGCAAGTGGGAGACTGTTGGAGATATGCCCTAGAGGCAATAATAAATATAGTTATTATTATATCTTTGTGTTTATGATAAATGTTTATATTCATGCTATAATAGTATTAACAAGGAAACATTAATACTTGTGTGAATTGTAAACTTAAATTGAAGTCCCTAGTATAGCCTCTATACTTCACTAGCTTGTTGGTTGATTAAATGATTGTGGTTTCCATATCATGAACATTGATATGTTATCAACAACAAGATCATATTGTTAGGAGAATGATATGGTGGACATACTCCTATTGATAAGCGTAGCATAAAGATCAAGTCATTTCAATAGTTCAATTGCTATATGCTTTCTGATACATAGTAACCTAATTCCTTCGACCATGAGATCATGCATATCACCTTTACCAGATGGATGCTTTGATGACATCAAACACCACACCGTAACTGGGTGGCTAAAAAGGTGGCATTAAGTGTTCGGAAAGTATTGGTTGAAACACATGGATCAAGAGTGGGATTTGTCCATCCACATGACGGATAGATATACTCTGGGCCCTCTCGGTGGAATGTCATCCAATTGGCTTGCAAGCATGTGACTTGGTCACAAGGGATCACATATCACGGGAACGAGAAAAGAGTACTTATCTGTAACGAGGTTGAACTAGGTATGCAGAGATACCGACGATCATAACCTCGGATAAGTAACATATCGTGAGACAAAGGGAAATTGGTATCGTATGTAAGTGGTTCATTCGATCGCAAAGTAATCGTAGAAATATGTGGGAGCCATATGAATTTCCAGATTCCTCTATTGGTTATTGTTCGGAGAAGTGTCTCGATCATGTCCGCATAATTCACGAACCGTAGGGAGACACACTTAAGGATTCGACGTTGTTTTGAGTAGTTATGGTATTATGAGAAAGAGACCGAATGTTGTTCGGAGTCTCGGATGGGATCCGGGATATCACGAGGTGATCCGGAATGGTCCGGAGAATAAGATTCATATAAGGAAAGTCCTGTTTCGGAGTTCGGGAATGATTCCGGTGTTTTCATCGGGAATGTTCTAGAAGGTTCCGGATTGTGCAGCACTCCGGGGGGGGGGGAGGGTACATGAGTGTGTCATTGAATGATTGCATCATGTACTAAGTGTTCTTGCTGTTCCAAAAACATGAAAGTCAAATTGCCAGTTTGAAAGTCAAACGGCTAAAACAGGAAACTGTGGGAAACAGGAAACTGTGGGAAACAAGCAAGAGGAGTTGGAACCAACTTGGAGGAGGAGTCCCACTCCTCCAGGCCGGCGCCCAGCCCTAGGCTGAGTTGGGGAGGGACTCCCTCCCTCCCCTGGCGCGCCAAGGCCCCTCCACCCATAAAAGGAGGGGCAGGGCTCCTCCTTGAGACACACAAGTTTCCACCTCTAATCTCAGGTTTAGAGCCGTTTGGTTTAGAGCTTCTAATTGCTTTAGCCTGCGGTTTAGAGCCTTCTAATTGGTGTGTCTAAATCTCTAGACCACTAATAGCCCTCTCTCATAATCCACCATACTCGCTCCGGCTTAAGGCGAAGCCCTGCGGGATCTCCCCTCTACTTCCGGTACCACGCCGTTGTGCTGCCGGAATCGCGAGGAGAGTGCTACAACCTCCGCTGCCTGCTGGAACAAGGGAGAGGAAGGTCTTCGTCGAGTACCGAACGTGTGACCGACTGCGGGAGCGCTGCCGGAATGCAGCGCCGGAAGGATCGTCTACACGATCTTGAGATCGGAAAGAGTACGACTACATCACCCACGAGAATCCGCTCTCGTTAAACACTTTGGAATCTTCGAGGGTAAGTTATTCCATCGACTCGTTGCTACAATCTAGTAGATAGATCTTAGCTTGTTTGTTTGTATGCGATAGAAAATTTTTGTTTTCCATGCTACGAATCCCTACAGCCTCCTCATGAGTTGGTGGAGTTGAAGAAGCAACTTGAAGAGCTGGAAGGCCTAGGCTACATCCAACCTAGCACATCCTCTTGGGGTTTCCCTACAATCTTTGTCAAGAAGCGGGATACAAATATTCCAAGATTGGTGGTTGATTACCGTCCACTCAACACGGTGACAATCAAGAATAAGTACCCACTTCCCCGGATAAATGACCTCTTTGATCAATTAAGTGGTGCCACTGTCTTCTCCAAATGGACTTAAGATCAGGGTATCATCAAATCAAGATCAGAAAGGAGGATATCCCAAAGATAGCATTCATAACTCGTTATGGTCTTTACGAGTATATAGTGATGTCCTTCGGGTTAACCAATGACCCTGCCACATTTATGAGGCTCATGAACTCCGTATTCATGGAATATCTCGACAAGTTCATCGTGGTATACATTGATGACATTCTAATCTACTCCATGACCGAAGAAGAGAATGCCGAACATTTACCTTTGGTGTTGACTAAACTTCGTGAACATCGCCTCTACGCCAAATTCTCCAAATGTGAGTTCTGGTTACAAGAGCTCATCTTCCTTGGCCATGTTGTGTCTGCAAGTGGTGTTGCTGTCATACCGGATAAGGTTCAGACCATTCTGGAATGGAAGTCACCTACTTCAGTCAAGGAAGTCCGAAGTTTTCTTGGAATGGCCGGATATTACCGCAGATTCAACAAGAACTTCTCCAAGATAGCCAAGCTTATGACTGATCTTCTTAAGAAAGATAAGAAGTTTGAATGGTTAGAAAAGGCAGAAGAAAGCTTCCAAGCCTTGAAAACTAAGCTAACCACCGCTCTTGTGCTTGTCCTTCCAGATACAAGCAAGGATTTCGTCATCTATTGTGACGCTCCTCTTCAGGGACTCGGTTGTGTGTTGATGCAAGATGGTCATGTAGTGGCCTATGCTTCTCGGCAGTTGAAGCCACATGAGAACAATTATCCAACCCATGATCTCGAACTCAATGCTGTTTTTCATGCTCTTAAGCAATGGCGACATTACCTCATCGGTAACCATTGTGAACTTTACTCGGATTATCAAAGCCTGAAGTATCTCTTTACCTAGCCAGATCTGAATCTCAGGCAAAGACGATGGTTGGAACTCATCAAAGATTATCATTTGGGTATCAACAATCAACCCGGCAAGGCCAATATCGTTGCTGATGCGCTAAGTCAGAAGTCTTATTGCAACAATCTGATGATTTCACAAGCCCAACCTGCTCTCTACGAGGAAATCAAGCATCTTAACCTTGAAGTGGTTCCTTGTGGATTCCTTGCTAACCTTGAAATAAAATCTTCTCTCAAGGACCAAATCAAGGAAGATCAAAAGAAAGATGATGAGGTTACCAAGATCAAAGAACGTGTTGTAAGCGGTGAAGCTAAATGTTTCTCCGTCAATGATCAAGGTATCCTATACTTCAGTAACCGGCTAGTGGTTCCAAACAGTAGGAAAATCAAAGATCTAATCCTACTAGAAGCTCATGAATCACCTCTGTCCATCCATCTTGTGGTACCAAGATGTACCGAGATCTCCGTCAAAGATTCTGGTGGAGTGGAATGAAACTAAAAATTGCTCGTTTTGTTCCAGAGTGCGACATGTGCCATTGTGTGAAGGCTGAACACCAAAGGCCCGCTAGACTTTTGCAGCCGTTGAAAATTCCTGAGTGGAAATGGGATGAAATTGGTATGGATTTCATTACTGGACTCCCAAGGACACAAGCATGAAATGATGCTATATGGGTAATAGTTAATCGGTTATCCAAAGTTGCTCATTTCCTTCCGGTTCGAGAAACTATCCGTGCTAGTCAAATGGCTGACCTATACCTCTCTCGGATCGTTGTTCTTCATGGTATTCCCAAGAAGATCATCTCCGATCGTGGAAGTTTGTTTACTTCCAAATTCTGGCAAAGTTTCCAAGAAGCAATGGGAACTCACGTCTCCTTTAGCACAACTTATCATCCTAAAACCGGTGGTCAAACTAAAAGAGTGAATCAAATCCTTGAAGACTTGCTCAGAGCGTGTGTCATATCCTTTGGAAAGAAGTGGGAGAAATGTCTTCCTTTTGCGGAGTTATCTTACAACAATAGTTTTCAATCCAGTTTGGGCATGGAACCTTTCCAATTCCTGTATGGGAGAACATGTAGAACGGCGCTGAATTGGACAGAAACCGGCAAAAGACAATTCTTTGGTCCGGACATGATCCAAGAAGCAGAAGATCAAGTCCGCATAATTCGGGAGCGTCTGAAGGCCGCTCAATCTCGTCAGAAGACCAACTACGATTGTCATCATCTTGATGTTCATTATGAAGTTGGTGATCAAGTTTACCTCCGGGTCACTCCTCTAAAGGGTGTCCATCGATTCGGTATCAAAGGCAAATTGGCTCCTCGCTATGTTGGTCCCTTTCGCATTCTCTCCAAGCGGGGTGAGCTTGCCTACCAATTGGATCTACCTTTAACCTTTCCAGAGGTACATGATGTTTTCCATGTGTCTCAACTCAAGCGTTGCTTCAAAGATCCCATTCGTGGTGTGGACCATGAAACTTTGGATCTTCAAGATGATCTAACCTACCGAGAATACCCTGTTCGTATTCTTGATGAAACCGAGCGCAAGAATCGTCGTCAAACCATCAAGTTCTTGAAAGTTCAATGGTCTCATCACTCTGAGTCAGAAGCAACCTGGGAACACGAAGGTCGTCTTCGATCCGAGTATCCTGCCTTCTTTTCTAAAACCTAGGAATCTCGGGTCGAGATTCTTGTAAGTGGGGTAGAGCTGTAACATACCACCTTTTGTGTAATATTAATAAGGACATGTTTGAGCATTGCATGCATGCATTATACTTGAACTTTGGTTTAATCAAACCAACACAAACAAAACCCTAATTTTGTTCTCTCTTAAAACCATTCAAATGGTTCTTATATGTTAAAATTACTCCAAACAAGAGGAACCCAAAATGAATAAAAGGGTCCCCCAATATTTTTTATAGTCTTATAAAAGTTTCTGGTATTTTGAAACTATTCAATACAGGTTTGAAATTCAAATACAAAAGAAAATAAAAAAAGAAATAGAAAATGTTTTCTGGAAATAAAAACAAGTTCCTAACCTATCTGGGCCGCAGCCCAGCAGCCTCTCTCTCTCTCTCCTCTCCCCTTTCCTGCCGCCCACAGCAAGCCCAGCTTGGCCCAGCCGCGGCCCACCTAGTCCCGTACCCGTTCGCCCTCTCCTTCGTCGTCTTCCTCCTCCCAGGCAGGCAGCTCCCTATCGACGTCGGCACCGTCAATCCCCGCCGCCTTCTGCTGGCAGTCCGACGAGCTCCGGGGTGAGGATAAGAACGCCAAGCTGCCCTGGCCTTGGCCTTATCTCTTTCCCCTCTCTCTCCCGACCTCCCTCTCGCGTTCCTCTCCTCTGGCTGAAACCCTAGCCGTCTCGCGCTGTGAGAATCTTTTTAGAAGGAATCGACATGAGGAGCTCCCAATCGTCGCCAAGGTCACCGCCTTCTCGAGCTCCTACCACCATCTCCTCCATCAATTCTGGCCACCCCATCCCTCGCTGACCCCACCGTCTGTTCCGTGGTGATCCCCTGGTCCCTTAGGACCCCTCTAACCCCCTCCTCTCTCTGGTTCGAGCTCGCGCCTTACATCGCCGTCCGCCGCCGTCGGACGTCATCACAGACATCGCTCCTGTGACCAAATCCGGGTGGCGCCACCCCTATCGTATTTGCCTCGCTTCACTGGTTCGAACGCACATAATCGTGTATCCCCGCTTGTCGTCCTCCGCCGTCCCTGGCCGTCGCCGACGCGTTTGCCGGCGAGCCCATGTGGCAACCCGACGTGGCGCCTGTCCCATAGGTCAGCCTCTAGGGCTAGACCAACATCCAGTGAGAAAAGGGTTAAACGCCCCGTGACATCAGCATGATGTAGTAAACCAATTTTCCTTTTATTTTAAAAATTTCAGTAAATATTTTCTGTAAATAAGAAAATGCTGATAGGTGGGCCCTGTCTGTCAGGGTTTTAATATTTTCTGTAAATATTTTCTGAAATGATTAAATCTATGACATGTGGGCCCAACTTGGAAATTAATTTAAATATTCCAAAAATGATTTAAAATGAATAAAAATTGGAGAAATTCATAACTAATTCATTTTAAATCAGAAAAATACAAATAATATACCAAAATATTCAGAAAAATGATCTCTATCTAACTAAGCTATAATCATACATTGTTAACCAACTTTCATAACAAGTTTAATTAGAAGAATCAATTGAACCCAATAGGTGATTCCGAGGATCCCCCTGTTCTAGGGTTTGGACCTCTCGGACCCCGTTTAAAATGACCAAGCATGTTCTAGGGTTCATTTGAACACTATTTAACTTGTCATATCATCCATATTGTATGAGAATTGCACATGCCATGTGTTGAATGTTGCTTTCTCTTTTCCGGTGATTGGTTCTTGCGAATAGGAACCGAACCCGAGGGTAAAGTCAACGCCACCGAAGAGCAGTACCAATCCAACAATGAAAAGGCAAGCGAAGCCCCACTCATCCATATGAATCCTATGTTTATAAAGTATTTCATTCTCGCCATATGCATTCGGTTCAACAGTCTTTTATCAGTAGATAGAGTGATCCTATCTGATGCATGTTTCCCTTTGTGAACTATAATACCTGATCCACTGCTCCTAGCATAACTTGGTTTGGCTTATGAGCATCGCTAGTGCCACAGTTCAGTCAAGCTTAGCCTTTCTTATTGGTCCAATGCCGATCATTCAGGTGATGCACTTGAAATGCGAATGAATCTAGTATGGTAGGATGTGGTGATGTGATCAGAGATGAATAATAAACATTCTAAGGCTTGTATGGGAGGCCACGTGGGTTGTGGTTTTTGTAGTCCCATACTTGCCACACTTAGGACTTGATGTTCTCGCCTCTTGAACCAAGATGAGCGTACAACCACACGAGGGCTTGGAAACCCCCTCGACCAATTAACTTTCCTAGTAGATTCCATGAGTCACATAGTTCGGGCTTTCCATTCGACATACGCATCTTGGTTGTTCTTGAATGGAGGTGGAGGAGGTGCATTCGTAATAGGTAGGTAAGCGTGGACAGGAACAAGAGATGCACGAAATCTGTAATCTTGAACCCCGCACATATCATTAAGGATCGGCTTCAGGAATCGACCCTTTACGACAACATCTCCTTTGTGCGTGACTCATGGTATCGGTGAAAGCAAGGTAAAGGTCATGGTCAACCACTCTCTGCCGGCCTTCAAAGGAAGAGGGCAAATAATATGGCATTAAGAATCGGTTGGTACGTGTGGGTAAAGTTGTGCACCCCTGCAAGGTTATTAATCTTTTCGAAAAGCCGTGTCCACGGTTATGGAAAACTTGGGAACGGATGTGAAGATCATAGAGTATAACCAAATAATAAAACTTGGCCAACTAATGTGAGATCCGGAGTAATTCCTCGGGGTTGTTTGAGGGGGTAGTCCGGGAAGATAGGTTCAGTTGATGATGGTACTTGGTGGATAACGAAGATGATTTCTAGGGAGATAGAGTTATAGTCTTCTTATCCCTTTTGAAAATGATCTGACTAGACGAGTTTCTTCTCCCTCTTGTTTTGAAAACAAAAGATGGCTTTATGCAAAATAACTCCACTAGCCATAAGTCTTGCGGAGTACACCCTGTACTTAGCCTTGCTTCGTTGATGTTTTCTACGGATGAAGCTACTCCAACTGAAGGTGGCTTCTACGTCGAAGTCGACGAGTAGTCGGGGTTCACGGGCAGCAGCTTAGGATCTATGGAAGGGTCGCTACTTCTGTTTAAGGCCTCTTAGGCCCTTCGCTAAGTTTGTTGTTTAGAAAAACTTGTTTGCTTCCGTTATTTGTTGTAATGATGGGTCTATGACCCCTGGCTTGTATGACTGGTTTTAAATCTCTTAAGAGTTTACCGTATTAATGTATGGTTTGTATGTTCTGTAATGTTACCGATCTTTCCCTGCGCGCCTTAGAATTTAGGTTAGGCTTGTGTCAGATGAAGATCTGGTATTTGTCTAGCCCTGATCCCGGGTCGTGATAGGAAACCTTTACTTTGACCTTGTCTTCATCAATCCACTCCGAGGATGGCAAGCTTCAAGCATGATATCTTCTAGATATGGCACATCTTTAGCTTGCACAACATTACTTCTAAAAACATTTGGATTATGTCTTGAAGATATATGATGAACTCTATCTTCTTCTTCAAGACACCCTTGCAAAAGGCTCAACTATTTCATGACCAATCTGTGGATCACTCTTTGAACACCTTGGTCGCCACTTGATCCTCTTCACTTTCTTCTTCTCCAGACCTTGAAGCCAACATATGGTTCAAGCATTGCCTATGGACAATTCCTACAAGTACAACTTGATACAAGCATTAGTCCATAGAGTTGTCATTCATTACCAAAACCACACATGGGGCCCTACATGTTCTTTCAATAGGTTTTTATTCCATTAGAGGGGCCTACCGGTGTGTCTAAATGCTGGAGCATACTTGGGTTTCCTAGACTCGTGTCTAAGATTTTCTTTAGACTCAACTGACATTGTACAATAAAAGAGCTTTGACAAGAAGAAAACAATAGGGAAAAAGCCATTTTAAATAGGTATTTTATTCTAACAGTGGGGCCAATCAGTGCGTCTAAACGCTGTAGCATATTTCCCTCTGTTAGACTCGTTTCTAAGATTTTTGCTAGACTCAAACACAGTTGTACACGCTCTTACAACTTGGCCATTCTATCCGAACAGGTCGTTAAAGGTACTATAAATAGATTAAATTTAGACTCAAGTGACCCTAATCGACTATGCCGCTCCCGCTGTCTTCGTCGTGCACGACGTCCCCCGCGTCGCCGTCCGCCTCTTCCAAGTCTGAATCGATGAGGACGAGCCAGACGACGTTACTCTTCATGAGTGCGGCACGACGCGCAACATCGATAATGGTGGAGGGCGTACTCCCAGGCACTGCCTAGAAGCGCTGCCTCCCTTCGGGGTTGCGTAGATCCGGGTGGATCTCCGAACAGTGATCTCTACAAATCCAAATCAACGCCTCCCGCTCCTTCTTGAAGCACCTTGGCCAGTATGCACTGGTGCACGCGTATCGGTCCATTGCCCTCTTCCGCTCTGGCAGCTAGCGGCGACACTCCTCGATCTTCCTCAACAACATGATGCCGCGCAGGAGCGGCGCCACGGGCACCCCGGTGTAGCTGAGATCGTAGCCGACCGGTAGCCTCGCAAGCGGAAGCGCGAGTATGTTGTACTGGGCGAACAACTCGGCTTTGTGCAAGCTGAGATGGGGCCTCTCCATGGCGAGGTGCCATTTCTTCAGGTAGGATTCCACGCTTGTGCTGATGCGAGTTGCAGGGAATGAACAGGGTTTGAGCTTCGGCCACACGGTCGCGTGTATAAAGTCAAGGAGGTAGGCTCACTGGTGGTTGCCAGGGCCAATAGGGACGCAGAAATGCCTACTCGCGGATCGCTATTGCAAAGGACGATCCTTATTGTCCATTCTCCCCAATCCAACGATGCCTAACAATTGGGACGCATAATCAACCTGGCCCCGTGGGGGGCTTCAAGAAGGCCCTAATCTTAGTCCTCCTTTGGGAAAACGTCGGTTTTTTCGGGTTCAGAAAATGGAAAGTCGAGATTTCTCCAAAGCACCACGAAATCTCTAGTTGGAGAAGTCGCTTATGATGCCAAGAGGGAGCTAGGTATCGGGTTTGGGCTCAATCCATGGAGTGGTTCCATGTTCTAGGCAGCGAGGGGGGTCTAGGGTTGAAGCCATGTTAACTCACACTCGATAGACATCCTGGTGGTGCCTTGGATGCCAAATGACCTGGTATGCCCTGCCTATGATTTTACGAGGGCAGTGGGTCACATACAAGGGCTCCAAGAGCCGTTTTCATGTTTTTTTAGATTTTGTCTGGTGCTTCCCAAGAAAACGGCGAAACCCGCCAACGGCCGCGGCAACACCACGGTCGGTGCAATCTTGCACCCAGACATGCATCCAGCCTAGGTACCCCATGGGGAACCCCAAACCATTTTTCCCCAAAAATTGAGAGTGTCTTATAGCATACATAAAGTTAGAAACTGCATTTACCGGGCCGTAACTCGAAAAAAATACAATACATGCCTGCACCAAGAGATAAATATCCACCTCCCGGGAATGGCCATGCACCATGGTGTAGCATGCATGGAAATTGCTCCGGGCCCATCGGCGCGCCCTAATCTTGCACCTCCTTTGAGAAAACTCCAGTTTTTCGGGTTCAGAAAATGGAAAGTCGAGATTTATCCAAAGCACCATGAATCTCTACTTGGAGAAGTCCGTTGCGATGACGAGAGGGAGCTAGGTGCCGAGTTTGGGCTCAATCCATGGATTGGATTGAAGTTTTGGGTAGCAGGAGGGGGGATCGAGGGTTGGAAGCCATGTTAACTCACACTCGGTAGACATCCTGGTGGTTCGTTGGGTGCCAAATGACCTGGTATGCCCTGCCTATGATTTTATGAGGGTAGTGAGTTACATGCAAGGGCTCTAGGAGCCATTATCATGTTTTTAATATTTTTTTAGATTTTTTGGTGCTGCCCAAGAAAACGGCGAAACCTGCCGGCGGCCGCGGCAACGCGATGGTCGGTGCAATCTTGGACCCAGGTATTCATCCAGCCTAGGTACCCGATGGGGCACCCCAAAACCATTTTCCCCAAAAATTTAGAGTGTCTTATAGGGTACATACGGTTAGCAACTGCATTAACCGGGCCGTAACTCGAAAAAAATATAGTACATGCCTGCACCACGAGATAAATACCCACCTCCCGCGAATGCTCATGCCCATGGTGTAGCATGCATGGAAATTGCCTCTTTCCTATGGGCGTGCCCTAATCTTGCACCTCCTTTGGGAAAACACCGGTTTTTAAGGTTTAAAAAATGGAAAGTCGAGATTTCTCCAAAGCACCATGAAATCTCTAGTTGGAGAAGTCGCTTGCGATGTCGAGAGGGAGCTAGGTGCCGGGTTTGGTCTCAATCCATGGAGTGGTTCCATGTTCTGGGAAGCAAGGGGGGGATATTGGGTTGGAATCCATGTTAACTCACACTCGATAGACATCCTGGTGGTGCCTTGGGTGCCAAATGACCTGGTATGCCCTGCCTATGATTTTATGAGGGCAGTGGGTGACATGCAAGGTCTGTAGGAGCCGTTTTCACGTTTTTTTATTTTTGTAGATTTTGTTTAGTGCTTCCCAAAAAAATGGAGAAACTTACCGGTGGCGTCGGTAACGCGACGGTCGGTGCAATCTTTGACCAAGGCATGCATCGAGCCTAGGTACACCATGGGGCACCCCAAACCATTTTTCCTTGAAAATTGAGAGTGTCTTATAGGGTACATGTTGTTAGAAACCGCATTTACCGGGATGTAACTTGAAAAAATACAGTACATGCATGCACCACGAGATAAATACCCACCTCCCGGGAATGTACATGAACCATGGTGTAGCATCCGTATAAATTGCCTCGAGCCCATGGGCGTGCCCTAATCTTGCACCTCCTTTGCGAAAACACCGGTTTTTCGGGTTCAGAAAATGGAAAGTCGAGATTTCTCCAAAGAACCACGAAATATCTAGTTGGATAAGTCGTTTGCGATGCCGAGAGGGAGCTAGGTGCGGGGATTGGGCTCAATCCATGGAGTGGTTCCATGTTCTGGGCAGCGAGGGGGGCATCTAGGGTTGGAAGCCATGTTAACTCACACTCGATAGACATCCTGGTGGTGCCTTGGGTGCTAAATGACCTGGTATGCACAGCCTATGATTTTATGAGGTCAGTGGGTCACATGCAAGGGCTCCAGGAGCCGTTTTCACATTTTTTTAGATTTTGTTTGGTGTTGCCCAAGAAAATGGCGAAACCCGCTGGCGGCCGCAGCAACGCGACGGTCGGTGCAATCTTGGACCCAGGCATGCATCCAACCTAGGTACCCCATGGGGTACCCCAAACCATTTTTCCCCAAAAATTGAGAGTGTCTTATAGGGTAAATACAGTTAGAAACTGCATTTACCGGGTCGTAACTCGAAAAAAATATAGTACATGCCTGCACCACGAGATAAATACTCACCTCCCGGGAATGGACATGCACCATGGTGTAGCATGCGTGGAAATTGCCTCTGGCCCATGGGCGCGCCCTAATCTTGCAGCTCCTTTGGGAAAACGCAGGTTTTTTGGGTTCAGAAAATGGAAAGTCGAGATTTCTCCAAAGCACCGCGAAATCTCTAGTTCGAGAAGTCGCTTGCGAAGCCGAGAGGGAGCTAGGTGCCTGGTTTGGGCTCAATCCATGGGTAGCGAGGGGGGATCTAGGGTTGGAAGCCATGTTAACTCACACTCGATAGACATCCTAGTAGTGCCTTGGGTGCCAAATGACCTGGTATTCCCTGCCTATGATTTATGAGGGCAGTGGGACACATGCAAGGGCTCCAGCAACCTTTTTCACGTTTTTTTATTTTTTATATATTTTATTTGGTGCTGCCCAAGAAAACGACGAAACCCACCAGCGGCCGAGGCAACGTGATAATCGGTGCAATATTGGACCCAGGCATGCATCCAACCTAGGTACCCCATGGGGCACCCCAAACTATTTTTCCCCAAAAATTGAGAGTCTCTTATAGGGTACATACAGTTAGAAACTGCATTTATCGGGCCATAACTCGAAAAAAATACAGTACATGCCTGTACCACGAGATAAATACCCACCTCCCGGGAATGGTCATGCACCATGGTGTAGCATGCGTGGAAATTGCCTCGGGCCCATGGGCGCGCCCTAATCTTGCACCTCCTTTGGGAAAACGCCGGTTTTTCTGGTTCAGAAAATGGAAAGTCGATATTTCTCCAAAGCACCACGAAATCTATAGTTGGATAAGTCGCTTTACATGCCGAGAGGGAGCTAGGTACCGGATTTGGGCTCAATCCATGGAGTGGTCCCACGTTCTAGGAAGCGAGGCGGGGATCTAACTCACACTCGATAGACATTCTTGTGGTTCCTTGGGTGCCAAATGACCTGGTATTCCCTGCCTATGGTTTTATGAGGGTAGCGGGTCACATGCAAGGGTTCCAAGAGCCGTTTCACGTTTTTTTTGTTTTTTTAGATTTTGTTCGGTGCTGCCCAAGAAAACGGCGAAACCCACCGGCAACGAGAAGATTGGTGCAATCTTGGACCTAGGCATGCATCCAGCCTAGGTACCCCATGGGGCACCCAAAACCATTTCCCCCGAAAATTGGGAGTGTCTTATAGGGTACATAGAGTTAGAAACCGCATTTACCAGACCGTAACTCGAAAAAAATACAGTACATGCCTGCAACACAAGATAAATACCCACCTCTCGGGAATGTCCATGCACCATGGTATAGCATGCGTACAAATTTCCTCGGGCCCATGGGCGCGCCCTAATCTTGCACCTCATTTGGGAAAATGCAGGTTTTTCATGTTCAGAAAATGGAAAGTCAAGATTTCTCCAAAGCACCACGAAATATATAGTTGGAGAAGTCGCTTGCGATGCCGAGAGGGAGCCAGGTGCCGGGTTTGGGCTCAATCCATGGAGTGGTTCCATGTTCTGGGCAACGCGGGGGGGGGGGGGGTGTTCTAGGGTTGGAATCCATGTTAACTCACACTCGATAGACATCCTGGTGGTGCCTTGGGTGCCAAATGACCTGGTATGCCCTGCCTATGATTTTATGAGGGCAGTGGTTCACATGCAAGGGCTCCAGCAGCCGTTTTCATGTTTTTTATTTTTTTAGATTTTGTTTGGTGCTTCCCAAGAAAACGGCGAAACACGCCGGCGGCCACGGCAACGCGATGGTCGGTGCAATATTGGACCCAGGCATGCATCAGGCCTAGGTACCCCATGGGGCACCCCAAACCATTTTCCCCGAAAATTGAGAGTGTCTTATAGGGAACATACAGTTAGAAACCGCATTTACTTGGCCATTACTCAAAAAATATACAATACATGCCTTCACCACGAGTTAAATACCAACCTCTCGGGAATGGCCATGCAGCATGGTGTAGCATGCGTGGAAATTGCCTCGGGCCCATGGGAGCGCCCCTAATCTTGCACCTCCTTTGGGAAAACGCCGGTTTTTCGGGTTCAGAAAATGGAAAGTCGAGATTTCTCCAAAGCACCACGAAATCTCTAGTTGGAGAAGTCGCTTGCGATGCCGAGAGGGAGCTAGGTGCCGAGTTTGGGCTCAATCAATGGAGTGGTTCCATGTTCTGGGCAGCGATGGGGGGGGTCTATGGTTGGAAGCCATGTTAACTAACACTCGATAGACATCCTGGTGGTTCTTTGGGTGCCAAATGACATGGTATGCCCTGCCTATGGTTTTATGTGGGCAACGGGTCACATGAAGGGCTCCAGGAGCCGTTTTATGTTTTTTATTAAATTTTGTTTGTGCTACCTAAGAAAATGGCGAAACCCGCAGGCGGCCACGACAACGCGACGATCAGTGCAATCTTGGACCCAGGCATGCATCCAGCCTAGGTACCCCACGAGGCACCCCAAACCATTTTCCCCCAAAAATTGAGAGTGTCTTATAGGGCACATATAGTTAGAAAGCGCATTTACTGGGCCGTAACTCGAAAAAAATACAATACATGCCTGCACCACGAGATAAATACCCACCTCCCGGGAATGGCCATGCACCATAGTGTAGCATGCATGAAAATTGCCTTGGGCCCATGGATGCGCCCTAATATTGCGTATCCTTTGGGGTTTTTCGGGTTCATAAAATGGAAAGTCGAGGTTTTCCAAAGCACCACGAAATCTATAGTTGGAGAAGTCGCTTGTGATGCCGAGAGGGAGCTAGGTGCCGGGTTTGGGCTCAATCCATGGAGTGGTTCCATGTTCTGGGCAATGAGGGGCGGCATATAGGGTTGGAAGCCTTGTTAACTCACACTCGATAGACATCCTGGTGGTGCCTTGAGTGCCAAATAACCTGGTATGCCCTGCCTATGATTTTATGAGGGCAGTGGGTCACATGCGAGGGCTCTAAAATCCGTTTTCACGTTTTTTATTTGTTTAGATTTTGTTTGGTGCTGCCGAAGAAAATGGCGAAACCCTCCGGCGGTCGCGGCACCGCGACGGTCGATGCAATCTTGGATCCAGGCATGCATCCAGCCTAGGTACCTCATGGGGCACCCTAACCCATTTTCCCCCGAAAATTGAGAGTGTCTTATAGGGTACAAACAGTTAAAAACCGCATCTACCGGACCGTAACTCGAAAAAATACAGTACATGCTTGCACCACGACATAAATACCCATCTTCCAGGAATGGCCATGCACCATGGTGTAGCATGCGTGGAAATTGCCTCGGGCCCATGGGAGCGCCCTAATTTTGCACCTCCTTTGGGAAAACGCTGGTTTTTCGGCTTCAGAAAATGGAAAGTCGAGATTTCACCAAAGAAACACGAAATCTCTAGTTGGAGAATTCGCTTGCGATGATGAGAGGGAGCTAGGCGCCGGGTTTGGGCTTAATCCATGGAGTGGTTCCATGTTCTGGGCAGCGAGGGGGGGGGGGGTCTAGGGTTGGAAGCCATGTTAACTCACACTCGATAGATATCCTGGTGGTGCCTTGGGTGCCAAATGACCTGGTATGCTGTGCCTATGATTTTATGAGGGCAGTGGGTCACATGCAAGGGATCCAGCAGCCGTTTTCGCGTTTTTTTTGATTTTTTAGATTTTTTTGGTGCTGCCCAAGAAAATGGCGAAACCCGCCACCGGCCGCGGCAACGCGATGGTCGGTGCAATCTTGGACCCAGGCATGCATCCAGCCTAGGTGCCCCATGGGGCACCCCAAACCATTTTCCCCAAAAATTGAGAGTGTCTTATATGGAACATACAGTTAGAAACCGCATTTACTGGGCCATTACTCGAAAAAAATACAGTATATGCCTTCACTAGAAGATAAATACCAACCTCCCGGGAATGGACATGCACCATGGTGTAGCAAGAGTGAAAATTTCCTCGGGCCCTTGGGCGCACCCTAATCTTGCACCTCCTTTGGGAAAACGCCAGTTTTTTCGGTTCAGAAAATGGAAAGTCGAGATTTCTCCAAAGCACCACGAAATCTCTAGTTAGAGAAGTCACTTGCGATGCTGAGAGGGAGCTAGGTGCCGGATTTGGGCTCAATCCAGAGTGGTTCCATGTTCTGGGCATCGACGGGGGGGATCAAGGGTTGGAAGCCCTGTTAACTCACACGCGATAGACATCCTGGTGGTGCCTTGGGTGCCAAATGACCTGGTATGCCCTGCCTATGATTTTATGAGGGCAGTGGGTCACATGCAGGGGCTCCAGCAGCCGTTTTTACGTTCTTTTTTTAGATTTTATTTGGTGTTGCCCAAGAAAACAACGGAACCCACCGGCGGCCATGGCAATTTGATGGTTGGTGCAATCTTGGACCCCTGCATGCATCTAGCCTAGGTACCCCATGGGGCACCCCAAAAAAATTTCCCCGAATATTGAGAGTGTCTTATAGGGAACATACAGTTAGAAACCGTATTTACTGAGCCGTAACTCGGAAAAAATACAGTATATGCCTGCTCCACAATAAATACCCACCTCCGTGAATGGCCATGTACCATGGTGTAGCATTCGTGGAAATTGCCTCGGGCCCATGGGCGCGCCCTAATCTTGCATCTCCTTTGGGAAAACGCCGGTTTTTCGGGTTCAGAAAATGGAAAGTCGAGATATCTCCAAAGAACCACGAAATCTCTAGGTTGAGAAGTCGCTTGCGATGCCGAGAGGGAGCTAGGTGCCGGGTTTGGGCTTAATCCATGGAGTGGTTCCATGTACTGGGCAGCGAGGGGGGATCTAGGGTTGGAAGCCATGTTAACTCACACTCGATAGACATCCTGGTGGTGCCTTGGGTAACAAATGAACTGGTATTCCCTACCTATGATTTTATGAGGGCAGTGGGTCACATGCAAGGGCTCCAGCAGCCGTTTTCACGTTTTTAGTTTTTTAGATTTTGTTTGGTGCTGCCCAAGAAAATGGCGAAACCCGCCGACGGCCATGGCAACGCGATGGTCGGTGCAATCTTGGACTCAGGCATGCATCCAGCCTAGTTACCCCATGGGACACCCCAAACCATTTTCCCCGAAAATTGAGAGTGTCTTATAGGGTACATACATTTAGAAACCGCATTTAGTAGGCCGTAACTCGAAAAAAATATAGTACATGCTTTCACCACGAGATAAATAATAACCTCCCAGGAATGGCCATGCACCATGGTGTAGCATGCGTGGAAATTGCCTCGGGACCATGGGAGCGCCCTAATCTTGCACCTCCTTTTGGAAAACGCCGGTTTTTCGGGTTCAGAAAATGGAAAGTCGAGATTTCTCCAATGCACCACGAAATCTCTAGTTGGAGAAGTCGCTTGCGATGACGAGAGGGAGCTAGGTGCCGGGTTTGGGCTCAATCCATGGAGTGGTTCCATGTTCTGGGCAGCGAGGGGGTAATCTAAAGTTGGAAGCCATGTTAACTCACACTCGATAGACATCCTGGAGGTGCCTTAGGTGCCAAATGACCTGGTATGCCCTGCCTATGATTTTCTGAGGGAGGTGGGTCACATGCAAGGGCTCCAGCAGCCGTTTTCACATTTTTTTATTTTTTTTAGATTTTGTTTGGTGCTTCCCAAGAAAATGGCGAAACCCGCCAGCGGCCGTGGCAACGCGATGGTTGGTGCAATCTTGGACCCATGCATGCATCCATCCTAGGTACCCCATGGGGCACCCCAAACCATTTTCCCCCGAAAATTGAGAGTTTCTTATGGGGTACATACAATTAGAAACAATATTTACCCGGCCGTAACTCGAAAAAAATACAGTACATGCCTGCACCACGAGATAAATACCCACCTCTGGGGAATGGCCATGCACCATCGCGTATCATGCGTGAAAATTGCCTCGGGCCCATGGGCGTGCCCTATTCTTGCACCTCCTTTGGGAAAACACTGGTTTTTCGGGTTCAGAAAATGGAATGTCGACATTTTTCCAAAGCACCACGAAATCTCTAGTTAGAGAAGTTGCTTGTGATGCCGAGATGGAGCTAGGTTCTGGGTTTGGGCTGAATCCATGGAGTGGTTCCATGTTCTTGGCAGAGAGGGGGGATCTAGGGTTGGAAGCCATGTTAACTCACACTCGATAGACATCCTGGTGGTGCCTTGGGTGCCAAATGACCTGGTATGCCCTGCCTATGATTTTATGAGGGAAGTGGGTCACATGCAAGGGCTCTAGGAGCCGTTTTCATTTTTTTATTTTTTTAGATTTTGTTTGGTGCTGCCCAAGAAAATGGCGAAACCCGTCGGCGGCAGCGGCAACGCGACGGTCGGTGCAATCTCAGACCTAGGCATGCATCCAGCCTAGGTACCCCAAGGGGCATCCCAAACCATTTTTCCCCAAAAATTGAGAGTGTCTTATAGAGTACATACAGTTAGAAACCGGATTTACCAGGCCGTAACTCGAAAAATACAGTACATGCCTGCACCACGAGATAAATACCCCCTTCCTGGGAATGGCCATGCACCATGGTTTAGCATGCATCGAAATTTCCTCGGGCCCATGGGCGCGCCCTAATATTGCACCTCCTTTGGGAAAACGCCGGTTTTTTGGGTTCATAAAATGGAAGGTCGAGATTTATCCAAAGCACCACGAAATCTCTAGTTGGAGAAGTCGCTTGTGATGCCGAGAGGGAGCTAGGTGCCGGTTTCAGGCTTAATCCATGGAGTGGTTCCAAGTTCTGGGCGGTGAGCGGGGATCTAGGGTTGGAAGATGAAGAAGGAGTTTTGTGGTACAAAGGACGTATCTATGTACCAGCAGATTCAGAGTTGAAGCAAGCTATTTTGAAAGAAGCCCATGATACTCCTTTTCTATCCACCTGGAGGAACCAATATGTATCAGGATTTGATGGAGAAATTTTGGTGGCATAAGATGAAGAGATAAATTGGAAGCTACAATATCTGTCAGAGAGTCAAAGCGGGACATCAGAGACCCACAGGACTATTGCAACCATTGCAAATTCCGGAATGGAAATGGGATTCTATAGGAATGGATTTTATCACCCGTTTGCCTACATCTAGTAGGGGAAATGACTCTATTTGGGTCATAGTGGATAGACTGTCTAAAGTAGCCCATTTCTTACCTGTCAAGACCACTTACCAGGACTCGAAGCTAGCAGAGTTATACATTACTAGGATAGTCAGTTTGCATGGAGTCCCAAGTACATTGTGTCAGATTAAGGAACCTAGTTTACCTCGATATTTTATAAGAAAGTCCAAGAAGGATTAGGAACCAGACTGGATTTCAGCATAGCTTATCACCCTCAGACTGATGGACAAACGGAGCGAGTAAACCAGATACTCGAAGATATGTTGAGAGCTTGTGTGCTAGAATATGGATCAAAATGGGAAGACTTTCTGCCTTTCTTAGAATTTTCATATAACAATAGTTACCAAGCAAGTTTTCAAATGGCCCCATTTGAATTTATGTATGGAATGAAGTTTCGTACCCCTTTGAATTGGTCGGAAGTAGGAGAGAGTCAGATTTTCGGACCCGACATCCTACGAGAAGCAGAATAGAAAGTTCACAAGAAGAGTTATGACAACAAGAGACGTCGAGACCTAGCCTTCAATATCGGAGATTTTGTGTATCTGAAAGTATCACCCTTGAAAGGAATGCAACGTTTTCAACTCAAAGGAAAGTTATCCCCTAGATATATCAGACCCTTAAAGATCTTGAGTCACCGAGGGGAAGTATCATATCAACTGGAACTGCTGGAGGAGATGTCAGCCGTGCATAATGTGTTTCATATTTTGTTACTTCGCAAATGCCTAGAAGTCCCGGAGAAGACCGAAGTTTTCAAGAATATTGATTACGGAACCATAAAGATCAACGAGGACCTAACATATCCCGAAGTAACCATTCGTATTTTGGAAGAATACTTTAAAACCACCAGAACCCGAAGTATCAAGTTTCTCAAGATCCAGTGGAGCAACCATACTGAAGAAGAAGCTACCTGGGAGCGAGAAGATTACATTAGGACTGAGTTTCTAGATCTCTTTAAATCCTAGTTTTCTTTCCCTTAAATATCGGGACGAGATTTGTTTAAGGGGGTAAGGTTTGTAACATCCCAAAAATATTAATCAAGATTATCAAGTTCTAATCACCCAAGTTTAGGGCTAACAAAAACTTTTGTTATTAAAATCAATTTGAATGCATGTGTGTGTGTGATGAATGCATGAATTCTTGTATTGCCATGTTTGATTCCTATGAATGGCAAGGATTGGTTTAAATATGAAAACAACATCATCTAAATCATTTCCAAGAAGAATCAAATCAAGAGAAATTCAAATATAAACATTATGAGCAAATCGTCATTTTGACCAAATTTAACCACTAGACCACTTTGAGTGTTTCTAGTCCAAGTTTTCTAACAGAAACAAATCCAATTCTTTTCACCCTTTGCTATAACAAGTACAAGTGAACCCAAGCCCACTTTGCAAACCAACAGAAATAGATTTCAAATCTATTCAAATGACAATTCAAAATTGAATCAAGTGTAGGTACTAAGATCACCATTTCTCAAAAACCACTCAAATAAGTTCAGCTTGCCAAACCCAAGCAACCAGATACTACCAAACATGTGACCAGAGCACCCACCAAATTTCATTCAAACTTTCTAAACTTGAATTCTTTTGGCCATTTCATTAAACACCTGGAGACACATTTCAAACTCTGCCTAACTACACTATTCTGAGCAGTGATCATTCAAACCCTTGTCTCCAATTCTTACCTCTTGTCTCCCCCAATGACTACCAGTGCAATTAAGCAGCTAGCCCTCTACCCCTTTGCACCATGCCATGCCACCCGAGCCCCCTTGCCAGCCGACCATGGCCAATACGCTGGAGAGAACGCCGCGCCTATCCACCATGTCTAGGAGGCAGCTCACCGTCCACCGCCACCCCCTGTCCAGCCCTTGCACGCAGCCAGGCCATGGACCACAGAGGAAATGTCACGCCCACTGTCTCTGCGCCATGCCGAGAGCGCGCCAGAGCTCCACACCCGACCAGCTCGCGTACGCCGCACGTGCACACACTCGCCTTAACCCCAGCTAGCTCCAAGACATCCCCGTTCGCCGGCGTGCGACCCGTAGCGCCTGTGCGTCGTCAAAACCGCCATCGGTGCCGCTCAGAGCACCAGCCTGTTCCGACCAACCTCGACCGCCCCTTGCCACACCATTAAGCCCTTGAGCATTGCCAGGAGACCGCGCACCAGCCTACACCCTCCGGAATGTCGTTAGCTCGCTGTGCCATTGACCCCGACGAGCTCCGCCCATGCCGCACTGCCTCTCTCGCTCGACTATAAAAGGAGGCCTCCCCAGCCTCAATTCGCCACACCATCTCACTCCCCACCTCTCACAGAACACCACTGACCTCTATCCGAAGCAAGGCAAGCTCCGCATCGCCGGAAGTTCACCAGAGTCTACCATGGAGGAGGAGAAGCGGAGCCGTTGATTGGAGCCACCCTAGGAGCTACTGTGCACCGTTTGAACCGCCGTTGTCGACAACGTTGTTCGCCCCCAACACCGACCCTAGCAGGAGCCCTGGTGAGCCTCACACGACCCCCACCGCCGCGTTAGGGTTTAGACCTCGCTGGAGCTATTCGTCGTCGACGATGAACCTCGGCCGTTAGATTAGATTCTAATCGTAGGGCCTAGATTGATGGATACCCCTTCGGGAGCCCCTGTCTCGCTGACAGGTGGGACACCCCCTTTAAGTCAGCCTAGGCGCTGCGTTGTGAGCAGTGGGCCGGCCCATTTAGTTCTCGCACGACCCAGTAGATTTAAATATAGATTTTTGAATTTAATTCAAAGTCTAGTTCAGGCAGTAACTTTAAAAATCAATTCAGAGAGTTTTACTGAACCAAATTTCATGAAACCAATTTTTTTAGAAAGGTATTGAAATTGTTAATACAAGCTAGTTGGATTCAAACCATTTGAAATTATAGATCATCTATAGTAAAAATAACAAGGCAGAGACTTTTCTGCATTCAAACATTTTTTAAAAATCAACCATAAATGCTTTTGAGTTGATTCCAACTCTCAAAAATCACATTTGACAAGATCTTTCTGGATATGTAAAAATATCTAGGCTTACTTGCAGTAATAATGAACAAGTATTAAAAGAATGTCCCATAGGCATTTCTAGTCACTTTAATTATTTAAAATAATAATGTTAAACCTTATTTTGTGACACCACTTTAAATCACCTTCCCAAGTATTAAAATATGTGGTGATGACATGTGTCAATAGGATCCCATATTTTAATTGGAGAATATTAAATCTTAAGTAGTTTTTGAATGAGTAGAAATTACTTTTTCAAAATAAAATTAATAAGACTAAGGCTTTAATCCTTGTGATGATTGTGATGATGCTAGATCATCTAGTGTGAACCTTTGTGTGCTAAATAGAAGTAGTTAAGTATTATTTGGTGATTGTGTACCTCGTATTTATTTATAGACGCTAGTACCGACCAAGCATACGAGGAGGAAGGGGACTACTACGAACAGGAAGAAGAGGAGAACTTCCATAACTTCACTACTCAATGGCAAGCCATCCTACCAAGCTACTAACTATGCAAGCGAAGCTAAATCATGCAAGATAATACTTGCAAGCCCCACAATTCCAATTAACCTATGCAATGCCTTAGGAATATTTGGTTATACCACTTTACTATGCCAAACCCAACTTTTACTTGCAAGCTTTATTCTTTTATTTATTTATCAAAGTTCTTTATTTACATCTAGTTAGTATTTAGTGAGTTTTGGAAAGATATTATAGGTAGCATAAAGAGCATAAAACTGGGCCTAAGTTAGTTAGAACTAGATGTCATACTAAGGCATAAGATCTAGATTTGGATAATCACACTTGATTAGCACCCCTCATTAGTGATTAGCCTCAACTTAGTGGCTAGTGCTAAGCATAAAACTTGATCACTTTAGATGGGAATACTTGGTGAAAATGATTATGAAAACCTTAGAATGATGAGTCATTCTAATGAAATGTTTTGACATGTGTTATGAACACTATATGATCTGATGATGAAAATGTTGAGGCATGAGACTTAGCCCTTTTATAAAACTGATGGTTGGGTTCGTATGCTATACCATTCCAATTTTACCGTACAACCACAATACCCGAATTTGGGTAGGGCTTGACTGGAAGTTTATATATATTAGTATGGGTTCCCTTGCGGAAGAGGTTTGAGATGAGGCTACCTCGTGATGATTGTCCACCTGTGCAGTTCCCAAGATGTCAGATGGTCATGGTTGGGAGGCCAAACTCATAGCGGAGGTGCCTATACTAGGGTGTGTAATTGAAAGGTTAGGATTTATTATCCGCATACTGAGTATGGCGATTCAGGAATGTTCCTGACGGATGTGTCGAATGTTGTGGTGAAAGTGTACCACCTCTGTAGAGTGTCAAAATATTAGAATAGCCGCGTCCGCGATTATGGAAAGTTGGAGTGGCCATACTATTCCTTCATCAGATGTTTTCAAAATGACTTGTGAAATGAATTATGACTTGACTTGACCACAACAGGGTTGTGAAAGTGAAAACTAAGTTCCCCCTTAGGTGTTGAAAAACTTTAAACTAGTTTTCTTTACTTCTAAACTCAGTTAGAGATAAACCTGTCTGTTTGCAAATAAACCTAGAGCTTAGGATTCCTACTTGAACCACTTTACTTGTTAGTGATAGTTTGCGAGTACTTAAAGAGTACTCATGGCTTTGTCCCTAGCTATTCCTATGGCCAGACTACGAGGAGGACTACCAGGATGATGGACAGCAGGAAGTCTATGACAACTAGGATCATCTCCCATCGTCCGTATTGCCTGTGACCCTAAAGATGGAGCTTCGACCATACTACCGTTATTATATTATTCCGCTGTGTTGATTGTATTAAGACTGGATCATGAGATACTTTATTTGTAAGACCTTTATTATGGTTTGTAATGGATGATGAACTATGGTACCAATCTGTTATGTCTCGCAAAAATGGTAATCCTGGGATTCCGATGTATGGCATAACAGGCATCTGAGATTAAAAATCCAGGTGTTGACAAGTTGGTATCAGAGCCATCCTGACCATAGGAGACCCTAGTTAGAATGGACGCCGGAATAAAAAACTTAGTTTCAAAACAAGAGAAGTGAGTATTTATGAAAACCTATTCTTATTCTTATCACTTATATTCTTTAATGAAAAGTCATGTCCCTCAAAAATTATTGCAAATCTTACATAAAATTTTGCACACTAGATCACTTTAGTAGACTCACACCTACGATAGCGATCACTGATGGGGATGTGCTTACCGGGGTATACCCAGCAGGACGTTTTTGACTGGCCCAAGAACTGGCGAGTGGGCCTGCAAGACGGCGACTGGATCGAAGCCCGGCTAGGATCCAAGCGATTGGAAGCTGAAGGCCCAGGCGAGTATTTAGGCCCAGTCGGATTAGGTTAAACAAGTACCGAAGCCTTAACTGATTCGGTTGAGATATGTAAACCCTAGGGGAGGTGAGCCTATATAAACCTCCCTCCGGGGCGTGTGGAGGGACGTTCCATCATACACCCAAGCGACTCGCCGCCTAGCCGCCGAGCTCGCCCTTTGTACCACCTTCATAATACAATCTAGCAGGAGTAGGTCTTTACCCTCCGGGGGGCCGAACCTGGGTAAAACCCTGTGTCTCCGCCCTCATCTCGCACCGCAGATGGCTGGCCGCCCTTGCCCCTCGTTCTACTACTCGCTGCCGATTGGAGCATCTACCGTGACCATTCCCACGACAGTGGCGCCCACGGTGGGGCCTGGCCGGTCTGGCCGGAGTTCTGCGGCGAGATCCAATCTGCCCCATCAATGAGACGGTCGCCACCGGCCGCATGATAGCGATCGGCGAGATGCTCCAAATCTTGCCGAGTAGCTACGTCCCGGCGGCGCGACCCGTCACGCACAGCGTGATCCTGCCGGTCGGCACGATCAGCCTCTTCGTCGGCCTTGGAGGACTCGGCTCGCATCCGCGAGTCGCCGCCACGCGATCGGCTCTCCGAGAGCCAGATCCGCACAATCCATCGCCTCGCCTCCGAGTACAACTTGGCCCACAAAAACGTGGCCGAAAACTCAGCGGCCGCAGAAGACGCGTCCCTCAACGACGACGCCGACTCGGCGACCCCAGCGTCACTCGCCGGATCCATCACCGCGGCTTCACCCGCGGGCTCCATCACCGAGGTCTCCTACGTGGGAGACTTCGAGGACCCCTCCATCCTCGGGATCTTCGACTTCGACTCTGGGTCGAAAAACTCCGCCGACCTCCGCGACGGAACCGGTCACCACGCCGCGACCTACATGGAGACCGGCACCGAGCCGCCGGAGGATCCCTTCTCCACCCCAATCCCTCCTAACGCCATGGCGACGGAGGTCGAGGAACTCCGCCTGAAACTGGCGGAGGCAGTGCGCAAGGAGCAAGCCGAGCGCGAATTTTTTTGCCTCGAGCAGGTGACGGCACAGGAGCTATCGCGCTACCACCAGCAGCGGATCAGGTCACGCCTGAACCCCACCGTTCAGGGGCGCGCCCTGAACTTCGACGATGAAAACGACCCGGCCCGCGTGGCCGAGCGCGCGATCTCCGAGAACGCGCCACCAGGAAGAAGCGCCCGGCCCCCGCCAGGGTCGACGGCGATGGGCGCCCCACCTCCACCCAACCGCACACCTCCCAGGGACCAGCCGCGGATAGTGGTCTCCTCACGGGAGCGAGACGCAAAAGGCCTCCCACTGTTCTCCACCCCGATGGACAACCTCGTGGCAGGCCGAGCAGCAGCCGACAACATCACGGCCACCGGCGACGGCGCCCTACAGATCCAATATGTCAGGGCCCTGCTCGCAAAGGCCGTCGAGCAGCAAAACGCGGGCGCCGACTCGCAGGGTCGAGTGTACTCGCGTTCTTCGGGAAGCAGAGCGGCCTCAAGCGGCCACCCAATGGCGGCAAACACCCTCAACTGTCCGCCACCAGAGCCACTGCAGCTCCAACACCGACCCGCGAACGCGGCACTCTCCACCAACGACCCCAGGCCAGCGACCAACTTCGTCTCCGCCAACGGCCAACCCATCGACGCCCGCACCCACATCATCAACAACCAAAGCTGGCGCGCACGCCAGCCCGACGACCTGCGACACACCCTAACCAATCGCCGCGACAGCGAGCCCATGGGGTCGCTCAGTCGACTCGGCCCCAAGTGCTTCGGACCAATGATCCGAGGCGAGAAGTACCCGCCAAACTTCAAGGCGCCGAAGGAGATAGAAAAGTACGACCCCTCGTACGACCCCGCCGTCTGGCTCGATACATACCTCATGGCAATGGGGATCGCAGGCCACACCGACCTGCTAGCCGCCCGTTACCTCCCCCTGATGATGGAGGGGACGTGCAGGCAGTGGATCAACACCCTCCCCCAGGATAGTATCGACTCCTGGGAGGAGATGCGCGACGCCTTCGTCAGGCACTTCGAGTGCTCCTACACCCGCGCCACCACCATCGAGGACCTGGAGCAATGCGTCCAGGGACCCCGCGAGTCGACCCGCAACTGGGTCCAACGGTGGCAAGAACTCTGGTACAACGCGGTCGGCATCCACCCGAACACCGCGATCCATTGCTTCAAGACCTCGTGCCGCTACGAGCCTCTGGTCGCCAAGCTCAAGCGACACTCTCGCACACTCGACAACATACCGGACCTCCTCGAGATCGCCAAACGGTATGCGGAGGAAGATCCAAACTAGGAAACTGACGACAAGTCAGGAGGTCAACGCCGCACGAGCGGCAACGACAGCGGAGGACGGTACGACCTACGCTACAGCAACACTCGCCTCACCGGCAAGCGCCGTAGTGACGGGCGAGTCGACTTCGTTGCCAATGCTGGGCACGCACAACGCGAGCCCAAGAGCTTCCGCCGCGACGGAGGACAACGCCGCGACGGCGGCAACTACAAGGCCAAGCCAAGGTTCGACCCCGCGGCCCTCCTTAACCAACCTTGTGCGTTTCATAGCAGGGAAGGGAAGCCTGCAACACACACAACCGCCGACTGCCACACCCTCAGGGAGATCGAGAAGGCATGGCGAGCACGGGAGGACCCCGATAACGACCCGCCAAACGGCGGAAAATTCGGCAAAGTGGCCGGATCGCTCCATACCTTCACAGGCTTCAACACGAAGCACGAGAAGAAGGTCATCGCCCGCGCCGTCGCCGTCAATGCAGTGGCTCAGGTGGACGTTCCCCAGTTCCTCAACTGGTCGGAGCAGCCCATCACCTGGAGCCGCCAGGACCACTCTCCACGCATCGAGTACCCAGGCCGAGTCGCCCTGGTGGTCAAGCCTAAGTTCGGCGACTACTGGCTCCCCAAGACATTGATGGACGGCGGCAGCTCCATCAACATCCTATACCTGGACACCTTCAGGCGGCTGCGGCTCCCGCAGTCGATGATCGAGACAACCCACACCACGTTCCATGGCATCGTCCCCGGTCGGAAGGCGTACCCGATCGGCAAGGTCACGCTGCCAATCACCTTCAGCACACCAGCAAACTTCCGCACCGAGCGGATCGTCTTCGAGCTGGTGCCCTTCGACAGCCCCTACCACTGCGTCCTGGGGCGCCAGACATTCGCCAAGTTCATGGCAGCGCCACACTACGCATACAACGCAATGAACCTCCCTGGGCCATGCGGCGTCATCACCATCAACGGCGACCCCGACATGGCCGCCGAGTGCGAGGCCAAAGGAGCCGAAGTCGCCGATGCCGTTATCGCGGCAGAAACCAATCACGCCGATGAGCTCGCCAAGTATGCGAGCGGGGTCAACAACGACGACCCCACCATACTCAAGAAGCCTAACTCGGAGGGTGCAAACACCTCAACCTTCGAGGCAACGACGCACACCCGCACCGTCGAGCTGGTCCCAGGCGACTCCAGCCAGACGGTGACGATCGGGACGGGCATGAGCCTAGCCTAGGAAGGCGCGCTCATCGAGTTCCTCCGTGAGAACAGGGACATTTTCACAGTGAAGCCCTCTGACATGCCTGGTGTCCCTAGGGATCTTGCTGAGCACAAGCTAAACGCCGACCCCAAAGTGCGACCCGTCAAACAGTCGCTGCGGCCCTTCAATGAAGAGCGCCGCCGAGCCATCGCCGAGGAGGTACAGCGTCTACTCACTGCAGGCTTCACCCGGCCAATCAAGTACTCCAAGTGGCTGGCAAACCCAGTCCTGGTCGAGAAGAAGAACGGGACCTGGAGGATGTGTATTGACTACACAAACTTGAACAGCGCCTGCCCAAAGGAGCAGTTCGTCCTCCCGCGGATCGACCAAATAATCGACTCCACCGCGGGCTCGGAGTCGCTATGTTTCTTCGACGCCTACTCTGGGTACAACCAGATCAAAATGGCTGTCGAAGACGAGGAGAAGACGGCGTTCATCACGCCATTCGGAGCCTTCTGCTACACCGCCATGACCTTCGGCCTCAAGAACGCCGGGGCGACCTACCAGCGGTGCATGCAAGAGTGCCTCGCGAGCCAAATTGGCCGCAACATCCACGTCTACATCGATGACGTGGTCGTAAAGTCCGCTCGCCAGGGTGACCTACTCGCCGACCTGGCGGAAACGTTCGCCAACTTGAGAAAATACAAGATAAAGCTTAACCCAGGCAAATGCACCTTCGGCGTACCAGCAGGAAAACTACTGGGGTACGTCGTCTCCAAGCGAGGGATCGAGGCGAACCCCACCAAGATCGACACGATCGCCCGACTCGGCAAACCCGAGTGCCTACGCGACGTCCAAAAGCTGGCCGGGCGAGTAGCGGCTCTCAGTCGCTTTATCCCCCGCCTGGGTGAAAAGGCGATGCCCCTATACTGCCTGATGCGCAAGGACCCCACCTTCCAGTGGGACAAGGAGGCGGATGATGCGCTTTGCGACCTCAAGAAGGTGCTACTCGCTGCACCGCTACTCGCCGCCCCCGCCGACAAAGAACCCATGCTGGTTTACATCGCGGCTTCCGAGCGCGTCGTCAGCGCCGTCATGGTCGTCGAGCGACCAGAGGAAGGAAATGAGCGCCCCGTACAGCGACCGGTGTACTACATCAGCGAGGTCCTCACCGAGTCGCGCCAGCGATACCCGCAGTACAAAAAGCTGGTATACGCGGTCTTCAGAGCTCAACGGCGCCTGCCGCACTACTTCCAGGAGCACTCGATCACAGTCGTCTCCTCAGCACCACTGTAAGACATCATCCGCAACCGCGAGGCGACCGGGCGGGTCGCCAAGTGGGCCGTCGAGATCGGCGTCCACAACATCAAATACGAGCCACGAAAAGCGATCAAGTCGCAGGCCCTAGCGGACTTCATCGCCGACTGGGAAGAGGCCCAGCAGCCAGAGAAGCTGCCATACCTCCATTACTGGAGCCTGCACTTCGACGGCTCCAAGAACGCAGACGGCGCAGGCGCAGGGATCGTGCTAACTTCACCGAAGGGCGACAAGCTCCGCTACGTCCTCTGCCTCGACTTCACACCCTGCACCAACAACATGGCCGAGTACGAGGCCTTACTCCACGGCATGCGAGCTGCTAGGGAGATGAATGTCAACCGCCTACGCTGCTACGGAGACTCCGACCTCGTCGCTGGGCAAGTCGCCGGCACCTGCGACGCCGTCTCCCCCACCATGGCGGCGTACCGCCAAGCAGTGGACAAGCTGGGAGGACACTTCGCAGGCTACTTCGTCGAGTGGATCGACAGGCGGAAGAACGAGGAGGCCGATGCACTCTCTCGCATTGGGTCGGCTCGACTCACACCACCCACCGTCGTCTTCCTGGACACAATCACCAAGCCATCAGTCTCTCCCCCGAGGGAGATCGACATCGGAGTCCCGTTACAACCGGAGGCAGCCCTGGTCGCACTCGTCACCGAGCCAAACGACTGGACCAAGCCCTACGTCGCCTACCTGGAGGCCGGCACCTTGCCGGCAGACGAGACGGACGCTCGGATGATCGCACGCCGATGCAAGTCCTACACCATCATCGACGGCGAGCTCCACAAGCGCAGCGTCACCGATGTGTTCCAACGCTGCGTCCAACCCGCCGAAGGACGCAAGATCCTCCACGACATCCACTCCGGCGACTACGGCCACCACGCCGGCGCCTGCTGTCTGGTCGCCAAGGCTATGCAGCATGGCTTTTACTGGCCCACCGCACACGCCGATGCCGTCGACATTGTCCAGCGGTGCGCCGGGTGCCATAAGTACGCCAACCAGACGCACGTGCCGAGCTCAACGCTCAAGACAATCCCCATCACCTGGCCATTCACCGTATGGGGCATGGACATGGTAGGCCCCTTCAAGAAGGCTCCCTCCGGCTACACCCACCTCCTGGTCGCGGTCGACAAATTCACAAAGTGGGTGGAGGCCAAGCCAGTCCGGAAATGCGATGGGAAGACCGTCACTAAATTCCTACGCGACCTCATATATTGCTACGGGTTCCCAAACAGCATCATCACGGACAACGGCACCAACTTCGCCAAAGGAGCCATGGCCGAATTCTGCGAGGAACACCACATCCGGCTCGACCTCGCATCAGTCGCCCACCCGGAATCCAACGGCCAGGCAGAACGGGCCAATCAAAGCATCCTCCACGGCCTGAAGCCGCGACTCCAAGTACCACTCAAGCGCACCGCCGGGTGCTGGGTCGAGGAGCTACCCTCCGTCATCTAGGACATCCGCACTTCGGTCAACAGGTCGACAGGATTCACCCCCTTATTCATGGTGTACGGCGCCGAGGCAGTCATGCCCACCGACCTTGAGCACGACTCACCAAGGGTCGTCCACTACACGGAGGCTGCGAACAAACTCGCACTACACGGAGGCTGCGAACGAACTCGACGAGGCACGCGACCTAGCTCGCTCGCGCACCGCCATCTACCAACAAGGACTCCGCCGCTACCACAGCCGGCGGGTGAAAACTCGCACCTTCCAAGAAGGCGACCTGGTGCTGCGCCTCATCCAGGACAAGAAGGGAATGCACAAGCTTTCCCCTCCATGGGAGGGACCATTCACCATCAGGCGTGTACTCGGCAATGACGCCTACTACCTCATCGACATCCGCGGGGACGGCAAACTCGACGTCAAGCGACCATGGAATGTAAACCTCCTACGGAAGTTCTACTCCTAGAACGCCACATATGTACTCTCCAGTAGCTATGAAATAAAAAGAATTGGTTACCGCAAATTGCGCCTACTCTCCGTGCCTTGTGCCACTCGCACTCGTAAGAACAGCGTCAAGGTAACCGCAAAAGTCAACCTTTGGTAAAGCGATCGGCACGGCCAAGTAGTGCGATGCAAAAGCACTGAGTTACCTCAGGTTTTGCATCGTCCACGAAAAACGCCTACCCGGAGCCCCATTGGAGTCGCCTAGCCCGACTGGTTCTACGAGCCAAGACAACTGCCTTCGCTTCTCACAGCACCACGATCCTCCGCATCCTCGACATAGCGACTCGAACGGCCACGTACCACGCTCGGGGACTGATGACCAGTTCAGCGCGAGCGGCTCGGGAAAACGCCAAGTATGAGAGCATGCCCAGGACTCGCCATGCGACTGACCCAACGGGCCAGGCAGGAGTGATGCGCTCAAACTAACGCACCAAGTCCTCACCCACCTTCGAGTCGCGCCTAGAACAACCAAGTACCACGCTCGCGGACTCGGCCACCCGATCTCGTTCGCGCAAGGGAAACCGGCGAAGTACAGAGCGCTCAAGGGAGTCGCCTAGCGACTGGCTCTTCGAGTCCGGGCGAGTCGACCAAATTAACAAAACATTCAAAAACCACAAACACATCACACACGAGGTAAACCCCACAAAAGGGCGGACGCGCTCGGGGACTCGTTCAACCACAAAACACATGACAAATCACAAAACAGACACGATATCTCATTCAATTGTCGCATTGTCTCAAATTACATAGTATGCCGAATGGCAGAACTGCTACTAACGCCTCAGGGCAACCTAGCTTATTCCGCAGGCTTCAACGACGACTCGCCAGCAACCTTGCGATTGCGGATGAAGGGAGTATACGGGTTCGACGGATACGTCGTCAGTTCACCCGCCATAGCCGCACGAAAAGGCTGCTCGACCTTGAAGTCCCGGTGCTGCCGCTCGGGGTCGTTGGGCGCGACGACCGTCTCCTGGTAAGGAAGGAGGTCGCCCATCGCCCAGACGCGCTCGGAATACACCGCGGCGCGGCCCGTCAACTTGAGCACCTCGGAGATCTCCACCTCGCCAGTCGACGACGGGTAGCCACTCGTCACATCGTCGAGATCGAAATCTTCTGGAAAATGCGCAAGTCCAAGGCTAAGCGCCGTCGCCGCTCCATGCTGGAACGCCGATAGCGTCATGAACTCAACGACCGACGGCGCCTTCTCCAATTTCTTCCACACCTCCACGAGGTCGCTGGGAAATACTTCCGTGGGCGATATCTGCTGGAGGTAGGCTCGGATGCATGTCGCCGACAACGTCGCCGAGTCGACGAGCGTAGCCACACATTGCCGCGCGTCGAACGAGCTCGCCTCTTCCGCGCTATCAAGGATGCGACCTGCGGATAGAAGATAACAGTGAGTACATCGGACAGTACGAAACAACACATGCAATAGGCAAGGGCAGACAAACTCACCAATCAAGGGACGGGAGAGATCCGTGATGAAGCTTTGAAGAGAAGTGTAGTCGTCCTGAAGCCCTGCAACAAGGGCGTCAGAAACTTTACGCTCTTCCGCGGCGGCCGTAACGGCGGCCTTGGCTCGACCATCCGCCGAAATCGCCTCCTCTTTCGCCTCCCTCAGCTCGCGCTCGAGCTCGGCGATCCGCTTCTCAGCCGAGCTCAACGCCGATTGAGCCGTTGCCAATTCACCCGCGGGGACAAGTCCCTGGCAAGCCTCTTCTGCCTTCGCGGCAACTGCCTGAAGCCCCTTATTCGCCTCTTGGACGGCGGCCAGTTCCTTCTCCGCGCGGTGTTTCGCTGCCAATCGGTCAGCTGATTCACGTTGTAGACCCTGCACACAATTCAAACAGTCAACCAAAGCGACATCCTAAGCGCCCACCCGCTGAAATTCAGCGAGTGCGCACTCGGGGACTGGCAATCAAGAAATCCTAAGTGCCCACCCGCTGAAATTCAGCGAGTGCGCACTCGGGGACTGGCAATCAAGAAATCCTAAGTGCCCACCCGCTGAAATTCAGCGAGTGCGCACTCGGGGACTGGCAATCAAGAAATCCTAAGTGCCCACCCGCTGAAATTCAGCGAGTGCGCACTCAGGGACTGGCAATCAAGAAATCCTAAGTGCCCACCCGCCGAAATTCAGCGAGTGCGCACTCGGGGACTGGACGCGAAAAATAACAACAAGACACTAAAAGAATCAGACCGCTGCTATCCACTGGCCTGATCCTCGGGGACTGGACATACCTGGATGGCTGCGCCAAGCATGCCGTGAAGTTGTATCGCATCCACGGACGTGAGAAGAGCCGGCGTGTGCCCACGACGCTGCTCGACCTCCACGTCGGCGACCCCAGGTGCACGGCTCGAGGGCGAGGTCCCACTCGCTGCAGCCGCCTTGGTCATGAAGCGCGGGAACGTGGCGATGGAGGCACCGGCACCAAAGGAGACCGGCTCGGTCACCCCAGGCGAGGGAGCACCCTCCTTCGTGGGTACGGCCGCCTCCATTGCGGGTGCATTCGGCGCGACCGCCGTGTCGTCGGAGATCGTGACGACATCATCGCCCTTGGCCTTCTTGGCGCCATCCGCAGGAGCGACGACTTCGTCCGCCTTCCTCTTGCGGGAAGGGTCCTCCTCTCTGACGACGGGTGGCACCTTAGACACGGTCGGGTGGCCTATATTTTTCGCTCCGGTCCTGTAAATCGATCGCGTGAGCGAAATAATTCAAGCTGCTATGATAGACAAAAGTAGGTGAGCGAACTCACTTGGCGACCGGAATGAAGCGTAGCCCCGTGCGGATGCCGGCCGGCTTCTCCAGTTCGGGGCCCAGTCGGCGGCTGAGGCCCATCTCCAGGACGTCGTGTGCCCAAGACACGGACGGCTTCTTCGTGGTCGAGGCTGTAACTGGAGCCTCTGGGACATCTTCAGCGGGGGCTTCCCTGCGAAGCGCAGCCGCCGTGGCCGGAGCGGCCCCTAGCCCCGAAACTGGGGCGAATGGCGGAGGCATCGAGGTGAGTGGCACTTCGACAGCGGGTGTTTCCAGCGCGGCTGCCGTCGGCGGTGCCTCGTCCTTGGCCGGGTTGGGGGCGTCGGAGCTGCTCGCCGAGTGCGGTGGTGAGGCCGGCCTCATCGGCCTCGTTTTCTTCTTCTGATGAGCTTTTGCCTCCTTCTCCTTCTTCGTCTTCTTCTTCGACGGAGTGGCCTAGCGGCGCGAGGTGGTCTCCGGAAGTTCATCATCGTCATCGTGACGCTCGAGGCTTTTACTCGCCTCAAGCTCACGCTGACGCTGCCCGCGGGTCTTACGGACTAGCGGGGCGACCTCCTCCTCGGACTCGTCGTCGCCGTTGTTCTCGTCGCTCCCGGAATCTCCCTTGGAAGGAGGCGATTCGCCCATGTCCTGGACGGACGAGCTCGAGTTCTCGTCGTCTGCAGGCGGGAGCCATCCTTCCACCACTTGGAATAGCTGCAATGAATACAAAATGAAGTTAGAACGACCGCGACTGCAAAAACTGCGACAGCGAATGATGCGAGGTGACTTACCGTTGGGGCTGGATGCCTCGCGGTGTACGGGGCGACCCCAGCCTTTGCGTCCAGGTACACCGCCTGGGTGATCTTCTTCAGTGCTGGGGTGTAGTCCTCGAGCTTCCACTCGGCGAGGCAGGACTTCGTCGAGTCCTCCCGGCCCGTGTACTGGTACATGTAGTGGTCGCGCCGAGCCAGAGGGACGAGCCGCCGCCCGAGCCAGCAGTTGTATAGGTTGATTGTCTGGAGGCCCTTCTTCTTCAGACCACAGATGGTTTGGAGCATTTCGTCCACGACCATCCGCTGGTCGTTGGGGAGCTTGCCGACATGAAGACGGCGCGGTTCGGACCTGTTGACGGAGTATCGTGGAATTGCCGTCTTGCCCTCCGGGGTCGCCTCGACAACATAGAACCAAGATTTCTTCCAGTCGCTCGCCGCCTTGGCGGGCAGCATCAAGTCGAAGAACGAAGCCTTCGACTTCAGCTGGAAAGTTAGGCCGCCCGTGGAAAGCATTGGGCCGCCCGCTTCCTCGCGGCTGATCCGTCCGTGGAACAGATCTTTCCATAGAGGGAAGTAGGGCCGGAAGCCCAAGTAGCACTCGCAGAACGCCACGAAGATGGCGAGCTGCTCGATGCTGTGTGGACCCAGGTCCGACGGTTGGATCCCGTAGTAGGCGCAGAAGCGCCGGAAGAGTAGGGACGTGGGGAATCCTAGCCCCCGTTCTAGGTGGCTGGTGAAGCACATGAACTCCCCCTCGCGTGGATTCGGGGTCACCTCTCCGGCCGCGGGGATGCGCTAACAGCCGGCGCGCAGGATCCCGGCCTCCTCAAAGGAAGCCAGTTGCGCCCTCGTACACTTAGATCTACCCCAAGGTTCGGTGGAGAGGGCCATGACAGAAGGATTTGTGGGGGGTCGGAGGATTTTGGGTCGGCTGGATCGCGATGCGCAGGGAGGCGAAAGTGCGTGCAATCGAAGGAAATGTCGAGAAGGTGGTTCTCTGATCGCCTGCCATTCCCCTTATATAGAGGTTGTTACCCGCCAAATCAGGGAGCCGTTACTACGCGGTGATTACGCCAAAAGTTACCGTTGGATTACCCCAATGGCTAGTTTGACCATGTTTAACGGTCCAACTTCAGCCACTCGGCTCGCCGACCCGATCACTATGACAGTGTTTCGCCGACTCGACTCGCCAAAGCTGCGATCAGAATGACTAGTTTTTTCCTTTATACAGGAGCCCGCCTACGATTCGACTGGATGTCTACTCTGATGCCGTATACTCCGACTGCCAGCAGCCACCTACGCCTAATCGACGACGACCTCGGGGACTACTAATGGGGATGTGCTTACCGGGTATACCCAGCAGGACGTTTCCGAGTGGCCCAAGAACTGGCGAGTGGGCCTGCAAGACGGCGACTGGATCGAAGCCCGGCTAGGATCCAAGCGACTGGAAGCTGAAGGCCCAGGCGAGTAGATAGGCCCAGTCGGATTAGGTTAAACAAGTACCGAAGCCTTAACTGATTCGGTTGAGATATGTAAACCCTAGGGGAGGTGAGCCTATATAAACCTCCCTGCGGGGCGTGTGGAGGGACGTTCCATCATGCACCCAAGCGACTCGCCGCCTAGACGCCGAGCTCGCCCTTTGTACCACCTTCATAATACAATCTAGCAGGAGTAGGTCTTTACCCTCCGGGGGGCCGAACCTGGGTAAAACCCTGTGTCTCCGCCCTCATCTTGCACCGCAGATGGCTGGCCGCCCTTGCCCCTCGTTCTACTACTCGCTGTCGATTGCAGCATCTGCCTGACCATTCCCACGACAATCACTATTTGTGAGTTGTATCCGGTCCCATTGTATTTTAGTTTCACATAATGGTTCTTAAAACCATCTGTTACCTTAGTGTGGTGTGTGTTTGTATTGTGTGCTATGAATGAATGAATGAAAAGCTTGCTGCTAGTTGGCAAAACCTGAGTCAAACTTAAAGTCTAAAAACTTTTCAAAAACAAAGCCATGAACCTTAGAAATTTCCATCTTGTCTCATGATCGATCTCAATCTTCAGATGCCTCGCGGAGGAAGCAGTTCATCCCCAGACCCAATGTTGCAAATCTTGCAAATGTTGGTTTTGGACCGTGAAGCTGAAAGAGCCAAAAGTCAAGCCAACTTAGCCACCCTTCAACACATAGCTCAGATGGCCCTTCAACACATAGCTCAGATGGCCAATAACAATCAAGGCCATGGAAACCAGGAAAACCATGGATCCAAGCTCAAGAACTTTAAGAACACCAATCCACCCATTTTTAGTAAGTATGAAGAGCCATTAGATGCTGATGACTGGCTGCAGACCATGGGGAACAACTTACAAGTCGAAGGAGTGGAGGCCAATGAGAAAGTACGGTTTGCCACCCATTATCTGGCAGGAGATGCAAGAGCATGGTGGAATAGCATTTGCGCCATGAATGGAGGATAGATGATTACTTGGGATGAATTCAAACTCAAGTTCAGCAGAACCCATGGGCCACCGGGTTTAATCAAGAGGATGAGAGATGAATTCAGAGAATTGAAGCAAGGGAGGATGATAGTATTTGAGTACTGTGACAAATTTCTATCATTAGCTAGGTATGCACAAGATGATATTGACACTGAAGCCAAGAAGAAGGAGAGGTTCTTGAATGGTCTGCAGGATGAGATGCAGATGGTATTAGTCAACATTCCTTTCGGTAACATTGAAGCCTTAGTGGATTCTGCAATCCAGATGGAAGGCAAGATCAATTAACCCAATGAGAATCGCAAGCGTCGAATGATGCATCAACCAGGAACCCACCATACCCCAAAGTATTGCCCCAACCCGTCTGCAGGATCTGCCCCGAGAAACAATAAACCCCCAATGACCCGTCCGAACTATCCCAACCGTGGAGGAGGAAACCCAAGACCCGGAGGAAACAACAACAACAACACCGGCAACTCCAACAATTTCAACCATGCACCGCCCAAGTTCAACAACACCAATATTGCCCCAAGGACTGGAAGCAATGTTGTGCCTATTGCAAGAAAAGACAAGTCTCAGGTTACTTGTTATGAATGTGGAGTCAAGGGTCACTACTCCAATGAGTGACCGAAGAAGCTTGCAACAGCCACCAATGTGAATGCCCCAGCTTAGCAGCAGCGCCGTGTTCATCCTGGAAGAATATTTGCCCCAGGGAACTCGCTCAACCGCAACGGCCGTCTGTTTCACATGAATGATGAAGAAGCTCAGGAAGCGCCATATGTCGTGTTGGGTATGTTTTCTGTTAACTCAGTCCTTGCAAGAGTGTTGTTTGATTCTGGAGCATCGCACTTGTTTGTTACAGAAGAATTTTCATGCACTAGTAAGATTTAACCAAAAAATTGAAGCATGTTATGATAGTTCAAATACCTAGTTCAACCACCAAACCTAGACAAATTTGTAAGGTCGTACCTATTAGAATCAATGGAATATATTTTTATGCTAATCTAATAGTACTTTGAACCAAAGGTTTGCAAGTAGTACTAGGAATGGATTGGATGTCCAAACATAAAGGATTAATTGACTGTGCCAATAAAGCTATAACCATGACTAGTACCGCTGGAGTATCGGTAGAGCACGTATCTGAAACTTTGCCCCGTCAATTCAAGTGCAACAAGAGTCTAGAGCAACCAACCATTGACCAAGTCCGAGTAGTCTATTGACAACTATCTACGCACAGCCTGTTGGGAACCCTAAGAGAAAGGTGTGAAGAAGCAAGAAACAAGTTTTCCCTTAGTTGAGACCGAGGTTATCGAACCAGAAGGAGGAAGGAAACGTCCCACAGGTGTTGCAAGCAACACGGAGACCTGCACAACACAAACTCAAGACTTTGCCCCAACGAACAATGAGGTTGTCAAGCTCACCAGTTTGCTGTAACAAAGGATTAAACATATGGTGTGGAAGGTAATGGTTTGCAGCAAGTAAACAAGTAACAGTGGAAGATGTATCAATGGTAAATATTGGACCGGGGTCCATAGTACACTAGAGGTGCTCTCCTTAGATAAACAACATGGCATGAAGGGTAAACAAGTTACATCGGGGCAATTGACAGGAACTGAGCAAGGCATAACAATGCAATTACTAGTTAGAAAGATCCTATGAGATTCGAGTGGGCAATACAACAATATAGATAGACTACCATCCAACTGCATCTATGACTAGAAGTCCACCTTCAGGTTATCATCCGAACCCCCTCCAGTATTAAGTTGCAAGCAACAGACAACTGCTTTAAGCAAAGTGTGTAAGGTAAACAGTCCACATGTTCCATGAACAAGAGGCCGTTGTTTTCTCCCTAGTACCAACAACACATCTACAACCGAAGAGATTCCTGTCACTTCCTTTGGAAACTAGAGGCATAAACCCACTATCAAGCATAAATACTCCCTCTTGGAGTCACTAGCAACTAGTTGGCCAAGATAGATACTAACAACGGAGAGCATGCAAGATCATAAACAACACAGACATGATAGAATCATAAATACAAAACCATTAATCAAACCAACATAATAATCTTAATATCCATCGGATCCCCGCAAACACAACATGCATGATTAAAATAGATTAGATCTTGATCATGAACGGAGCTCACAATATCTATACATGAAAGCACAAAGGAGGAGAGACAACCATCTAGCTATTACATGGACCCATAGTGCAAGGTGGAACTACTCACACATCATACTGGAGAGAAGGCCTCCGGGATGATCTCCCCTCCGGCAGGGTGCCAGGAAGAACTTCAGATCCCCCCGATCTAGGGACGATGGTGGCGGCGTCTACAGACAGTTTCGTGGATATTTGATCGGGTACTCAGGGTTTCTGCATCGGGGGATTCTTATAGGCGAAGGGGGAGACCGAGGAGGCGGCCAGGGGTGGCAAACCCTAGCCAGGCACGGGGCTAGGCCCACCCATGCCTGGGGTGGGTCTGGCCCCCCTGGCTGGCCCCTCCGGATCTCATGTGGACTTCTTGTTCCCCACGGAAAGTAATTGACTTTGACGTTTGTCCCGTCCAATTCCGAGAATATTTCTTTACTAACTTTTCTGAAACCAAAAACAGCAGAAAATAGGCATCTGGCACTGTTGCAACTTGTTAATAGGTTAGTACCAGAAAACATGTAAAAAGTACCTCAAAGTGTAGACAAGCAAAGCAAAGTAGATACAAAACAAGCATGGAGCATAAAAAATTATAGATACGTTTCCAACGTATAATCTGTGAATACCCCGACGTATTCCTAGATGTATTGCCCGGTAAGCCCCCAGATCAGGATATCTAGTTTATCATTGAACTAATCCCTGGAACTGGACACATAGCTCACAGACCTTATAGCATGAACCCGTCTGAATTAGTGGAGCTGAAGAAGCAACTGGATGCTATGCTGGAGATAGGTCTGATTCAACCAAGTGCGTCGCCATGGAGCTCACCTGTTTTTTTGTGGATAATAAATATGGAGGTAAACATTTGTGCACGGATTATCGGAAGTTGAATGATTTCACTATTAAGAACAAGTACCCACTGATGAAGATAGAACACCTGTTTGACCAGTTGAATGCTTCCAAAGTGTTTTCTAAGATTGATCTTAGAAATGGTTATCATCAACTCAAGATTCGCGCAGAGGATATTCCAAAGAGTGCCTTTACCACCAGATATGGACTGTATGAGTACACTGTCATGTGTTTTGTATTAACCAATGCCCCCGCTTATTTCATGAACCTCATGAATAAGATTTTTATGAACTTCCTGGATAAGTTTGTCGTTGTTTTCATCGACGACATTCTGATCTATTCCAAATCAGAAGAAGAACATGAGCTACACATAAGGACCATCCTAGAAACCCTTAGGGAGCATCATTTGTATGAAAAGTTTGCAAATGTGAGTTCTGGTTATAGGAATTAGGATTCCTCGGACATATCGTGTCGGCAGGAGGAATTGTCATTGACCCCGCGAAGGTGAAGGATGTTGAAGAATGGCAAGCCCCAACCACTCAAACCCAAGTTTGCGCATTTCTCAGATTAGCGGGATATTACCGCAAGTTCGTAGAAGGATTCTCGAGCATGGAAAGACCCATGGACCAATTGTGGAATAAAGATAAGAAGTTTGAATGGACGGACAATTGTGAAGCAAGTTTTTAAGAGCTCAAGAAGAGATTGATCTCAGCCCCAATCTTGATTACGACGGATATCACGAAGCCTTTTGATGTGTATTGTGACGCATCCAAGGTTGGTCTTGGATGTGTGTTGTTGCAAGAAGGCAAAGTCATATCCTATCTATCCCGACAACTGAAGCAACATGAGCAGAATTATCCTACCCATGACCTTGAACTAGCAGCCATAGTTTTAGCCTTGAAGACATGGCAACATTACCTCATGGGTAATCGCTGTGAGATTTATTCGGATCACAAGATTCTGATGTGTATTTTCACCCAAAAGGAGCTGGATATGAGGAAAAGGAGATGTATAGAGCTAATCAAGGACTATGATCTTGACATTCACTATCACCCCGACAAAGCCAATGTGGTAACAAATGCTCTTAGCAGATTGCCGTGTCGATTGAACACCATGATTCTGAAGGAGCAACCAAGTTTGCACAAGGAGTTGGAAGATTTCAGAATGGAGCAGTAAGTGAAGGATTTTTGGCTAGCATAGAACTTCAACCCACTTTGATTAGTCAGATCAAGGAGGCGCAAAAAAGAAATGCTAGTATCGACGGAATAAAATGCCGTATGAGTATAGGAAAGGTACCCAGATTCACCGAAGATGAAGAAGTAGTTTTGTGGTACAAAGGACGTATCTGTGTACCAGCAGATTCAGAGTTGAAGCAAGCTATTTTGAAAGAAGCCCATGAAACTCTTTATTCTATCCACCCCGGAGGAACCAAGATGTATCAGGATTTGAAGGAGCAATTTTGGTGGCATAAGATGAAGAGATAAATCGGAAGCTACATAGCCAAATGTGATATATGTCAGAGAGTCAAAGCGGGACATCAGAGACACGCAAGACTTTTGCAACCATTGAATATTCCGGAATGGAAATGGGATTCTGTAGGAATGGATTTTATCACCGGGTTGCCTACATATATTAAGGTAAATGAATCTATTTGGGTCATAGTGGATAGACTGTCTAAAGTAGCCCATTTCTTACCTGTCAAGACCACTTACCAGAGTTCGAAGCTAGAAGAGTTGTACATATCTACTAGGAAAATGGCTATAGGTAATCAGCACATCCGTGGCTCACATGGTTGAAGTTCCCCACGGCTAAAACAGGCGTGGCTCACCTATGGGCAGTGCCCTACTAATAACTAGAACAACCGTGGCGCACATGACCATAGTGCGCCACAGATATGTGTGGGCCAGGGCCCTGTTGGCCGTACGCCAGACATCCGTAGCGCACATAGGGTAGGTGCGCTACGGTTGTTAGTGTCAACCGTGGCGCACATGGAGGGGGTGCGCTACGCCTAATCGCATGCCCCTCTCTGCTGTGAAACGGCCAGACACATCCGTGGCACACTATGGCATGTGCGCCACGGATGTTACTACTCGCTGTGGCGCACTAGGGCAGAGTGCGCCACGGATGTGGCGATTTTTTTGACAGCGCTTTATGTGCACATGTGTGACCATCCACCACCCCACACTTCACTTTCCCCTTCTTCTTCCTCCTTAGATCTAGTCGGGATCTTCTCCTTCCCACCTCAATTTCTCCACCCATTCACCATTTTTATCATGTAGAACTTGCCTTGGATGTTACATAAGTAATAGAGGAAGGTCTCCGGTCTCTCATCTCCTTCTCCGGTCTCGCGCTCACCTCTCCTTTCCATCTTTCTCGCGATTGGTCTCTCATCTCGGTAAGTTGTCCATGTAAGGATGTGTTCATGTGTATATGGATGATATGCTCATATGTATGTAGATGATCGATTCTCATGATGTGTGTATGAGAGGATCGATGGTCATATGTGCATGTGTGTATATGGAGAGTATCGATGATGCTCGTGCATGTGTGTATGGAGAGGATAATGATATGTTCATGTGTGTATGGATCGGTCTCTGTCTCTTGTGTTTGTATGTGAACAAGTTGCCATTTGTTTTGCCAAAATGTTGATTCATTTCCATTTTGGCAAGACTTTGGCATTTCGCAAAGGTCCTAATTTTAGGATAGGTCATGCCAAAATTTTCTATCGACCATTGCATGCATGCATTCATTATGTGGTTCTAATAGACTTCTAATTGTACCGTGTACACCGTGCAGGCAAAAATGGTCCGCATAATGAGCGAAGGCATTGTGGCTAGATTTTTGAAATGTGCGACGGCCGACATGATACGAAATAACAAGACGGATATAAGATGTCCGTGCAGAAGATGCAAACTCAACTGGGTGATCGACCCAGATTCCGGGAATCTGCAGGCGCACCTGCTCCGCCATGGTTTCATGGATGGATACACTCGTTGGATAAGCGATGACGAAGACGATGGAGACGGTGAAGGTGGCCAACATGACGATGATCATCATCACGGTGAGAACGTGCGAGATGATGAAGAGTCTCCTGGAGATGGTGAAGGTGCGGAAGCAGACCGGGGTGATGATGATCTAGATGCTGGAGGAGCAGACGACGATGGAACAACGTCAGGTTGGGTGCGGGACCCTTATGTGCAAGAGCTGCTTCTCAACCAGACGAGTAACGCCAGGGCTACCGCTAGAGAGAAAGCCAAGCTTGCGCAACTTGAGAAAGACGCGGTTACTCCATTGTATGAAGGATGCAGGCCCGATGATACCCGGTTGAATGTAACGCTCAAGGCTATGGAGATGAAGGCAAAACACAAATTGAGCGACGCAAGCTTCGACGATATGATGGCATTCTGGCACGACCGTCTCCCGGAGGGGAACACATGTCCAACTAGTATCGAGGACGCCAAGAAAATTGTCTGTCCTCTCGATCTACCGCACGTTAGATATCACGTATGCATCAACGATTGCATCATTTATCGGGGGGAGGACGCGGAGAAAGCCACATGTCCAGTGTGCGGCGTGAGTCGATACAAGAAAGGGAAGAAAGCACCTCGAAAAGTGGTATGGTACTTTCCTATCACTCCTCGTCTGTAGCGCTATTTCGCGGACCCTAAGAAAGGGAAGCTCATGCGATGGCATGAGGAAAGGAAGAAGCCAGGAGATGATGATGACCCCGAAAAGGATGAGCTGGTGACGCACCCTTCGGATGCTAGCCAGTGGAAAGCATTGGACCTCGAATTCCCAGAATTCGGTGGAGATTCGAGGAACATCAGGCTTGGTGCGAGCACCGATGGACTCAATCCGTTCTGTAGCCAGAGCAGCACGCACAACACCTGGCCCGTGTTTGTATGGATGTACAACCTCCCTCCATGGTTGTGCATGAAGAAGAAGTACATACAAATGAGTATGCTAATTCAAGGGTCGAAACAACCTGGTATCAACATCAATCTGTATCTCGGGCTGTTGAAAGAGGAGCTAGCCACGTTATGGGAATCTGGAGCCAATACTTACGACGCCGTCGCACAAGATTATTTCACTATGAGAGCCGCGTTGGTCACTATGGTGCAAGACTATCCAGGTTGCGGGTATATCTCGGGGCAGGTTATCCAAGGATTCTGCGCATGCGTTAGGTGCATGGATAACACAAGCTATCTCCAACTAGAGAAAGATCCAGGGTCATCGAAAACCGTGTTCATGGTGCACCAGAGGTGGCTCGGCAAGAATGATCCATGGAGAAAACGTGGAGACCTGTTCGATGGCAAATCCGAGACCCGAGGAATCCCAGAGCATAGGAGCAGCGAAGAAGTGGAAGAGTTGCTGAAAAACTGGAAAGATTGTCCTACGCCTAGAAAGAAGCGAAAGAGGTAGCAACAAGACAAGCCGCTGATAAAGGTATGGAAAACAAGGTCTGTTTTCTGGGAGTTGCCATACTGGAAGTTTCTCCGCACGCCTCATATCCTCGACATCATGCATATGACGAAAAACGTGTGCGAGAGTCTGGTCGCCACCATAATCAACATGCCAGATAGGACGAAAGATGGTCCGAAAGCAAGGCACGACCTGATATGCTTGGGTATCCGGAAGAAGCTTCACGGAGGACGCACTACTCCTGTGATCAGGAAGATGACGCTGATCATGAGTCGGAGACGACACAAGGTCTTCGGAAGGGTAAAAAGTTCAAGAAGCACGAATATTACTGCCCTCCTTCTTGCTTCACTCTAAGCCAGGATGAGATCAAACAGTTTTTCAAGTGCCTTCTAGGAGTCAAATTTCCTTACGGCTACGCGGGCAAGATAAGCAGATACCTAGACGAGGCGAAGCAGAGGTTCAGTGGCATGAAGTCTCACGACTGTGCCGTGCTAATGACGCAGGTACTTCCGGTCGCACTAAGACGGATAATGGAAGAGCACGTCGGTGAAACGTTATTTGGCCTCTGCAAGTTTTTCGACGTCATCTCTAGGAAGTCGATTGGCGTGAATCAGCTCGGGAGGCTACAGGAGGAGATCGTTGTGATACTATGTGAGCTTGAGGTCTACTTCCCACCCGCATTCTTCGACATTATGGTGCATCTGCTGGTCCATGTCGTGGAGGACATCGTACAACTCGGGCCGATGTTCCTCCACATCATGATGGCGTTCGAAAGGATGAACGGACACATCAAAGGATACGTTCGCAACAGGTCCCGTCCAGATGGAAGCATATCCAAGGGCTTTCTGGCCGAAGAGTGCATCTCTTTCTGCACGAATTATCTAGACATCGAGAACCCTGTCGGTCTTCCCGTCAACAGGCACCTTGGCAAGCTCGACGGATCTGGTCACCGAGAGGGTCGTCGCATACTGCATGCAGACTTCGATTTTCGACGCGCAAACTTTGATCGAGCAAACCTCGTCGCGCTACAGCATTTAGAACTGGTCGATCCTTGGGTACAGAAGCACAAAAGGTTAATCGAGAAGAAGTACAGTGACCGGGGCATACAAAGGACACAGGGAGAAATAATCAAAGAGCACAACTCGGATTTCACGCGTTGGTTTAGGCAGACTCTCCTTGATAATCCCCCGCGATCGCATTCTTATGACACGGGAAAGATCATATTCACCTTGTCGCAGGGACCGATGCAAAACCTGGTGACCTATCAGGCGTATGATATCAACGGCTACACATTCTACACGGAGGAAAAGGACAACAAGTGTGATTATCAGAACTCAGGCGTAACGTCGGAATTCTACACCGATGACAACGTGAAGGAAAGATTCTACGGAAGAATCGAGGAGATCTAGGAGCTCGACTACTGTGGAGAAAAGGTGCCGATGTTCCGTGTTAGATGGGCAAAGAGCGTCAAAAGAGAAGACCGGTATCTCACAACCATGGTTATACCCGAAGCAGCCAAATCCAAGGCCGCCGGTGCAAACGTGGCCGCGAAAAATGAACCGTGGGTACTGGCTACCAAAGTTGACAAATGTTTTTTCATTACCGAACCGGCAACGCCTAGCCGTGTTGTCGTGAGAAGAGAGGAAAAAGAAACATCATCGGAATGGATGGAGTCGCCAACGAGCAAGACTTCGACCAGTACGGTGATCCAAAGATTGAAGATGACGACGACTACGATGCAACAACATATATCACAAGAATAAAAAGGACAACCCTACCCAAAAAAGGTAGCCCGTTCGAAAGAAGAAACATTAAAGTGTCGGGGCTAAATTATTCAACCGCGACAAAGAAGGGAAAAAATATTGAAAAACACTAGCTCAAAAATATTGTAAAACGCGTGGTCGAAAAAGATTGTAATATTCATGAATCTGTTCTTATGAAATTTAGTTATACTTTGAATCATATTTGTACCACTTTTATGACATATATTATCACTTTTGGGCATTTTTGGAATATTTAAAAGTATTTAAAATAAAAACAAAACTTCTATGGCATATATCACCACTTTTGGGCATTTTTTGGAACATTTAAAAGTATTTTTGAAATAAAACAAAAAAGGTGGGCACCAGGATTTGAACCTAGGTGCTCACAAGTTTAGAATAGAGCTAAGGGCGGAACCAGTGGGATAGGCTAGTGTAGTTGTTAGATAGTGGGGCTGCAGTTTTCTTATACAGTAGTTAGAAGACGATAGGCGTAGCGCACTAGCCCATAGTGCGCTACAGATATCCGTAGCGCACTATGCCCCAGTGCGCTACGCCTAAGTGGCTTTATCCACACGTGCGCTCGACCCCCCATCTCTCCATCTCTCAGCCCGATCGAGCACGATCCGCCGCCGCCGCCGCTCTCGATCCGCCGCCTCGCCAGCTCTACCAGTAGCCGCCGCGTCTGAGGAGGAGGAGGCCTGCCCGCGTCCGAGGAGGAGGAGGTCCGCCCGTGTCCGAGGAGGAGGAGGCCCGCGCGCGTCTCAGAAGGTGGAGGCCACCGTCGTCCGCCCGTCGTCCGCCCGTCAGAGGTGAGCTTCGCCCCTCCCCTCTCTCCCTCTCTCTCCCTCTCTCCCTCTCTCTCCCTCTCTTTCCCTCTCTCCCCTCTCTCTGCAGGCCATGGTTAGGGTTCAGTAGGCCTTGCTCCATGTCCTACTCTCTTGATTCAAGCCTATCTCCTCCAGTTGGTTCCACTGTCTAGAATTTTACTGAAGAAGATGCAGAAACTGGTGAACGAATTAGACCAAGACTTAGGCAGATTACTTCAGGAGTCATTTTCCTTGATTTTCTTTGATAGAAATATTAATGTGTGGGTACATGGGTAGGAGTTCTCTAATATGATAGAAGCCACCTGTGACTTGTAGATGTCATACTGTAAATTGTAATGTAGTAGATGCATGAGCTGCATATAAAAACAGATCTCAAGATATAATGTTTGCTCAATGAGTTACAACATGGAAGTATAGTACAAAAAGGAGAACAATTGATTGATTAAAACATAATATTTATATCATTTGCTTCTGTAATTTCCTTATCAAACAAGTCAGTTGCTGTTGTCTTGTTTTTGTGAGCTTCAAGAAAATTCCTTACCAAACTATTATTGTCTGAATGTGTGGCCTTCTTCCTACAGATAAGTTCCAAGAGCAAAACTCCAAAGCTGTAAACATCACTTTTTTCAGTTAGTTGGCCTGTTTGCAGATACACCGGATCCATATAGCTCATGTCACCAATAACTGATCCTGTATGTTGTTTATCTCTCACAATCAACCTCGATATGCCAAAGTCTGAGATCTTAGGAAGAAAGTTATCATCCATGAGTATATTTTCTGGTTTAACATGACCATGTAGGATTTTGTTATTGGTTTTTGAATGCATATAAGCTAGACCATCTGCTGATTCTGCAGCAATTGTTAAACGTTGACCCAGGCTGAGAGATTGCTTGGTGTTGCCATGAAGAATATCGTCAAGGTAGTGGTGTAGTGGAGTCTGAAGTCTGAAGTTCTGAGAAATATCTGCTTTACATTTTGCATTCGCTGAGTAGCCAAGGAATAGATAGATGGATCCAGGGATGGAATGCCAAATTTAAGGACCTTTTGCTTTTATGTTTCCTTTTATTCATAATCTACAATCATTGCCCAACAAGTGTGCCTTTTAGTGTGCCTTATGGAAAACCAGGAATGCAGCTTGCTTTAACAATTTGTTTCCATATGATCCTACTAGTAGTGTTATAGCTCAATCTGCTTGCTGTCACTTGCTTCTGTGGTTTGGTCCTTATGGAAAACCATGAATAGAACTTGTTCTTTTTGAATAGTCTATATGTGTTGTATGAAGCACCTTGAAATTGTGCTTGTGCTTGTATGAAGCACTTTATTATGTGTGTATGCAGGTTATTGTATGAAATGAGTCACGATTTTTGCCGGAATGTTGATTAACTTCCGTTTCGGTAGAAATCGGGCACTCCTAGTTTAAGAAAATTAGCAAAGGTCATGCCGGATTTTTCCGTGCATTTAACTAATTGTTTGTTTTTTATTAGTGCAAAGATGTGTGACAACGACGAGGCTGGATGTTCTAAGCGCATCAACGCTGAAGGAGAACTCAGACCTCCGAATAAACAATTGACATTCTGGGAGGTGGCCCAGCAGCTAGAAGACGATGAAGAATACCATCCTTCGGAGAGCGAGGATGATGAGATGGAAGACGCGGAGAAAGAAGCCGAAGGAACGGTGGGTGATGAAACAACTGATGGCGGCGAGGGCACAGGGAGTGGTAGCAATCCTCCTAAGAAGAAGAAGAAGCAGCCGAAGGACCGGTGCCCAAACACGGTCGGCACCGTCAGGGAGGAAATTACCGAAGTGAGCCCATCAGGGGTTCCTTTGGAGCCTGCCCTTGTCGTCAAAGGGTACGGTGGACAAGTGGCGGCGATCACCCGGACAACCATCTCGATGAACACCGAGAATCTCCGGCATAAAGATAATGTCCACTTGCGCACACTCCTCTTCGAGAAGCTGCACGCAAGATACAAGTTCCCCGCTAAGTATCAGAACACAAATTATCATGGGAACGAAGTAAACAAATCCGCCCTCACAAAGATAAGCACCGCCCTGGCCAGCTGGAGAACCCGGATAAAGAAGAAGATCTATAAATAAGGCAAAAGTCTCGAGGAGATCCAGAAGATTGACCCGCAGATCACTGAAGATCAGTTCCGGGAGTTCAAGGAGAGGTGTGAATCCGAAAGAGCCCTGGCCAATAGTAATCGGGGAAAGGTGCTGCAGGCGATGAATATAGGTCATCACCATCTCGGATCTGGTGGATACAGAACCGCGGAGGCCAAATGGAATAAGGAGGACGAAGAGTATAGATCCAAGGGGATAGAAAACCCCTTTGCTAAATTTGAACCCGGGTAGGTTCGAAACTTCATCAGGGCCTGTTACCATGTGGAATCAAAAACCAAACAACTCACCGCGGATCCTGCAGTGAAGGAATTCGAGGAAATTGTGGTAAGTATAATCTAATTACCGCGGATCAACTCGATTGCAATCTAATCGATGATCTAAACGATTCACTGTTACTTCTTCTGTAGGAGGAGGAAATTGTTGCTAGTCATGGATCCCAGGGTTCCTCATCCCATGGGATAACCCTTTTAACAGGGCGATGAACCGGGCCAAGAAAATAGAGCCGGTTACGAAGAAGCCGTCGTCGGCTGGCCGTCTGGCCGGCCTCGGGGGTAAGAATTGGGTGGATCATTTTGGTCCACCACAGAGGACGCATGTGGCGCCGTCGGGAAGGAGTGAGGATGTAAATCGCGAGGTTCAAGAACTTAAGGCACAAGTGGCGCGGATCCCGCAGATCGTCCAAGACAACCTGGCAATCACCCTCACGTCCTTCCTGCCTACCTTGGTGGAGTCAATAGCGAAATGGAGTGTGGGTGGTCGAGTAGGGCTGTGCCCGATTCCAAGCATGGTAAGCAGCCACTAAGTTCTTCAACACTCAGTTTAGCAACGAAGGCCTAGCTGGTGGCTCCACATAGAAAGCCACTATCACCAAGCGTCTGTTTGTTCTCAGGAGACGCCTCCAGCTTGCGCCTTTACAGAGCCAACTGATACAACCAACCGACCCTTTATTCTAAGCCCTGACACACTACATAGGGCGGCCAGTGCTCAGATTGCGGTGCCTGCCCGCTCTCCAAAAGGAAAAAAGGGCAGGAAAAGAAAATCTAGCAGCTCGAGCCAGCCGGTGGCGTCAACAACTGCGAATCCGATCAGGTTTCGGGACGGGCCACCAAGACTCGAGGGTATTATGTGGAGGATTCATGTGGCGGGTGAGCCCATGCTACCTAAGAATTTGCGGAAGCTCGCCAGTTTGGAACTGCAGAGTGTGCATGACGACGTGCTGACGATAGAGAGACGCCTTCTATCGGAGAAAGATCCCTCGCACCCGGTATTCGTGGTTAAGGTGCCACCAGGCTTGGGCTTCGTCGACAATGCCCCTACGGATCAGTTCTTCCTGCGATTCGATGACATCTTCAATATGTTCCACCTATACCCGCTGCACTATACCATGGTCCGTCTGTTTTCTCTCAGCCTGGCCATGCAGATCATTAGAGAGAACACACCGGGCATCGCTATAGTGGATCCCTACTACATGTGTGACGGCTGCTTGGGTTCCCCCGCCGAACGACGTATCGTGGCCTCGTACCTAAAAAGAATCCTCGTGGCGAACAAGACAAAGGAATACATTCTCGTGCCTTACTTTCCCGAGTAAGTCGTTATTCACTCGCCACCGTCGATTGGCTTTATTAGATTATCATCATTCTTTTTCCAACACATTCCATTTGAATTTTTTGCGCAGAGATGAACACTGCACGCTCATCTCCTTATCGCCGAAGCATTCCCACGCCACGTATTTCGACTCGGAGAGTCTAGAAAATAATAAAAACTATGACAAGATCAAGGAAGTTCTGGATGATGCTCTCACTGGCTTTGCCTCGACGGAAGGCACCACCTTCGTGCGTACGAAGGTCAAGTTCGGCAGGCACGTCTTCAACCACGTAACGGAGTTCCCCTACGTGAAGCAGCCGGAAAACAGTAAGAAGGAAGCCTACTACACACTCCATCACATGAGGGCGTTCCTGCTTGACCAGCAGAATTCTATGCTGCCAGATCATCTCAAACAGTGGGCCGAAGCAAAGGCCAAGATCACTGATTCAGATATTAGACAAGAGATGTATCGCATCCAGCAGCAGTTTGGGGCAATCATCTTTCGTGATTTCATGACTTCGGGGGGGATCTTCTACGGAGGAAATATCCCGAATAACCGTGACATAGAAGATCGCCTAGAGATGCAGGGTGACTATAGGAAGTTCATGACGAGACAAGGCGTCCTCCCGTTCCCTAAGCCGAGCCAGAAGGCTTGATGTTGGCCTAGTTGTAGTTACAAACTATAGATGACCTTTGTGTGTGTGTGGACAAGTGTACATGCTACTATACTTATCTTATTAGGTTTATGAATCATCGCTTACTTCTTTTGCTTATTATTATTATATATCAATCAATGCTTTTTTTTGCTTACTCTTTGGTCCTTTGCTCACTTTGGTCCTTCTTTTTTTCCTTACTCTTTTTTCGAGAATAATGCCGATGATTGGAATGTCGTGGCACACTATATATGTGAATGTGCTACGATGGGATTGTGAGCCTTGTGATATGCACAAGTCCAGGTCTTGTGCATCCTACTTGGCTCACGGTTCCATCATAGCATATTCCTGTGTCCAACGACCTATGTATATATATGAGGCATTCTTTTCGAGTTATTTTTGTCTTTTTCGAGAATAATGCCGATGATTGAAATGTCGTGGCACAATATATATGTGAATGTGCTACGACGGGATAGTTAGCCTTGTGATATGCACAAGTCCAGGAATTGTGCATCCTACTTGGCTGACTATTCCGTCGTAGCATATTCCTGTGTCCAACGACCTAGCTAGTTATATATGAGGCATTCTTTTTGAGTTATTTTTGTCTTTTTCGAGAATATGCCGATGATTGAAATGTCGTGGCACAATATATATGTGAATGTGCTACGACGGGATAGTTAGCCTTGTGATATGCACAAGTCCAGGAATTGTGCATCCTACTTGGCTAACCATTCAGTCGTAGCATATTCCTGTGTCCAACGACCTAGCTAGTTATATATGAGGCATTCTTTTCGAGCTACTTTGCTCTTTTTCGAGAATAATGCCAATGATTGAAATGTTGTGGCACACTATATATGTGAATGTGCTGCGATGGGATTGTCCGCCTTGTGCTATGCACAGGTCCAGGTGTTGTGCATCCTACTTGTCGGACGGTTCCATCGTAGCATATTCCTATGTCGAACAACCTAGTTATATATGAGGCATGCTTTTTGAGTTTGGTCTTTTTGATTTAGGAGTACTTTCTATAAGTGTATCTTCATATGCGACTTTAATTATATATGTTTTTTTTCAATCATCGGTTAATTATTATTGTCAACTTATAAATGACGTGGTACGTCGTGTACAAGGGACGGGTTCCCGGAGTCTACGATGATTGGGAAGACTGCCGGAGACAGGTGCACCATTTCAGCGGGAATAGCTACAAATGGTACAACACTATGGCGGAGGCGGAACCTAGATACACGCGCTATCTAGCGGGAGTTAGGACAAGGAACCGTAAGAAGACCTACACCTTCGTCGCGGCGGTGATCATGCTTATCTTCTTTGGTTGTTTATCCCGTGTTTGTGTCTAGCTAGTTTAGATGTCTAGGCGAGCTTCCGAGCTCTAACTTGTTCGATCAACACATGTATTCGCATGCACCAACTACTTTGTAACTTGATCGAAACAATGTAACTTATACTATGTATTCATGTATGAGACTTATCTATATGTATTTGTTTCAATCTTTTTTTTAAAATTGTGTATTTATATATATAATTGTATATCTTGTATCTATGTGTGTATATATGCCTGTAATATTGTATATAATCTGTATTGTATATAATCTGGCTCAGAAATTAAAAAAACAGAAAAACACCTGTGGCGCACATGACCTACCTTTTGTGGCACACTACACCTAAAGCGCACCTCAGAAGCTTAGTGGCGCACTGGGAAGTGCACCACAGAAGATCCTACGCGTAGCGCACCTTCCCACATAGCCGTGGCGCACTAGCAGGTGCGCTACGCCTATCTCGACACAACCGTGGCACACTAGACAGTGCATCACGGCTAGGAGATAGCCGTAGCGCAAGGCCCGTGGCGCACGGCTAGTGCGCCACAGATGCTCTTTTCAGGTGCACCACGAATGGCCATTTCCCTAGTAGTGCATTGCAAGGATAGTCAGTTTCCATGGAGTCCCCAAGAACATTGTGTCGGATGGAGGCATCCAGTTTACCTCGAGATTTTGGAAGAAAGTCCAAGAAGGATTAGGAACCAGACTGGATTTCAGCACAACTTATCACCCTCAGAATAATGGACAAACAGAGCGAGTAAACCAGATACTTGAAGATATGTTGAGAGATTGTGTGCTAGAATATGGATCAAAATGGAAAGACTGTCTGCCTTTTGTAGAATTTTCATATAACAACAGTTACCAAGCCAGTTTGCAAATGGCCCCATTTAAATTTATGTCTGGAAGGAAGTGCCGTACCACTTTGAATTGGTCGGAAGTAGGAGAGAGTCGGATTTTCGGACCCGACATCCTATGATAAGCCGAAGAGAAAGTTCACAAGATCCGTGAGCACCTCAATACCTCCCAATCCCGACAGAAGAGTTATGCAGAAAAGAGACATCAAGACCTAGCCTTCAATATCGGAGATTTTGTGTATCTGAAAGTATCAACCTTGAAAGTAATGCAACGTTTTCAACTCAAAGGAAAGTTAGCCCCCAGATATATCGGACCCTTCAAGATGTTGAATCGCCAAGGAGAAGTATCGTATCAACTGGAACTGCCGGAGGAGATGTCAGCCGTGCATAATGTGTTTCATATTTCGTTACTTCGCAAATGCCTAGAAGTCCTGGAGAAGACTGATGTTTTCAAGAATATTAATCATAGAACCATAGAGATGAACGAGGACCTAACATATCCTGAAGTACCCATTCGTATTTTGGAAGAAGCCTTAAGAACCACCAGAACCCGGAGTATCAAGCTTCTCAAAATCCCATGGAGCAACCATACTGAAGAAGAAGCTACCTAGGAGCGAGTTACATTAGGACTGAGTTTCCAGATCTCTTTAAATCCTAGTTTTCTTTCCCTTAAATATTGGGACGAGATTTTTTGTAACATCCCAAAAATATTAATCAAGATTATCAAGTTCTAATCACCCAAGTTTAGGGCTAATAAAAACTTTTGTTATTAAAATCAATTTGAATGCATGTGTGTGTGATGAATGCATGAATGCTTGTATTGCCATGTTTGATTGCTATGAATGGCAAGGATTGGTTTAAAGATGAAAACAACATCATATAAATCATTTCCAAGCAGAATAAAATCAAGAGAATTCAAATATAAACATTATAAGAAATGGTCATTTTGACCAAAGTTAACCACTAGACCACTTTGAGTTTTTCTAGTCCAAGCTTTCTAATAGAAACAAATCCAATTATTTTCACCCCTTGCTGACAAGTACAAGTGAACCCACACTTTGAAAACCAATAGAAACAGATTTCAAATCTATTCAAATGACAATTCAAAATTGAATCAAGTGTAGGTACTAGGATCACCATTTCTCATAAACCACTCAAACAAGTTTACCTTTCCAAACCCAATCAACCAGATACTACCAAACATGTGACCAGAGCACCTACCAAATTTCATTCAAAATTTCCAAACTTGAATTCTTTCGGCCATTTCATCAAACATCTAGAGACACATTTCAAACTCTGCCTAACTACACTGTTTTGAGCAGTGATCATTCAAACTCTTGTCCCCAATTCTTACCTCTTGTCCCCCTAGTGAGTACCAGTGCAATTAAGCAGCTAGACCTCTACCCCTTTGCACCATTCCGTGCCACCCGATCCCTCCCTATCAGCCGACCATGGTTAGCATGCTGGAGCGAATGCCGCGCCAGTCCACCATGTCCAGGAGGCAGCTCACCGTCCACCGCCACCCCTTGTCTAGCCCTCGCATGAAGACATGCCCTGGACTACAGAGGAAACACCACGCCCACTGTCTTTGCGCCATGCCGAGAGCACACCAGAGCGCCGCACCCGACCAGCTCGTGTATGCCGCACCTCGCCCTCACCGCGCGTGAACACACTCGACTTAACCCTAGCTAGCTCGCAGACATCCCCGTTCGCCGCCGCGTTATCCGTAGCGCATGTGCGTTGTCAAAACCGCCGTCGGTGCCGCTCAGAGCACCAGCACATTCCGACCAACCTCAACCTCCCCTTGCCGCGCCATTAATCCCTTGAGCATCGCTAGGAGACCGTGGACCGGCCTACACCCTCCGCCATGCCATTAGCTCGCTGTGCCGTCAACCAGGACGAGCTCCGCCCATGTCGCACTGCCTCTGTCGCTCGGCTATAAAAGGAGGCCTCCCCAGCCTCAATTATCCACACCATCTCACTCCCCACCTCTCATAGAAAACCACTGGCCTCTCCTTGGAGCAAGGCGAGCTCCGCATCACCGGAATTTCACCGGAGTCTGCCGCGGAGGAGGAGAAGCTAAGCCATTGATTGGAGCCGCCCCGGGAGCTGCCGTGACCACCGTTCGAACCGCCGTCATCGACAACATTGTTCGCCCCCAACAACGACCCTGGCTGCAGCCCTGGTGAGCCTCACACGACTCCCACCGCCGTGTTAGGGTTTAGACCTCGCCGGAGCTGTTCGTCGTCGACGATGAACCTCGGCCGTTAGATTAGATTCAAATCGTAGGGCCTAGATTGAAGGATACCCCTTCGGGAGCCCCTGTCTCGCTGACAGGTGGGACACCCCCTTTAAGTCAGCCTGGGCACTCCGTTGTGCGTAGTGGGCCGGCCCATTTAGTACCCGCGCGACCCAGTAGATTCAAATATAGATTTTTCAATTTAATTCAAACTCTAGTTCAGGCAGTAACTTTAAAAATTAATTCAGAGATTTTTACTAACCAAATTGCATGATACCAATTTTGTTAGGAAGATATTGAAATTGTTAATCCAATCCTGTTGGATTCAAACCATTTGAAATTATAGATCGTCTATAGTAAAAATAACAAGGCAGAGACTTTTCTGCATTCAAACATTTTTTAAAAATCAACCATAAATGCTTTTCAGTTGATTCCAACTCTTAAAAACACATTTGACAAGATCTTTCTGAATATGTAAAAATATCTAGGCTTAGTTGCAGTAATCATGGAAAAGTATTAATAGAATGCCCCATAGGCATTTCTAGTCACTTTAATTATTTAAAATAATAATGTTAAACCTTATTAAATTGTGACACCACTTTAAATCACCTTCCCAAGTATTAAAATATGTTGTGATGACATGTATCAATAGGATCCCATATTTTAATTGTAGAATATTAAATTTTAATTAGTTTTCAATGAGTAGAAATTACTTTTCCAAAATAAAATAAATAAGACTAAGGATTTAATCCTTGTGATGATTGTGATGATGCTATATCATCTAGTGTGAACCTTTGTGTGATAAATAGAAGTAGTTAGGTATTGTTAGGTGATTGTGTACCTCGTATTTATGTATAGACGCTAGTACCAACCAAGCATACGAGGAGGAAGGGGACTACTACGAAGAGGAAGCAGAGGAGAACTTCAATCACTGCACTACTCAAGGCAAGCCATCCTAGCAAGCTACTAACTATGAAAGCTAAGCTAAATCATGCAAGCTAATACTTGCAAGCCCCATAATTCCAATTAAACTATGAAATGCCTTAGGCATATTTGTTTATACCACTTTACTATACCAAATCCCAGTTTTACTTGCAAGCTTTATTCTTCTATTTCTTTATCAAAGTTCTTTATTTACTTCTAGTTAGTATTTAGTGAGTTTTGAAAAGATATTATAGGTAGCCTAAAGAGCATAAAACTTGGCCTAAGTTAGTTAGAACTAGATGTCATACTGAGGCATGAGATCTAGATTTGGATAATCACACTTGATTAGCACCCCTCATTAGTGATTACCCTCAACATAGTGGCTAGTGCTAAGCATAAAACTTGATCACTTTAGATGGGAATACTTGGTGAAAATGATTACGAAAACCTTAGAATGATGAGTCATTCTAATGAAATGTTTTGACATGTGTTATGAACACTATATGATTTGATGATGAAAATGTTGAGGCATGAGCCTTAGCCCTTTTATAAAACTGATGGTTGGGTTCGGATGCAATACCACTCCAATTTTACCGTACAACCACAATACCCAAATTTGGGTAGGGCTTGACTAGAAGTTTATATATATTAGTATGGGTTCCCTTGCGGAAGAAGTTTGAGCTGAGGCTACCTCGTGATGATTGTCCACCTGTGCAGTTCCCAAGATGACAGATGGTGATGGTTGGGAGGCCAAACTCATAGGGGAGGTGCCTATACTAGGGTGTGTAATTGAAAGGTTAGGATTGATTATCCGCATATAGAGTATGGTGATTCAGGATTGTTCCTGACGGATGTATATAATGTTGTGGTGAAAGTGTACCACCTCTGCAGAGTGTCAAACTACTCGAATAGCCGTGCCCGCGGTTATGGACAGTTGGAGTGTCCATACTGTTCAGTCGTCAGATGTTGTAAAGATGACTTGTGAAATGAATTATGACTTGACTTGACCACAACAAGGTTGTGAAAGTGAAAACTAAGTTCCCCCTCAGGTGTTGAAAAACGTTAAACTAGTTTTCTTTACTTCTAAACTCAGTTAGAGATAAACCTGCCTTTTGCAAATAAACCTAGAGCTTAGGATTCCTACTTGAACCACTTTACTTGTTAGTGATAGTTTGCGAGTACTTAAAGAGTACTCATGGCTTTGTCCCTGGCTATTCCTATGGCCATACTATCAGGAGGACAACCAGGATGATGGACAACAGGAAGTCTATGACAACTAGGATCATCTCCCATCGTCAGCATTGCATGTGACCCTGAAGATGGAGCTTCGACCATGCTACCATTATTTAATTATTCCGCTACGATGATTGTATTAATACTGGACCATGATATGCTTTATTTGTAAGACCATTATAATGGTTTGTAATGGATGATGAACTATGGTACCAATCTGTTATGTCTTGCAAAAATGGTAATCCTGGGATTGTGATGTATGGCATAACAGGCATCTGGGATTAAAAATCCGGGTGTTGACAATTTGGTATTAGAGCAATCCTGACCATAGGAGACCCTAGTTAGAATGGACGCCTGAATCAAAAAATTAGTTTCAAAACAAGAGAAGTGAGTATTTATGAAAACCTATTCTTATTCTTATCACTTAGATTCTTTCATGAAAAGTCATGTCCCTAATAAATTCTTGCAAATCTTACATAAAATGTTTCACACTAGATCACTTTAGTAGACTCACACCTACGATAGCGATCACTATTTGTGAGTTGTATCCGGTCCCATTGTATCTTAGTTTCACAGAATGGTTCTTAAAACCGTTTGTTACCTTAGTGGGGTGTGTGTCTATATTGTGTGCTATGAATGAATGAAAAGCAAGTTGCTAGTTGGCAAAACCTGAGTCAAACTTAAAGTTTAAAAACTTTTCAAAAGAAAAGCCATGAACCTTAGAAATTTCCCTCTTGTCTCATGATCGTTCTCAATCTTCAGATGCCTCGCGGAGGAAGCAGTTCATCCCCGAACCCAATGCTGCAAATCTTGCAAATGTTGGTTTCGGACTGTGAAGCTGAAAGAGCCAAACGTCAAGCCAACTTATCCACCCTTCGACACATAGCTCAGATGGCCAATAACAATCAAGGCCATGGAAACTAAGACAACCATGGATCCAAGATCAAGAACTTTCAGAACACCAATCCACCCATTTTTAGTAAATCTTAAGAGCCATTAGATGTTGATGACTGGCTGTAGACCATGGAAAACAACTTAGAAGTCGCAGGAGTGGAGGCCAATAAGAAAGTACTGTTTGCCACACATTATCTAGCAGGAGATGCAAGAGCTTGGTGAAATAGCATTTGCACGATGAATGGAGGACATATGATGACTTGGGATGAACTCAAACTCAAGTTCAGCATAACTCATGTGCCAGTGGGTTTAATCAAGAGGATGAGAGATGAATTCAGAGAATGAAAGCAAGGAAGGATGAGAGTAGTTGAGTACCGTGACAAATTTCTTTCATTAGCTAGGGATGCACCAGATGAGATTGACACTGAAGCCAAGAAGGAGGAGAGATTCTTGAATGGTCTGCATGATGAGATGCAGACGGTATTAGTCAACATTCGTTTCTTTGACATTGAAGCCTTAGTGGATTCTGCAATCCAGATGGAAGGCAAGATCAATCAAGCCAATGAGAATCGCAAGCGTCGAATGATGCATCAACTAGGAACCCACCATACCCCAAAGTATCGCCCCATCCCATCTGCAAGAGATGCCCCGAGAAACAATAGACCCTCGATGACCCGTCCAAACTATTCCAACCGTGGAGGAGGAAACCCAAGGCCCGGAGGAAACCACAACAACAACCCCAGCAACTCCAACAATTTCAACCGTGCACCGCCCAAGTTCAACAACAACGACAAGACCAACAACACCAATACTGCCCCAAGGACTTGAAGCAATGTTGTGCCTCTTTTAGGAAAATACAAGTCTCAGGTTACTTTTTATGAATGTTGAGTCAAGGGTCACTACTGCAATGAGTGCCCCAAGAAGCTTGCAGCAGCCACCAATGTGAATGCCCCAGCTCAGTACCAGCGCTGTGTTCATCCTGGAAGAAGATTTGCCCCAGGAAACTTCCTCAACCGCAACGGCCGTCTATTTCACACGCAAGGGCTCCAGGAGCCATTTTCATTTTTTTTTATTTTTTTAGATTTTGTTTGGTGCTGCCCAAGAAAATGGTGGTTGGTGCAATCTTGGACCCAGGCATGCATCCAGCCTAGGTACCCCATGGGGCACCCCAAACCATTTTTCAGTGAAAATTGAGAGTGTCTTATAGGGTACATACAGTTAGAAACCGCATTTACCCGGACGTAACTCGAAAAAAATACAGTACATGCCTGCACCACGAAGTAAATACCCACCTCCCCAGAATGGCCATGCACCATGGTGTAGCATGTGTGGAAATTGCCTCGGGCCCATGGGCGCACCCTAATCTTGCACCTCCTTTCGAAAAACACTGGTTGTTCGGGTTCAGAAAATGGAAAGTCGAGATTTATTCAAAGCACCACGAAATCTCTAGTTGGAGACGTCGCTTGTGATGCCGAGAGGGAGCTAGGTTGTGGGTTTGGGCTCAATCCACGGAGTTGTTCCCTGTTCTGCGTAGCGGGGGGGGGTCTAGGGTTGGAAGCCATGTTAACTCACACTCGGTAGACATCCTGGTGGTGCCTTGGGTGCCAAATGACCTGGTATGCCCTGCCTATAATCTTTTGACGGCAGTGGGTCACATGCAAGGGCTCCAGGAGCCATTTCACATTTTTTTTAGATTTTATTTGGTGCTACCCAAGAAAATGGCCAAACCCACCGGCTGCCGCGGCAACGTGACGGTCGGTGCAATCTTGGAACCAGGCATGCATGGCACCCCAAACCATTTTTCCCCGAAAATTGAGAGTGTCTTATAGGGTACATACAGTTAGAAACCGCATTTACCGGGACGTAACTCGAAAAAAATACAGTACATGCCTACACCACGAGGTAAATACCCACCTCCGGGGAATGGCCATGCACCATGGTGTAGCATGCGTGGAAATTTCCTCGGGCCCATGGGTGCACCCTAATCTTACACCTCCTTTCGTAAAATGCTGGTTTTTCGGGTTTAGAAAATGGGAAGTCGAGATTTCTCCAAAGAACCACGAAATCTCTAGTTGCAGAAGTCGCTTGTGATGCCGAGAGCGAGCTAGGTGCTGAGTTTTGGCTCAATCCATGGAGTGGTTCCATGTTCTGGGCAGCGAAGGGGGGGGCGCTCTAGTGTTGGAAGCCATGTTAACTCACACTCGATAGACATCCTGGTGGTTCCTTGGGTGCCAAATGACCTGTTATGCCCTGCATATGATTTTATGTGGGCAGTGGGTCACATGCAAGGGCTCCAGGAGCCGTTTTCACGTTTTTTATTTATTTTTAGATTTTGTTTGGTGTTGCCCAAGAAAATGGTGAAACCCTCCAGCTGCCGTGGCAACGCGACGGTCGGTGCAGTCTTGGACCCAGGCATGCATACAACCTAGGTACCCCATGGGGCACTCCAAACCATTTTCCCTCGAAAATTGAGAGTGTATTATAGGGTACATACAGTTAGAAACCTCATTTATCGGGCCGTAACTCGAAAATATACTGTACATGCCTGCACCACCAGATAAATACCCACCTCCCGGGAATGTCCATACAGCATGGTGTAGCATGCGTGGAAACTGCCTCTAGACCATGGACGCGCCCTAATCTTGCACCTCCTTTGGGAAAACGCCGGTTTTTCGGGTTCAGAAAATTGAGAGTCGAGATTTCTCCAAAGCACCACGAAATATCTAGTTGGAGAAGTCGCTTGCGATGCCGAGAGGGAACTAGGTGCTGGGATTGGGCTCAATCCATGGAGTTGCTCCATGTTCTGGGCAGCGAGGGGGGATCTAGGGTTGGAAGCCATGTTAACTCACACTCGATAGACATCCTGGTGGTTCCTTGGGTTCCAAATGACCTGGTATGCCCTGCCTATGATTTTATGAGGGCAGTGGGTCACATGCCAGGGCTCCAGCAGCCGTTTTCAGTTTTTTTTATTTTTATTTTGTTTGGTGCTGCCCAAGAAAATAGCGAAACCCGCCGGCGGTCGCGGTAACAGGATGATCGGTGCAATCTTGGACCCAGGCATGCATCTAGCCTAGGTACCCCTTGGGGCACCCCAAACCATTTTCCCCGAAAATTGAGAGTGTCTTATAGGGTACATACAGTTAGAAACCGCATTTACCGGGCCGTAACTCGAAAAAAATACAGTACATGCCTACACCACGAGATAAATACCCACCTCCCGTGAATGTCCATGTACCATGGTGTAGCATGCGTGGAAATTGCCTCGGGCCCATAGGCGCGCCCTAATCTTGCACCTCCTTTGGCAAAACGCAGGTTTTTCGTGTTCAGAAAATGGAAAGTCGAGATATCTCCAAAGCACCACGAAATCTCTAGTTGGAGAAGTCGCTTGCGATGCCGAGAGGGAACTAGGTGCCTGGTTTGGGCTCAATCCATGGAGTGGTTCCAAGTGCTGGGCAGCGGGGGGGGGGGGGGGGGGGTCTAGGGTTGGAATCCATGTTAACCCATAGTCGGTAGACATCCTAGTGGTGCCTTGGGTGACAAATGACCTGGTATGCCCTCCCTATGATTTTATGAGGGCAGTGGGTCACATACAAGTGCTTCAGGAGCCGTTTTCACGTTTTTTAATTATTTTTAGAATTTGTTTGGTGCTGCCCAAGAAAACAGCGAAACCCACCGGCGGCCGCGGCAACGTGACGGTCGGTGCAATCTTGGACCCAGGCAGGCATACAGCCTAGGTACGCCATGGGGCACTCCAAACCATTTTCCCCCGAAAATTGAGAGTGTCTTATAGGTTACATATAGTTAGAAACCGCATTTACCTGGCCGTAACTCGAAAAAATACAGTACATGCCTGCACCACGAGATGAATACCCACCTCCCGGGAATGGCCATGCACCATGGTGTAGCATGCATGGAAATTGCCTCGATCCCATGAGCGCGCCCTAATCTTGCACCTCCTTTGGGAAAACGCCGGTTTTTCGGGTTTAGAAAATGGAAAGTCGAGATTTCTACAAAGCACCACGAAATCTCTAGTTGGAGAAGTCGCTTGCAATGCCGAGAGGCAGCTAGGTGTAGGGTATGGACTCAATCCATGGAGTGGTTCCATGTTCTGGGCAGCGAGGGGGGTCTAGGGTTGGAAACTATGTTAACACACACTCAATAGACATACTGGTGGTGCCTTGGGTGCCAAATGAACTGGTATGCCCTACCTATGATTTTATGAAGGCAGTGGGTCACATGCAAGGGCTCTAGGAGCTGTTTTCACATTTTTTTTATTTTTTCTTAGATTTTGTGTGGTGCTTCCCAAGAAAACGGCGAAACCCGCCGGCGGCCGTGGCAACGCGACGATCGGTGCAATATTGGACCCAGTGATGCATCCAGCCTAGGTACCCCATGGGGCACCCAAACTTTTTTCCCCGAAAATTGAGAGTGTCTTATAGGTACATAAAGTTAGAAAACGCATTTACCGGGTTGTAACTCGAAAATATATAGTACATGCCTGCATCACGAGATAAATACACACCTCCCGGGAATGTCCATGCACCATGGTGTAGCATGCGTGAAAATTGCCTCGGGCCTATGGGCGCGCCCTAATCTTGCACCTCCTTTGGGAAAACGCCGGTTTTTCGGGTTCAGAAAATGGAAAGTCGAGATTTCTCCAAAGCACCACGAAATCTCTAGTTGGAGAAGTCGCTTGCGATGCCGAGAGGGAGCTAGGTGCCGGGTTTGGGCTCAATCCATGGAGTGGTTCCAAGTTCTGGGCAGCGAGCGCGGGATTAGGGTTGGAAGCCATGTTAACTCACACTCGATAGACATGCTGGTGGCGCTTTGGGTGCGAAATGACCTGGTATGCATGGTCATGCTACGTATGGTTAAGATTTAACCTAGTAAAGGGATTCCGAATCACGGTATCGAGAAAGGGAGGTCAACTTGGAGCTAGACCAAATATCGTGAGGCAAAGGGAAAGACATGTACTAAACCTTGTGATGGTTCGTCCAATATGATCTTTGTATGCGTTTAGGAGTTGGAACGTATTGCTAGAGGACGCTACCAACTATTGACAGAATAAGTATTCGTGTCATGTCTATCCGTATATGAACCTATAGGGTCACACACTTAATGGGTTGGAAGCCTAATGAGGATTGGATCCGAATTAGACCAGGCTTAGGCTACTAATGGGCTGCTAATGTAGAAGCCCACTAGGGACGCCTGTATAAGAGAGCGTGGGGCGTGCTGACCAGTGTGACACCATTCTCCCCAGCCGTCACTCCACATGCATGTTTCGCGCGCGCGGACCTAGCAGTCCGTCATCTGACGCTTCCATCTCGCATGTGTGGATACCTCAGAGGCGCTGCATCTGTAGCGCTTGGACAAGCCGCGCAAGGGGAGCTGCTCATGGGACGAGAACGCGAAGGAGACGTAGATTGTCTGCACTGCCTTGACGCGCTTCATCAAGTTCCGCAACTGCGCGTCTAGTGGTAATCCCATGATCTATGACAACAGTAATCCTGGTTTACGCGGTAGAAAATTTTGATTTGCGCTATTGTAGCCTACCCGTATCCCTTCAGTGCCTTGGTAGCCAAATGACCTGGTATGCCATGCTTATGATTTTATGAGGGAAGTGGGTCACATGCAAGGGCTCCAGTAGCCGTTTTCAGGTTTTTTTATTTTTTTTAGATTTTGTTTGGTGCTGCCCAAGAAAATGGTGAAACCCGCCGGCGGCTGCGGAAACGCGACGGTCGGTGCTATCTTGGACCTAGGCATGCATCCAGCCTAGGTACCCCATGGGGCACCCCAAACCATTTTTCCCCTAAAATTGAGAGTGTCTTATAGGGTACATACAGTTAGAAACCACATTTACTGGGCCGTAACTCGAAAAAAATACAGTACATGCCTGCACCACGAGATAAATACCCACCTCCCGGGAATGGCCATGCACCATGGTGTAGCATGCATGGAAATTGCCTCGGGCCCATGGGCGCGCCCTTGAAAGAACATTTCATAATCCCTAGTGTTTTTTGTGTTAGAGAACAATATCAAGGATTATTTAATGTGTTTTGAAGTGCTGCAGATCTCTAACTTGAAAAGGAAACGAAAATTGTTTTTGGGGGGCGGATAATCCGCCCCTCCCCAAACTCAGAAGGGCGCAACCCTTAGAAGTGGGCGGAGTATTTGACGGATTTTCTGGCCTGGCCGGATAATTCGCCCCTACAAGGGCCGGATAGTCCCCCACCCCCAGGATTTTCTCCAAGTCAAGACCGGCGTCACCTTTTGTATGCGGGGCGGATTTTCCCCCATTTATTCCATCCTGGGGGCGGATTTTTTCCCAAGGGCGGATAGTACGCCCCTAGTGGGGGGCGGATAATCCGCCCCCAAACTTCTCCAACAGCAAGATCTGGGCAGGGGGTATTTAAGCCATCCATCCCCCTCCTGCTAGAACTCTTGATTCATTCGAAAAAGTTAGGATATATTCTTCAACCTTCATCTAAGAGAGCTCCACCTTCATCCACCCAAAGGCCCCGTCCCTTGGGGAATCGAAGGAGGAGAACTCGATCTTCAACTACTGCAATCAAGCGCTCCATCTCCTCTCCATTCATTTGGAGAATCACCGATCTAGTATTTCTTTCAAATATCTAGATCCTTGCTTTTGTTTATATTGATAAACCTTCTTCTTGTGACAGCTTGTTGTCATTACGGGAGCCCCCCAATTCAGCTGTGGGTGTGTGCCCCGGTAGAGTTGTAAAGGCACTAGTCCCCGCCTCGAAGGGTACCGATAGTGGAGAAGGTGGATCAGGCCTTTCGTGGCGAGATCCATCAGATAATAGGGTGATGCCTATTGTGGCGTGGTGGTCTTAGAACCGCCCACCCCTCCAACGCAGATGTACTTCCCATAACAAGGAAGGAACTGTGGTAAAACAAATCCCTATGTCTCCGCGTGCTCCACTATGGTTTCCTCGCTCCTCTCTTTACGTTCTTATTAGCTTGGTTTGCATATAGGGAAATTCTCGTAGTTGCATATCTAGAGAATTTACTTTATGTCAAGCCTAAAATTGAAAAAGAAGTAAAAATTGAGTAGCACCTATTCACCCCCCTCTAGGTGCCCATACTATCCATTTCAATTGGTATGAGAGCCCCGACTCTTAATTTGGTCTTAACCGCCTAAGAGAAGTATGGGTTCCAAGGGAGATGGGAGTGATGCTCCGGAGGTAGTTACCATGAATGATCTCAAGACGTTGGAAACAACCTTGATTAGTTCAATGGAGGCTAAGATGGAAGAGATGCGTCAAATGATAATGTGTCTCTCCACATCCGTAGCATCACCTCCATCTACCTCAGAGGCTACCACTCCGCAATCCAAGGAAACGGGTAAAACCGATTCCAAAGATAACCAAGTGGTTGGTGATGGCACTAGCAAGAGCTCCTCCTTGAAAAGGATAATCGTAAGGAATGATACAATGAGGTTTCTCATGTGTATTCTCCTGATCCACCTATCCCACATCCACATATACATAATAGGGGTGATCCACCCAAACTTTCAGCATCTACTCTTAATGAATGGAAATTTTTGATGAAGTCTCATGTGTTCAGCTCCTCCTTTGAGTTGTGGAAAATCATAGAGAATGGTCTTCATGTTGGAGATCCCCACAATCTAACAAGAAGAGAGGTTGTTGACAGTCGAATCAATGCTACGGCTCTACACATGATTCACCTTGGTGTGGGTGACAAAGACATGCCACACATTCAGCATCTCAACACAGCTAAGGAAGCTTGGGATGCCCTCACCTAGTTCTTCATTGGAAATGAAAGCATGAGAAGAAATAGATATGATGATTTGAGTAATGAAGCTAAAGGATTCTATATTTTGGATCGAGAAGATCACGAGGACATGTATAGGAGGCTCAAGTCAATAGCCACCACTTTCAGAAATCATGGTGCCTCTCATGTTGATGATGCTTGGATCAAACGCAAGTATGTTAGTGCTCTCATGCCATTTGAGCTCACAGATTTGAAGAGTCTCCAAGGAAGGCATAACTATCACCTAATGACATCCAATGAGGTAATGCAAGAGATGGCAGCTTTCAAAGTGGCTGCCAAGAATGCCGAAGATGCTCGTGCACGAGCCATGGGGATGCAAAAGGGAGTCAACGTGGCCTTGAAGAAAAGTGTGGCTGATCATGATGAAGATGTCATAGAAGGTATGGACTGTCCCTAGGATGTAAAAAGAATTCATGGACAATACATGGCCTTCTATGCTAGAAACTTTTGGAAGGATCTATCCAAGGCCAAATCTGAACTAGAATGCAAGAGTGGAGCATATGGAAGAAAGGAAAATGATCCCAACATGAGAACTTGTTTCAACTATGGAGACCGGCTGCACTTTGTAGCCGAGTGTCTATATCAAAGTAGGGAATATAATGGAGGAAGACTCATTCTCAAGGAAAAGTCAAAGACTCCACGCAAGAAACAATTTGTGAAGAAGAATGCTCCTTTCAAGAAGCAACCAAAGATTGTTCTAATGGCTCAAGAAGAATATTCTTCGAGAAGTGAAGATGAAGACAAGGATGATAGCTTTGGAGAGGTGGCTACTATAGTCACCACATCTACACCAACATATCTCTTCGATTCTCTGAACGAAAATGTCATCAACAAGAACGCTACTTGTCTCATGGCAAGAGGCTCTGAGGTATCAACTTCTAACACTTCTTTTCCTAAGGCTATGATTGACATGGAAGATCCTACTAGTCTTAAGGTTAAAGAAGAGATTATTGCTTTGGACTATTTCTTCACTAACTTGCAAGGTGAGCACAAAATACATTTTGAGGCTTTTATGGACCAGCTGGCCCAAAATGAAGTGCTTCTTGAAGAAAAGGGTAGGATTGAAAGGGAGGATGCAATGGAAATTGCGTCCTTAAAAAATGCTCTAGAAGAAGAGGATCGGGCTTCTCTTGAAGAGAGGCTTGAGTCTATTGAGGCGTCACATGAAGAAATGGTGACAAAGCTTGTTAAGGAACATGACAATGCGGTAGCCAAAGCAAAGAAGTTAAAGAAAGAAAAGATTGACTTTGGGGATGCTCATGCTTGACTCTCCGGGGAGTTGGAGAAACTTGACATCGCTGACAAGGATTTGAAAAGTGAATTCTCTATTCTCAATGAGTTGCATGATCAGCTCCAAAATCGATTGACCAAGATGATGTTCCTAGCACATCTAAATCAGCATATATTCACAAGGAAAATACTAGTATGGAAGATGAGCTTGTCAATGACACCACTCCCAAAGATAAGGGTGTACTTAATGAGATACTTGGCAAGCAAAGGTAAAATCTTGGAAAAGAGGGACTTGGATATGTCACCAAGTCCAAGAATAAGAAGAACAAGAAGAACAAGACCAAGGGTGAACAATCAAAGACAAACACCGCTGAGAAGAATTTCACAAAAGACAAAACTGACCATATTGGTTTTGAAGGGTCTCACAATCCAAATTATGAATTCTTTTGTGATTATTATGGCGATGTGTAGGCTTATTATGTTGGTCCTTTTGATGAATATGTTGCTTGGTCTATTTGGGTTCCAAAGACCCTTGTTACTAACATGAGAGGACCCATTGAAAAATGGGCACCTAAAACCAAGAAGTAATTCTCTTGCAGGGCTATGCTTACGGTGGGTCTAAATGAGTGCTGGACAGTGGGTGCACTAGTCATATGACCGGAAGAAAAGAGATCATCACGGAGATGCGACCCAATCATGGTAATATTACAGTCTCCTATGGTGATAAGTCAAAATCTCAGGTATTGGGTCTTGGCAAGGTTGTGGTCGCCCATGATATCTCTCTCGTGGACATCGGGCTTATTGAGACCCTCGGTTACAACTTACTTTCCGTTCGTTCCCTTGGTAAGATGGGCTTTTCTGTTTTCATTGATGACGATTTGGTGGTACTCTTGTGGAGCAAGTCTCTCAAGGTCGCTTTCGTTGGGTACGTCGAAAATGACCTGTATGTGGTAGACTTTTCCGGGAAAACCACTTCGGGTCCGATGTGCTTATTCGGAAAGGCCGACATGGGCTGGATATGGCATCATCGTTTAGCCCATGTCAACATGAGAACTTTGCAAAGTATTCACAAGGGTGGCCACATCCTTGGACTAAAAGACAATGTTTCCTTTGCCAAAGATCAGGTTTGTAGGGCTTGTGTTGAAGGCAAAATGAATGACTCTCCCCACAAGAGGAAAACTATTGTTTCTTCAAAGAGAATCTTGGAATTACTTCATGTGGACTTATTTGGTCCTCCATCTCATGCCAGTCTTGGTGGGAAGAAATATTGCTTGGTGATAGTCGATGATTATTCAAGATACACATGGGTCTATTTCTTCAAGCTAAAGAGTGAGACTCAACAAACGGTCATTGGTTTTGCCAATGAGGTTTAGCGTCAACACAATGTTCCCATTTTGGCAATAAGAAGTGACAACGTCTCCGAGTTCAAGAACTACACGTTGAATGAGTTTCTAAGTGAAGAGGGGATAAGACATCAATATCCCGCTGCGTACACCCCTCAACAAAATGGTTTAGCCGAGATGAGTAACCACACTTTGATGGATATGGCTAGATTGATGTTGGCTGAATTCAAGTCTCCTTACAACTTTTGGGCTGAAGCCATATCCAACACTTGTCACTCATCAAATCGTCTCTACCTCCGCAAGATCTTCGACAAGACTCCATCTGAAATACTCACCGGTAACAAGCCCAACATTTCGTACTTCGGGGTATTCGGTTGTCAGTGTTTTTTTCTTATCAAAGGTGTCCATTTGTCTAAATTTTAGAGTAAGGCTTTAGAAGGTATTTTTTTGGTCACGGTGTCGAATCCCACACTTATAGAGTCTACAACAAGCTCTCCAGAATTGTTGTCGAATCTTGTAGTGTGGAATTCGATGAAAATGATGGCTCCCATGTGGGGCAAGTTGATGTTTGTGATGCAGATGCTGAAATACCCCAAGATGCCATAAGAAGAATGGGCGTGGGATTTTTCACCCCATTGAGGAACCCCTTGTGGCGGATCGGTAAGGACAATGCTCCACTCAAGTGGAGCCCTCATCTACACAAGATCAACAAGCGCCTACTAATAGAGAAACCTCTGCACCAACCCCTCAACCTGCTGAAGATCATCAGTCTTCTGGGAAAAATGATAATCCCAGGACGGACTATCCGCCCCCTCCAAGGGCTGGACAGTCCGCCCCTGGCACTCCAACTCTCTCCAGTGGACTTCAAGAAGAACAAAACGGCCAAGAAAATTCCAGGACGGAGTCTCTTGCCCCAAGGGGGGGATTATCCGGCCCTGGAACTCCAAGTTCTGCCAGGGACACTCAGGAAGAAGAAATTGCAGCCGCATCTCCCAGGCCGGATAGTCCGGCCCCACCCAGGGGCGGATTATCAGGCCCTGAAGAACATGAACATCAACAGTCACCTATTTCAAACTCGGATCAGAATCAATTGAAAGGCAGTGGCCAAGACAAGGATCCAAATGCTGAATCATCTCCTTCTAGAAACAACAAGGAAACTGAGGCCCGTCGTAAAGCTCGCGTTGATCGGAACCTTGAGTTAAGGGGTCACACTCTTGACAAGGTTGTCGGTGATCTAAGAAGAAGGGTGTCTACTAGAAGAGAACTTTCTAGCTTTTGTGATCATCAAGCACACATTTCAATGGTTGAACCAAAGAAGATCTTTGATTCTCTTGAAGATCCCGATTGGGTGGTTGCAATTCATGAAGAATTAAATAACTTCGAGCGCAAAAAGGTTTGGAAGATCGTAGAGAAACCCAAAGAGTGCCGCAATGTTATCGACACCAAGTGGATTTTCAAGAACAAACAGGATGAAAATGGCATTGTTGTAAGGAATAAAGCAAGCCTAGTGGATCAAGGATTCTCTCAAGTGGAAGGAATTGATTTCGGCAAAAGTTATGCTCATGTGGATCGTCTTGAGTCCATCCGTATTGTTCTTACCTATGTCGCTCATTATAATTTTAAATTACAGCAAATGGATGTTAAGAGTGCTTTTCTTAATGCTCCACTACATGAGTTGGTATACGTCAAGAAACCCCGGGGATTTGAGGATCGCAAATTTCTGAACCATGTCTACAAACTCGATAAGGCGCTCTATGGCCTTAAACAAGCCCCACGTGCATGGTATGCACACCTTAAAGAGCTGCTGTTAGACCATGGACTCGAAGTTGGGCAAATCGATCCCACTCTTTTTACTAAGAAGGTTAATGGGGAGCTTTTTGTATGCCAACTATATGTAGACGACATTATTTTTGGATCTACTAACCAAGATTTTAATGATGAATTTTCAAAGCTTATGTCTGACAGGTTTGAGATGTCTATGATGGGAGAATTGAGGTTCTTTCTTGGATCCAAGATCAAATAACTTAGAGAGGGAACTTTCATTAATCAAGCTAAGTACATCCAAGACATGCTCAAGAGGTTCAAGATGATGGATCTCAATGGCGTTGCTACTCCAATGCAAACTAAGTGTCATCTTGAGCTCAATCCAAAGGGTAAAGACGTGGACCAAAAGGTATACCGATCCATGATCGGCTCTCTCCTTTACCTTTGCGCATCTAGGCCCGATATTGTGTTGAGTTTAGGAGTGTGTGCAAGGTACCAAGCCGCTCCTAAAGAAAGCCACTTAGTGTCGGTCAAGAGAATCTTCAGATATTTGGTTCATTCCCCAAATCTTGGTTTATGGTATCCCAAAGGCTCCAGTTTCTCTCTATGTGGTTACACTGATTCAGATTGGGCTGGTGACAAAGATGATCGAAAATTAACTTCTGGTGCATGTCAATTATTTGGAAGGTCTCTAGTGTGTTGGTCTTCAAAGAAACAAAATTGCATATCACTCTCAACCGCCGAAGCTGAATATGTTGCTGTTGTAAGTGCTTGTAAACAATTATTATGGATGAGGCAAACTTTAAAGGAATATGGTGTCAATTGTGACAAAGTGCCTCTTTTATGTGACAATGAAAGTGATATCAAAATTGCTTACAATCCGGTGCAGCATACAAGAACAAAACATATTGAGATTCGCAATCATTTCATTTGGGATCATGTTACTCATGGAAATATTGCACTATCTTTTGTGAGCACGAAGAACCAACTTGCTGATATCTTCTTGAAGCCTCTTGATGAAGCAAGATTTTGTTATTTGAGAAATGAGCTAAATATCATAGATTCAAGGAGCTTGGCTTGACTACCCTTGCATACTCACTTAATCTTCTTCATGTATTTGGTTTAGATGCGGGCATAGACATAGGGGGAGTGTGGTCCTAATTGATTGGGCTAACCCTCCCCCATAATGCCGAAAGCAAGAAAAATCATTTCCCTTAATATCATTTTGTGATATGTGGGTCATCGATGAGCATTGGTTTTGAACTCAAGATACATCTTCACGGTGTCATGCCATGCGCTCCAACATGGTGGCTTCGGCCACCACCCTCTTCCTTGAGAAGAGTTGGTTTCTAATGGCTCTCTTTGGATTTTCTTGCATATCTTTTGTTCCTATAGAAAACACAACAAATTTTGGCTTTTGGTTGATTTGTTCTTGCAACTTTGGGTGTGTAGTACCATCTCAGTTTGTTGCTCTAAACCCAAGCCTTTTCCCTCCTTGAACCATATATTCTTGCACACAAGTCCTTCATAGACTTTCGAGGGGTTTTGCAAGGAGTGCTCCGGCCTGAATCTGTGTTGACAGAATTTCAAACTTGGGGCGGACTATCCGCCCCAAGTGGGGGCGGATTATATGCCCCGGGCGAAATCTTCCTCTTAAGGGTAGGGTCATGGAGGAAGGGCTCAAATAGAGCAGCCAGTCCTTCCCCAACCCGTGCTCTGCCCCAAGCCGCCATCGGAGCCTCCACCCTTCCCCGGAGTCGATTCGACCACCGGATTCTCCGGACCCTCCCCGAATCTTCTTCCCCTCGCCTCTGGGTACCTTCTCCTCCGAGCTTTTCCTCCAATGAGTGAGGGTAACGCCCTCATCCATCTCTTTTGTATGAGATTCATTGTTTTTGGTGAAAATATCGTTGTAGAAGATACTTTGTGTTTCCCCTGTTTGTTAGAATCAGTAGTATTGCAATCCTAGTGCCTGATCTGTTTTGCCTTGGTGAATCTGGGCCGAACCAAAAAAAATTGTGGGGGCGGATTATCCGCCCCTGCCAGGGCCGGATAATCCAGCCTGGAGACTCATTGTCTGTTCTGGTTTGGTTCAGATTTTCAAAAATGCGCATCTCTGGCCCATGGATTGCTTTCCTACTATTTGTAATATTCCTCTTGTACTTGTGTGTGTGCTTATCCCCATGCTACCTCTCCCATGCTACCTCTCCCATGCTTTTCAAAGGTGGTTCACATGCTCCTAAGACCTACAAGAATTGTCCCTGTGCCCGTTATCTCAAGCCCACTTCAGAGGGTAAGTTTGTTGACGAAACTGAGGTCCCCAGGTTGGCAAGAGAGTCTGAACGGATGGCTAAGGCAGCAAAGAAAGCAAAGAGGGTTGCATCTCGCAAGGGCAAGGGCAAGCAGTCTCGCCCAACTACAAGGCCATGGACAACGTTGAGTACTCATCCATTCGCCAAACCGATTATTATGCAGATGCTGACAGTGATGGTTCTCCAGAGGATTCCATGTTTTGGTGCTCTCAGTTTAGGTCTATTCATGATGATGTCTATGTTCCTCTCAAGATTCGCCCTATTCATCCTCTGAATATGACTGAGGCCCAAACCAAGGCAAGACTCCCTGAAGCTTTGGATGTGACTAAGAAGATGGGGCTTCATCACCTTATGACTCTGCAATGTCACTATGATTCATCGGTGGTGAAGCAGTTTTTCTCAACACTTGTGATCTGCGGAGATGAGCTTCGCAACATGAAGTGGATGACCAGGACAACAATGATTTAGTCTGACTTCCACACCTTTGGTCAGGTCCTTGGGTATGCTTTTCATGGGCTTGACACAGCTTCTGGCCACCGCATCATTTCTTCGCTCAGGCCATCCAAGGACATGTGCTTGCTCCATGTCTGACACCTAATGGCATTGCTGGTACCTTCGCTGGCCTCTCTCCTTTGTATGCCACCCTTGTTGGCATGTTTAGGGACAGCATCTCTCCAAGTGGGGGAAACAATGAAAAGATTCGTGGTCACCTGGTTCCCCTGCTTGCCTTTGCTCACGAGTGTGCCACCAATGTTGGTTCGTCTACAGGTTATAAGCTGGATGTTATGGACTATATCTATCATGAGATGACTGATGCGATGCTCAACCGGCTCTCCATCCCATATGCTCCTTTTATTACGATATTCATCAAGCACATGCTGCCACATGAGGACTTTGGCACTGGTTTGGATGGTGTTCACAAGCCAAAGAAGATCTACAACAAGGCTCAGAAGACCTCTCACCCTTCCACTTCCCATGAGTCCTTCATGCATTATGCAAGGGCTCCTACAGCTGGCCATCCACCAGCTCCTACAGCTCCGGAGCCATATGCTCAGTGGAACACTTCTGGGATCAACTATGGAGAACTCGAGAGTCAGCTTTTTCCTCCACCACCGAGGGCGCCTACTCCTCCAGTTGTTGATGATGATGAGTATGATGACAAGGAAGGGGACGGGATGACTACAACGAGGACGAGGACGAGGAGGAGTGATGTTCTAGGGCGCTAGCATCGTTCTTCTTCCTTTTTGGCATTTCGATGCCAAAGGGGGAGAAGTAGTTCTATTAGGTCACAGATTTGCATGGGTCGGGCGCAAGCACTTGCCTCTTTTTCATTCGTTTTATTTGCTTGCTTGTGCCCTTTTAGCGTTGAACTTTGTGTGCCTTGTTTGTATAAGACTTTGTCATGTGTTACTTTGTGCTCGTGTATGGATCTCTGTAATTTTGGATTTATCTTGTGGAACTGCTCATATGGAATTCTGGATTTATCTATGGAGTATGGTATTGTATTGATGGCATATGGAATTATGGAATTATCTATTGATTGCATCAATATTGTGGGATGTGCTTGAGGCCTTATAATCTCATTATTCACATTGGCTAAGTTCACATTCCGGTGGTATGACTTTGTTTCCTAACTCACCTTGTTTTAATTGTCTTTGTTATGAAATTGGCTTGCTCTTTAGTGTGTGCATTTGTATTGAAATGCAAATTATAAATATGCACACATTTAGGGGGAGCCTCTTTCATTTACTTAAGGTGTTGTTAGTAGGTTTTATTGCAAATCCTAGTATTCTCATCTAACACCAAAAAGGGGGAGATTGAAAGAACATTTCATAATCCCTAGTGTTTTGTGTGTTAGATAACAAGATCAATGATTATTTAATGTGTGTTGAAGTGCTACAGATCTCTAACTTAAAAAGGAAACGGAAACTGTTTTTGGGGGCGGATAATCCTCCCCTACCAGGGGTGCATAATCCGCCCCTCCCCAAACTCATAAGGGCGCAACCCTCAGAAGGGGGGCGGAGTATCTGACGGATTTTCCGGCATGGCCGGATAATCTGCCCCTATAGGGGCCGGATAGTCCCCCCCCCCCCAGGATTTTCTCCAAGTCAAGTTCTGCGCGACCTTCTATATGGGGGGTGGATTTTCCACCGGAGTTTCCGTCCTGGGGGCGGATTTCCCCCCTAGGGCGGATAGTCCGCCTCTTAAGGGGGGCGGATAATCCGCCCCTCGAGGATTTTCAATAAGTCAAGACCGGCGTCACCTTCTGTATGGGGAGCGGATTTTCCCCCGGAGTTTCCGTACTGGGGGCGGATTTTCCCCCAGGGCGGATAGTCCGCCCCTAGTGGGGGGCGGATAATCCGCCCCCAAACTTCTCCAACGGCAAGATCTGGGCAGGGGGTATTTAAGCTAGACTTCCCCCTCCTGCCAGAACTCATGATTCATTCGAAAAATTCAGGATCTGTTCTTCAACCTTCATCCAAGAGAGCTCCACCTTCATCCACCCAAAGGCCCCGTCCCTTGGTGAATCGAAGGAGGAGAACTCGATATTCAACTACTGCAATCAAGCGCTCCATCTCCTCTCCACTCATTTGGAGAATCACCGATCTAGTATTTCTTGCAAATATCTAGATCCTTGCTTTTGTTTATATTGACAAACCTTGTTCTTGTGACATCTTGTTGTCATTATGGGATCCCCCAATTCAGTTGTGGGTGTGTGCCCCGGTAGAGTTTTAAAGGCACCGTTCCCCACCTCGAAGGGTACTGATAGTGGAGAAGGTGGATCAGGCCTTTCGTGGCGAGATCCATCGGAGAATTGGGTGAGGCCTATTGTGGCGTGGTGGTCTTAGAACCGCCCACCCCTCAAACACAGATGTACTTCCCTTAACAAGGAAGGAACCGCGGTAAAACAAATCCTTGTGTCTCTGTGTGCTCCACTATGGTTTCCTCGCTCCTCTCTTTACATGCTTAGTAGCTAGGTTTGCATATAGGGAAATTCTCGTAGTTGCATATCTAGAGAATTTACTTTATGTCAAGACAAAAATTGAAAAAGAACTAAAAATTGAGTGGCACCTATTCACCCCCCTCTAGGTGCCCATACGATCCATTTCAGCCCCAATCTTGCACCTCCTTTGGGAAACGCCGGTTTTTCGGGTTCAGAAAATGGAAAGTCGAGACCTCTCCAAAGCACCACGAAATCTCTAGTTGGAGAAGTCGCTTGCGATGCCGAGAGGGAGCTAGGTGCCGGGTTTGGGCTCAATCCATGGAGTGGTTCCAAGTTCTAGGAAGCGATCGGGGGATTAGGGTTGGAAGCCGTGTTAACTCACACTCAGTAGACATCCTGGTGGTGCCTTGGTGCCAAATGACCTGGTATGCCCTGCCTATGATTTTATGAGGGCAGTGGGTCACATGCAAAGGCTCCAGGAGCCGTTTTCATGTTTTTTTTAGATTTTTTTGGTGTTGCCCAAGAAAATGGAGAAACCCGCCGGCGGCCGCGGCAACGTGACGGTCAGTGCAATCTTGGACCCAGGCATGCATCCAGCCTAGGTACCCCATGAGGCACCGCAAACCATTTTTGCCCAAAAATTGAGAGTGTCTTATAGGATACATACAGTTAGCAACCACATTTACCAGGCCGTAACTCGAGAAAAATATAGTACATGTCTGCACCACGAGATAAATACCCACCTCCCGGGAATGTCCATCCACCATCGTGTAGCATGCGTGGAAATTGCCTCTGGCCCATGGGTGCGCTCTAATATTGCACCTCCTTTGGGAAAACGCCGGTTTTCGGATGTATAAAATGTAAAGTCGATATTTCTCCAAAGCACCATGAAATCTCTAGTTGGTGAAGTCGTTTGCGATGCCGAGAGGGAGCTAGGTGCCGGGTTTGGGCTCAATCCATGGAGTGGTTCCATGTTCTGGGCAGCGGGGGGGTCTAGGTTGGAAGCCATGTTAACTCACACTCGATAGACATCCTGGTGGTGACTTGGGTGCCAAATGACCTAGTATTGCCTGTCTATGATTTTATGAGGGCAGTGGGTCACATGCAAGGGCTTCAGGAGCTGTTTTCATGTTTTTTAGATTTTGTTTGGTGCTGCCCAAGAAAACGGCAAAACCCGCTGGCGGCCACGGCAATGCGACGGTCGGTGCAATCTTGGACCCAGACATGCATCCAGCCTAGGTACCCCATGGGGCACCCAAACCATTTTCCCCTAAAATTGAGAGTGTCTTATAGGTTCATACAGTTAGAAAACGCATTTACCGGGTCATAACTCGAAAATATATAGTACATTCATGCACCACGACATAAATACACACCTCCCGGGAATGGCCATGCACCATGGTGTAGCATGCGTGAAAATTGCCTCGGGCTCATGGGCGCGCCCTAATCTTGCACCTCCTTTGGAAAAACGCCAGTTTTTTGTGTTCGGAAAATGGAAAGTCGAGATTTCTCCAAAGCACCACGAAATCTCTAGTTGGAGAAGTCGCTTGCGATGCCGAGAGGGAGCTAGGTGCCAAGTTTGGGCTCCATCCATGGAGTGATTCCATGTTCTAGGCAGCGAAGGGGATCTAGGGTTAGAAGCCATGTTAACTCACACTCGATAGACATCCTGGTGGTGCCTTGGGTGCCAAATGACCTGGTATGCCCTACGTATGATTTTATGAGGGCAGTGGGTCACATGCAAGGGCTCCAGCAGCCGTTTTCACGTTCTTTTATTTCTTAAAATTTTGTTTGGTGCTGCCCAAGAAAACAGCGAAACCCGCCGGCAGCCGCGGCAATGCGCCGGTCGGTGCAGTCTTGGACCCAGGCATGCTTCCAGCCTAGGTACCCCATGGGGCACCGCAAACCATTTTCCCCAAAAATTGAGAGTGTCTTATAGGTTACATACAGTTAGAAACCGCATTTACCGGGCCATAAATCGGAAAAAATACAGTACATGTCTGCACCACGAGATAAATACCCACCTCCCGGGAATGGCCATGCACCATGGTGTAGCATGCGTGGAAATTTCCTCGGGCCCATCGGCGCGCCCTAATCTTGCAACTCCTTTGGGAAAATGCTGGTTTTCCGGGTTCAGAAAATGGAAAGTCGAGATTTCTCCAAAGCACCACGAAATCTCTAGTTGGAGAAGTCGCTTACGATGCCAAGAGGGAGCTAGGTGCCGGGTTTGGGCTCAATCCATGGAGTGGTTCCAAGTTTTGGGCAGCGGGGGGGATCTAGGGTTGGAAGCCATGTTAACTCACACTCTGTAGACATACTGGTGGTGCCTTGGGTGCCAAAACACCTAGTATGCCCTGCCTATGATTTTATGGGGGCAATGGGTCACATGCAAGGGCTCCAGGAGCCGTTTTCATGTTTTTTTATTTTTTTAGATTTTGTTTGGTGCTGCCCAAGAAAATGGCGAAACCCGCCGGCAGCCGTGGCAACGCGATGGTCGGTGCAATCTTGGATCCAGGCATGCATTCATCCTAGGTACCCCATGGGGCACCCCAAACTATTTTCCCCGAAAATTGAGAGTGTCTTATAGGGTACATACAGTTAGAAACCGCATTTACCGGGCCTTATCTCGAAAAAATACAGTAGATGCCTGCACCACGAGATTAATACCCACCTCCCGGGAATTTCCATGTACCATGGTCTAGCATGCGTGGAAATTTCCTCGGGCCTGTGGGCGCGCCCTAATCTTGCACCTCCTTGGGAAAATGCCGGTTTTTCGGGTTCACAAAAATGGAAAGTCGACATTTCTCCAAAGGACCACGAAATCTCTAGTTGGAGAAGTCGCTTGCGATGTCGAGAGGGAGCTAGGTGCCGAGTTTGGGATCAATCCATGGAGTGGTTCCATGTTTTGGGCAGCGAGGGGGGTCTAGGGTTGGAAGCCATGTTAACTCACACTTGATAGGTATCCTGGTGGTGCCTTGGGTGCCAACTGACCTGGTATGCCCCGCCTATGATTTTATGAGGGCAGTGGGCCACATGCAAGGGCTCCAGTAGACGTTTTCACTTTTTTTTAGATTTTGTTTGGTGTTGCCCAAGAAAACAGCGAAACCCGTCGGCGGCCGCGGCAACGCGACGGTCGGTGCAATCTTGGACCCAGGCATACATCCAGCCTAGGTACCCCATGGGGAACCCCAAACCATTTTCCCCGAAAATTGAGACTGTCTTATAGGGTACATACAGTTAGAAAACGCATTTACTGGGCCGTAACTCGAAAAAAATACAATACATGCCTGCACCACGAGATAAATACCCTCCTCCCGGGAATGGACATGCACCATGGTGTAGCATGTGTGGAAATTTCCGTGGGCCTATGGGCGCGCCCTAATCTTGCACCTCCTTTGGGAAAACGCTGGTTTTTCGGGTTCATAAAATGGAAAGTCGAGATTTCTCCAAAGCACCACGAAATCTCTAGTTGGAGAAGTCGCTTGCGATGCCGAGAGGGAGCTAGGTGCCGGGTTTGGGCTCAATCCATGGAGTGGTTCCATGTTCTGGGCAGCGGGAGGATCTAGGGTTGGAAGCCATGTTAACTTACACTCCGTAGACATCCTGGTGTTGCCTTGGGTGCCAAATTACATGGTATGCCCTTCCTATGATTTTATGAGGGCAGTGGGTCATATGCAAGTGCTCCACGAGACGTTTTCACGTTTTTTTATTTTTCTTGATTTTGTTTGGTGCTGCCCAAGAAAATGGCGAAACCCGCGGCTGCCGTGGCAACGCGACGGTCGGTGCAATCTTGGACCTAGACATGCATCCAGCCTAGGTACCCCATGGGGCACCCCAAACCATTTTCCCCAAAAATTGAGAGTGTCTTATAGCATACATACAGTTAAAAACCACATTTACCGGGCGATAACTCGGAAAAAAATACAGTACATGCCTGCACCACGAGATAAATACCCACCTCCCGAGAATGGCCATGCACCATGGTGTAGCATGCGTGGAAATTGCCTCGGTCCCATGGACGCGCCCTAATCTTGCACCTCAATTGGGAAACGTCGGTTTTTGGGTTCAGAAAATGGAAAGTCGACATTTCATCAAAGCACCACGAAATCTCTAGTTGGAGAAGTCGCTTGCGATGCCGAGAGGGAGCTCGGTGCCGGGTTTGGGTCAATCCATGGAGTGGTTCCATGTTCTGGGCAGCGGGGGGGGGGGTCTAGGGTTGGAAGCCATGTTAACTCACACTCGATAGACATACTGGTGGTGCCTTGGGTGCCAAATAACTTGGTATGCCCTGCCTATGATTTTCTGAGGGAAGTGGGTCACATGCAAGGGCTCCAGCAGCCGTTTTCAAGTATTTTATATTTTGTTTCGTGCTGCCCAAGAAAACGGCGAAACCCGCCGGCGGCTGCGGCAACGCGATGGTCGGTGCAATCTTGGACCAGGCATGCATCCAGCCTAGGTACCCCATGGGGCACCCCAAACCATTTTTCCCCGAAAAATTGTGAGTGTCTTATAGGATACGTATAGTTACAAACCGCATTTACCAGGCCATAACTCAAAAAAAAAATACAGTACATGCCTTCACGACGAGATAAATACCAACCTCCCGGGAATGGCCATGCACCATGGTGTACCATGCATGGAAATTGCCTCAGGCCCATGGGTGCGCCCTCATCTTGCACCTACTTTGGGAAAACGCACGTTTTTCGGTTTCAAAAAATAGAAAGTCGAGATTTCTCCAAAGCACCACGGAATCTCTAGTTGGAGAAGTCTCTTGTGATGCCGAGAGGGAGTTAGGTGCCTGGTTTGAGCTCAATCCATGTAGTGGTTCCATGTTCTGGGCAGCGAGGGGGATCTAGGGTTGGAAGCCATGTTAACTCACACTCGATAGACATCCTGGTGGTGTCTTGGATGCCAAATGACCTGGTATGCCCTACCTATGATTTTATAAGGGAAGTGGGTCATATGCAAGGGCTCTAGGAGCTGTTTTCACGTTTTTTTTTATAGATTTTGTTTGCTGCTGCCCAAGAAAACGGCGAAACCCTCCGACGGCCGTGGTAACGCGACGGTCGGTGCAATCTTGGACCCAGTCATGCATCCATCCTAGGTACGCCATGGGGCACCCAAACGATTTTTCCCCAAAAATCGAGAGTGTCTTATAGGGTACATACAGTTAGAAACCGCATTTACCGGGCTGTAACTCGAAAAAAATACAGTACATGCCTGAACCACGAGATAAAAACCCACCTCCCGGAATGGCCATGCACCATGGTGTAGAATGTGTGGAAATTGCCTCGGGCCCATGGGCGCGCTCTAATCTTGCACCTCCTTTGGCAAAACGCCGGTTTTTCGGGTTTAGAAAATGGAAAGTCAAAATTTCTCCAAAGCAACACGAAATATCTTGTTGGAGAAGTCGCTTGCGATGCTGAGAGGGAGCTAGGTGTCGGGTTTGGGCTCAATCCATGGAGTGGTTCCATGTTCTGGGCAGCAGGGGGGGTCTAGGGTTGGAAGCCATGTTAACTCACACTCAATAGACATCTTGGTGGTGCCTTGGGTGCCAAATGACCTGGTATACCCTGCCTATGATTTTATGAGGGCAGAGGGTCACATGCAAGGGCTCCAGGAGCCGTTTTCACGTTTTTTTTTTGTTTTTTTAGATTTTGTTTGGTGTTGCCCAAGAAAACGGTGAAACCCGCCGGCAGCTGCGACAATGCGACGGTCGGTGCAATCTTGGACCCAGGCATGCATCCATCCTAGGTACCCCATGGGGCACCCCAAAACATTTTTCCCCGAAAATTGAGAGTCTTATAGGGTAGATACAGTTGGAAACCGCATTTACCGGGTCGTAACTCGAAAAACATACAGTACATTCCTTCACGACGAGATAAATACCCAGCTCCCGGGAATACACATGCACCATGGTGTAGCATGCGTGGAAATTGCCTCGGGCCTATGGGCGCGCCCTAATCTTGCACCTCCTTTGGGAAAACGCTGGTTTTTCGGGTTTAGAAAATGGAAAGTCAAGATTTCTCTAAAGCACCACGAAATCTCTACTTGGAGAAGTCTCTTGCGATGTCCAGAGGGAGCTAGGTGCCGGGTTTGGGCTCAATCCATGTTCTGGGCAGCGGGGGGGATCTAGGGTTGGAAGCCATGTTAACTCACACTCAATAGACATCTTGGTGGTGCCTTGGGTGCCAAATGACCTGGTCTACCCTTCCTATGATTTTATGAGGGCAGTGGGTCACATGCAAGTGCTCCAGGAGCCGTTTTCATGTTTTTTTATTTTTCTTGATTTTGTTTGGTGCTGCCCAAGAAAACGGAACGCGACGGTCGGTGTAATCTTGGAACCATCCATGCATTCAGCCTAGGTACCCCATGGGGCACCCCAAACCATTTTCCCCAAAAATTGAGAGTGTCTTGTAGGGTACATACAGTTAGAAACCGCATTTACCGGGCCGTAACTCGGAAAAAAATATAGTACATGCCTGCACCACGAGATAAATACCCACCTCCCGGGAATGGCCATGCACCATGGTATAGCATGCGTGGAAATTGCCTCGGGCCCATGGGTGCACCCTAATCTTGCAGCTCCATTGGGAAAACGCCGGTTTTTCGTGTACAGAAAATCGAAAGTCGAAAATTCTCCAAAAACCACGAAATCTCTAGTTCGAGAAGTCTCTTGCGATGCCGAGAGGAAACTAGGTGTCGTGTTTGGGCTCAAGCCATGGAGTGGTTCAATGTTCTGGGAAGCGGGGGTGTCTAGGGTTGAAAGCCATGTTAACTCACACTCGATAGACATCCTGGTGGTGCCTTGGGTGCAAAATGACCTGGTATGCCCTGCCTATGATTTTATGAGGGAAGTGGGTCACATGCAAGGGCTCTAGTAGCCATTTTCACGTTTTTTTAGATTTTGTTTGGTGCTGCCCAAGAAAACGGCGAAACCCGCCGACGGCCATGGCAACGCGACAGTCGGTGCAATCTTGGACCCAGGCATGTGATGGGGATACGCCTACTGGGGTATACTCAGCAGGACGTTTCCGACTGGCCCAAGGGCTGGCGAGTGGGCCTGCAGAACGGCGAGTGGATCAAAGCCCAGCAAGGTACCAAGCGACTGGAAGTTGAAGGCCCAGGCGAGTAGATAGGCCCAGTCGGACTAGGTTGAACGATTACCGAAGTTGTAAACTGAATCGGTTGAGATATGTAAACCCTAGGGGAGGTGAGCCTATATAAACCTCCCTACGGGGTGAGTAGAGACACGTTCCCTCATACACCCAAGCGACTCGCCGCCTAGCCGCCGAGCTCGCCCATTGTAACACCTCCATAATACAATCTAGCAGGAGTAGGTCTTTACCCTCCGGGGGGCCGAACCTGGGTAAAACCCTGTGTCTTTGCCCTCATCTCGCACCGCAGATGGCTGGCCGCCCTTGCCCCTCGTTCTACTACTCGCTGCCGATTGCAGCATCTGCCGTGACCATTCCCACGACAGTGGCGCCAGCCGTGGGGCCTGGCCGGTCTGGCCGGTGTTCTGCGGCGAGATGCAATCTGCCCATCAACGAGACGGTCGCCACCGGCCGCATGATAGCGATCGTCGAGATGCTCCAGATCTTGCCGAGCAGCTACGTCCCGGCGGCGCGACCCGTCACGCACAGCGTGATCCTGCCAGTCGGCACAATCAGCCTCTTCGTCGGCCTCACCGACGTCATCGTCTCGGAGGACTCGGCTCGCATCCGCGAGTCGCCGCCACGCGATCGGCTCTCCGAGAGCCAGGTCCGCACGATCCACCGCCTCGCCTCCGAGTACAACTCGGCCCACAGCAACGTGGCCGGGAATTCAGCGGCCGCAGAAGATGCGGCCCTCACCGACGACGCCGACTCGGCGACCCCGGCGTCACTCGCCGGATCCATCACCGCGGCCTCGTCCGCGGGCTCCATCGCCCGGGTCTCCAACGCGGGAGACTTCGAGGACCCCTCCATCCTCGGGATCTTCGAATTCGATTCCGGGTCAGAGAACTCCGCCGATCCCCGCGATGGAACCAGTCGCCACGCCGCGGCTTACATGGCCACCGGCACCGATCCGCCGGAGGATCCTTTCTCCACCCCAATCCCTCCTAACGCCACGGTGACGGAGGTCGAGGAACTCCGCCTGAAACTGGCGGAGGCGGTGCGCAAGGAGCAGGCCGAGCGCGAAAAATTTCGCCTTGAGCAGGTAACGGCGCAGGAGCTGTCGCGCTACCACCAGCAGCGGATCAGGTCACGTCTGAACCCCACCGTTCAAGGGCGTGCCCTGAACTTCGACGATGAAAACGACCCGGCCCGCATAGCCGAGCGCGCAATTTGCGAGAACGCGCCCCCAGGAGGAAGCGCCCGGCCCCCGCCAGGATCGACGGCGATGGGTGCGCCACCACCACCCAACCGCACCCCTCCCAGGGACCAGCCGCGGATAGTTGTCTCTTCACGAGAGCGAGACGCAAACGGCCTTCCACTGTTCTCCACCCCGATGGACAACCTCGTGGCAGGCCGAGCAGCAGTCGACAGCATCACGGCGACCGGCAACGGCGCCCTACAGATCGAATACGTCAAGGCCTTGCTCGCGAAGGCCGTGGAGCAGCAGAGAGCGGGCGCCGACTCGCAAGGTTGAGTATACTCGCGTTCCTCGGGAAGCAGAGCGGCCTCCAGCGGCCGCCCAGCAGCGGCAAACACCCTCAATTGCCCGCCACCAGAGCCACTGCAGCTCCAACACCGACCTGCGAACGCGGCGCTCTCCACCAACGATCCCAGGCCGGCGACCAACCTCGTCGCCGCTAACGGACAACCCATCGATGCTCGCACTCACGTCATCAACAACCAAAACTGGCGCGCACGCCAGCCCGACGACTTACGGCACACCCTAACTAATCGCCGCGATGGCGAGCCCATGGGGTCGCTCAGTCGACTCGGGCCTAAGTGCTTTGGACCAATGATCCGAGGCGAGAAGTACCCACCAAACTTCAAGGCGCCAAAGGAGATAGAAAAATACGACTCCTCGTACGACCCCGCAGTCTGGCTCGACACATACCTCATGGCAATGGGGATCGCGGGTCACACTGACCTACTCGCCGCCCGTTACCTCCCACTGATGATGGAGGGGACGTGCAGGCAGTGGATCAACACGCTCCCCCAGGACAGCATCGACTCCTGGGAGGAAATGCGCGACGCCTTCGTCAGGCACTTCGAGTGCTCCTACACCCGCGCCACCACCATCGAGGACCTGGAACGATGCGTCCAGGGACCCCGCGAGTCGACCCGCAACTGGGTCCAAAGGTGGCAAGAGCTCTGGTACAACGCGGTCGGCATCCACCCGGACACCGCGATCCATTGCTTCAAGACCTCGTGCCGCTATGAACCTTTAGTCGCCAAGCTCAAACGACACTCCCGCACACTCGACAACATCCCCGACCTCCTCGAGATCGCCAAACGGTACGCCGAGGAGGATCCAAACCAGGAAACCGACGACGAGTCAGGGGGGCAACGCCGCACGGGCGGCAACGACGGCGGACGCCGAACCGACCTATGCTACAGCGGCACCCGCCTCACCGGCAAGCGCCGCAGCGACGGGCGAGTCGACTTCGTCGCCAACGCTGGTCATGCACAGTGCGAGCCCAAGAGCTACCGCCGCGACGGAGGGCAACGGCGCGACGGCGGCAATTACAAGAACAAGCCAAGATTCGATCCTGCGGCCCTCCTCAACCAACCATGTGCGTTCCACAGCAGGGAAGGGAAGCCCGCAACGCACACCACCGCCGACTGCCACACCCTCAGGGAAATCGAGAAGGCACGGCACGCGCGGGAGGACACCGACAACGACCCGCCAAATGGCGGAAAATTCGGCAAAGTAGCCGGCTCGCTCCACACCTTCACAGGCTTCAATACGAAGCGCGAGAAGAAGGTCATCGCCCGCGCCGTCACCGTCAACGCGGTGGCCCAAACAGACGTCCCCCAGTTCCTGAACTGGTCGGAACAGCCCATCACCTGGAGTCGGCAAGACCACTCGCCACGCATCGAGTACCCAGGACGAGTCGCCCTGGTGGTCAAGCCCAAGGTTGGCGACTACTGGCTCCCCAAGACACTGATGGACGGCGGCAGCTCCATCAACATCCTCTACCTCGACACCTTCAGGCGGCTGCGGCTCCCGCAGTCGATGATCGAGACAACCCACACCACGTTCCACGACATCGTCCCCGGTCGGAAGGCATATCCGATCGGCAAAGTCACGCTGCCAGTCACTTTCGGTAGTCCGGCAAACTTCCGCACCGAGCGGATCGTCTTCGAGCTGGTGCCCTTCGACAGCCCTTACCACTGCGTCCTGGGGCGCCAGGCGTTTGCTAAATTCATGGCAGCGCCCCACTACGCGTACAACGCGATGAAGCTCCCCGGGCCGTGCGGCGTCATCACCATCAACGGCGACCCCGACATGGCCGCCGAATGCGAGGCCAAAGGAGCCGAACTCGCCGACGCTGTCATCGCGGCAGAAACTAATCACGCCGACGAGCTCGCCAAATACGCGAGCGGGGTCAACAATGACGATCCCACAATACTCAAGAAGCCCAACTCAGAGGGCACAAATACCTCAACCTTTGAGGCCACGACGCACACCCGCACCGTCGAGCTGGTCCCAGGCGACCCCAGCCAGACGGTGACGATCGGGACGGGCATGAACCCAGCATAGGAAGGCGCGCTCATCGAGTTCCTTCGTGAGAATAGGGACATCTTCGCATGGAAACCCTCCGACATGCCCGGTGTCCCTAGGGAGCTCGCTGAGCACAAATTAAACGCCGACCCCAAAGTGCGACCTGTCAAGCAGTCGCTACGGCCCTTCAATGAAGAACGCGTCGAGCAATCGCCGAGGAAGTGCAGCGCCTACTCGCTGCCGGCTTCATCCGGCCAATCAAATACTCCAAGTGGCTGGCAAACCCAGTCCTGGTCGAGAAGAAAAACGGGACCTGGAGAATGTGTATCGACTACATAAACCTGAACAGCGCCTGCCCAAAGGAGCAGTTCGTCCTCCCGCGGATCGATCAGATAATCGATTCAACCGCGGGCTCGGAGTCGCTATGTTTCCTCGATGCCTACTCGGGGTACAACCAGATCAAAATGGCTGTCGAAGACGAGGAGAAGACGGCGTTCATCACGCCATTCGGGGCCTTCTGCTACACCGCCATGACCTTCGGCCTCAAGAACGCCGGGGCAACCTACCAGCAGTGCATGCAAGAATGCCTCGCGAGCCAAATTGGCCGCAACATCCACGTCTACATCGACGACGTGGTCGTGAAATCCGCTCGCCAAGGCGACCTACTCGCCGAACTGGTAGAGACCTTCGCCAATCTGCGGAGGTACAAGATAAAGCTCAACCCAGGCAAGTGCACCTTCGGTGTACCCGCCGGACAACTACTGGGGTACGTCGTCTCCAAACGAGGGATCGAGGCGAACCCAACAAAGATCGACACGATCGCCCGGCTCGGCAAACCCGAGTGCCTGCGTGACGTCCAGAAGCTGGCCGGGAGAGTAGCGGCTCTCAGTCGCTTCATCCCCCGCCTAGGCGAAAAGGCAATGCCACTATACCGCCTGATGCGCAAGAACCCCACCTTCCAGTGGGACAAGGAGGCGGACGACGCGCTCCGCGACCTCAAAAAGGTGCTACTCGCCGCACCACTACTCGCCGCACCCGCTGACAAGGAACCTATGCTGGTTTACGTCGCGGCGTCCGAGCGCGTTGTCAGTGCTGTAATGGTCGTCGAACGACCAGAGGAAGGAAAGGAGCGCCTGGTTCAGCGACCGGTGTACTATATCAGCGAGGTTCTCACCGAATCGCGCCAGCGGTACCCACAGTACCAAAAGCTAGTATACGCGGTCTTCAGGGCTCAGCGGCGCCTGCCGCACTACTTCCAGGAGCACCCGATCACGGTCGTCTCCTCAGCGCCGCTACAAGACATCATCCGCAATCGCGAGGCGACCGGGCGGGTCGCCAAGTGGGCCGTCGAGATCGGCGTCCACAACATTAAATACGAGCCACGAAGGGCGATTAAGTCACAGGCACTGGCAGACTTCATCGCCGACTGGGAGGAGGCCCAGCAGCCAGAGAAGCTGCCGTACCTCCATTACTGGAGCCTGCACTTCAACGGGTCCAAGAACGCGGACGGTGCAGGAGCGGGGATAGTGCTGACTTCACCAAAGGGCGACAAGCTACGCTACATCCTCCGCCTCGAATTCACGCCCTGCACCAACAACATGGCTGAATACGAGGCCCTACTCCACGGCATGCGAGCCGCAAAGGAGATGAGCGTCAATTGCCTCCGATGCTACGGAGATTCCGACCTCGTTGCGGGACAAGTCGCCGGCACCTGCGACGCCATCTCCCCTACCATGGCGGCGTACCGCCAAGAGGTGGATAAGTTGGGCGGCCACTTCACTGGCTACTCTGTCGAGTGGATCGACAGGCGAAAAAACGAGGAGGCCGACGCCCTCTCTCGCATCGGGTCGGCTCGACTCGCACCACCCGCCGGCGTGTTCCTCGACACAATCTCCAAGCCGTCAGTCTCTCCCCCGAGGGAGATCGACATCGGAGTCCCACTCCAACCAGAGGCAGCCTTGGTCGCACTCATCACCGAGCCAGACGACTGGACCAAGCCCTACATCGCCTACCTGGAAACCAGCACTCTGCCAGCAGACGAGACAAATGCTCGGATGATCGCTCGCCGATGCAAGTCTTACGCCATCATCGACGGCGAGCTACACAAGCGCAGCGTCACCGGTGTGTTCCAACGTTGCGTCCAACCGGCTGAAGGATGCAAAATCCTCCACGACATTCACTCAGGAGACTGCGGCCACCACGCCGCCGCTCGCTCCCTGGTCGCCAAGGCTATGCGACACGGCTTCTACTGGCCCACCGCACACGCCGACGCCGTCGACATCGTCCAGCGATGCGCCGGGTGCCAGAAGCACGCCAATCAGACGCGCGTACCAAGCTCAGCGCTCAAAACGATCCCCATCACTTGGCCATTCGCCGTATGGGGCATGGACATGGTGGGCCCCTTCAAGAAAGCCCTCTCCGGCTACACCCACCTGCTAGTCGCCGTCGACAAATTCACCAAGTGGGTGGAGGCCAAGCCAGTCCGGAAATGCGACGGGAAGACCGCCACTAAATTCCTACGCGAGCTCATATATCGCTACGGGTTCCCCAACAGTATCATCATGGACAACGGCACAAACTTCGCCAAGGGAGCAATGGCCGAATTTTGCGAAGAGCACCACATCCGGCTTGACCTCGCGTCAGTCGCCCACCCGGAATCCAACGGCTAGGCGGAACGCGCCAACCAAAGCATCCTCCACGGCCTAAAGCCGCGACTCCAAGTACCACTCGAGCGCACCGCTGGATGCTGGGTCGAAGAGTTGCCCTCCGTCGTCTGGGGAATCCGCACCTCGGTTAACAGATCAACGGGATTCACTCCCTTCTTCATGGTCTACGGCGCCGAAGCAGTCATGCCGACCGACCTCGAACACGACTCTCCGCGGGTCGTCCATTATACGGAGGCCGCAAACGAACTGGCCCGCCAAGACGGGCTCGACCAGCTCGACGAAGCACGCGACCTCGCTCGGTCACGCACCGCCATCTACCAGCAAGGACTCCGCCGCTACCACAGCCGACGGGTGAAAACCCGCACCTTCCAGGAAGGCGACCTGGTGTTACGCCTCATCCAGGACAAGAAGGGCATGCACAAGCTCTCCCCTCCGTGGGAAGGCCCATTCGCCATCGGGCGCGTACTCGGCAACGACGCCTACTACCTCATCGACGTCCGCGGGGACGGCAAACTCGACGTCCAGCGACCATGGAATGTAAATCTCCTCCGGAAGTTCTACTCCTAGAACCCCACACATGTACTCTCCAGTCGCTATGAAATAAAAGAAACGGTTACTGCCAATGGCGTCTACTCTCCATGCCTTGTGCCACTCGCACTCGTAAAAACAGCGTCATGCTAAAATGCAGAAGTCAACCTTTGGTACAGCGATCGGCACGGCTAAGTAGTGAGATGCAAGAGCACTGAATCATTTCAGGTCTTGCGTCGTCCACGAAAAACGCCAATCCGGAGCCCCATTGGAGTCGCCCAGCTCGACTGGTTTTACGAACCAAGACAACTGCCCTCGCTTCTCACAGCGACCTTGGTCCTCCGCATCCTCGGCATAGCGACTCGAACGGCTAAGTACCACGCTCGGGGACTGAATACCAGTTCGTCGCGATCGGTCAGGGAAAACGCCAAGTAAGAGAGCACGCCCGGGACTCGCCACGCGACTGACCCTCCGGGCCAGGCAGGAGTGACGCGCTCACACTAACGCGCTAAGTCCTCAACCACCCTCGAGTCGCGCCTAGAACTACCAAGTACCACGCTCGGGGACTCGGCCACCCGACCCCGTTCGCGTACGGGAAAACGGCAAAGTACAGAGCACTCAAGGGAGTCGCCTTGCGACTGGCTCTCCGAGCTCGGGCGAGTCGACTAAACCAACAAAACACATGATAACAACAAACATCATATACGAGGTAAACCCCACAAAAGGGCGGACGCGCTCGGGGACTCGTCCAAAATCAATCCAAAACACACAAACGAATAGCAAAATGGACATGACGTCCCATTCAATCGCATATTGCATTGTCTTATATTACAAATTATGCCCGCGTGGCAGAACTGCTGCTAACACATCCAGGCAAACTACTCTATTCTGCAGGCTTCGACGACGACTCGCCAGAATCCCGGCGCCTACGGATGAACGCGGTGTACGGGTTTGACGGATACGTCGTCAGCTCACCCGCCATCGCCGAGCGAAAAGGTTGCTCGACCTTGAAGTCACGATGCGGCGGCTCGGGGTCGTTCGGCGCGACGACCGTTTCCTGGTAGGGAAGGAGGTCGCCCATCGCCCAGACACGCTCCGAGTACGCGGCGGCACGCTCCTGCAACTTGAGAACCTCGGACAGGTCCACCGCGCCAGTCGACGAGGGATACCCACTCGTCACATCGTCGAGGTCGAAATCCTCGGGGAAGTGGGCGAGCCCAAGGCTCAGCGCTGTCGATGCTCCACGCCGAAACGCCGACCGCGTCATGAACTCAACAACCGCGGGCGCCTTCTCCAAATACTCCCACACCTCAACGAGGTCGCTGGGAATAACCTCCGTGGGCGACATTTCTTGAAGGTAGGCGCGGATGCACGTCGCCGATAGCGTAGCCGAGTCGACGAGCATGCTTACGCACTGCCTCGCGTCGAGTGAGCTCGCCTCTTCTTGGCTACCAATAACGCGACCTGCGAGAAGGAGACAATGATGAGTGCGACGGACACCACAAAAACCCCAACTAACGGAAAGGGAAGATGCACTCACCAAGCAACGGGCGGGCGAGCCCCGTGATGAAGCACTGAAGCGACGTGTGGTCGTCCTGAAGCCCAGCAATAAGGACTTCCGACACCTTGCGATCTTCCTCCGCGGCTGCAATGGCGGCCCTAGCCCGCCCGTCCGCCGAGCTAGCTTCTTCCCTCGCCTCCCGCAGCTCGCGCTCGAGGTCAGCGACCCGCTGTTCAGCAGCGCCCAGAGTAGATCGCGCCGCTTCCAACTCACCAGCAGGGACAAGCTCCTGGCGAGTTTCTTCTGCCTTCGCAGCAACAGCCTGAAGCTCTTTGTTCGCCTCCTGGATGGTGGTCAGCTCCTTCTCAGCACGCTGTTGCGCGGCCAGTCGGTCCGCCGACTCGAGCTGCAGACCTTGCACATCATCAAAAAAGTCAGTAAAAACGAACCTCCTAAGTGCCCACCCGCTGAAATTCAGCGAGTGCGCACTCGGGGACTGGCAATCAAGAAATTCCCAAGTGCCCACCCCGCTGAAATTTAGCGCGTGCGCACTCGGGGACTGGATAAGAAAGTAAAAGACGAGAAAATAATAAGAATCAAGCCACTGCAAAACACCGACCTGATCCTCGGGGACTGGATATACCTGGATGGCTGCGCCAAGCATGCCATGAAGTTGCATCGCGTCCACGGATGCGAGTAACGCTGGCGTGTGCCCACGACGCTGGTCGACTTCAGCATCGACGGTCCCTGGAGCGAGGCTCGGGGATGCAGCCCCGCTCGCCGCGGCCGCCTTGGTCACGAAGCGAGGGAAGGTGGCGATAGAGGCACCCGCTCCAAAGGAAGTCGCCTCCGCCGTTCCAGGCAAGGAAACGCCCTCTTTCGTAGACGCGGCTGCCTCCACCGCGGGGCCGGCCGGCGCGACCGCCGTGTCGTCAGAGACAGTGACGATGTCGTCGCCCTTGGCCTTCTTACTGCCATCCGCCGGGGTAACGACCTCGTCCGCCTTCCTCTTACGGGAAGGATCCTCCCCGCTAGCGGGGGAGGGTACCTGGGCCACGGTCGGGTGGCCCATCCTTTTCACTCCGCTCCTGCACATCAGTCGAATCAGTAAAGACAATCGAAACAGCTATGGAAAATAGAGAAGGCCGAATGCACTCACTTGGCGACCGGGATGAAGCGTAGCCCTGTGCGAAGGCCGGCCGGTTTTTCTAGCTCGGGGCCCAGTTGGCGACTGAGCCCTAGTTCCAGGACGTCGCGTGCCCAGGACACGGACGGCTTCTTCGTTGTCGAGGCTGCGGCTGGCGCCTCTGGGATACCTTCGGCAGGGGCTTCCTCACGAACTGAAGCCGCTACGGCCGGAGCCTCCTTGCGGGGCGAAGCCGCCCCAATCGGAACCTCCTTGTGAGGCAAAGTCGCCACGGCTGGAGCCTTCCCTAGCCTAGAGACTGGCGCGAATGGCGGGGGCATCGAGGCCAGCGGTGCTTCCACAGACGGCGCATCTAGCGCGGTTGTCGCCGGGGCCGCACCGTCATCGGCCGAGCTGTGAGCATCAGAGCTGCTCGTCGAGTGCGGCGGCGAGGCCATCTTTGGCGGCTTCGTTTTCCTCCTCGGAGGGGCCCTCGCTTCCTTTTCCTTCTTCTTCTTCTTCGAAGGAGTGGCCTGGCGGCGCGAGGTGGTTTCTGGGAGCTCGTCGTCATCATCATGACGCTCGAGGCTCCTGCTCGCTTCGATTTCGCGCTGACGTTGCCCGCGGGTCTTTCGGACCAGCGGGGCGATTTCCTCTTCGGACTCGTCCTCGTCGTCCTCGTTGCCCTTCGCGGGTGGCGATTCGCTTGTGTCCTGGGCGGATGGCCCCGGGCTCTCGTCATCGGCAGGTGGGAGCCACCCTTCCACCACTTGGAACAGCTGCGATGAATACGAAACAGAGTTAGAATTACCGCGACTGCATACGCTGCGACTGCGAACAAGATAAAGAAATTACCGTCGGAGCCAGACGCTTCGCGGTGTAGGGGGGGACCCCGGCCTGTGCATCCACGAACACCGCCTGGGTGATCTTCTTCAACGCTGGGAGATAGTCCTCCAGCTTCCACTCGTCGAGGCAGGCTTTCGTCGAGTCTCCCCGGCCCGTGTACTGATACATGTAATGGTCGCGTTGGGCGAGCGGAACGAGCCGCCGCCCAAGCCAACAATTGTACAAGTTTATCGTCTGGAGCCCTTTCTTCTTCAGACCACGGATGGCCTGGAGCATCTCGTCGACGACCATCCGCTGGTCGTCGGGGAGCTTGCCGACCTGGAGATGGCGCGGCTCGGAACGGTTGGCCGAGTACCGCGGGATCGCCGCCTCGTCCTCCGGAGTCGCCTCGGTCACGTAGAACCATGACTTCTTCCAGTCGCTCGCTGCTTTGGCGGGCAGCATCAGATCGAAGAAGGAAGCTTTGGACTTGAGCTGGAACGTCAGGCCGCCCGCGGCTAGCATTGGGCCGCCTGCCTCCTCGCGGCTAATCCGTCCGTGGAACAGATCTTGCCACAAGGGAAAGTAGGGCCGGCAGCCCAAGTAGCACTCGCAGAACGCCACGAAGATGGCGAGCTGCTCGATGCTGTGGGGACCCAGATCTGAGGGCTGGATCCCGTAGTAGGCGCAAAAACGCCGGAAGAACAAAGACGTGGGAAACCCTAACCCCCGCTCGAGATGACTGGTGAAACAGACGAACTCCCTCTCTCGCGGGTTTGGGGTCGTTTCTCCGGCTGCGGGGATACGCCAATAGCCGGCTCGCAGGATTCCGGCCTCCTCGAAAGAGGCCAGCTGCGCCCTCGTGCACTTGGACCTGCCCCATGGTTCGGTGAGAAGGGCCATAGCCGAGGGGTTGGTTGGAGGTCGGAGGATTTCGGGTCGATTGGATCAAGGAGCAAAGGAAAGAGAATGCGTGCACTCGGAAGAAGTGGTGGGCAGTTGGCTCTACGATTGCCTGCCATTCCTCTTATATAGCGGGAGTTACCCGCCAAATCAGGGGGCCGTTACCGCGCGATGATTACGCCAAAAGTTACCGTTGAGTTACCTTAACGGCTAGTTTGACCACGCCTGACGGTCCAACTCCAGCCACTCGGCTCGCTAGGTCACTCGCCGCGGCCACGTCCCGTTGGCTTGACTCGTTCAAGACGCGACTCGGTTCGCCGGATTTCCTCCTTCATACAGGAGGCCGTCGACGATTCGACTGGATGCCTACTTTGAAGCCGTATACTCCGACTGCCAGCAGCCACTTACGCCTAATCGACGACGGCCTCGGGGACTACTGATGGGGATACGCCTACTGGGGTATACTCAGCAGGACGTTTCCGACTGGCCCAAGGGCTGGCGAGTGGGCCTGCAGAACGGCGAGTGGATCAAAGCCCAGCAAGGTACCAAGCGACTGGAAGTTGAAGGCCCAGGCGAGTAGATAGGCCCAGTCGGACTAGGTTGAACGATTACCGAAGTTGTAAACTGAATCGTTTGAGATATGTAAACCCTAGGGGAGGTGAGCCTATATAAACCTCCCTACGGGGTGAGTAGAGACACGTTCCCTCATACACCCAAGCGACTCGCCGCCTAGCCGCCGAGCTCGCCCATTGTAACACCTCCATAATACAATCTAGCAGGAGTAGGTCTTTACCCTCCGGGGGGCCGAACCTGGGTAAAACCCTGTGACTTTGCCCTCATCTCGCACCGCAGATGGCTGGCCGCCCTTGCCCCTCGTTCTACTACTCGCTGCCGATTGCAGCATCTGCCGTGACCATTCCCACGACAGCATGCATCCAGCCTAGGTACCCCATGGGGCACCCAAACCATTTTTCCCCGAAAATCAAGAGTGTCTTATAGGGTACATACAGTTAGAAACCGCATTTACCGGGCCGTAATTCGAAAAAATACAGTACATGCCTTCACGACGAGATAAATACCAACCTCCCAGGAATGGCCATGCACCATGGTGTACCATGCATGGAAATTGCGTCGGGCCCATGGGCGCGCCCTAATCTTGCACTTCCTTTGGGAAAACTCTTGTTTTTCGGGTTCAGAAAATGGAAAGTCGAGATTTCTCCAAAGCACCATGAAATCTTTAATTGGAGAAGTCGCTTGCTATGCTGAGAGGGAGCTAGGTGCCGGGTTTGAGCTCAATCCATGGAGTGGTTCCATGTTCTGGGCAGCGAGGGGGATTTAGGGTTGGAAGCCATGTTAACTCACACTCGATAGAGATCCTGGTGGTGCCTTGGGTGCCAAAATACCTGGTATGCCATGCCTATGATTTTATGACGGCAGTGGGTCACATGCAAGGGCTCCAGCTGTGGTTTTCACATTTTTTTATTTTGTTTGGTGCTGCCCAAGAAAACGGCAAAACCCGCCAGCGGCCGCGGCAACGCGATGGTCGGTGCAATCTTGGACCCAGGCATGCATCCAGCCTAGGTACCCCATAGGGCACCCCAAACCATTTTTCCCCAAAAATTGAGAGTGTATTATTGGGTACCTATAGTTACAAACCGCATTTACCGGGACGTAACTCAAAAAATATATAGTATATGCCTGCACCACGAGATAAATAGCCACCTCCCGGGAATGGCTATGAACCATGGTGTAGCATGCATGGAAATTGCCTCGGGCCCATGGGCAATCCCTAATCTTGCACCTCCTTATGGAGAAAATGCCGGTTTTCCGGGTTCAGAAAATAGAAAGTCGAGATATCTCCAAAGCACCACGAAATATCTAGTTGGAGAAGTCGCTTGCGATTGCCGAGAGGGAGCTAGGTGCCGGGTTTGGGCTCAATCCATGGAGTGGTTCCACGTTTCTGGCAGCTGGGGGATCTAGGGTTGGAAGCCATGTTAACTCACACTCGGTAGATATCCTGGTGGTGCCTTTTGTGCCAAATGACCTGGTATGCCCTGCCTATGATTTTATGAGGGAAGTGAGTCACATGCAAGGGCTCCAGGAGCCATTTTCACTTTTTTTTATTTTTTTAGATTTTTTTTGGTGCTACCCAAGAAAATGGCAAAACCTGCCAACGGCCGTGGAAACACGACGGTCGGTGCAATCTTGGACCCAGGCATGCATCCAGCCTAGGTACCCCATGGGGCACCCAAACCATTTTTCCCCGAAAATCAAGAGTGTCTTATAGGGTAGATACAGTTAGAAACCGCATTTACCAGGCCGTAACTTGAAAAAATACAGTACTTGCCTGCACCACGAGATAAATACCCACCGCCCGGTAATGGCCATGCACCATGGTGTAGCATGTGTGGAAATTGCCTTGGCCTCATGGGCGCGCCCTAATCTTGAACCTCCTTTGGGAAAATGCCAGTTTTTCGGGTTCATAAAATGGAAAGTCGAGATTTCTCCAAAGTGCCACGAAATATCTAGTTGGAGAAGTCGCTTGTGATGCTGAGTGGAAGCTAGGTGTCGGGTTTGTGCTCAATCCATGGAGTGGTTCCATGTTCTGGGCGGCGAGGGGGGATCTAGGGTTGGAAGCCATGTTAACTCACACTCGATAGACATCCTGGTGGTGCCTTGGGTGCCGAATGACCTGGTATGCCCTGCATATGATTTTATGAGGGCAATGGGTTACATGCAAGGACTCTAGAAGCATTTTTCACATTTTTTATTTTTTTAGATTTTTATTGGTGCTGCCCAAGAAAACGGCGAAAGCCGCCGCTGGCCGCGGCAACGCGACGGTCGATGCAATCTTGGACCCAGGCATTCATCCAGCCTAGGTACCCTATGGGGAACCCCAAACCATTTTTCCCCAAAAATTGAGAGTGTCTTATAGGGTATTTACAGTTAGAAAACGCATTTAATGGGCAGTAACTCGAAAAAAATATAGTACATGCGTGCACCACGAGATAAATACCCACCTCCCGGGAATGGCCATGCACCATGGTGTAGCATGCGTGGAAATTGCCTCGGGCCCATTGGTGCGCCCTAATCTTGCACCTCCTTTGGGAAAACGACGGTTTTTCGGGTTCGGAAAATGGAAAGTCGAGATTTATCCAAAGCACCACGAAATCTCTAGTTGGAGAAGTCACTGGCGATGCTGAGAGGGAGCTAGGTGCCGGATTTGGGCTCAATCCATGGAGTGGTTCCATGTTCTGAGCAGTGAGGGGGGATCTAGGGTTGGAAGCGATGTTTACTCAGATTTTCCCTCTTCATGTTGGCAAAAGTGGAGCAAGCCAACAGTAGCAACAAGTAGAGAAGGGACTAATTTTTGTGTGTTTTGGATAAGAGAAAGCAAACCAAACTAAACTAATTTTTGTTGGAGTTTTTGATAAAAAGAGGCAAACAAAGCCAAGCAAAAGAAACTAAGCAAAACAAAAACAAAGTAAAGAGAAAGGTTGTGAAGGACTCCCGTTGTGAAGCTGTCCTTAGCCTCCCCGGCAATGGCGCCAAAAAATCTTGATGGTGGCTCAGATTAATGTAAAGCTTCGTTGGGAGTCCCCAAGAGGAAGGTGTGATGAGCACAGCTGCAAGTGTTCCCTCAGTAAGAAATCAAGGTTATCGAACCAGTAGGAGGAAGGAAATGACTCAAAGATGTTGCTAGCAACTTGGAAACCTACACAACGCAAACTCAAGACTTTGCCCCAACTAACAGTGAGGTTGTCAATCTCACATGTTTTCTGAAAACAAAGGATTAACTGTATGGTGTGGAAGGTAATGGTGGTTTGCAGAAAGGTAAATAGTAACAGTGGAAGATGTATCAATGCTAAAGATTGAACCGGGGTCCATAGTTCACTAGATGTGTTCTCCTTAAGATAAACAAACATGGCATGCTAGGTGATCAAATTACAGCAGGGCAATTGACAGGACTAAGCAAGGCATAACAATGCAATACTAGACATTCATGATCCTATGAGATTCGATTGGGCAATACAAGAAGATACATAGACCTCCATCCAACTGCATCTATGACTAGTAATCCACCTTCAGGTTATCATCTGAACCCCCTAAAGTATTAAGTTGCAAGCAATGGATAACTGCTTTAAGAAAAGTGTGTAAGGTAAACAATCCACTTGTTCCATGAACAAGAGACCGTTGTTTTCTCCCTAGTAGCAACAACACATCTACAACCTTAGATATTTCTATCACTTCCCTTAGATTAAAAAGAGGCATGAACCCACTATCGAGCATAAGTACCCCCTCTTGGAGTCACTAGAATCTACTTGGCTAAGATATCTACTAGAAACGGAGAGCATGCAAGATCACAAACAACACAGACATGATAGAATCAATAAGACAAAACCATTAATCAATCTGACATTATAATCTCAATATCCATCGGATCCCCATAAACACAACATGCATGATTACAAATAGATGATCCTGATCATGAACGGAGCTCACAAGATCTAAACATGGTAGCACAAAGGAGGAGATACAACCATCTAGCTACTACATGGAACTGTAGTCCAAGGTGGAACTACTCACGCTTCATAGCGGAGGCCAGCATGATGAAAAAGAAGGCCTCCGGGATGATCTCCCCTCCGGCAGGGTGCCGGGAAGAGCTTCAGATCCCCCCGATCTAGGGACAATGGTGGCGGTGGCTACGGACTGTTTCATGGAATATTGATCGGGTGCTTAGGGTTTTGGTATCAGGTGGTCTTTATAGGCGAAGAGGCGAGGCAGGGGGCACCCAGGGCGGCCGCACCCCCCAGGCATGGGCCCAACCAGGCCACGCGGCCAGGGGGTGTGGCCCCGTGGTGGCTCTTCTCCGTCTCTTACTCTGGCTCCGTGTTACCCACGGTAAAATATTGACTTTGGCTTTTGTCCCGTCCAATTCCGATAATATTAATTTTATGCCTTTTATGGAACCAAAAACCGAAGAAAACAGGCAATTGGCACTGTGGCATCTTGTTAACAGGTTAGTTCCAGAAAACATATAAAAACACCTCAATGTGTAGACAAAGCAAAGCAAAGTAGATACTAAACAATCATGGAATATCAAAAATTATATATATGTTTCCGACATATCACTCTCCTCATGATAACACGGCTAGGCTTTGTTGGGTCAGTAATAAAAAAACATTGGTCCACTTTTCTAGCTAGTACCCATGGTTCATTTTTCGCGGAAACGTTCGCACCGACGGCCTTGGATTTGGTTCGCACCATGGTTGTGAAATACCGGTATTCTCTTTCGATGCTCTTGGCCCATCTTACACGAAACATCGACACCTTTTCTCCACAGTAGTCGAGCTCCCAGATCTCCTTGATCCTTCCGTATAATCTTTCGTTCACGTTTTCATCGGTGTAGAATTCCGACGTTACACCTGAGTTCTGATAATCACACTTGTTGTCCTTTTCCTCCGTGTAGAATGTGTAGCAGTTGATATCATACGCCTGATAGGTCACCAGGTTTTGCATGGGTCCCTGCGACAAGGTGAATATGATCTTTTTCGTGTCAGAAGAATGCGATCGCGGGGATTATCAAGGAGCGTCTGCCTAAACCAACGCATGAAATCTGAGTTGTGCTCTTTGATTATTTCTCTCTGCGTCCTCTGTATGCCCCGGTCACTGTACTTCTTCTCGATTAACCTTTTGTGCTTCTATACCCAAGGATCAACCAGTTCTAAATTCTGTAGCACGATGAGGTTTGCTCGATCAAAGTATGCGCATCGACAATCGAAGTATGCATGCAATACGCGACGACCCTCTCGGTGACCAGATCCATCGAGCTTGCCAAGGTGCCTGTTGACGGGAAGAACGACAAGGTTCTCGATTTCTAGATAATTCGTGTAGAAAGATATGCACTCTTCGGCCAGAAAGCCCTTGGATATGCTTCCATATGGACGGGACTTGTTGCGAACATATCCTTTGATGTGTCCGTTCATCCTTTCGAATGCCATCATGCTGTGGAGGAACATCGGCCCGAGTTGGATGATGTCCTCCATGACATGGACCAGCAGATGCACCATAATGTCGAAGAATGCGGGCGGGAAGTAGACCTCGAGTTCGCATAGTATCACCACGATCTCCTCATGTAGCCTCCAGAGCTGATTCACGCCAATCGACTTTCGAGAGATGACGTTGAAAAACTTGCAGATCCCAAACAACGTTTCACAGACGTGCTCGTCCATTATCCCTCTTAGTGCAATCGGAAGTACCTGCGACATTAGCATGGCACAGTCATGAGACTTCATGCCACTGAACCTCTGCTTCACCTCTTCTAGGTATCCTCTTATCTTGCCCGCATATCCGTAAGGAAGTTTGACTCCTAGAAGGCACTTGAAAAACTATTTGATCTCGTCCTGGCTTAGAGTGAAGCAAGAAGGAGGGCAGTAATATTCATTCTTCTTGACCTTTTTAACCTTCCGACGACCTTGTGTCGCCTCCGACTCATGATCATCATCATCTTCCCGATCATCAGTAGTAGTGCGTCCTCCGTGAAGCTCCTTCCGGATGCCCATGAATATCAGGTCGTGCCTTGTTTTTGGACCATCTTTCGTCATATCTGGCATGTTGATTATGGTGTCTACCAGACTCTCGCACATGTTTTTCGTGATATGCATGATGTCTAGGCTATGAGGCGTGCGGAGAAACTTCAAGTAAGGCAACTCCCAGAAAACAGACCTTGTTTTCCATACCTTCAGCAGCGGCTTGTCTTGTTACCTCTTTCGCTTCTTTCCAGGAATAGGACAATCTTTTCAGCTTTTCAGCAATTCTTCCACTTCTTCGCTATTCCTCTGCCATCGAATAGATCTCCACGTTTTCTCCATGGATCATTCTTGCCGAGCCACCTCCGGTGCGCCATGAACACGGTTTTCAAAGACCCTCGATCTTTCTCTAGTTGGAGATAGCTTGTGTTATCCATGCACCTAACGTATGCAGAGAATCCTTGGATAACCTGCCCCGAGATATACCCGAACCTGGATAGTCTTGCACCGTAGTGACCAACGCGGCTCTCATAGTGAAATAATCTTGTGCGACGGTGTTGTACGTATTGGCTCCAGATTCCCATAACGTGGCTAGCACCTCTTTCAACAGCCCGAGATACAGATTGATGTCGGTACTAGATTGTTTCGGCCCTTGAATTAGCATACTCATTTGTATGTACTTCTTCTTCATGCACAACCATGGAGGGAGGTTGTACATCCATACAAATACGGTCCAAGGGTTGTGTGTGCTGCTCTGGCTACCGAACGGATTGAGTCCATAGATGCTCGCACCAAGCCTGATGTTCCTCGAATCTCCACCGAATTTTGGGAATTCGAGGTCCAATGCTTTCCACTGGCTAGCATCTGAAGGGTGCGTCAACAGCTCATCCTTTTCGGGGTCATCGTCATCTCCTGGATTCTTCCTTTCCGCATGCCATCGCATGAGCTTCGCTTCCTTAGGGTCCGCGAAATAGCGTTGCAGATGAGGAGTGATAGGAAAGTACCATACCACTTTTCGAGGTGCTTTCTTTCCTTTCTTATATCGACTCACGCTGCACACCGGACAAGTGGTTTTCTCCGCGTCCTCGCCCCGATAAATGATGCAATCGTTGATGCATATGTGGTATCTAACATGCGGTAGATCGAGAGGACAGACGATTTTCTTGGCCTCCTAGATACTAGTTGGACACGTGTTCCCCTCTGGGAGGCGATCGTGCTAGAATGCCATCATATCATTGAAGCTTGCATCAGTCAATTTGTGTTTTCCTTCATCTCCATAGCCTTGAATGTTACATTAAACCGGGTATCATCGGGCCTGCATCCTTCATACAATGGAGTAACCGTGTCTTTCTCAAGTTGCGCAAGCCTGGCTTTCTCTCTAGAGGCAGCCCTGGTGTTACTCGTCTGCTTGAGAAGCAGCTCTTTCACATAAGGGTCCCGCACCCAGCCTAACATTGTTCCATCGTCGTCTGCTCCTCCGACATCTAGATCATCATCATCCCGGTCTACTTCCGCACCTTCACCATCTCCAGGATACTCTTCATCATCATGTTGCCCTCCTTCCAAATTTCCCGCCACCCCATTTATGTCTCCATCGTCCTCTTCATCGCTTATCCAACGAGTGTATCCATCCATAAAACCATGGCGGAGCAGGTGCGCCTACAGATGCCCGGAATCTGGGTTGATCAACGAGTTAAGTTTTCATCTTCTGCATGGACATCTTATCTCCGTCTTGTTATTTAGTATCATGTCGGCCGTCGCGCATTTCAAAAATCTAGCCACAATGCCTTCACTCATTATGCGGACCATCGTTACCTTCGCGGTGTACACGGTAGAATTAGAAGTTTATTAGAACCACATAATCAATGCATGCATGCAATGGTCGATAGAAAATTTTGGCATGAACTATCCTAAAATAAGGACCTTTGCGAAATGCCAAAGTATTGCCAAAATGGAAATGAATCAAAAATTTGGCAAAACAAATGGCAACTCATTCACACACAAACACAAGAGAGAGACCGATCCATACACATGAACACATCATCCTCTCCATACACACATGAGCATCGATCCTCTCCATATACACACACATGAGCATCGATCCTCTCCATACACACATGAGCATCGATCCTCTACATACATATTAGCATATCATCCATATACACATGAACACATCCTTACATGGACAACTTATCGAGATGAGAGACCGATCGATAAGATGGAAGGAGAGGTGCAAGACTGAGAGGATGGCATGCCCGGAAGGAGAGTTTCCTCTATTATGTATGTAGCATCCAAGGTAAGTTCTACATGCTAAAAATAGTGAAAGAGTGGATAAATTGAGGTGGGAAGGAGGAGGATCACGACTAGATCTAAGGAGTAATAAGGAGGGGAAAGTGAAGTGTGGGTGTGGTAGTGGATAGTCACATGTGCAAAGTGGATCTGCCCAAAAGTGGTCGGCACATCCGTGGCACACATGACCTAGTACACCATAGGACTTAACCACAACAGTGGCGCACTATGTCCACGTGCGCCACAGATGTGTTTGCCCAGTTAGGCAGCAGACTTGTGGTGGGTTAGGCGTAGTGCACAGGCAGCAAGTGCACCACGGTTACCCCTCACAACCGTAGAACATGTACCACATGTGCGCTACGGGTATGTGGAATGCGGCCGGCAGGCCCCTGGCCCAGACGTATCTATGGCGCACTACCCGCATGTGCGCCACAGTTGTTCTAGTTACTAGTAGGGAACTGCCCACAGGTACGCCATGCCTGTTTTACCCGTTGGGCACTTCAACCACGTGAGCCATAGATGTGTAGATTACCTATAGCCATTTTCCTAGTAGTGTCACCGATATATTACTGGGTTGATAGCAGGAGTAGGATCCTATCACCATAGTCGGATCTGAACCTGGGTAAACTTGTGCTCACCGCTCTTAGAACACCGTACGGCTCACACCCCATCTTCTTAATGCCTTCAAGATACCCTATGGCGTACGGCACATCCGACGACAGTTGGCGCCCACTGTGGGGCAGGTGACCTTCGGAGCTTCATTCCGGGTGGAATCTATGCATGGAGGAATCAGCAAAAAAATTGCCATGGGTTGCTGATGGCTATGAAATATAGCCATCCATGTCCGCATGTAAACTAAATAGTATTCATATATTTGATGAAATATCTCTCTATTTCCTGCCACTAATGCCTAATGATCAATGGGGTAGGCAATCCTATCTTGGTATTTTTGCCTGCACAGATAATGATGTATTATGATGGGAATCACTACATAAATGCCAAAGATACGAGATTTCCAACTCGCCAAAGAAACCAGGAGCCGTGAAGAGATCACTACAAGTTCAACGACCAACTATACGGCCCGCTGCCGTATAGTTGCCGCCGTATAGTTTGCACCGACCTCCTTAATCAAACAGAACAACTTTAATGAAGGGACCCCTATATAAAGATTCTTCAGGCGACGAGAAACAATCCCCCAACTCCATAACATCGCTTCTTTCACCCTAAACTCTCCCTGCCACCACACCGGAGGAATAGATCTAGATCTAAACCTCTAAACCCTTCTCCACCACCATAGCCATCTTCCACCACTTGTAATTGTAGATCTCATCTCCAATTGGCGACATTGTAATATCAAATCTATGATCTATATTACAATGTTTATGTTTGTCAATTTCATCTCTATGTGTGAGTAATTCTCCTTCAGCTAAGGGCTTCGGCCTAGCCATGTAGCTTTTTGCGCATGTTATTTATCATAGATAGGATCATGTATTAGTTTGTATGACTTGATGATTGTAGTACCCTCTATTGCCTCAATCTAATGACTTCTCAGGTACCCAAGACCCCGAGGATTGATCCAGGTAAAGGGAGTGTGAGTAATGATTGATCTGTAGGATAGGAACCCTAGTGACAGAAAGGGTATTACGGCTGTATGTGAGGAACTTACTTGGGATTAACGGTGACATCACTATGCATATCATTAGTTCTCTTTCTTTCATGGATGATACTAGTAGGTTATTACCATAAGCGGTTGCGGAGGTGATAACATTTATGGATGCACTGCCCACATATAATTATCTTGCTCTAAAATTTACATGAGTAGTTTATCATTATCTATTATTACCATGAGATGTTTTGCATAGTTAATGGTGAAAACCTAAGACCCTAGGCCCTCTCTCTCTCTCCATCATCATCAACAACAACAATAAGATCACAAACTCTTGGTCCGATGAAAATGCAATAGGAATTCTAAAACACTCGAAGGTCCGTTTAAGTAATCTCACTTTGCTTTCTTCTTACCGAGGATTCGATAAACCTAGGTATACTAGGGAAAAAGATCTATACTACATCCATAATCCGGATCGAAGGTATCAACCCTTTTTCTGGCGCCGTTGCCGGGGAAGCAATAGCTACCCAGGTGAGGGTAGTAGGAACCTTGCTAGTTTTAATTCTCGTTTTTAATTTTGTTAGTTTGCTTTCAGTTTTTATTTGAAAAACCAACAAAATTAGTTAGTCTTTTTAATTTTTTATTTATCATCATTAGTAGTTGTTTAAGAAAATACAAAAACATAGGAAGTATGTCTAAAAAGAAGCTTGGGGAGTTTGCAACTCCTAACAATGATTTTTTGCATACTCCTATTACTCAGCCAGCAATTGCTGCTGAAGATTATGAAATTAAGCCCCACTATTTAAGTTTGGTTCAAAAGAATCAATTTGGAGGCTCTGATGTAGAATATGCAGGTATGCACTTAAATACTTTCACTAAAATATGTGATATGATGCGCATTAAAGATGTTGACCCTGATGCGGTCAAGTTGCGCTTATTTCCTTTCTCTCTTAGAGGAATAGCAAAATAATGGTTGCTATACTTGCCTAGAAATACTATTGCATCATGGGTGGAATGTACTTATTTATTTATGACTAAATTCTTTCCACCTGCAAAGACTATGCAACTATGATCTAATATTACTGGTTTTAGACAGGAAGAGCGTGAGCCACTAGCGCTTGCATGAGAGAGAATGAAAGAATGCATGAGAAACTATCCCAGCCATGGGATGGAAGACTGGTTAATTCTCCATTTATTTTATAATGCTCTTGACCCTGTTTATAAGTCTATGCTAGATACTGCAGCTAGAGGAACATTTATGGGTAAGAAAATTACCAAAGCAAAGCATCTGCTAGACAATATGCAAGATAACAATGCCCAATGGCATGTGGAAAGATCAAACATGAAGAAGGTGAACTCCGTCACACCTCAAGAGAACAAAGAACTCAATGCTAAGTTGGATGAGCTTATATTAGCCGTTAAAGGTAAGGAAACCCCGGTAAGAACTACTCCCGAACCAACTATTGAAAAGTAGACTTCATAGCTCGTAATGATTATAACTGTGCTAGGAAAAAAAGAATTATAATCCAAACTTTCAAAAACTTTATTCTAGTCCTGAGTTAGGTCTAATAAAAATATGGCATCAAGTAATGGTAGTCTCCAAGAAACTCCTAAGTCTTTTATGAACTCACAAAATGAGCAAAATAATATTCTATTTAAAATTATGGAGAACCATGATGCTATGTTTGGTAAATTATCTAACCAAGCTGTTAGTTTGAGGAATGATTGACAGGCCCTCCGGGAAAGAACAAGGATTGTTGAGGCACAGTAGGTAAGATAACTAAGAGTCAAATTCTCATTCTAGCTAAATTTGAAGGTAAAGGTGAGCCCAATCTAGTAGAATACCTCAATATGATAAGAATCCAAAGGGGGGAGCCCGAAGAACTTGATTATAGCAATGATCCTTCACCGAACTACACAGTTAAAGATCTTGTAAAAAGGATCAATGCCAAGATTCCGGTAAGTGAAGGAAATGAGTAAGCCATGTATCAACACTTCGTTAATCAGGTAGAAATAAAGGTACGTGAGCTTGAGGAAGAATATAAGAAAATTGCTGAAAAATTGCATGTTAAGCTAGATGATATATTTGAGCCTACTATTAAGATTAAAACCGGGACTAATGAAATAGCTACACTCTGTGATCTAGGTGCAAGTGTTTCAACAATTCCAAAGAGTCTTTTTTAACAAGTTGAATCTTGGCTCTTTTGAAATTACCGAACTAAAATTACATCTAGCAGATTGTACTTATAAACAAGCAGTATGCATTAAGGAAAATACTTTAGTCTACATTAAAGGTTGTCCTTCTCTTATTGATTTTGTTATTGTTGACATGCGTGAAGATGCTACTGCCCCTATCATATTAGGTCGTCCTTTCTTAAAAACTATTAAGGCTTTAATTAATTTGCATGAAGGGAACGTGAAGCTTCAATTGCCTTCGCGGGATCCTTTTGTTATTCATTTCCCTAGGAAAAATAAAGCCAAGCAAGATGATAAGGAGGCCATCACTTTGAAGGACAATTACTTCGGAGTGGGTGTTCCACTCATATGGCCTAAGTGAGGTCAAGCTATTTACCATAAAAGAGCGCTGCATGGGAGGCAACCCATGAGAAATTAAGGTTTGAGTTAAGTTTTTAAGTTTTAGTTTTAGTTTTATATAAATAAAGAGTGCTAGAAAACTCCAGTGAGAGGAAGAGATTCAGCGGTACTCAAAATTCCTGTTTTATATATCCCATAGTTGGTCGAAATTTTAGTCTGTTATTTTTCTGTCAAAACAAGGTGTTTCACTAAGTTTTAGTCTAAAAAGTAATTCTTGAAGAAATAGAATTTTTTTGATGTGTACAGAAAGGTTAACGACCAACTATACAATGGGAATAGAGTTGCGGTCGTATAGTTATGTTACCCATCGACAATTTTCCATCCTAGAGTACAGAAGGTTTGACGACCAACTATACGGCAGGAAGAAAATTTCTGGCCGCATAGTTGTCGCTGTATAGTTATAGCCGCCAGACAGAAACCCTAGGAAACCCTCAAATTTTGTCGTCAAACCAACTATACGGCCGGAACATCCTATTCCCGTCGTATAGTTGCGTCCGACCAGTTAAATGCTCGGGGAGGTACCCAAAACATCAAAAACACAATCCTTTTCTCTCTTCTACCTCCAAAATCTCTCAAAACCTCAAGGGATCTTCACCCCTACTCGATTTCGTTCGAATTCCTCGCACACAAGTGATCTACGGTATGTTTCTCCTCCGATCATCCAATTACTTTTCGCAAATTCATCTCTGATCTATTGTCATTATGAATCTAGTGTGAGACTTGTTTTCAACTATTTTGCCATGATTATCTTGCCTAGATTGATATGTTGAGGAGATTCTTTAGTGTTCTATGATGAGGATTATGCTATGACTATTATTGTTGGATCAAAAAGTTTTATATTTGTCTCTTCTATTATTTTTATAAGATGAACACGAGGAGCCAGACACGTGCTTTTTCTGCAGCTAGTTCTTCTCGGGCTACAGCTCAGGAACGCATGGGGATTCGATTCAAGAACTAAGCCCACTGTGATTGTTTTGACAGGATCAAAAAACCGAGAAGTCAAAGCAACCAAGTGGGCTGGCCCGTCACTTTGAACCAACTCGGTATTCTGATGACTTTAATTTACTTTGCAATAGAGTTGGCCTGCAAACCTTTGTATTTCATGATGCACCAACCTATCGCCGGTTAACCATTGAATTTCTTAGCTCTTTGAGTAGCACCGTCAAAGCATATCATGGGGAGGATAGAATTTCTTTCTGACTCATGAACAATAATTATTCTCTATCACTTGATGAATGGTGCAATTGTTTTGGTTTACCCAACAATGACCCTAATGCTCTACGCGCAGCTTTTACAGACATGGAACCTTCCCCTGAATTCTGTTATAATAGTATGAGCTTTACCTGTAGAGTCAGTAAGGGGACGAATATTCAACATCCTGTTATTCGCTATTTGTTCTATGTTATTGCTAACACCTTGCAAATGCGCAATGAGTTCACATGACTCAACGAGGAGGACATATTAGTCCTTGCAAAAGCAGCTTTCAACTATGACAACTTGTCACTTCACTTGGGCGCAATTCTTGTGCGCTACTTGGAGTACCAATCCCACCAAAGCCAAGGACCAACCACTTGTGGATGCGTCATCACCGTGCTTGCCAATGCATTGGGCATTGACCTAGGTGAGTTACAGCCGGTGCTAGGTGAGCGACATGTTGGTTTCTCTACTTTGAGGGCTTATGGGATGCTCACTATGAGAGGTGGTGTTTATTATCTGCATATTGGTGGAGCTGGGCGTCTCTACCCAGCTCCTTTGCCTAATTATATTTTCTCTATCGAGGAAGGACGTGTGCTTTATGACTTGCAGGTTGAGCAACACCAACCCAAGGAGGCGGTTCCGGAGGAGGATGAGGACCAAGAGGAGGAGCAAGAAGTCCCTCATCAGGAGCAGCAGCCACCAAACCGGTTCGCTACATATCAAGATTTCCAAGAACTTGGAGGAACTATGGAGGGAATGCACAATCTTGCCCTGAACCTCCGAGAAACAACAAGTAACCTTTCAACTCAATTTGCGGACTGGACTTAAAACTTTTACCCCCACCATAGTGATTTGAAGGGCTTGCAAAAGCCTAAGCTTGGGGAGGTTTTATCTATTTTATATTTTGGTTTTTATTTGATTTATCTTATTTTCGAGGTTATGCTTTTATTTGAGTTTATAAGAAATCGTGTTGGTTTCCCCAACACTTTATCTTAGTTATTTTATTTTTTTTGAGATTTTCAAGCTGAGCTTTGCCGCCAATTTTCTATTCTTTAATTCCCCTTCTCAAAAACAACAAAAAGATTTCTCCTTTTATCTTTATTTTATCTCTCTCTTTTTCTTTCCGCCTCGAAGTTCTCGTTGATTTGTAGGAGAGTTATTGACTTTGAGTTTCCAAGAAACAAATAAAAAGCAAAGAGAGAAGTGGAACCAAACATGAGAGGTATGCCTTATGACTCCCCACTTTGGAAGTTTGAGAAACCCATGCTAGTTAGTAGTATTGTTGAGATGTTATATCGGTGGAGTGAGTCTCTATATTGTAGTAAAATTTTCTTTGCATGGGTATTTAATTGGTACATTTTGTTCCATCTCTTGTAGTTAACCAAGGTCTTGCCTAAAAATTTGCTAAACTATTCAAATAAGAAAAAGTCTTCAATTAAAGACTTGGGTGTTGTAGTGTTTAGTATTGAAAGTTTATTCCTAGAGACACTCAACACCACAGAAAATAATGATTGACTTGATAGCTCGCTTTGAAAATATTTGTTCAATTAAATTAATGTTTAGCGGTTTTTGTGAACATGCCAAAGTTTGACTTCTAAATCATAAGAATGATATAGCTTTATGCATGTCAAACTTCATGGGATGCCAACAACTCCGCTGGCCTACGAACGATCTTCATGGAGGAAACACCTAGATTTTGGCAATGAGTTGATTAAACATTTGTAGCAGTAATACTATAATGGGTAAGATTCTTGGCACTCCTGGGTAGCTGTAACATGATGGAATCACTCCTCTGGCTGATATGAGTAATCATTATGCAAAAGGAACAAAAACCTTAGTGATGCCACGAGTGTCCATCTTAGCCCCGATAAACTAATGTAATTTTTTGGCATGCTCTCAATTACTTAAGAAATGAAATTCTTGAAGGACAATGAATAGAAAAGTAGTGCTTGAAAAGTCTTGATTTATTGATGTGGGAGAATTGAGATACTTCAGTATATATGCTTTTCGTGACAAACTCTCATACTCTTAATTCTACATGATTATATTTTATTTTTCAAAGGCAATCCTATGAGTTAATTACATGTCATGCAATAAACTTTACTCTTTTGAATCATCCATGCTTACAATAATTTTGCTGCGCTATAACGATCCATGAAACCCATATGATATGCTTGTCAGTACTCTATCTATGCTGAAGTTTTTTAGATAAATAAAGTGCAGGAAACATGAGACTACCAATCATGAGCAAGATCATCATCTTGTTATTTCAGTTTAAATGCTGAGTCCCCTTTTGATTTTGGTTTTCTTGCTCGAGGACGATCAAGTTTAAGCTTGGGGAGGCTGATGGCTGTGAAATATAGCCATCCAAGCCCGCATTTAAACTAGATATTATTCATATATTTGATGAAATATCTCTCAAATTCATGGCACTAATTCCTAATGAACAAGGGGGTATGCAATCCTTTCTTGCTATTTTTGCCTTCACAGATAATGATGTATTATGATGGGAATCACTACATAAATGGCAAAGATACGATATTTTCAACACGCCAAAGGAACCAGGAGCCGTGAAGAGATCACTTCAAGTTCAACGACCAACTATATGGCCCGCCGCCGTATAGTTTCCGCCATATAGTTTGCACCGACCTCCTTAGGTCAAACAGAACAACTTTCGTGAAGGGACCCCTATATAAAGAGGCTTCAGGCGACGAGAAACAATCCCCCGACTCCACAACATCGCTTCTTTCACCCTAAACTCTCCCTGTCGCCACGCTAGAGGAATAGATCTAGATCTAAACCTCTAAACCCTTCTCCACCACCATAGCCATCTTCCACCACTTGTAATAGTAGATATCATCTCCAATTGGCGACATTTTAATATCAACTCTATGATCTCTCTTAAAATATTTATGATTGTTGATTCATCTCTATGTGTGAGTAATTCTCCTTGGGCTAAGGGCTTCGGCCTAGCCATGTAGCTTTTTGTGCATGTTATTTATCATAGATGGGATCATGTATTAGTTTGGATGACATGATGATTGTATTACCCTCTCTTGCCTCAATCTAACGACTTGTCAGGTACCCAAGACCCCGAGGATTGATATAGGTAAAGGGAGTGTGAGTAACGACTAATCTGCAGGATAGGAACCCCAGTGACATAAAGGGTAGTACGGCTGTATGTGAGGAATTTACTTGGGATTAATGGTGACATCACTATGTGTACCATTAGTTCTCTTTCTTCCATGGATGAGACTAGTAGGTTATTGCCATAATCGGTTGCGGAGGCGATAACATTTATGGATGCACTGCCCACATATAATTATCTTGCTCTAACAATTACATGAGTACTTTATTATTGTCTATTATTTCCATCAGATGTTTTGCATAACTACTGGTGAAAACCGAAGACCCTAGGCCCTCTCTCTCTCCATCGTCAACAACAACAACAACAACAATAATAATATCGCAAACTCTTGGTCCGGTGAAAACGCAATAGGAATTCTAAAACTCTCGAAGGTCCGTTTAAGTAATCTTACTTTGCTTTCAGCTTCCCGAGGATTCGATAAACCTAGGTCTGCTAGGGAAAAAGATCTATACTACATCCGTAATCCGGATCGAAGGTATCAGTTGTGTGGTTTACGCCACTGATGTCCCTGTCGTTCTTCTCAATGAGACCTTTATTCCGGCTAAGGAGCCCATGACTAACTACACAATCATGCCTATCGGCGAGATCGACATCTATCTCAGTTTTGCTGATCCAGACCAACCCATACCTGAGGTGATGACCATGGAAAATAAAAATACGGATCTGCTCTGTCCGCAGAGGCGAAAGAGTTCAAGATCCTAAAAAAAACTGAACCCACCCAGCCCGCGCCTATAGTGGAAGAAGTGGTGGAAGAAAAATACGGATGTGATCTCCCTATTGATATTGGGTACACAGATGAGGAGTATATTCGCTTCGGATCCGTTTCAACCGATGCTAGAGAAGAAAAAACTCTTGAGGCATAGGATAAACCAGATGATGAAGCACCCCTACATCGATTACAAAGCAATCACCAAGATAAAGTAGAGCTTTGAGACGGCAGAGGCGGAAACCCAACTGCATTATTACTACCTTGAGTCTATGAAGAAAAATAGGCATTGCTTCATGCGCTACGTGGACTCTGGATCCGAATCTGTCGATGCTGGAGCTGGTAATGACTCAGTTCTCGATGCTATCGAAGAAAATACTGACTTGCCTGCTTCCCCTTAGGAATTACTAACGTTGCAGGAACTCCGAGACTTCGAGAAGGAGAGGGCAGCATACGAAGAAGAGTGCACCTCCAACCCTCCGAGTCCATATGATAGAATGGATGAAGACTGCACCTCGCAAGATGACATGGACACCAGTGATTCGTCCGAGGTCCAGAAGCCAACCATGATGGAAAGTACCGATGGAAGTTTATCTCTTGGTACCATACTAAAAGCCGTCTTTAGCACTGGTACGCACGTTAAGGCTACCGGGCGGTCAAAGAAGAAGAAGAATGTAGAGGTCCCAACCTTTAATAAGGTAGAGATCCCTGTGTTTACAATGCTAGTCCCTGGATCAATAGCTAGCATCCACAGTTAAGATGTAATATCAAGAAACAAAGGTCATAATACAACTTTATAACCAAGAATAAAATAATTTATTACATCTTACATAGCTCAGTTGGCTATCTCATTACAATGCAGCAGAATATAACAATAGCATGGGGTCCTTCATCTTCAAAGTGCCACAGGCAGTCATGTTGGTTGTAGATTTGTAATCCTAATCAATAAACTTCACTAACATCAAATAAACCTGCAACATAATAAGTTACAGCCACAAGGGTCAATACATTTGAATTGTATTGGCAAATGATACTATGGTAGTATAGTGGTATCTATCATTTATATGCATTTGTCTAAGTGGAGCTTAGGCTTGCTTTGCTCAAAATAGATTTTTCCTTATCTTCTGAAAACACTAAGGTTTTTTTGCTTGACAAAATCACCCAAGGCATCTCCCAATAGAAATTGGTGATCCTTCAACCCTTGTTCAACCACAAGTTTTTAACTTAGAAATTTGGATGAGGAGATTCTTGATAGCTTCCATGTCTTGATGCTCAAATTGTCCTTTACCAGGGACATGGCTAAGTACTTAGATTTTACACTCTGCAGAGGTGGTGCACTTTCCCCACAAGACTTGGTTTCACCAAGACAAGATCTTTCAGAAGCCTTCCCTTAGACCAGAATGGACGCGCTCCAACCTATCAATCCCCTACCACCAACTGTCCATTTGGCTAAGTTATTGCAACCTATATGATCCAGGCAGAGCCCATAATGCCATGTGGTTGCACTTGAAGCTTCTCAACATTTGACATCTCAAATCTCTTTGTTCCTGGGTGGCTTTCCACAAGTGAGATACCAAGTTTTCCCCAGTATACTGGACTTGGTGATGCCCAAGTTTTCCCCAGCATACTGGACTTGCATAACCACTCAACACAAACCATTCTTTCCATTCCACCCAGGTGATTCATTCACTTAGTTGTTTTATTAAACAAAAACACAAGTCCTTGACTTAGAAATATTCCATAGCATGAATACAATCCACCCTTGTTTTCTACTAGCTAAGCTAAGCATGATAGTAGTAGGAATCTTAACTTAGGGAATTTTTACTAAGGTTTCATCTACTAGGATTTCCCATGGCATAGTTTATACTTAGCAAAATTCTATGCAAGTCCTACTTAGAAATATCACTAATGCATAGTGAAAATAATGGGATAAAGTATGGATCATCACTTGTCTTTTTGGTAGAGAGTATAATTTCACTCCTTGATCTTTCAATGATCACACTCTTCAAATTCCACTACAATTCAATCAAGCAAACAAGAATTCAATCTACCATTCAATCAAACATTACATAAAATAATAGAAACAACATAATGCATGCAAGCATGCCAAAGATTTTTTTATTTGGAAAAGTGGTTTCTAATGGGTTATAAACATTCTAAAACACCTATTGGTCATTTTATAAAAGTGGTAAAACCATTTGCAAAAGATTTTACCTATAAACCATTTTTAAATAAAATCAATATTTTATGTGGTTGAAAATGCCTTTAGCAAAGCAAGAATCTTTATAGGGTTCACCAAATACATTTTCAAATGATAAAACTTGGTGTTTAGGGTTAGAGAGTTTAAATCAAAACATTTCCCAAAGGTTTTTTCTCCAAAAAGTATTTTTAACATATAAACTTTATTTTTATTTGACTAGAAATGTTTTAAATCAAATATTTATTCTTTTTCTTCACCAAATACATTTTTGAAACCACCAATTGATTTATATGGTCAGTAGGTTTAAAACAAACCATTTTCCAAAGATTTTATCCCCAAAATAATTTTAGAAAGAATTTTATACTGAAAATATGCCTACATAAGTTTCTACAAAAACAATCAATTTAACTGAAGCAATTTACTAAACAAAGTGCATGGTTGGGTAGTATTTGTCTTGCTGATTCCATTGATATAAAATTTGCAAAATTTGGACATGTATATTAACAGTTATGAATTTTACAAAATCTCATATCTAATAGAAATGTTTCTGTTTTTAAAACAAAATATGAGCCACGTGGCTGTTTTTCATTGGGCCATACCGGTTCGTGTGGATCGCTCACTCTGGTGCGTTGGATCTAAGTGTAATCGTGTGGCTCAGGGCACTACTTACCCCTTCGGTTTAGGTTCTATTGTATCTGTCAGATCAAGATCCAGCGGCTCAGAGCACTGCGACCAAAAACCAGCGGCGCTCGACGGTGGATGGCGGCGGCAACGCTCGGCTAGCGGCGGTCTCAGCGAATAAGGAAGCAAGTGAACAAGGGGAATGGCTCAACAGGTTCGCGTGGTGTCACTGATGCTCGAAGTGCTCGCGAGGAGGCAAGGGGCGCACGAGGAAGAACGTAATTGCTCGTTGGAGTTCGTGGAACCGTCGGTTGCGCTCAGACGTCGTTGACGGCGAGGCTACAGAGCATGCTAGAGAAAAAGGGGAGCATGGTTAGATGCACAGAAGTGTGGGGAGTATCAGTGCATCAAAGAGAGAGGGCGGCGCGGTCGGATGTTACTAGTAGAGCTCTTCGGAGTTGGTGCAGACGGTGGCGCGGTCAGTCGAGGTGGTTGCGGACGATAGGGGGCATGGGCGAGCGAGCTGGGGCCACTGGGAGATGCGTATGGAAGAGGGGAGTAGGCTCGCGTGGTCGAGGAGGAGAGGCGCGGCTTGGGTTCGCCGGAATCGGCCGGAAAAGCCGTCGGAGACAGAGGCGATGTCGCAAGCAATACAGTCAGCCTGGGGGCTCTGGTGGTGTGAGAATTGTGGGGAAATGGAGAGGGGAAACGGGCGCTTAAGTGAGCGTGGTCAGGGGGCAGGAATCACTCGGCATTGATGCAAATTTAACACGCGAATCAATCGGCAGAAATGGGAGAGAGAGAGGGAGGAAGAACTGGTCGTGCGGTTGAAGAGGGTGACGTGGCTGTGGGGCCTATTTGACAGCGAGTGAGAGAGAGGAGGAGTGGGGCCTGCTAGTTAGCGTCTGTGTGGGTTCCTTCTGCGGTGAAAAACAGTTCGCTCGGGGTGAGAGGTAGAGGTGGGCTGTTGGGCTTAGTACGCTAGCTGGGCTGGGCTGCTCCTTTTCTTTTTTTTTTGTTCTGATTGTTTTTCCTTTCTATTTCTAATATTCTGTTTTGATTTTGATTAACAAATTAAAACATTCATTTGAATTCAAACTTCAACAAAACTTTGTGTAGATTTTTATACTGTTTATTAACATATTCTAAAGCCAAATTTAGAATAATTCTTTCATTCTTTTTAGGGTATCTTAATTATTTAAAATAGGCCCTTGTTTTAATTCAAATAAGATTTAATAATATTTTCAAACACCATTTGAAAAATAATCTCTCCAAATCTTTTCAGTAGGTTTTATTTATTTAATAGGGTGTCAAATAGTTCACCTTGAATTATTTGGAAAATATTTAATATGATTTATAAATCATTTGAATTGGGTATTTGTCTTTATTCCAATGAAATTTAAATATAGTTTTAATTCCATAAATTTTATTTGGAAGATTTATTTGATCTTATTTAAGTTAATTAAATAACTTTTATTCCACTTGGGTAAATTCCAATTATTATTTTCCCATGATTTAATTAATCATTTATAATAGGGATTTTATCTTTATTCAAAATAGAATAGGATTTGTTAATGCCCTTTCAATTAATTTGAAAATTATTTATCCAATATTTTATTTGGATTTGGATTATAATCATTCCATCTGTTTATGGATTTGGCCAAGATTTAATTTGGTCTTTAAATATTCTTTATTTAATATTTCTTTCTTTATCTTATAAAATCCATATCTTTTTATTTATAGATCCAAACTTGGTGATTCCAATTTGTATATTTTTATTTAATATTTATTTATCCTTTTAAATATCTTTAGGATTATTTTCTCACCATTTGGCATGGATTTCTAGATAGGTGCTTTATTGGCTTTGGAAATTCAATTTCCTTATCCTATTAAATTCATAAGATTTTATCCATGGCTCCAAATTAAGTGAAACCAATTTATATGGTCTTATAATATTTCTATTTGTCTTTCTTTGATCATTTATAAATGTTTGTTGACAAATTATTATATGGATCAAATCCATAGGCTTGGAGATAACTTGGAAATGTTTTTCTTCCATTAGGGTTTTAGGGTTTTGGTTTATTTTCCAAGTGTTTAAATTTCAAGATACATTCATTGATGAATGTATTTCACTTGATTTGAATTTTGTTGGATTAAAATATTGGCCAAAGTTTGTTCAAGATGGGATTTTAAGTTTCCATTTAGAAACAAAAGTTTCTTTTCACCCTAATTTTCAAAAATTATTTATTTTGTTTATTTATTTTTCAGATTACAAGATTTGGAAAATCTTGGGATGTGACAGGCTACCACCCTTAAAATAAATCTCGTCCCGAGATTTGGGGAAGATAGGGGTTACAAGTTGGCTCAAAGCAACTAGGGTACTACCACCCTTAAAAAAATTTCCAACTAGATTACTTCTTGGCTTGCTTGGGATCTTGATGAAACTTCTCTAGGCAAACATCTGCATAGTGTCCTTTTTTTTGTGAACATCTGCATAGTGTCCTTTGTTTCCACACTTGAGACATGTGACAAGGCTGAGATCCTTCATAGGATTTATCTTGTGCTTCATCTTTTCTGGACAATTGCTTGCATAATGTCCTTGGTTACCACAATTGTAACATGTGACCAGATTGAGCTCTTCACGTATATTATGTGGACAAGTTGACACATAATGGCCTAGCTCTTTGCAGTTGTTGCACCACACTTGGTTAATTTCCTTATACTTCTTCTTCTCTGGACATTCATTGGCATAGTGTCCCATCTATTTGCAATGGCAACACTGCACTTGATTTTTGTCCTTCTTCTTCTTGGGTTTTTCCAAAGCTAGGAGTGCTTCTAGTTCATGCTCTTCATATCTTATCTCAAAGGTGGGAAAGTTTCCTGGTCTCCTTAATCTTTTCCTTGGGTAATACATATGTCTCCTCTTTGGTCCATCAAATTGAGTCATATTGCATGGAGGTGCAAGCTGAGATTTTCCTTTATCTTCATCCTTCTTGGTAGACTTTGTTCTCTCATGGTAGTCTGCAATCAGTTGTTGCACTCCACCTTGTTTCCTTTGTTGAACTATGGAATAGATGGGGCATTGGATAGGGACATGATTATTTCCTTCACATGGGAAACAAATAGCTTGAGAGGTGGGGCATTGGTCAGTTGGATGTTTCTCTTCACAATTGGGGCATTGATCTTCATGCTCCATGTAAGTGTGATCCTTGTATCCACAAACATTGCAAGCTTGAGTTCCTTCTAAAATATCATCCTTGACATCCTGATTTCCATAATCTCCTTGGGAAGAGTTGTCTCCCATGTTGATCATTTGATTTGTCACCTTATGCAACAATTGGGTTTTGGTTTCCAAAAACCTTTGCATGGTTGGATCTAACTCACTGGTGTTGGCTAAAAATTGAGCTGTCACTTGGTTCAACTGGGTTTGAGTTACTATGAGTTCTCTCATGTTGGCCTCTTGGTTGTTGTTGTTGTTTTCACCATCCTTGATGTTGGAGTTTCGTGGAGTAGTCATCTGTTTGGGTTGGATTTGGGATTAGAATAGGCAAGATATTTCTAAGGAATTAATTCTAATCACTCATAACACAATTTACACAAGCAATGTGTAAGCAATCACAAACAACATTCCACTCAAACAACAAAGTTCAAGCACATTTTTAGGCAACAAAATATTTTTCCTACACCACATAAGTTAGTGTGTTTGAATTAATCTAAATATGGTGGTCCAACTATATGGTTCACTTGGGATCATTCCATCCTTCTTGGTTGCTTCTTCATGATCAAGATCTTTGTATCCTTGGAGAGTTCCTTGCATCTTGGTCTCAAAACTTCAAAGGTGATGATGGTTCCTTCTAAGTTGTGGTTCCTTAGTCTTCAATTCTTGAGTAACATTTCTTTGTCTCACTTGTAGTCTTTAGTGATATCCAAGTTGAAGTCCTTGTTGAGAATAAGGTTGAAATCACTTGAGTTGGTGAAGTCCTTTGCTCATGTTGAAGTCTTTGGCCATGGGGTAGGCTTTGTCCATCAAGTTTGAAAAGGAAGAGATGTAGAATCAAAACCAAAATGGTTGAGGAAAGAGTTTACAAGATTGTTTGTAAATATGATTTGGAACAAATTCAACTCCTATTTTTCTAAGGGGTTTTGTCCAATCCTAGGGTTACAATCCTACAGGCAACACAATGCTCTGATACCATCTGTAGAGGTCCCAACCTTTAATAAGGTAGAGATCCCTGTGTTTACAATGCTAGTCCCTGGATCAATAGCTAGCATCCACAGTTAAGATGTAATATCAAGAAACAAAGGTCATAATACAACTTTATAACCAAGAATAAAATAATTTATTACATCTTACATAGCTCATTTGGCTATCTCATTACAATGCAGCATAATATAACAATAGCATGGGGTCCTTCATCTTCAAAGTGCCACAGGCAGTCATGTTGGTTGTAGACTTGTAATCCTAATCAATAAACTTCACTAACATCAAATAAACCTGCAACATAATAAGTTACAGCCACAAGGGTCAATACATTTGAATTGTATTGGCAAATGATACTATGGTAGTATAGTGGCATCTATCATTTATATGCATTTGTCTAAGTGGAGCTTAGGCTTGCTTTGCTCAAATTAGATTTTTCCTTATCTTTTGAAAACACTAAGGTTTTTTTGCTTGACAAAATCACCCAAGGCATCTCCCAATAGAAATTGGTGATCCTTCAACCCTTGTTCAACCACAAGTTTTTAACTTAGAAATTTGGATGAGGAGATTCTTGATAGCTTCCATTTTCTTGATGCTCAAATTGTCCTTTACCAGGGACATGGCTAAGTACTTAGATTTTACACTCTGCAGAGGTGGTGCACTTTCCCCACAAGACTTGGTTTCACCAAGACAAGATCTTTCAGAAGCCTTCCCTTAGACCAGAATGGACGCGCTCCAACCTATCAATCCCCTACCACCAACTGTCCATTTGGATAAGTTATTGCAACCTATATGATCTAGGCAGAGCCCATAATGCCATGTGGTTGCACTTGAAGCTTCTCAACATTGGAGATCTCAAATCTCTTTGTTCCTGGGTGGCTTTCAACAAGTGAGATACCAAGTTTTCCCCAGTATACTGGACTTGGTGATGCCCAAGTTTTCCCCAGCATACTGGACTTGCATAACCACTCAACACAAACCATTCTTTCCATTCCACCCAGGTGATTCATTCACTTAGTTGTTTTATTAAACAAAAACACAAGTCCTTGACTTAGAAATATTCCATAGCATGAATACAATCCACCCTTGTTTTCAATAAGTAAGCTAAGCATGATAGTAGTAGGAATCTTAACTTAGGGAATTTTTACTAAGGTTTCATCTACTAGGATTCCCCATGGCATAGTTTATACTTAGAAAAATTCCATGCAAGTCCTACTTAGAAATATCACTAATGCATAGTGAAAATAATGGGACAAAGTATGAAGCATCACTTGCCTTTTTGGTAGAGAGTATAAGTTCACTCCTTGATCTTTCAATGATCACACTCTTCAAATTCCACTACAATTCAATCAAGCAAACAAGAATTCAATCTACCATTCAAGCAAACATTACATAAAATAATAGAAACAACACAATGCTTGCAAGCATGCCAAAGATTGTTTTATTTGTAAAAGTGGTTTCTAATGGGTTATAAACATTCTAAAACACCTATTGTCATTTTATAAAAGTGGTAAAACCATTTGCAAAAGATTTTACCTATAAACCATTTTTAAATCAAATCAATATTTTATGTGGTTGAAAATGCCTTTAGCAAAGCAACAATATTTATAGGGTTCACCAAATACATTTTCAAATTATAAAAATTGGTGTTTAGGGTCAGAGAGTTTAAATCAAAACATTCCCCAAAGGTTTTTTTTCTCCAAAAAGTATTTTTAACATATAAACTTTATTTTTATTTGACTAGAAATGTTTTAAATCAAAGATTTATTCTTTTGCTTCACCAAATACATTTTTGAAACCACCAATTGATTTCTATGTTCATTAGGTTTAAAACAAACCATTTGCCAAAGATTTTATCCCCAAAATAATTTTAGAAAGAATTTTATACTCAAAATATGCCTACACAAGTTTCTGCAAAAAAAATCAATTTAACAGAAGCAATTTACTAAACAAAGTGCATGGTTGGGTAGGATTTCTCTTTATGATTCCATTGATATAAAATTTGCAAAATTTGGACGTGTATATTAGAAGTTATGAATTTTACAAAATCTCATATCTAATAGAAATATTTCTGTTTTTAAAACGAAATCTGAGCCACGTGGCTGTTTTTAATTGGGCAATACCGGTTCGTGCGGATCGCTCACTCTGGTGCGTTGGATCTAAGTGAATCGTGCGGCTCAGGGCACTACTTACCCCTTCGGTTAAGGTTCTATTGTATCAGTCAGATCAAGATCCAGCAGCTCAGAGCACTGCGACCAAAAACCAGCGGCGCTCGACGGTGGCTGGCGGCGGCAACACTCGGTTAGCGTCGGTCTCAGCGAATAAGGAAGCAAGGGAACAAGGGGAATGGATCACCAGGTTCGCGTGGTGTCACTGATGCTCGAAGTGCTCGCGAGGAGGCAAGGGGCGCACGAGGAAGAACGTAATTGCTCGTCGGAGTTCGTGGAACCATCGGTTGCGCTCAGACATCGTTGACAGCAAGGCTACAGAGCACGCCAGAGAAAAAGGGGAGCACGGTTAGATGCACAGCAGAGTGGGGAGTATCGGTGCATCAAAGAGAGAGGGCGGCCCAGTCGGATGTTACCAGTAGATCTCGTCGGAGTTGGTGCAGACGGTGGCGCGGTCAGTCGAGGTGGTTGCGGACGATTGGGGGCATGGGCGAGCGAGCTGAGGCCACTGGGAGATGCGTATGGAAGAGGGGAGTAGGCTCGCGTGGTCGAGGAGGCGAGGCGCGGCTTGGGTTCGAAGGAATCGGCCGGAAAAGCCGTCGGAGATAGAGGCGATGTCGCAAGCAATACAGGCAGCCTGGGGGCTCTGGTGGTGTGATAATTAGGGGAAATGGAGAGGAGAAACGGGTGCTTAAGTGAGCATGGTCAGGTGGCAGGAATCACGTGGCATTGATGCGAATTTAACACGCGAATCAATCGGCAGAAACGGGATAGAGAGGGAGGAAGAACTGGTCGCGCGGTTGAAGACGGTGACGTGGCTGTGGGGCCTGTTTGACAGCGAGTGAGAGAGAGGAGGAGTGGGGCCTCCTAGTCAGCGCCTGTGTGGGTTCCTTCTGCGGTGAAAAACAGTTCGCTCAGGGTGAGAGGGAGAGGTTGGCTGCTGGGCTTAGTGGGCTAGCTGGGCTGGGCTGCTCTTTTTTTTTGTTTTGATTGTTTTTCCTTTTCTATTTCTAATATTCTGTTTTGATTTTGATTAACCAATTCAAACATTCATTTGAATTCAAACATCAACAAAAATTTGTGTAGATTTTGATACTGTTTATTAACATATTCTAAAGCCAAATTTAGAATAATTCTTTCATTATTTTTAGGGTATCTTAATTATTTAAAATAGGCCCTTGTTTTAATTCAAATAAGATTTAATAATATTTTCAAACACCATTTGAAAAATAAATCTCTCCAAATCTTTTCAGTAGGTTTTATTTATTTAATAGGGTGTCAAATAGTTCACCTTGAATTATTTGGAAAATATTTAATATGATTTATAAATCATTTGAATTGGGTATTTGTCTTTATTCCGATGAAATTTAAATATAGTTTTAATTCCATAAATTTTATTTGGAAGATTTCTTTGATCTTGTTTAAGTTAATTAAATAACTTTTATTCCACTTGGGTAAATTCCAATTATTATTTTCCCATGATTTAATTAATCATTTCTAATAGGGATTTTATCTTTATTCAAAATAGAATAGGATTTGGTTAATGCCCTTTCAATTAATTTGAAAATTCTTTATCCAATATTTTATTTGGATTTGGATTATAATAATTCCATTTGTTTATGGATTTGGCCAAGATTTAATTTGGTCTTTAAATATTCTTTATTTAATATTTCTTTCTTTATCTTATAAAATCCATATCTTTTTGTTTATAGATCCAAACTTGGTGATTACAATTTGTATATTTTTATTTAATATTTATTTATCCTTTTAAATATCTTTAGGATTATTTGCTCACCATTTGGCATGGATTTCTAGATAGGTGCTTTATTGGCTTTGGAAATTCAATTTCCTTATCCTATTAAATTCATAAAATTTTATCCATGGCTCCAAATTAAGTGAAACCAATTTATATGGTCTTATAATATTTCTATTTGTCTTTCTTGATCATTTATAAATGTTTGTTGACAAATTCTTATATGGATCAAATCCATAGGCTTGGAGATAACTTGGAAATGTTTTTCTTCCATTAGGGTTTTGCTTTATTTTCCAAGTGTTTAAATTTCAAGATACGAATGTATTTCACTTGATTTGAATTTTGTTGGATTCAAATATTGGCCAAAGTTTGTTCAATATGGGATTTTAAGTTTCCATTTAGAAACAAAAGTTTCTTTTCACCCTAATTTTCAACAATTATTTATTTTTCACATTACAAGATTTGGAAAATCTTGGGATGTGACAAAGAAAAACCCGACACTGGCAGAGCCGGTAGAGGAAACCAACGAGCAATAAGTTGACGAAGAGATCGAGATGGAGAACCAGGACAGAGATCTGGTTAACCCCACACCGATCGATCTTCATGTGGATGGACACGTCGTCACTAAGGGTGCACGCGAAATATACGGAGATGCACTCATAATAACAGTCCCAACTACTTTGGATCTTACTCTGGGGGAGCTGGAGAAAAGGGTCAAGGACCTGGAAAAGCATTGCTTGTTTTTGCTCGAGGAAGTTGCACACATCGTCGAACTTAGACAGAATATAGACATTAATACTGCCTAGTATGAGTCAGAATTCAAGAGAATCCTAAAGAAGACAAGGGGAGGTCTGGTTCTTGCTAATAGGAACCCGAATATCCACAGATATCTATTTGATAGAAAAACCAGAGAAAGGATCTGAGTCAATAGCACGCTAGTGGAGAACACTGCAGCTGCTCGATCCATCCTCGTCAATAATCCGTCTCCAGAACAAGTCCGGAAGTGCATAGCATTGCTCGACAAAGGATTAAAACAGCAGAAGACAGCCATATCATTCAGTGGCAAGCTGGCCTCAAGGTCGGGATTTTGCCACACTGACGCAGGCCAAAACACTGATGAAAGACCCCACAGGGATACGGATCAATGTCATCGTCCCCGGGAGAAAGAAAACTCAAGGACCGGATCAAATGATCATCCTCGTAGGGTCGTGCAAGACTGGTCGAAAGTTATTCCGGATGCATCTCAAGATGCCATCAGGGCATTGGTACCTCACTGATACGCCCAATTTGCATCACCATTCTATATCATAATTTACCTCTATTCATTGATATTTGTCTTATTATGAGGTATTACTTATGGAATTTCATCTGTTTATGCATGTTGGATGATTCCTGGAGGATGGACTACCGGAGTCTGGATTCTAATGGAAAAGAAGGCATTTCGGTGCAATTTCGCAAAGATCAGAAAAATACCAGAAAATATGGAAACATATTATTTTACCAGAAGACGAAGGAAGCTAGAAGGAGGGACCGAGATGGGCCTCAGGGGTCCCACACCCCCTAGGAGCGGGCCCACCTGACCCCGCACCTAGGGCAGGTGTGGCCCACCTGCCCGGCCTCTGACTCCGCCCCTTCTCCTATATATTCCCTTCAAAACCCTAAGGCTCAGGGAGCAACCATAGATAGATTTCCGCCGCCTCTGGGGGCGGAAAACACCGAGAGAGAAAGATCTCTCCATGTAACATCCCAAAAATATGAAACTTGGATCATCAAACTCTAATCATCAAAATTTAGGATTAACAAAAACTTTTCTAAATAAAAATATAAAGGCATGCATGTGTCTATGCATTCCAATTTGGATTCTTTTGAATTACCTTGCTTGTGTGTTTATTTGCTTGTAAAATGGTTCTTAGGTGAAATAAACATCATCTAAACATTTCCCAAACTTTTCCCAAAGACAAATAAATCAAAACAAACAAATTAAGTGAATGGTCACTTTTGCCAAATTAACTCCCATGCCTACTCTGGCTATATCTAACTTTCAGAACTTAACAGAAACTTGTTTGGATCTTTGCACCCCTTGATAGTACTCATAACAAAGTATCAAGGCCCACCTTGTGATCATCCAGAAACATTCAAATGCATAGTTTAAATGACAGTTTAAAATTGAATCAATATCATATGAGAAGATACCACTTTTTCAAAAACCACTCAAACAAGCTCAACTTTCAAAAACCAAGCATCCACAGACTCACCAGCACATGCCTAGCACACCCACCAAAAATCTTTTCAAAATTCAAAACTTGAATTCATGCGGCCATTTCATCAAACACCTTGCATATTCAAATCAACAAAATCACAAACACTATAGTGTGTAGTGTTTTGGGCCAAACTTGTTCCCTCTCTGGACACCACTAGCCTTAGTAGATCATCTAACGAACTTAACTAATAACTAGCACCACTGTGAGCTCGCCAATGTCATCAATGGTGAACAGCCGAGTGCACCCTTGCCACCCACATGTCGACAGCGATCTAGGAGAAACACCAAGCCTAGCCAGCATGTCAGAACCACATAATCAATGCATGCATGCAATGGTCGATAGAAAATTTCGGCATGACCTATCCTAAAATTAGGACCTTTGCGAAATGCCAAAGTCTTGCCAAAATGGAAATGAATCAACATTTTGGCAAAACAAATGGCAACTTGTTCACATAGAAACACAAGAGAGAGAGAGAGAGAGAGAGAGAGAGAGAGAGAGAGAGACCGATCCATACACACATGAACATATCATTATCCTCTCCATACACACATGCATGAGCATCATCGATACTCTCCATATACACACACATATGACCATCGATCCTCTCATACACACATCATGAGCATCGATCATCTACATACATATGAGCATATCATCCATATACACATGAACACATCCTTACATGGACAACTTACCGAGATGAGAGACCAATCGCGAGAAAGATGGAAAGGAGAGGTGCGCGCGAGACCGGAGAAGGAGATGAGAGACCGGAGACCTTCCTCTATTACTTATGTAACATCCAAGGCAATTTCTACATGCTAAAAATGGTGAATGGGTGGAGAAATTGAGGTGGGAAGGAGTAGATCCCGACTAGATCTAAGGAGGAAGAAGAAGGGGAAAGTGAAGTGTGGGGTGGTGGATGGTCACACATGTGCACATAAAGTGGAGCTGCCAAAAAAATCGCCACATCCGTGGCGAACTAGGCCCCAGTGCGCCACAAGGATTAGTAACATCCGTGGCGCACATTCCATAGTGCGCCACGGATGTGTCTGGCCGTTTCATAGCAGAGAGGGGCATGCGCTTAGGCGTAGCGCACCCCCTCCATGTGCGCCACGGTTGACACTAACAACCGTAGCGCACCTACCCTATGTGCGCTACGGATGTCTGGCGTGCGGCCAACAGGGCTCTGGCCCACACATATCTGTGGCGCACTATGGTCATGTGCGCCAGGTTGTTCTAGTTACTAGTAGGGCACTGTCCATAGGTGAGCCACGCCTGTTTTAGCCGTGGGGCACTTCAACCATGTGAGCCACGGATGTGCTGATTACCTATAGCCATTTTCCTAGTAGTGGCTCCATCTTTAGTCCTGGTTGGAGACACCAACTGTGATTCAAGGGTCTGGCGCTGGCCCCAACCTGCCAGAAACCCTTTAGTCTCGATTGGTGTCTTCAACCGGGAATAGTGGTCGACGTACCCTGCGGCCGTTTCTAGCCGTTGGAAACCAGAGCATTAGTCCCGAGCCCAAACAGGACAGGGACTAATGCTATGGACGAAAGGAATGTTTTCTACTAGTGACTACTCCCTCCGTCTCAAATTAGTATTGAACAAGCAAACTTTTTATTTCTTAGGGACACCCCGTTTAAGCATCTTAATTAGATCTAAAATGCTATATTAACCTAACTGGATGGCTCGTGTGCAATTAGCAATTAACTAGGTGGAACATGGGACCCATAGTCACGGCACTGTCTCGGGGCGGCGTCAAGTTACTTTTTTGGTGTCGTGCAGGGCTGCCTAACACACAGCAGAGCTTTTGCCATGTTAGGCGCACGACAAAGACTCTTTTGCCATGCGGTCTTTGCCGTGTAGTTGCCGTGTTTTTTTTGGACTTTGCCGTGTATCGACTGTTGCAAGGCAAAGAACAAAAATCCTATAGTGTCGGGACTAAATGGGATTGCACCGGCCGTAGCCCCTCGCAACCCCTTTAGTTTCGGTTGGCATCTTCAATCGGAACTAAAGGTCCCGTTTGACTCGGGACTAAAGTTGGCCGTGCCCTTGCAGCATATCCCTAGCCATTGGAATCGGGAATAATTCTCACATTAGTACCGGGCCTAAACACGGCAGGGACTAAAGCTCCGAACGGAAGTCCCATTTTTTACTAGTGATCAGAATCCATTAATTCGGATTAGGAGTAATAAAATTTTGAATATCAGATTCATAACCACTTTGCAGATATGTTTACCAAGCCTCTTTAGATAAAAGCAACTCGGAGCATTTTGTAACAATATCAACTTAGGAAGCTTGTGATTGAGAGTATGCTGGAATACATCCTTGTACGCGTGTAACATTGTCACGTTGGCTAGAAGATAGACCTTTTCTTGTTTGTATACATCGGTGTGATGGAAGTTTGTTTGTATACATCGGTGTGATATAATCCGAACTTTTCTTGTATCAGGTCCTAGCACTAGTAGAAAATATGCCATCCGTTCATGCCCCTTCGGAGCATTAGTCCCGGTTGCGCCACCAACCGGGACTAATGCTGGCACGCGTCCCGGTTCGAGAGGGCATGGGGCCCGGAGGCATGCGTCCCAGTTGTTAAGGGGGCATACGTCCCAGCCACCAACCGGGACTAAAGGTTTGGCGACAGCCACGTGGCGTGGCACACACCTTTAGTCCCGGTTGGTGGCTCCAACCGGGACGTATTCTCCTGCCCTCTATAAATACAACGCCCCAGCCCCCTCTGCCTCCACTCTGTTTTTTCGAATGGTGGAAGGTGTGAGGGGTGTGCTAGTTTTTTCTCTTCTATGCATGCATTGAAGGTGTTTGATGAAATGTTTGAGTGAAAAATCCCGTTGAATTTCTCATAGAACAAAAATATAGAAGGTGTTCGAGACGCACTTGAGCTTTCTCCTCTTTATTTCCCTCGATCGAGGTTAGCAATCTTATCTTTTCTAGGTCATTGATACAATTCATGTGTCGGTGTGAATTGGTTATTTCACTATTTATGACGTCCTGTTTTTTGATAAACTTACTTATATGATGCAGATGAACGGTCGGGAATCGATGTACGGTGACCGGCGCGTAGCCGGGTATATCAAAGGCGTGGATAAATTTATCGATGTGGCTATGGCAAACAAAGAGAATGGATTTATACGTTGTCCATGTGTTCAATGTCGGAACAACAAGGAGTACTCTTCCTTGAAAATCATTCGCGGCCACCTGATTATGAAAGGTTTCATGCCCAACTATAATTGTTGGACCAAGCACGGGGAAAGAGGGGTTATGATGGAAGATGGTGAAGAAGAAGATGATGATAACAACTATCATCATATGTTTCCTGAATACAGTGATACTGCAATGGAAGACAATGGAGAGGAAAGAGGTGAAGAACGGGCATCAGATGAGCCGGCTGATGAACTTGGTAGGGTCATTTCTGATGCAAAGCGAGACTGTGAAACAGAAATTGAGAAGTTGAAGTTAGAGGGCATGTTAGAAGATCACAAGAAATTGTTGTACCCAAATTGTGAAGATGGCAGCACAAAGCTCGGTACTACACTGGAATTGTTGCGATGGAAGGCAGAGTGTGGTCTAACTGACTCCTCATTTGAAAAGATGCTGAAAATAATGAAGCCGAAGTTTCCAAAACATAACGAACTTCCCGAGAGTACCTACGAAGCAAAGAAGACTCTATGTCCTCTGGGATTAGATGTGCAAAAGATACATGCATGCATTAATGACTGCATCCTCTACCGCGGTAAGGAGTATGAGAATTTAGATAAATGTCCGGTATGCAATGCGTTGCGGTATAAGATCAGACGAGATGACCCTGGTGATGTTGAGGGAGAGCCCCTCCGGAAGAGGGTTCCTGCTAAGGTTATGTGGTATGCTCCTATAATACCAAGGTTGAAACGCATGTTCAGAAACAAAGAGCATGCCAGGTTGTTGCGATGGCACAAAGAATACCGTAAGAAAGACGGGAAGTTGAGACACCCTGCTGATGGGTCAAAGTGGAGAAAAATCGAGAGAGACTTCCCAGACTTTGCAGGTGACGCAAGGAACTTATGGTTTGGTCTAAGTACGGATGGCATGAATCCTTTTGGGGAGCAGAGTTGCAGTCACAGCACCTGGCCCGTGACTCTATGTATCTACAACCTGCCTCCTTGGTTGTGCATGAAGCGTAAGTTCATTATGATGCCAGTGCTCATCCAAGGCCCGAATCAACCGGGCAACGACATTGATGTGTACCTTAGGCCATTAGTTGAAGAACTCTTACAGTTGTGGGGCAAACCAGGTGTACGTGTGTGGGATGAGAACAAACAGGAGCCATTTGATCTACGAGGGTTGTTATTCGTAAGCATCAATGATTGGCCTGCTCTTAGTAACCTTTCAGGACAGACAAACAAGGGATATAAGGCATGCACCCATTGTTTAGATAAGACCGAAGGTACATATTTGCATAAATGCAAGAAGGTTGTGTACCTGGCGAATCGATGATTTCTTCCGACCAATCATCCCGTAAGAAAGAAAGGCAAGCATTTCAAAGGTGAGGCAGATCACTGGAAGAAGCCTAAACTCCCTGCTGGTGATGATGTATTTGGTATGGTCAAGGACATAGAAGTAATCTTTGGAAAGGGTCCCGGCGGTCAATCAGTTCCGAACGACGTCGCTACAGGACACACACCCATGTGGAAGAAGAAATCTATATTTTGGGAGCTGCCATATTGGAAAGTCCTGCGTGTCCGCTCTTCAATCGACGTGATGGACGTGACGAAGAATCTCTGCGTGAACCTGCTAGGATTCCTAGGCGTGTATGGGAAGACAAAAGATACACCTGAAGCATGGGAGGACCAACAAATTATGAAAGACCCAAAGAACATGCATACACATAACAAGACGGATAAAGGGCGTCACTTAAGTCGTGTCAGCTATGCTCTTACCAAAGCAGAGAAGGAAATATTTTTTGAAGTCCTTTACAGTATCAAGGTGCCGTCGGGCTTCTCATCTAATATAAAGGGGATAATAAATATGGCAGAGAAAAAGTTCCAAAACCTGAAGTCTCATGACTGTCACGTGATTATGACGCAGTTGCTTCCGATTGCATTGAGGGGGCTTCTACCGGAAAATGTTCGAGTACCCATTGTGAAGCTGTGTTCATTCCTCAATGCAATATCTCAGAAGGTAATCAATCCAGATATTCTGCCAAGGTTACAGAAGGATGTGGTACAATGTCTTATTAGTTTTGAATTGGTGTTCTCACCATCCTTCTTCAATATTATGACGCATCTCCTGGTTCATCTAGTGGAAGAGATTGCCATTCTCGGTCCGGTATTTCTGCACAATATGTTCCCCTTTGAGAGGTTCATGGGAGTCTTAAAGAAATATGTTCATAACCGTGCTAGATCAGAAGGAAGCATCTCCAAGGGATATGGAACAGGGGAGGTCATTGAGTTTTGTGTTGACTTTATTCCTGACCTTAAGCCGATTGGTGTTTCTGACTCGCGGCATGAGGGAAGACTAAGTGGAAAAGGCACGCTGGGAAAGAAAGCAATGATATGTAGGGACGGGGATTCTTTCACTAAAGCACACTACACAGTTCTACATAATTCCACCTTGGCAGCTCCGTATATCGAGGAACACAAGAATATTGTACGCTCCAAAAACCCGGGGAAGCCTGAATCATGGATTACAGATGAACACATGAAGTCTTTCGGTGGTTGGATGCGGACACATCTCTTGAATGACACCACTGTGGGAGATCAGCTATACTTGTTGGCCGCGTCACCATCTTCTACTGTATTGAATTTCCAAGGGTACGAAATAAATGGGAATACATTCTACACGATCGCCCAAGATAAAAAGAGCACCAACCAAAATAGTGGTGTCCGCTTTGATGCAATAGACGAGAATGGACAAAAGGACACATATTATGGTTACATAGAGGAGATATGGGAACTAGACTATGGAGTCTCTTTTAAGGTCCCTTTGTTTCGCTGCAAATGGGTCAACCTGAATGGGGAAGGGGTAAAGATAGACCAGTTGTACGGAATGACAATAGTGGATCTCAACAATCTTGGTTATAGAGATGAACCATTCGTCCTAGCCAATGATGTGTCTCAGGTTTTCTATGTGAAGGACATGTCCTTCAGACAGAAAAAAAGAAAAAATATGCAAACGAATACATCATATGATGAGCCAAAGCGTCACATAGTTCTTTCAGGGAAAAGAAACATCGTGGGAATCGAGGACAAGACAGACATGTTAGAAGATTATAATAAGTTTGATGAAATTCCGCCCTTCACAGTGAAAACTGACCCAAGCATTCCGTTAAGTAAAAAAGATGCTCCGTGGTTACGTCTGAAGCGATCAGAAGGAAGGACATATGCCAAGAAGTTCATGCTCATATTATATAACTCTAGTTCATGTCTTTCGCGGTTTGTGGCTTGACCGAAGGATATCTTTCGCGGTTTGTGGCCTTTAGTCCCAGTTTTGTAGTCTCAGTTTTTAATATTAATAAATGTCTTGAGTGTTAGTCCTGTTTTGTGGCTGGACCGGGACTATGAAGAAGTTGTCCCGATTCGTACTTACCATTAAGATCTTATCTCCAAACACGCGCAGTCACATATTAGGGAGTGCCTCTATGACCAGTTTCTTGGAGATGCCGGAGGACTGGGATCCGGCGGCATCTCCCTGAAACTGTTCGTAGTGGTGTCCCTGCTCTCGAAAACCATCTTGCAGCTTGTAACTTCTCTAACTAGATCAATACGCCTCAGAGCTAACTAATTTCACATATTAGGGAGTGCCTCTATGAACAGTTTCTCGGAGATGCCGGAGGACTGGGCTCCGTCGGCATCTCCCTGAAACTGGCCACAGTGGTGTCCCTGCTCTCGAAAACCATCTTGGAGATGCCTCAAACTGGCTGGAGGACCGGACTCGCAAGGATGCCTATTTATAGTACAAGCAGCTCGGCATAGTGTCGACACTTACGAAATAATGTCGACACTCACCCCTATCATTAGTGCTGACTCGTGTTTTGTCCCGGTTGGTGTCTCCAACCGGGACTACAGGTTGATCTTTAGTCCCAGTTGGTGACACCATCCGGGACAAGGTACACGCCGCACGACATACTGTCGACATAATGTTGTGCCCATATTATGCATGTTTCCCACGACATAATGTCCCGGTTGGTGACACCAACCTTTTTGTTGCACGGAAAAGCCCTTTTCCATTTTCCGAGCGCAAAAAACGGGTCGTTTTGTGAAGTAACCACCAAAATGCCGTTCCAGAATGCTACCGTCCCATTTTCCTAAAATACTAGACCACCTTACATGGACTATCTCCCAACAGGGACATCTCAAACCTTTTCGTCCATCCCGGGTAAAAAGGACAAATGTCTGCCGAATCGGCAGGAAGTGGGTTCGGTTTGTACTACAGGTACATGATCTATCGCCCGTGATTTTTTGAAAAAATCATTTTTAGACTCGCAATATGTGGTTTCTTTAGAGATCCAATGCAAGTTCTAACGATGCTCGTCCCCTATCTTCATGCACACCGGTTCGACCATAGTTAGAAATTCAGATAATTCAAAACGGGCATAATAAATTCAAAAAAATCCGAACAATGAAAATCCTTTGCGTGGTGTCATATTATGTTACATAGTTGAAAGGAAAAATACCAGACTTGGTATATTGATCATGTTTCGAAAAAACCTTCACAAAATGACCTATCATGTTCGAGGTTTCATGGCTTTCGATCCAAATGACCGATGTTATGTGCTGAATCACGGCATAGTTTGTGATGTTGTGCCCATATTATGCATGTGTGTGGACATTGGTATGGAGAACAATGTTGCAGGAGGAAGTTTTCCTTTTTGTCGCACGGAAAAGCCCTTTTCCATTTTCCGAGCGCAAAAAACGGGTCGTTTTGTGAAGTAACCACCAAAATGCCGTTTCAGAATGCTACCGTCCCATTTTCCTAAAATACTAGACCACCTTACATGGACTATCTCCCAACAGGGACATCTCAAACCTTTTCGTCCATCCCGGGTAAAAAGGACAAATGTCTGCCGAATCGGTAGGAAGTGGGTCCGGTTTGTACTACAGGTACATGATCTATCGCCCGTGATTTTTTGAAAAAATCATTTTTAGCGCAATATGTGGTTTCTTTAGAGATCCAATGCAAGTTCTAACGATGCTCGTCCCCTATCTTCATGCACACCGGTTCGACCATAGTTAGAAATTCAGATAATTCAAAACGGGCATAATAAATTCAAAAAAATCCGAACAATGAAAATCCTTCGCGTGGTGTCATATTATGTTACATAGTTGAAAGGAAAAATACCAGACTTGGTATATTGATCATGTTTCGAAAAAAACTTCACAAAATGACCTATCATGTTCGAGGTTTCATGTCTTTCGGTCCAAATGACCGATGTTATGTGCTGAATCACGCCATAGTTTGTGATGTTGTTCCCATATTATGCATGTGTGTGGACATTGGTATGGAGAACAATGTTGCAGGAGGAAGTTTTCCTTTTTGTCGCACGGAAAAGCCCTTTTCCATTTTCCGAGCGCAAAAAACGGGTCGTTTGTGAAGTAACCACCAAAATGCCGTTTCAGAATGCTACCATCCCATTTTCCTAAAATACTAGACCACCTTACATGGACTATCTCCCAACAGGAACATCTCAAACCTTTTCGTCCATCCCGGGTAAAAAGGACAAATGTCTGCCGAATCGGCAGGAAGTGGGTTCGGTTTGTACTGCAGGTACATGATCTATCGCCCTTGATTTTTTGAAAAAATCATTTTTAGACTCGCAATATGTGGTTTCTTTAGAGATCCAATGAGAGTTCTAACAATGCTCGTCCCCTATCTTCATGCACACCGGTTCGACCATAGTTAGAAATTCAGATAATTCAAAACGGGCATAATAAATTCAAAAAAAATCCGAACAATGAAAATCCTTCGCGTGGTGTCATATTATGTTACATAGTTGAAAGGAAAAATAGCAGACTTGGTATATTGATCATTTTTCGAAAAAACCTTCACAAAATGACCTATCATGTTCGAGGTTTCATGGCTTTCGGTCCAAATGACCGATGTTATGTGCTGAATCACGGCATAGTTTGTGATGTTGTGCCCATATTATGCATGTGTGTGGACATTGGTATGGAGAACAATGTTGCAGGAGGAATTTTTCCTTTTTGTCGCACGGAAAAGCCCTTTTCCATTTTCCGAGCGCAAAAAACGGGTCGTTTTGTGAAGTAACCACCAAAATGCCGTTTCAGAATGCTACCGTCCCATTTTCCTAAAATACTAGACCACCTTACATGGACTATCTTCTAACAGGGACATCTCAAACCTTTTCGTCCATCTCGGGTAAAAAGGACAAATGTCTGCCGAATCGGCAGGAAGTGGGTCCGGTTTCTACATACGAAATAATGTCGACACTCACCCCTATCATTAGTGCTGACTCGTGTTTTGTCCCGGTTGGTGTCTCCAACTGGGACTAAAGGTTCATATTTAGTCCCGGTTGGTGACACCATCCGAGACAAGGGACTAAAGTTTTTCTAAATTCCAAATTGATATTAAAAAAATATAAGTTAATTCATTTTAAATTGTAAATGGTTCATATTTTAAATGGTTACATTAATTATTTTTTAAAACAGAAAATGGTTTTGAATTATTTATTCAAATCCAAACACTTTTTATGTTTAAAGTTTTTCTAAATTCCAAATTAATATTCAAAAATATAAGTTAATTCATTTTAAATTGTTACATTAATTATTTTTTAAAAATATAAAATGGTTTTGGATTATTTATTCAAATCCATACACTTTTATGTTTAAAGTTTTTCTAAATTCCAAATTGATATTAAAAAAATATAAGTTAATTCATTTTAAATTGTAAATGGTTCATATTTTAAATGGTTACATTAATTATTTTTTAAAACAGAAAATGGTTTTGAATTATTTATTCAAATCCAAACACTTTTTATGTTTAAAGTTTTTCTAAATTCCAAATTAATATTCAAAAATATAAGTTAATTCAATTTAAATGGTTACATTAATTATTTTTTAAAAATAGAAAATGGTTTTGGATTATTTATTCAAATACATACACTTTTTATGTTTAAAGTTTTTCTAAATTCCAAATTGATATTAAAAAAATATAAGTTAATTCATTTTTAATTGTAAATGGTTCATATTTTAAATGGTTACATTAATTATTTTTTAAAACAGAAAATGGTTTTGAATTATTTATTCAAATCCAAACACTTTTTATGTTTAAAGTTTTTCTAAATTCCAAATTAATTATCATTTAAAAAACAATACAAATTTAAACCCCAAAATAAAAAATAAGGCGGGAACAGAGAGAAAATACCTGAAAAAATTTGAAAACAGGGGAATATGTCCCGGTTGGAGCCACCAACCGGGACTAAAGACCCCCTGCGCGCCAACCCTTGGTCTGCTGAAAATATTGGAGTATACGTCCCGGTTGGTGGCTCCAACCGGGACGTATGCCCCTTTAGTCCCGGTTGGAGCCACCAACCGGGACTAAAGGCCCTTCGTTTATAACTGACGCGCCTCCTCTTCTTCTTCCCCATCTCATTCTCTGCTTCTCACCGACGCGCGCACAGGAACCGCCCCCGACGCCGGCAGGCTGCCCGAGCTCGCCGCCACCCGCGCGTTCCGTCCGCCACCACCGCTGCCTCCGTCCACGCGTGCCCCTGCTACTTTTCCCCCTCGCGCGTGACCTCAATCGCCTGGATTGGAAGCTCCGTCCGCCGTCTGTCTCCGTCGATTCTGGCGTCTCCTGAGCTCGCCCGGCCTCGCCACCACCTCTGTCGTGTTCCTGGTGAGCTGCTGATCCTCACGGTGTTCTTTATCTCCCTCTCCTCCTGTACTACTCTCCCTGCGTGTGCCCGACGACGCCGCCGCTCGAGCTCGACGGAGGTGACGCTCCGGTGACCAACAAGGAGCAGCGACGCCACTCTCTTTCTCCCTGCATCGCGCTCTCTCTAACGCGCCCATCCGCGCGTCCAGGCGTGCCCGCTATCGCCGTTGCTGCCGCTGCCTGGGAGCTCACCGCTAGCGTGACGTCGTGTTGACGTCACTCGTGCTCGCGTGGCAGCTGATGTGGCCTAGGGCCCATCAGTCAGCCTCAGTGGGTAGGCTCCTTTGTGGTATAAAAATGATCTGTACGCATGGAGGCTGAGTTGGCATTGGGGCCCTTCTGTCAGTCTCACTGGCTAGGGGGCGCCCCGGTGTAAAAACTATTTGCCTTTTTTTAATTCCAGAAAATGATTTAATATTGTAAAATCAATAACTTATTGTTTATAAGTCAGAAAAATACAAATAATATATCAAATTGTTCAGAAAAATGAAACCTATCTATTTAACCTATAATCATGCATTGTTCAACAACTTAAATGACAAGTATAATTAGAAGAACAAATGCACCCCTCTCATATGTTCCGGAGTTTCCCCGATTTAGGGTTTTCACCCCTCGGAACCCCGATTAAATCGTCGAGCATGTCTTAGGGTTACATTCCAATGCAAATTAACTTGTCATATCATCATACTTGCTTGAGCATTGCATCGATGCCATGTGTTGATTGTTTCCCTTTCTTTTCGGTGTTTCGATTATTAGGTTTATTATTAGTTAGGTATTATTAGGTTTATTAATTAGTTTGGTATTATTGGTGTTCGGCCCCACTGGTCAGTCACTGTGGGTAGCCCCAGACCCGATTCACATTGTCAAGCAACTTAAAAGACCTATCTTAGATAAGGAATCATTAATACCCCTTAGGTGCATGTGGGTTCGACGATGTGCCTATCTACTACACAGTTTCCTTTTTGTAGCTAGGTTTAGGGTTTCTCTTCATTTTTATTATTGTGTATGTATATATTAGGGTTTCTCTGAATTAGGGTTTATATCTCTCAACACCGTACCTAACTTTCTCCTTTAGCTGCTTTGACTTATTCGTTTTTCCACCTATGCAGAAAATATGGACCCACACGTCAGAGATGAAGAAAAGGAAGAGTTGATCCAAGATGTGATCTGTGGGGAAGAAAATTTAGACGTATCAACGTTTCTGAACAACTCCGGTGAGGGTGATCCTCTTTTTACCGGAATAGACGACTTGTTTGAGGTTGAAGGTGTTGCCTTCCGCGAGGGAGAAGGCGATGCCTTGTGTAATCGAGAAGACGACCGCTCCGGCGAGGTGCATGTAATATAATCAATTCATTAATTAATCATATGCTATCTATATAGAAATAGTAACGATGATCTTTCTTCTTTTAGCCCTCCCGATCAAAGGAATCTACTGAAAAGAGCAGACGAGGCCCAACCAAAAAGTTGCAAGACCATGAGAGGTTCAGGATCGAAGATGTCGCTGAAGACGGCAAGCCGACGGCTCCCGGAGTTGTCGCAAACAAATTTGTGGCACAATGCGGAGTAATCGTTAGGGACTTAATCCTGATCACCATTAGAAATTGGAATAGGCCTGCTAATGCGGATGAAGAGGAACATGTTTATTTGTCCCTAACCACGCCAAAGATTTACTGTGGAAGAGGCTCATGGTTAATTTCAAACTACCGAAGATAGAGCTGGATCCAAATGTGGAGGATCCAGTTGAGGACGCCTTACAACATGGGAGAGCCATGGAGGCTAAGGTTAGGGAGTGGGCTTTGAAGAAGATGGCCCAGTGTTTCACCAACTGGAAGAAAAGATTGCACCTTGACTATGTCGTGAAAGAGAAGACTCCCGATTTCAAGAATATTCAGTTTGAGAAGATAAAACCATTCTGGGCTGAGTTTGTGGAATACAAGACATCAGAAAAAGCTAAAAAATGTCTGCAACGAATAAGCTGAATGCTGCTAACAAGAAGTATCACCATACTATGGGGCAAGGTGGCTACAGGGCTGGCATTCCTAAGTGGGAGAAACTTGAGAGTGAACTGCGTGATAAAAAGATCACCCCAGAGACAAACGATTGGGTAGAACGTGCAAGGAATTGGTTTTACGGGCATGGGGGCACGTTGGACTCGGAAGGGAGGTGTATATATAACATACGACATAAAGAAGACCCCTTGCCAATCGAGAGGATCAGAAAAGCAGTAAAGGCTGTTAAAGATGGGGACTTCATTCCCGATAGAGAGAATGATGAGCTCACACTCGCCCTTGGAAATAAGGAACATGATGGACGAACACGAGGCACAAGAGGCTCCCAACCATGGAGGACTGGGTTTCCAGAAGAAAGGAAGAAATATCCTGATAGAAGCTGTCAGAGGAGAAAGGACAGGGAGGAAGTTGAAGCAGATAGTCAGAAAGAGCGAATGCGTTTAATTGAAGAACGATTAAAGCAACAACAAGATGAAATTAACGCACTTAAAGAGCAAAGTACTACCGGCCCATCTCAGCAGCACACTGCATTCGATGCTACCGGCCTATTGAATAATCGAAAAAGCAGTGTGGCTTCCACCGAGGTCCCGGATGATGACAATGGCGATGACGATGATGCACCGACGATGGCTCCTGTTGGCTACCCAGTGGATGATATCACAGAGATGACACACTGCGAGCTACATGTCAAAGTTGTGAACATATCAATGAAGGTGGCGGTCGGCTTTGCCTTACCAATTGGACCCACACCAACTTACCACTGTCGTCCGGTTCCAAAGGGCTACGCTGTAGTCGGCGTGGATGAAATCATGCCCACCTTTGAGGTTTTGGATCTTCACTACCCTGCAGGTGAAGGGGATGTGACTGTACTGGGAGACGCAAAAAACGTCACCATTCTATGGCCGAAGGAATGTATCGTGCTTCGAAATCACACGCCAAGGCCATCTTCGCCGCCGCCTCACCCGTCTCCAGCGAGGTCGTCGCCGCCGCGGCAGCCGTCTTCGTCGCCTCACCCGGCTCCGTCGCCTCACCAATCTCCGGTGCAGCCATCGCCGCGGGAGCCATCGCCGGCGCCTCAGGATAAAAAGCGTAAGCGTACCGCTACTCTGCGTCGTAAGCGATCGCCGAAACGTAAAGAAGAGCCTCTTCCAAAAGTACCAAAGGTTCCTCCCAAGAGAGCTTATGACTGTACTAAAGAGGAGACTGCGGCGATCGTTGATGCGGAAACGACAGCGTTTTTCGCTAAGCTGAGGCGGTCGAAAGAGCCAGAGTTCCCCAGCACCAAAGAAGAAAAGGCCAAAGTGTTGAAAATGCTAAAGACTCTTCATCAACCCGAGCCAAAGCTGACATCAGACTATGAGCGTTCTATTCTCAAGTCACATGCGGCACAAAAAGCCTCGAAGAGCAGTACTGATCCAAGCGAGAAATCTGTTGCCCAGCTCGGAGAACAAGCAAAACAGACTTGCGCCCCTCTCAAGGTGATTTCCCAAACCAATGTGGGGTCGAGCAAATATGGGGCCGAAGAGCAGTATGATCCAGAGGTAGTTGCACAATACGGAGAAGCTGCCGCTGCTCAAGGTATGAGTATTTCCCAGTACTTATCCCAGTTAGAGTTCTTCCCCGTGAGTGAAGTAGCATACAAATACCAGTACGGCAAACCTCTCGTCAAACCTGAGGAGGTAAACAATCTTCCAACAAAAATGCGAAGATTGCATAACTGGTACATGCATGCCACAAGGGCCGGGGCTAACTGGATAGTGCTGAGGGTTACCAAAAAGCATCATGGGAAAGAAAAGGATGACATGATATCCATTGAATTTGATGAACTATTTCAATTATTCAATCAAGACGCCTTGGACAAATAAATCATCAGTGCCTATTGTCTGTAAGTACTAATTCTGTAATTAATTTAGTCTCCAGCTATATTATTTTGTTTATTGCATGTATATAATCATATTGTAATATGCAGAATGAAGATTCTCGAATGCAGCAGAGGACAAATCTATGCCATTGGCTTCATTGACCCATATTGGGTTCATGAAGCTAATCTCAAAATAAGCCTCCAGGATACGAAGGATAATATAGTACACGCGTTAAGGTTTCAAGAAACCAAAAGGGAAATACTATTTCCTTACCACTTCGAGTGAGTGTTATTGTCTTGTATACACTTTCTATTTCTCTTACTCGATGTTAAGTATATAATTGATTAGTTATGCATTTGCAGCTTCCACTATATTCTGTTAATCATTCAACTTGACAAAGGGCGTGTACTAGTCATGGACTCGAAACATAAACCCCTTGAGACGTGGAAGGACATGCAGATACTTCTCCAGTGGTAATTCTAATCATTATGACACTATATCGGCAACGTTCGTGAATTTTATGATATCAAGTACTTAATAACTTATTTTATTCGTTTTCTACGCCGGACAGCGCTTGGAAACGGTTCACCAATAAGGCTAGGGGTGTTTGAAAAGAGGAGCTTACATTTCAACCACTAAATGTAAGCACCACAAGCTATATCCGCGCATCTCTTTGATTCTAGTTTTGATACAGTTATTATCATGCTTGATTATTATTTTGATTGAACTCTGTTCTCGTAAAGTGCCTGACGCAGGGACCAGGTAACAATCTATGTGTATACTATGTTTGCGAGTTCATCCGGCAGACGTGCGATGAGAAGGGCAGAAATTTAGAGCAACTCCACGTACGTAAACAATTTCTATAGTTTTTAATTACAATCAAATGGTGTTTAGTTTCATTCATATAGGCTGACTCCTTTTTTAAATCAGATCGAACGTCTACGGGACGGTCTTCTGCCAAAGGATCGCATACGAGCAATTCAGGAGGAATTGGCGGGATTCTTGGATGCAGAAGTCCTAGACCCAAAAGGAGAATACTACTCGGCTGTGTATAGACAATAGGGATTGTAATAGCAACTTTGAAGGAATTGGCTGGTAGCATCGAATAGCAACTTTTGTATGTAGTGCATGAACTCGATCCGTGTATTCAATGTAATATTGTCATGATATTCATGATGTAATATAAGGTTCCTTCATTGATAAGTGCAAATCACTAAATAAACAATAAAACAACCTAAATGAATTCTCTGCCACGGCACAAAAAGTGGCGAAAATGCTGTCGCGGCAACAAAGTGTGCCAAAATGAATTCTCTGCCGCGGCAGAGAAATGGGCCAAATCTCTGCCGCGACAGAAGGTTATTTGTCCCGGTTAATGCTCCACCCCCTCGCCCTCTGCCGCTGCCACGTGTGCATTGTCCCGGTTGGTGGGGCAACCGGAACTAAAGGTTAGGGCTTTAGTCCCGATTGCCCCGTCCCGGTTGGACAACCGGGACTAAAGCCCCGTACCAACCGGGACCTATAGCCTCGTTTCCACCGGTGTAGATGTTGTAACAACGGTGATGCAAATCTCTAGCCATATCCTAACTCCATACAAGCCTATATAGCGACAATAAATACTGTAGTTTTTCATCGACGATACCAAATCTAGGACCTGATCGATCTAGGTGATGTCTGTGACCCTTGTGGGGGAGGCATGCATGTCCTGCTGCTGTGGTTTTTACTGACAGATGCGTACGTGCGGGCGCGACGATCTACAGGACGAAACATAATACGACTGACCGTATAACATGGTGGCCTCTGGCCTGGCCTGCTGCGCCATCTGTAGGCATGCATGGGATGGGACAGTACATATATCAAACGACGAATGGTGCACCAGTAGATCTAAAATAGCCGTGGTACTGGAGCTACGAATATAGCTGCGTACGCTGCGTGCACAGGACTAATGGTACGATGTTGCTGGTTCAGACCAGCCATGCATGTAATTTGGCGTCGTTTAACCTAAATACTTCCCGTTGAAACTCAATGAATGGCACCATGATATACGAAGTTTATGACCATGCCTATGCTCATAAGCCCTTCTGCAAATACGCTGTGCGCGTCATGCATGTTACGTCGGGTTTTTTGTGTTAGCATGCATTGTCCATATTATTTCATCAGTGCTTATGGATGATGCTTTGAGACATGAAGAACTGAAGATTATTCGTGCTACATTGTTGCGTATCTGCTATCATGTTGTGTATGTTTTATTTTTCTGTAACTTAAATCTAGAGATACTTTACGTGTTCAGTTGAGACGATTTGTCAAAACCATTTGGCACCACACTCCGAAAAAGCACCGAGACTACTAACTAGAGGTGACACCTTTTGGGGGAAGATAGCACAACCCCCACTGCTTGCGGTGAATCCCGAGGATAGTTTTAATCAATAGATATACAGCGGAAATAAAATAACGAGCACATGCAGAGGTGACACAAAAATTTACGTGGAAAAATCTTCTCAAGGTGAGAAGGAAAAAACCACGGATGCGGACCAACCGGACACCGAGCTTTACTATGAGCAACCTGAGTACAGAGTCCTCTCTAGAACATCTAGAGATATACAACACACTCAGCACGTTGCCCACCACCGGCAACAATAACAACCACTTGAGAGAAAGATTACAACAAAGCAGAGTATCTCAGTTTCTGTCTTCTTCGGTAATCAGCAAACTGCACTTAAACCGTAGATCCAAACAACACCAAACTTGGTATACATACTGACATACGAGTACCCAACATACATGCTAAATTTCAGGCCAATCGGACACCTTTTGCCTGCTCAAACTATTCGTCTATCAAAACTGCTCTATGCTAAAACTGCAGCAGTCCGAACTGACTAAACTGCTTCCAAATCTGATGCTACACTGACTCAAATCTCAAACCACCTGGCCAGATCGAAGTAATCAAAGCAAAGAACAATCTCACCAAGTTTGGAGCCAATCCAAGCATGTTTGAGCCTCCAAACACCAGCTTGAAGACAGACCGGTCAGATCTCAGAAATCTGGACAGAAATCACCTCTCCTTCTTTTTCCTCTCTTCTCACTAGGTTGTGGTGTTTTTGTGTGTTCTCTCACCCTCTCTCTTGCTCAGCTCACACACACTCTCACAGTGTGTCTCACACACAGCCACCAAGGGTGGTTAGGGTTTTCTTTTCTACTCCTCTCCCAAGGAGCACCTCAGCCATTGGATATGAACATCGATCAACGGTTGAAACGTGTTGGACTTTCACGGGCTGATGTTGGACTGCCAACACACCTCCATGTGGAGGGACATGGCCCAACAAACTCCCCCTCCCGACATCATGGAGGGTCTCACTGCAAACCGGCAGTCATGCCGGTGAGCCGACGACATACCTCAAGCTTTCCTCTTGTCGCCATCTTAGTCAACATATCAGCCCCATTGTCATCTGTGTGCACCTTCTCAATTTGCATTTGCTTGGAATTCAGTACATCTCGAATCCAATGATAGCGAACATCAATAGGCTTCGACCTCGAATAAAAACTTGCATTCTTACTCAGGTGAATGGCACTTTGGTTATCACAAAACAGCACATACTTTTCTTTCTCAAAACCAAGCTCACAAGCCAATCGTTTCAGCCACAATAGCTCCTTGCTCGCCTTAGTTACTGCGATGAACTCAGACTTAGTTGTATTCAGCGCCACACACTTTTGCAACCTACTTTGCCATGCCACTGCTCCCCCTGAGTGGGTAATCAAATAACCTGAAGTAGACTTCCTTCCATCAACATCTCTAGCCAAGTCTGAATCTGAATATGCAATCAGCTTGGGCTCACTACCACCAAAGCAAAGCTTCATATTAGTGCTGCCCCGGAGATACCTAAAAATCCACTTAACGGCTTCCCAATGTGGTCTTCCTGGATTAGACATAAATCTTCTCACAGTACTAACCGTTTGAGCAATGTCAGGCCGCGTGCACACCATAGCATACATCAAACTCCCAATATCTAAAGCATAATTAAGGAACCTTTTGCATTTCATTTTCCATCTCTTCAGTGGAGGGGCATTGCTTTTTAATCAACTTGAAATGAGCTGCGAGTGGACAACTCACTTCCCTTGTCTTGTCCATCTTGAACTTGCGAAGTACCTTCTCATTATATTTCTCTTGAGACAAGTACAACTTGTTGGATTTTCTGTCTCTATCAATTCTCATGCCGAGAATACACTTTGTTGGACCCAAGTCTTTCATGGCAAAACTTTTGCTCAACTCTTTATTTAGCCTAGTAATCCTAGAGACATTCTTGCCAACAATCAAGATATCATCAACATAGAGCAATAACATGATAAAATCATCACTTGAGAACCTTTGAATAAATACACAATGGTCTGAGCTAGACCTCTTGTAGCCTTGATCCCCCATGAAAGATTCAAACTTCATGTACCATTGTCTCGGTGCTTGTTTCAGGCCATAGAGACTTTTCTTCAATTTGCACACATAGTCTTCTTTGCCTTTAACAAGAAACCCCTCAGGCTGCTCCATGTAGATTTCTTCCTCCAAATCTCCATGAAGGAAAGCTGTCTTCACATCCATTTTCTCAACCTCCGAGTTGAGACTTGCTTCCATGCCAAGGATCACTCATATTGATGTCATCTTCACCACCGGAGAAAATATTTCATCAAACTTAATACCTTTTCTCTGGCTGAATCCTTTTACAACTAGCCTGGCCTTGTACCTTGGATGTGACGTGTGCTCTTCTTGCTTGATTCTGTAGAACCACTTGTTCTTTAGAACTTTCTTGCCCTTGGGAAACTTTACCAACTCATAAGTATGATTCTTATGCAAGGAATCCATCTCTTCTTGCATAGACTTATTCCACTCCTTGTTCCCATCTTGCATTGCCTCCTGAAAGCACTCAGGTTCTGAACCATCAGACAATAACACCACATATTGGTCTGAATCGTACCTAGTGGAAGGAACCCGGCCTCGGCTGGACCGTCTGAGTGGAGTAGCTGGTCGACTATCTGGTTCAGGTGCTTGCTGATCATGATCATCTTCTTCAGCATCATACTCTTGCTGCTGGGGAGCATCCTCACATGTACCACTATGTGCATCATCTTGCACATCTTCTGCATCATCATTTTCATCCTCTTGTTGAGCTGAATCTGCAGGAACTGGGCCAGAATCAGATCTTTCTTGCTGCTGATTTCGAGTAGAAACATGTACCGGAACTTTCTCTGGAACCTGCACCTTTGTCTTCACAATATCCTCAATTGTTTGGTCTTCAACAAACACAAAATCATGGCTTCTCACAACCTTTCTTGCTATTGGATCATACAACTTATAGCCGAACTGATCACCTCTATAGCCAAGAAATACACACTGTCGTGTCTTTGAATCAAGCTTTGACCTTTCATCTTGAGGGATATGAACAAAGGCCTTGCACCCAAAAACCTTCATGTGCTCATACGAGACGTTCTTGTCATAAAAGACCATGTTTGGAACATCTCCCTGCAATGGATAACTTGGTGAGAGATTAATAAGATAAACTGCAGTCGACAAAGCCTCACCCCAATAATGTTTAGGCAGCTTTGCACTCAATAGCAAGCATCTAACTCTCGCAACAATTGTCCTATTCATCCTCTCAGCAAGATCATTCAGCTGTGGTGTCTTCGGAGGAGTAAATTGGTGCCTGGTTCTCTGCTCCTTGCAATAGGCATCAAATGGGCCAATATACTCTCCCCCATTATCAGTGCGAATGCACTTGATCTTCTTCTCAGTTTCTCTCTCAACTGAGACTTGGAATTGCTTGAATACACTTAGTACTTGATGTTTGTTCTTCAAAAGATATACCCAAACCTTTGTGGAACAGTCATCAATAAATGTGACAAAGTACTTTGCTCCACCCAGAGACCTCACCAACATTTTGCAAACATCGGAATGTATCAAGTCCAGCACCTCGGGATTCTTGTTAGGAGGTTGACTCTTGAACGAAAATCTGTGTTGCTTCCCCGCTAGAAAATCTGAACATTTCTTGATGTGAACACCTTTCACACCCTTCAACAGATTTTTCTTCACTAGCACTCTCATCCTCTTCTCACTCATGTGCCCAAGTCTCTTGTGGCATAGGGCACACGCATCCTCTTTCTACAATGCATTGACACAAGGCAGAAAGCTTAGCATGTACATGATACAAAACTGAAACCATGTTACCTTTTGCAACAACCAGGTTCCCTTTGGTGAGCTTGTACTGTGAATTTCCAAATTTGCTCAAGTACCCATCTCCATCAAGAAATCCAACCAAGATAATGTTGAGCCAAAGGGCCTCAACATGCCTCACTGACTTGAGGACTAGTGTCGTGCCATTTTTAGTCTCCAAGTGCACATCCTCTTCCAATGATATTTGCTCTATCATTGTTTCCCATCTTCACAACACCAAAATCACTTGTTGTGTAGTTGGTGAAGATCTCTCTACGAGATGTAGCATGCATGGTAGCACCACTGTACAGAATCCAAGTCATCTCATCACCATCTGCAAGGTTGATGGTATCATTAGAAACTACAGTGATCCTCTCCTCCGTGGTGGAAACATTGCTACCATCATGTTCTTCATGCATGAGAAACATGATCTCCTCAACTGCAGCAATCCGGCCTCTATCACTATCGCTATCACTGTCGGTCTTTTTCTGAACTTTCTTATTTTTCTTTTTGTCTTTCTTCCATTGTTCACAATGCCACTTGATGTGGCCCTTCTCATGGCAGTGATGGCATATAATACCAGCATACTTGTCTTAGCCTCTTTATTTGCTTCTACTTCTTTCTCCTCCCTTACTCAGACCTTTGCCCTTGCTTCTCCCTCGTGACTCAGTCACTAACATTTCAGAATGTGAGGAAGAACCGTCCTTATCAGCAATTTTTCTGGACTCTTCATTTAGTACCTTGGTCTTCACAAGGTTCCAAGGGAATACTCCATTAGGTGTTGAATTGCACACGGTGACCTTAAAGGTCTCCCAAGTGTCCGGTAATGAGCCAAGTAGCAGCAAGGCTCTGACTTCATCTTCAAATGTGATTCACATTGAAGATAGCTGATTTATAATGCCCTGAAATTCATTCACATATCTGCAATTGGAGTGCCCTCCTTGTACCTCAAACGCATCAATTTCTTGTTCAAGAACATCTTGTTGGTACCTTCTTTGCGGGCATATAACTCCTCCAATTTTTGCCATAAGGTATGTGCATGTGACTCATCAATTATATTGTTCAAAACATTATCATCCACCCATTGTCGGATGAACCCACAGGCTTGGAAATGAAATACCTCCCAATGATCTTCTTGCATATCACTAGGCATCTCAGTGAAGAACACCGGCTTCCAGTAATCCTTCACATATAACAAGTCCTTCATCTTGCTCTTCCATGCTTGGTAATTTGTACCATTCAAAGTAATCATTCTATTGGTATTCACTTCCATCTTTCACCACAAGCAAATGCACTCAGCCCAAAACAAACCTTGCTCCAAACTGACCACGAACTGAACCTTAGCTCTGATACCACTTTGTTGGGGGAAGATAGCACAACCCCCACTGCTTGCGGTGAACCTCGATGATAGTTTCAATCAATAGATATGTAGCGGAAATAAAACAATGAGCACATGCACAGGTGACACAAGGATTTACGTGGAAAAACCTTCTCAAGATGAGAAGGAAAAAACCACGGGTGCGGACCAACCGGTCCATCGAGCTTCACTATGAGCAACCTGGGTACAGAGTCATCTCTAGAACATCTAGAGATATACAACACACTCAGCATGTTGCCCACCAACAACAACAACCACTTGAGAGAAAGATTACAGCAAAACAGGGTATCTCAGTTTCTGTCTCCTTCGGTAATCAGCAAACTACTCTTAAACCGCAGATCCAAACAGTACCAAACTTGGTAGACAAGCTGACATACGAGTACCCAAAATACATGCCAAATTTCAGGCCAATCGGACACTGTTTGCCTGCCCAAACTGTCCGTCTACCAAAACCGCTCTGTGCTGAAACTGCAGCAGTCCGAACTGACTAAACCATTTCCAAATCTGATGCTACACTCAAATCTCAAACCAGCTAACCAAATCGAAGTACTCAAAGCAAGGAACAAGATCACCAAGTTTGGAGCCAATCCAAGCACGTTTGAGCCTCCAAACACCAGCTTGCAGATAGACCGGTCAGATCTCAGAAATCTGGACAGAAATCATCTCTCCTTCTTCTTCCTTACTTCTCACTAGTTTGTGGTGTTTTTGTGTGTTCTCTCACCCTCTCTCTTCCTCAGCTCACACACACACTCTCATAGCGTGTCTCACACACAGCCCCCAAGGGTGGTTAGGGTTTTCTTTTCTACTCCTCTCTCAAGGAACACCTCAACCGTTGGATGCGAACATCGATCAACAGTTGAAACGTATTGGTCTTTTACGGGCTGATGTTGGACTGCCAACACACCTCCATGTGGAGGGAACGTGGCCCAAAAACACCATGGCTCCTCGTGAAACATATTCAAGTTGTTGATCAATTAAAGAGTAGTTAGATTTTCTTTCATAAGCTTTTCCCATCTGTACACAGTGAAACGTATATACTCAGGTTACTATCAGAAACCTCCATCCCAGCGACTTATACTGATCACCTATTAAGGTTTACCTTACCATACGTACTTCGTCCATCGATCAGTACTCCCCTGTCTTTAATTGTGGATCCAACAATCACAAGTTGACAGACCCCAATGGCTCACTGATGCATGGATGCCAAAAACAAGGAGAAACACCCGCGCCCACGCTAGCTAGGTAGCTGAGCGAGCCAGTGACAACCTGGTTTATTTATGGCATGTTGCGCCTAGTTGGAGATGGTTGTGTCGTCTGGCCATAGCTCTCTGATCTTATGTGAGTGACACACCTGACAAGCTGTACCGTTTCTAATCGCGCCAACATTGCGAGCTTTGATGGCTCCGCTTTGGCACCACATAGGCGCATGCATATGTAGGTTTTTACATAAATTCATCTCCACCGGACCCGTATGTAATTAGACCTGCAGCAAGGCAGCAAATCAAATGTTTCTTGGCACTTTCTTCTTCCATTCATATATTACTACAACCAATATGTAAGGTGAGCAAAAAAAATTAAACTACAATTTAGCAAATGAACTAAGTGGCAGTTTAGTGAGATCTGACTTGACACCCTATACCAAAACACATTTTATTTCAGTTGGATGATTGTTTTGGTTTTCTGTCATGTACAGTAGTGCGACTGCATGTGGAGGAGTAGCATTGTTCGTTGCCATGGCACTTTTGAATGTCTTCTCCACATCGAGTATACTACCACGTACGTGTGGCAAACGAAAATCATTGGCCCCATGTTCTAGCATGCATAGTACAAGCCCCAAGAAATAGGCAAGCAGTACATGATTAGTGTTGCATTGTTAAACGTTCCTATACTTAATTAGAAGACTAAACTTGCCCTGCTAATCATTGAAAATGGTCCCCGGAAGAAAGCCCCAGATGCATCAATCAAGCACAGGCCAGGGACACAGGGAGCTAAACACAGTTTGAAATTGCGGTAGAATTCGATCCATGACCGCAAGCACGCGGTGTGTACGCAGCCGTGGAAAAACAGGAGCAATAACCAACACTGTCTGGCGGTCTCCGATGCCCCCCAACATTCAGTCAGCCTATCATATTGGAAATAACTTAAGTAGTAACATAGTCCTACATGTATTGTTAACTAAATATTTAGATGACATGGCATGCAATTAAATGATGAGAGAGAGGCTTGTGGTAACTAGCTATGTTGACATAACATCACACATTTCAAGACAAAATGAGTCTATATTCCAATAAATTATCCTTTGCATGACATCATACATATTTTATTTTCCACTAACTTACACTATTAACATACACATGTTAGTACTTCAAGTTATCCTACCGTGACCAGCCTCGGAAAATTCCTCGATGGCACGCACTCGCACGCCACGGCGCGGCGGTCCGCGGATAAACTACTTCTCGCTGCTGCAGCCAGGAAAGTCTAGCCGTGAAAAGGCTAGCTAGGCAGGGCCGAGTCCTCGAGATACGCGAAAGCGAATACACGAGCAGGAGAAGAAGAAGCGAGCATGCATCAGCAAGACTTTTGAACAATGACTGCTGCGATTGATTATAACCTGAGCCCTGAGTCGAAGCCTGTCACGTTTCGGGCAGGGGGTCACACAAGCGCCCACTCAAGTACAGAAAGAACAGAAAAACAACAACTAGGTATCAAGGTATGGTTGCGATCACACATCAACGTGTTTGCGTCAGGTCCTGTACACGTAACATCACGGCACCGGTAGCCGTATACGTACACAATTGACCATCCACCCGTACCTCGCGTGCGCGGCGCCTCTCACGGATCCTCCCCACCCCACGTACGTTACGCTTTCGGGAGAGCGACCTCCACGATGTGCTCGTCAACCCACCAGCGCCGGCCGCGCCGGAACCGGAAGCAACGATGTCAGGCAGTTAGCGCTAATCCAGCCGCGCACCAGTTCAAGTCCATGATCCGGCCGGCGCGCTGGAACCGTGTGAGCATTGTAAAGAAGAAGGACAACCGTCCGCTTAGTCGAGAGCGACGCGACTCGACTCTCTCGGCGTGATGGCAGCGCGCACGGGTCGGCGTCGGATGGAGCACTGACGAAGCCTCAGTCTTCAGGCTAACTAGCTAGTAGAGGAAATTGCACAAATCAACAACCATTGCTGTCGTTATTGCGTAAAACACCAGCTTTACATGCTTTCTGCACAAACCACCAACTATTGGTGTAACATGTTGCACACATGTCCAAAAATCATATTAAGTGAATTAACTATAAACCTAATGACGGGGCCCCATGGCGTGAGGATGTGTCATCCATGTGCCATTATCTAGTATTTTTTTCAAACTTTATACAAAAGAATATGAAAAAGTTGCAACAACTAAAAGAAAATTCTTTCAAACATTTCTATATTAGTTAGTTTATAGGATAGTTTATATTGTTTTAATTACTCAAAGTTTTTCATTTTTCTATTTTTTTAAACGACACATTGGAGAAAGACACGTTGACCGTCACATCATCACTACCGCATGGACCTGGTCATTATATTTGCAATTAATCAACCTAATATGTGATTTGGATCTACGTGCAACATATTACACCAATAGTTGGTTGTCTGTGCAAAAGACATGTAAAGTTAGTGTTTTGCGCAACGACGACAGTAATAGTTGGTGGTTTATGCAATTTCCTCTAGCTAGTATAGCTAGATGCCTTTTGAATCGGTCCCCGGGTGGGTGTGCGATGAACCGACGAAATGACGGTGCAGTTCACTACGGCCTACGGGAATCAATCTAGAAGCCGACAGCCAGCCGCTAAGCCAGCAGTCATATGTCAGGCCCGTCATCACTAGTGAGCAACACCCATATGACCAGAAGACACCGTCGGCGCAATAAAGCCGTCGGTGCAGGTTAAGCAAAGCCGACGGTTACGTTAAATGTGGCATTTCCGCCCTCTCCCACCCTCCCCCACCCCAACCCGAAGACAGCGCGTCGAAGGCGCCAGAGCAACGCCGACGATCCTAAACCGTCGGCATACACATATCAGGGAGCCGTCGGCATTTCCTTTTTTTTTCTTTTACTCCCGTGCTTTTTTGGATCTATACCAATTTTGATATTTTTCATTTTGTTGTTTCATGCTTTATTTTATATTACTACTTTTATTTGCATTTGCATTTTAACAATTTTACTTTAAATTGAAAACAATTTGAAGGTTTTTAATATTACTCTAATTTTCTAGTAACATGTCACATACACTAAAACAATTTGAAGCTGAAAGCACCCACAACGGGTCAACTGAAGGGAAAACTTGTAAAATTTTGGGCTCAACCTTATTCTCTCATGTTGCTATGACCTGGTCTAACAAAAGTAAAGATAAAATTCTATTGGTCAACATCTTTGGAGGCCGGTTAAGGAGGTAGGTCCGTGGGGCTCCCGGTCTCTGGTTTCGCTGGAAACCGAGCATCGGAGCTCCGAAATCCCTAAAAAAACTTGCATGTGGCCCTGGCATTTGTTTACAAGTGTGGAGGCTTAGATAGGAAACATCTAGCTCTCCGGTGTGAGCATGTTCACACGCATGCGATAACATGAGGTTCTGCACATTTAGTGGAAACTCCCACGTCGGGTGAACCTGAGAGAATCCGGTGAAATCTTGGACTCAAACTTGATTTCCCATGTATTAATAAAGGCCTAAAAAAACCAAACCAAAGGTTAAATTTTATTTTCAGCTGTCATACCACTAGTGCAGAGAGGCCCATTGGTCCCGGTTGGTAAGGGGCTTTAATCCCGGTTACCCAACCTGGACGGGGCAATCAGGACTAAAGCCCCAACCTTTAGTCTCGGTTGCCCCACCAACCGGGACAAATAACCTTCTGCCGCGGCAGAGATTTGGCCCATTTCTCTGTCGCGGCAGAGAATTCATTTTGGCACATTTTGTTGCCGCGGCAACATTTTCGCCACTTTTTGTGCCGCGGCAGAGAATTCATTTAGGTTGTTTTATTGTTTATTTAGTGTTTTGCACTTATCAATGAAGGAACCGTTATATTACACAAGATCATCATGGCAATATTACATTCGATACACGGATCGAGTTCATGCACTACATACAAAAGTTGCTCTTTTTACAATCCTTATTGTCTATACACAGCCGAATAGTATTCCCCTTTTGGGTTTAGGACTTCTGCATCCAAGAATCCCGCCAATTTCTCCTGAATTGCTCGTACGCGATCTTTTGGCAGAAGACCGTCCCGTAGACGTTCGATCTGATTTAAAAAAGGAGTCAGCCTATATGAATGAAACTAAACACAATTTGATTGTAATTAAAAACTATAGAAATTGTTTACGTACGTGGAGTTGCTCTAAATTTCTGCCCTTCTTATCGCACGTCTGCCGGATGAACTCGCAAACATTGTATCCACATAGATTGTTACCTAGTCCCTGTGTCAGGCACTTTACGAGAACATAGTTCAATCAAAATAATAATCAAGCATGATAATAACTGTATCAAAACTAGAATCAAAGAGATGCGCGGATATAGCTAGTGGTGCTTACATCTAGTGCTTCAAATGTAAGCTCCTCTTTCCAAACACCCCTATCCTTGTTGGTGAACCGTTTCCAAGCGCTGCTCGGCGAAGAAAACGAATAAAAGAAGCTATTAATTACTTGATATTATAAAATTCACGAACGTTGCCGATATATTGTCGTAATGATTAGAATTACCGCTGGAGGATCATCTGCATGTCCTTCCACTGCTCAAGGGGTTTATGTTTCGAGTCCATGACTAGTACATACCCTTTGTCAAGTTGAATGATTAACAGAATATAGTGGAAGCTGTGAATGCATAACTAATCAATTATATACTTAACATCGAGTAAGCGAAATAGAAACTGTATAGAAGACAATAACACTCACTCGAAGTTGTAAGGAAAAAGTATTTCCCTTCTGTTTTCTTGAAACCTTAACGCGTGTACTATATTATCCTCCGTATCCTGGGGGCTTGTTTTGAGATTAGCTTGATGAACCCAATATGGGTCAATGAAGCCAATGTCATAGATTTGTCCTCTGCTGCATTCGAGAATCTTCATTCTGCATATTACAATATGATTATATACATGCAATAAACAAGGTGAGATAGCTGGAGACTAAATTAATTACAGAATTAGTACTTACAGACAATAGGCACTGATGATCAATTTGTCCAAGGCGTCTTGATTGAATAATTGAAATAGTTCATCAAATTCAATGGATATCATGTCATCCTTTTCTTTCCCATGATGCTTTTTGGTAACCCTCAGCACTATCCAGTTAGCCCCGGCCTTTGTGGCATGCATGTACCAGTTATGTAATCTTCGTATTTTTGTTGGAAGATTGTTTACCTCCTCAGGTTTGACGAGAGGTTTGCCGTACTGATATTTGTATGCTACTTCACTCACGGGGAAGTACTCTAACTGGGATAAGTACTGGGCAATACTCATACCTTGAGCAGCGACAGCTTCTCCGTATTGTGCAACTACCTCTGGATCATACTGCTCTTCGGCCCCATATTTGCTCGACCCCACATTAGTTTGGGAAATCACCTTGAGAGGGGCGCAAGACTATTTTGCTTGTTCTCCGAGCTGGGCAACAGATTTCTCGCTTGCATCAGTACTGCTCTTCGAGGCTTGTTGTGCCGCATGTGAATTGAGAATAGAACTCTCATAGTCTGATGACAGCTTTGGCTCGGGTTGATGAAGAGTCTTTAGCATTTTCAACACTTTGCCTTTTTCTTCTTTGGTGCTGGGGAACTCTGGCTCTTTCGGCCGCCTCAACTTAGCAAAAAACGCTGTCGTTTCCGCATCAACGATCGCCGCAGTCTCCTCTTCAGTACAGTCATAAGCTCTCTTGGGAGGAACCTTTGGTACTTTTGGAAGAGGCTCTTGTTTACGTTTCAGTGATCGCTTACCACGACGCAGAGTAGCGGTACGCTTATGCTTTTTATCCTGAGGCGCCGACGATGGCTCCCGCGGCGATGGTTGCGCCAGAGATTGGTGAGGCGACGGAGCCGGGTGAGGTGACGGAGCCGGGTGAGGCGACGAAGACGGCTGCCGCGGCGGCGACGACCTCGCTGGAGACGGGTGAGGAGGCGGCGAAGATGGCCTTGGCGTGTGATTTCGAAGCACGATACATTCCTTTGGCCATAGAATGGTGACGTTTTTTGCGTCTCCCAGTACAGTCACATCCCCTTCACCTGCAGGGTAGTCAAGATCCAAAACTTCAAAGGTGGGCATGATTTCATACACCCCGACAACAGCGTAGCCCTCTGGAACCGGACGACAGTGGTAAGTTGGTGTGGGTCCAATTGGTAAGGCATAGCCGACCGTCACCTTCATTGATATGTTCACAACTTTGACATGTAGCTCGCAGTGTGTCATCTCTGTGATATCATCCACTGGGTAGCCAACATGAGCCATCGTCGGTGCACCATCGTCATCGCCATTGTCATCACCATTGTCATCACCCGGGACCTCGGTGGAAGCCACACTGCTTTTTCGATTATTCGGTAGGCCGGTAGCATCGAATGCAGTGTGCTGCTGAGATGGGCCGGTAGTACTTTGCTCTTTAAGTGTGTTAATTTCATCTTGTTGTTCCTTTATTCGTTCTTCAATTATACGCATTCGCTCTTTTTGACTCTCTGCTTCAACTTCCGCCCTGTCCTTTCTCCTCTGACGGCTTCTATCAGGATATTTCTTCCTCTCTTCGGGAAACCCAGTCCTCCATGGTTGGGAGCCTCTTGTGCCTCGTGTTCTTCCATCATGTTCCTTATTTCCAAGGGCGAGTGTGAGCTCATCATTCTCTCTATCGGGAATGAAGTCCCCATCTTTAACAGCCTTTACTGCTTTTCTCATCTTCTCGATTGGCAAGGGGTCTTATTTATGTCGTATGTTATATATACACTTCCCTTCCGAGTCCAACGTGCCCCCATGCCCGTAAAACCAATTCCTTGCACGTTCTACCCAATCATCTGTCTCTGGGGTGATCTTTTTAGCACGCAGTTCATTCTCAAGTTTTTCCCACTTAGGAATGCCAGCCTTGTAGCCACCTTGCCCCATAGTATGGTGATACTTCTTGTTAGCAGCATTCAGCTTATTCGTTGCAGACATTTTCTTAGCTTTTTCTGATGTCTTGTATTTCACAAACTCAGCCCAGAATGGTTTTATCTTCTCAAACTGAATATTCTTGAAATCGGGAGTCTTCTCTTTCACGACATAGTCAAGGTGCAATCTTTTCTTCCAGTTGGTGAAACACTGGGACATCTTCTTCAAAGCCCACTCCCTGACCTTAGCATCCATGGCTCTCCCATGTTCTAAGGCGTCCTCAACTGGATCCTCCGCATTTGGATCCAGCTCTATCTTCGGTAGTTTGAAATTAACCATGAGCCTCTTCCACAGTAAATCTTTGGCGTGGTTAGGGACAAATAAACATGTTCCCTCTTCTTCCGCATCAGCAGGCCTATTCCAATTTCGAATGGTGATCGGGATTAAGTCCCTAACGATTACTCTGCATTGTGCCACAAATTTGTTTGCGACAACTTCGGGAGCCGTCGGTTGCCGTCTTCAGCGACATCTTCGATCCTGAACCTCCCATGGTCTTGCAACTTTTTGGTTGGTCCTCGTCTGCTCTTTTCAGTAGATTCCTTCGATCCGGAGGGCTAAAAGAAGAAAGATCATCGTTACTATTTCTATATAGATAGTAGATGATTAATTAATGAATTAATTATATTACATGCACCTCGCCGGAGCGGTCGTCTTCTCGATTACACAAGGCATCACCTTCTCCCTCGCGGAAGGCAACACCTTCAACCTCAAACAAGTTGTCTATTCCGGCAAAAAGAGGATCATCCTCACCGGAGTTGTTCAGAAACATTGATACATCTAAATTTTCTTCCCCGCGGATCACACCTTGGATCAACTCTTCCTTTTCTTCGTCTCTGACGTGTGGGTCCATATTTTCTACATAGGTAGAAAAAGGAATAAGTCAAAGCGGCTAAGGGAGAAAGTTAGGTACGGTGTTGAGAGATATAAACCCTAATTCAGAGAAACCCTAATATATACATACACAATAATAAAAATGAAGAGAAACCCTAAACCCTAAACCTAGCTACAAAAAGGAAACTATGTAGTAGATAAGTAACTCTAGCTAAAATCAACTAAAATCAATATTCCGGAGTTCCGGGGGGTGTAAAACCTAGTTCGGAGAAACCTCGGATGCATATGAGAGGGGAACATGAGTATAAGGCTACAAAAGGGAAACTATCCAGCAGATAGGTAACACTAGATACTAACAAAATACCATATTGGAATCGATTTAAGAGGGTTCGGAATGCCCTGGCGAAGGCACATCGTCGAACCCACATGCACCTAAGGGGTATTAATGATTCCTTATCTAAGATAGGGTTTTTAAGTTGCTTGACAATGTGAATCGGGTCTGGGGATACCCACAATGACTGACCAGTGGGGCCGAAGACTAATAATACCAAACTATCTATCGATAAGCTTAAAGGGAGTAATGCAACAGATAGGACACTCTATCTATCGATAAAAGACCACAGTGGAATTGTATGCATCATAGCAAGAATTGAAATGCTTTCGAAATCATAGGATTATATCATGGTAGGGCTATGCTTGCCTTTGCCTGTTGATAGCCGAAAGCAGAGCTTCAGGATCCTTGTACTTGACTTGATTACAGTTGTCAAGTATTTGTCTTCGAGCTTCAACGGTGTTGATCTCTGGCTTCGATCGATCTCGATATCGTATTCTACCGGAAAGAACCAAACACCGGAAAGAAAGGGAAACAATCAACACATGGCATCGATGCAATGCTCAAGCAAGTATGATGATATGACAAGTTGAATTGCATTGAAATGTAACCCTAAAGCATGCTCGACAATTAATCGGGGTTCCGAGGGGTGAAAACCCTAACTCGGAGAAACTCCGGAATCACCTGTGAGGGGTTACTATATTCTTCTAATTAAACTTGTTATGAAAGTTGTTTAATCAATTTAAATGGAATTATTGCATCACAGTGACATCAGCAATGGGGATCCTCGGGTGGGCGACGCCGGTGCCGATTGCGGGCACGCGAGCGAGCGAGACTGGGCTCGTTCGACGCGGCTCATCGAGGGGGACCACAAATTGGCGGCGCTGGACCATTTGGTCAAGGGACTCGCCGGCGGCGAGCACAACTGCGGCGGCGGGGTGAGGCATACAACGCGGGCTCGATACAGAGAGGATCATATCAGCTAAAATAATCATCAAAATCTAATAACATACACCTAAAATCTAAATAATATATACATACACCTAAAATCTAAATATATACATACACCTAAAATCTAAATAATATAAAAATACACCTAAAATCCTAAATCTAAATATATACATACACCTAAAATCTAAATAATATATACATACACCTAAAATCCTAAATATAAATATATACATACACCTAAAATCTAAATAATATATACATACACCTAAAATCCTAAATCTAAATAATATAACCTAAAATATAAATAATATATACTATAAATACACCTAAAATCTAATATATATACATCCATGCATTATACACACTAAAAGGAAGGGCCCTCTTGGTCGTTCATGGTACCGGCGGCGGCGGTGGACGCGGGAGGAGAGGGAGAGGCGGCGGCGGTCGGGGAGAGGCGGCGGGCGCGGCGCTGGAAACGGGCGGCGGTGGCAGCCGGAGTGCGTGGCGATGGACGACGGAGACGGAGGGCGGCCGGAGACGGACGATGGAGGCGGTGGACGTGGTCGGTGGTCGGGGAGGAGAGGGAGATGCGGCGGGCGGCGCTGGACACGGGCGGCGGTGGCGGCCGGAGCGCGTGGCGATGGACGACGGAGACGGAGGGCGGCCGGAGACAGAGGACGGAGGTGGCGGAGGCGGCGGCGCTGACGACGACAGCGACCACGGGCAGCCTGTAGGCGTCATGGGGATCGGGGGCGGCGTTCCTGTGCGCGCATCGAGAAATGAGATGGGGAAGAAGAAGAAGAGGCGCGCAAGTTATAAAGCAGGGAGCATACGTCCCGGTTGGTGGCTCCAACCGGGACTAAAGGGTCATATGTCCCGGTTGGAGACACCAACCGGGACGTTTACTCCAATTTTTTCAGCAGATAAAGGGGTACGCGCAGGGGGTCTTTAGTCCCGGTTGGTGGCTCCAACCGGGACATATGCCCGTGTTTTCAAAAAAATTTAGGTATTTTCTCTCTGTTCCCGCATTATTTTTTATTTTGGGGTTTAAATTTGTAATGTTTTTAAATGATAATTACTTTGGAATTTAGAAAAACTTTAAACATAAAAAGTGTTTGAATTTGAATAACTAATTCGAAACCATTTTCTGTTTTTAAAAATAATTAATGTAACCATTTAAACTATGAACCATTTAAAATTAATAATGAAATAACTTGTATTTTTTGAATATTAATTTGGAATTTAGAAAAACTTTAAACATAAAAAGTGTCTGGATTTGAATAAATAATCCAAAACCATTTTCTATTTTTTTTTTAAAAATTAATGTAACCATTTAAAATTAAAAATGAATTAACTTATATTTTTTAAATATTAATTTGGAATTTAGAAAAAATTTAAACATAAAAAGTATTTGGATTTGAATAAATAATTCAAAACCATTTTCTTTTTTAAAAAATAATTAATGTAAACATTTAAAATATGAACCATTTACAATTAAAAATGAATTAACTTATATTTTTTAATATTAATTTGGAATTTAGAAAACCTTTAAACATAAAAAGTGTTTGGATTTGAATAAGTAATTCAAAACCATTTTCTGTTTTTAATTTGGATTTGAATTAACTTATATTTTTTTATATATTAATGGGCGGAAAAAAAAGGATGGAAAATAATGGGTGGAAAGAAAATTTGATTAGGATAGAACTGGAATTAAAGTACATAACACAACTAACACAAAGTTACATAGAAGAACTGAAAATTAAGATACATGGCCAGATTAAGCCACAATCGGCCGAACTTGTTTTGCAATGTTGGAGTGATTCAGTCATGCTCCTGCCTACACCTGTAATACTCGCCACTGTAGTCGTCGTACTCGCCGCAGCCGTCGTCGCTGTCGTCGTCGGGGTCGCCGTAGTTGAACCTTGAAGGCTGAGTACGAGTGGGCTGGACTTGAGGGTAGCGAAGGCGAGGGCTAGAGTCGGCGGCCGTGTCGTATGCCATGACGCTCTGGAGAGTCCGGCCGCGCCGACGGCCAGCCTCGTTGAAGTTCGGAGGAGGTGGGCCGTCCTCCTCGTGCCTGTCGAGCGCCATCTCACACCGATCCACGAAGAAGGCTTCCCAAGTCGGGAAATAGTCGGGATGCCATCTGGGATTCCTCCGCTGCTCCGGTGTGAGCTCGAAGTAGTAGTGTTTCGTGATGGCCATCCGACGCGCCACACCTAGAGGGACAGGAGGAACCGGCACGCCTCCGGCGCTCAGCATCTAGCTGACGGGGACACAGTAGCCCGGCGGGCAGGGGTAGTTCGAGGCGCAAAGCGCCTCCGCCTCCCTGGGAGTTAGTGATATGGTGGAAGTCATGGGAAAGAGTGATGAGGTTGCAGATATGAGTCTAGAGATGTGCAATGACAATGGAGACCAACCCTACATATATATAGTGAGAAATGGCAGGAAGATAACTGGAGGGAAGAACTGGCGGGGAGAAACGGCGGGAAAAAATGGCGGGAAGATCATGTACCTGTAGTACAAACCGGACCCACTTCCTACCGATTCGACAGACATTTGTCCTTTTTACCCGGGATGGACGAAACGGTTTGAAATGTCCCGGTTGGGAGATAGTCCATGTAAGGTGGTCTAATATTTTAGGAAAATGGGACGGTAGCATTCTGAAACGGCATTTTGGTGGATACTTCACAAAACGACCCGTTTTTTGCGCTCGGAAAATGGAAAAGGGCTTTTCCGTGCGACAAAAAGGAAAACTTCCTCCTGCAACATTGTTCTCCATATCAATATCCACACACATGCATAATATGGGCACAACATCACAAACTATGCCGTGATTCAGCACATAACATCGGTCATTTGGACCGAAAGCCATGAAACCTCGAACATGATAGGTCATTTTGTGAAGGTTTTTTTGAAACATGATCAATATACCAAGTCTGGTATTTTTCCTTTCAACTATGTAACATAATATGACACCACGCGAAGGATTTTCATTGTTCGGATTTTTTTTGAATTTATTATGCCCATTTTGAATTATCTGAATTTCTAACTATGGTCGAACCGGTGTGCATGAAGATAGGGGACGAGCATCGTTAGAACTTGCATTGGATCTCTGAAGAAACCAAATATTGCGAGTCTAAAAATTATTTTTCAAAAAATCACGGGCGATAGATCATGTACCTGTAGTACAAACCGGACCCACTTCCGACCGATTCGGCAGACATTTGTCCTTTTTACCCGGGATGGACGAAACGGTTTAAGATGTCCCTGTTGGGAGATAGTCCATGTAAGGTGGTCTAGTATTTTAGGAAAATAGGACGGTAGCATTCTGAAATGGCATTTTGGTGGTTACTTCACAAAACGACCCGTTTTTTGCGCTCGGAAAATGGAAAAGGGCTTTTCCGTGCGACAAAAAGGAAAACTTCCTCCTGCAACATTGTTCTCCATACCAATGTCCACACACATGTATAATATGGGCACAACGTCACAAACTATGCCGTGAATCAGCACATAACATCGGTCATTTGGACCGAAAGACATGAAACCTCGAACATGATAGGTCATTTTGTGAAGGTTTTTTTGAAACATGATCAATATACCAAGTCTGCTATTTTTCCTTTCAACTATGTAACATAATATGACACCACGCGAAGGATTTTCATTGTTCGGATTTTTTTTGAATTTATTATGCCTGTTTTGAATTATCTGAATTTCTAACTATGGTCGAACCGGTGTGCATGAAGATAGGGGACGAGCAACGTTAGAACTTGCATTGGATCTCTGAAGAAACCAAATATTGCGAGTCTAAAAATGATTTTTTCAAAAAAATCACGGGCGATAGATCATGTACCTGTAGTACAAACCGGACCCACTTCCTACCGATTCGGCAGACATTTGTCCTTTTTACCCGGGATGGACGAAACGGTTTGAGATGTCCCTGTTGGGAGATAGTCCATGTAAGGTGGTCTAGTATTTTAGGAAAATGGGACGGTAGCATTCTGAAACGACATTTTGGTGGTTACTTCACAAAACGACCCGTTTTTTGCGCTCGGAAAATGGAAAAGGGTTTTTCCGTGCGACAAAAAGGAAAACTTCCTCCTGCAACATTGTTCTCCATACCAATGTCCACACACATGCATAATATGGGCACAACATCACAAACTATGCCGTGAATCAGCACATAACATCGGTCATTTGGACCGAAAGCCATGAAACCTCGAACATGATAGGTCATTTTGTGAAGGTTTTTTCGAAACATGATCAATATACCAAGTCTGCTATTTTCCTTTCAACTATGTAACATAATATGACACCACGCGAAGGATTTTCATTGTTCGGATTTTTTTTGAATTTATTATGCCCGTTTTGAATTATCTGAATTTCTAACTATGGTCGAAGCGGTGTGCATGAAGATAGGGGACGAGCATCGTTAGAACTTGCATTGTATCTCTGAAGAAACCAAATATTGCGAGTCTAAAAATGATTTTTTCAAAAAATCACGGGCGATAGATCATGTACCTGTAGTACAAACCGGACCCACTTCCTCTCGATTCGGCAGACATTTGTCCTTTTTACCCGGGATGGACAAAACGGTTTGAGATGTCCCTGTTGGAGATAGTCCATGTAAGGTGGTCTAGTATTTTAGGAAAATGGGACGGTAGCATTCTGAAACGGCATTTGGTGGTTACTTCACAAAACGACCCTTTTTTGCGCTCGGAAAATGGAAAAGGGCTTTTCCGTGTGACAAAAAGGAAAACTTCCTCCTTCAATATTGTGCTCCATACCAATGTCCGCACACATGCATAATATGGGCACAACATCACAAACTATGCCGTGATTCAGCACATAACATCGGTCATTTAGACCGAAAGCCCTGAAACCTCGAACATGATAGGTCATTTTGTGAAGGTTTTTTCGAAACATGATCAATATACCAAGTCTGGTATTTTTCCTTTAAACTATGTAACATAATATGACACCACGCGAAGGATTTTCATTGTTCGGATTTTTTTTGAATTTATTATGCCCATTTTGAATTATCTGAATTTCTAACTATGGTCGAACCGGTGTGCATGAAGATAGGGGACGAGCATCGTTAGAACTTGCATTGGATCTCTGAAGAAACCAAATATTGCGAGTCTAAAAATGATTTTTTCAAAAAATCACGGGCGATAGATCATGTACCTGTAGTACAAACCGGACCCACTTCCTCCCGATTCGGCAGACATTTGTCCTTTTTACCCGGGATGGACAAAACGGTTTGAGATGTCCCGGTTGGGAGATAGTCCATGTAAGGTGGTCTAGTATTTTTGAAAAATGGGACGGTAGCATTCTGAAACGACATTTTGGTGGTTACTTCACAAAACGACCCGTTTTTTGCGCTCGGAAAATGGAAAAGGGCTTTTCCGTGCGACAAAAAGGAAAACTTCCTCCTGCAATATTGTTCTCCATATCAATTTCCACACACATGCATAATATGGGCACAACATCACAAACTATTCCGTGATTCAGCATATAACATCGTTCATTTGGACCGAAAGCCATGAAACCTCGAACATGATAGGTCATTTTGTGAAGGTTTTTTCGAAACATGATCAATATACCAAGTCTGGTATTTTTCCTTTCAACTATGTAACATAATATGACACCACGCGAAGGATTTTCATTGTTCGGATTTTTTTTGAATTTATTATGCCCGTTTTGAATTATCTGAATTTCTAACTATGGTCAAACCGGTGTGCATGAAGATAGGGGACGAGCATCGTTAGAACTTGCATTGGATCTCTAAAGAAACTAAATATTGCGAGTCTAAAAATGATTTTTTCAAAAAATCAGGGGCGATAGATAATGTACCTGTAGTACAAACCGGACCCACTTCCTCCCGATTCGGCAGACATTTGTCCTTTTTACCCGGGATGGACGAAACGGTTTGAGATGTCCCGGTTGGGAGATAGTCCATGTAAGGTGGTCTAGTATTTTAGAAAAATGGGGCGGCAGCATTCTGAAACGACATTTTGGTGGTTACTTCACAAAACGACCCGTTTTTTGCGCTCGGAAAATGGAAAAGGGCTTTTCCGTGCGACAAAAAGGAAAACTTCCTCCTGCAACATTGTTCTCCATACCAATGTCCACACACATGCATAATATGGGCACAACATCACAAACTATGCCGTGATTCAGCACATAACATCGTTCATTTGGACCGAAAGCCATGAAACCTCGAACATGATAGGTCATTTTGTGAAGGTTTTTTCGAAGCATGATCAATATACCAAGTCTGGTATTTTTCCTTTCAACTATGTAACATAATATGACACCACGCCAAGGATTTTCATTGTTCGGATTTTTTTTGAATTTATTATGCCCGTTTTGAATTATCTGAATTTCTAACTATGGTCGAACCGGTGTGCATGAAGATAGGGGACGAGCATCGTTAGAACTTTCATTGGATCTATGAAGAAACCACATATTGCGAGTATAAAAATGATTTTTTCAAAAAATCACGGGCGATAGATCATGTACCTGTAGTACAAACCGGACCCACTTCCTACCGATTCGGCAGACATTTGTCCTTTTTACCCGGGATGGACAAAACGGTTTGAGATGTCCCTGTTGGGAGATAGTCCATGTAAGGTGGTCTAGTATTTGAGGAAAATGGGACGGTAGCATTCTGAAACGGCATTTTGGTTGTTACTTCACAAAACGACCCGTTTTTTGCGCTCGGAAAATGGAAAAGGGCTTTTCCGTGCGACAAAAAGGAAAACTTCCTCCTTCAACATTGTTCTCCATACCAATGTCCACACACATGCATAATATGGGCACAACATCCCAAACTATGCCGTGATTCAGCACATAACATCGGTCATTTGGACCGAAAGCCATGAAACCTCGAACATGATAGGTCATTTTGTGAATGTTTTTTCGAAACATGATCAATATACCAAGTCTGGTATTTTTCCTTTCCACTATGTAACATAATATGACACCACGCGAAGGATTTTCATTGTTCGGATTTTTTTGAATTTATTATGCCCGTTTTGAATTATCTGAATTTCTAACTATGGTCGAACCGGTGTGCATGAAGATAGGGGACGAGAATCATTAGAACTTGAATTGGATATCTGAAGAAACCACATATTGCGAGTCTAAAAATGATTTTTTCAAAAAATCACGGGCGATAGATCACGCGGAGGGATTTCGGCAGGCTGGGCCAGGCAACACTAATGATAGGGGTGAGTGTCGACATTATGTCGTGCGGCGTGTACCTTGTCCCGGTTGGTGTCACCAACCGGGACTAAAGATGAACCTATAGTCCCGGTTGGAGACACCAACCGGGACAAAACACGAGTTAGCACAAATAATAGGGGTGAGTGTCGACATTATTTCGTAAGTGTCGACACTATGCCGAGCTGCTTGTAGTATAAATAGGCATCCTTGCGAGTCCAGTCCTCCAGCCAATTTGAGGCATCTCCAAGATGGTTTTTGAGAGCAGGGACACCACTACGGCCAGTTTCAGGGAGATGCCGACGGAGCCCAGTCCTCCGGCATCTCCGAGAAACTGGTCATAGAGGCACTCCCTAATATGTGAAATTAGTTAGCTCCGAGGCGTATTGATCTAGTTAGAGAAGTTACAAGCTGCAAGATGGTTTTCGAGAGCAGGGACACCAGTACGGCCAGTTTCAGGGAGATGCCGACGGAGCCCAATCCTTCGGCATCTCCGAGAAACTGGTCATAGAGGCACTACCTAATATGTGAAATTAGTTAGCTCCCAGGTGTATTGATCTAGTTAGAGAATTTACAAGCTGCAAGATGGTTTTCGTGAGTAGGGACACCACTACGACCAGTTTCAGGGAGATGCCGCCGGATCCTAGTCCTCCGGCATCTCCAAGAAACTGGTCATAGAGGCACTCCCTAATATGTGACCGCGTGCGTTTGGAGATCAGATCTTAATGGTAAGTATGAATCGGGACAACTTCTTCATTGTCCCGCTCCAGCCACAAAACGGGACTAACACTCAAGACATTTATTAATATTAAAAACCGAGACTACAAAACCGGGACTAAAGGCCCCCCTATATATAGTCCCAGTCAAGCCACAAACCGCGAAAGATATCCTTCGGTCAAGCCACAAACCGCGAAAGACATGAACTAGAGTTACATAATATGAGCATGAACTTCTTGGCATATGTCCTTCCTTATGATCGCTTCAGACGTAACTATGGAGCATCTTATTTACTTAACGGAATGCTTGGGTCAGTTTTCACTGTGAAGGGCGGAATTTCATCAAACTTATTATAATCTTCTGACATGTCTGTCTTGTCCTTGATTCCCACAATGTTTCTTTTCCCTGAAAGAACTATGTGACGCTTTGGCTCATCATATGATGTATTCGTTTGCATATTTTTTTCTTTTTTTCGGTCTGGAGGACATGTCCTTCACATAGAAAACCTGAGACACATCATTGGCTAGGACGAATGGTTCATCTCTATAACCAAGATTGTTGAGATCCACTATTGTCATTCCATACAACTGCTCTATCTTTACCCCTTCCCCATTCAGGTTGACCCATTTGCAGCGAAACAAAGGGACCTTGAAAGAGACTCCATAGTCTAGTTCCCATATCTCCTCTATGTAACCATAATATGTGTCCTTTTGTCCATTCTCGTCTATTGCATCAAAGCGGACACCACTATTTTGGTTGGTGCTCTTTTTATCTTGGGAGATCGTGTAGAATGTATTCCCATTTATTTCGTACCCTTGGAAATTCAATACAGTAGAAGATGGTGACGCAGCCAACAAGTATAGCTGATCTCCAACAGTGGTGTCATTCAAGAGATGTGTCCGCATCCAACCACCGAAAGACTTCATGTGTTCTTCTGTAATCCATGATTTAGGCTTCCCCGGGTTTTTGGAGCGTACAATATTCTTGTGTTCCTCGATATACGGAGCTGCCAAGGTGGAATTATGTAGAACTGTGTAGTGTGCTTTAGTGAAAGAATCCCCGTCCCTACATATCATTGCTTTCTTTCCCAGCGTGCCTTTTCCACTTAGTCTTCCCTCATGCCGCGAGTCAGAAACACCAATCGGCTTAAGGTCAGGAATAAAGTCAACACAAAACTCAATGACCTCCCCTGTTCCATATCCCTTGGAGATGCTTCCTTCTGGTCTAGCACGGTTATGAACATATTTCTTTAAGACTCCCATGAACCTCTCAAAGGGGAACATATTGTGCAGAAATACCGGACCGAGAATGGCAATATCTTCCACTAGGTGAACCAGGAGATGCGTCATAATATTGAAGAAGGATGGTGGGAACACCAATTCAAAACTAACAAGACATTGTACCACATCCTTCTGTAACCTTGGCAGAATATCTGGATTGATTACCTTCTGAGATATTGCATTGAGGAACGCACACAGCTTCACAATGGGTACTCGAACATTTTCCAGTAGAAGCCCCCTCAATGCAATCGGAAGCAACTGCATCATAATCACGTGACAGTCATGAGACTTCAGGTTTTGGAACTTTTTCTCTGCCATATTTATTATCCCCTTTATATTAGATGAGAATCCCGACGGCACCTTGATACTATAAAGGACTTCCAAAAAGATTTCCTTCTCTGCTTTGGTAAGAGCATAGCTGGCACGACTTAAGTGACGCCCTTTATCCATCTTGTTATGTGTATGCATGTTCTTTGGGTCTTTCATAATTTGTTGGTCCTCCCGTGCTTCTGGTGTGTATCTTTTGTCTTCCCATACACGCCTAGGAATCCTAGCAGGTTCACGCAAAGATTCTTCGTCATGTGCATCACGTTGATTGAAGAGCGGACACGCAGGACTTTCGAATATGGCAGCTCCCAAAATATAGATTTCTTCTTCCACATGGGTGCGTGTCCTATAGCGACGTCGTTCGGAACTGATTGACCACCAGGACCCTTTCCAAAGATTACTTCTATGTCCTTGACCATACCAAATACATCATCACCAGCAGGGAGTTCAGGCTTCTTCCGGTGATCTGCCTCACCTTTGAAATGCTTGCATTTATTTCTTACGGGATGATTGGTCGGAAGAAATCGTTGATTCGCCAGGTACACAACCTTCTTGCATTTATGCAAATATGTACCTTCAGTCTTATCTAAATAGTGTGTGCATGCCTTATATCCCTTGTTTGTCGGTCCTGAAAGGTTACTAAGAGCAGGCCAATCATTGATGGTTACGAATAACAACCCTCGTAGATCAAATGGCTCCTGTTTGTCCTCATCCCACGCACGTACACCTGGTTTTCCCCACAACTGTAAGAGTTCTTCAACTACTAAGGTACACATCAATGTTGTTGCCCGGTTGCTTCGGGCCTTGGATGAGCACTGGCATCATAATGAACTTACGCTTCATGCACAACCGAGGAGGCATGTTGTAGATACATAGAGTCACGGGCCAGGTGCGGTGACTGCAGCTCTGCTCCCCAAAAGGATTCATGCCATCCGTACTTAGACCAAACCATAAGTTCCTTGTGTCACCTGCAAAGTCTGGGAAGTCTCTCTCGATTTTTCTCCACTGTGACCCATCAGCAGGGTGTCTCAACTTCCCGTCTTTCTTGCGGTCTTCTTTGTGCCATCGCAACAACCTGGCATGCTCTTTGTTTCTGAACATGCGTTTCAACCTTGGTATTATAGGAGCATACCACATAAACTTAGCAGGAACCCTCTTCCGGAGGGGCTCTCCCTCAACATCACCAGGGTCATCTCGTCTGATCTTATACCGCAACGCATTGCATACCGGGCATTTATCTATATTCTCATACTCCTTACCGCGGTAGAGGATGCAGTCATTAATGCATGCATGTATCTTTTGCACATCTAATCCCAGAGGACAGAGAGTCTTCTTTGCTTCGTAGGTACTCTCGGGAAGTTTGTTATGTTTTGGAAACTTCGGCTTCATTATTTTCAGCATCTTTTCAAATGAGGAGTCAGTTATACCACACTCTGCCTTCCATCGCAACAATTCCAGTGTGGTACTGAGCTTTGTGCTGCCATCTTCACAATTTGGGTACAACAATTTCTTGTGATCTTCTAACATGGCCTCTAACTTCAACTTCTCATTTTTTGTTTCATAGTATCGCTTTGCATCAGAAATGACCCTACCAAGTTCATCAGCCGGCTCATCTGATGCCCGTTCTTCACCTCCTTCCTCTCCATTGTCTTCCATTGCAGTATCACTGTATTCAGGAAACATATGATGATAGTTGTTATCATCATCTTCTTCTTCACCATCTGCCATCATAACCCCTCTTTCCCCGTGCTTGGTCCAGCAATTATAGTTGGGCTTGAAACCTTTCATAATCAGGTGGCCGCGAATGATTTTCGAGGAAGAGTACTCCTTGTTGTTCCGACATTGAACACATGGAAAACGTATAAAACCATTCTCTTTGTTTGCCGTAGCCACATCGATAAATTTATCCACGCCTTTCATATACCCGGCTACACGCCGGTCACCGTACATCCATTCCGGACCATTCATCTGCATCATATAAGTAAGTTTATCAAAAAACAGGACATCATAAATAGTGAAATGACCAATTCACATCGACACATGCATTGTATCAATGACAGAGAAAAGATAAGATTGCTAACATCGATCGAGGGAAATAAAGAGGAGAAAGCTCAAGTGCGTCTCGGACACCTTATATATTTTTGTTCTATGAGAAATTGAACGGGATTATTCACTCAAACATTTCATCAAACACCTTGAATGCATGCATAGGGGAGAAAAAACTAGCACACCCCTCACACCTTCCACCAAGATAAAAAACAGAGTGGAGGCAGAGGGGCTGGGGCGTTGCATTTATAGAGGGCGGGAGCATACGTCCCGGTTGGAGCCACCAACCGGGACTAAAGGTGTGTGCCACGCCACGTGGCTGTCGCCAAACCTTAGTCCCGGTTGGTGGCTCCAACCGGGACGTATGCCCCCTTACCAACTGGGACGCATGCCTCCGGGCCCCGTGCCCGCTCGAACCAGGACGCGTGCCAGCATTAGTCCCGGTTGGTGGCGCAACTGGGACTAATGCTTTGAGGGGGCGCGAACGGATGACCTGTTTTCTACTAGTGTATGGAAAATGCTAGAGGGTAAATCTTTGGACCCTCGATCTGGGATGTCTCTGGAAAACGACTATCGGAACGCCGGGATCCCCTCATTGCCGGCGTTTCCTTACTTCAAGGACTACTAGTGGGGCATGCTCGTATGATGGGGGATCGCACCTCCTCAGTCATGCGTACCTCCTGGAGGGAGGGGATACCCTCCCGCTCCTCCAAATCTGATGGAGATGCCGAACGTCCCCTGCCTTTGGACTGTTGGATTCCCATACTTAAGCCTATAATGTCCAGCAGTCTTCCAAAATGGTATACTCGCCTACCTATTCGCCCTAGGTTGTGCGCAGGCCTATTCGGTTTGTCAAGTTGTTGGTTTGGCATTTTTGGATGTGCGGTCGTCGCCCATGTTATGCGTGAAAGGGAATATGCCTTAGAGTCAAATATTAGATGGAATATTTCATAAAGTTTATGATTAAATTTTATATCATGCTATAAATGTATTGATAGGGAAACATCAATATACATGTGATATACAAAAAAACAGTAGTTTCTGGTGAAACTCTAGTCACTGGTTTGACTACAAGAAAAATATCCTTTTAGAACGGACGATTTTCGTGGTTAAAGGTCCATTTTTCGTGGTTGAAAAACCTTCTACGACGGATGCCCTTCATGGTAGAAGTCTCATCACGAATGAATCTACCACGAGTTTTTTTCGGCCGTAGCGGATCACACCCTTTAGCCATAAAAAGTCGTTCTGCCGTAGATCTGTTCGACTCGTTGACTGTTGACGTCATGCAAATCGCCACATAGCGAATACGGTTAACGACCAGTTAGCATCGTTAACTGTCAATAAAACCATGGTAGAATCCAGGCCCAGCCAAGGCCTGATAATTATTAAATGGGCCGGCCCATTAAGAGAGCCCAATAGTATCATGATCCGCTATTGTTTCGTCATGCACTATTACAAATGGACCCACTAGTGCTACCGGTGGTGGTCCATAAACTTTCGGGCCCGTTACTATTTCGATTTACACTGTTTGAAATCGGTCCATTTTGTAAGGTCCATAAAATTCCGGGCCCATTATTGTTCCGCCCTGTACTAGTTGGATTGGGCCCGTTAGGCCAGCCCGCTTTGTCCCATAATCATTCTGGCCTGTTACTATATAGTTCTGCACTGTTTAAAATAGACCCATTTATGTAATCTATTGTGGCCCATAAACTTTTGGGCTCGTTACTGTTCAGGCCCATAAACGTCCTGATCGTACTTTGGCGTGTTATTGTTTTGGCCTGGTAAGTTTCTTGGCCCATTACTGTTCCGACCTGGTCCGAATTCGGCATGTTACTGTTCTAGCCTGCTGCGATCATGTCCTTCTTCCTGGCCGAGCCTGCTACTATTTTGGCCCGTTACTATTTTGTCCATTTATGTTTTTTGGCCTGTTACTGTTTCGGCCGGTCACTGTTGTAGGGCCGTTACTGTTACTAAGCGCGCCTGTGGGTCGGTCCCATTACTTTTATGGTATTTTACAGTTTCTGCATTTCTGGAGCCCGTTATCATAAAAGGTGTACAACTTGTAAGCATTTTTACTGTTTATCGTCGGCCTAATACAAGACAAGCAAATACAAAGCACGATACTGTATCCTAATCGACCTGGCTAGCGTAGAGGTATGGTACCGCCTACCGCTATATGTGGTCGGCCTTAACTAAATGCCTACGGCCTACACGACAAATCTAGATATTACATCAAATGCAAACTGCTTAAAATTTTTACATACTGTCAACTCAAGGGAAAGAAAAATCGGCATTTCAGTTGACCATCAAGTTGATAGCAGTCCTCAATTTGCTTTCTCCATCTATCACCTGCATCTCCCTTTTTAGTGTGCTATCTACATTCGAAAACAACCTTGAGACAGAATCTTGCAGCCTCCTCTTTGGTGGCGATAGCAATAAAGTCAGTCTGAAACTAAGTAATAACAAGTTAGTACATCAAATAAGGAAAACTACTCGTTTAACTGATACGACAGGAGCTATGAACTGGAGTTTACTACTGGTCAATGGTTCAAATATATTGACCATCACATCAAACAAACAGGACAAGAAAGCATTAAATAAATGTGTCTACCGTGAAACAAGAAATAGAACAATATGTGTGGCTTAGAATTTCAACAAATATAAAATAGCCAGGTCATTTCAATAAATATATATAGAAGAATAAACCAGACAATGGCATCCAGTTACTGTGGTAGCTAAGAATGAACAATGCAGAAATTATAATAGCATCATGCGAGAACTTGTAGAGCCGGAATGCAAACCACAAATTAACTATATAGATTGGCAAGTTGCCGCTATAAAAAGATATTTATGTCATTGCTTAGGACAATCCAGAATAAGATATGAAATATAATGGTGTCGCTTGTGAACCTGTAGAATAGGACAAGCAAGCATTAGACAAGTGTGCCTACAATGAAATGAGAAATCAAACCAGACAATGGCATGCAGTTACTATCGTACCTAAGAATGAACCAGATAAACATTATAATGGCATCATACCAGAACTTGCAGAGCAAGAATGCAAATCAGGAATGAACTACACAGTTGAGGATATTTATGTCGTTGCTTAGGATGAACCAGCAGTAGATAAGGAAACAATGAAATCGCTTGTTGTTGGGGAGGTGACCTTAGATAGGGTCAATACATGGGAAGGACGAAAGGAGTCTCCCTTGTCATGAGCCGAGTTACTTTTTATATTGGCCGAGTCATGTAAGAGTCGGACGAGATAAGCAAGGCCATGACAGCTACAGAAGTAGTAAGACCTTACCCGGCCGACATACGAATTAAGTCGGTCGAGCGAGTCTAAATAACTTGTATGCAGGTGAAGGCCGAGCCGAGTTAGGCGAGACAAGGCCGAGTAACACGAAGCTTGCAGGAGAAGGAGGTGCCTATAGTCAAACCCTAGTCACGGGCTAGGAGGAATCTGAACAGAGCCAAGCATAAAGGACAAGGAGCAAAGCAGCAGAAGGGCAGAAGAAGGTCACGGAGGTGACATTCATGGAGCCCGAGGCGCGCATGCGGGGCTCTCTGGAACATTGCTGTTGATAGAAGGGGGACACGGAAAGGGGGTCGCCGAGTTACCATATTGGGACAAGCATATTCCTCGAATATGCTTGCCATGTCAGCCCTAGGAGGAACCAAGGCACCCCTTTATAAGGGGAGACGCGGGCTCCTAAGGGGGGATCGATTCATTCTACGCCGTAAGGCTCGTGTAGTAGCTCTCTTCCTCCTGCAAACAGCTCAAGGAGCACTTGTAGTCCTTAAGAGGAGAAATAAAGATCTGCATGTTAGTCATTTGAGTGTAGAAATCACTACATCTTCCCTCCCCGGATCCCTCTAGCATCCATTGGCCCCAAACTTAGCCTACCCATGGCATCTGCCGTGCCACCACCACGATAGTTGGCGCCCACCGTGGGGCTAGCAGTGGTGCTAGCTGGAGTCAAGATCCGGACGGGAAACTTCATCCACACGGGCGAGCGCGTTGTCTCTGGCTTAGTCTAGAGATTTGATCTCTAGGACTATGTCAGTGATAACGCAGGCAGCTTCAGGAGGAAAGCGCCTCCGCGCAACGGCGTCTTCATCAACTTGGGAACGCACAAGGTCTACGTCGGCGTCGACACCTCCTACGTTTATCCTCACCAAGTTGTTGATGCAGGAGAGCCTCCCCTCAGTGCCGCTAACGGTCCGCGTGGAGCACGCCCCATCGGCAGCGTCGATGTGATGTTCGCAGCCGCAGTACAGGCCGCAGGAGCAGGTGCCGGATCAAGCAAGGATCCGGCGGCAGGAGGACAGGTGACCACGAAGCAAGCAGCTCCACAGCCCGCCGAGGTAGATCCGTAGGCAGCCAAGTCAGCCGAGTGCAGGAGACAACCCCAAAGGCAGCAAGGGTAAGATGGCCACCACTGGAAAGACCAGAGAATATTCTCCAAGCAACTATAGATAATCTAACTACGCCTGTGGCACCGATACTTGATCCGGCTAATGCTCAGGCAAAGTTAGAAGAGACTAGGCAGAAAGTACTGGTAGAGGCAAAAAAGGTGTCGGCCTTGCGGGAGTCCTTGAACAGGACCCTGTGAGAGTATGCTAAGGCAAATAAACTAGATGTTGCCCCCAAGCGGGTGGATGAACTAAGATTGAGAGGAAAAAACCTCATGAATGATATCAACAAAGAGCATGAGACTCATAAGGCAGATTCAGTTGATCTAGGCTTGCCGAGGTATAGCACCCTGGCAAAGAACCTAAGGGCAGAAAATGCCGCTGCATTGGAGTTAGAAGGATTAACCGGCGAAGCCCGGCAGAAACAACAAGAAAGAGTGAATGAGCTGGTACGCATTGCGAACCAGCAGAATGAAGAAATGCTTAGGACTGACCCGGCAAGACCGGGAGCCTCGCGTATGGTTCATTCGGCTGGAGCAGCGCCCGCACTATCAGTGGCAGCAGCGTCCTCACCCGGAAACAACACGCGAAAAGATAGAGCAGTAACCTCAGGAAAAATAAATAAGCAAATTGTTCCGTATGATCCGGCAGTAGTCGGAAAGGTCAATGAAAATAGAGGCAATGGAAGCCGAGGTAACAGTGGCGAAAGAAACCCCAACCGTGCCAACAAAGGCAACGGAAGCCGAGGTAATGGAGACCTCGGAAGAGGAAATCATGAGAACAATAACCCGGCAGAGGGAAGGAGAGACCCACCGCCCGATCCTCAGCCGAGGTATGAGCCTCGACAAGAGCGAGAAGTGAGACCAGCTCACCATAATCAGGAAAACGAGAGATACAATGATGGTTACTCAGATATGGAGTATGCAGGGCATGGTGGAAATAACCATTATTGAATGCATGATAGAATCATTTACAGAAACTTGCCATCAAATGATGCAAGATTAAAACTAGACAAATTGTATCGGTCCGAGTTGTTAGAGGAGCAGGGTCCGCCTGGTCCGGCGTGTTTCGGACCTCGGATCATGGGCGAGCCACCAGTGCCAAACTTTCAACTGGCAAGGGGCACGAAAACATACAATGGGAGCATAAAACCACATGATTGGTTGATTGACTATGCCACTGCAGTAAAAATAGCTAGTGGAAACTTGCGATGGGCGGTAAGATATGTCCCGCAAATGCTGGAAGGACCAGCCAGAGTATGGCTGAACAATCTGCCAGTAGGCAGTATCAACTGTTGGCTAGATTTTGAAGAGATGTTTGTCAGCAACTTCACCAGTACCTACAAAAGGCCAAACAGGCCACAATAGCTCGCTATGTGCAAGCAGAGGCCGAATGAGACAGATAGAGAATTCTTGACTCGATGGTGTAACCTTAGAAACTCATGTGAAGGGGTTATAGAATCTCAAGCGATAGCTTGGTTTGCTCAAGGCTGCTGATACGCAAGTGTATTGTGGCAGAGGCTGCAAAGAGATATGCCGACCACTTTGGCAGAAACCATCAGGACAGCAGATTCGTATGCATTGGGGGATCTTACACAACCAGAACTAATGTCGGCAGAGCATCGGGAGCATCAAGATCAATATGCAAGAGATGCAGCTGGATCATCGAGGCACAACGAGTTCAGAGATAGAAGAAGAGAGGAAAGACTGGATTACATATACGCTTCCAATCAGGTGGCAGCGGTAGTGCGAGATCAGCCGAGTCACGGAAACAATCAGCGGCAGAAAAATGGTCCTCAGCAGTGGACACCGAGGATCGAAGGGAAGAGACAGTGGACACCAGAACAGAAGAAGCAGTGGCAGGAAAGGCCGAAATACACGTTTGAGTCCATGTTGGATCAACCGTGTAAGTTCCATACTCCAAATCCGGCCAAGCCGGCTAATCATACGACTCGACAATGTGCTTGGATGAAAAATGCAATGGGGAACCCGGCGAGCATGCAAGCGCCTCCTCATCAAGTGCATTAGCAGCAGCAACAACAGTTAACTGGAGCAAATGCGCAGCAGTTAATGTTACCCCCACCTCCTGCGAGGTATGATAATTCGGACCGGAGAGACACAGTGCATCAAGTGATAAATCAAGGTCAGGATGGAAGGGCAAACTCCAAAAATAATGGACGTAATGATTACAGGGAGCATCATTAATCATATTGTGTATTCACAACAGAACAATAAGAAAGACAAAGTGTACAACGCCGGCATATGGAAGTAAATGCGGTTATGCCAGCGGTACCAAGATATGTGCCTTGGTCAGATCAGGAAATAACCTGGAGCATAAAGGATCACCCGAAAATAATGCCGAATCCAGGGTCGTACGCACTCGTACTAGATCCGACATTTGTCGGGCCCAACATTAATGTGAAATTTTCAAAAGTACTCATTGACAATGGGAGCAGTATCAATATCATGTACAAAGATATGATGCATAAACTCGGAATAGCGCAGAATATGCTACAATCCACAAGAACCACATTCCATGGAATAGTGTCGGGACTTTCGTGCGAACCCATTGGGAAAGTCCGAGTAGATGTATTATTCGGCACAAGGGAGAATTGCAGAACGGAAATTTGGAGTTTGAAGTGGTGGACCTAGAAAGTTTCTATCATGCTTTACTCGGACGACCAGCATTGGCCAAATTCATGAGCAGCTGCCACATTACTTACTTGAAAATGAAGTTACCCGTACCACAAGGGGTGATAACAGTAGCCGGAGATTACAGGAAGTCAATGGAATGTGCTTCGGCCGGATCAAACCTGGCCAAGTCATTGGTGATTGCAAGAGAAAAAAGAAGGATTCAAGAGGTAGCGCTCTCGCTCAGTCGGCACAGTTGAATATGCCGTCATTAGCCAACCCACATGGAAGTGTTTCTTTATAGCCGACTAAAGAGACAAAAAAGGTACAGATAGATGAGCAGTTCCCAGAGCGCACCATCACGATTGGTGCCGGCCTAGATGCCAAATAGGAAGGCGAGCTCACCAAATTCCTCCGTGAGAATCAGGATATCTTTGCATGGTCAACTCAAGATCTGCAAGGTGTGCCGAGGGCGTTGGCTGAGCACTCTTTGCATGTAAGGCCAGGAGCAAGGCCGGTGAAGCAACCTCTCCGCCTCTTCGCCGAAGACAGGAGAAAAATAATAGAGGATGAGATAGCTCGGCTCCTTGCAGCCGGGTTCATCATGGAAGTGCTTCATCCGGATTGGCTATCAAATCCGGTGCTAGTATAAAAGAAAAAGGATGACCCAAATGTAGCCGTCGTGTGGCGAATGTGTATCGATTACACGAACCTAAACAAGGCGTGTCCCAAAGACCCTTTTCCTTTACCTAGGATAGACCAAGTCATTGATTCGACCGCTGGTTGTGAGCTGTTGTCATTTGTAGAAGCGTATTCTGGTTTCCACCAGATACCGTTAAATCCGGCCGATCAAATAAAGACTGCGTTTATTACCCCGTAAGGGGCTTATTGCTATCGCACCGTGCCATTCGGCCTGCGTAATGCAGGAGCAACATACCAGAGATGCATGCAAAAGTGTCTACATGACCAAATAGGAAAAAATGTACAAGTATATGTAGACCATGTGGTTATAAAAACCAAAGAGAGCAAAACGCTCCTGGATGATATTCGGTAGACGTTCGCAACCCTGAGAAGGTTCTGAATGAAGCTTAACCCGGAAAAATGTACCTTCGGTGCGCCGACTGGGAAATTACTCGGTTTTCTCGTATCCAGCCGAGGTATAGAGGAAAATCCAACTAAAATCCGAGCAGTTGAAAAAATGGAATTGCCGAGGTGTCTAAATGATGTACAAAATTCACGGGCTGCCTGGCCTCGCTGAGTCGATTTGTATGTCGGCTGGGGGAAAAGGCATTACCTCTATATCAACTGATGAAAAAGTCTGATAAGTTCATTTGGACACCGCAAGCAGATAATGCGTTTCATGAATTAAAAAAGATGTTGGTCACAGCACCAATCCTGGCCTCTCCACTGTCAAAAGAACCTATGTTACTTTATGTAGCTTCCACTAACAGAGTGGTAAGTGCGGTGGTTGTTGTGGAACGGAATGAAGGTGATAAGTCAATACAAAGGCCGGTATATTACCTAAGCGAGGTACTATCGGCCTCAAAACAGAACTACCCGCACTACCAAAATATGGCCTATGGAGTATACATGTTGGTGAAAAAACTTAAACATTACTTCGAAGAACATCCGATAAAAGTGATTTGTGAAGTGCCCATAGCCGAGATATTGAGCAACAAAGATGCAAGTGGCCGAATAGCAAAATGGGCAATCGAGTTATCACCTTATGCTCCGCAATTCGATAGGCGAGATGCAATCAAATATCAGGCAGTGGCCGACTTCTTTGTGGATTGGGCCGAGGTACAATATGAATCACCATTACCAGATCCGAATTATTGGATAATGCAGTTCGACGGATCCAAGCTGAGAAATGGCTTGGGGGCAGGGATAGTGTTTACTTCACCGAAAAAAGATCAGTTGAAATATGTGCTGCAAATACATTTCGCCGCATCAAACAATGTAGACGAGTATGAAGCACTCGTCCATGGGTTAAAGGTGGAAAAGGAAATTGGTATACGTCGGATCCTGTGCTACGGGGATTCAGATCTAGTAGTACAAGTATCAGGCAATTGGGACGCACTATATGCGAATATGGCCCTATATAGATTCCATGTGCAAAAAATCAGTGGATACTTCGATGGATGCGAGTTTCATCATATACCTCAGGCAGAAAATGATGCTGCGAACACATTGACAAAACTCGGATCAACTAGGCAGTCAATTCCCCCAGGTATCGCCCTAGAGCACCTGAGAAAACCATCGATTATACCATCACCAGAGTCCGAGTCAATTCATATCTCGGCAGAATTGAAAGAAGGAAGTGTGCCAATGGAAATCGACAAAGAATGCAACCCAGGCTCTCTGAAAGTGAACCTGGCCATCGCACGAATAAATACAGAAGAATTCGAAGCTGTTATGTTGGCAGAAAACATGGAAATCGATAGTGAAATTACTCCAGAGAAAGTCACTCCGGCATGGGCGCAACCCATATTCTCTTTCCTTAAGGACGCAATCTTGCCGAGTAATGAGGTACTGGCTAGACAGACAATAAGAAGAGCAAAATCTTACACAATCATAAACAATGAGCTATATAAGAGAAGCGTCACAAGCTGCTGCAAAAATGCGTTGACTCGGCAGAAGGCCAGGAAATACTCCTGGATATACATCAGGGAGAATGCGGGCATCACGCCTCGTCCAGAGCTCTAGTAGCCAAAGCATTCAGACATGGATTTTATTGGCCGACGACGTTGAAGGAGGCAAAAGAGTTAGTAGAAAAATGTAACGGTTGCCAGAGATACGCCAGCAAGATACATATGCCCTCGTTCGAATTAAATACAATACCAATTACTGGGCCATTTTCTGTATGGTGCTTGGATATGGTAGGTCCGTTTAAGCCAGCCCGGAGCGGTATGACCCACATTCTAGTCATGGTGGATAAATTCACAAAGTGGATCGAAGTAAAACCAATAAGAAAATGTGATGGACCAACAGCAATAAAATTCCTCAAAGATATTATCTTAAGATACGGTTATCCACACAGTGTTATTACAGACAATGGCACAAATTTTGCTGAAGGAGCCTTTGCTAGATTCTGCCAAAAGAAACTCATAAGACTATATGTTGCCTCAGTGGCTCACCCAGCATCAAACGGGCAAGTAGAGAGATCAAATGGGATGGTATTGTCCGAAATAAAACCCCGGCTTGTCGAACCTTTGCAAAGGTCGGCAGGATGCTGGATCGAGGAAATATCAGCAATACTGTGGAGCCTCAGGACTACACCAAATAGGTCGACAGGATATACCCCATTTTTTCTGGTATATGGGGCAGAGGCCGTGCTTCCAGCCGACATAATGCATGATTCGCCACGAGTGACCCAGTACACAACTGCTGAGGTAAATGAGGTAGCTCGGCAAGACAATGTCGATTTGCTAGAAGAGGCCAGGGAATTGGCATTATCAAGATCAGCTATCTATCAGCAAGACCTCCGATGATATCACAGCAAGAAAGTCAATCCAAAAGTTTTTAAAGAAGGAGATTTGGTTCTTCGGCTAGTGCAGCGCACAGCCGGCATGCACAAACTATCACCCCCATGGGAAGAACCATTCATCGTGAGTAAAGCATTGCACAAGGATGCATATTACCTAATCGATGCTCAGTCACCAGAAAAGAACAAGGCAAACAAAGCCGGTGACGAATCAAAAAGACCGTGGAACATAGATTTACTTCCCCCATTCTACACTTAGGAGCCATATGTTGTACGTCGTAATATGATGCATCAAGTTGGAGTATCAAGCGTGTATTGAACCTCGGCACCTCGAGCACCGATTCGAGGACTGCACAATGTTGTTTTTATTTTTAGGACTATGTAGTAAACCTCGGCACCTCGAGCAGTGACTCGGGGACTGTACCGTGTTATTTCTTATTCCTGAATTATGTGTTAAGTTTCAGCACCTCGAGCAGTGACTCGGGGACTGCACCGTGTTATCCCTTATTTTGGATTATGCATTCAAACCTCGATACCTTGAGCGTTGGCTCGGGGACTGCCCCGTGATTGTTTCTTGTTCTAAAAATGCATATTAAACTTCGACACCTTGAGCGATGACTCGGGGACTACCCCGTAGTATTCTTTGCATTAACCCATGAATTATATTTCGGCAACCCAGTTCATAACTCGGGGACTGCCGCGTGATCCAAGATAATTCTTTGAGCACACGCAAGAACTCGATAACCCAAGTGATAACTCGGGGACTAAGTTGTATTGCCCATTGTTTGTCACCAGACACATAAAAGCTCCATAGCTCAGCTATAGACTCAGGGACTCCCCAAAATTGATGATCATAACTTGCAAGATATGATATAAACTTCTCTCAGTAATCAGAGGAATAGCAAAGTGAAAACAAACAAAGATTTCTAAGGATAATGCAAAAAAGAATAACAAACCCAGCAAATCGAAGTATGATAAGGGATGCAACTTATTGTATCACTTTACCAGATATGGGCTTCGGGCTTTGTACTTCAGATAGAAGTTGAAAACAGAATAGCTACGCTGTCGAGTTTATAAAGGGCATGCAAGATAAATGCCGAATTAAGGTCAGCCACATGGAAAAATACAATCCGAACCTATGAAATAAAAGTTTGCCAAAGCAAAGATATAAAGCAATGAGACTTGTTTAAACAAAGTAATAATAATTACCATCACCCATGCCTCAGTGGCGAAAGGCAAAAAGGTTCACACCACACCAAAAGCCGGACAATTGTTTCACAGACATCATACGCCTGGCATACCGGGGACTGAAAATAACTTAAAGAGTTCTTTTTGAACCTAAATAGCAAAAAGGGCCAGAGCACCCTTAAGGGGCAGTAGCATGATCAGGAGCATCGGGAATGGCTATCTCGGATGATGGCGGGGCGACTCCAGTCTCCTGCGCAGGGGTATTTTCAGGAACTGGGCGCTCCGAGGTAGACGACGCCTTAGCCGAAGTTACTTCACCTTCAACAGAAGCAATGGCAGCCTCGGGGGAAGCCTCGGCTGCTGAGAAATATTAGCTTGAGCTCGAGAATGCTCAGTCCCTTTAGAAGATGATCGCGCGTCGCTATCCTCATCCGATCTTGCATTGGAGTCACGGGAGTTGTCCGAGTCACCCTCTGCCTCATCCTGATCGGCCGAATCATCATCAGAGGCATATTCAACTTCGACATCATCCGTTGGATTGGGAAGAAAACTCGGCCCTTCAATCCAATTATGCACGTTAGCGTACTCAACAAGCTGGAAGGCACGAGCTTGGCGGCGAGCGACGAAGTCCGGATCATCAACCCAACGAGAGCCAGTGCGCAAATTCATCAAAGTGTCGAGCGAGATGTCCTCATACCAAGACATAACGGCTGTAAGTGCCATATCAGCACCAACCCCCCAGTAGATTCCCTCTAGAGATTTAACTGGGTCTGAGATGCCATTAATCTCTCCACAAGTATTTTGACCTCGTCAATATCAGGAGTTCCAGAGGTATTCGGACGAAGAACATGGTAGGCCTGAATGGCTGCTTGCACCAGATCTCTGCCCATAATCTTCATTGGTCCAATAGCAGCACCGACGGCAATCAAGAAATCTTCCATTGAGTATTCTGGACTCAAATCTACGGGGATACCTCGGCGCTGACAAGCAGAAATCACTGCCTTAGAGCTCACTGGTCTAGCTTCCGGAAAATGATCTACGCGAAAGGAAAACATATCAGTTAAAAATAAGAAAGAAAAGAAGATAACTCGGCCACGGTCGAAAACTTATGATGAATATAACTCAATATTTTCTAGAGATCCTGGGTCCAGTCGGCCTTATTCTTCTCAAAGCGAGTGATTTCCTCGCCCATCATCTGGTTCTTCAGCTCGGCAGCATCGAGGAGTTCCTTGTCTTTCTGCAATTGCAGGCTCAGTCGATTCTTTTCTTCAGAGAACTCCTGATCAACTTTTTCCAATTCAGATTTCTGTGAAAGCTAGAGAGACTCAACCTCGGCACGTAACCGGGTTATCTCATCATCCTTTTCTTTAAGCTGCGTCGAATGAGTGGCGGCTTGTTCTAAAGAATGCAGCATCATATCAGGCATGGATATGCATTCTTGATGTGACGCTGCAAGTGTTTGTAACTCGGCTATACCAAAGCCAGAAGGTTATAAGAAACCTAGGATTAGTCTTGAACGAAAATCAATAGACGAGAAGAATAACTAACCTTCCAGAGCTTTAACCTTCTTGGTGAGGCGGGTATTAAGATTATTAATATTAGCTGCATACCAGCAAAGAATGAATTAGCACATCAAGCTGAAAATGTTAAGAACTTAAGGAACAATACAAAGATTTATTAAATTACCAGTTTTCTTCACCACGGGGAGAACTTTCTCATATTTCTCTTGCAATTTCTTGTGTGCAAAGAGCAACCTTTGAAATTCAGCCGTCCTCCGATCATGGGCAACCTAAGTACCAAAGTGAATTACACAACTGGATATTCAAAGCTAAAATAGATCCGAATCAAGCAAAACTTAACTCGGATCTAGGTGGCTGGATATTCAAAGCTAAAACAGATCCGAATCAAGCAAAACTTAACTCGGATCTAGGTGGCTGGATATTCAAAGCTAAGACAGATCCGAATCAAGCAAAACTTAACTCGAATCTAGGTGGCTGGATATTCAAAGCTAAAAACAGATCCGAATCAAGAAAAACTTAACTCGGATCTAGGTGGCTCGATATTCAAAACTAGAACAGAGCCGAATCAAGTAAAACTTAACTCGGATCTCAGTGGCTGGATAATCAAAGCCGAGATAGATCCGAATTAAGCAAAGCTTAATTCGGAATATGGATGAACCACGATCAATCCAAGTCATACAAGAATTTGACTTAGCACATAATGCATTTGAAGCCCAACAAAGCTTACAAACGAACAACAAGTTATTCGGTTGCAAGCTTCGGGGACTAGTGTATATATACTATCATTTGAATAACAGACAAAATATCAATAGAAGCGCTTACCTCGTTCATATTATCACTGTCAAGAACAATCTTAGCAGCCATATGCAAACGACTGCTAATGTCGGAAAGCTGAAATGGCTGGCTACTTGGATTGCCCTCAAGATGATCGACGGCGTTCCAATTATTGGCGTATTCCACCAAAGAGCCGAGGCTATTCCCACTCTCAGTACATGTCAGCACTTTACCTCGGACCCGTTGGGTAACTACCGCCGCCGCAGGACTCTTGTGAAGAGTAAGCTGAGTATCAGCAGCCGGGGTGACAACAGGCTTAGTAGAGGAAGCCCCCTTGCGGAGTGCATCAGCTATGTTGGGTTGAGAAGAGCTAGCCGGCCCCTTCTGAGATGCTCAAGGTTTGGTAACAACAACCTTCCTAGTCTTAGAAGAGGTTTCGGCAGTGGTAACAACCTCGGCACTAGGAGTGGAATCCTTGGATGCAGGAGGAACTATGGTGTCCAAGGGGGCCGAGATGGTGATATGCTCGGCTGGAGTTGGAGTAGCAGCTGGAATTGTGGGGGTCGAAGGAATATCGGGGGAAACCTCAGTGGTCATAGCAGGGGCAACAGGTTCAACAGGATGATCTACTGGCGGAGTTATGTCGGCGTTAATGGTGGGAGCTGTGGGTACATCTCGCCGAGGCGATGTCTCAGTCGGCGCGGGAGGAGAGTCAACACGAGAGGGACTAGGAGCCCAAGTATCTTCAGGGTGCGGAGGAGAAGGCTGCCGAGCTGTATGGATTGTCATACTTGGACCACTTGGCTTGGCATAGAGAGGAGCTCTGCAAAGGACAAAAGGTCGAATCAAAAGACAGAAAGAGAGAAACAAGAAATACGAATGAAAATAAACTCACCCAGTAACCCTAGGCATGGTCTTACGCCTCGGAATATGCTGGGAAGACTTCTTCACTCGCTTCTTGGGAGCAGCGTCGGAGGGACCTGCCGGAGCGGTGCGCTTCTTCGAGGCAGCAGGAGATCGAGAAGCAAGAGGCTTGGCGTCATGCACCTGACCGGCTGGATTAGCTGGGAAAGTAGGAGCCGGAAATGCGTAAGAGATAGGCATCACGACAACTACCTCAAGAATTTAGACGTCGTCCGAGTCACCTTCATCCCCGTGGGCCGAGGTCTTGCCACGGGCGCGAGCCGGAGCAACATCCGACTTAGGGACAAACTCTTCCGAGTCAGGTTCCCCGCTGTCCGGGGTATTCCGATCTGTGGTTCGTGGAAGAGCCAGAATCTCAGCATCCTCGATATTTTGCTCCGCAAACCTCCGCGAGAAAAGAAACAAGGTGGAGTTATCAAAAGAATAGTCACAAACGCGACTCAGAAACAAACACAAATGCATAAATTTACCTCAGGAGGGGGATTCCCGAGAGTGAACGGCTTCAGCCCCCATGTCCAGTCCTCCGGCATATCAGTCTTGAAGATAGCTCGGACACGCTTGTAAATAAGATAGTCGTCGAGCTAAACCGTCGAAACTCGGTTGGGATCGAGAGGACCACTCATGTAACAAAGCTTGTGAGAGCAAAGCTGGAAATGGCAGATTCAGATGCTGACGAATGTGGTCATCAGATCCTCACTGCGGATCCTGGCATGGATCAACTCCTTGAGCCGAATCTCAAATGCCTCGGCCAAAGCATGGCTCTTCCTGGGATTGTAGTTCCAATTCTTCTTGGAAGGGGTGCCAATAGAGAAGGCAGGGAGCCGAATCTTGTCTTCTTTTCCAGTGTTCTTGACATAGAAAAATGATCTATGCCATTTCTTGCAAGACTCAAGGCCGGCGACACGAGAGAACTCGGAGTTTCTCCGAGGTGTAATGGACGCGGCTCCACACTGGGTAAGGGATTTCTCGGAGGGGTGAAGAGATTTTTCCGGAACGACATTAGATCGGATCTGGAATAATTTAGACCAGATGGACACGGAGGGCCAGAGGCCGAAGTACCCCTCCGAGGCTGAGATGTAAGCAGACAAGGAGGCGATAGCATTAGCCGGAAGGTGATGCGGCTGGAGGCCGAAGTAATCAAGGAAATCCCTAGAAAAATCGCTAAGGGGAAGGCCAAACCCATGAGCAAAGTGGGACATGAAAACAACGTACCCGCCTTTATTGAGTACATGAGAGGATTCTTTGCCGGGCAAGCGACATCTTACCTCGGCAGGAATCCGACGTGTCCTAATCAGCCACTCAATCTCACGACGAGTGACAGAGGAGCCCTGCCAAGAGCCCCGTTCTGGACCGGACGCAAGGTCATCGTCTTCGACGAGCGCTCCACTGGCAGAACTAGACATGGGCTCGCCGGAGGAATCAACGGAGGAGAAGCTAGCAGCAGAGGGAGGCCTAGAAGCGCAGGGCCCCGTCGTGATTCTAACGAACGCGGCGGCGCAACAAAGGAGAACCACCGCGAGGAATTTGGGAAACCGAAGGATATCCTAGGGCGGAAATCTAGCAGCAACGTTGTAGAATAACTCACCCACGGAGGCGGCGAAGAAGCGCACGACAGTGAGGTCGTCGGAGCAGAAGAATAGCAACGTCGCCGTCGAGGAGATCGACAATGGCGCAAGCACCAGCGCACGAGCAGAGGCACGGGCGTGAGAAGGAAGAAGGAGAACGGTGAGCGAAGGGGGGAAGTAAATCTCCTAGCCCTGCACCCCTCCTTATAACCGCGCAGTCCTGGCGGTAGTGGGATCGTGGGTGCGCACGCTAACCGTGCAAATCACGAGTGCGGCGGAACCACTCGCAACTGAGTGGAGCCACACCGAAGACCACACGATGCAGGAGAGGATCGGGCCTCCTGACCGATGCGGAACTCGAGGCGTCACTGCGCCGACGCGACGGGCGCAGTAATCACTATAGATTGTCAGTGGGCACTTTAGAGGAACAAAAAACCAGAAGAATAATGATGAGTGGTACACGTAGGACGAGGCATGCTCGGGAAGCTGCGCGGATACCTCGAACAGAAAAAAGTAACTCAGAGATAAGGAGAGACATATGTTGGGAAACTGATGTGGCACGGCCGAGGTTACAGGCAGGACCACACCAGCTTCGGGGCCTAATGTTGGGGAGGTGACCCCGGATAGGGTCAAGACAGGGGAAGGACGAAAGGAGTCTCCCTTGTCATGAGCCGAGTTACTATTTATATCAGCCGATTCATGTAAGAGTCGGCCGAGATAAGCAAGGCCATGACAGCTATAGAAGGAGTAAGACCTTATCCGGCCGACATACGAATTAAGTCGGCCGAGCGAGTCTGAATAACTTGTATGCAGGTGAAGGCCGAGCCGAGTTATGCGAGACAAGGCCGAGTAACACGAAACTTGTAGGAGAAGGAGGTGCCTATAGTCAAACCCTAGTCACGGGCTAGGAGGAATCTGAACAGAGCCAAGCATAAAGGACAAGGCGCAGAGCAGCAGAAGGGCAGAAGAAGGTCACGGAGGTGACAGTCATGGAGCCCGAGGCGCGCATGCGGGGCTCTCTGGAACATTGTCGTCGATAGAAGGGGGACATGGAAAGGGGGTCGCCCAGTTACCATATTGGGACAAGCATATTCCTCGAATATGCTTGCCACGTTAGCCCTAGGAGGAACCAAGGCACTCCTTTATAAGGGGAGACGCGGGATCCTAAGGGGGGATCGATTCATTCTACGCCGTAAGGATCATGTAGTAGCTCTCTTCCTCCTGCAAATAGCTCAAGGAGCACTTGTAGTCCTTAAGAGGAGAAATAAAGATCTGCATGTTAGTCATTTGAGTGTAGAAATCACTACATCTTCCCTCCTCGGATCCCTCTAGCATCCATTGGCCCCAAACTTTAGCCTACCCATGACATCTGCTGTGCCACCACCACGACACTTGTGAACCTGTAGAACGGGACAAGGAAGCATTAGACAAGTGTGCCTACAAATCAATTGACCAATCAAATGGAGTGTTTCTTAGAATTTCAAAAAATATAAACTACTAGGTCATTTCAACAAACTTATATGGAAGCTGTAGTATATCCTAGAATGCAAAATACGTTGGGTGACTCAGAATTTGTGGTGATCTACACAATTGGCATGGAGTTACTTTTATAGCTAGGATTGAACCGAATAGAAATTATAATGGCATCAGAAGAGAGCTTGTTCAGCAGGAATGCAAACCACAAATGAACTACAAAGTAGAGGATAGTTATGTCATTGCTTAGAATGAACCAGCACTAGATAAGGAAACAATGGCATCGCTTGTAAACCTGTAGAACAGGACAAGCAAGCATTAGAAAAGTGTACCTACAATGAAATGAGCACTCAATCAAACTATTTCTTAGAATTTCAACAAATATATATGGAAGAAGTTGTTTATCCTGTGAAGCAAGAGATGTTGGGTGAATCAGAATTTTCGGTGTTATACACAATGGGCCTTGTTGTTACCGTCGTAGCTAGGAATCGACCGAATAGAAATTATAATGGCATCATAAGAGAACTTATAGAGTAGGAATGCAAACCATGAATGAACTATGTATACAGTAGAGGATAGCTATGTCGCTAATTAGGACGAACCACTAGATATGAAGTATGTTGGCATTGCTTGTGAACCTGTAGAATAGGACAAGAAAGTATTACATAAGTGTGCCTACAATACATTGAGCAATCGAACAGAGTGTTTCTTAGAAATTCAGCAAATATAAACTAGCCAGGTCATTTCAACAAATTTATATGGAAGAAGTAGTATATCCTGGAATGCAAGAGACATTGGGTGACTCAGAATTTGCGGTGAGCTACACAATGGGCATGCAGTTACTTTCTTAGCTAGGATTCAACCAGATAGAAATTATAATGGCATCATAAGAGAACTTGTAGAGCAGGAATGCAAACCACAAATGAACTACAGTGTAGAGGATAGTTATATCGTTGCTTAGGATGAACCAGCACTAGATAAGGAAACAATGGCATCGCTTGTGAACCTATAGAAGAGGCTATGCAAACCAACATGTTCAGTTTTCCCTTTTTGAGCTCTATGCAAAGAAAAATAAAATAGTCAGTGTTGCATCTTTTAAAGATCCAGATGGAAACAACAAAATTATAATCGAACTAGTATGATGAGTTTAAACTGGTACTAAAGGATAGCAGAATGATGCGAGTGAGGAAATAATAGCAGGAACTTAGCTCAGGACAAGCCAGATAGATTCAGTAACTATGGCGCAGGGAAACCATACTAATATTTTCCACTAACTTTACATTTTGCAAGAACTACACAATAGTTTTAGGGAGTATTTAAGAACATGTGCATGACAAAATAACAAGCATGTGCATGACTTGAAATATGTAGAGCAGCGAATGGAAACAAACATATCCAGTGACCTTGTATGTAGCATAAAGAACATGCATGCCCAGTGACTTGTATGTACTAGCACGGTTACAACAATGCAGTTCACTACGAAAGGCTTGAACCTTCTATACTGCTGAAAAATCAAAAAGTGGTTGGAGATTTGGTTACCTTGGTCGAAGACGCATCTAAGCATCATCGGTACGGTGCGGGTGACGTCCAGGTCACCAAGGGTCTTGCGGTTGCGGGGAAGTAAATCTTGGACGATCGGGAAAGCAGATCTTGGGCGGTCGATGCTGGCTTGAGCGCGGTAGACTAGAGCTCGCTGGAAGATCTGATGCAGTGAACGGTGATGTCCGTGCAGCTGGTCTGGAGTAGTGGACATGGAACTTGTTGAACTAGATCCCATCCGGTGGACACCAGTGAGGCGGCTCCGGTATGGTTGGGTAGCATTCATCGGCGGGGAAGCAGATCTTAGGCGGTTGATGACGCCATCGGCATGGTAATAGAGAAGACAACTCCTGTTCTATGGCAGAGAGCCCCCATGAACTAGATCTGGTGGGGTGGGTGTAGATGAAGCGGCTCCATGACGGTGCACGAGACCGCAACTCAAGCGGCTCAGACCCCTGTCGAATTGCCGATAGCTGATGAGCGCGATGGTCGTGGAGGGGATAGAGGAGCTTGGGATTTTTGGGAGGGCTAGCGGGAAAAACTACGCGAATAGGGACCATAGAGGTGAACAGAAACATAACTACGATCGTGCCCCCAAGCAACCGACTTTAGCATGCCCATTTGTCATCTTAACAAAGGGTAGAATATGAATTTTAATGTCCAAAGTTTTTAAAACGGAGGGGTGCGAATGCTTCAAGGACGGTGTGTTATATTGCCGCTCGATTCATATTTAAATTTGGCTAGTGTTCGTATAATAATAATAGAAAAATGGTACTACGCGGTGTGAGATTTTGGCTCAAATTTTTTGAATCGGCGGGGCGGGTAATGCTTCAAGATTGGCAGGTGATTTTGCCGCTTGTTTGAGATTTTGAATTTGACTAGCGTCCATCTACTAATAAAAAAGATAGTAGGCTGTAAACTATTTATCTAGGAATTCAAGGCCGAGCGTCACATCAACTCATCCATAACCATCGAGTATTTTACAAAGAAAATCATATGCATTTGATTCACACAGTTTAGGCGGTAAATTTTGCCGCTTGACTGAGATTTTAAAATTTCCTACCGTCCAAGTAATAATAGAAAAATGGGTTATCCGTCAGTGGGATATTTTGGCCCAAAATGTTTAAAACGGAGGGGCGTGAAATGCTTTTGGGGCGGTGAGTGATTTTACCGGTCGATTAGGATTATGAATTTGGCTAGCCTTCGTCTATTTACTGATAGAAATATGGTACTCCTAGTGGGAGATTTTGCCTCAAAGTTTTTAAAACGGTAGGTCGGGAAGTGCTTTAAGTTCGGTGGGCGATTTTTCCGCTTGATTTGAGATTTTGAATTTAGCTACCGTACATCTACTAATATAGAAAAAAGGTAGTAGACCATATGCTAACTTTCCAGGAATTCAAGGCCAATTGTCACATCAATAAGCATAATTACATAGAAATTGGGCACAATACCTCCAATATAAACATAGTAGGCACGCGGTAAATTCCGCAGCACGAATGACATTTTGAAGAATATGAAACTCAAATATATCTCATTCAAGGACTGTTAATCTGGATGCCCAATTTTTTAGTCTATTATGTTGGCCAATCAAATATAAGTAAAAAAAGGGAGTTAAAAGAACAATAACATGAGCTACAAAGAATTTAAATTATTACATAGCTCAAAAAATTACACGAAATAAAGTGCAGCAGCACCCATGGATCAGAGTTAAGTCGAACCATAGAAGTTATGCTTTAGGAGCTTTGTTTGCCAGAAGTGTATCAAGTGAATGGCAGTCAGATATTGACAGGATATTTTCACGCAGTTGGCGTATTTTAGAGATGTTAGTATCTGATACCTGTGTTTAATTTCTAAGCATGTTATTATATCTAGGAGTTTGCAAAGAACTAGATAAAACATTGACCTGCTAAGGTCACTGCTTAGACCAGGAACAAGATTCTTAACTATGCTTAGGGTAAGTATTGTAATCTCTTTGCGACCTCTGCCGAGTATTGCAGCTGATTCAGTTCCTTGCTTCCTAAGAATATCAATACAATTACAGAGTTTTTGGCTTTCTCACTTTCTGTCAATAATTGAGCAACAATATCCGAAATAGTGTCAACACAAGTATCGCTTCTCCTTCGACCTGAACAACTTTATTTGCAGTCTACAACTAAGACAAAATAGGTTACAGCGGCACATAGTACATTGTTGAAGAATTTGAAAATTAGGTAGACTTTTATAACTTTATATAATAGCTAGACACTTCAAATAAATTCCATCAACTACACAGCCAAAAGAAGCACAATAGAATACTTTTCCAGTAACTCTTCAAGACAAGAAGCATTTTCCGTATAAGAAAAATAAGTAATCATGTACCACATATAAAGTAGCTAAATCATTTTGCAGATGGAGATAAAATTAATAGAAATAGTGCCACAATTAGAAAACTAGCTTCTCTATGCTACCTTGCTCTGACTATTTTATCTTTAACTGGGGTTGGCAGACTTGTTTTAGTCATCGATAAACTCAAAAATTAAAATAAAAGAAGAAGCCAATTTTTTATTCGTTATGAGGCTAATATACACTATCAGTACGATGAAATGAGATCTTTTTTGTGTACAATACAATGAAATTAGTAACCGGATATTGGCTGCATTTAGTCAACAGATAGGTAATATTAACGGACAAACAAGTAATTTACAGATCGTGTGCCTACAGACTACATACATAACAAAACAAGCGATTAAAACTATGCTTGCCTCATGTATACAATCAGATCATTCTGCAGTTAGAGAAACAATAGTCAGAGGAATCGAGAACTAACACTCTGTGCAACCAATAACTATTGGATCTCGCAACTGCATAGTTTGGAATTAATTTAATCATTGCCCAAAGAACATATCGCCTTGGACCAAATGCTAGTGAACCATTATGGAGTAATAATAATGTGCATTAGCTAGCCATGAATGAAGCAACTAAACATGTTGTGGCCCGTATCAACTATACAATCAATTCTATATGGGTATTCTAGAGAGATAGAGTAATGGGAAAGATTTTATTTTAGTAAAAATCAGATGAACAAACTAATGACCAAGCACATCAAAGTAAAACGAGGGACTTAGCATAGAACTTTGCAGTGTCATGCAGAAGCTCATGTTGTTGTCGGTAGGCTCTTTGAAGCAGATCGGTGCGTTTATAGTGTGGAGTCGGTGAACATTATCATGTGCAGTGCAAGGTGGCATCGGTGAAGAAGATCCCCTGCGGTGTGGGTTAGGTTTGGTGAACGAGGAAGTTGACGCACGTCCCATGCTGGGACGAGGGAGTTTGCCCACGTCAAGGCCGACGAAGAGCTTCTGGTTTCTCATGGTTTCTCTAGTAAACCAGAGGATGAAAAGAATGTGGTTCCGATGTGTGGCTGCGGTGGCGGTGGGGTGAGGGGTGGGGGGTGGGGGAGGGCATTAGAGCAAGTACAACAGTTCCCTTTGGGAGAAGGAGGGATTAGTAGGTATTTAAAATTCTTAGAATATGGGAGATCTTTTGGGATAACTGCTGGAGTCTAGAAATTTTTAGGGGAGTCCAAGATTTTTAGATATAGGGAGAAATTTTAGGAGAACTCATGGACTCTATTGAAATAATAGTAGTATTCTATTACCATTTAATTCATGTTTTTTGAACATTATTTCGTATCTATTGACAAGATGTCTCCGACAGGAACGGTGGGCGACAGTGAAGATCGTTGGTTTGCGTGTAATTTACTAGTACTATACGCGATGCGTGATATACGAACTGCACATCGGTAAATGCTAATCTGCGAGCGGATAAACACGAGATCACAGTACTACAACTACTTCTTTTCAACTTCCTAATCTTGCGAATACTGCAAATGATTTGATAATAGTTTGAACAACGTGATTACAATCGCTACTAGAATGACGACAGTTTGATAGAGAGACTACCTCATGCCTCTAATTAACTCTACTACCTTGTGCCTCTAATTAACCCTAACAATAATACGAGCATTGCAATTATGACCGTGGTGAGGATAGCAATAATATTGAATGCATATTGTAGGCATATATCCTTCTCTATAGAATATATTTTGATCTTCCTAAGCTTCAACCTATACTCATCCATCCGGATCTTGTGTACATGGATGATATCTGCGATCTGTAGCTCCATTTGCATCCTCACTTCTTCGACTCTATGCTTCTCTTCTCCATTCCCATTCTTTGCTAACTATATCTTTGTCATTGCTTGATCCATCTTCGTTACCTCATGGGATTTATTCTTCTTGTCTATTTTTAAGTTCGAGTCTTCGGTTACCAGCATTCTTCCTGAGATCAAATTACATCGGCATGATTTTGGAAAAACAAGATTACAAATGAGCAAACAGTATGTTGAGGATAGAAGCCATGTGAGGAGTGGAATCTTCCTGAAATCAAAAGTGTACCTCGTCAGAATCTTTAGGAGCCACATCAGCGTGATCTTGATTGGATGAGGAAGCATGGCAGCAAGCCTAATGGCAACGGTGGCAGGTCTGGATAACAATCTCCCCTCCACTCGAATGATGAGTAGTGGCCATTAGAGGGGCAGAAGAGAAGGAAGGAGGGAAATTTAGGAACGGTGGTGTTTTTGTCCGAACGGTTAGAAAAAGAAGTCATTGAAGAAGAAAAGAAGGGGAGTAGATTTTGATCTAGTAACATAGTAGTAGTAGTATTAAATTAGACTAGTAAGTCGCCACGTGCCTTGCACATGAGTATCAATGGGATCTTCTAGATGCTACAATGGATAATATCCAATGGTTATCAATTTTTGGATTTTCCAATATTCATGAAAGATTCAAAGTTCAAAGTTGTTCATACACTATATAGCAACGAATAGGTTGCATGTTCCTTGCACACGTGAGAATAAGATAATAGAAGTATGACATATCATTTTTATATATAACTATAATAGGTTATGCTCAAAAATAATTATAATTTTGAACATCGTCCATAAAGTATCGGGTGTATATTGGTTCTTATACTTTGTATCGTGTAAAAATCAACCTATTAGCTACCTAATACTCGACATATATATGCTCTGAATAAATGATGAAGAAGATTCTAGAAATATTGAGAAGTGTGTTGTGAGATTTGTGCATAGCAATCATTGTGCTAAATATTATCAATAGAGAATCTTCTAGAAGCTAGAATGGATAGAAGATCCAACGGTTTGCAAAGGTGGGATTTTCTGGTCGATATGATCCAATAGTCAAAGTTCAATCAAAGTTATTCGTACACTATATATAGTGCTAAGATTATATAATAGGTAAAGCTCCCAAAATTTAAAAACTGTATAAAGTATGGTTGTATATTTGGTTCTTGTAGTTTGTATCATCTAGAAGTCAACATTTATTATTAGATATACCTAATACTTGAAAATCTTGGTAACATTATCTAGAGAAATGATGGATAATATTAATTCTATAATGATGGAGAAGTGTGTTTTGAGGTTTATGCATAACATTCATTGTGGTAAAGACTATCAGTAGTATCTTTTAGCAGAAGCTATAATAAAATGGAAAAGAAGATTCGATGACCGACAATGTTGGGATTCACGAGTTTTAATCCAATGGTCAATATTAAAAGTTAATCGTACACTATGTAGTGGTAAGATAAGATAGGAGTTTAGGGTTTCGGTTTTAGGGGTTCGGGTTTAGGGACTTATCAATAATGTTCAAGCTTTATTCCTATATTCATGGAATAGAATAGCGTTACCGCAATTTAATGAAAGTGTTTCAAATTTTGATCAATAGGTGCATGATACCTGCTTCGTTAGGGTGTATGTGGGTTTAGGGTTTAGGTTTTAGGAGTTGTTTAGGGTTTAGGGAATTTTCAAAACTGTTCAAGATTTATACATATATTCTTCTAATAGAATGGCGTTACCCAGCCAATTTAATAGAAGTATCTCGAAATTTGATCTATAAGTGTGCATGACAGCTCCTTGTTGGTGAGGTTTAGGGGTTTAGTGTTTTGAGTTTTAGGGTTTAGGGTTTTAGGTTTTAGGGGTTTAGGGTTTTGGGAATTTTCAATAAAGTTCGATCCCAATGCTTAAATTTGTGGAACAGAATGACTTAGGAACAATTTAATGAAAGTATCTCAAATTTTGATCTATAAGTGCATGGTACCTGCTTGGTTAGGGTTTAGGGGTTGAGGATTTATGGTTTTTCGGGTTTAGGGGTACATGGCTTGGATTTTAGGTTTTGGTGGGTTAGGTTTAAGAGAATTTTCAATAATATTCGATTTGTATTCCTATTTTAATGAAATAGAATGGCATTACCCAATTTAGTAAAAGTATCTCAACATTTCATATATAAGTGTAATGATAGCCGTTTGTTGGTCAGGGTTTAGTGTTTCGGGTTTAATTTTAGGGTTCAGGGCTTAGGTTATAGGGGTTTAGGGTTTAGGTTTTATGGTATTTTCAATAATGTTTAAGCGATATTCTTTATAATCGTGGAATAGAATGGCGTTAGCGTAATTTAATGAAAGTATATCTCAAATGTCGATCTACGAGGAGATGAAACCTGCTTTGTCAGGGTCGTTTAGGGGTTTAGGGTTTAAGATTTAGGGGTTTTTGTGTTTAGGGTTTAGAGGTTTAGGGTTTAGGGAATTTTCAATAATGTTCAAGCTTTATGCTTATATTCATGGAATAGAATGGTGTTACCACAATTTAATGAAGGTATCTCAAATTTGGATCTATAAGTGCATGATACCCTACTTGGTTAGGGTTTAATTATAGGTTGAGGGTTTAGGGTTTTAGTATTTAGGGGTTTAGGGTTTCGGTTTTAGGGGTTGTTTAGGGTTTTGGGTTTTGGGATTTTTCAATAATGTTCAAGATTTATTCTTATATTCGTCAAACAGAACGGTGTTACCCAATTTATATTAATAAAAGTATCTCAAATTTGATCTATAATTGCATGATATCTACTTAGTCACATTATAGGGGGTAATGTTTAGGGTTTTAGGCTTTCAGGGTTTTAGGCTTTAGGGGTTTAGGGTTTTAGGATTTCTCAATAATGTTCAAACTTTATGGTTATATCTGGAATAGAATGGCGTTACCACAATTTACTTAAAGTATCTCAAATTTGGATCTATAATTGCATGATACCTACTTAATTGGGGTTTAATTATGGGTTGAGGGGCTAAGGGTTTAGGGTTTTAGTATTTAGGGGTTTAGGGATATTTTTATTCAAAGGAATTTCAAAGGATTTGTGAAGTATTTTGTCCCTTAGGAAATATACCTATGTTGGTCGTTTGATTCAAAGGATTACGATCTATAGTGATTCCTTCAAAGGATTCCTTTTCTCTCTATTTTTAGGAGAATTTACATTCACACCCTAACCTCATGTTTGAATTCCTTTTCTTTTCCTATGATTCAAACACGTACTTGATCCAAATTCGTGTACTTTTATATTCTTATAGGATTCAAGAGGTCATGCCACTCCAATCCTATGGTTCTCCTATTCCTGTGTTCTAGGAATCCTACAAATCAAACGAGACCTTAAGATTTATGTTTTAGGGGTTGTTTAGGGTTTAGGGAAATTTCAATAATTATCAAGCTTCATGCTTATATTCATCAAATAGAATGGCGTTGCCCAATTTAATTAAAGTATCTCAAATTTTATCTATAAGTGCATGATACTTGCATGGTTAGGGTTTATTGTTTAGGGTTTTAAGGTTTAGGGGTTTAGGGTTTCGGGAATTTTCAAACTTTCTGGTTATATTCATGGAATAGAATGGCGTTACTAATTTTATCATCGCACCAATTTTATGGTTCAAAGACTATATATGGTTCAAAGTCTCACCGCACCAATTTTATCACAAAGTATGAATTATTTGGCAAATAATTCCCAAGTTTCATATTTTTTTTAGTTTTCCTATCCAGTTTCACCGAGTTTAACAAGTTTATCTCAGTTTAGCAAAAAATGTTCGAATTTTGAACTGCAAACAATGGGAATCTCTACTTCCTGTAATCCTGGGTCACTGACATGCGGGTCACTTGCATTGTGGGTCCACAAAGTCAGTGTAAGGCCGGATTTGGCGCGTAGGTAAATATACTTATTGAAGAAGGTCAGGGAACCACGTCGATGGGGTGATGCACGTGGGAGAATGCAAAATTACCATCTAGTATATCCCTATATTATTGCAATGCTCCTCGGTTTCTTGTTTCTAGAGCAGGGATAGAAGAGGAGTATGTTTGGGGCTGGATGTTTGAATGAATGGACGAGATATTTCGGCGCTCTCTCAAATTTTTGAAGCTAGAGCTTATAAGGTATGCTACTCCCATTCCCACTTGGGGATGCTGTCCCCATCAGATAGACCCAGACGCCTATACGCTTTAGAGCATTTAATGAGTTGCTAGACATCTGCCGTCTTTCAAACAAGATGACCAAGGTCACAGACGTAGTTGCTTTTTTACTTGCACAACCATAGTTGCTGGTACCATGTCCATGTTTTGTACTCCGTACATTGGTTGCATCTTGGCCAATCAAGATTTTCTTTACAAAGGTAGAATGCAACAAAACATTTTTCCAAGTGACAACATTGTTTTTGGTTGTGAAGCAACTTCAAAGGTTATGGATCAATATGACATCGTGCCAATTGTCACACAAATTAACATGTTTAATGGATAAACCCATTCAATCTTACTCGCTAAATTCTTGCAATAAATTGATAATATGGCAATTTACTAAAAACATGTCAATTTCTTTTGCTCCGACATATGCTCACCTCTGTCCACGCACTATACATGCAAAGATAATAAAACGTAGGCATGCTAAGAGGGAAGCAGCGAACAGAGAAGAGTTGAAGGCGGTTCGATGTGAGAGAAAGTTTATGATGGGTTCTTGACACGAGGTATTCCTGCCGCCTTACAGTGTAGTACACTCTACTAGTAGTAAATTTCAGGACCTATGCATGCAAAAATGTGTGTTTTTCTCTCTCCTTTGCTGCCTCTCATCTCTCCCCACCCCTCTCCCCTCGCGCATCGGCCCGGCTAATCTCTCCCTCGTCTACAGCGTCACGCTGTGCACGTGTGCCTTGGTATGGCGGCTTTGTTTCTTTCTTTTTTTAGAGGGCATGGCTTTGTTTATCTAGTGTGTTTGGTAGCCGCATTGTAGTGGAGTAGGTAGGGTGTCAGGTGGGTTCCCACCAAAATCCCACTTCTAGTTCATTTGCCAAAATCTAGTGTAAATTTTTTCTCAAAATTTGAACTATATTTTGACAAATGAATTAGAAGTGGGATATTTGTGGGATCCCATTTGACACCCTAGGAGTAGTAAATAGGAAGGAAACCACTTTGGTCCTTAGCGGCAAAAAGATTCAAACTTTTCAGGTTTCAAAATTTTCACTTGCTTCCTAAACATCGGGAGGGAAAGGTTATTCAAAAGACCGGCCATGCACAATAGTACTTCCTATCTTATCTTTATATTGTCTTATCTCTTACAATACCATACCACTACAAGTTGATGATACCCCTGCCTGGTCAGCGTCATTTAGGGGTTTATGGAATTTTCAATAATGTTTAAGCTTTATGATTATAACCATGTAATATAATGGCGTTACCGCAATTTAATGAAAGTATCTCAAATTTGGATCTATAAGTGCATGATACCCTACTTGGTTAGGGTTTAGTATTTAGGGGTTTAGGGTTTATTTAGTAGGGTTTGGGTAATTTTCAACAATGTTTAAGCTTTATGCTTATATTCATCGAATATAATGGCATTGCCCAATTTAATGTAAGTATCTCAAATTTGATCTAAAAGTGCATGATACTTGTTTGGTCAGGTTTTAGGGTTTAGTGTTTAGGATTTTGTGGTTTCGGTAATTTTCAATAATGTTCAAGCTGCTTTATGCTTTTAATCGTGGAATACAATGGCGTTAGCGTTATTTAATGAAAGTATCTCAAATTTGAATCTATAAGTGCATGATACCTCCTTGGTTAGGGTTTAATTATGGGTTTAGGATTTAGGATTTAGGGAATTTTCAATAATAAAGTGGAAGCTTTATGCTTATATTCATGGATAAAATAGCATTACCGCAATTTAATGAAAGCATCTCAAATTTTGATCAATATATGCATGATACATGCTTGGTTAGGGTGTATGTGGGTTGAGGGTTTAAGGGTTTTAATATTTATGGGGGTTTAGGGTTTAAGTTTTAGGGGTTGTTTAGGGTCGAGGGTCTAGGGAATTTTTAATAATGTTCAAGCTTTATGCCTATATTCGTTGAACAGAATGGTGTTACCCTAAATAATAAAAGTATCTGAAAATTAATTTGATCTATAAGTGTGCATGAAAGCTTCTCGGTCAAGTTTTAGGGGTTTAGTGTTTCGATTTTAGTGTTTAGGGGTTTAGTGTTTCAGGTTTTAGGGTTGCAACAATTTTCAATAAAGTTCGAGCTTTATGCATATATCGTGGAATGGAATGACTTAGCAACAATTTAATAATGAAAGTATCTCGAAATTTGATCAATAAGTGCATGATTCCTTCTTGGTTAGGGTGTTTATGGGTCGAGGGTTTAGGGTTTTATAGTATTGGGGGTTTAGGGTTTTGGTTTTTTAGGGGTAGTTTAGGGTTTAGGAATTTTTCAATAATATGTCTGAGCTTAGGGTTAGGGGTTGAGGATTTAGGGTTTCTGGGGTATAGGGGGCTTAGGGTTTAGGATTTATTAGGGGATTAGGGTACTTTAGGGAATTTTCAATGATGTTCGAGATTTCGTGAATTAGAATGGCGTTAGCGCAATTTAATTAAAGCATCACAAATTTTGATCTATATGTGCATGATACCTGCTTGGTCAGGGTTTAGGGTTATAGGGTTAAAGGTTTAGGTTTTAGGGAATTTTTCAATAATGTTCAAGCTTTATGCTTAGATTCATGGAATGGGATGGCATTAGCGTAATTTAATGAAATTATATCTCAAAAGTTGATCTATAAGTGGATGATATACCCGCTGCTTAGTCAGGGTCGTTTAGGGGTTTAGGGTTTAGGACTTTAGGGTTTAGGGTTTAGGGAATTTTAAATAATGTTGAAGCTTTATGCTTATACGTGTGGAACATAATGGCGTTACCGCAATTTAATGAAAGTATTTCAAATTTGGATCAATAAGTGCATGATACCTACTTGGTTAGGGTTTAATTATGGGGTTTAGGGGTTTAGGGTTTTAGGGTTTAGGGACTTTTCAATAATGTTTAAACTTTATAGTTATATTCGTGGAAGAAAATGGCGTTACCGCAATGTAATGGAAGTATCTCAAATTTGGATATATATATATATATATAATTGTAGGATAAACATGCTTGGTTAGGGTTTAATTATGGGTTGAGGGGTTAAGGGTTTTATTATATAGGGGTTTAGTGTTTAGGTTTTAGGTGTTTTTTAGGGTTTAGGGAATTTTCAACAATGATGAGGCTTCATGGTTATATTCGTCGAATAGAATATCATTGCCCAATTTAATAAAAGTATCTCAAACTTTGATATATAAGTGTGCATGATAACTTCTTAATTTGTCATGGCTTAGGAGTTTAGTGTTTAACGTTTTAGGGTTTAGGGTTTAGGTTTTATGGGTGTAGTGTTTCTTTTTAGGGTTAGGGGTTTAAGGTTTTAGGAATTTTCAGATGAAGTTAGAGCTGTATGCTTATATTCATGGAATTGAATGACTTAGAAACAATTTAATGAAAGTATAACTCAAATTTTGATCTTTAAGTGCATGGTATATACCTACTTGGTTAGGGTATAGGGCTTAGGGTTTAGGGGTATAGGGCTTAGGGTTTAGGGGGTTAGGGTTTAGGGAATTTTCATTAATGTTCGAGTCGTATGCATATATTCGTGAAATAGAATGGCGTTAGCGCAATTTAATGAAAGTATCATCAATGTCAAATTTTGATCTAGAATTGCATGATACATGCTCGGTGAGGGTTTAGGGGTTTGAGGTTTAGGTTTTCGGGCAATTTCAATAATGTTCAAGCTTTATGCTTATATTCATGGAATGGAATGGCGTTAGCATAATTTAATGAAAGTGACAACAATGTTTTTGTGTGAAGCAACTATAAGGTAGTATGTGGCTGAAATGCCCCCACTATAGCACATTTCATTGATATTACCAGGTTTCATAAATTTTTAAGATTTGTAGCTATATATATCCGTGCAATAATCTGGCTTTATGGCAATTTTCTCAAAGTATCTCAAAATTGGAACTACAAGTGTGTTATAGCTAGGTCACGTGCCGTTTTAACCATTTTAAGATTCCTGTTTTTCAAGATTCAACATCTCGATCTGAAAGCGTATTGTTGTCAAAATTTGGCCCCTTTTCGAAAAATTTATGGACAAAATTAGCTATTGTGGTGTACGATGTATGAACATTCATGGATTTCAGACGAGACCAGAAAAGTTTGAATTCTACTTATAGTTGCCTCTAGGGCCCAAAGTGGTTCCTTCCTCTGTACAGTAACGCAGCTGACAAGCACGCCAGAGTCACAGTGCCGCCGTACCAAGGCACATGTGCGCAGCGCAGAGCCTGGATATGGACGAGGGAGAGATCAGCCGGCCGGTGCGCGCGGGGTCGCCCATGAGTGATGGATGGTGAGAGAGGCATCGAATGAGAGAGAAAAACAAATTTGTTTTGTGTGCGAAATTTATTACTCCTTCTAGTAGTAGAGTGTGTACGCTGTAAAAGCTGTAGTACTACTAGTACCTCGTGTCAAAAGCCCATCATCATGGAGTGCTCTGATATCGCACCACCTTCAACTCCTCCTCGCTGCTTCCCGCTTGCTCTTTGGTTCCCCCCTCCACTCTGAGCCACATTCTTCATTGTAGTACTACTCCCTCTATATATTCCGAACTAGAACACACATAGCATTTTTTTGTCAAAGTCAATAAATTCAAATTTTGATCAAATATATAGAGAAAATTACCAACATCTACAATATCTAATGCGCACCATATGAACATATATTTCATAATAGTTCTAACAATACTGATTAGGGATTATAAACTTCAACACATTTTTCTATGTAGTTGGCCAAATTTTAAAAAGTATGACGTTGAGCAAAAACTTTCTTCCCAAACAACGGGAGGGAAGGTTATTCAAAAGATCGGCCATTCACAGTAGTAAGGGCCTGTTTGATTCAAAGGATTTGCATAGGAAATTTGTAGGATTAAATCCTATGGGAAATTTTTCTACGATGGTCATTTGATTAGGATTGATTCCCTTACGAATTTTTCCTAAGGATTACTGCTAGATTTCATAGGAAATCAAACATGCACTCCTACCTCTTTTTCAGAATCCTTTGTTTTCCTACGGCAGAGTCAAACGAACTTTGCTTCATAAGAATTCCTATAGGATTGGAGTGGTCATGACATTGCAATCCTACATTTTCCTAGTCCTACATTTTTTATCCTACGAATCAAACATGCCCTAATTCTTATCTTATCTTTATCTTGTCCACTACAACAAGTGGATGATACCCCTGCCTGGTCTGGATCGTTTAGGGGTTTAGGGAATTTTCAATAATATTCAAGCTTTATGCTTATAATCGTGGAATATAATGGAGTTATCACAATTTAATGAAAGTATCTCAAATTTGGATCTATAAGTGCATGATACCCTGCTTGGTTAGGGTTTAATTATGGATTGAAGGGTTTAGGGTTTATTTATTAGGGTTTAGGGTTTAGGTAATTTTCAATAATGTTCAACCTTTATGCTTATATTCGTCGAATATAATGGTGTTTCCCAATTTAATCTAAGTATCTCAAATTTGATATAAAATTGCATGATACTTGTTTGTTCAGGGTTTAGGGGTTTATTGTTTAGGGTTTTATGGTTTTGGGAATTTTCAATAATGTCCAGGCTGCTTTATTCTTTTAATCATGGAATAGAATGGTGTTACCATAATTTAATGGAAGTATCTCAAATTTCAATCTATAAGTGCATGATATCTGCTTTGTTACAGTTTGATTATGGGTTGAGAGGTTTAGGGTTTAGGTAATTTTCCATAATGTTCAAGCTTTATGCTTATATTCATGGAATATAATAGCGTTACAGCAATTTAATGAAAGCATCTCAAATTTTCATCTATAAGTGCATGATACATGCTTGGTTAGGGTGTCTGTGGGTTGAGGGTTTAGGGTTTTAGTATTTATGGGTTTAGGGTTTATGTTTTAGGGGTTGTTTCGGGTCGAGGGTTTAGGGCATTTTCAATAATGTTCAAGGTTTATGCCTATATTCGTCGAATAGAATGGTGTTACCGTAATTAAAAAAGTGTCTAAAAATAAATTTGATCTATAAGTGTGCATGACAGCTGCTCTATCGAGGTTTAGGGGTTTAGTGTTTCGGGTTTTAGGGTTTAGGGGTTTACTGTTTAGGTTTTAGGGTTTAGGGTTTCAACAATTTTCAATAAAGTTCAAGCTTTATGCATATATTCATAGAATATAATGACTTAGCAACAATTTAATAATGAAAATATCTCAAATTTTGATCAATAAGTGCACGATACGTGCTTGGTTAGGGTTGTTTGTGGGTTGAGGGTTTAGGGTTTTATTGTTGAGGGTTTAGGGTTTAGGATTTTTTTCAATAATATGTCTGAGCTTTAGGGGTTGAGGGTTTAGGGTTTTTAGGGGTATAGGGATTAGGGTTTAGGATTCAGGGGATTAGGGTACTTTAGGAAATTTTCAATAATGTTCAAGATTTTGTGAATTAAAATAATGGTGTTTGTGCAATTTAATGAAAGTATCTAAAATTTTGATCTATAAGTGCATGATACTTGCTTGGTCAGGGTTTAGGGTTATAGGGTTTAAGGTTTAGGTTTTAGGGCATTTTCAATAATGTTCAATCTTTATGCTTAGATTCATGGACGTTAGCGTAATTTAATGAAAGTATATCTCAAATGTTGATCTATAAGTGGATGACATACCTACCGCTTAGTCAGGGTTGTTAGGGATTTAGGGTTTAGGAAATTTTCAATAATGTTCAAGCTGTATGATTATATTTGTGGAATAGAATGTTGTTACCGCAATTTAATGAAAGTATCTCAAATTTTGATCTATAAGTGTATGATACCTAGTTGGTTAGGTTTAATTATGGGTTGAGGGGTTAAGGGTTTTAGTATTAAGGGGTTGAGGTTTTGGTTTTTAGGGGTTCTTTAGTGTTTAGGGAATTTTTAATAATGTTTAAGCTTTATGCATATATTCGTCGAATAGAATGGAATTTCCCAATTTAATGAAAGTACCTTAAATTTCATCTAGAAGTGCATAATAAAAAATGGAGTACTACTAGTACTAGTAGCATGCGCGTGGATCTAGTGTTGTAATGCAATTCGATAGCGGAGATCATGCACGAGTCCAGACCCACGCGTCCACACCCCCACGTGTCTACTCGAGGGAAACCAACCGACTCCGCGTATATAAACCACCTCGGCCTCCTTCGTATCTTCCAAGAGTGTCGACTTCTCCCCCAATCTGTCTAGTGAAAAAAACCTGGCCGCACCTGCCGCAAGAGCTCCTTTCACAGCACCACCTTCTCCACTTCCTTTGCTGAACCATGAATGGAACCCGTGGAGATGAACCGGAGGTGAAGCCAGCTGGAGTGTAGAACATGGCTCTGCGGTCGTCGCTACTGTGGTGGGCCCAACTTCTCTAGGCACACACACGTCTCGTCATCGGGTGGTCACTGTTTCGGGCCCCGTCCATACGGTCGCCGTCGTCGTGGAGGAGCAGGTGAACGAGAACGTCATGGTGCCAGTGGCTGACCTCGATGAGGGGCATGCAGGAGTAGGCGATGGCATCTTAGTCCTAGAGGAAGACGACAACTACGCCACGCCATCAACAACGCCTTCATCAAAGAATTCAAGGAGAGGGATGGATTCGAGGAGGAGGTTTCCGATGAGGAAACCGAGGTACTACTCTGCTTCACTATTCTCATATTTTACTGTTCATACATAGGTTTTTCTTGATATGTAGATTATTTTGATCTGTCTCCTTCTTGTTGTAGACATATCAGATTCTCCAGTTTGAAGGGTCGATTCTTTTGCAGATTTAATTAGATTTGCTGATTTTCCATGTAGCAATTTTACATTTGTTTGTTGTTGCGGTGTGGCTTGGCGCAGTGCAGAGCAAGGGAGATCTCTATGCCACCGTGCCGCAGGTGGATGTGGTGATGGTGTTTGTGCATGGTGAAGTCCTCCTCGTGTGTGCGCCGCTGTGGTCGCGCGAGCCCTGCCTCGCCACACTGCGATGGTTGTGCCTTGGGCGCCAGGTACACGCCCAGATGTTTATCTTCCTCCCCCTCTTCCTTTCTCTCAAACCTCTCTGTCACATTCGCTGGTGCATATACATGGTGATGGATGGATATCATGTTTTCTAGTGGCTTAGTAGTGTTGTAGATCAATCTTGTTTTGTGGATCTTGCTGTGGATCTTGCTATCGAATTTGTACTGATGTAAACTGACTATGAATAATATCCTAGTATTTAGCTAGTTGTAGATTGGTTTGAATTTGGTTGTTGGGTCCCTTATTCAATAATTACTGTTAGCCTCCAAATCATATACATACATGATATTGGGGTGAATTACTGCTGATTTGTGATCGACCTAGCTAAATGTTTAAACTAACAGTGATTTATTTACTTGTATGGATAAGCTTTTCAATTAAAGCTTGATTCTGATTCTGTTGTTGTCATCATGGCAGGGTTTATGTGATAATGCAAAAATCCTTTTAAAATGCTTTCTGTTAACTAGCAAATAAATCAAGTTATACAAGGTTGTGCCTGAGTTATCCCTATGGTGATAAGCTGTGTGGAAAATACAGAGTTGCCTGGTACTACTCTATTTATTGTCATTCCTATATGCATATATGCTTGATTCCTAATCTGGTTGTTAGGAAGATGATAGATTATCTTTGGAGGTTTTTAAATAAATGGTTATCTAGTTATCAAAGCATCTAGTGGTTGTTTCTATGTTGTGTGCCACTGTGGTGCTTTCTTCTAAATTGAGCATAGTGGTAAACAATATAGCAGTCATTTAGGAGGCTTGACTTCTTTGCAAAGAATCTAAATTTATCTTATATATAAGTGAGTGGCTATTTATTCTGTCAATATGACAATAATAATTTATATGATTTCTAGCTGTTGTAAGCTAGGAAAATGATTATGTGGTGATTATTTCTTATACCGTGTAGATTCAATAGTGGAATGCCACTGTGATTCCTCCTTTAGGATGGAACACAGTGATTTTCAACTAATGGATCTGCTAGAATTGCCAAGTAGGTGTGGAAAAATGATATCCTCTAGTTTGGATGATCTAGAAGTAAAATCTTAATATGTGATCTTGGTCAATGATGTATAAAGCTGATACTTAGATCTTTGAATGGATGAAATGATTCCCGGTGACCCTCACTTAAGAAAATGATTTAGATTGCTTAAGATTTTATAAAGTTGATGCTTTGATTTATTGGCTAATTCCTATATGCAAGATTTGTAGCCTTTATAGATGATCTAGTTGCTGTGGTACCTCTCTAGAGGATGCACAGTTGTCTAGATCAACTATATGATATGCTAAAATATACTTGACTAAGATTTAGTCAAACCCTTGCCTATGATGTGGTTCTGAGGCCAGATGTAAAATAAGAACAAATACTTGTTGGCTTTTAACAGCTTTGGGATGAACTTAGTGTAGCACTTCTACACTATACTGAGAGCTTCCTCTTACCCAAAATCCATCTTGGGAAAAAAATAGGAGAACAATTGATGTTAAATACTTTGGTTGTCTTAGAGATGAATAGCAACCTGATGTTGAGCAGTATATACCGATGCTTGGTGTGTCTTAAATTCATATTGAGTAGCTCTTCCTGATGCTGTGGTTTTGATCTTGTTGACTTTCTCCTCCCTGATCTGCTACTAGCCTCCTTCTTGATATTCTCCTCCTCCTCCTGATATTGTTTGATCCTGGCCTACATCTGGATGGCTCATTGAAGCAACCAGATTGCTAGGAGTACAGGATTGAAAATAGGGTGGTTGATCTGTGTTGGTTGTATTGGTTGTTTCTTACTATGGTGAAGAAAGTTCAAAATGTCACTTCCCCTGCTTCGGCTGTGTACTTATCTCTCTCTCATAGTGCCTCCTGTGTTGACAGCACATAGGTATGCGTGTGTGTGTGAGCTGTGTGGTTGCTTGTTGTGAGGTTATGGATCAGATCAAGTTAAAATATCTTGATATTTGCTGATGGTTTTACTATTTGACTTTTACCTTTTACTAAATTGGTGAAACTTGCCCCTCTGCCTGTGAGGTTGTACTGAGGCAAATAATATACTGATAAGAACATATATTGTTTTTGGTGAAATTTGCCCCTGCTTAACAAAGCTCTATGATGTAATGAACAGTGCAACTCACTGTTAGACTGAAAGCACTAACCCTAATCCTAATCCTTTATTTATTTTTGTCTTTCTTTGCAGGTAACAAGAAGGCGTACAAGAACATTAATAGTAGATAGAAATTTAGTTGTAGGTGTTTTTCTTTTTATCCCTTTTTGTAATTTCCTTTTCTATCAAGAAATTATGTAAGGATATTATAGTGCATTAGTTTATCTTATTATAATTGTATTCATCTCTTATTATTCCTTTATTGTGAAAGGAGACTCTAATTTATGTATATATTCTTTTAATAAAGAATTCTTCTATTTGTTTAATTATTGTAATTCTTCCATTTTCTTTATTCACTTATTTGTTTCATTTTAATATTCCTTTATTATTTTGTTGTAAAAGAACATTGTAATGTTGGATTTTAATAATCTTTATACTTTTATTTATAATACTTGCATTTGTATTATTGTGAATAATTATTTATAATCAAATTTCTCCCCTCATAACTCCAGAAAACAATAGAGGTCATGTCTAAATTCATCTCACTCCCCTTTTGATGACACTAAACCTAATTCATCGGAGTGAGAATTCTGATTACTCTAGTATTTTAATTTGGTGAAAAATTTACCCGGATTTTCAGATGCATGCATGCATGCAGATGCACAAAATCCTATATCTACCCTTCATCTAGTCCTAAATGCTGGGATGTTACAGACTTCCCCCTTAAATTAAACTTCGTCCCGAAGTTTGTGGTTTCTTGCCCATGAAGGTTTCTAGTAGGCTCGTCTTGAGTTTTCTTCTTTCCTCCCAGTTTGTTGTCCTCCCAAAGTGATGTTTTTAATAAACTCGGCACTCCTTGAGTTTACTTTCAACCTTGATTCGGTTATGGTTAATGCCTAATGCTAATTTATACTTCCTTCCGACGCTTCATGAGATTACCTTTAACCTTGAACAACATTATTGACGAAGAATTACTGATGCTAAACATACCTATCGTAGCCTCGTCGATGTGGTTCCATCCGCAGTTTCCACCTCTTGATGGTGATTTTACTCCTCCTGTATCCATCTTGTTGGGACATTCAGATCTCCTATGTCCTTCCAGACCACACCTATAGCACACCTTTATGGTCTTCCAACAATCCCTCCTTATATGACCTGATGCTCCACACTTTCCGCATATGATTTATTTCTTTCCGTTTGATGCTTCATACTTTGATGTACCACTCGTAGATATGAACGTAGGTATAAAACTTAAGTTTGATGTTGAATTAGTAAATTGAAACTTCTTCGGTTCCCTTTTAGCTCTTTTCTTGGATAATTTCTTCCTCCCTTCTAGTAGAATCTTGTAATCATCCTCGAAAGTAATTGCTACATCAACCAGCTCTTGGAAATTTCGTATTGCAGCCCCTCGTATTTTCATCTTCATATAAGGGTTTAGTCCTTCCAAGAACCTTTTCTTGCGCTTCTCCTCCGTATTTACCTCATCAATTGCATAACGATATAATTGACTAAATTTGCTAATATATTTCATCACGGTTTCATCATTTTGCTGTAAGTCCATGAATTTTCTCTTCTTAAATTCCATAATGCTCTCTGGAACATGATACTCGTGAAACTTCTGCTTGAATTCTTCCCAAGTGAATATCTCTTCTGATGTGTGCATAGCTAATTGATTATTCCCACCAATTTGCGGTAGATCCTGATAGAAGAAATGTTGTATAATGTAACTTCTCCTCATCATTGCATCCTACTGTTTTAAGTTTCCTTTCTGTATCCATCAGCCAATCCTCTGCATCCATAGGTTCTGATGCAGATGTAAAAGGAATTGGTTTGGCATTTTGGAAATCAGAAAGACTTACCCTGATATCTTTGTTTTCCTCTCTGGGTCCAATTTGTTTGAGTATCTCCTGCATGAACTTGTTCTGGTACTCTTGCATCATTTGCATGTATTGCATGAAATTCTCCTCTGTCAACAGACGAGTTGATGGTCCAGTTGCAATTACATCCATATTACTTTCCCTCTGCTTAGCTTCTTGTTCCACACGTTGTCCTTCAAACACAACTTATACTCCAGTATCCATACCCTCTCTAGTCCTATTACATAAAGCGAATACTCATACTTACATCATGCATAATTTTTCTGAGCTCAACTCTATGCACAGTGCTAGTCACACAAGAAAATAAAAAACCAAATCCAAATAACAACCAAACCTATACCATGTATTATACATGGTTTTTTATAAGCTGTCGTGGTGGTGTCACGGCATATGCCATGGGTAGGCTTAAGTTGGGGGCCGAATGGGTGCTTGTGGTCACCGGCGAGGGAGTGCACGATCTAGCCATGCACGAAGAACAAGATGAACTCTCCACACTTAGAAATTTTATTGATGCTAGAGGTTTACAAGTGCTCCTCGAGCTGTATGAACTAGTGTGTGTGCACTAGTTCCCTACTTGGTCCAACCTCCTCCAACTACAGCTATGCCCGTCCTTATATAGGTGGAGCTAGCTAGGTTACACCCATTTGGGTTCTATGGTTATTGTTTGGATCTTGGTCCCTACTATGCGGGCCGGGTCATGGGCTTGCCCTAAGCCCAGTGGTCCAGTCCATAAAGCTAGATAGCTAACGGTCTTCGGGTACGTCGCCTCATGTTCCTTTTGGTATCACGCAGTAACTTTGTACGTCAGCCCTTCCTTTGGGTGTCACCTGGCTCCTTTCGTGTCACCCGGTGTCGCCCTTCTCTTTTGACCACGCTTTACGATGGTCCCTCCCGAACCTCACTCGGAAAGGTGTCACACGTCCTATCTGACTCGGCCCCTCCTCGGGAGACTCGGCTCGTTGGTTCCTGCAAGGTTAGAATCTTTGTCTTATACGGGCCGACATAGTTTCTATGTAGGCCGCATACGATCCTCTTACCCGGTCGTACTTACTCGGCCTAGTTCTTTCTTCACTCGGCGTAAGCCAAGATGGGATGTGTTTTACCCCTTGTGACCCTACCGGGGGTTATCCCCCTGACATAAGCTATTACAAACAATCCTCACAACTACGGTTTGACTCTCACTTAGTACATTACTTGTATGTTTCAAGGACTTGCTTGCTCGTATGAGCATGCTCTCACTTCTTAGGTCATGCCTCTCAAACACTAGGATGCACATTACTGGATATGTAACTTAGTTAAGCTCCTTACTTCAATGGATTGTCTCTTCTTACTTTTCTCTCTCTTTCTAGTGCTTCCTGGAATTCCGTCCATGGTGACGTGAAGTCTGACAACTACCTTCTGGAGTATATAAACAACCAGAGGATGCGTACTCTTGATTAGAAGTACTTAGATTGAGGTTAGCCATTGAGAAATGACTAGAAAATGCGCAATCTTCCGTGCAATTCTCATATCCACCTTCAAACGCACTTTCAAGGTAAGATATATTCTCTGCTTTTTCCTTAACTCAGTTATACATATAGATGTAATAACCGTCAGTGCCTTCTTCCAGGTCAATAGGATTCATACTACCACCATATGGTTCATAGATTCCATGCTAATCTAACTTGTTTTTTATCCTTTATTAGGATCACAGGGTATAGGATTATCCTTGGTTCCAGTGTAAGATTTTTCTCCCCATCCATCATGATTCCAAACTGGAATACTTGGATTGGATGTTTCCTAAGTTTCCTGCATTACTCTATACTTGTCCAAGGCCTACATGTTTCTAAGTCCCATTTTAATAATAGGAACATGTTTCAGACTATGGTCCTTCAAACTCATTCTCTTCATACACCTCTTTTGAAAAAAACTGTTCTAAAATGCCTAGCTTCTCTATATGACTTCTTGTTTTATTCAATTGCTTTAGTAGGATCAACATACTCCTCAAGGTTGTATCCAACTCCTGGACTAGAACCTAATGTGTGTCAGGGTAGGTATTGAGAAATGTCGTATTATGACCTATGTATTCGGCAGTTCAAGTAGATTCAGTCTGCACAAATGCAACATGATCCAACTTAAGTTTCGAATTTATAGAATCTTGAGGTACAGTAGTAAGAGTACTACCTACCAATTTCCTTGGATTCTTGTTTTCAAAGCCTCACTATTGCTTCTAGAACTGCAATTTGATACGCCGCCGCCATACATCTCATCTTCCCAGATGACATTACTTCTCTTATCCCCAACTCTTTTGATAAAATATGCACTATACGGTACTTGACTAACACTTTCCCGTGATGGAAACTGTAAATCTTGACGAAAAGTCGAGATTTGCAATTCCAGATTCCATAAAAATTGTCTAAAAAGTTCTATCCAATCCTATAGTCATATATATCACTTGAACATCACTTGGACATTCCGGTTTGGGTACTGAGATGTCATTCCTCACTGTAGATAAGAGATTATAATTGTCCTACTAGATTATAACTTATTATTATTACTACCCAAATTGCATCATAATAAAGAATTATCGCATTAGAAACATGACAATGTAATTCTCAAGTGAATACTCATCATATTTCTAGAGAAATGTTTACCGTTGCTAACGTACTTCCTACAAGTTCTACCCATTTAATAGGTTTCCAACCTAAGGTCAAAGCTTTTGCTCTGATACCAGCTGTGATGACCCAGTATACCAGTTCATGTTGTAGTATACTATAGTCGTGGACATAACACTCACGGAGTACCATTCCACAACTATTACATCCTCAGAGTGGTACAACAGAAACAAAGCGGGTCCACAACATACATTTCATTATTACAACCAGAAATTACATGACGACTTTCATATCCTCCTAGGTCCATAGAGGTATTCCGATGACTCAGGCTAAACTATTATAACTCTGAGAACAAGATAAAGAAGCAAACTAAGCTTTAAGTTTTATACGAGATTTAATATAGATAGAGGATAGAGATCTATGCTGCTGGACTAGATCACTATATATGATACATCTACATTTCAGATACGTCGGTCTCCATTCCATAGATGTTTTCGTAATTGTTCCCTTCGACGCTCCCGGATACTTCTGGTTCTTCATAGTGGAATTCTTCTTGGTCGTCAATTGGATATAGTATTTCCTCTTGTTGATCTTTAATGTCGTCAGAATCTAGCAAGGGTTAAGAAGATACGTTGAGTACGAGCGTACTCAACAAGTTCACTAAAAAAGGTGTGTTTGATGCACTATATCTATAGCCACAGACCATAGCTCATAGGCAATGTAGGTTTTTGTAAACATTTCTTCAAAGGTTGCTTTTATTCTTAAAAGCTATGTCCATCAGCCTTCATAGGTTTACCAGAACTTTCAGGGAGTTCCTTTCCTGCAGAGTTTGCAGCTCCTTACCGAAACAGGGAGTAACAAGTTATAGTTCTTACACTCTGCAGAGGTGCGTCACTTTACCAATGAGAGATCAAATCCTTGATGCACAACCGGGCGAATCTTTCCCATCCACACTTCCTATGGTGTGGGGCCCAGTAGATGATCCAAGCCAATCACTGTCCTTCTCCGCGACCTCGCATACACCGCAATTGTTGTATGCCCAAACTCAAGGTAGACCTTTCCCAGTATAAAACGGCTATACCTTAGTTGGATACACATAACAACCATTAACACTAGAAATCTGTCTTTTGTAAGCCCAAATCCACGGTAGACCTTTCCCCGTATAAAACGACTATACCCATGATCTACAACTCACAAATGCCCAGAATAGTGTCCAATGCATGTGAAAGGGAGCCGATCCAGCTGACTTCTCCGTCTCATTCCAAATATCATGGTTAACGCGTAATATACGACACGAGAATCACTGGAGACATTGGTTGTTAAGTACTAGATGATACATTCATGTGCAGTGGTATTCCAACTGCCAGATTTAATAGATTAGTTGATCACCCTGGATCACTAACCAATAGTTCCCTTTAATTATGAAAATAGTGTTTTCGAACTTTTTGAAATGCAGGTGACGACAACACTGGATTTGCAAAATACTTTACAGAAAATAATCAAAGCACATGAGAAAGTGTGAACTTTCCTTGATATAGCGAAGTATTGTAGTCGAATGTCTCAACTTGACCCTGGACCTCGGGTTCAACAAAAATATCATCATTGCCCGGTAAGGACAATTTTTAAAGAAGCAATATGCTGTTATGCATAAGTACTGAGATGCATAATGCAAAATCCCAAGTAATTCTTCAATTATTACCAGTGAGATATATTTAGATGATTTATTTAAGATTTGATTTAGTTTAAGTTTACTTCATAAGAAGGATAAACACATAAAATATGAAGAGTAAAGTACAATCATAATATAATTCTAAGGTTCCATGATATTATGTAATTATTACAAAGTTCACGTTTTAAGTTGTCATGGCTTTAAAGAAATGGTATAGTGTTTCTTTTGAAGTGGCAAAAAGAATAACATTTGAAGAAAATATTATTTATGTTAAGTTACTCAACTTTGAAGATTAATAGGATTTAAGCTATGGTTTTGTAATAAGGTTTAAATGATTCTGAGTCATTATATATCTAGCTTAGGATATCTCAAATCATAGTAACTATAAAAATGTAATTGGACTTGAGATATAGCATTTGTAGCATTATCAATTATTAGGGTTGTTTAAAGCATAATCAAAGATGAAATCTTAGAATTATGGAACTTTGTTTTAAAGATGTAAATTTAGCATGTGTAATATTTATAGATCATACTATGAGATTTTTCTTTATAAATAAAAATAGATGGATTATATTATAATTTATTTAGTGAATTTCAAGTTTGTTAAATATGATTATTTATCAATTGTTAATGATTTGCAAAGAATAACTGTGTAAATCCTTGACTTATAGTTAGTTAAAGATTCTAAAAGAATATTATAAAGTTAATTGTTTACACCTAGAATTTATATTAAATTATAATCATGGTTTATACTAGTTAAAGGATTGTGTTTATAATATGATTATTTCTTACTTAGGAAATAATATTAAATAATTAACAAAACAATTATCTTATTTTAATAACTTAGATAATTCAAGTTATATGATCTAAGAAGTTTAAAATGGTTTTATAATAATATACTTAGTATTTTTCTAGTAAATATACTTACTTAAAATCTTAAAAATGAATTTTATTTATTTTTAGGTATTATCTTTATTTTCATAAAATTTCTTAATTATTTAATGTATTTAAATACTTGTTTTAAATTTTATTTGTAAAACTTTAAGTTAGTATTTTTGTCGTGGGAATGGTCACGACAGATGCTGCAATCGGCAGCGAGTAGTAGAACGAGGGGCAAGGGCGGCTAGCCATCTGCGGTGCGAGATGAGGGCGGAGACACTGGGTTTTACCCAGGTTCGGCCCCCCCGGAGGGTAAAGACCTACTCCTGCTAGATTGTATTATGAAGGTGGTACAAAGGGCGAGCTCGGCGGCTAGGCGGCGAGTCGCTTGGGTGTATGATGGAACGTCTCTCCACACGCCCCGCAGGGAGGTTTATATAGGCTCACCTCCCCTAGGGTTTACATATCTCAACCGAATCAGTTAAGGCTTCGGTACTTGTTTAACCTAATCCGACTGGGCCTATCTACTCGCCTGGGCCTTCAGCTTCCAGTCGCTTGGATCCTAGCCGGGCTTCGATCCAGTCGCCGTCTTGCAGGCCCACTCGCCAGTTCTTGGGCCAGTCGGAAACGTCCTGCTGGGTATACCCCGGTAAGCACATCCCCATCAGTAGTCCCCGAGGCCGTCGTCGATTAGGCGTAGGTGGCTGCTGGCAGTCGGAGTATACGGCATCAGAGTAGACATCCAGTCGAATCGTCGGCGGGCTCCTGTATAAAGGAAAAAACTAGTCATTCTGATCGAAGCTTTGGCGAGTCGAGTCGGCGAAACACTGTCATAGTGATCGGGTCGGCGAGCCGAGTGGCTGAAGTTGGACCGTTAAACATGGTCAAACTAGCCGTTGGGGTAATCCAACGGTAACTTTTGGCGTAATCACCGCTTAGTAACGGCTCCCTGATTTGGCGGGTAACAACCGCTATATAAGGGGAATGGCAGGCAATCAGAGAACCACCTTTTCGCCATTTCCTTCGATTGCATGCACTTTCGCCTCCCTGCGCATCGTGATCCAGCCGACCCGAAATCCTCCGACCCCCCACAAATCCTTCTGTCATGGCCCTCTCCACCAAACCTTGGGGTAGATCTAAGTGTACGAGGGCGCAACTGGCTTCCTTTGAGGAGGTCGGGATCCTGCGCGCCGGCTGTTGGCGCATCCCCGCGGCCGGAGAGGTGACCCCGAATCCACGCGAGGGGGAGTTCATCTGCTTCACCAGCCACCTAGAACGGGGGCTAGGATTCCCCACATCCCTATTCTTCCGGCGCTTCTGCGCCTACTACGGGATCCAACCGTCGGAACTGGTCCACACAGCATCGAGCAGCTCGCCATCTTCGTGGCGTTCTGCGAGTGCTACTTGGGCTGCCGGCCCTACTTCCCTCTATGGCAAGATCTGTTCCATCGACGGATCAGCCGCGAGGAAACGGCGGCCCAATGCTTGCCGCGGGCGGCCTAACTTTCCAGCTGAAGTCGAAGGCTTCGTTCTTCGACTTGATGCTGCCCGCCAAGGCGGCGAGCGACTGGAAGAAATCTTGGTTCTATGTTGTCGAGGCGACCCCGGAGGGCGAGATGGCGATTCCACGATACTCCGTCAACCGGTCCGAACCACGCCGTCTTCAAGTCGGCAAGCTCCCCAGCGACCAGCGGATGGTCGTGGACGAAATGCTCCAAACCATTAGTGGTCTGAAGAAGAAGGGCCTGCAGACAATCAACCTATACAACTGCTGGCTCGGGCGGCGGCTCGTCCCTCTGGCTCGGCGCGACCACTACACGTACCAGTACACAGGCCGGGAGGACTCGACGAAGTCCTGCCTCGCCGAGTGGATGCTCGAGGACTACACCCCAGCACTGAAGAAGATCACCCAGGCGGTGTACCTGGACGCAAAGGCCGGGGTCGCCCCGTACACCGCGAAGCATGCAGCCCCAACGGTAAGTCACCTTGCATCATTCGCAGTCGCAGTTTTTGCAGTCGCGGTCGTTCTAACTTCATTTTGTATTCATTGCAGCTATTCCAAGTGGTGGAAGGATGGCTCCCGCCTGCAGACGACGAGAACTCGAGCTCGTCCGTCCAGGACATGGGCGAATCGCCTCCTGCCAAGGGCAATTCCGGGAGCGACGAGAACAACGGTGACGACGAGTCCGAGGAGGAGGTCGCCCCGCTAGTCCGTAAGACCCGCGGGCAGCGTCAGCGTGAGCTTGAGGCGAGTAAAAGCCTCGAGCATCACGATGACGATGATGAACTTCCGGAGACCACCTCGCGCCGCCAGTCCACTCCGTCGAAGAAGAAGACGAATAAGGAGAAGGAGGCAAAAGCTCCTCAGAAGAAGAAAACGAGGCCGATGAGGCTGGCCTCACCACCGCACTCGGCGAGCAGCTCCGACGCCCCCAGCCCGGCCAAGGACGAGGCACCGCCGACGGCAGCCGCGCTGGAAACGCCCGCTGTCGAAGTGCCACTCGCCTCGATGCCTCCGCCATTCGCCCCAGTTTCGGGGCTAGGGGCCGCTCTGGCCGCGGCGGCTTCACCTCGCAGGGAAGCCCCCGCTGAAGATGTCCCAGAGGCTCCCGTTGCAGCCTCGACCACGAAGAAGCCGTCCGTGTCTTGGGCACGCGACGTCCTGGAGATGGGCCTCAGCCGCCGACTGGGCCCCGAACTGGAGAAGCCGGCCGGCATCCGCACGGGGCTACGCTTCATTCCGGTCGCCAAGTGAGTTCGCTCACCTACTTTTGTCTATCATAGCAGCTTGAACTATTTTGCTCACGCGATCGTGTCTAAGGTGCCACCCGTCGTCAGCGAGGAGGACCCTTCCCGCAAGAGGAAGGCGGACGAAGTCGTCGCTCCTGCGGATGGCGCCAAGAAGGCCAAGGGCGATGATGTCGTCACGATCTCCGACGACACGGCAGTCGCGCCGAATGAACCCGCAATAGAGGTGGCCGTACCCACGAAGGAGGGTGCTCCCTCGCCTGGGGTGACCGAGCCGGTCTCCTTTGGTGCCGGTGCCTCCAACGCCATGTTCCCGCGCTTCATGACCAAGGCGGCTGCAGCGAGTGGGACCTCGCCCTCGAGCCGTGCACCTGGGGTCGCCGACGCGGAGGTCGAGCAGCGTCGTGGGCACACGCCGTCTCTTCTCGCGTCCGTGGATGCGATAAAACTTCACGGCATGCTTGGCGCAGCCATCCAGGTATGTCCAGTCCCCGAGGATCAGGCCGGTGGATAGCAGCGGTCTGATTCTTTTAGTGTATTGTTATTATTTTTCGCGTCCAGTCCCCAAGTGCGCACTCGCTGAATTTCGGCGGGTGGGCACTTAGGATTTCTTGATTGCCAGTCCCCGAGTGCGCACTCGCTGAATTTCGGCGGGTGGGCACTTAGGATTTCTTGATTGCCAGTCCCCGAGTGTGCACTCGCTGAATTTCAGCGGGTGGGCACTTAGGATTTCTTGATTGCCAGTCCCCGAGTGCGCACTCGCTGAATTTCAGCGGGTGGGCACTTAGGATTTCTTGATTGCCAGTCCCCGAGTGCGCACTCGCTGAATTTCAGCGGGTGGGCACTTAGGATGTCGCTTTGGTTGACTGTTTGAATTGTGTGCAGGGTCTACAACATGAATCAGCTGACCGATTGGCAGCGAAACACCGCGCGGAGAAGGAACTGGCCGCCGTCCAAGAGGCGAATAAGGGGCTTCAGGCAGTTGCCGCGAAGGCGGAAGAGGCTCGCCAGGGACTTGTCCCGCGGGTGAATTGGCAACGGCTCAATCGGCGTTGAGCTCGGCTGAGAAGCGGATCGCCGAGCTCGAGCGCGAGCTGAGGGAGGCGAAAGAGGAGGCGAGTTCGGCGGATGGTCGAGCCAAGGCCGTCGTTACGGCCGCCGCGGAAGAGCGTTAAGTTTCTGACGCCCTTGTTGCTGGGCTTCAGGACGACTACACTTCTCTTCAAAGCTTCATCACAGATCTCTCCCGTCCCTTGATTGGTGAGTTTGTCTGCCCTTGCCTATTGCATGTGTCTTTTTGTACTGTCCGATGTACTCACTGTTATCTTCTATCCGCAGGTCGCATCCTTGATAGCGCGGAAGAGGTGATCTCGTTCGACGCGTGGCAATGTGTGGCCATGCTCGTCGAATCAGCGACGTTGTCGGCGACATGCATCCGAGCCTACCTCCAGGAGATATCGCCCACGGAAGTAATTCCCAGCGACCTAGTGGAGGTGTGGAAGTACTTGGAGAAGGCGCCGTCGGTCGTTGAGTTCATGACGCGATCGGCGTTCCGGCGTGGAGCGGCGACGGCGCTTAGCCTTGGACTTGCGCATTTTCCAGAAGATTTCGATCTGGACGATGTGACAAGTGGCTACCCGTCGTCGACTGGCGAGGTGGAGATCTTCGAGGTGCTCAAGTTGACGGGCCGCGCCGCGGTGTATTCCGAGCGCGTCTGGGCGATGGGCGACCTCCTTCCTTACCAGGAGACGGTCGTCGCGCCCAACGACCCCGAGCCGCAGCACCGGGACTTCAAGGTCGAGCAACCTTTTCGTGCGGCGATGGCGGGTGAACTGACGATGTATCCGTCAAACCCGTATACTCCCTTCATCCGCAATCGCAAGGGTGCTGGCGAGTCGTCATCGAAGCCTGCGGAATAAGCTAGGTTGCCCTGAGGCGTTAGTAGCAGTTCTGCCATTCGGCATACTATGTAATTTGAGACAATGCGACATGCTATTGAATGAGATATCGTGTCTGTTTTGTGATTTGTCATGTGTTTTGTGGTTGAACGAGTCCCCGAGCGCGTCCGCCCTTTTGTGGGGTTTACCTCGTGTGTGATGTGTTTGTGGTTTTTGAATGTTTTGTTAATGTGGTCGACTCGCCCGGACTCGAAGAGCCAGTCGCTAGGCGACTCCCTTGCGCGAACGAGATCGGGTGGCCGAGTCCCCGAGCGTGCTACTTGGTTGTTCTAGGCGCGACTTGAGGGTGGGTGAGGACTTGGCGCGTTAGTTTGAGTGCATCACTCCTGCTTGGCCCGTTGGGTCAGTCGCATGGAGAGTCCTGGGCATGCTCTCATACATGGCGTTTTCCCGAGCCGCTCGCGCTGAACTGGTCGTCAGTCCCCGAGCGTGGTACGTGGACGTTCGAGTCGCTATGTCGAGGATGCGGAGGATCGTGGCGCTGTGAGAAGCGAAGGCAGTTGTCTTGTCTCGTAGAACCAGTCGGGCTAGGCGACTCCAATGGGGCTCCGGGTAGGCGTTTTTCGTGGACGATGCAAAACCTGAGGTAACTCAGTGCTTTTGCATCGCACTACTTGGCCGTGCCGATCGCTTTACCAAAGGTTGACTTCTACGGTTAGCTTGACGCTGTTATTACGAGTGCGAGTGGCACAAGGCACGGAGAGTAGGCGCAATTTGCGGTAACCAATTCTTTTTATTTCATAGCGACTGGAGAGTACATATGTGGCGTTCTAGGAGTAGAACTTCCGTAGGAGGTTTACATTCCATGGTTGCTTGACGTCGAGTTTGCCGTCCCCGCGGACGTCGATGAGGTAGTAGGCGTCGTTGCTGAGTACACGCCCGATGGCGAATGGTCCCTCCCATGGAGGGGAAAGCTTGTGCATGCCCTTCTTGTCCTGGATGAGGCGCAGCACCAGGTCGCCTTCTTGGAAGGTGCGAGTTTTCACCCGCCGGCTGTGGTAGCGGCGGGCGGTGCGCGAGCGAGCTAGGTCGCGTGCCTCGTCGAGTTGATCAACTCCATCCTGTCGTGCGAGTTCGTTCGCAGCCTCCGTGTAGTGGACGACCCTTGGTGAGTTGTGCTCAAGGTCGGTGGGCATGACTGCCTCGGCACCGTACACCATGAAGAAGGGGGTGAATCCTGTCGACCTGTTGACCGAAGTGTGGATGCCCCAGATGACGGAGGGTAGCTCCTCGACCCAGGACCTGGCGGTGCGCTCGAGTGGTACTTGGAGTCGCGGCTTGAGGCCGTGGAGGATTCTTTGATTGGCCCGTTCTGCCTGGCCGTTGGATTCCGGGTGGGCGACCGATGCGAGGTCGAGCCGGATGTGGTGTTCCTCGCAGAATTCGGCCATGGATCCTTTGGCGAAGTTGGTGCCGTTGTCCGTGATGATGTTGTTTGGGAACCCGTAGCGATATATGAGCTCGCGTAGGAATTTAGTGGCGGTCTTCCCATCGCATTTCCGGACTGGCTTGGCCTCCACCCACTTTGTGAATTTGTCGACCGCGACCAGGAGGTGGGTGTAGCCGGAGGGAGCCTTCTTGAAGGGGCCTACCATGTCCATGCCCCATACGGTGAATGGCCAGGTGATGGGGATTGTCTTGAGCGCTGAGCTCAGCACATGCGTCTGGTTGGCGTCCTTCTGGCACCCGGCGCACCGCTGGACAATGTCGACGGCATCGGTGTGTGCGGTGGGCCAGTAAAAGCCATGCCGCATAGCCTTGGCGACCAGAGAGCGGGCGCCGGCGTGGTGGCCGCAGTCGCCGGAGTGGATGTCGTGGAGGATCTTGCGTCCTTCGGCGGGTTGGACGCAGCGTTGGAACACACTGGTGACGCTGCGCTTGTGGAGCTCGCCGTCGATGATGGTGTAGGACTTGCATCGGCGTGCAATCATCCGAGCGTCCGTCTCGTCTGCCGGCAAGGTGCCGGCCTCCAGGTAGGCGACGTAGGGCTTGGTCCAGTCGTCTGGCTCGGTGACGTAGCGGAGCTTGTCGCCCTTCGGTGAAGTTAGCACGATCCCTGCGCCTACGCCATCTGCGTTCTTGGAGCCGTCGAAGTGTAGGCTCCAGTAATGGAGGTATGGTAGCTTCTCTGGCTGCTGGACCTCTTCCCAGTCGGCGATGAAGTCCGCTAGGGCCTGCGACTTGATCGCTTTTCGTGGCTCGTATTTGATGTTGTGGACGCCGATCTCGACGGCCCACTTGGCGACCCGCCCGGTCGCCTCGCGGTTGCGGATGATGTCTTGCAGTGGTGCTGAGGAGACGACCGTGATCGGGTGCTCCTGGAAGTAGTGCGGCAGGCGCCGTTGAGCTCTGAAGATCGCGTATACCAGCTTTTGGTACTACGGGTATCGCTGGCGCGACTCGGTGAGGACCTCGCTGATGTAGTACACCGGTCGCTGTACTGGGCGCTCCTTTCCTTCCTCTGGTCGCTCGACGACCATGACGGCGCTGACGACACGCTCGGAAGCCGCGACGTAAACCAGCATGGGTTCTTTGTCGGCGGGGGAGGCGAGTAGCGGTGCGGCGAGTAGCACCTTCTTGAGGTCGCGAAGCGCATCATCCGCCTCCTTGTCCCACTAGAAGGTGGGGTTCTTGCGCATCAGGCGGTATAGGGGCATCGCCTTTTCACCCAGGCGGGGGATAAAGCGACTGAGAGCCGCTACTCGCCCGGCCAGCTTTTGGACGTCGCGTAGGCACTCGGGTTTGCCGAGTCGGGCGATCGTGTCGATCTTGGTGGGGTTCGCCTCGATCCCTCGCTTGGAGACGACGTACCCCAGTAGTTGTCCTGCTGGTACGCCGAAGGTGCATTTGCCTGGGTTAAGCTTTATCTTGTATTTCCTCAAGTTGGCGAACGTTTCCGCCAGGTCGGCGAGTAGGTCACCCTGGCGAGCGGACTTTACGACCACGTCATCGATGTAGACGTGGATGTTGCGGCCAATTTGGCTCGCGAGGCACTCTTGCGTGCACCGCTGGTAGGTCGCCCCGGCGTTCTTGAGGCCGAAGGTCATGGCGGTGTAGCAGAAGGCTCCGAATGGCGTGATGAACGCCGTCTTCTCCTCGTCTTCGACGGCCATTTTGATCTGGTTGTACCCAGAGTAGGCGTCGAGGAAACATAGCGACTCCGAGCCCGCGGTGGAGTCGATTATTTGGTCGATCCGCGGGAGGACGAACTGCTCCTTTGGGCAGGCGCTGTTCAAGTTTGTGTAGTCAATACACATCCTCCAGGTCCCGTTCTTCTTCTCGACCAGGACTGGGTTTGCCAGCCACTTGGAGTACTTGATTGGCCGGATGAATCCTGCAGCGAGTAGATGCTGCACCTCCTCGGCGATGGCTTGGCGGCGCTTTTCATTGAAGGGCCGCAACGACTGTTTGACGGGTCGCACTTTGGGGTCGGCGTTTAGCTTGTGCTCAGCGAGCTCCCTAGGGACACCAGGCATGTGAGAGGGCTTCCATGCGAAAATGTCCCTGTTCTCATGGAGGAACTCGATGAGCACGCCTTCCTAGGCTGGGCTCATGCCCGTCCCGATCGTCACCATCTGGCTGGAGTCGCCTGGGACCAGCTCGACGGTGCGGGTGTGCATCGTTGCCTCGAAGGTTGAGGTGTTTGCGGCCTCCGAGTTAGGCTTCTTGAGTATGGTGGGGTCATCGTTGTTGACCCCGCTCGCATACTTGGCGAGCTCATCGGCGTGATTGGTTTCTGCCGCGATAACGGCATCGGCGAGTTCGGCTCCTTTGGCCTCGCACTCGGCGGCCATGTCGGGGTCGCCGTTGATGGTGATGACGCCGCACGGCCCGCGGAGCTTCATCGCGTTGTACGCGTAGTGTGGCGCTGCCATAAACTTGGCGAATGCCTGGCGCCCCAGGACGCAGTGGTAGGGGCTGTCGAAGGGCACCAGCTCGAAGACGATCCGCTCGGTGCGGAAGTTTGCTGGTGTGCCGAAGGTGACTGGCAGCGTGACCTTGCCGATCGGGTACGCCTTCCGACCGGGGATGATGCCATGGAACGTGGTGTGGGTTGTCTCAATCATCGACTGTGGGAGCCGCAGCTGCCTGAAGGTGTCCAGGTACAGGATGTTGATGGAGCTGCCACCGTCCATCAATGTCTTGGGGAGCCAGTAGTCGCCGACCTTAGGCTTGACCAGCAGGGCGACTCGGCCTGGGTACTCGATCCGTGGCGAGTGGTCCTGGCGGCTCCAGGTGATGGGCTGCTCCGACCAGTTGAGGAACTGGGGAACGTCCACCTGAGCCACTGCGTTGACGGTGACGAAGCGGGCGATGACCTTCTTCTCGCGCTTCGTGTTGAAGCATGTGAAGGTATGGAGCGATCCGGCCACTTTGCCGAATTTTCCGCCGTTTGGCGGGTCGTTATCGGGGTCCTCCCGTGCTCGCCGTGCCTTCTCGATCTCCCTGAGTGTGTGGCAGTCGGCGGTTGTGTGCGTTGCGGGCTTCCCTTCCCTGCTATGAAACACACAAGGTTGGTTAAGGAGGGCCGCGGGGTCGAACTTTGGCTTGGCCTTGTAGTTGCCGCCGTCGCGGCGTTGTCCTCCGTCGCGGCGGAAGCTCTTGGGCTCGCGTTGTGCGTGCCCGGCATTGGCGACGAAGTCGACTCGCCCGTCACTGCGGCGCTTGCCGGTGAGGCGAGTGTTGCTGTAGCGTAGGTCGGACCGTCATCCGCTGTCGTTGCTGCTCATGCGGCGTTGACCTCCTGAATCGTCGTCAGTTTCCTGGTTTGGATCTTCCTCCGTCGAGGAGGTCCGGTATGTTGTCGAGTGTGCGAGAGTGTCGCTTGAGCTTGGCGACCAGAGGCTCGTAGTGGCACGAGGTCTTGAAGCAATGGATCGCGGTGTCCGGGTGGATGCCGACCGCGTTGTACCAGAGTTCTTGCCACCGTTGGACCCAGTTGCGGGTCGACTCGCGGGGTACCTGGACGCATCGCTCCAGGTACTCGATGGTGGTGGCGCGGGTGTAGGAGCACTCGAAGTGCCTGACGAAGGCGTCGCACATCTCCTCCCAGGAGTCGATACTATCCTGGGGGAGGGTGTTGATCCACTGCCTGCACGTCCCCTCCATCATCAGGGGGAGGTAACGGGCGGCTAGCAGGTCGGTGTGGCCTGCGATCCCCATTGCCATGAGGTATGTATCGATCCAGACGGCGGGGTCGTACGAGGGTCGTACTTTTCTATCTCCTTTGGCGCCTTGAAGTTTGGCGGGTACTTCTCGCCTCGGATCATTGGTCCGAAGCACTTGGGGCCGAGTCGACTGAGCGACCCCATGGGCTCGCCGTCGCGGCGATTGGTTAGGGTGTGTCGCAGGTCGTCGGGCTGGCGTGCGCGCCAGCTTTGGTTGTTGATGATGTGGGTGCGGGCGTCGATGGGTTGACCGTTGGCGGCGACGAAGTTGGTCGCTGGACTGGGGTCGTTGGTGGAGAGTGCCGCGTTCGCGGGTCGGTGTTGGAGCTGCAGTGGCTCTGGTGGCGGACAGTTGAGGGTGTTTGCCGCCATTGGGCGGCCGCTTGAGGCCGCTCTGCTTCCCGAAGAACGTGAGTACACTCGACCCTGCGAGTCGGCGCCCGCGTTTTGCTGATCGACGGCCTTTGCGAGCAGGGCCCTGACATATTGGATCTGTAGGGCGCCGTCGCCGGTGGCCGTGATGTTGTCGGCTGCTGCTCGGCCTGCCACGAGGTTGTCCATCGGGGTGGAGAACAGTGGGATGCCGTTTGCGTCTCGCTCCCGTGAGGAGACCACTATCCGCGGCTGGTCCCTGGGAGGTGTGCGGTTGGGTGGAGGTGGGGCGCCCATCGCCGTCGACCCTGGCGGGGGCCGGGCGCTTCCTCCTGGTGGCGCGTTCTCGCAGATCACGTGCTCGGCCACGCGGGCCGGGTCGTTTTCATCGTCGAAGTTCAGGGCGCGCCCCTGAATGGTGGGGTTCAGGCGCGACCTGATCCGCTGTTGGTGGTAGCGCGATAGCTCCTGCGATGTCACGTGCTCGAGGCGAAAATTTTCGCGCTCGGCTTGCTCCTTGTGCACAGCCTCCGCCAGTTTCAGGCGGAGTTCCTTGACCTCCGTCGCCGTGGAGTTAGGAGGGATTGGGGTGGAGAAGGGATCCTCCGGTGGCTCGGTGCCGGTCGCCATGTAGGTCGCGGCGTGGAGACCGGTTCCGTCGCCGAGGTCGGCGGAGTTTTCCGACCCGGAGTCGAAGTCGAAGATCCCGAGGATGGAGGGGTCCTAGAAGTCTCCCACGTTGGAGACCTGGGTGATGGAGCCCGCGGGTGAAGCCGCGGTGATGGATCCGGCGAGTGACGCCGGGGTCGCCGAGTCGGCGTCGTCGTTGACGGACGCGTCTTCTGCGGCCGCTGAGTTTTTGGCCATGTTGCTGTGGGCTGAGTTGTACTCGGAGGCGAGGCGATGGATCGTGCGGATCTGGCTCTTGGAGAGCCGATCGCGTGGCAGCGACTCGCGGATGCGAGCCGAGTCCTCCGAGACGATGACGTCGGTAAGGACGACGAACAGGCTGATCGTGCCGACCGGCAGGATCACGCTGTGCGTGACGGGTCGCGCCGCCGGGACGTAGCTACTCGGCAAGATTTGGAGCATCTCGCCGATCGCTATCATGCGGCCGGTGGCGACCGTCTCATTGATGGGCATATTGGATCTCGCCGCAGAACACCGGCCAGACCGGCCAGGCCCCATGGTGGGCGCCACTGTCGTGGGAATGGTCACGGCAGATGCCACAATCGGCAGCGAGTAGTAGAACGAGGGGCAAGGGCGGCCAGCCATCTGCGGTGCGAGATGAGGGCGGAGACACAGGGTTTTACCCAGGTTCGCCCCCCCGGAGGGTAAAGACCTACTCCTGCTAGATTGTATTATGAAGGTGGTACAAAGGGCGAGCTCGGCGGCTAGGCGGCGAGTCGCTTGGGTGTATGATGGAACGTCTCTCCACACGCCCCGCAGGGAGGTTTATATAGGCTCACCTCCCCTAGGGTTTACATATCTCAACCGAATCAGTTAAGGCTTCGGTACTTGTTTAACCTAATCCGACTGGGCCTATCTACTCGCCTGGGCCTTCAGCTTCCAGTCGCTTGGATCCTAGCCGGGCTTCGATCCAGTCGTCGTCTTGCAGGCCCACTCGCCAGTTCTTGGGCCAGTCGGAAACGTCCTGCTGGGTATACCCCGGTAAGCACATCCCCATCAATTTTTATGAGGTAAGAGATTTTTTCTATTCATAAAAATTATTTTTTTATTTATTTTTAGGAATTTTTATAAATTTATTAAATTTTCATTTAGATATTTAAGGGTGTTAATATTTGGTTGCACTTTGTTTCACTTAAATAAGTAGTATTATATTTTTCTTAGGTAGATACTATTTTAATAAACATTTTGAGGTATTAAATATATTTTTAGGATTTTTCTATATTTTTCTAGAAATTGAAATGTTTAGAGCGTATTTTGGTGATTTTCTTTACTCTTTTATTCTTATTTATTTTTGTTTGTTTTTAGCATTTCCTAAACAAACTAAATTTGGTCCATTGGCCCATCTAATCCAACCCGGCCCAATTGGGCTTGGGGTCAAACCCCAACCCTGGCCCCAACTCACACATACCTCTCATCCAAACACACACGCACGCGACCCCTCTCTGTCTCTCCCCTTCCTCTGCCTCACACGCATGCGCCGCCGCCGCCGCTACTCTGGCTGTTGCTGGTGGCAACCGGCGTTGCTGCTCGCCGGCGCTGCCTCGCCACCTCCTCCTATGCTCTATCCCCACCAGCGCCCCCTCTCTCTGTTCCCAACCGTGATGGCCTGGCTAACCCTAGGTTTATTCCCTAGCTTTGGCCGCTGCGGATTCGCCTCGACGCACATTCTGCCGACATGGCTCCGTTCCTTTCCCCTTCTCCACCAAATCCCTATATAGATCCTTTTGATATTCGGTGGGACGGCGGTACTCAACCGCAACCCCGATGCCCCCTGGTTCACGGTGGCTTTGATATGATGTAGATGACGGTGTCGTTTGTGTTGGTTTGCAGGTTCCAGCGGTGTGGCTTGGCGCAGTGCAGAGCAAGGGAGATCTCTGTGCCGCCATGCCGCAGGTGGATGTGGTGATAGTGTTTGTGCATGGTGAAGTCCTCCCCGTGTGTGCGCTGCTGTGGTTGCTCGAGCCCTGCCTCGCCACACTACGGTGGTTGTGCCTCGGGCGCCAGGTACACACCCAGATATTTATCTTCCTCCCCCTCTTCCTTTCTCTCAAACCTCTCTATCACATTATTCTGTGCTGCTGCATATACATGGTGATGGATGGATATCAAGTTTTCTAGTGGCTTAGTAGTGTTGTAGATCAATCTTGTTTTGTGGATCTTTCTGTGGAATTTGTGCTGATGTAAATCCTAACTGACTCTGAATAATCTCCTAGTATTTAGCTAGTTGCAGATTGGATTGAATTTGGTTGCTGGGTCCCTTATTCAATAATTATAGTTAGCCTCCAAATCATGTACATACATGATATTGGGGTGAATTACTGCTGATTTGTGATTGACCTAGCTACATGTTTAGACTAACAGTGATTTATTTACTTGTATGGATAAGCTTTTCAATTAAAGCTTGACTATGATCCTGTTGTTGTCATCATGGTAGGGTTTATGTGATAATGTAACAATCCTTTTAAAATGCTTTCTGTTAACTAGCAAATAAATCAAGTTATACAAGGTTGTGTCTGAGTTATCCCTGTGGTGATAAGCTGTGTGGAAAATACAGAGTTGCCTAGTACTACTCTATTTATTGTTGTTCCTATATGCATATATATTTGATTCCTAATTTGGTTGTTAGGAAGATGAGAGATTATCTTTGGGGTTTTTCTAACTAAATGGTTATCTAGTTATCAGAGCATCTAGTGGTTGTTTCTATGTTGCGTGCCACTGTGGTGCTTTCTTCTAAATTGAGAACAGTGGTAAACAATATAGCAGTCATTTAGGAGGCTTGACTGCTTTGCAAAGAATCTAAATTTAGCTTATATATAAGTGAGTGGCTATTTATTCTGTCAATATGACAGTAAGAATTTATATGATTTCTAGCTGTTGTAAGCTAGGAAAATGATTATGTGGTGATGATATATTGTACTATGTAGATACAATAGTGGAATGCCACTGTGATGCCTCCTTTAGGATGGAACACAGTGATTTTCCACTAATGGATCTGCTAGACTTGCCAAGTAGGTGTGGAAAAATGATATCCTCTAGTTTGGATGATCTAGATGTAAAATCTTAATATGTGATCTTGGTCAATGATGTATAAAGCTGATACTTAGATCTTTGAATGGATGAAATGATTCGCGGTGACCCTCACTTAGGAAAATGATTTAGATTGCTTAAGATTTTATAAAGTTGATGCTTTGATTTACTGGCTAATTCCTATATGCAAGATTTGTAGCCTTTATAGATGATCTAGCTGCTATGGTACCTCTCTGGAGGATGCACAATTGTCTAGATCAACTATATGATCTCCTAAAATATACTTGACTAAGATTTAGTCAAAACCCTTCCTATGATGTGGTTCTGAGGCCAGATGTAAAATAAGAACATATACTTGTTGTCTTTTAACAGCTCTGGGATGAACTTAGTGTAGCACTTCTACACTATACTGAGAGCTTCCTCTTACCCAAAATCCATCTTGGGAAAAAAATAGGAGAACAATTGATGTTAAATAATTTGGTTGTCTTAGAGATGAATAGCAACCTGATGTTGAGCAGTATATGCTGATGCTTGGTGTGTCTTAAATTGATCTTGAGTAGCTCTTCCTGATGCTGTGGTTTTGATCTTGTTGACCTTCTCCTCCCTGATCTGCTACTAGCCTCCTTCTTGATATTCTCCTCCTCCTCCTGATATTGTTTGATACTTACCTACATCTGGATGGCTCATTGAAGCAACCAGATTGCTAGGAGTACAGGATTGAAACTAGGTTGGTTGATCTGTGTTGGTTGTATTGGTTGTTTCTTACTATGGTGAAGAAAGTTCAGAATGGCACTTCCCCTGCTACGGCTGTGTACTTATCTCTCTCTCATAGTGCCTCCTGTGTTGACAACACATAGGTATGCATGTGTGTGTGAGCTGTGTGGTTGCTTGCTGTGATGTTATGGATCAGATCAAGTTAAAATATCTTGATATTTGCTAATGGTTTTACTATTTGACTTTTACCTTTTACTAAATTGGTGAAACTTGCCCCTCTGCATGTGAGGTTGTACTGAGGCAAATAATATACTGATAAGAACAGATATTGTTTTTGGTGAAATTTGCCCCTGCTTAACAAATCTCTATGGTGTAATGAACAGTGCAACTCACTGTTAGACTGAAAGCACTAACCCTAATCCTAATCCTTTATTTATTTTTGTCTTTCTTTGCAGGTAACAAGAAGGAGTACAGGAACATCAATACTAGATAGAAATTTAGTTGTAGGTGTTTTTCTTTTTATCCCTTTTGGTAATTTCCTTTTCTATCAAGAAATTATGTAAGGATATTATAATGCATTAGTTTATCTTATTATATTTGTATTCATCTCTTATTATTCCTTTATTGTGAAAGGAGACTGTAATTTATGTATATATTATTTTAAAAAAGAATTCTTCTATTTGTTTAATTATTGTAATTCTTCCATTTTCTTTATTCACTTATTTGTTTCATTTTAATATTCCTTTATTATTTTGTTGTAAAAGAACATTGTAATGTTGGATTTTAATAATCTTTATACTTTTATTTATAATACTTGTATTTGTATTATTGTGAATAATTATTTATAAATCAAATTTCTCCCCTCATAACTCCAGAAAACAATAGAGGTCATGTCTAAATTCATCTCACTCCCCTTTTGATGACACTAAACCTAATTCATAAGAGTGAGAATTCTGATTACTCTAGTATTTTAATTTGGCAAAAAATTTACCCGGATTTTCAGATGCATGCATGCATGCAGATGCACAAAATCCTAAATCTACCCTTCGTCTAGTCCTAAATGCTGGGATGTTATAGACTTCCCCCCTTAAATTAAAGTTCGTCCCGAAGTTTGTGGTTTCTTGCCCATGAAGGTTTCCAGTAGGCTCGTCTTGAGTTTTCTTCTGTAGGGGTTCGTAGCATGGAAAAAAAATTCTACCGCATGCAAACAAACAAGCCAAGATCTATCTACTAGATTGTAGCAACGAGTCTAAAGAGGAACTCACCCTCGAAGATTCCAAAGAGGTTAACGAGAGCAGATTCTCGTGGGTGATTTAGTCGTACTCTTGCCAATCTCAGGATCGTGTAGACGATCCTTCCGGCTGCGTTCCGGCAGCACGTCCGCAGTCGGTCACACGTTCGGTACTCGATGAAGACCTTCCTCTTCCTTGTTCCAGCAGGCAGCAGAGGTTGTAGCACTCTCCTCGCGATTCCGGCAGCACGACGGCGTGGTACCATAAGTATAGGGGAGATCTCGCAGGGCTTCGCCTTAAGCCGGAGCGAGTATGGTGGAGCAAGAGAGGTGCCTTGGTGATCTAGGATTTAGAAGCACCAAGGAGGGAGCTTGGGAAGGGTCTAGGGCTTGGGGAAGCCCCAACTCGGCAAGTTGGAGAAACCCTAGGTGGCGGCGGCGACTTGGAGGAGGCCGGTGGCTAGGGCTAGGCTTTTGGGTGTGAGGGGTAGGGGGCGCCCTACCCCTCCTTATATAGGTGGAGGGTGGCCGGTTTGGAGGAGGGAGTCCTCCCCCAATTCGGCCTCCTTGGCCGGCGGGTGGAGGGAGGGGAACTCCTCCCCAAGTAGGTTTCCTACTCTCCCTCCACCAAGCAGACTTGCCGTTTGACTTTTCAAATTGGCGTTGGACTTTCAAACTAGGATTTGATTTCTCCCTTTATTTTGCCCAGCCAAGTGACCTAGTACATGATGCAACCATTCCATATTGTCATGACACATTCATGTACCCTTCCCCTCCGGAGTGTCGAACCTTCCGGACCCTTCTAGAACATTCCCGGTGAAAACACCGGAATCATTCCCCAACTCCGAAACAAGACTTTCCTTATATGAATCTTATTCTCCGGACCATTCCGGATCTCCTCGTGATATCCTGGATCCCATCCGAGACTCCGAACAACATTTGGTCTCTTACTCATCATTCCATAACTACTGAACAACATCGAATCCTTAAGTGTGTCTCCCTAAGGTTCGTGAATTATGCGGACATGATCGAGACACTTCTCCGATCAATAACCAATAGAGGAATCTGGAAATTCATATGGATCCCACATATTTCTACGATTACTTTGCGATCGAATGAATCACTTACATACGATACCGATTTCCCTTTGTCTCACGATAGTTTACTTATCCGAGGTTTTGATCGTCGTTATCTCTGCATACCTAGTTCAAACTTGTTACCGATAAGTACTCTTTTCTTGTTCCCATGGTATGTGATCCCTTGTGATCCAGTCACATGCTTGCAAGCTAATTGGATGACATTCCACCGAGAGGGCCCAGAGTATATCTATCCGTCATATGGATGGACAAATACCACTCTTGATCCATGTGTCTCAACCCATACTTTCCGAACACTCAATGCCACCTTTATAGACACCCAGTTACGGTGTGGTGTTTGATGTCATCAAAGCATCCTTCTAGTGATGGTGATAAGCATGATCTCATGGTCGAAGGAATTAGGTTACTATGAATCGGAAAGCTTATAGCAATTGAACTATTAAAATGACTTGATCTTTATGCTATGCTTACCTATAGGAGTATGTCCATCATACCATTCTCCTAATGATATGATCTTGTTGTTAATAAAATCTCAATGTTCATGATAGGGAAACCACAATCATCTATTAATCAACAAGCTAGTATTATGAAGAGGCTTTACTAGGGACTCTAATTTAGTTTACAAATCACACAAGTATTAATATTTCCTGGTTAATACTGTTATAGCATGAATGTAAACATTTATCATAAACACAAAGATATAATAATACTACATTTATTATTGGCTCTAAGGCATATCTCCAACAATCTCCCACTTGCACTAGAGTCAACTAATCTAGATTACATGGTAATATACCGAACACCCATGGCAGTTTGGTGTTGGTCATGTTTTGCCATCGGGAGAGGTTTAGTCAACGGATCCGCCACATTCAGATCTGTGTGTACTTTGCAAATATTTATGTCACCATCTTGGACATGTTCTCGAATAGCGTGAAAACGTAGCTTGATGTGCTTCAGCTTTTTGTGTGACCTTGGTGCTTGCTCATTGGCTACGGCGCCCATGTTATCACAGTAGATAGACATTGGGTCCAGCGCACTTGGAACCACACCGAGCTCTCTAATGAACTCATTCATCCATATCGCTTCTTGTGAAGCCTCCGAAGCAGCTATGTATTCCGATTCAGTTGAAGATCTCGCCACAACGCTTTGCTTTGCACTCCTCCAGCTAACTGCTGCACCATTCAAAGTAAATACATATCCAGATTGAGATTTAGAATCATCTGGATCAGTGTTCCAACTAGCATCGGTGTAACCATTAACAACGAGTTGTTCATCACCTCCATAAGAAAGAACCATATCCTTAGTTATTCTCAAGTACTTAAGGGTGTTTTTGACCGCTGTCCAATGATCCACTCCTGGATCACTTTGATATCTGCTAGTTAAACTAACAGCATATGCAATGTCGGGTCTAGTACATAGCATGGCATACATTAGAGATCATATGGCTGAGGCATAGGGAGTCTTACTCATCCTTTCTCTATCTTCTGCCGTTGCTAGACTTTGATTTTGACTCAAGGTCGTATTGGGCAACATGGGCAAGAACCCTTTCTTGCTATCTTCAATTCCAAACCTCTTTAGAACTTTGTCCAAATATGTACTTTGTGACAATGATATTAGGCGTCTTGATCTATCTCTATAAATCTTTATGCCTAATATGTAAGCTGCTTCGCCAAGATATTTCATTGAAAAACTATTATTCAAATAATCCTTGACACTATTAAGAAGGTCTATATCATTCCCAATCAACAATATGTCATCTACATATAGTATTAAGAATGCTACAGAGCTCCCACTCACTTTCTTGTAAATACAAGCTTCTCCATAAATTTGTATAAAACCAAAGCTTTTGATTACCTTATCAAATCGTTGATTCCAACTTCGGGATGCTTGCTTCAATCCATATATGGACCTTTGAACTTTGCACACCTTGTTAGCATCTTTAGGATCGACAAAACCTTTGGGTTGCATCATATACAACTCTTCATCAATGTCTCCATTGAGGAACGCCGTTTTGACATCCATCTGCCATATCTCATAATCATAATATGTAGCGATTGCTAACATAATCCTCATAGATTTTAGCTTCCCTACTGGTAATAAAGTCTCATCATAGTCAAGTCCTTGAATTTGTCAAAACCCTTTAGCGACAAGTCGAGCTTTATAGATAGTAACATTACCATCAACATCTGTTTTCTTCTTGAAATTCCATTTGTTATCGACAGCCTTCCGGCCATCCGGTAAGTCCACCAAAGTCCATACTTGGTTTTCGTACATGGATCCAATCTCGGATTTCATGGCTTATTGCCATTTATTGGAATCTGGGCTCATCATCGCTTCCTCATATGCACAGGGTCATCGGTGTTGTCCTCCAACATGACACTCATAACGGGATCATACCAATCAGGAGTGGTACGAGTTCTCGTTGACCTGCGAGGCTCTGTAGCAACTTCAACCGAAGTTTCATGATCATCATCATTAGCTTCCTCTCTTATTGGTGTAGGCACCACAGGAACTACTTCCGGGACTGTGCTACTCGCAAGTTCGAGAGAAGGTTCAACAACCTCGTCGAGTTCTACTTTCCTTCCAGTCACTTCTTTCGAGAGAAATTCCTTCTCTAGAAAGGATCCATTCTTAGCAACGAAGATTTTGCCCTCGGATCTATGATAGAAGGTATACCCAATAGTTTCCTTCGGGTATCCTACGAAGACGCATTTTTCTGCTTTGGGTTCAAGCTTGTCCGGCTGTAACTTCTTTACATAGGCTTCGCAACCCCAAACTTTAAGGAACGACAATTTAGGTTTCTTACCAAACCATAATTCATACGGTGTCATTTCAACGGATTTAGATGGTGCCCTATTTAAAGTGAATGCAAATGTTTCTAATGCATAACCCCAAAATGATAACCGTAAATCTGTAAGTGACATCATAGAAAGAACTATATCTAAGAGAGTTCGATTACGACGTTCGGACACACCATTACGCTGTGGTGTTCCCATCGGTGTCAATTGTGAAAGTATTCCACATTTCTTCAAATGTTCGCCAAACTCGTAACTTAGATATTCACCTCCATGATCAGATCGTAGAAATTTAATCTTCTTGTTACGTTGATTCTCTACCTCACTTTGAAATTCCTTAAACTTCTCGAAAGTTTTGGACTTATGTTTCATGAAATAGATATATCCATATCTACTCAAGTCATCTGTGAAGGTAAGAACATAACGATAACCACCGCGCGATGCTACACTCATTGGTCCACACACATCGGTATGTATGATTTCCAATAAGTCCGTAGCTCGCTCCATCATACCAGAAAATGGAGTCTTAGTCATTTTACCCATCAGACATGCTTCACATCTTTCAAGTGATTCAAGAAGTCCATCGGAATGGAGTTTCTTCATACGCTTCACTCCGATATGACCAAGACGATAGTGGCACATATAGGTCGAGTTATCGCTCAATTTCAAATGTTTAGCCTCAATGTTATTTATGTGTGTATTAATACAATTGAGATTCAATAAGAATAGACCATCTATCAAAGGTGCATGTGCATAAAACATATTACTCATATAAATCAAACAACCATTATTCTCGGACTTAAACAAGTAACCGTCTCGCAATAAACATGATCCTGATATAATGTTCATGCTCAAAGCAGGCACAAAATAACAATTATTTAAGTATAAAACTAATCTCGATGGTAGATGAAGAGGTAGCGTGCCGACCGCGATCACATCAACCTTTGATCCATTTCCAACGCGCATTGTCACCTCGTTCTTCACTAGCTTCCGTTTATTCTGCAGCACCTATTTCGAGTTACAAATATGATTAACCGAACCAGTATCAAATACCCAGGCACTACTACAAGTACTAGTGAGATACACATCAATAACATGTATATCGGATATACCTTTCTTATTGATGTTGCCGTTCTTCAAATCCGCCAAGTACTTTGGGCAATTCCGCTTCCAGTGACCTTCTCCCTTGCAGTAAAAGCACTCAGTATCAGGCTTAGGCCCAGCCTTGGTCTTATTCGCCGGTGTAGCAACTTTCTTACTGCCCTGCTTGAAGTTTCCCTTTTGCTTAGACTTGCCTTTCTTGAATTTGGTGGTCTTATTGACCAACAACACTTGGTGCTCTTTCTTAATCTCCACTTCTGCAGATTTCAACATGGAGAAGAGTTCTGGCAATGTCTTGTCCATGTTTTGCATATTCTAGTTCATCACAAAGTTCTTGTAACTTGGTGGTAGTGATTGGAGGACACGGTGAATCCCCAAATAATTAGGAATCACTATACCCAAACTTTGGAGTTTGTTTGCGTGTCCAGACATCTTAAGCACATGCTCACTGATGGAGCTGCCCTCTTCCATCTTCCAGTTAAAGAACTTTTCAGAAGCCTCATAACTCTCAACTTCCGCGTGAGCCTCAAATATCATTTTGAGTTCACGGACAATATCATGTGGGTCATGGTTCTCAAACCTTTTCTGAAGCTCCGATTCCAAACCATACAAGATAGCACACTGAACTATGGAGTACTGATTCTTCTGAGTGAGGTAAACAGTCTTTACTTCATCGGTAGCAGTAGCTGCAGGCGGGTCACCCAGCGGTGCATCCAGCACATAGGTAAAATTACCAGCATTGAGGACAAACCTCAAATTGCGGAACCAATCCGCGAAGTTGCTTCCATTGTTTTTCAACTTTTCTTTCTCTAGGAACGCATTAAAATTGATGGTAGGGGCCGCCATTGATCTACAACATATTTGCAATAGTTTAGACTAAGTTTATGACAAATTGAGTTCTAATTAATAGTTAAATTAATCTAGGTGAACTCCCACTCAAAACAATATCCCTCACATTGTTTTAGTGATCACACGAACCAAATCCACCACATCAAAACCGATCATCACGAGAGTTGATGTAGCTTCAATGGCGAACAATCAACATGTTCATCATATCTACTATATGACTCATGCTTTACCTTTCGGTGATCCATGTTCCGAGACCATGTATGTACATGCTAGGCTCGTCAAGATCAAACCTTAGCTTCTGCATGAGCAAATCTGGCTTGCTCACGTTGTATACACTCGCAGAATCTAACACACCTGATCATCACATGGTGCTTCGAAACAACGAGCTTTAGCAACGGTGCTTTCTAACGATGAACACTTTAAAACTTGAAATTTGTGTGCTTGAGGGATCATCTTATAATGCTACCGTCGTTAACTAAGCAATATAAGATGCATAAAGGATTAACATCACATGCAATTCATAATATGTGATATGATATGGCCTTTCTTCTTGTGCTTCCGATCTCCATCTTTAAGCACGAACATGATCTCCATCATCACCGGCATAGCGTCAAGGTCAATGGCGCCGTTTCATGGTTGTCGTCCACCGGCTTCAACTATTACAACTACTTTGAATAGACACGCGGGTCTTAAGAGAATTTAAAGAAAACCATATGGCTCCTGCCGGATGCCAACTTACAATAAGGAACATTGCATACATCAAATATAATCACAATCATGGCCATCTCACATCACAGCACACCCCTTCAAAACAAAGTTAGACGCCTCTAATTTTCTTTTCATATTTTACGTGGTTTGGGGATTTCAATAAGTGTCGCTCTAACTTAAGAACAAGAACCACAACGTTGATGCTTTAACTATCAAGTGCTTGTTGTAAATTGGATCTATACTATGATGGGAGAGACAGGCACCCGCAAAGCCACTTATGCAATACAAGTTGCATGTTCAGCGTGGAGCAAGTCTCATGAACAATGTCATGTAAGGTTAGCCCGGGCCGCTTCATCCCATCATACCGCAAGATGCAAAGTACACAAGAAGTAATTGATAATAAAAGCACCACCGCCCACAATGACCATTGTGTTCTACTCGTGCAACAGATCTACATATAGACACGGCTCTAATACCACTGTAGGGGTTCGTAGCATGGAAAACAAAAAATTTCTACCACATGCAAATAAACAAGCCAAGATCTATCTACTAGATTGTAGCAATGAGTCGATAGAGGAACTCACCCTCGAAGATTCCAAAGCGGTTAACGAGAGAAAATTCTCGTGGGTGATGTAGTCGTACTCTTGCCGATCTCAAGATCATGTAGACGATCCTTCCGGCAGCGCTTCCGCAGTCGGTCACACGTTCGGTACTCGATGAAGACCTTCCTCTCCCTTGTTCCAGCAGGCAGCGGAGGTTGTAGCATTCTCCTCGCGATTCCGGCAGCACGACGGCGTGGTACCGGAAGTAGAGGGGAGATCTCGCCAGGGCTTCGCCTTAAGCCGGAGCGAGTATGGTGGAGCAAGAGAGGTGCCTTGGCAATCTAGGGTTTAGAAGCACCAAGGAGGGAGCTTGGCCGGCGGCTAGGGCTTGGGGAAGCCCCAACTCGGTGATTTGGAGAAACCCTAGGTGGCGGCGGCGACTTGGAGGAGGCCGGCGGCTAGGGCTTTAGGTGTGAGTGGTAGGGGCGCCCTACCCCTCCTTATATAGGTGGAGGGTGGCCGGTTGGGAGGAGGGAGTACTCCCCCAACTCGGCCTCCTTGGCCGGCGGGTGGAGGGAGGGGAACTCCTCCCCAAGTAGGTTTCCTACTCTCCCTCCACCAAGCAAACTTGCCGTTTGACTTTTCAAATTGGCGTTTGACTTTCAAACTAGGATTTGATTTCTCCCTTTATTTTGCCCAGCCAAGTGACCTAGTACATGATGCAACCATTCCATATTGTCATGACACATTCATGTACCCTTCCCCTCCGGAGTGTTGGACCTTCCGGACCCTTCTAGAACATTCCCGGTGAAATCACCAGAATCATTCCCCAACTCCGAAACAGGACTTTCCTTATATGAATCTTATTCTCCGGACCATTCAGGATCTCCTCGTGATATCCCAGATCCCATCCGAGACTCCGAACAACATTCGGTCTCTTACTCATCATTCCATAACTACTCAACAACATCGAATCCTTAAGTGTGTCTCCGTACGGTTCGTGAATTATGCGGACATGATCGAGACACTTCTCCGATTAATAACCAATAGAGGAATCTGAAAATTCGTATGGCTCCCACATATTTCTATGATTACTTTGCGATCGAATGAACCACTTACATACGATACCAATTACTTTGCGATCGAATGAACCACTTGCATACCTAGTTCAACCTCGTTACCAATAAGTACTCTTTTCTCGTTCCCGTGGTATGTGATCCCTTGTGATCCAGTCACATGCTTGCAAGCTAATTGGATGACATTCCACCGAGAGGGCCTGGAGTATATCTATCCGTCATATGGATGGAAAAATCCCACTCTTGATCCATGTGTCTCAACCCATACTTTCCGAACACTCAATGCCACCTTTTTAGCCACCCAGTTATGGTGTGGTGTTTGATGTCATCAAAGCATCCTTCTGGTGATGGTGATAAGCATGATCTCATGGTCGAAGGAATTAGGTTACTATGTATCAGAAATCTTATAGCAATTGAACTATTAAAATGACTTGATCTTTATGCCACGCTTACCTATAGGAGTATGTCCATCATACCATACTCCTAATGATATGATCTTGTTGTTAATAACATCTCAATGTTCATGATAGGGAAACCACAATCATCTATTAACCAACAAGCTAGTATTATGAAGAGGCTTTACTAGGGACTCTAATTTAGTTTACAAATCACACAAGTATTAATGTTTCCTGGTTAATACTGTTATAGCATGAATGTAAACATTTATCATAAACAAAAATATATAATAATAACTACATTTATTATTGCCTCTAGGGCATATCTCCAACAACTTCTTTCCTCCCAGTTTCTTGTCCTCCCAAAGTGATGTTTTTAATAAACTCGACACTCCTTGAGTTTACTTTCAACCTTGATTCGGTTATGGTTAATGCCTAATGCTAATTTATACTTCCTTCCGAAGCTTCATGATATTACCTTTAACCTTGAACAACATTATTGACGAAGAATTACTGATGCTAAACATACCTATCGTAGCCTCGTCGATGTGGTTCCATCCGCAGTTTCCACCTCTTGATGGTGATTTTACTCCTCCTGTATCCATCTTGTTGGGAAATTCAGATCTCCTATGTCCTTCCAGACCACACCTATAGCACACCTTTCCGGTCTTCCAACAATTCCTCCTTATTGACCTGATGCTCCACACTTTCCGCATATGATTTGTTTCTTTCCGTTTAATGCTTCATACTTTGATGTAACACTCATAGAGATGAACCTAGGTATAAAACTTAAGTTTGATGTTGAATTAGTAAATTGAAACTTCTTCGGTTCTCTTTTAGCTCTTTTCTTGGCTAATTTCTTCCCTGATCTACCCTTCGTCTAGTCCTAAGCTAGTATGTTACAAGGTGGCAGACGCGGTCTTGTAGGCGTCCTCGAGGGAGTGTAGGGCCTCTTTCTTGTCACAGCGGATGGTGATGACCTCGCCGTTACCCCCCTCCCCCCCCGGCATCTTCATGATGTTGTTAGCATGGTGGGTGGCCCAACTTGTCCAGAGAGGGGTAGCCAAGTATGAAGTTTTAGGGGAGACCGATGTGCTACATGTCGAAGTTGATGGTCTTGGTTCGGTAGTTGTTGTGAGACCCGAACATGACGGAGAGGCGTACCTGCCCGATGGGTATGGTAGTCCCATTAGTCACCCAGGAGAATGACATGCTTGGCATCAGTCGGTCGTACGGCACCTGCAGCTTGGTGAACGTCTCTATGGAGATCACGTTTAGGCTGGCACCTCCATCGATGAGAGTCTTTGCAACCACAATGTTGTTGATGGTGGGGGTGCAGATCATGGGTAGGGTCCCCTCATCCCTGGTGGAAGAGGGGTGGTCGCCAGCGTCAAAGGTGATGGTGCACTATGACCACTTGAGCTTTGGGGACGGAATCCCTGGCCGGGCAACGGTGACTTCGCGACTAAGATTCTTGAAGTGTTTGTTGGAAGCCGAGGCCTAGGAGCCGCCAAGGATAGAAGCTATGGCACCCTGCGACACCTGGTAGCCCCCGGCGTTCTCCTCGGCATGGCCCTTATCTGGGGCATGGTGATGCTGTTTCATGGTGTTGGCCTGATGACCCTCCTGGTGGGTTCCTTGGTCGTCGTGGTTGTTGTTCCAGCGCCCCCCCTCCTTGGCTGCCGCCGCGCCCATTGCTCTTCTTGCCTCCCTGCCTTCCCTTCCTCTGGCTGCTATGTAGGTCGCGCAGCCTCTTGAGCTTGTAGCAGTCGTCGGTGGGATGTCCATGCTTCTTGTGGAAGAGGCAGAACGAGTAGTCTTCTTGCTCCCCTTCACCGTCGCCCTCGCGAGGGATTTTCAGGTTAGGCTCGGCAGAAAGTACGGCGACAGTCTTTCGCTTGGGATCTTTGCTCTTTCCCTTGGACGAGCTTCAGGACTTGGGGGTGGTCTCTGCCTCGGCAATGCCAAACATTCAAGCTTCCTCTGCCTTGCCAAACTTCTCCGCCATGATAAAATGCTCAGCCGCCATGGTGAAGTTTTCACCCCAGATGCCGATCTTCTCCGTCATTCGGATGTCCTTGACACCCTCGGAGAAGGCGGTGATGACGTTGGATTCCGAGATCTTGGGGATCTTGTTATGGACTTGGCTAAACCTCTACAGGACTTGAAGAAGTTCTCTCCAGGCTGCTGGCGCACCTGGCAGAGGTAGTAGTAGGCGAGTGGGTGCTCGTAGGTCCCCTTGAAGTTGGCGATGAAGAGGGAATAGAGGGCTAACCGCGAGCCGATGGATTCCTCGGGAAGGTTCATCAGCCCGGTACGGGCCATGTCCTTTAGGAACACGGGGAACCGGTTCACCATGATGCGATCATCACCACCCACGGCATCGATTCCCGTGGTGTAGAGTTGCAGGAACTCACATGGGTTGGCAGTTCCATCACAGCGCGGTGGTATCTCTAGGCGGAACTTGTGTGGACACACAACATGGCGGAGCTCCCTGGTGAAGGCGAGACAACCATTGGCTTGGACCTCTTTGTCGTTGGTGAGGGCCACACGGTTCGTTGCCTCGCCATGGAGATTTCCTCGACGAGGCGGTCTTCGCGCCCGTGCGGGGACGTGGTGACCGTGGGAGGCGAGACGATCTAGCAGCTATTGCCCGATGGTGGAAGAGCGTCGCCTAGCTTGGGGTCACCGTCAGGGGGCTGGGACGGACGCGAGCCCCCAGCCCCCAGCGCCTTGTCCTCGGCCTGAGCCCCGTGCCCCATCGGGGAGAGGGTGGCGATGTTGAGGAGCTCGTCCAGACAGTCGCACCACTTCCCCTAGCCGGGCTCAGCGGGCGGGTGGTCCAGCAGCTCGTGCACGATGCGCTTGGTGGCCTACCATGTGAGGCGCTCGGTTTGGCCGCGAGAAGATGCGATGCAGGATAGCGACGTGGCGCCGCGCGAGGAGGGTTGGGGATCCTGTGATGGATGGAAGGAGGATCCCCCTTGTCCTCCGTCCATGGGGTCTGCTCCGTGGTGGTGCACCATGGGATTGTTGGAGATATGCCCTAGAGGCAATAATAAATGTAGTTATTATTATATCTTTGAGTTTATGATAAATGTTTACATTCATGCTATAACAGTATTAACAAGGAAACATTAATACTTGTGTGATTTGTAAACTAAAATTAGAGTCCCTAGTAAAGCCTCTTCATAATACTAGCTTGTTGGTTAATAGATGATTGTGGTTTCCCTATCATGAACATTGAGATGTTGTTAAAAACAAGATCATATCATTAGGAGAATGGTATGATGGACATACTCCTATAGATAAGCGTAGCATAAAGATCAAGTCATTTTAATAGTTCAATTGCTATATGCTTTCTGATACATAGTAACCTAATTCCTTCGACCATGAGATCATGCTTATCACCATCACCAGAAGGATGCTTTGATGACATCAAACACCACACCGTAACTAGGTGGCTATAAAGGTGGCATTGAGTGTTCGAAAAGTATGGGTTGAGACACATGAATCAAGAGTGGGATTTGTCCATCCATATGACGGATAGATAAACTCTGGGCCCTCTCGGTGGAATGTCATCCAATTAGCTTGCAAGCATGTGACTGTCTCACAAGGGATCACATACCACGGGAACAATAAAAGAGTACTTATCAGTAACGAGGTTGAACTAGGTATGCAGAGATACCGACGATCAAAACCTCGGATAAGTAAACTATCGTGAGACAAAGGGAAATTGGTGTCGTATGTAAGTGGTTCATTTGATCGCAAAGTAATCGTAGAAATATGTGGGAGCCATATGAATTTCCAGATTCCTTTATTGGTTATTGTTCGGAGAAGTGTCTCGATCATGTCCGCATAATTCACGAACCGTAGGGAGAGACACTTAAGAATTCGATGTTGTTGAGTAGTTATGGAATGATGAGTGTCACATCCCAAAATTTTCCAAATTTTCAAATGTGAAAAAATAAATAAACAAAATAAATTTTTGTTGAAATTTAGGGTGAGAAGAAACTTTCTGAATCCAATTGGAAACATCAAAACCTATTTTGATCAAATAAAATCCTAAAAGGATTTAAAAAGATAAACAATTAATAAATAAAGTTATGATAGTTGGAATTACTATTTTTGGATCTTTTAATAAAAAGATTTGGTGTTCAAAAGAAAAGGTAGAATTATAAATAAAGATTATTTTATAGAGCCAAATTAAATCTTGGCCAAGCTTTTGAAATGAAATATTTCTATTTGATAAAAGAGTAAAGGGTTTATTTAAATAAAATAATGAGGATTTATTAATATCCAATTTTATTAAAGTAAAGGCTTTTTCATTTTAAATAAACACTAAAACTTGTTAATTTATTTTAAATAAGTTTTCCAAGTGTTTTATTTATTCAAATAAAACCTACTAAAATGATTTTGGTATTATTTTAGATTTCAAATAGAGTTTTAAAATAAATCAAATCCTCTTTGAATTAATGACTAAGGTCTATTTATTTAATTATTAATGGATACTAAAAAGAATAAAAATTATTTTATTTTTGACTTTGGATTGTGTTGTTAAACAGAATTAAAATAAATACATAGTTTGGTGGTGGTTTGATTTGAATTGGTGTTTGAATTATTTGTTTGAAAATCAAAACAGAAATTCAAATAGAAAAAGGAAAAAGCTTCAGTATAAAAAAATGAAACAAACAGACGCAACCCATCTGGCCCACTAAGCCAAGCAAGAGCCCACCCGGCTTACCCTCACTGAGTCGTTTTCTTTCACTCAATCTCGCACCCACCCAGTCACTGACACAGAGGTCCCACTCTTTCTCTTCCTCTCTCGCTGTCAGCACGACCCCACTGCCACGCAATCATCTTCAACCCCACGACCATGTCGCCTCGCCGTTTCTAGCAGTAACTCCGGCGATGAATACCAGTTAATGCCTGCGTTATTCCTTGCGGTGACGACGCCCATTTAATCGCCTGTTCTTCCTCTACCTTTCCCCTCGCTTGCCTCTCCCTCTCTGCCCCCAGGCTGGGTGAATTTCGAGCTTGACCACCCCCGTCTCCGACAGCGTTCCCGGCCAATTCCGGCGAACCGCAGCCGCCTCTCCACTCCCCGAGCATGCAAGCTTGCTCTCTAGTCCCTTGCGCGTCTTCCCATAGCCCCAGCTCGCTCCCACGCGCTCTAGAAGCTCGGCTTCGTCAACATCAGAGCGCCAGCGTCTTCGGTCGTTTCTCCTGCGAACTCCCCAGGTATCCTCCGTTCACCCCAGCACCTCCTGTTGATGCTTCCATCATCCCTAGATCAGCCCGCGTCTAACCGTGCCCTTACTTTGCCTCGGCACGACCTGCAGCTCCATCCCCGACGTCAAACAGAACCGCCTGACGCCGCCACCAACTCCGGCGAGGAATTGCCAGCAGCTCCGAGCGCCCCTCGCCAAGCCAACGCCACCTCGAGCTTCGCCAACCCTCTTCAAGCACGGTGAGCTACTTCCCTTCTTCCCTTGCTTCTTGTAATCGCCGCGACGCCACCGTATGACCGCGCGCCGCCAGTCGCCGCCGCCAGCGCCTCCCATTCCTGGTCAACCACACAGCAACCGTCTGATCTTGATCCAACGCACGAGATTAGAATTAACTTGAAAGGGTATGCGTGAATCTGAGCCGTGCGATACACTTTAGATCTAACAGTATAGAGAGGCTGATCCGCACGAAGCGGTACCGACCAGTTATATTGCGCCACGTGGCTAGGCTGTTTGAATAAAAACTAGAAAATGTTCTAATAGAATTGCAAACTTGTAAAATTCATAACTTTAATTCTACACGTCCAAATTTTGCAAATTTTATATCAATGGATTCAGCAGAACAAGTACTTTGCAACCATGCACTTTGTTTAATGATTTGCTTCTATAAAATTGGTTGAATTTGTAGAAACTTGTGTAGGCTTATTTTGAATATAAAAATTGTTCTAGATATATTTTTGAGATGAAATCTTTGCAAAATTGTTTTTGTGAACCTACTGACCATAGGAACCAACTTATGGATTTAAAAATATATTTTGTGAAGTTAAGGAGTAAATATTTGAATTAGCTCATTTCTAGTCAAATAAAAATATTGATTTTGGTTTAGAATGGAATCTTGAGTAAAACCTTTGGGAAATGTTTTGATTCAAACCTTCTGACCCTAAACACCAAGTTTTTAGAATTAAAATATATTTGGTGAACTCCTTAGAGAATATTGCTTTGATAAAAGCATTTTCAACCACATAAAATATTGATTTGATTTAAAAATGGTTTATAGATAAAACCTTTTGCAAATGGTTTTACCACTTTAGTAAATGACCACTTTTGAACTTTACAATGTTTAGAGCCTAGTAGAAACCAGTTTTGCAAATAAAACTATCTTTTGCATGCTTGCATGCATGACCTTGTTTCTATTATTTCATGTGTGATAAATTGGTTGGAATGCTAGTTGAATTTGTGTTTGCTTGATTGATTGTAGTGGAATTAGAAGAGTGTGATATTTGCAAGATCAAGAAGTGAACCATCATTCTCTACTAAAAGGCAAGTGACACTATCATCCAAGTCCTACTATTTTCATTGCACTTAGTGGATTTTTGTAACATGCATGGAAAGGACTACTATATTTTATGCTATGCTAAATCCTAATAGGATACCCATATATCTCCCTTAGTGGAAAAATTGTAGTTGTAGTATGCTTAGCCCTGCTATATATTGGGATGAGATACATGTTATGATTATATGAAGAGTTGAAAAGATATATGTTTTATATAATAAAACAAGTACTCAATGAACCACCTGGGTGGACAAGGATACTCAAGTTTTGGACAAGGTGGCAATAAAAGGAACCATGTTTATATGGCTATCTCTTTTTGTAAGTGCACTAGAAGAAAACCACCCAGGGACTTAGGGATTGAACATGTTTCTCGTAGAGTTGCTTCTGTGTACAGCCACATGCTAAATGGGCTCTGGCTTAGTCAACAACATAGTGGAAGACCCATGCATTGGCATCTTCAGGTTAACTAGAATTGTGTAAGGGAACTTGTAACCCTACATTGGTGCCTAGATGACAAGCTAGCATTGTGTATTGGGAGGACTTCTATGGAAAGACTTTGTCACATTCTCAATCTGCCAGTACTCCATCTTGGTGAGTACTTATCCAGCGGCCACTGGTGGCATCAAGATGAGATTGTGTCATGTGGGTAAAGTGTACAACTTCTGCAGAAGATCAAATTCTAAGTACTTAGCCGTGTCCCCGGTTATGGACAATACTGAGCAACTAAGGCCTGAAGCTATGGAAGATCTCGACATTCCAATTTCTCAAAGTAAAACTTGATGGTGACAACAAGGGATTAGAAGCACTTGGAGTTTTCCAAGAAGTTCAGAAAGATTTTGACAAAATATCAAAACTATTTTGAAAAGATAGGACAAAACTATATTGCTTTCATGCAAATGAGCCTAAACCCTACTTAGACAAATATGCATGTAATGATAGAATCCACACATTTCTACATAGTAGTGAAACTTGCCAATACAATTCAAATGTATTGACCCTTGTGGCTGCAACTTATTATGTTGCAGGTTTGTTTGATGTTAGTGAAGTTTGTTGAATAGGATTAAAAGTCTACAACCAACATGATTGCCTGTGGCACGTTGAATATGAAGGACCCCATGCTTTATAGATATTCTGCTGCAATGTAATGTGATAGCCAAATGAGCTATGTAAGATGTAATGAATTATTTTATTCCTGGTTATAAAGTTGTATTATGACCTTTGTTTCTTGATATTACATCTTAACTTTGGATGCTAGCTATTGATCCAGGGACTAGCATTGTAAACACAGGGATCTCTACCTTATTAAAGGTTGGGAACCTTACAATGAGTAAGAGACCAAATGTTGTTCGGAGTCTCGGATGGGATCCGGGATATCACGAGGAGATCCGGAATGGTCCGGAGAATAAGATTCATATAAGGAAAGTCCTGTTTCGGAGTTGGGGAATGATTCTGGTGTTTTCACCAGGAATGTTCTAGAAGGGTCCGGAAGGTCCGGCACTCCGGAGGGGAAGGGTACATGAATGTGTCATAACAATGTGGAATGGTTGCATCATGTACTAGATATCATGGCTGAGCAAAATAAAGGGATAAATCAAATCCTAGTTTGAAAAGTCAAACGCCGATTTGAAAAGTCAAACGGCAGTTTTGCTTGGTGGAGGGAGAGTAGGAAACCTACTTGGGGAGGAGTTCCTCTCCCTCCACCCGCCGGCCAAGGAGGCCGACTTGGGGGAGGACTCCCTCCCCTTGGCCGGCGCCCTCCCACCTATAAAAGGAGGGGCAGGGGTGCCCCTCGTCCCCACACCTCTCTCCACCAAAACCCTAGCCCTAGCCGTCGGCCTCCACCAAGTCGCCGCCGCCCTAGGGTTTGCCCTAGCCACCGAGTTGGGGCTCTACCCAAGCCCTAGCCGCCGGCCTAGCCCTCACTCCTTGGTTCCTCTAAACCCTAGATCGCCAAGGCCTCTCTCATAGTCCACCATACTCGCTCCGGCTTAAGGCGGAGCCCTGCGAGATCTCCCCTCTACTTCTGGTACCACACCGTCGTGCTGCCGGAATCGTGAGGAGAGTGCTACACCCGCCGCTGCCTGCTGGAACAAGGGAGAGGAAGGTCTTCATCGAGTACCGAACGTGTGACCGGCTACGGAAGCGCTGCCGGAACGCAGTGCCGAAAGGATCGTCTACACGATCTTGAGATCGGCAAGAGTACGACTACATCACCAACCAGAATCTGCTCTCGTTAACCGCTTTGGAATCTTCGAGGGTGAGTTCCTCTATCGACTCGTTGCTACAATCTAGTAGATATATCTTGGCTTGTTTGTTTGCATGCGGTAGAATTTTTTGTTTTCCATGCTACGAACCCCTACAGTGGTATCAGATCCGTGTCTATATGAAGATCTGTTACACGAGTAGAACACAATGGTCATTGTGGGCGGTGGTGCTTTTATCATCAATTGCTTCTTGTGTACTTTGCATCTTGCGGTATGATGGGATGAAGCGACCCGGGCTTACCTTACATGACATCGTTCATGAGACTTGCTCCACGCTGAACATGCAACTTGTATTGCATAAGTGGCTTTACGGGTGTCTGTCTCTCCCATTATAGTATAGATCCAATTTACAATGGGCACTTGATAGTTCAAGCATCAACGTTGTGGTTCTTGTTCGTAAGTTAGAGCAACACTTATTGAAAGCCCCAAACCACGTAAAATATGCAAAGAAAAGTAGAGGCGTCTAACTTTGTTTTGCAGGGGTGTGTTGTGATGTGATATGGCCATGATTGTTATTATATTTGATGTATGCAATGTTCCTTATTGTAAGTTGGCAACCGGCAGGAGCCATATGGTTGTCTTTAAATTTTGTTAAGACCCGCGCGTCTATTCAAAGTAGTTGTAATAGTTGAAGTTGGTGGACGACAACCATGTAACGGCGTCATTGACCTTGATGCAATGCCGGTGATGATGGAGATCATGTTCATGCTTGAACATGGAGATCGGAAGCACAAAGAAGAAAGGCCATATCATATCACATATTATGAATTGCATGTGATGTTAATCCTTTATGCATCTTGTATTGCTTAGTTAACGACGGTAGCATTATAAGATGATCCCTCAAGCACACAAATTTCAAGTTTTAAAGTGTTCATCCTTAGTTAGCACCGTTGCTAAAGCTTGTTCGAAGCACCACGTGATGATCAGGTGTGTTAGATTCTGCAAGTGTATACAACGTGAGCAAGCCAGATTTGCTCATGCGGAAACTAAGGTTTGATCTTGACGAGCCTAGAATGTACAAACATGGTCTTGGAACACGGATCAACGAAAGGTAAAGCATGAGTCATATAGTAGATATGATGAACATGTTGATTGTTCGCCATTGAAGCTACATCAATTCTCGTGATGATCGGTTTTGATGTGGTGGATTTGGTTCGTGTGATCACTAAAACAATGTGAGGGATATTGTTTTGAGTGGGAGTTCACCTAGATTAATTTAACTATTAATTAGAACTCAATTTGTCATAAACTTAGTCTAAACTATTGAAAATATGTTGTAGATCAATGGCGGCCCCTACCATCAATTTTAATGTGTTCCTAGAGAAAGAAAAGTTGAAAAACAATGGAAGCAACTTCGCGGATTGGTTCCGCAATTTGAGGATTGTCCTAAATGCTGGTAATTTGACCTATGTGCTGGATGCACCGCTGGGTGACCCGCCTGCAGCTACTGCTACCGATGAAGTAAAGAATGTTTACCTCACTCGGAAGAATCAGTACTCCACAGTTCAGTGTGCTATCTTGTATAGTTTGGAATCGGAGCTTCAGAAAAGGTTTGAGAACCATGACCCACATGATATTGTCCGTGAACTCAAAATGACATTTGAGGCTCACGCGGCAGTTGAGAGTTATGAGGCTTCTGAAAAGTTCTTTAACTGCAAGATGGAAGAGGGCAGCTCCGTCAGTGAGCATGTGCTTAAGATGTCTGGGCACGCAAAAAAACTCCAAAGTTTGGGTATAGTGATTCCTAATTCTTTGGGGATTCACCGTGTCCTCCAATCACTACCACCAAGTTACAAGAACTTTGTGATGAACTACAATATGCAAAACATGGACAAGACGTTGCCAGAACTCTTCTCCATGTGGAAATCTGCGGAAGTGGAGATCAAGAAAGAGCACCAAGTGTTGATGGTCAATAAGACCACTAAATTCAAGAAAGGAAAGTCTAAGCAAAAGGGAAACTTCAAGAAGGGCGGTAAGAAAGTTGTCGCACCGGCGAAGAAGACCAGGGCTGGACCTAAGCCTGATACTGAGTGCTTTTACTTCAAGGGAGAAGGTCACTGGAAGCGGAATTGCCCAAAGTACTTGGCGGATTTGAAGAATGGCAACATCAAGAAGAAAGGTATATCCGATATACATGTTATTGATGTGTATCTCACTAGTACTCGTAGTAGTGCCTGGGTATTTGATACTGGTTCGGTTGCTCATATTTGTAACTCGAAACAGGTGCTGCGGAATAAACGGAAGCTAGCGAAGAACGAGGGGACGATGCGCATTGGAAATGGATCAAAGGTTGATGTGATCGCGGTCGGCATGCTACCTCTTCATCTGCCATCGGGATTAGTTTTATACTTAAATAATTGTTATTTGGTGCCTGCGTTAAGCATGAACATTATATCTGGATCTTGTTTATTGCAAGACGGTTACTTGTTTAAGTCCGAGAATAATGGTTGTTCGATTTATATGAGTAATATGTTTTATGCACATGCACCTTTGATAGATGGTCTATCTCGATTGTAGTAATACACACATAAATAACATTGAGGCTAAACGTTTGAAATTGAGCGATAACTCGACCTATATGTGGCACTGTCGTCTTGGTCATATCGGAGTGAAGCGTATGAAGAAACTCCATTCCGATGGACTTCTTGAATCACTTGATTTCGAATCACTTGAAAGATTCGAAGCATGTCTGATGGGTAAAATAACTAAGACTCCATTTTCTAGTATGATGGAGCGAGCTACAGACTTATTGGAAATCATGCATACCGATGTGTGTGGACCAATGAGTGTAGCATCGCGCGGTGGTTATTGTTATGTTCTTACCTTCATGGATGACTTGAGTAGATATGGGTATATCTATTTCATAAAACATAAGTCCAAAACTTTCGAGAAGTTTAAGGAATTTCAAAGTGAGGTAGAGAATCAACGTAACAAGAAGATTAAATTTCTACGTTCTGATCATGGAGGTGAATATCTAAGTTACGAGTTTGGCGAGCATTTGAAGAAATGCGGAATACTTTCACAATTGAGACCGTCGGGAACACCACATCGTAATGGTGTGTCCGAACGTTGTAATCGAACTCTCTTAGATATGGTTCGTTCTATGATGTCACTTACAGATTTACCGCTATCATTTTGGGGTTATGCATTAGAAACAGTCGCATTCACTTTAAATAGCGCACCATCTAAATCCGTTGAAACGACACCGTATGAATTATGGTTTGGGAAGAAACCTAAATTGTCGTTCCTTAAAGTTTGGGGTTGCGAATCCTATGTAAAGAAGATACAGCCGGACAAGCTTGAACCCGAAGCGGAAAAATGCGTCTTCATAGGATACCCGAAGGAAACTATCGGGTATACCTTCTATCATAGATCCGAGGGCAAAATCTTCGTTGCCAAGAATGGATCCTTTCTAGAGAAAGAATTTCTCTCGAAAGAAGTGACTGGAAGGAAAGTAGAACTCGACGAGGTTGTTGAACCTTCTCTCGAACTTGCGAGTAGCGCAGCACCGAAAGTAGTTCCTGTGGCGCCTACACCAATAAGAGAGGAAGCTAATGATGATGATCATGAAACTTCGGTTGAAGTTGCTACAGAGCCTCGCAGGTCAACAAGAAATCGGACCACTGCTGATTAGTATAATCCCGTTATGAGTGTCATGTTGGTGGACAACACCGATGACCCTGCGACATATGAGGAAGCGATGATGAGCCCAGATTCCAATAAATGGCAAGAAGCCATGAAATCCGAAATTGGATCCATGTACGAAAACCAAGTATGGACTTTGGTGGACTTACCGGATGGCCGGAAGGCTGTCGAGAACAAATGGATTTTCAAGAAGAAAATAGATGCTGATGGTAATATTATTGTCTATAAAGCTCGACTTGTCGCAAAAGGGTTTCGACAAATTCAAGGATTTGACTACGATGAGACTTTCTCACGAGTAGCAAAGCTTAAGTCTGTGAGGATTATGTTAGCAATCGCTGCATATTACGATTATGAAATATGGTAGATGGATGTCAAAATAGCGTTCCTCAATGGAGACATTGATGAAGAGTTGTATATGATGCAACCCAAAGGTTTTGTCGATCCTAAAGATGCTAACAAGGTGTGCAAACTTCAACGGTCCATATATGGATTGAAGCAAGCATCCCGAAGTTGGACTCAACGTTTTGATAAGGTAATCAAAAGCTTTGGTTTTATACAAACTTATGGAGAAGCTTGTATTTACAAGAAAGTGAGTGGGAGCTCTGTAGCATTCTTAATACTATATGTAGATGACATATTGTTGATTGGGAATGACCTAGAACTTCTTAATAGTGTCAAGGAATATTTGAATAATAGTTTTTCAATGAAAGATCTTGGCGAAGCAGGTTACATATTAGGCATAAAGATTTATAGAGATAGATTGAGACGCCTAATATCATTGTCACCAAGTACATATTTGGAAAAAGTTAAGAGGTTTGGAATGGAAGATAGTAAGAAAGGGTTCTTGCCCATGTTGCCCAATACGACCTTGAGTAAAACTCAAAGTCCAGCAACGGCAGAAGATAGAGAAAGGATGAGTAAGACTCCCTATGCCTCAGCCATAGGATCTCTAATGTATGCCATGCTATGTACTAGACCCGACATTGCATATGCTGTTAGTTTAACTAGCAGATATCAAAGTGATCCAGGAGTAGATCATTGGACAGCGGTCAAAAACATCCTTAAGTACTTGAGAAGAACTAAGGATATGGTTCTTTCTAATGGAGGTGATGAACAACTCGTTGTTAATGGTTACACCGATGCTAGTTGGAACACCGATCCGGACGATTCTAAATCTCAATCTGGATACGTATTTACTTTGAATGGTGCAGCAGTTAGCTGGAGGAGTGCAAAACAAAGCGTTGTGGCGAGATCTTCAACTGAATCGGAACACATAGCTGCTTCAGAGGCTTCACAAGAAGCGATATGGATGAAGGAGTTTATTACAGAGCTCGGTGTGGTTCCAAGTGCGCTGGACCCAATGTCTATCTACTGTGATAACATGGGCGCCATAGCCAATGCGCAAGAACCAAGGTCACACAAGAAGTTGAAGCACATCAAGCTACATTTTCATGCTATTCGAGAACATGTCCAAGATGGTGACATAAAGATTTGTAAAGTACACACAGATCTGAATGTGGCGAATCCATTGACTAAACCTCTCCTGAGGGCAAAACATGACCAACACCAAACTGCCGTGGGTGTTCGGTATATTACCATGTAATCTAGATTAGTTGACTCTAGTGCAAGTGGGAGACTGTTGGAGATATGCCCTAGAGGCAATAATAAATGTAGTTATTATTATATCTTTGTGTTTATAATAAATATTTACATTCATGCTATAACAGTATTAACAAGGAAACATTAATACTTGTGTGATTTGTAAACTAAAATTAGAGTCCCTAGTAAAGCCTCTTCATAATACTAGCTTGTTGGTTAATAGATGATTGTGGTTTCCCTATCATGAACATTGAGATGTTGTTAACAACACGATCATATCATTAGGATAATGGTATGATGGACATACTCCTATAGATAAGCGTAGCATAAAGATCAAGTCATTTTAATAGTTCAATTGCTATATGCTTTCTGATACATAGTAACCTAATTCCTTTGACCATGAGATCATGCTTATCACCATCACCGGAAGGATATTTTGATGACATCAAACACCACACCATAACTAGGTGGCTATAAAGGTGGCATTGAGTGGTTGGAAAGTATGGGTTGAGACACATGAATCAAGAGTGGGATTTGTCCATCCATATGACGGATAGATAAACTCTAGGCCCTCTCGGTGGAATGTCATCCAATTAGCTTGCAAGCATGTGACTGGCTCACAAGGGATCACATACCACGGGAACGAGAAAAGAGTACTTATCGGTAACGAGGTTGAACTAGGTATGCAGAGATACCGACGATCAAAACCTCGGATAAGTAAACTATCGTGAGACAAAGGGAAATTGGTGTCGTATGTAAGTGGTTCATTCGATCGCAAAGTAATCATAGAAATATGTGGGAGCCATATGAATTTCCAGATTCCTCTATTGATTATTGTTCGGAGAAGTGTCTCGATCATGTCCGCATAATTCACGAACCGTGGGGAGACACACTTAAGGATTCGATGTTGTTGAGTAGTTATGGAATAATGAGTAAGAGACCAAATGTTGTTCGGAGTCTCGGATGGGATCCGGGATATCATGAGGATATCCGGAATGGTCCGGAGAATGAGATTCATATAAGGAAAGTCCTGTTTCGGAGTTGGGGAATGATTCCGGTGTTTTCACCAGGAATGTTCTAGAAGGGTCCGGAAGGTCCGGCACTTCGGAGGGGAAGGGTAGATGAATGTGTCATAACAATGTGGAATGGTTGCATCATGTACTAGGTATCATGGCTGAGCAAAATAAAGGGATAAATCAAATCCTAGTTTGAAAAGTCAAACGCCGATTTGAAAAGTCAAACGGCAGTTTTGCTTGGTGGAGGGAGAGTAGGAAACCTACTTGGGGAGGAGTTCCTCTCCCTCCACCCACCGGCCAAGGAGGCCGACTTGGGGAAGGACTCCCTCCCCTTGGCCGGCGCCCTCCCACCTATAAAAGGAGGGGCAGGGGTGCCCCTCTTGCCTACACCTCTCTCCACCAAAACCCTAGCCCTAGCCGCCGGCCTCCACCAAGTCGCTGTCGCCCTAGGGTTTGCCCTAGCCACCGAGTTGGGGCTCTCCCCAAGCCCTAGACGCCGGCCTAGCCCTCTCTCCTTGGTGCCTCTAAACCATAGATAGCCAAGGCCTCTCTCATAGTCCACCATACTCGCTCTGGCTTAAGGCGAAGCCCTGCGAGATCTCCCCTCTACTTCCGGTACCACGCCGTCGTGCTGCCGGAATCGCGAGGAGAGTGATACAACCTCCGCTGCCTGCTGGAGCAAGGGAGAGGAAGGTCTTCATCGTGTACCGAACGTGTGACCGACTGCGGAAGCGCTGCCGGAACGCAGCGTCGGAAGGATCGTCTACACGATCTTGAGATCGGCAAGAGTACGACTACATCACCCATGAGAATCCGCTCTCGTTAACCGCTTTGGAATCTTTGAGGGTGAGTTCCTCTATCGACTCGTTGCTACAATCTAGTAGATAGATCTTTCCTTGTTTGTTTGCATGCGGTAGAAATTTTTTGTTTTCCATGCTACGAACCCCTACAGGGATGGGCTACATCTGAGCTTTACTTGCCACGCGACAAAGGGCGTGCTTGGACCAAGTCTCGTTGCGAACCAACATGCCGATGAGGTTTATGAAGGTCTTGAAAGCGCGCCTCAACCCCTTACCTGGCGCGCCAAATGTCGGAGAAAGTGTCCTGTGAAGGAACAAGGGGTCCAACGATCCCTGAGTTCATGAGGGGTCTGAACACGCATTCCAAGTAGACTTGGTGGCGGCAGCGACGGCGTAGCAAGAGCATGCCAGAGAGTGTACATGAGGTTTTTTTTACCTAGGTTTGGGACCCTCGTGAGGAGAGAAAGTCCTCGCTCCTGCTTTGTTGTATTGCTCGCGTGCTTCATGAGGATACAATGGTGGATGAATGTCTAGGATTTAGATCGTTGGGATCGACCCGATCTACGGTAGGAGGAGGTCTCCCTATATAGAGTCGCCGGGCCTCTTCCCCCAATTCTTGGGCAGGAAGGTTCACCACATTGCCGCCCGGTATACAAGGCTACTTTATGTGGACTTGATCTTGCTCTTCGGGGGCTTCTCCATCCTTCTATAAAGAGGGCTTTGTTGGCATCGCTTGTCTCTGTCTGGTGCCACCAGCTCTCTCCCTTGCACCAAAACGGCCAAGGAGAGGATTGCCAATGCTGGTGTTGTCTATCCTGTCTTTGCACCGAAGGGGCCGGACTAGCTTTTCCTTTATCGGGGCGGACTGGGGGTATGCAGAGTTGCAGCGCCCTTCGTCGGGATGTGTTGTCCCTGCTGCCTCCGCGATGAGATTACGGATGTGACCCCAGATACTCTCCAAGGTATCCAAAGCCCTACGACACGGTGAGAAGCCACGCTGCATGCCCTCTTGAGATCGCGCCGCACCAAAGTCGGGGCCTCGCGGGGGATCGCCCCCATAGTGCTGCCTCCAGATGCATCGTAGCCTCCGGAGGACGCCTCTACTTAAATGATGGACTTTTCGACCATCGAGACGTGGCACCATGTTTGCCAAGACCCCGACACCTCCGAGATCTTCTTCTCATTGCCGAAGGTGGAGCTTGTGGGTGGGGAATGTAAGGTGAGTGTGTGTGATATGGGAGACATCGAGTGCGTCGGCATTTATAGCCGAAAGAGGAAAGGGCGGCGAAAGCGGGAGGGGTGTAGCGGCATAGGACGGGAAAGTGGAAGAGGTAGGAAGGTGGGCCGACGATGGCGTGCCATTATGACGACGCGAGGCCGACGAGACGGGCGGTCGTTGCCCGGCGGTCAGTCGCGCGAGCCGAGGCGACGAGATGAGGATGACTCGGTTTTACACGCTGACAGAGCGGGGCCACAGACGCGGGTTTTTTTCGTTGATTTCGCTTCATCCATTTCTAGGCGGTTTCGAGCGCTCCGAGTTTGGCCTAGGAAATCCGGATGTAATATGGGCCAAATACAACGAAAAGTGCATGCATGGAAACGCGGTTAGGTGAATTTTTGCTGTCTGGATGAAAAAAATGCTCTGAGAAGGCCTCTTAGAAATGCTATCGGAGATGCTCTTATATCTATTAGTGTATCCCAATGTTTGCTTTCTTCCTTGCCTATTGTGTTGTCTTCGGTGTGGCCGTTAATCTAGCGTGTAGTTTGAACCGTGCCTAGCCACCACCGACGCTGCCGTTTACATTGCCACCGTCCTAGCTTACAACCTCACAAAAGTCCGGGAATCCAGGGCGGCCGGTTCACTTCGCACACGCCGTCTTGCACATAGCCGACATTACCAAGCAGGCACAAAGGGAAAGAGCAGAGCACACACCGGAATACACTGTCAAGCCCTCGACAGTGTATTCCGGTATATGCTCTGCTCTTTCCCTTTAAAAAATAATAATACTATTTATTTATTGATTTCAAATATTAATACGTGAATTTTGAAATTTACGATAATAGCGTATTGTCGGCGTGGTCGAAACCGAGTGGGTCGGTCGGTGTGGCCAAAACGAAATATACTTCTCAGCGTGGCCATTAGGTGTGGCTGACACCGACTGGCTCGTTCAAAAAAAATAGACACCGACTGGTCCATTCGGTTTGACCAAAACGGAAAATGTTTTAGATTTGAATTTTTTTAAATTCGCGTATTATATTTCAAAATCAATAGAAATATATTATTTTAAAAGAAAAATAGGTGGGTGGTGAATGCATATCGCCTTATGTCTTTTCTTGTTTTGAATTATTATTGTCGCTGCTTTTTTTGCTTTCTCCGTCTTTCTCGTTCTAGTTTTTACTTGGGTTTTACTGTTTATGTTCTTATCTTCCCGCGTTCTTCGGTTCTTAGCATGGTGAGAAGCGAACGTGTTGTAGGCGATTTAACACGTTCCGCATTCAACACGGTTGGTTAGACGAAGGAAAACATGAGGAATTGAAACATTGATTCTAGGCCAGCTTACGAAGACTTGTTAAAGACCGAAGGACTAGGTGGACATGTTTGGTCATTGCTGGAATCAGGGCCATGATAGGGGATGGTCTGCAGGGACTGAGCGGTGTCGCGTTCGTGGATTCGGGATACCACGGAGCCGACGGGTGGTCCGCAACCATGCGTAGTATCCTCGTGGGGGCTTGGTCGGGGCATCTCCCTAGGAACCCGATTGAGAATTCCAAGGAGCGCGGGATACTAAAGCCCTAGCACTCCGCGGGGATGTGGTGCAAGGAGCTCGAAGCACCAAGCACCCACCCGAGAAGAATACCCCGGGTGCAGCACCAGTGAAGAACAGGGCATTAGTCCCGGTCCAGAGAGCCTCTAGTACCGGATTGGCAGCTGGGACTACGAAAACAGGACTAAAGGTCCCAGTCTTTAGTCTCGAGTCTGTTACGGTCCGAGACTAAAGGCTGTGCACGGGGGTGGTCTTTATTCCCAGTCCATATTACGGACCGGGACTAGTTCCTTTCTGCCACGATAACAGTTTACCAATTCGGCTGCCGCGGCAGAGTTTTGGGGCCATTTTCTGCAACGACAGCCGACGGGGGTTTCCGCCGCGGCAGAGTTTTGGGGCCGTGTTCTGCCGCGGCAGCCGATGCGGGTTTTTGCCGTGGCAGAATTTTGGGGCCGATTTCCGCGGCGGTAGCCGAATGCGGGGTTCTGCCGCGGCAGGAGGATAGGTAGAGGAAAGTTGCGTTTGGCGTAAAGTGACATGCAACGAAGAAACCCATTACACACAACATCGTCATAATTATATAGATATAATTCTACATTACATAAATATATACATAAATGGAGATCACAACCCGTCTATTCGGTTACAAGTTCATTAAATCACGGGTAGCCGGAGGTATGGTATTTTCCTTCTGGGTTTATGACATGGTCAACAAGAAATCCCGCCAATTTCTCTTGAATTGCTACCTGACGCTTCCTTAGATCGAGATTCTTCCGCAATCTTTCCAACTATATATAAAAGAAGGAGGTCAATATGAATATCAATAGTCATAACAAATATTATGAATGACACTCAACAAAAATTGTAAATATATTGCTCACGTACTTCTAAAAATATCCCTCCGTTCCGCTCACTGACCTTGAAGCGAATGTACTCGCACACGAAGTATCTACATAGATTAGTACCTAGTGGTTGTCTCTCGCACTTTATGACAAAAGGTTTCAATCAAATAATAATCAAGCATGACATAATGGTATTGAAACTAGAATTGAAGAGATGCGCGGATCTGACTCGTACTACTTACATCGATCCGATGAAAACTAAGCTCGTCTTTAAATTCACCAACCGTAGCATTGGTGAAAACTTTCCAAACCCTGCCCGGCAAAAAAAAAAGAATAAATGAGTTATTAGTTATTTGATATCTCAGGATATATATATAAACGAAAGAGATCGATATAGTGCGATAATGACTGAAGTTACCTTAGGAGCGCATCTTTAATGAATGCGTGCTCTGATTCGTCTCTCATTAGCGAGTCCTTGATTTCAATTCTTCTAGCGTCAACTTCAATAGTTAGCAGAATCCAGTGATAGCTGCGCACGTTTATATACGTCAGGAAATCATCAATTACACTTAGCAGAATCAAGTGATCTGTACAAGGTAGTAACACTCTTACATGTAGTTGTAGGAAAACAATATTCTTCGTTTGTAATATTGCCTCAATAAGACCCTTAGCAAGTTAAATAAGTCCTTGGGGTATTCCATTAGCAATCTTTGATTAAACCGGTGTGAGTCGATGATCCCAGTGTCAAAGATTTTCTTCCGGTCACATTCATCGTTCTTCATTCTGCATAATAGCATATAGTGAAGATAATTACATGCAATAAAAGAGCTGGGTTAGAGACTTTATCATAGAAATAAATGAACCACTTACAGACAATAGGCAGCGAGGAGACTCAAGTCAAGGAAATATTGTTTGAATAACATATAGAATTCCTTAAAATAAATTTGTAACTCGTCTTCACCATTAAAATGCTCACTTGTAATTTTCACAAGCAGCGCTGACAATTGATCTTCTTCATCGCATGTAAAGACTTTCTCGTACCACTCATGCAGTCTTCGCATTTGAGTTGGTAGAAATTTGACCTCATCAGGTCTGACCAGAGTCTTTCTGTATTCATATCTCCATGCAAATTCCTCTTGTATGGGGATATGCCCGCCTAGCGCTTGATCAACTGTAATACTAGCACCTTTGGCAAATTCCATTGCTATAATATTCTGTTGATCAGTATTGGATAACACCTTGAGAGGGACGATCGATTTGTTTGCCTGCATTCCGAGTTGCGCAACCTCTCTTTTCCCGCTGCTTGTAGTAGTATTTCCTGGAGTATTCCCGCTGCTTGCAGTAGTATTTCCTGGATTCTTCCTCCAATTCTCAACAGACAGTGTTTGTAGTCATCAGCCTTATTTATCTCATATTGCGATGGTTGCTCAAGAAACCCCTTAGCCCACTTTTAGGCTTTCGGATCAAATATTTGTTTTGGCTCGGGAGCTTTGGGTGCAAAGAAGGATTTAACTTGGGCATCACTGATCGCTTTGGTTTCCTCATCAGTCATCTCGTAAGGTAACTTGGGAGGAGGCGGCGAGATTTTCTTCACCTTTTTACCTTTGGCTTTCTTCTGACTAGTATTTATACTAGTTGACTGAGAGAACGCCTTCTTCGTCTGACACGGTGGCGCGGAGTGAGCTGACGCGGCAGGGGAGGAGTAGGCTGATGCGGCGGTGGACTCGCGCTATGGTGGTCGTCCCACTCCTCATGTGGACTTGCTGGAGGCGGCAGACTCGGCTGATGCGGAGGAGACGGTGGTGGCTTGGGTGAGCTTGGAAACATGATGTATTTCTTGCGTCATAGAATGATAGAGCCCCTGACTTCTCCTAGCATGCTCTCATCTTCAGGTCCAGGGATGTCAAGTTGTAGTGATTCATATTGAGGTAGAATCCCATCTACCCCGACACGAGCATAGCCATCTGGAATCTTTTTGCAATGCCAGCGTGCTTCAGGTTCACAAGATAAAGCATAGCCGAGAGCCGCCTTGAAGGATAAGTTCATCACTCCCACATGTAGCTCGCAGCTTGTCTCCTCAGTGATATTGTCCACAGGATAGCGATCTATCAGATCGGCCGTCGTGGAAGCGACACTGCTTCTCCGCTAAGATGGGACACCGACACTTTCTTCTAGCTGCTGATAAGTTGGCCCTTCCTGGCGCATTTCGTCCAGCTACTTCTGTTGCTCCTTTAGCATGGCATATATTTCCTCGTTCTTTCTTTCCACGCTGCGCAACCGGGATGCTTCCTCTATCTTCTTCCGCTTCTTTGCCCTCGCTCGGCTTCTATAGGATTCAGTGTCCTCAGGAAACCCAGTCTTCCACGGCACAAAAGGTCCAAAGCCTCGTGTTCGTCCTGGTTTTTCAGGATTCCCAAGGGACTTTTTCAGCTCGTCGTTCTCTCTGTCAGGTTTGAAGTCACCCTTTTTAACCTCCTCAATTGTTTTAAAAATTTCTCCATGGGGTGTAGCAACATTGGACTTTTTATCGAATATTAACTCCCCTGTTTCCATGTCATACTTTGCCCCATGGGCAAGTAACCAATTTCTTACTCTGATGGGTCAGTGCTCTATAGCTGGAGTGAGCCCTTGGGCACACAAGGCTTTCTCGGCTTCCTCCCACTTAGGAACGGAAGTCCTGTAGCCACCTGTCCCCATCGTATGGTGATATTTCTTTTTTGCAGCATTTTCTTTATCTTTGCGGACCTTTTTTTTGCTATTGCTGATTTCTTGTAGTCTAGAAATCTTTCCCAGTGAGGATGCTGCTTATCTAGTGATTTCGCGAATTATGGAACTTTTCCTTCCTTGAGATATTCATTATACAATCTTTTCTTATAGTTATTGAACTGTTGGGCCATCTTCTTAAGAGCGAAATGCTTAACTTTGGACCTCATATCATATGTGGCCTCCTTAGTCTCTAAGACCGGTAGGGTGAAATGGTGAATGAGCTTATCCCATAGTATGTCTTTGTATTTGTCCTCGACATAACTCATAGAATATTCATCGGCCTTTGCTGGCTTATTCCAGTTGATAATGCTGATCGGGACGTTCTCCCTAACAAAAAATCCACATTGATGAATAAATGTGTTTGCGTTCTTTATGGGAAGCAACGGGACGCCCACTTGAGAGACCTCAACAATTGTGAGATGCGCATCATCGGGCATCCCTTTGGCCGGTCCTCGTTTACTATTTTTAACTGACTTGGTCGATGTAGATGTCTAAAATGAGAAACAACATTCATTAATATATATACACACACAAAATAATTAATGCATCTATCTACTAGTGATCAAGAGGCTTAATAATATACCTCGCCAGACTTTATCAAGGCTGGTCCATCATTTTCTAAGCTATCATCCAAATTAAAACTAGTATGCGCTTCGACTTGAGTTTCTATCTCTATTCCCTCACCGGACTCATTTAGAAACTGTGAGCCATCTTCCACTCCATAGTCTTCTTCTCCACCCTGATCGACGAGCGCTCCATCCTGATAGGGGAGTGGTCCTCCACCACCCAGTATCATATCGAATAAAGGCTCTTCACCTTCTCTACTGTTGAAGTGATCCATATAATAACTGCTATGACATAATGTGCATATATGAGTAATAAAATTATATAACATCTCGAATGACAACAAAAGTATTAATATCATATAACATCTCAGAAAACAACAAATAAGTCATAATACATCTCGAATAACAACAAAGTAGTAATATCATATAAAAAACAATATCTTGTCTGATAACATCGCTCAAACTCAACGTCGACTACCGGCTCCTGAGCCGCGGGATGTGACCAACCAAATAGTCGAAACCATCACCGGACTATAACTAGGGTGAGATCCCTGAATAACCTGCCAGGTATGGGGGGCCACCCTGGCGTCCAACATCACCATATAGCGACGGACGTGCTCGTCCTCCTCCCTGACGCGACGTCGTACCACCTCCTCGGGGGCCGGCTCCCTCTGCACCTTGCCTAGGCCACGTGACCTCCACCAAAGAAGATCCGGGTCGACGACGACACCCGGATTCCTCACCAATCTACACGTCCCTGACGGTAGCACCTCCCAGTGCCAGCCTGGCGGAGCCCAGTCTCGTACAACACCGCTAGAGCGTAGTACTCCCTCCCTCTGGCCGAGTTGGCTACGAGGATGCCCGGGCATATCCTAAAGTAGGTATGGATTTGACCGAAAAATACACTATTTAGAAAAAATACAATATATATACACTAAATACTAACTAATATCCTAAATACTAAACAATATACACTACTTAGGAAAAAATACACTATTTAGGACAAAATATACTATATATAAACTATATACTAACTAGTATCCTAATTAAATACTAAACAATATACACTACTTAGGAAAAAAATACACTATTTAGGAAAATATACACTATGTATACACTAAATACAAACTAATATCCTAAATACTAAACAATATACACTATATATTGAAAAAATACACTATTTAGGAAAAAATACACTATACACTAAATACTACCTAATATCCTAAATACTAAACAATATACACTATATATTGAAAAAATACACTAAATACTAACTAAATACTAAATAATAAAAAATACACTAAATACTAACTAATATATCCTAAATACTAAATACACACTATGAAAAAATAGAAAGAAAAAAATACCAGTGGGGCGGCGCGGGGATGGGCCGGTGAGGGGAGGCTCGGAGGGAGGCACCGGCGCGGGGATGGGCGTCGTGCGAGGGGCGTCATCGGCGACGTCGGGCGCGGTGGCGACTCCGGACGGGGCGCGCGGCAGGACGGGACGAGCGGGGACGAGTGAGGCGACAGCGCGCGACGGGGCGGCGCGGGGATGCCGCGCAGCGGGACGGAGAGCAGCCATGGCGACGTCCAGCGGCCTGGCGGCACGAGCTCGCGACGGGCAGGCGGCATCGATGAGAAAGGAGGCATCCCGGGCAGTTTCTCGGGCCGGGAGGAGGGCGGTGGGTATTTATACCCACCACCTCTAGTTCCGGCCCCAGCCTCCAGCCAGGACTAGAGGGGGGGCCTCTAGTCCCGGCCCCAGCCTCCAACCGGGACTAGAGGTCTTTTCGCGGCGCCGTTTCATTCTCGCGCGCAAAAAACTCTAGTCCTGGTTGGAGGCTGGGGCCGGAACTAGAGGTTAATTTTTTTAAATTTATTATTTCTATATCTTTTGTTGTGTTATGATGAAAAATATGTATTATATATCAAATTTTGCAGAAAAAAAGATCTATAATGTAAATCTATTAGCATATTTTGTTATAAAACTAATATTTTGTTGAATTAAAAAATATCTTTTGTATACTAGAGTTTGAATTTATTAATATTATTATTTCAATATATTTTTTCTATGCATAATATGTATTATAAATCCAATTTTGCAGAAAAAAAGATCTATAATGTAAATCTATTAGCATATTCTGTTATAAAACTAATATTTTGTTGAAATAAAAAATATCTTTTGTATACTAGAGTTTGAATTTATTAATATTATTATTTTAATATCTTTTATTATGTGATGATGAAAAATATGTATTATAAATCAAATTTTGTAGAAAAAAAGATCTATAATGTAAATCTATTAGCATATTCTGTTACAAAACTAATATTTTGTTGAATTAAAAATATCATTTGTATACTAGAGTTTGAATTTATTATTATTATTATTTCAATATATTTTTCTATGCTGATGAAAAATATGTATTATAAATCCAATTTTGCAGAAAAAAAGATCTATAATGTAAATCTATTAGCATATTCTGTTATAAAACTAATATTTTGTTGAAATAAAAAATATCTTTTGTATACTAGAGTTTGAATTTATTAATATTATTATTTTAATATCTTTTATTATGTGATGATGAAAAATATGTATTATAAATCAAATTTTGTAGAAAAAAAGATCTATAATGTAAATCTATTAGCATATTCTGTTATAAAACTAATATTTTGTTGAATTAAAAATATCTTTTGTATACTAGAGTTTGAATTTATTATTATTACTATTTCAATATATTTTATTCTATGATGATGAAAAATTTGTATTATAAATAAAATTTTGTAGAAAAAAGATCTATAATGTAAATATATTAGCATACTAAATATGGACCGGGACTAAAGCTTGCGGCAGGCTAGGGCAAACAGGACTAGGGCAGGCAACACTAATGATAGGGGTGAGTGTTGACATTATGTCGTGCGGATTTTACCTTGTCCCGGATGGTGTCGTCAACCGGGACTAGCCTGAATCTTTAGTCTCAGTTGGAGACACCAACTGGAACAAAACATGGGTCAGCACTAATAATATGGGTGAGTGTCGACATTATGTCGTGAGTGTCGACAATATGCCAAGCTGCTTGTACTATAAATAGGCATCCTTGTGAGTCCAGTCCTCCAGCCAGTTTGAGGCATCTCCAAGATGGTTTGCGAGAGTAGGGAGACCACTACGGCCAGCTTGAGGGAGATGCCACTGGAGCCTAGTCCTCCGGCATCTCCAACAAGCTGGCCATAGAGGCACTCCCTAATATGTGAAACTAGTTAGCTCCCAAGCGCATTGATCTAGTTAGAGAAGTTACAATCTGTAAGATGGTATTCGAGAGAAGGGACACCACTACGGCCAGTTTCATGGAGATGTCGCCGGAGCCCAGTCCTCCGGCATCTCCAAAAAACTGGTCATAGAGGCACTCCCTAATATGTGACCACACGTGTTTGGAGATCAGATCTTCATGGTAAGTACGAATCGGGACAACATCTTCATAGTTTGGGAAAGTCGTAGTACGAACCAGAACTAAAGGCCCCCTTTAGTCCCGGTCCAACCATAAACCGGGACTAACACTCAATATTAAAAACCGGGACAAACCGGGACTAGCTAACACTCAGGACTAAAGCCGCCCCCTTTAGTCATAATCATGCCTAGTCCTATAGTACGCAGCTTCAGGGTCTTCTTCGTCATCGTCATCATCATCATCGTCGTCATCGTCAATTGCCACTCCGGAGATCCTCAGCCCAGCCATGGCATATACCGGGGGCACCTGCCACTCCGTCCTCGGATTCACGGCGGGTGGGGGAGGGGTCTCCTGGAAGACGATGCCGCAACCGCCGGGCAGGGAAGGGGCCTTCTTGTGGCAATGTGGCGGGTGGCCTTGTGGGCACCTCAGGCAAGGATGGTCTCCCCCGGCGATGTAGCGCATCACACCGATGATAGTCCGGTTCGCCCACCACAGGCGGCGGCCGGCTTTGTTGTGGTACACCAGGGGAGGGCCATCACTCTCGTACCTGGAGAGCTCTCTTCCTTGCCGGTTAGCAAAAAAGGCATTCCAGGTGTCATAGTTGTTGGGATCCCACTAGGGATCCATCCGCTGCTCCAGCGTGAGCTCGTGGTAGAAGTGGTTCGTGATGGCCGCCTGGCGTGCGGAACCTTGAGGGACAGGAGGGACAGGAACCCCTCCAGCGCTCAGCATCTAGCTGGCGGGCGGCCGTTAGCGCGGAGGGAAAGGGTAGCTGGATGCGCACAGCGCCTCGGTCTCCTCGAGGGTCAGAATGTCCCAGTAGTCGTTGTCCATTGTTGTGAGAGAGAGTAAGGTGTGGATGTGTGGATAGCGATGGCGCGGTCGGCCTAGATATAGAGGAAAAGGGCGGGAAAACATTGCGGGAAGCGGTACGAAATGGCGAGAAATTTCTTTAGTCCCAGTTAGTGGCTACAACCGGGACCAAAAGCTTCGGTCAGAGGAGAAGGGCGGGAAAACATGGCGGGAAGCGGTAGGAAATGGCGGGAAATATCTTTAGTCCCGGTTAGTGGCTACAACCGGGACTAAAAGCTTCGGTCAGAGGGAAAGTTAGTATAATTATTCTTATAAAACAGAAAAAATAACAAACTTGGTAAAAGCTTCACAAAATGATATACATGCATATGTACATATTGTTTGCATCTAAAAAACAGCCACAGGCAAAATTCTGAATACATCATATGACTTTCTTATGACCACGTGGCCTTAACCATGTAGCATCTTCATCAAGTAACATGATGCTCGGGTCATCCTTCACTACAAACGGCGGAATTTCATGAAACTTGTCATAATCTTCGGACATCTCTGTCTTGTCCTCCACTTCTACGATGTTTCTTTTCCCTGAAAGAACTATGTGGCGCTTTGGCTCATCGTTTGATGATGTATTTGTTTGCTTATATTTTATTTTTATTGGTTTCGTAGACATGTCCTTCACATAGAAAACCTGAGACACATTGTTGGCTAGGACGAATGGTTCGTTCATGTACGCAAGTTTGTTGAGATCCACTGTTGTCATTCCGTATTTTTTGTCTACCTCAACCCCGTGTCCTGTTAGCTTGACCCATTTGCACCGAAACAAAGGGACCTTCAAAGCAGGTCCATAGTCAAGTTACCATATCTCCTCTATGTAACCATAATATGTGTCTTTTGACCCATTGTCGTTTGTTGCATCAAAGAGGACACCACTTTTTTGGTTGGTGCTCTTTTTATCTTGGGAGATCGTGTAAAATGTATTCCCATTTATTCGTACCCTTGGTAAGTCCATATAGTCGAAGATGGTGAGCTGGCCAACAAGTATAACTCGTCACAAAAAGTGTTGTTATTCATGAGATGTGTTTGCAACCAACCGCCAAAAGTCTTCATGTGTTCATATCTAATCAAGGAGTCATGCTTTCCCGGGTTATTTGAGCATACAATAATCTTGTGTTCCTTTATATACGGAGCTACCAAGGTGGAAATATGCAGAACCGTGTAGTGTGCTTGAGTGAAAGAATGTCCGTCCCTACATATTATTGATTTCCTTCCTAGTGTGCCTTTTCTACTCAGTCTCCCCTCATGCCATGATTCAGGAACACCAATCGACTTAATGTTAGGAATAAAGTCAACACAAAACTCAATGACCTCCTCTGTTCCATAGCCCTTCGAGATGCTTCCTTCTGGCCTAGCACGGCTATGGACATATTTCTTCAAGACTAACATGAACCTCTCAAAGGGGAACATATTATGTAGAAATACAGGACCCAAAATGGTAATCTTGTCAACTAGGCGTACCAGCAGATGCGTCATAATATTGAAGAAGGATGGTGGGAATACCAGCTCAAAACTAACGAGACACTGGACCACATCATTTTGTAACCTCGGTAGAATTTCTGGATCGACTACCTTCTGAGAAATAGCATTAAGGAATGCACATAGCTTCACAATGGGCAGTCGAACATTTTATGGTAGAATACCCCTTAATGCAACCGGAAGCAATTGTGTCATAAGCACGTGGCAGTCATGAGACTTTAGGTTCTGGAATTTTTTCTCTGCCATATTTATTATTCCCTTTATATTCGACGAGAAGCCAGAGGAGACCTTCATACTTCTTAGGACTTCAAAAAAAAATTCCTTCTCTTCTTTGGTAAGAGCATAGTTGGCAGCACTTAGACGTCCTTTATCTGTATTTATTGGATGCACGTTGTCTCGGTCTTTCATACCTTACTGGTTCTGCCGTGCTTCTGGCGTATATTTTGTCTTTCCATACATGCCCATAAAGCCTATCAGGTTCACACAAAGATTCTTCGTCACGTGCATCACATCGATTGTAGAGCAGACCTCTAGAACTTTCCAATAGGGTAGCTTCCAAAATATAGATTTCTTCTTCCACATGGGCACATGTCCGTCAGCGTCATTTGGAACAGATTGACCGCCAGGGCCCTTTCCAAAGATTACTTCTAGATCCTTGACCATACCAAATATATCATCACCAGTACGGCGGATAGGCTTCTTCCGGTGATCTGCCTCACCATCGAAATGCTTGCCTTTCTTTCTTGCGGGATGCCTGGCCGAAAGAAATCGACGATTCCCGAGGTACACATTCTTCTTACCTTTATCCAAATATATACTTTCAGTATCATCTAAACAATGCGTTCATGCATTGTATCCCTTGTTTGACTGTCCTGAAAGGTTACTAAGAGCAGGCCAATCATTGATGGTTACGAACAACAACGCCCGTAGGTCAAATGGCCCCTGTTTGTGCTCATCCCACATACGAACACCTTCGTCGCGCCACAACTGTAGTAGTTCTTCAACTAATGGCCTTAGATAGAAATCAATGTCATTGTCGGGTTGCTTCGGGCCTTGGATGAGCACTAGCATCATAATGAACTTCCGCTTCATGCACAACCAAGGAGGCAGGTTATATATACATAGAGTTACAGGACAGGTGCTATGACTGCAGCTCTGCTCTCCAAAAGGATTCATGCCATCTGTACTTAGACCAAACCTTAAGTTCCTTGCGTCATCTGCAAAGCTCGGGTACTCTCTATCGATTTTTCTCCATTGCGACCCATCAGCAGGGTGTCTCAACATCGAGTCTTTCCAAAGCTCTTCTTTTTGCCATCGCAACAACTTTGCATGCTCTTTGTTTCTAAACAAACGTTTCAACCGTGGTATTATAGGAGCATACCACATAACCTTTGTAGGAACCCTCTTCCTGGGGCGCTGCTCGCCCTCAACATCACCAGGGTCATCTCGTCTGATCTTATAACACAATGCGCCGCATACCAGGCATGCATCCAAATTCTCGTACTCCTCACCGCGATATAGTATGAAGTCATTAATGCATGCATGTATATTCTACACCTCTAGTCCTAGAGGGCAGACGACCTTCTTTGCCTCGTATGTACTGACATGTAATTCACTATCCTTTGGAAGCTTCTTCTTCCAAATTTTCAGTACCTTCCCAAATCCCTTGTCAGATAAACCATTCTCTGCTTTCCATTGCAGTAATTACAGTGTGGTACCGAGCTTTGTGTTTCCATCTTCTCAATTTGGGTAAAACAATTTTTTGTGATCCTCTAACATGCACTCCAACTTCTTCTCCTTGTTTTCATTTTCGCATTCGCTATGTGCATCAAGAATGGCCTAACAAAGATCATCAGCAGTCTCATCTAATACCCATTCTTCACCTTCTTCTTGTTCATTGTCTTCTAGTGCAGTGCCACCGTATTCAGGAAACTTTGGATAATTGTCATCGTTCTCTTCTTCTTCGTTGTCTTCCATCATAACCCCACTTTCTCCATGCTTTGTCCAACAAATATAGCCATACATGAAACCTTATTGAATCAGGTGGATGTGAATGGTTTTGGATGAAGAGTAATCCTTCTCATTCCGACAGACATGTCACGGACAACACATAAAACCATTCCTCTTGTTTTCCTCAGCCAACTCGAGGAAAGAATGCACACCTTTAATGAACGCGTCAGACATTCGGGGAGCGTCGTACATCCATTCTCGGCTCATCTGCAGTGTAATTAAAATTTTCTATCATATAAAAAGTTTGGATCATTTTACTACAATTACTTTTACATGCACTAATTTTTGAATTAATATTTTCTATCATATTAAAATTTTACATGCACTAATTTTTGAATTGGAAAAAACTGTTAACATAAAAATGTTGACTATTTAATTACTGCTCTAGCAGTTAAAACCTTATTCAATTCTGAGATCCAAAATTCTTCAAATGCACATCTCAACTTTTAGTAGCTTTTTGTATAATCAAACTATGCTTAAAATTACACATCTAGAATTCCCTCTACACTTCTAAGCATGAAATTCCTCATTCTAGTTCTAGAGCATTGAGCTAAACTATAACAATAAGAGATGAATGATTGAAGTTGCTAACCATTTTAGAAGCTTGGATTGATAGATGATGCCACCAAATCTTGGATTGAAATTTGCCACCAAATTGGACAAAAAATGATGATGAACTTGAGCTGTTACTTGGAGGAAATGGCCATGCTTTTGGGCTGGGTCGAAGAGGCATATATAGTGGTAGTAAATTGTCTCGGGTGGTAAAATGAACCCAGAATAGAGGTTGACCTCTAGTCCCGGCTGGTAACAAGAACCCAGACTAAATATAGCCATGGGTCCCACAGGTTCTCTAGTCCCGGCTTGTGTTACCAGCCGGGACTAGAGGTTGCCCACGGACCGGGACTAGTGATATGGGGCCATGTAGCTGTTGCAAAATTCACAGACCGGGACTAGTGATATGGGGCCATGTAGCTGTTGCAAAATGCACAGACCGGGACTAGAGGCTGGAGCTGCAAAAAACGAAAGGTCGTTTTTCTACTAGTGAGGTCTCGGGGACGGGGAGCCGATGGGCAACTCGGAGAAGGAAGAGGGACTGCTGGCCGACGATGCCTGACCCAGGGACAGACTGCCCTATGGCCACGCTTTGTTTGTCTCACCTTGTATATCGACAGCACGACTAAGCCATGTCGTGCCCGCTGGTGGAACCAGTGCGCCACGTCTCAATCATGCAATCCATGCACCTCGTGGGGTCCTGGACGGGATATCCTTCGGAGTCCCGGCCGGGAGCCCGAGGATCGTGCGCCTAGTGAGCTAACCCCCAGCAGGACCCGAATCGATGGGACATGCACCAGTGTCAGACTGCTCAGTCCAGGCGGTGAGAGACACGTGGTGTGGTGACAGGAGCGCACTTCCACATTTGTCTCGGCATATGCCTAATCGTACAAAGGGAGCGTCTCCTTGAGTTTTCGCCTGGGCCCGGCCCGGGGTCCTTGGTGCTTAGGCTCCCTGACCGAAAGGTAAAGAGGTCACGCGGCAGGGTTGCGCTGAAGGGAATATGTCCTGTGAGGCAATAATAAAGTGGTTACTATGTATATTCCAAGTATATGATAGATGTTTATTTTGTATGCTATAATTGTATTAATACGGAAACATTAATACATGTGTGTTTAATAAAGAAACATAATTTCCTAGTTATGCCTCTCTTATAAACTAGCTTGTTGATTAACAAGATGATCAAGGTTTCTAGATCATGGACATTGGATGTTGTTAATAACGAGGTCACAATATTATGGGAATGGTGTGATGAACATTCATCCGAAGTATAGCATTACGATCAAAGTCATTGAGTTTATATTGCTATAACATCATACAAAGTAATCCTAATCCTTAGACCATGAGATCATGTCAATCACTAAAACTGGAAGAGTATCTTGATAACATAAAACATCACACCATAATAGGGTGATTATAAAGATGTGTTTAGTGCTACTAAAGTGTTATGTTGAGGCCCATGGATCAAGAGTAGAATTTGTTCATCCTGATGATGGATAGATATACTCTGGGCCCTCTCGGTGATATCACATTGGTTATCTTGAAAGCAAGTGATTTGATCACTAGAATGTTATATCACGGGAACGAGAAAAGAGTATATGTCAGTAACAAGATCAAACTAGGTATGGATATACCGATGATCGAATCTTGGACATGTAATATATCGCGAGACAAAGGGATTAAGATTCTAGTGTAAAAGTTTCTCATGATCACAAGAAAGTAATCGTTGAATGTGTGGGGGTTAGTATGGATCTCCAGGTCCCGCTTCTGATTATTGATCTGCGAGGGGTCTCGATCATGTCTGCATTATTCGCGAACCATAGGATGACACACTTAAGATACACTGACACCATTTGCAACAAATAGTTTCATGCTGAAATGATTAACAAAGCACAGGAATTTATTTCACTAGACACCGAAACTATTTTCGGGTGAAATTGCTGAAAGTGTTTCTGCATGTGAAATGGAATACTAGCAAGCGGTTATATGTGAATATTTTTCATTAATGTAATTGACAAAATTCTGAATAAATAGAAGGATTTTTATTTAAAGAGAGATTGCATTAAATTTTGTGGAAATTTAATGGGAATTTTGAGTGGGATTTTGAGTGGAGAAGTGAAGGGACAATTTTGTGAGTGGAGCTTCCACCCACATAAATGGAGGATGGGAGAGGGAAGCCCCGATGCGCCGGCCACCCCCTTGGGGTGCCCCCTCCCTCCTATATAAAGCCCCCCTCCCACTCCTTCTTACTCACACCTCCTTGTGAAGGATCTCTCTCCCCCTCTAGTTTTTATCCCCATGGTCTTGGACTAGCGAGATACATGTTCCCGGTGGCTTTTAGGCAAGAAAGGTTTGTTTCTTATGCTGCATCGCTGGAGAGAGGAGGCGGAGGTTGCTTGGTGGCTCGGACGTGTGTGCGAGCACGGATGCGCTGCTGATTTGCGGCGCTATGACTTCCTCTCGATCTTGAGACAGGCAAGCGTTCGTCTACATCATCCACGAGTACAACCTCGTTAAGCTTTTCTTCAAGGGTATGTTCTCTATGGATGTATATCCGCCCTTTGCTTGTATCTAGTATATAGATCTTGGTACATAGTTGTTCCTATCGTAGGAATTTTTTTGTTTTCGATGCTGCGAACCCTAAAGTGGTATCAGAGCCGGATCTATGCGTAGATGCTATGCACGGGTAGTACACATATGTATATGTGGGCGATGATGATCATGTTATTGCTTCTTAGTTGTACTTTGGATATTGGTGGCATAGTGGGATGAAGCGGCCCGGACAAAATTTACATGTCCTCGCACATGGGACTTGTTCCACGCTTGATATGCAACTAGTTTTGCATAAGTGGCTAGCGGGTGTCTGTCTCTCCTACTATAGTCAATATCTAATTTGCAATGAGTTGTCAATAATTTGGTTATCCTCGTTGTGGTGCATGTTCATTGGTAAGAACGGTTCTATCATAAAAAGCCCTAAGCCACGTAAAACTTGCAATGGATAAATTAGAAGCGTCTATTTTAGATTGTTGCTGATATGGTGATGTTGTAAGTAAAAGTATAAGTTGATACTCTTACAACACACATAACGTGTAAGTTCCATAAACCTTGGCCTTACACATAAACGAATGATGAGGTTCATACCACGATGCACATGATGGAGATCAAGTGTAAGAACCATATCATTTCACTTTTTCACATGTGATGTTTGTTGCATCTTATATTACTTGTTTGGCGTTTTATTAGCATAATAAGATGATACCTCATTTATATATCAAGATAAAAATGTGTTCTCCCTTAAGTATGCACCGGTTATGTTTCACTGCTTCAAGACATCACGTGATGATCGGGTGTTCTTGGATCCACGATCATATTTTGGGTGTAAGACAGTTTACACACACGAATACTAAGGTTCTTAATTGGGGAGCCTAGCATGTGCAGAAATGGCCTCAGAACACGGAGCAAAAGGTTAAGCATGAGTCATATGAAAGATGTGATGCCCATATGGATGCTCGCCTTTGAAGCTACACCGACTCACGTGATGATCGGACTTGGTGTAGTGGATTTGGTTCATGTAATCACCAAAAAGGCACGAGGGATGTCGTTTTTAAGTGGGAGTTCATTCTTAATTTGGATTAGTTGAACTCAATCTATCATAAACATAGTCTAAAATTTACAAATTCTGTTGTAGATGGCACCACCTGCTTTTAATTTCAATGTGTTCATGGAGAAAGAGAAACTTGCAACAAACGGTAGCAACTTTACCGAATGGGCTATGAATTTGAGGATTCTCCTCTCTGCTGCACAAAAGAAATATGTGCTAGAAGCGCTGCTAGGCCCCCCACCACTTGATGATGCCCCTGACAAAGAAAAGAACGTCTATCAGACTCGTCAGGATGACCACAACTTAGTTCATTGCGACATATTGTATGGGCTAGAGCCAGAACTTAGAAAGAGTTTCGAAAACGGCAATGCCTTTGATATAACGGGTGAGTTGAAAATGATTTTTGACACCCATGCTGCTGTAGAGAGTTATAATGCTTCAGAAAAGTTCTTTAGCTGCATGATGGAAGAGAACAGATCCATAAGTGAGCATGTACTCAAGATGTTGGGTTATGCCGATAAGCTTGTGTCCTTGGGAATAACGATTCCCATTGACTTAGGCATACATCATGTTCTCCAGTCTCTGCCACCTAGATACAAGAGCTTCGTGATGAACTATAACATGCAGGGCATGAAGAATTTAAGACCCCACCTTTATAAAGGGAGGGTCCCTGTGATTGCAATGCTAGTCCCTGGATCAAATCCTAGCATCCACAGTTTAAGATGAAGTACACAGAAACTCCTTCTTCTTCAAATTCATCACCCCGGATGAGATGTGAGATGTACGGAATCCATCCTCAAAGATAGCCCAAGTCACATCCTCAATGGGAGTGGTGATCTGAAAGTTATCCCACCAGGTTGCTGCTGGCCCTTCCAACAGATGTGCTGCAAACCCGACCTTCTCTTCATCGGTGCAGCCGACAGTCACTAAATCCTTGTTTACTGAGCGTAGCCAATCATTGGACACCATTGGATCAGTGGTTCATGAGAACTTTGCAGGCTTTAGTCTTAGAAATCCGGTGAGCATGTCAAATCTTGGCAGATTATTTAGGTTGTTGTTATTGTTATTCTGATTCTGGTTCTGCATGAAAGTGGTCATCGTCTACATCAGTTGAGCCTGTGCTGTCATCAACTGCTGCATATCAGGAGTGACATTGTTGTTGTTGTTTGGGTTGGGGTTGGCACGTCGAGGAGGCATCTGTGGTTTTCATAAGGATAAGAATGAGATACCCATAGATGCTTAACATGCACAATACATCACATACTCAATCACAATATCCAAGCATCAAAATAACATAGAGTTTGAAGGACATAAACGACAAGTTTGGAAATGCAAAACACACCATAGCAAGCCACCCACATGTTGGATGGTCATTGCGACTCAATAATCAAAGTACGGTAGATGAAAGATAAACGAGTAGTCTACGCTACTCCTCCGCATCAATCTCCACATCAACAAGGGTAAGACCTGCATTCTCCATAGAGGTCTTGTATTCCTCAACATTAGTAGTCAAGGCCTATATCTTGGCCCTAAGAGCCCTCTTCTACGAACGAAGCCTCTCGATCACTCCCTGCTGATGCTCAAGCTCGAAGTCCTTGGCCTCTATCACTTCCTTCATCTCTCGGATCTTCTTGTTCCTGTCTTGGACTCTTTTCTCCGGGCTCTTAAACTTCTTGTCCTGGCTTTCAAACTTGGCCTCCATTTCCTTGACAATCTCGTCTTGCTCCGCGAACATCTTGTCCTTCTCACGAAGTTGAACCTGGAGCTCGTCATTTCTAAGCATGACGTTGGTCCTATCAGTATCTAGGTGTCTAATAAGACCCTCTAGGTCCTGAAGGTACAGATGAATCGGATCCATCGTCTCCCTAGCAACATCCTCGTACTCTATGGCCTCACCCTCCTCGTTGTGTCTCCCGAAGGGGTGAAAGTAAAGACCTCTAAGCTCGGTGGAGTGTCTCCCTACCAGGCGCCGAAGTAACTTCTGCATGACCACATCTAGGCCTTTCTCCTTATCGTCATGCATCAGCTTGAAACTTATAATCTCCGTGGTTGGCTCTGTCTGGCGTCCCGGCTGAGTGACTCTGAAGCCCCAAAGGTCCTTCCTCTCAAACTTGGTGAGTGGAAGTGTCATGATGCTAGGAAGTGGAAGGTTGAGTACACTAGTGAGCTCAATGAGACGAGTACCAAAACGAGTTCCCTTGAACTCCTTGGCCGTGTTGATAATAACATTAGGCATATATTTTTATAAGATACAGAAAAGTTAGAAACAACATCAATAGAGAAAAATCACAAGACAAAATATCACAAGCACATCTTTTGCAACAATCACACAAGTCATGGCATACACAAATCTATTATAAGCATCAATGGTTCAACATAACTTAGACAAACTTTTTGGAAGTAGAAACGATAAGTGTGGTGGTCCAACTAATGGAGTACATTACAATCCCACTCGCTTGCCAAGTTAGCTATCAGGGCATCTCTAGAGGCAATCTGTCGATCTTGATCACATGATTCCATTGCTAAATCTATGATGTCTTCTCTTAGACGTTGGTTAGCGGCCTCTAAGTCCTGGGTATGCTTCTTTTCTTATCTAAGGTCATTTTGGGTGTTGAGCATTCTGCTCTTGAGTCTATCACCAAGTTCCTTGATGGCATTCCAAGCTGCATTTCTTGCAGAGTCAAAGAATGTTGTGTGCATTTCAGAGTTGGTGACCATGCAGAATCCTGACTCCTTGTGGTTGTCTTCCTTATTCTTGTACAAGTGAAGTTGTACCCACCAGTACTCTTCTCCTTCATCCATCATAGGGAATCCTTTGTACACAGCTGCACCATGTATCCCCATGGTAACCATAAGGTTCTTGAGGGCCTTGGGAAATTCAGTCTCACACTCCAAAGTCATGGTCATGAGTGGTCCCTTCCTTACGGCTTCATTGATGGAGTTCATCTACAAATAGAGATGAGAAAGAAGATTAGAAAAGTTTACGAGAAGAAAAAGACAAGTGTGGAAATTTTTCAAAGTGTTGAAATTTTTTCCTTAGTGGTTTCTAATCCAATCCTAGGGTCATAATCCTATAGGCAACACAGTGCTCTGATACCATCCGTAAGACCCCACCTTTATAAAGGGAAAGGTCCCTGTGATTGCAATGCTAGTCCCTGGATCAAATGCTAGCATCCACAGTTTAAGAAGTACACAGAAACAGAGGTCATTATTACATCGTCATTCCAGAGATAACATAGTCTTTTACAACTCCATAGCCATGGGCTAGTACAAGAGTTTAACTTAACAATATAAATAAAAGTCTTCATCTTCATGTGCCACAGGCAAGCATGTTGAGTGTAGACTCATAACCCTAATCCTCATCAGAGTAACCTGCAACATCACAAGTTATAGCCACAGTGGATCAATACATTGGAATAGTATTGGCAAGTGATACCTTAGTAGAATAAAAGTTTCTAGCTTCTACATGAATTTTGCTAAGTGTAGCTTAGGCTTGCTTTGCTCAAAATAGGTTTTACCTATCAGTTGAAAACAGTAAGTTTTTGTTTGGCAAAAACTCCCAAGGAACCACCAATAGAAATTGGTGAACCTTCACCCTTGTTTAACCACAAGTTTTAACTTAGAAATTGGGATGAGGAGATTCTTGATAGCTTCCATGTCTTGATGCTCAAATTGTCCATTATCGGGGACATGGCTAAGTACTTAGTTTCTTCCTTCTGCAAAGGTGGTGCACTTTCCCCACAAGACTTGATTTTCACCAAGACATGATCTTTCAGAAGCCTTCCCTTAGACCAAAATGGATGCGCTCCAAAACTATCATCCCCTACCACCAACTGTCCATTTGGCTAAGTTATTGAAACCTATATGATCCAGGCAGAGCCCATAATGCCATGTGGCTACACTAGAAGCTTCTTAACATATGGCATCTCAAATCCCTTTGTTCCTGGGTGGCATTCAACAAGTGAGATACACAAGGTTCACCAGTCCCCTGGCCTTGGGTAACCACTCAACATAAACCAATCCACCATTCCACCCAGGTGTTTCATTCACTTAGTTGTTTTATTAAGCGAAACATAAGTCAAAGACTTAGAAATATTGTCCATAGCATGTGTATATAATACACCCTTGGTTGCTACTAGCTAGGCTAAGCATGGCAATAGTAAGTATCTTAACTTAGAGAAAATTCTAACAATTCTACAACTACTAGGATTTCCCAAGCATAGCATATAGATACTTAGCAAAAATATTCATGCAAGCCATATACAAAATATTTGTAATGAAAAGTCAAAATATTGGGACAAAAGTATGAAGCACCAGTTTCCTTGGTAGTTGGGGGAGTAACAACAATCCTCACAGTCATAATCACCACTAGCACCAAAATCTACACATAAAATGATAGCACCAAATTCACATATCAAAATGAACAAGCAAAAATATATGAATGCATGAAAATGACATGTTATGATTTTTTCTAAACTCAACAAGACAAGTAAATAGTATTGATCAATAAATCAAAAATATATACAAAAAATAAACTTTATTTGGCCTTTAAAACATTTTCCAATTAATTTTTACACACAAAATAAGCCTACAAATGTCTCTGCAAAAACAACTAATTTTACAGAAGCAATTCATTAAACAAAGTACATGGTTGGATAGAATTCTTTTTCCTAATTCGATTGATATAAAATTTGCAACATTTGGACGTGTGGATCAAAAGTTATGAATTTTGCAAGTTTGAACATCTAATAGATTCAAAAACAGAATTTAAATCTAAAACCCAGACACATGGGCGTGTCAGATTGACCCATACCGGTTTGTCCGGATCGATCAACGTGGGCCGTTGGATTTAAGTGGCAGCGCACAGCCAGATCTGCACGTAGTGCTTTTCTTAAGTGATCTAATCTGAAACGTTATATCTAAATTGAACGTTGCTGAGCGCACGACCAAAGATGGGCGGTGCTAGCGACGGCGATGCGGTGGCAGCGCTACTGGCGGGGGTGGAACGACGATTCCAGCGAGGCCTAGAGGTGGTGAAGATGCTTACCAGACTCGCACACGCACGAGGGAGCTCAACGTGGTCGTGGTTGGGCAGGGGGGCATGTTGTAGCGGGGCTTAGAGCTCGTCGGAGTTGCTGGCGGCGTCGGGTCCTTGCAGACGAGGTCGTTGTCGAGGCTCTGGGTCGTCCTAGAACAAGCCAGAGGTATCAGTAGCTGCGCAAGGTCAAGGCGAACCTGGTCGTAGGCAAGCGAGGTCAAGGGGCACTAAGTAATTACCGTAATTGATCGCCGGAGTTGAGCGGCGGCTCTGTCGCTTGCAGGCGTGAATGGGGACGGCAGCCTGGGTCATGCAAGGACAAATGAATGATGTTAGATGATGCACAAGGTCACAAGAAACACGCTCGCATGAACTAGAAGGACAGGGGCGGTCAGGCTCACCGGGATTTCGTCGTCGGAGTTCGTCGGTATTGCGGCGGAGTTCTGCGAAATATGGGCAGCCTGGTGGCGGAGTGGGGGTGCTGAGTGAGGGGAAATGGTCGCAGAGGGGTGGGGATTATGTAGACGGAGCAGGGGCAAGAATCACGCGCTGCATCCATGGAATTTAAGAAGAGATTAATCGCGGCGTCACTGCGGGGAGGTAACGGCGGAGCGAGTCGTCGCGTGGTGATTGAGGACGATGATGACGGGGCAGGTGGGTCCAAGGCGTCAGTGAGGAAGGGGGTACACGCGCGGGTGAGAAACAGAGATGGGGAGGGGATTTCCCGGGTGGGATAGGTGGGCTGCCAGATGGGCCGCGGGTTGGGTTGGGTTAGTTAGCGAGTTAGTTTTATTTTTTTCTCTAGTTCTCTTTTTCTTTTTCTGGTTTGAATTTAAATGCCCATTTCAATTCTGTTTCAATTTGAATTTTCTCTAGATTTTTTATATTGTGTTTCTTGTGTCCTGGGGTGTGTAAAAAATCTATTCAAGCTCAAATTCATTTTGGGTTTGAAATAAAGTTTAAAACCATGCTCTTAGTGAAATATTTTTAATAGGCATATGAATGGTTTTGAAAACTTTGAACAAGCTTTGGAAATATCAAACCAACCTATGTTCCATTCTTTACTAATTAAAACAAGTATTTTCTTATTAGAAGGTAGCAATAAGGCCATTGCCTTGCTTACATAAAATAATAGACAACAAAAGCTTCTATTTTTGAAAAATTATCCTAAAATGATTATGAATGCATGCATGATATGCAAACTTTGAAATCATGATTTTTGGGATGTTACAAATCTAACCCCCTTAAGGTGAATCTCGCCCTCGAGATTCGGATTGGCTAGCAAATAGGTGAGGGTGGTCAATCCGAAGATCATCTTCTCTTTCCCATGTTGCTTCTTCCTCGGAATGATGGTTCCACTGAACTTTGCAGAATTTGATAGTCTTTGTTCGAGTAACTCTTTCTGCAGTCTCAAGAATCTTGATAGATTTTTCCTCATAAGTGAGATCACTTTCCAATTGGACCTCCTCCAAAGGTATAGTATCCTTCAAAGATTTATCCTCCATCTCTGGATGACATTTCTTTAGCTGACTCACATGAAACACATTGTGAACGGCAGACAATGATTCAGGCAATTCAATCTCATATGCTACTTCTCCTTTACGGCTCAGAAACTTGAATGGTCCAACATATCTTGGGGCCAATTTTCCTTTGACTCCAAACCTCTTCACTCCACGAAGTGGTGATACTCTAAGTTATGCTCTATCACCCACCTCATAGGTGACTTCTCTACGCTTTGGATCTGCGTAGCTCTTTTGTCGGGACTGTGCTATCTTCAATCTGTCCTTTACCAACTTGACTTTCTCTTCAGCTTCCTTGATTAGTGCTGGCTTGAACAAGTTCCTTTCTCCAACACCATTCCATAGCAATGGTGTAGTACACTTTCTCCCATAGAGAAACTCAAACGGTGCCATCTCAATACTAGCTTGATAGTTGTTGTTGTAAGAGAATTTTGCGTAAGGCAGACTTTCATCCCAACTAGCTCCATAATCTAGTGCACATGCCCTTAACATATCCTCTAGAATCTGGTTGGTCCTTTATGTCTGTTCATCAGTCTGGGGATGAAAAGCAGTACTGAATTCCAATCTCATTCCCAATGACTCATGCAGTTGCCTCCAAAAATGAGAAGTGAATTGAGTTCCCCGATCACACACAATACTCTTGGGTACTCCATGCAGACACATAATCCTATTCATATAGATCTTGGCCAACTTAGCACTTGTATAGGTTGTCTTCACGGGTATGAAATGAGCCACTTTAGTTAGGCGATCCACTACTACCCAAATAGAATCATATCCTGATCTGGTCCTTGGCAATCCGGTGATGAAATCCATGCCAATCTTGCCCCACTTCCAATCAGGAATAGGTAATTGTTGTAACAATCCTGGTGGTTTCTGATGTTCCGCTTTCACTCAACTACATACATCACACAAAGAAATATGTTCGGCGATGTCCTTCTTGAGATTATTCCACCAAAATCTTTCCTTCACATCCATGTACATTTTGGTGTTACCCGAATGAATGGAATATGGTGAGTTATGTGCTTCTTGTAAAATCAGGTTCCGAAGCTCCGGATCTTGCGGAATGCAGATACGTTTTCCATACCATAAAGTACCCTGTTCGTCTTCATGGAATCCTTTGGCTTTTCCCTTGCCAATCTTTTCCTTAATCTCTTCAATTTCCGTGTCCGTCTTTTGGGCTTCCATGATTTTGTCCAACAAGGTGGGTTTAACATCCAATGACATGAGATGTCCCTCAGGCACAATCTCCAATCTGAGGTCTTTGAATTGCGCACATAGATCATCTGGTAACTCTCCCTTAGTAAGGCCATTCACATAAACCTTATGGCTTAATGCATCCGCTACAACATTTGCTTTACTGGGGTGGTATTGCAAACTCAAGTCATAGTCCTTGATGAGTTCTAGCCATCTTCTTTGTCTCATGTTGATTTCTTTCTGAGTGAAGACATACTTCAAACTTTTGTGATCTATGAACACTTCACATCGCTTTCCCAAAAGATAATGTCTCCATGTTTTGAGTGCATGGACAACAGAGGCTAACTCTAAATCATGAGTGGGATAATTCACTTCATGAGTTTTGAGTTGTCTCGAGGCATAAGCCACAACTTTCCCTTCTTGCATCAAAACTGCACCTAATCCTTGGTGAGATGCATCACAATACACTTGGAAATCCTTCTCCAAATATGGCAGACATAAGACTGGTGCTGTCACTAGTCTCTTCTTTAATTCTTGGAAACTGAGTTCACATCCTTCAGTCCAATCAAATTTCTTGTCTTTCTTGAGTAACTCCATCATTGGTTTAGCTACCTTTGATAAATTCTCAATAAACCTTCTATAGTATCCTACCAAGCCAAGGAAACTATGGACTTCTTTCACCGACTTAGGAGATTCCCACTCAGTTACAGCTGACACTTTTGTGGGATCAACTGCTACACCATCTCCTGACACAATGTGTCCAAGAAATCCAACCTCATTCAGCCAGAATTCACACTTGCTGAATTTGGCATACAGTTTATGCTCTCTAAGCTTCTCAAGTATCAAACGCAAATGTCCTTCATGCTTTTCATTACTCTTGGAGTAGATCAAAATGTCATCGATGAAGATGACAACAAACTTGTCAAGAAACTCCATGAACACCTTGTTCATCATATTCATGAAGTAGGCTGGTGCATTGGTCAAACCAAATGGCATCACGGTGTATTCATACAATCCATACCTGGTGGTGAAAGCAGTCTTAGGTATGTCTTGCTCCCTTATATTAAGCTAAAAATAGCCTGACCGGAGATCAATCTTTGAGAACACACGGGCTCCTTCTAACTGATCAAACAAATCATTGATTCTGGGCAAAGGATATTTGTTCTTGATAGTCACCTCATTGAGTGAACGATAATCTATGCATAACCTTTGACTTCTATCTTTCTTTTCAACAAACAAGACTGGTGCTCCCCAAGATGAAGAACTTGGTTGAATAAATCCTTTCTGCAACTGTTCTCTAAGTTATTTCTTGAGTTCCTTCAACTCATGAACTGACATCTTGTAAGGTCTCTTTGCTATTGATCCTGAAACTGATCGCAAGTCAATCAGAAACTCCACATCCCTATCCGGTGGCATTCTCGGCAATTAGTTCGGAAACACATCTGGGTATTCTCTCACAATTAGCACACTGTCTATGCTAACCCCCTTAAGATAATTTAGCTTACTCCCTTTTGATTCAAAGTTAGACTTGAATCTAATCCGTTTCTTATCCGGCGTTGTGAGTGCGACAGTACGGTTGGCACAATCTAGCACTGCTTCATATTTGGTCATCCAATCCATTCCCAAAATTACATCCAGACCTTGGGAATCTAGGATTATCAGACTAACTGGAAACTTATGATTTCCAAATTCTAGCACTAGATCACGACATCCAAGACTTACTATCATATCTCCACCCGGAGAACTTACTTTTATAGGACACCTAATATTTTCAGTTGGAAATCCATTTCTATCAACAAATGCTCTTGATATGAATGAATGCGATGCACCAGTATCAAAAAGAACAAGTGCTGGAATAGAATTGAGTTTGAACTTACCAGCCACAGCATCAGATTCCTCATATATCTCTTCCACATTGATGTGGTTCACTTGTCCCTTCTGGAAAGGGTTGAGCTTGGTGGTTCCTTCGAACTTCTTCTCTGGGAACTCATTTGCATAGTGTCCCATCTTCTTACACTTGAAGCATTCAACCTGACTGAGATCTTTCTTGACATGCTGACTTCCACTACCACTTCCACCTCCATTGTGGTGGCTCTTGTATCCAATCTTGTGGTTCTTATACTTGTCGTTATCATGACTACGATGATGCTTGTTGTCATGATGGTGGTTGTGGCCGTGGTGGTTGTTGTACTTTCTATGTTTGTGGGATCTAGAACTCCCACTATCATCATGATGGGAACGCTTGTGAGATGACCCCGAGCTGTGCTTATCAAAGATGTGTTTTCTCTTCCTGCTCTCAACCTGCTTCATCTTGTTCTCTAAGATGGTAGCCTTGTCACAAAGTGATTGGTAAGTTGGGACATAGGCAATAGACAGCTGCAGATTCAGTTCATCATTCAGTCCTTCGAGGAATTTCTCCTTCCTCTTGGCGTCAGTATCAACTTCATCCGGTGCATAACGCGCCAGATTGTTGAACTCCTCAATCTACTCAGCCATGCTGCGGTGACGCTGCTTCAGATTGTGGAACTCCTTCTTCTTCAAATTCATCACCCCGGATGACATGTGAGCTGTATGTATCCATCCTCAAAGATAGCCCAAGTCACATCCTCAATGGGAGTGGTGATCTGAAAGTTATCCCACCAGGTTGTTGCTGGCCCTTCCAACAGATGTACTGCAAACCTGACCTTCTCTTTATCGGTGCAGCCGACAGTCACTAAATCCTTGTTTACTAAGCGTAGCCAATCAATGACCACCATTGGATCAGTGGTTCCTGAGAACTTTGCCAGCCTCAGTCTTAGAAATATGGTGAGCATGTCAAATCCTGGCGGATTATTCTGGTTGTTGTTGTTATTGTTATTGTTTTTGTTGTTATTCTTATTCTGGTTCTGCATGAAAGTGGTCATCATCTGCATCAGTTGATCCTGTGCTGTCATCAACTGCTGCATCTCGGGAGTGACATTGTTGTTGTTGTTGTTGTTGTTGTTTGGGTTGGGTTTGGCACGTCGAGGAGGCATCTGTGGTTTTCATAAGGATAAGAATGAGATACCCATAGATGCTTAACATGCACAATGCATCACATACTCAATCACAATAACCAAGCATCAAAATAACATAGAGTTTGAATGACATAAACAACAAGTTTGGAAATGCACAACACACCATAGCAAGACACCCACATGTTGGATGGTCATTGCGACTCAATAATCAAAGTACGGTAGATGAAAGATAAACGAGTAGTCTACGCTACTACTCCGCATCAATCTCCACATCAACAAGGGTAAGACCTGTATTCTCCATAGCGGTCTTGTACTCCTCAACATTAGTAGTCAAGGCCTCTATCTTGCCCCTAAGAGCCCTCTTCTGTGAGCGAAGCCTCTCGATCACTTCCTGCTGATGCTCAAGCTCGAAGCCCTTGGCATCTAGCTCTTCCTTCATCTCCCGGATCTTCTTGTTCCTGTCTTGGACTCTTTTCTCCTGGCTCTTAAACTTCTTGTCCTGGCTTTCAAACTTGTCCTCCATTTCCTTGACGATCTCGTCTTGCTCCGTGAAGAGCTTGTCCTTCTCACGAAGCTGAACCTGGAGCTCGTCATTTTTAAGCACGACGTTGGTCCTATCAGTATCTAGGTGTCTAATAAGACCCTCTAGGTCCTAAAGGTACATACGAATCGGCTCCATCGTCACTCTAGCAGCATCCTCGTACTCTATGGCCTCACCCTCCTTGTTGCGTCTCCCGAAGGGGTGAAAGTAAAGACCTCTAAGCTCGGTGGAGTGTCTCCCTACCAAGCGCCGAAGTAACTCCTGCATGACCACATCTAGGCCTTTCTCCTTGTCGTCATGCATCAGCTTGAAAGTGATAGTCTCCGTGGTTGGCTCTGTCTGGCGTCCCGGCTGAGTGACTCTAAAGCCCCAAAGGCCCTTCCTCTCAAACTTGGTGAGTGGAAGTGTCATGATGCTAGGAAGTGGAAGGTTGAGTACACTAGTGAGCGCAATGAGACGAGTACCAAAACGATTTCCCTTGAACTCCTTGGCCGTGTTGATAATAACATTAGGCATCTATTTTTATAAGATACAGAAAAGTTAGAAACAACATCAATAGAGAAAAATCACAAGACAAAATATCACAAGCACATCTTTTACAACAATCACACAAGTCATGGCATACAAAAATCCATTACAAGCATCAATGGTTCAACATAACTTAGACAAACTTTTTGGAAGTAGAAACGATAAGTGTGGTGGTCCAACTAACGGAGTACATTACAATCCCCACTCACTTGCCATGTTAGCTATAAGGGCATCTCTAGAGGCAATCTGTCGATCTTGATCACATGATTCCATTGATAAATCTATGATCTCTTCTCTTAGACGTTGGTTAGCAGCCTCTAAGTCCTAGGTACGCTTATTTTCTTCTCTAAGGTCATCTTGGGTGTTGAGAATTCTGCACTTGAGTCTATCACCAAGTTCCTTGATGGCATTCCAAGCTACATTTCTTGCAGAGTCAAAGAATGTTGTGTGCATTTCAGAGTTGGTGACCATGAAGAATTCTGACTCCTTGTGGTTGCCTTCCTTGTTCTTGTACAAGTGGAGTTGTACCCACCAGTACTCTTCTCCTTCATCCATTACAGGGAATCCTTTGTACACAGCTGCACCATGTATCCCCATGGTAACCATAAGGTTCTTGAGGGCCTTAGGAAATTCAGTCTCACACTCCAAAGTCATGGTCATGAGTGGTCCCTTCCTTACGGCTTCGTTGATGGAGTTCATCTACAAATAGAGATGAGAAAGAAGATTAGAAAAGTTTACGAGAAGAAAAAGACAATTGTGGAAATTTTTCAAAGTGTTGAAATTTTTTCCTTAGTGGTTTCTAATCCAATCCTAGGGTCATAATCCTACAGGCAACACAGTGATCTGATACCATCTATAAGACCCCACCTTTATAAAGGGAAAGGTCCCTGTGATTACAATGCTAGTCCCTGGATCAAATGCTAGCATCCACAGTTTAAGATGAAGTACATAGAAATAAAGGTCATTATTACATCGTCATTCTAGAGATAACATAGTCTTTTACAACTCCATAGCCATGGGCTAGTACAAGAGTTTAACTTAACAATATAAATAAAAGTCTTCATCTTCATGTGCCACAGGCAAGCATGTTGAGTGTAGACTCGTAACCCTAATCCTCATTAGAGTAACCTGCAACATAACAAGTTACAACCACAGTGGATCAATACATTGGGATAGTTTTGGCAAGTTATAACTTAGCAGAATAAAAGTTTCTAGATTCTACATGAATTTGGCTAAGTCTAGCTTAGGCTTGCTTTGCTCAAAATAGGTTTTACCTATCTGTTGAAAACACTAAGTTTTTGTTTGGCAAAAACTACCAAGGAACCACCAATAAAAATTGGTGAACCTTCACCCTTGTTTAACCACAAGTTTTAACTTAGAAATTGGGATGAGGAGATTCTTGATAGCTTCCATGTCTTGATGCTCAAATTGTCCATTACCGGGGACACGGCTAAGTACTTAGTTTCTTCCTTCTGCATAGGTGGTGCACTTTCCCCACAAGACTTGATTTTCACCAAGACAGGATCTTTCAGAAGCCTTCCCTTAGACCAAAATGGATGCGCTCCAAACCTATCATCCCCTACCACCAACTATCCATTTGGCTATGTTATTGCAACCTATATGATACAGGCAGAGCCCATAATGCCATGTGGCTGCACTAGAAGCTTCTTAACATATGGCATCTCAAATCCCTTTGTTCCTGGGTGGCATTCCACAAGTGAGATACACAAGGTTCACCAGTCCCCTGGCCTTGTGTAACCACTCAACATAAACCAATCCACCATTCCGCCCAGGTGTTTCATTCACTTAGTTGTTTTATTAAGCAAAACATAAGTCAAAGAGTTAGAAATATTTTCCATAGCATGTGTATCTAATCCACCCTTGGTTGCTACTAGCTAGGCTAAGCATGGCAATAGTAAGTATCTTAACTTAGAGAAAATTCTAACAATTTTACGACTACTAGGATTTCCCAACCATAGCATATAGATACTGTAACACCCTCGCCTGATAAGGCTGAGTTCATGTGTATAGTGCCAATCCCTGGATCGGTTCACTGGCACACACAGTACAAAATGATACCAAATATAACTGTGCATCATAAATACAACGAATATGATCCAGAATTTACATTATTTATTCAAGTACACAGCGGAAAACGAATACTAGGTAGATCTCGATCCTCCAAATGTGCCACAGGCGAACAATTGTTGAGTGGAGTCTCGCGACCTCTCAACAATCACTCAGATACGATATAACCTGCAACATGAAACGTTGTAGCCACAAATGGTCAATACATTGAATGTATGGCAAGTAGGCTAAAGTGGTTAACAACATATCTATCAACTATATGCTTATTTGGCCAAGTGGAGTTCAGGCTCATTTGCATAAAGCAACAGTTTTATCCTAACATTTGTAATAAAGTAGTTTTCCAATACGATAAATAGGACACTCTGGTTCACTCCCAGGTGATCCTACCCAATTATGTTCACCCAACAAGTTTTAAGTAATTAAGAAATAAGGATGAGTGAGAAATATCATAGCATCAGTATCAGGCCGCTCAAATTGTCCATAACCGGGGACACGGCTAAGCACTTAGTTTATACACCCTGCAGGGGTTAGTACACTTTACCCATGTGACTTGGCAAGCCCAGCTCGTACCACCACTCTCATATTGGGTGATGATAGGGAGAAGTCCAAGAAGGAACCGTTCGGGAAGTAGCTCCCCAAACCCGACATGCACCGGTCCAACCTACACTATCTACATCTCTGGATACGTGGGTTCGAGTTACCACAACCTAATGAGTCCAACCTACCGCCCATTTCATTATTGGCACATGGTTGCACATGAAAGCTACCAAACAAAGAAGCCAATCCTTTCTCATTGTCCTAGGTGGCATTCCCCACCATAAATCCACACTCGATGACCCAATCAATGCCATTCCGCCCAGGTGGTTCATTAAAACATATTGGTTTGTCATTTAGCAAAACATAAGCCTTTCAAAACATATAACCTTTCATGATGTGATTCCCTTCCTCGTCTAAATAGCATAGCTAAGCAATCTACCAATACAATGGCTCATAAACAAGGAATACTAGGTAATAATATGGGATATAGCATAGCATATACACATCAATTCCTACAGATGCAATTCTACAAAAACATCTATAATTCATAGGAAAATAGTAGGGCATTTATGACCAAGATAGCACCACTTGCCTTTGTTGTAGATGTAGTCAATTAGATAATCCTCACAATCCTTATAGATATAATGGTTGCACTCGTCATAACCACAATACTTGCAATCATAGTAGTTGCAATCACACACGTTGCACTCCTCGCAATCTATCAATCAAACAATTGCATACACTCATAAACAATAGCACATAGAGATTAAAAAAATGCAACAAATGCATGCATGACAATTTAATAAGTCACAATGGTTGTTATTTTAGTTCTCTAAACAATACTGAAGTATATGATGCATGAAAGAGACCAATTAATGCAATGGAGTACTTGTTATTAATAATTAATTGCCAATATAGTGTTTTAATAGTTCTGTTGTAACGCCTGTTCTAACTGTAGAATTAAATTTGTTTCTTGGGTTTACTAGATAGAGGACGTTAATACGAACCAGTAGGCGTTGGATTCACCCTAATCGAAGTTATAGATCTTTTTGTATGATTTAAATAGTGTTTAATGGGTTTTAAATGATTCATATAGTTTCTGCTGCCTAAAAATCAAACTAAAATTATATCTGAAATCTCCATGGAATTGTGATTCCAGGGACATATTATTTGTAATTTTCTGAGCAGCACGCGGATTACTATGATTTTAATACTCTAAATAAGCCATTAAACTATTTATTTAAGTGCTGCGAAACCTTACACTATTTGCCTGAACCATTTGCATATTGATGATCTACATGGAACCAGCTTTCCATCAGTATATTATTTATATTTTTGTGATATGCAAATAATTTGCTATGAATTTAATGATTTCTAAATCCATTAAAACTAATTAAATCACTATAGGTAAATAATCCGCAAAGGCTAGATCCAACCAGATATTATTAATCTACATTATAGTAGCTTCAATTTGATATATTTTTCATATTTTTTGGTGTTACGGATAATTTTCTATGAATTAATTAACCTAAAAGACTATTAAAACTAATTAAATCATTACAGTAAGTACGTACTGTAAAGGTTGGATCTATTCTGATATGACGATTCTACATAAAATTATCTTCAATTTGATATATTATACGCAATTTTTGGATGTTGTATGAATTTCTAATGAATTTTACAAGTTAGATCTATAATGTGCAATTTTAAATTCGAATGGAATATTTCAGAGAATATTCCACTGACTGGACATGTTGACTTTGCATGCTGACTGGGACTAGATGCTGACCTGACGACGACGTGGCGTTGATAAGGAAGCTGACCGGAATGACGACATGACACGCACCGGTTTGATTGGATCTCGACCGTCTGGATAGGATCCGGTGGCTAGAAGAAGAGATCGACCCGATTTTAGCTTAGAATAGACAAGAAAGAGATCTGTGTTAGAGAGACAAATCCGTAGGTCAAATTGAAAAACTTAGAACATGAAAGTTGTGGAGAATCATTAGTCCTACCTTCTCACCAAAAGATTTTGGATTTGAAGAAACGAGCGCGAGTACATCTTGGATTTACACCGTAAGATCTGAAATATTGCGATGCGAATTCTCCGGCTGTGGTGGATGAAAAGAGGTGAGGTTTGTCGGGATTGAAAGATTTCGACGAGATCTACAACTTTCGTTTTTCGGCCGAAGACAAACAACGAAGTCTAGATGGGTTAAAAGCGAAATAAGATTCAGGCATGTGTAGATTCGGGATTTCGAGAAGAGAAACTCGTACAGCTATGGATCCACGAGTTTATATGGAGATTTAGGATGATGTAGAGATAGTTATTGGAGTAGGAAATAAGTAGAAACAAACGTAAGTCGATTCGGTGTTATAGATAAAAAGTTATGAGAGTTTGAATAGGGATAGGTTTGAGAAAAACTGTTTCGCACGTTTTTTAAAGCAATCGTGGGAACGATCAGTCACGTACGTCCTGGCTGGCTGGTTCGGTCCGCTAGCTGGGCCACCGGCCCGTTAGTTTTTTTTCTTTTTTTTCTTTTTCTTTTTCTATTTACTTGTTTCCCTTATCTTCTATATCTAAATAGGAGTCCCCCACTACCTGATTTCTCTCAACATGCAAGGTGTCTATGTCAGCAACATGCCACCTCATAAAAACTGATTTGCATGACCACGTATGTTATCAGTTTTTGTCACTGCCATCTGCATGGCTCATGTCAGTTTCCACGTTTTTGTCACCGTCTGCCACTTCTGTGTATGTGGGCTTGATAAACAGACGTATGTGGTGCATGCCTTCCACAAAATGTCCGTTACCTTTCCATCTCTTCCTCAAGCAGTGAACAAGAATGAAAGCATACTATCCCTAAAAAAAACGAAAGCATCCTTAAAAAAACTAAAGAAAGCATCAACGTCGAAAAAACTGATGGAGGCAGGCGAAGCGGTCATCCTTGCCTTTAAAAGCACCTTGATGCATTCACATCGTCTTCCACCACAATTCGGGCGTGCAGATCAGCCTCACCGCAGCAGCCTCATACCTTCTTCAAGTTTTCTCTCCCCATTCCTCTTCTCAACGTTCTTCAAGTTTTCTCTCATATTCAAGTTCTATTTTGTTTGAATCCATCTGGTACGATGCAACAAGGGTTACCGATGAGTCAAAAGTACCATGATCCTGATTTCTCATTCGTTGGACAGATGAAGCTCTAACAATAACTTCTTGCATCACTTTTCTACATCATTCCTACTGATCGAATTGTGATACAAGCATCTGTCAATATGTGGTAAGTATGAACCTTATATTTTCCGAAATCTGAATTTAATTTTCAGTCTAAATAACCTCATTTCCATCCATATGTATTTTTTTATTCTTTTATGTCTTCGATACCATAAGAATTTTATTCTCTCGCTGTAGGAGACATCGACCTTTGGCACACCATGTAACATTAAGGAGGTTACCCGTGAGTACTAACCTATCGCTCAGACATTATGCATCGCAATGTACATGGACAAAACATATATACAACGGTTGATTCATTGTATCCATACACACAATCATTTCTGAATATATTTCATTTTATTGATAGTGACAACTTGTGAGAATGGAGCTTCTTCTTGCAGTGAAACAGATATTCAAAGATTTGCCGCCAACCTGTTGTGACTATGAATATACTCACTTCGTCCCAAAATAGTTGTCTCAAATTTGTCGAAATTTCAATGAATCTAGACACTATTTAGCATATAGATTCATCCAAAATTTTAAAAACCTAATACATCTATTCTGGGACAGAGGGAGTATTTGTTTTCATTGATAGTGATAACTTCTGAGAATGGCGTTTCTTCTTGCAATGAAACAAGGATTCAAAGATTTCCCATCAATCTCTTACGACTATAGTCCAAAGTATTAATTTTCCCACTAGACATGACTTTTACGGGTCTAACTATTCATGTTTTTTTGTAAAACTAATCCTTGGTACTCTTATTTAATTGTAGATTTTTAGTTGCCGCTTGAAGCATCTATTATGCAACATTGATTTATCTACCGATTTTGTTAGCAAAATCCCGCAGCAACGCGCGGGGTATTATCTAGTATCTTTTAAATACGAACTCCAAATGACACGATTCTTGTTTCTAAAATTTTCTAAAATCGAATAGATCATTGTAGGATCATATTTGTAATACTTTTACTAGTTTGCAAGTAGTGGGTTTATAAATCCTTGTATATTCCATTTTTATTTATATCTTTATTTGTTTGTATTTATTCCATAACTTTTTCATACTAGCTCCAAATGAGCTCAATTTTGTTTCTAAAATTTTGTAATATTCATTGGATCTTTTTAGGATATAATTTAGCAATAATAGCAGCCTTAGCAATAGTGGGTTTTATAAAGTCAATTTAATTACCTTTAGGAATATTTGGGCGAATCAACTATATGATTTAGATACCAGGATTTGGATTCAGTTTGTGAGAACTTTGCATGGATGTAATGAAATGCTTATGAATGCTTCATGATTTTCATTTTGAAATCTTGCACAGCAATTCTACAATCCATAATCAATCCATGCCCTTTTGCCTATATGGCTACTTAGGTCATAACAAAAGAATATAAGATTTTGAATTCAAGGTTGAGAGGATTTTCTATTCAAAAAGTTTCTTCTCTGAGATTTTTCAACATATTCAAACAATCAATCAAACTTATTTATTTAATTCACATTCCAAAATTAGGAGAATTTTTGGGATGTGACAGACTACCACCCTTAAAAGAAATCTCGTCCCGAGATTTGGGAAGGCTAGAAAGAAACAAAGGTTCGGGATCCATTAGGATGCTACCGCCCTTAAAATAAAATTAACTAGGTCATTTCTCGAGGATTCACTTAGCTCAGATTGGTTCTCCTTTAGACTTTTATTGGCACAATGTCTCTAGAACATTCTAAACATCATGATTGATAGTTTCCGAGAAAGCACTTTTTAAACTAGAAAAACTCTCATGGTGGGCAAATAGGGAACATTTACTTCACGGTGCCCATAATTAATGGTTGGGATTCATCCTTACCGTACATTCCTATGCTTAGCAATGGATGCTTTTAGAAGGGTGTAACAATATACCATTCTAGGGTTTAGGCTCAACGTCGACTCTCTTATAAGGTTGAAAAGAGCACTCAAGATTCGCAAAGCCAACAGTACAAGAGCGAATAATAAGAGTAGTAGGAAGGGTGATCAATCCATCCTGCACCCAAATCATTACCCTGTATGAGTATAGGTGAATCACGTTTTTCTATCACTCGGGCATCCTCACTTGCCTTGAAGAATGTTTCCATGGGCACGAACTAATGCTCTATGTATACTCCCATGTATTCAATCAACAAAGCTACTAGTAAAACTAAACTATCGATACTTCAACTTTTAGGTTGCGTAATCTACTACATAACATTATTTCGACACTTCATACTCCCACATATTTTGTTTCCATTAGATAAAGCATTCTCCTTCCTAAATGCATTTTGTTGTCAAACCTTCCACTTAACACATCATTATATCTCCAAGGGTTCAAGATAGGGAAGAATAGATTCTATAGGAAAGAAATGACTAAGGAAATAATCCTACCCATAACTATATGAAGCAATCAATGTCACAAACAAGCAAACAATCATAAGGAATCAACACACAAGCAAACACTTGTATAATAAAATTACAGGTGTATAAACTTAGTAGTATATAACCATAAAATAGTTTAAAAGCATTGGGAACAATACTAGAGTAAAATAGAGCAACATATAAGCAATAACCAAAAACTGTCAAAACGGTACAGCAAACTTCACGAATTTTTCTGACCGACCTAAACTCGTCCGGAATTTTAGACAATTTTTGTGCATGTAATACAGGTAATTTCGATCCAGATACTATTTTTTTAGATTTATCTGAGTTACCAATAAAATATGAAAAATCCCGCAGCACAACAGGCCAGGCAGAAAACTGCAGAAGTAATTCCACGAATTTCAATCAATTCACACCATTAAAATGATCTTTAAAACCACACGACAACTCCAGTAACATTAGAGTTTCAAAACAACAGATCTTAAATAAGGCATCACACGATATGGTTCAGTACAAACAAACAAGCAACCTATATTGTCATACCACATAAGTTGGTAAGAACAATATGCTAACACGATAGCGATGATCTCCTAAAGAGATAGAACATGGTTGTCTAGACCTAACCAAACTTGATGAGATGTTTATTTATGTCATACTATTTGTTCTTTTACTTAGCTAACTCTCATATAGGTATCATAAGAATGTACAACTATAAATGTTTGAATAGGAAGAGGTTCTAGAAAAGATAGATAAGGAATATAAGAACTCTAATAAGTAGAAAATATGATTGTTGTCCTAATAGAGGTCTTATATTACTAATCCATTTCTAAGGTCACGATCCTACAGTCAACACACAGCTCTGATACCATCCTGTAACACCCTCACCTGATAAGGCTGAGTTCATGTGTATAGTGCCAATCCCTGGATCGGTTCACTGGCACAAACAGTACAAAATGATACCAAATATAACTGTGCATCATAAATACAATGAATATGATCCAAAATTTATATTATTTATTCAATTACACAGCGGAAAACGAGTACAAGGTAGATCTCCATCCTCCAAATGTGCCACAGGCGAACAATTGTTGAGTGGAGTCTCGCGACCTCTGAACAATCACTCATATACGATATAACCTGCAACATGAAACATTGCAGCCACGAATGGTCAATACGTTGAATGTATGGCAAGTAGGCTAAAGTGGTTAACAACATATCTATCAACTACATGCTTATTTGGCCAAGTGGAGTTCAGGCTCATTTGCATAAAGAAACAGTTTTATCCTAACATTTGTAATAAAGTAGTTTTCCAATACGATAAATAGGACACTCTGGTTCACTCCCAGGTGCTCCTACCCAATTATGTTCACCCAACAAGTTTTAAGTAATTAATAAATAAGGATGAGTGTGAAATATCATAGCATCAGTATCAGGCCGCTCAAATTGTCCATAACCGGAGACACGGCTAAGCACTTAGTTTATACACCCTGCAGGGGTTAGTACACTTTACCCATGTGACTTGGCCAGCCCAGCTCGTACCACCACTCTCATATTGGGTGATGATAGGGAGAAGTCCAAGAAGGAACCGTTCGGTAAGTAGCTCCCCAAACCCGACACGCACCAGTCTAACCTACACTATCTACATCTCTGGATACGTGGGTTTGAGTTACCACAACCTACTGAGTCCAACCAACCGCCCATTTCAGTATTGGCACATGTTTGCACATGAAAGCTACCAAACAAAGAAGCCAATCCTTTCTCAGTGTCCTGGGCGGCATTCCCCACCATAAATCCACACTCGATGACCCATCAATGCCATTCCGCCCAGGTGGTTCATTAAAACATATTGGTTTGTCATTTAGCAAAACATAAGCCTTTCAAAACATATAACCTTTCATGATGTGATTCCCTTCCTCGTCTAAATAGCATAGCTAAGAAATCTACCAATACGATGGATCATAAACAAGGAATACTAGGGAATAATATGGGATATAGCATAGCATATACACATCAATTCCTATAGATGCAATTCTACAAAAACATCTATAATGTATAGGAAAATAGTAGGGCATTTATGACCAAGATAGAACCACTTGCCTTTGTTGTAGATGTAGTCGATTAGATAATCCTCACAATCCTCATATATATAATGGTTGCACTCGTCATAACCACAATACTTGCAATCATAGTAGTTGCAATCACACACGTTGCACTCCTCGCAATGTATCGATCAAACAATTGCATACAATCATAAACAATAGCACATAGAGATCAAACAAATGCAACAAATGCATGCATGAAAATTTAATAAGTCACAATGGTTGTTATTTTAGTTCTCTAAACAATACTGAAGTATATGATGCATGAAAGAGACCAATTAATGCAATGGAGTACTTGTTATTAATAATTACTTGCCAATATAGGGTTTTAATAGTTCTGTTGTAACTCATGTTCTAACTGTAGAATTAAATTTGTTTCTTGGGTACTTGATAGAGGACGTTAATACGAACCGGTAGGCGTTGGATTCACCCTAATCGGAGTTATAGATCTTTTTATATGATTTAAATAGTGTTTAATGGGTTTTAAATGATTCATATAGTTTCTGTTGCCTAAAAAACAAACTAAAATTATATCTGAAATCTCCACAGAATTGTGATTCCAGGGACATATTATTTGTAATTTTTTAAGTAGCACACGAATTACTAAGATTTTAATACTATAAATAAGTCATTAATCTATTTATTTAAGTGCTGCGAAATCTTACAGTATTTGCCTGAACCATTTGCATATTGATGATCTACATGGAACCAGCTTTCATCGGTATATTATTTATATTTTTGTGATATGCAAATAATTCGCTATGAATTTAATGATTTCTAAAGCCATTAAAACTAATTAAATCACTACGGGGTAAATAATCCGCAAAGGCTAGATCCAACCAGATATTATTAATCTACATTATAGAAGCTTCAATTTGATATATTGTTCGTATTTTTCGGAGTTACGGATAATTTTCTATGAATTTATTAACCTAAAAGACAATTAAAACTAATTAAATCTTTACAGTAAGTACGTACTGTAAAGGTTGGATCTATTCTGATAAGATGATTCTGCGTAAAATTATCTTCAATTTGATATATTATACGCAATTTTTGGACGTTGTATGAATTTCTAATGAATTTTACAAGTTAGATCTATAATGTGCAATTTTAAATTCGAATGGAATATTCCAGAGAATATTCCGCTGACTGGACAGGTTGACTTTGCATGCTGACTGGGACTAGATGCTGATCTGACGACGATGTGGCATTGATGAGAAAGCTGACCGGAATGACGACATGGCACGCACCGGTTTGATTGGATCTCGACCGTCTGGATAGGATCCGGTGGCTAGAAGAAGAGATCGACCCGATTTTGGCTCAGAATAGACAAGAAAGAGATCTGTGTTAGAGAGACAAATCCGTAGGTCAAATTGAAAAACTTAGAACATGAAAGTTGTTGGAAATCATTAGTCCTACCTTCTCACCAAAGGAATTTGTATTTGAAGAAACGAGCGCGAGTACATATTGGATTTGCACCGTCAGATCTAAAATATTGCGATGCGAAATTCTCCGGCTGTGGTGGATGAAAAGAGGTGAGATTTGTTGGGATCGAAAGATTTTGACGAGATCTACAACTTTCGTTTTTTGGCCGAAGGCAAAAAACGAAGTCTAGATGGGTTAAAAGCAAAATAAGATTCGGACATGTGTAGATTCGGGATTTCGAGAAGAGAAACTCGTACAGCTGTGTCTCCACGAGTTTATATGGAGATTTAGGATGGTGTAGAGATAGGTATTGGAGTAGGGAACAAGTAGAAATAAATGGAAGTCGATTCGGAGTTGTAGATAAAAAGTTATGAGAGTTTGAATAGGGATAGGTTTGAGAAAAGCTGATTCACACGGTTTTTAAAGCAAACGTGGGAACGATCGGTCACGTACGTCCTGGATGGCTGGTTCGGTCCGCTAGCCGGGACACCGGCCCGTTAGTTTTTTTTCTTTTTCTTTTTCTATTTACTTGTTTTCCTTATATCTTTTGCATACGAACTCCAAATGACACGATTCTTGTTTCTAAAATTTTCTAAAATTGAATAGATCATTGTAGGATCATATTTGTAATCCTTTTACTAGTTTGGAAGTAGTGGGTTTATAAACCCTTGTATATTCCATTTTTATTTATATCTTTATTTGTTTGTATTTATTCCATAACTTTTTCATACTAGCTCCAAATGAGCTCAATTTTGTTTTTAAAATTTTGTAATATTCATTGGATCTTTTTAGGCTATAATTTAGCAATAATCGCTGCCTTAGCAATAGTAGGTTTTATAAAGTCAATTTAATTACCTTTAGGAACATTTTGGCGAATCAACTATAGGATTTAGATACCAGGATTTGGATTCAGTTTGTGAGAACTTTGCATGGATGTAATGAAATGCTTCATGATTTTCATTTTGAAATCTTGCACACCAATTCTACAATCCATAATTAATCCATGCCCTTTTTCCTACTACCTCTGTTTCAAGGCTTAAGGCGCACACGCTTTCCAAAGCAAAGTTTGACCAAAAGAATTGAGCAACAAAATCTTAATTATATTATACATAATTAGTATCATTGGATTCGTATTGAAAAATACTTTTCAGTGATACTAGTTTTATACCAAAACTCTTTACGTATTTGGAGTAATTCTTGTTCAAAGAAAAAACACGCAAAACGAGGACGCCTTAAGCCCTGAAACAGAGGGAGTATATGGCTACTTAGGTCATAACAAAAGAATATAAGATTTTGAATTCAAGGTTGAGAGGATTTTCTATTCAAAAAGTTTCTTCTCTTTGAGAATTTTCAACATAGTCAAACAATCAATCAAACTTATTTGTTTAATTCACATTCCAAAATTAGGAGAATTTTTGGGATGTGACAGATACTTAGCAAAAATATTCATGCAAGCCCTATACAAAATATTTCTAATGCAAAGTCAAAATATTGGGACAAAAGTATGAAGCACCACTTGCCTTGCTAGTTGGGGGAGTAACAACAATCCTCACAGTCACAATCACCACTAGCACCAAAATCTACACATAAAATGATAGCACCAAATTCACATATCAAAATAAACAAGCAAAAATATATGAATGCATGCAAATGACATGTGATGATTTTTTCTAAACTCAACAACACAAGTAAATAGTACTGATCAATAAATCAATTATATATAGAACAAATAAACTTTATTTGGCCTTTAAAACATTTTCCAATTAATTTTTATACACAAAATAAGCCTACAAATGTCTCTGCAAAAACAACTAATTTTACAGAAGCAATTCATTAAACAAAGTACATGGTTGGATTGAATTCTTTTTCCTGATTCCATTGATATAAAATTTGCAATATTTGGACGTGTGGACCAAAAGTTATGAATTTTACAAGTTTGAACATCTAATAGATTCAAAAACAGAATTTAAATCTAAAACCTAGACACGTGGGCGTGTCTGATTGGCCCGTACCGGTTCGGATGAATTGATCAACGTGGGCCGTTGGATTTAAGTCGCAGCGCACGGCCAGATCTACACGTACCGCTTCGCTTAAGTGATCTAATCTGAAACGTTAGATCTAAATCGAACGCTGCTGAGCGCACGACCAAAGATGGGCGGCGCTAGCAACGACGATGCAGCGGCGGCGCTACTGGCAGGGGTGGAACGGCGATTCTAGCGAGGCCTAGAGGTGGTGAAGATGCTTACCAGACTCGCACGCGCACGAGGGAGCTCAACGTGGTCGTGGTTGGGCAGGGGGCGTGCTGTAGCGGGACTTAGAGCTCGTCGGAGTTGCTGGCAGCGTCGGGTCCTTGCAGACGAGGTCGTTGCCGAGGATCTGGGTCGTCCTAGAACAAGCCAGAGGTATCAGTAGCTACGCAAGGTCAAGGCGAACCTGGTCGCATGCAAGCGAGGTCAAGGGGCGCTCAGTAATTACCGTAATTGATCGCCGGAGTTGAGCGGCGGCTCTGTCGCTTGTAGGCGTGAACGGGGATGGAAGCCTGGCTCATGCATGGACAAACGAACGATGTTAGAGGATGCACAAGGTCACAAGGAACACGCTCGCATGAACTAGAAGGACAAGGGCGGTCAGGATCACCGAGATTTCATCGTCGGAGTTCGTCGGTACTGCGGCGGAGTTCTGCGAAATATGGGCAGACTGGTGGCGAGGTGGGGGTGCTGAGTGAGGGGAAACGGTCGCAGAGGGGTGGGGATTAAGTAGCCAGAGCAGGGCGAGAATCACGCGCTGCATCTATGGAATTTAAGCAGAGATTAATCGCGGCGTCACTGCGGGGAGGTAACAGCGGAGCGAGTCATCCCGCAGTGATTGAGGACGATGATGATGGGGCAGGTGGGTCCAAGGCGTCAGTGAGGAAGGGGGTACACGCACGGGTGAGAAACAAAGATGGGGAGGGGATTTCCCGGGTGGGCTAGGTGGGCTGCCAGATGGGCCGCGGGTTGGGTTGGGTTAGTTAGCGAGTTAGTTTTATTTTTTTCTCTAGTTCTCTTTTTCTTTTTCTGGTTTGAATTTAAATGCCCATTTCAATTCTGTTTCAATTTGAATTTTCTCTAGATTTTTGTATTGTGTTTCTTGTGTCCTGGGGTGTGTAAAACATCTATTCAAGCTCAAATTCATTTTGGGTTTGAAATAAAGTTTAAAACCATGCCCTTAGTGAAATATTTTTAATAGGCATATGAATGGTTTTGAATTCATATTTTGTTTTGAAAACTTTGAACAAGCTTTGGAAATATCAAACCAACCTATGCTCCATTATTTACTGATTAAAACAAGTATTTTGTTATTAGAAGGTAGCAATCAGGCCATTGCCTTGCTTACATAAAATAATAGACAACAAAAGCTTCTATTTTTGAAAAATGATCCTAAAATGATTATGAATGCATGAATGATATGCAAACTTTGAAATCATGATTTTTGGGATGTTATAAAGAAGTCTCTCCCCGAGCTTCTGTCAATACTTAAGACTGCAGAGGTGGAAATCAAGAAGGTACATCAAGTGTTGATGATCAATAAGACCACCGGTTTCAAGAAAGACAGGAAGGGTAAACAGAAGGGAAAGAAGGGCGGCAAATCAGTTGCCACACCTAAAAAGAAATCCTGAGTTGGCCCTAAGTCTGATACCGAGTGCTATTATTACAAGGGGACTAGCCATTGGAAGCGCAACTGCCCCAAGTATTTGGCAGACAAGAAGGCCAGCAAGGCAAACAAAGGTATATATGATATACATGTTATTGATGTGTACTTGACTGGTACTCGTAGTAGCACCTAGGTATTTCATACCGGATCGGTTGCTAATTTGTGTAACTCGAATCAGGGGATGCGCAACAAGCGACTGCTAGCAAGGGGTGAGGTCAAGATGCATGTCGAGAATGGATCAAGTGTTGATGTGATCACCATCAGAATTCTACCACTCCACTTACCATTGGGATTAGTCATAAACCTAAATAATTATTATTTGGTGCTTGCACTAAGCATGAACATTGTATCCGGATTGTCTTTGATGCGCAGAGGTTATTCATTTAAATCCAAAAACAATGGTTGTTCGATTTATATGAATGATATCTTTTATGGTCATGCATCGATGATGAATGGTTTATTTTTGTTGGATCTCAATAATAGTGTTACACATATTCATAATGTTGATGCTAAAAGGATTAAACTTAATGATGATATATCCGCATATATGTGGCACTGCCGTCTAGGTCATATTGGCATTAAACGCATGAAGAAGCTCCATTCAGATGGACTTTTGGAATCACTTGATTTCGAATCATTTGATACGTATGAGCCATGCCTTATGGGCAAGATGACTAGAACGTCGTTTTGCGGTTCAATGGAACGGGCGACAGATTTATTGGAAATCATACACTCTGACGTGTGTGATCCAATGAGTGTGTCGGCCCGAGGTGGATATCGTTATTTTGTTACTTTCACGGATGATTTGAGTAGATACGGTTATATCTACTTGATGAAACACAAGTCTGAAACCTTTGAGAAATTCAAGGAATTTCAGAATGAAGTGGAAAATCATCATAATAGCAAGATCAAGTTTCTACTGTCCGACCGTGGAGGTGAGTATCTAAGTTACGAGTTTAGCACACATATGAAGAGTGTGGAATAGTTTCACAACTCACACCTGCCGGAACACCACAGTGAAATGGTGTGTCAGAACGTCGTAATCATACTTTACTAGATATGGTTCGATCTATGAAGTCTTTGACAGACTCCACTGTCATTTTGGGGTTATGCACTAGAAACTGTTGCATTCACTTTAAATCGGGCACCATCTAAATCCGTTGAAAAGACACCATATGAATTGTGGTTTGGAAACAAACCTAAGCTGTCATTTCTTAAAGTTTGGGGATGCGATGTTTATGTGAAGAAACTTCAACTGGATAAACTCGAAACCAAAGTGGAAAATGCGTCTTCATAGGATACCCTAAGGAAACTATTGGGTATTCCTTCTATCACAGATCCGAGGGCAAGGTTTTCATTGCCAAGAATGGATCCTTTCTAGAGAAAGGGTTTCTCGTGAAAGGTGTGTGTAGTCGGAAGGTAGAACTCAAAGAGGTTGTAGAACCTTCTCTTCATAATATGGCGAGTAGCGCAGCGCCGGAAGTCGTTCCAGAGTTAACTTCACCAAATGAATAGGGAACTAATGATAACGATCATGAAGCTCCGAAAGAGAGTACTACCGAACCTCCCAGGTCTAGGAGGACGCGTGCAGCTCCCGAGCTATACGGAAATACTGTTATGAATTTCATGGTCGATGAAATTGATGACCCTGCGACGTATGAAGAAGCGATGATGACCCCGGATTCCAACAAATGGTTAGAAGCCACGAAATCCGAGATGGAATCCATGTACGAAAACCAGGTTTGGACCTTGGTGGACTTAGCTCACGACCGAAAGGCCATGGAGAATAAATGGATTTTCAAAAGGAAAACTGATGTTGATGGTAATATAACCATCTATAAAGCTCGACTTGTTGCAAAAGGGTTTCGACAAATTCAAGGAGTTGACTACGATGAGACATTCTCTCCCGTAGCGATGCTAAAGTCAGTTAGGATTATGTTAGCAATTGCTGCATATTTCGACTATGAGATAGGGCAGATGGATGTCAAAACTGCATTCCTCAATGGCAACATTGAACATGAGTTGTAGATGGTACAACCAAAGGGTTTTGTTGACCCTAAGGATGCTGACAAGGTATGCAAGCTTCATCGATCCATCTATGGACTGAAGCAAGAATCCCGGAGTTGGAATCTCTGCTTTGATGAGGTGATCAAAGAGTTTGGATTTATCCAAACTTATGGAGAGGCTTGTATTTACAAGAAAGTGAGTGGGAGCGATGTGGCATTTCTGATATTATATGTGGATGACAAATTACTAATCGGAAATGATATAGATCTTTTAAACAGTGTTAAAAGTTATCTAAACAGCAAATTTTCAATGAAGTACCTGTAAAACCCCACCTTTATAAAGGTAAAGGTCCCTGTGATTGCAATGCTAGTCCCTGGATCAATTTCTAGCATCCACAGTTTAAGATGAAGTACACATAAACAAAGGTCATTATTACATCGTCATTCTAGAGATAACATAGTCTTTTACAACTCCATAGCCATAGGCTACTACAAGAGTTCAATTTAACAAAATAAATTAAAGTCTTCATCTTCATGTGCCACAGGCAAGCATGTTGAGTGTAGACTCATAACCATAATCCTCATCAGAGTAACCTGCAACATCACAAGTTACAGCCACAGTGGGTCAATACATTGGAATAGTATTGGCAAGTGATACCTTAGTAGAATAATAGTTTCTAGCTTCTACATGAATTTGGCTAAGTGTAGCTTAGGATTGATTTGCTCAAAATAGGTTTTACCTATCGGCTGAAATCACTAAGTTTCTGTTCTACAAAAACTCCCAAGGAACCACCATGCGGTGACCCAACATACCACTGCATGATGTAGTACACTATAGTCATTGACAAAACACCAATGAAACACCGTTCACTAGTATTAAATCCCTTAGAGTGGTACAACAGAAACACCAGCAGGTCCAAGACATGACCATAGGTTACAGCTCAACTCTTTACACAAGATCCAGGGAACACTCTAGTTTAAAGAATGAGAAAGAAACTTCTTACAAAGAAGAATCAGAAATAAACAACTCAAAACTATCATGCTATTATGACTAGTATCTTAATTAATGGTCTGGCATTGCTGCTATTGCAATACACTATAGAAATAGGTTCTATGGCTAGAGATTATATTCCTATCTAATCCGTAACTTCGTCTTCACTGGAGTTGATGTATATGTTGATTTCCTTGACTGCATTGAAGAGCTTCAACTTTTGATGATGATTCCTAGAGCAATAACTTGAAGTAGACGTCGTCAGTATTGGCTTTAGAACCTAGCAAGGGTTAATAAGATACTTTGAGTACGAGTGTACTCAGCAAGTTCACTAGAAAAGGAGTGTTTGATGCACTATATCTACAGCCACAGACCATAGGTCATAGGCAATGCAAGTTTTCATAAACATTTCTTCAAATGTTGTTTTTATTCTGAAAAACTATGTCCATCAGCCTTCACGGGTTTACCAGAACTTTCATGGAGTTCCTTTCCCGCCGCGTTCACCGCTCCTTCCCGGAACAGGGAGTAACAAGTTACAGTTCTTACACTCTGCAGAGGTGCGTTACTTTACCCATGAGAGATCTTAGCTTTGTTGCGCATCCGGGCCGCGAACCCGTTCACACTTCCTTGGTGTGAGGCCCAGACTAAGAACCAAGCCAATCACTGCCTTCTCCGCGACCCCGCATGTCTCCTTGGTGTACGCTAGCCCACCTATTGAATTACGGCAATTGGCAGTACAGACCGTTCAGATGCTGGAACTATCGTGGGACGTTGAGGGCTCCCACCCATATGCTCCATATCCTCTATGAATTACCATATAATATGCACTCTACGAGTGATAAGATCCACGACCCGCACATCCGGCTCCATGCGAGAGGGAAAAGATATAGGTGACTTCTTCGTCCCATTCCAAATCTCATGGTCAACGCATAATATACGGTGCAAGAATCACTAGCGACATTGGTTGTTAAGTCCTAGATAATATGTTCCTTTACCACCGGAACTCTTATAACAGGTTATTACCTCATGGTAAATAACCTATGATCATATTATTATGAAAATAGTGTTTTCTGACCTTTTTCAAATGCAGGTGATGTCAACACTAGATTTGCAAAATACTTTACAGAAAATAATCAAAGGACATGAGCAAGTGTGAACTTGCCTTTTGTGATTGCAAGATTATGCACTCACGGTCTTCGAGACAATATAAAATACCCAATATCTGAAATCAGCATCATTGGTCTGGTAAGGACCAATGTTTAAAGAAGCAACATGCTATTATGCATAAGTAATGTAATGCAATTTCATAAACTCGAATCCCGGGGATAAGGTTGCTCTAGGGTTTGGATACTGGAAATGGTTTCTTTGGAATGTGTTGCTCTTTTAGATTAAGTTTCATATTTGTGCTTCTTATTAAGGCTTGTGAGTGTGTGTGAACAACACATATCTATATAACAATAAGGTACACACATATGGAATGCTACTTGAAGACTACTTATATAATAATTGTTTATCTTCAAATTTACTTTACAAGTAGTGTCACTTATAAAGAACTTTAAGTGTTATTAATCCTAAATATATAAGTAAACTATAAAGTAAGGTGTTTACTATTAATTCTCATATGTTGACTGAAGTGGCAAAACGAATAACTTTTGAAGAAACGATTCCTTTATTAAGGTTTAAACAATCCTTGTGGCTAATTAGAGGTGGTTAATGTTGTTTGTGCTTGCTGGAACAGTTTGGATTTGAGATGCTTTATAACTTAATTATAACAGACCAAAGTTAACTATAAAGTATATAATAAAGTCTTTAGCATTATACTTAAAGTCTGGTAGACTAAAGTTAACTTTAAAACATTGATGGAATTTAGGTGGAATGCTTGTTATACTCATACCTTGTTCACTTTATTATGTTTCTTTCAAGTTACTTAATGGTATTGCTTTTATTTGGTAGTGGTTTCTTTACATTATGAATGTATAAAGGGATTTTTCTCCCTATAAGGGTGTGGTTAAGGTTTGTGAATAAGTAAACAATATTATTTACTACTTATGAACTTACTATAGTGTTTTGATTTGTTTATAAATTTGTGGTTAAAGTAAAGAAATAGTTTTTATTTCACTACAAATTATTCTTGGAGGTTTTATATTAAATAAAAAATCCTTTTATAAAATAATCTGCACTTATGGTTGAAGGATAATTTAATAAAATTGCATTTTTAAAATGTGTTGAACCATTTGGACTTCATAATATTAGAATTGAAGACTAATACTATTTATTATATTTAATTGGTTAAGTTAAAAAATATTAACAACTTTTATTTGGCATTATATGAATTATTAACTAAAGAAATAGATTTAAATTCAAGTTTATTAAAGTGTTTAACTTTTTATTTAACTCAAAAGTGGAATATTATATTTTTAACATGTAGATATTATTTTTGTGATCTTTTTGGTATATTACATGTATTTTTGTTATATATAAATAATAAGATATGATTTTTATAATATTTATTTCTTTATAAGTACTTAATAAATAATAAATATTTAATTAATTGTAATAATAATGTATGATTTATAAATTTGAATTATAGTTCTTATTTTTCTAAGATTTTTGGCATTTTATTTATATTTTTAACATTTACCATTATTAAAATATGAATTATTAAAGTATTAATACTTGTAAAATCTTTATTAAATAATAATTATTTAAATTGTTAACATAATAATGTTTGATAATAGTTTTAAGTTTAAGATTTTATTTTTCCACAAATTTTCATATATTATATACATTTTTCTGAATTATAAATCAAAAGTTATTAAATTTACAAGATTTATTCTTTTCTCTAAACTATTTGTTAATTAAACTCTAAGTGGTAAATAGTTTTTACACCGATCCAAATCTAGACACAGTCACTGACTGATGGGCCACATGCCACATGGCATGCCCTAGTTTTAGCTAATACTTTTGTTACTGGGCTTGTTCATACTCTCAGAGGATGACACATGGGCCCAAGACCACGTCAGATGCCACATGGGCGAAGACTGGTCAAACGAACTCACTCGACGTAAGCATGACGTCATCCTGTCGGATCCTTCTCAGATCGATAATCGATCGAGCGATCCCGAACATGAAGGGTTTCGCGGCATAGTAAATTAAAATTTTCTACGGATGCGAACAGAGGGAAAGCCAAGGTCTAATCTAGGAGATGCAAACAACAAGAGAGATTGGATTAGATCTTCATACCCTTGAAGATTCGCACAGCGGAACGTTCATCGGAACGTGGGTGATGTAGTCGTACTCGCTTATCCTCCTCGCGATCCGATCCGATCTAGCACCACAAGTGGCGGTGCCTCCATGAGATGCACACGTGCAGCACCTCGACGTCTCCTCCTTCCTCGGACCAGCAAGTATGGTGGAGAGACGGATTGGATCTACAACACAACGGCACGGTGTATATGGTGGAGAATTTCTGCAGCAGGGCTTCGCCTACAAACAGTCGGGAGGGAGAGAGGAGGGCAGCAGGGCAACTAGGGTTGGAGGGGAAGGTGTGGGGGGTTGGTGTGCCCCCACCCCTCTTTATATAGAGGGGGGCGCAGCCCTAGCCCCTCCCCCAAGCCCAAACCGGCGGCCCCAAAGGATAAGGAGTGGGGGGCAAGAAAACCCCCCCTTCTAGAAGGTCTATCTCGAGTTTAAACCTCTCTTGGCCGGCTGGGCCCTATGGGGCCTTGTGCCCCTGGCCCAATGCGGCCAGGGCACTCCCTCATAGGCCCATGCCCCCTCCCGGAAGGTGGGGCCACGTTGGTCCCCTTCCGGAAGGTTCTAGAAGCTTCCGGTACAATACCGATTAACCCGGAACAATTCCGAACTCCAAAAACTGCACTGCCTTATATGAATCTTATTCTCCGGACCACTCCGGAACCTCTCGTGATGTCCCGGATCCCATCCGAGACTCCGAACAAAAACTCATAAACCAATTATCCAATCTATCCTAGCGTCGAGACACGTTAAGTGTGCGACCCTGTGGGTTCGAGAATATGCAGACATGATCTTCTATCAATAATCAACAGCGGGGTCTGGAAACCCATATTGACTCCCACACATTCATCGATGATCATATCAGATGAACCACGATGCCAGGATTCAATCAATCCCATATATATATTCCCTTCGTCTCGCGATATTTTACTTGCCCGAGATTCGATCGTCGGTACCATCATACCTAGTTCAATCTCGTTCACAGCAAGTACTTTACTCGTTCCATAATCCGATATCACTTTGTGATTAACTCCTTAACCACATGCTTGCAAGCGGTGTTGATATCGATTACCGAGTGGGCCCGAAGTATATCTCTCCGACTTGGGAGGGACAAATCCCATCTCGATACATACAACCCAACAGATACTTTCCGATCACCTGAGAGACACCTTTATGATCACCCTCTCATAGGATGACGTTTGATGACCTCAAAGCTTTCTTCCGATACCAGGGAGTTGTATTATCTCATGGTCTAAGGAATACAATATTTGACATAAGAAAAGCTTCGCAAAGACGAACACGATGACACGATATAATTGCTTCGCTTAGTTTGGGTCTGCCCACCATATCATTCTCCCAATGATATGATCTCATTATCAATTGACAACTCATGTCTATGGTTAGGAAACCTTAACCATCATTGATCAATGAGCTAGTCCATAGAGGCGTACTAGGGACACGGTGTTGTTCACAAACCACACAAGTATTAAAGTTTCCGCTTAATACAATTCTAGCATGGAATATAAACATTATCATGAACAAGAATTATAATAATAACACCTTTATTATTGCCTCTAGGGCATAATTCCAACAGTCTCCCACTTGCACTAGAGTCAATAATCTAGTTTACATTTGGCAACAATCTCACACCCATGGCACTGAGGTGCTGATCATGTTTTGCACGCGGAAGAGGTTTAGTCAACGGATCTGCGACATTCAGATCTGTATGTACTTTGCTAATCTTCAGATCTCCATCTGCTATATAATCTCGGATTATATGAAACTTGCGGTTGATATGCTTGGTCTTTGGATGATATCTTGGTTCCTTAACGAGTGCTATGGCGCCAGTGTTGTCACACAATATCTCCAGTGGGTCCAATGCACTTGGAACCACGCCAAGCTCAATGATGAAGTTTCTGATCCAAACTCCTTCACTTGACGCTTCTGCAGCAGCCATGTATTCCGCTTCTACTGTAGATCTCGCGATCACGCTTTGCCTGTAGCTTCTCCAGCTCACAGCTCCTCCATTCAAAATATACGTGTATCCTGTCTGAGACTTAGAATCATCCTTGTCGGTGTCGAAACTAGCGTCGACGAAAACCTTTTACGACGAGCTGTTCATCACCCCCGTAGACTAAGAACATTTCTTTAGTTCTATTTAGGTACTTTAGGATGTTCTTCACGGCTGTCCAGTGTTCCACTCCTGGATCACTTTGATACCTGCTCGTCAAACTAAGAGCATTGGACACATCCGGTCTAGTACACAGCATGGCATACATGATCGAACCTATGGCCGAGGCATAAGGCACTTTGCTCATAGCTTCCCTATCATTTACCGTAGCTGGACACTGAGCCTTGCTCAATATCTTACCTGACAACATAGGTGAAAGAACATGTTGGGACCCATGTGTGGTTTTGGTAATTAATGACAATCTTTATGGACTAATGTGTGTATTAAGTTATACTTGTAGGATTTGTCCATTAGCATCGCTTGGAGCATGTGTTGGCTTCAATGTCGATGAAATGAGAAGAAGATGTGATGTGCAAGCTCAAAATGCGCCATCTATATAAGATCTCATGTTTGAGGCTTGCCATCCTCGATGATCATGGATCGATGATGAAGAATCAAGAAAGGCGTTACATCTTGAGAAGGGCAAGGTCGTCTACATCGAGCCCAAGTGGAATGCTCAAGGCAAAGGTATAATCTTGATAGGTTTTCCATTTTGCCGGTCTCACGTTGTGTGTGTGAGACCGGGTTTAGGATAGATAACCGTACTATTAAGAGGGGCTCTCGTATGAGTAATTCGGTCACATCATTCGGAGAGAGATCAAACCTTTGCATATTTGCATCATCATATTTGGTTGTTATTTGGTATTATCCATGTTAGGATATAGAGCTTGTGGTAATATCCATAACAAGCTCTTGTTCATCAAAATCGGATCTTCCGTTTGTATCTTGTTGCGATTTTGATCTTGGCAGCTTTTCGGTTTCTCACCAAGTGAGGTATCTCACATTATTATACATGATACATTATCACTTGGTGATAACCAATATTTTCACCTTTCATAGGGTAGACCATGTCGTCCTTTTTCCAACGCAATTGGAATCGGGTCGATCGGAGTTACCAATCAAAAGTTATAGAGGTTTGAATTTTCCTAGGTACCAAAATGCGGTAGTACCGCATTTTAGTACCTGGCGCGGCAGTAGGTTTTGGCAAGTTGCCAAATTCCACTGCCCTCCTAGGTACCAAAATGCGGTAGTACCGCATTTTAGTACCTAGCAAGGAAGAAGGTTTTGGAAAGTTGCCAAAATCCACTGCCGGGCTAGGTACCAAAAAGCGGTAGTACCGCATTTTAGTACCTAGCGCGGTAGAAGGTTTTTTACTTCGTCATTTGGATCTATTCTCCCTTTCTGTACTATGATGTTTCTTTGCATGATCTTATAGAGGTTGTTGTCCTCTTCGAAACGAGCCCAAGATCATCGAAATCGGAGTCCGGATGCAAAAGTTATGGCTGTTTTCGTTCTGTGATGACCGGTAGTACCGGACCAGGATCTGGTAGTACCGGGGTCCGGTAGTACCGCTTTTTGGTACCGGGGAGCGCAGAGAGAAAATGCGTTTGGAGTCCCAGGAACCCCAGGAAATGTCCGGTAGTGCCGGGAAAGTCCGGTAGTACCGGGAAAATGTCCAGTATTACCGGGAAAATGTCCGGTAGTACCGGGAATCGCGTTTTTGGGCTGCAACGGTTGGATTTTGGAGGGACCTATATAAGGGGCCTTCTTCCCCAATGGTTCCTCAACCATTCTTGCAAGTTTTCCCCTCCATTGTTGACCTTCTTGAGCTTGCTTTCTCTCAATCCCTCCAATGATTCTTGCATGTTCTTGAGGGATTTGAAAGAGGAGATCTAGATCTACAATCCCACCAATCAATCTTTGTAACATCCCAAAAATCATAGTTTCAAAACTCATTCATATCACCTTTGCATCATTCATCCATCTAGAGCTTTCTTAAAAATCAATTAGAGACAGAAGTTGGAGCTATGATTTCATGTGGACAATTTATCCCAAATGACCATCACCCTTGAAATTTTGAAAGTTTAAATACTTGTTTGCTTGACTCCATTGATGGAAAGATTAGGTGAAGCTTTTAACCCAAGATTCAAAATTTAGAAATGGTTTCAAAACCCTATTTCAAATATTTGCAAACTAGAGCAGATCTCTGTTTACTTTGAAAACCAAGCTTGACCAAGCCTTGCAGGATAAACACTTAGTTAGAATGACTGTTTTTGAAACCACAAAACCCTACAAAAAGTCCCAAAACAGTTTGGATTCAAAAGGATTTGAATTCATATCAAAAACCATTCCAGAAAATAGAAATAGAAAAAGAAAAGAAATAAACAATAGAAAAGGGCCGCGCGGCCAGAATCTGGCCCAGCAACGGATCAAGCCCAGCAAGCCCACCCGGGATCTTTCATTTCTTCTCTCACGCGCGAGCGCACGCGCTGAGCCGCTGACAAGCAGACCCCACCTGCATTTCGTGCACCTCGCTGATAAGCGGGCCATCTCCACGCCAGCGTCGTCTCCACCCGCACGACCTATTCGTCCCCAATCAACGCGGCCGTTTCCTGTGTGTTAATCGCGGCGTCAATTCGAATCAATGGCCGAGTGATTCTCGCGCTTGACCAGGCTATATAAACCCCCTCTGTCCCCTCTCTCTTTTACCCCAAACCCCAAGCACAGAACGCCCCCGGGCTGCGCGCATTTCTCTCTGCAACCCCGCCGTCTCCGACGACTGCGCCGGCGAATTCCGGTGAGCCTCGAGTTCCCCTCGGTCTCGCATTCACGCTATCTTGTTCAGTGAACCTCTGTGCATATTTTGACACTCTCCGTTTGCATTCGCATGAACCATAGCTTCGGCAACGTCGACGACTGGACCGCCACCGTCTTCTGCACGAACTCCGGCGACCTCCCTCCGTAAGTAGCCACCGCCCCTTGCCCTCTGACTGATACGCCTAGAATCCTCATCGTCTTGCGCATCTGACAGTACCCCTATTTTGGCTTAGCGCGACGAGGAACCTCGCCAACGTCGACGACTGACCGTGGCTGACGCATTCGCGAACTCCGGCGAGGAATCCCCGACGACCCCGTGCGCCCCTTCCCAAGCCATTGCCACCTTGAGCATCAGCAGCCTCCTGCGGTTCTGGTAAGCATCTCCTCCCTTCCCCGGGCGACCTAGAACGCCGGCACCGCCACCGACTGACGCGCCGCCGCCTGTCACCGCCGGTAGCGCCGCTCGATTTTGGTTAGGAGATTTTCAGCCGTTAGATCTGAATCCTACGCGTAGAAACACTTCACTTAAACGAAGGGGTATGGACAGATCTGAACCGTGCATCGTTAGTTAGATCCAATGGCACAGAAGGGTGATCCGGTGCGAACCGGTACGCGCCAGTAATAACGCGACGCGTGGCAAGATTTAAACTAAAAACAGAATTTAAAACCAGATTTAGATTCAAACTTCAAATGCTTATAACTTTTGAATGCCACGTTGGATTTTTGCAAATTTTATACCGTTGGATTCAGTGAAACAAGACCTTTCTGAATATCCACTTTATTTAGCATATAGTAACAGTTAAAAATGATTTTATTTGTAGAACAAGTTTAGGGCTATTTTAGATATAGTTTTATTCTTGTATATTATTTTGGGGCCAAATAAGTTTAGTTGGCAAACTTGTGACATGTTAAGTTTCTGTACTCATGAACATACTTGGTATAATTTTCAAAAATCACCACTTAGTAAATTCTTGCATGCATGCATTCATATTATTTTTGGTTGTATAAATTTGTGTGTAATTGTATGCTATTGATTCTTGTGTAGATTTTGCTAGTGATTGTGATTGTGAAGAGTGCTACTCTCCCCACTACCAAGGCAAGTGATATTTACATGAATAAATTTGTCCTACATTTTGAATTAGCATTAGATATTTTGTTATAGTGATGCATGCTATTTTTGTCTAATGTAAAAGATGGGGAAATCCTATGTAGTCTAGTAGATTTGCTAAGGAATCATTCCTAAGATATGTTGCCATACTTTGCTTAGCCTAGCTTATAGCAAAACAAGGGTTGGTGAAAAACTACACTTGCTATAAAGAAAATATTTCTAAGTCAAGAGACTTATACTTTTCTAATAAAACCACTAAGTCAAATGAACCTCCTGGGTGGAATGGAGAGTATGGGTTATGTTGAGTGGTTACACAAGGCCATGGACTTGGGTTGTGTATCTCACTTGTGGTAAGCCACCCAGGCACAAAGGGTTTTGGAGGCCAAGTGTTGAGAAAGCTTACAGTGCAACCACTTGGCATTATGGGCTCTGCCATGATCATATAGGTTGCTAGAACTTAGTCACTTGGACAGTTGGTGGTAGATGGGATGATAGGATGGAACGCGTCCATTTGACTAAGGGAAGGCTTCTGAAAGGTCCTGTCTTGGGAAACCAAGTCTGGTGGGGAAAGTGCACAACCTCTGCAGATGGAAAACCTAAGTACTTAGCCTTGTCCAAGGAAATGGACACTTTGAGCATCAAGACATGGAAGCTACAAGAATCTCATCACTCCAACTTCTAAATAAAAATTGGTGGGTGAACAAGGGTGAAGGACCTCAATGTCTATTGGTGGTTCCTTGGGAATGTTTTTGACAAAGAAAAACTTAGTGTTTTTCAACTAATAGGAAAAACCTATTTTCAAGCAAAGCAAGCCAAGCTACACTTAGCCAGAATGCATATAGTAATATAGTCCACTTAAAATATAATAAGGTATCACTTGCCAATACTATTCCAAAGTATTGACCCTCTGTGGCTGTAACTTGTGATGTTGCAGGTTACTCCGATGATGAATAGGAGTCATGAGTCTACACTCAACATGCTTGCCTGTGGCACATGAAGATGAAGACTTGTGTTTATTTACTTATTCCTTAAAACTCATGTATTAGGCCTATGGCCCTGAGTTGTAAAAGACTATGTTTTTATCTCTGGAATGAATGTAATAAACGACCTTTGTATCTGTGTACTTCATCTTAAACTGTGGATGCTAGCATTGATCCAGGGACTAGCATTGCAATCACAGGGATCCTATCCTTTATAAAGGAGGGGTCTAACAGATGGTATCAGAGCACTGTGTTGCCTGTAGGATTATGACCCTAGGATTGGAAAACCACTAAGGAAAAAGTTTTTTCAAATACTTCTACACTTGTCTATTCTTCTCGTAAAACTTTTCTAATCTCTTTCAACTTCCTTTGTAGATGAACTCCATCAACGAAGCCGTGAAGAAGGGACCACTCATGACCATGACCTTGGAGTGTGAAACTGAGTTTCCCAATGTTCTCAAGGATCTCATGGAGGCAATGGATGCACATGGTGAAGCCGTGTACAAGGGCTTTCCAGTGATGGATGAAGGAGTGGAATATTGGTGGGTGCAACTTCACTTGTACAAAAACAAGGAAGACAACCACAAAGAAAGGGGATTCTGCATGTACACCAACACTACAATGCACACCACATTCTTTGAGTCAGCCAGGGATGCAGCTTGGAGGACTATCAAAGAACTAAGTGCTAGAGTCAAGTGCAGAATGCTCAACCTCCAAAAGGACTTAGAGAAAGAGAAGGAGCTTACTCAAGAGTTGGAAGACACCAACCAAGAGATAAGGGGAGATGTTATAGACTTAGTGATAGAGTCAAGAGAGCAAGATTGGTGGATTGCATCTAGGAACATAGTGTTTAATAATAGGTCCCGTGAGATTGGATTGTAAGAACACTTCGTTAGCTGGACCACCACTTATCACCTTATTTTCCAAAATGATACCTTAAATAAGTTGGACCTGGTTATGTATGAGATTTAAAGCATGACTTGTGTGAAATTGTGTTCCATGGTTATGTATGAGATGATTGTTTTGTGTTCATAAGTGTTGTTCTAACTTTTCAATTTTATAAATAGATGCCTATTGCCGTCAGCACTGTTGAGGAGTTCCAGGTTACTCGTTTCGGGCCCCGTATCGTTGAGCTTACCACTCTGCTCGATCTCCCTCTTCCTACCATCACGGTGTACCCACTCACCAAGTTCGAGAGGAAGGACCTCTGGGGCTTCAAGGTGAACCAGCCCGGACGCCAGACTGAGCCTACTACGGAGGCCATCGTCTTCAAGTTGATGCACGACGACAGGGAGAGAGGCATGGAGGTAGTCATGCAGGACCTGATAGGACGACTGTTAGGCCGTCACTCCCGACAGGTTAGGGGCACTCATTTCCACGCCTTCGGAAGGCGTGATGTTGATGGAGATTCCATCGACTTTGAGGATGACTCGAGGAGCACTGCAGAGCCGATACGCCTCTATCTTCAGGACTTAGAGACTCTTCTCAGGCACGTAGATACGGATAGGACGAACGTTATGCTTGGCAATGACGAGCTTTAGGTGCAGCTACGCGAGAAGGACAAGCTTTTCGCACAGCAGGATGAGATGATCAAGGAAATGGAGACGAAGTTCGAGGCTCAGGATCGCAAGTTCAAGAGTCAGGAGAAACGCGTCCAGGACAGGAACAAGAAAATCCGGGACATGACCGAGGAACTGAAGTCCAAGGACTTCGAGCTTGAGCAGCAGCAGATGGTCATTGAGAGGCTTCGCTCCCAGAAGAGGGCTCTCAAGGCCAAGGTCGATTCCTTGACCACTACGATTGAGGAGAACAAGACCGCGATGGAGAACGCAGGTCTTACTTTCGTTGAGGAGGAGATTGACGCTGATGAGTAGACTTGACTACTCGTTTACTTTTCATATTCATACTTGTTATTGTGAACTTATTATTGGACCATCCGACATGTGGATGGCTTGCCACTTGTGTGTTTACCTCATGAGCTTGTTATGTGGTTGTTGAACTTTTATTCTTATGTTGCTTGATATGTGTTTGCTTATGATGTATTGTGCATGAAACATCTATGGGTATCTCATTCTTATCTATTTGAACAAACCACAGATGCCTCCCCGTCGCGCAAACCCCAACCCCAACAACATCACCCCGGAAATGCAACAAATGATGAACGCGCAAACACAGCTTATGCAAATGATGACAACGTTCATCCAAAACCAGAATAACAACAACAACAACAACAACAACAACAACGACCCCAACAACAACAACAACAACAACAACAACAACAACAACAACAACAACAACAACAACAACCCTCCGGGTTTCGATATGCTCACCAGATTTCTGCGTCTGAGGCCAGCAAAGTTTTCGGGAACAACTGATCCCATGGTAGCTAATGACTGGTTACGTTCTGTGAACAAAGACTTAGTGACCGTGGGCTGCACGGATGCTGAAAAGGTCAGGTTTGCAGCACATCTGTTGGAAGGACCAGCCGCCACATGGTGGGACAACTTCCAAATCACCACTCCTATTGATGAGGTGACTTGGGCTATCTTTGAAGATGGTTTTCGCACGGCTCATATCTCATCAGGGATAATGAGTCTGAAAAAGAAGGAGTTTCACAACCTGAAACAGCGCCACCGCAGCGTGGCAGAATACATAGAAGAATTCAACAATCTGGCGCGCTACGCACCGGATGAGGTTGATACAGATGCCAAGAGAAAGGAAAAGTTCTTGGAGGGTTTGATTGATGAGCTGAACCTACAGTTGTCTGTGGCATATGTTCCAACTTATCAGTCGTTGTGTGACAAGGCTGCTATTTTGGAAAGTAAAATGAAGCAAGTCGAGAGTAGAAAGAGGAAACACTCCGACAAGCACAACTCGGGATCGTCTCACAAACGATCTCACTATGATGACAGTGGCAGCTCAGGATCCCATAAACATGGGAAATTCAACAAGCACAACCGTCATGACAATAAGCACCACCGCAGTCATGACAAGGACAAGTACAAGAACCACAAGGGTGGACATAAGAACCACTATGGTGGAAATGGTAGTGGAAGTGGAGGCCAACCTCCTAAAAAGGACATCAGTCAGGTTGAGTGCTTCAAATGCAAGAAGATGGGACACTATGCCAATGAGTGCCCCGAAAAGAAGGTGGAAGGACCTAACAAGCCGAATCCTTTCCAGAAAGGACAGGTTAACCACATCAATGTGGAGGAGGTCTATGAGGAGCCTGATGCCGTGGCTGGTAAGTTCAGACTCAACTCAATTTCAGCATTTGTACTCTTTGATACCGGTGCATCTCATTCATTCATATCAAAGGCATTTGTTGAAAGAAATGAACTGCCGGTAGAAACCATTGGGTGTCCTATAAGAGTAAGTTCTCCGGGGGGAGAAATGATAGTAAACTCAGGTTGTCATGACTTAGTCATAGAGTTTGGAAAATATAAGTTTCCAGTGAACCTAATAATTTTGGGTTCCCAAGGACTAGATGTAATTTTGGGAATGGATTGGATGGCTAAACATGAAGGAGTACTAGATTGTGCCAATCGTACAGTTACACTCACAACCCCAGAAGGGAAAAGAATAAAATTCAAGTCAAACTTTGAATCCAAAGGAAGTAAGCTGAATTCTCTTAAGGGGGTTAGCATGGACAGCGTACCAATAGTGTGTGAATATCCGGATGTGTTTCCGGAAGAGCTACCAGGAATGCCACCGGATAGAGATGTGGAGTTTCTGATAGATTTGGTGCCAGGATCAGGACCAATAGCTAAGAGACCATACAAAATGTCAATTGATGAATTGAAAGAGCTCAAGAAACAGCTAGGAGAACAGTTACAGAAAGGATTTATTCAACCAAGTTCATCATCTTGGGGAGCCCCAGTGTTGTTCGTGGAGAAGAAGGATAGAACACAAAGGCTATGTATTGACTACCGTTCTCTCAACGAGGTTACCATCAAGAACAAGTACCCTTTGCCAAGAATCAACGACTTATTTGATCAGCTAGAAGGAGCATGTGTATTCTCAAAGATTGATCTTCAGTCAGGTTATTTTCAACTCAAGATACGAGAGCAAGACATACCAAAAACAGCATTCACCACAAGGTATGGATTGTATGAGTATACTGTGATGCCTTTTGGATTAACCAACGCTCCAGCATACTTCATGAATATGATGAACAAGGTGTTCATGGAATTCCTTGACAAGTTCGTTGTCGTTTTCATCGATGACATCTTGGTCTACTCCAAGAGCAAGGAAGAACATGAAAGACACTTACGCTTGATACTTGAGAAACTGAGGGAACATAAGCTATATGCCAAATTCAGCAAGTGTGAGTTCTGGTTAGAGAAAGTTGGTTTTCTTGGTCATGTGATGACAAAAGATGGTGTGGCAGTTGATCCTGCTAAAGTTTCAGCTATGACCGATTGGGAATCACCTAAGAATGTAAAAGAAGTTCGTAGTTTCCTTGGCTTAGCAGGTTACTACAGAAGGTTCATTGAAAATTTCTCGAAGGTTGCTAAGCCAATGACAGAATTGTTAAAGAAGGACAAGAAATTTGCTTGGACTGAAGGTTGTGAAGTCAGCTTCCAAGAATTGAAGAAGAGACTAGTGACAGCACCAGTTCTGTGTCTGCTAGATTTGGAAAAAGATTTCCAAGTATATTGTGATGCGTCACATCAAGGTTTGGGTGCTGTACTTATGCAAGATGGTAAAGTCGTAGCCTATGCTTCAAGACAACTCAAAACTCATGAAGTAAACTATCCTACTCATGATTTGGAGTTAGCCTCTGTCGTCCATGCACTCAAAACATGGAGACATTACCTTTTGGGTAAGCGATGTGAAGTGTTCACCGATCATAAGAGCTTGAAGTATATCTTCACCCAGAAGGAAATCAACATGAGACAAAGAAGATGGCTAGAACTTATCAAGGATTACGACTTAAGTTTGCAATACCATCCCGGTAAAGCAAATGTAGTAGCGGACGCTCTAAGTCGTAAGACATTTGTAAATGGCCTTACCAAAGGGGAATTGCCAGATGACTTGTGTAAGCAATTCAAAGAACTCAGATTGGAGATCGTACCAGAAGGACATCTCATGTCCTTAGATGTTGAACCCACTCTATTGGACAAGATCCGAGAAGTCCAGAAGACCGATAAAGAGATTGAAAAGATTAAGGAAAATATTAGTCTAGGGAAGGCTAAGAGTTTCCATATAGATGAACAAGGTACCTTGTGGCACGGGAAACGTATATGTGTTCCACAAGACCCGGAGTTACGGAAACTGATCTTACAAGAAGGTCACAACTCTCCATATTCTATTCACCCGGGAAATACCAAGATGTACATGGACATGAAGGAAAGGTTTTGGTGGAACAATCTCAAAAGGGACATCGCCGAACATATTGCTTTGTGTGACGTGTGTAGCAGAGTCAAAGCGGAGCACCAGAAACCAGCAGGTCTGCTTCAACCACTACCTATTCCTGAATGGAAGTGGGAGAATATTGGTATGGATTTCATTACCGGATTACCAAGGACCAGATCAGGGTATGATTCCATATGGGTAGTAGTGGATCGCCTAACAAAAGTGGCTCATTTTATACCCGTGAAGATAACTTATACAAGTGCCAAGTTAGCAAAAATTTACATGAGCAGGATTGTATGCCTTCACGGTGTGCCAAAGAGTATTGTGTCAGATAGAGGAACCCAGTTCACATCTCACTTTTGGAGACAACTTCATGAATCCTTAGGAACGAGGTTGGAGTTTAGCACTGCGTTTCATCCTCAAACGGATGGACAAACAGAAAGGACCAACCAAATTCTTGAGGACATGTTGAGAGCCTGTGCTTTAGATTATGGAGCAAGTTGGGATGAAAGTTTGCCTTACGCGGAGTTCTCTTACAATAACAGCCATCAATCTAGTATTGGAATGGCACCGTTTGAGTTACTCTACGGAAGGAAGTGTACCACCCCATTGCTATGGAATGGTGTGGGCGAAAGGAGCTTATTTGGACCAGATCTTATCAAAGACGCCGAAGAGAAAGTCAAATTGGTTAAAGATAGGTTGAAGATAGCACAGTCCCGACAGAAAAGCTACGCGGATTCTAAGCGTAGAGAAGTCACCTACGAAGTTGGGGATAGAGCTTATCTCAGGGTATCACCACTTCGTGGAGTGAAAAGATTTGGAGTCAAAGGAAAGTTGGCACCAAGATATGTTGGGCCATTCAAGATTCTAAGTCGCAAGGGAGAAGTTGCATATGAAGTTGAATTGCCAGAATCTCTATCAGCAGTCCATAACGTATTTCATGTGAGTCAGCTTAAGAAATGTCACCCAGAAATGGAAGAGTCTTCTTTGAAGGATACCATACCTTTGGAAGAAGTTCAACTAGAAAGTGATCTCACTTATGAGGAAAAGCCTGTCAAAATTCTAGAGACCGCAGAAAGAGTTACCAGGACCAAGACTATCAAGTTTTGTAAAGTACAATGGAACCATCACTCCGAAGAGGAAGCAACATGGGAAAGAGAAGATGATCTTCGGAAAGACCACCCTCACCTATTTGCTAGCCAAACCGAATCTCGAGGGCGAGATTCATCTTAAGGGGGTTAGATTTGTAACATCCCAAAAATCATAGTTTCAAAACTCATTCATATCACCTTTGCATCATTCATCCATCTAGAGCTTTCTTAAAAATCAATTAGAGACAGAAGTTGGAGCTATGATTTCATGTGGACAATTTATCCCAAATGACCATCACCCTTGAAATTTTGAAAGTTTAAATACTTGTTTGCTTGACTCCATTGATGGAAAGATTAGGTGAAGCTTTTAACCCAAGATTCAAAATTTAGAAATGGTTTCAAAACCCTATTTCAAATATTTGCAAACTAGAGCAGATCTCTGTTTACTTTGAAAACCAAGCTTGACCAAGCCTTGCAGGATAAACACTTAGTTAAATGACTGTTTTTGAAACCACAAAACCCTGCAAAAAGTCCCAAAACAGTTTGGATTCAAAAGGATTTGAATTCATATCAAAAACCTTTCCAGAAAATAGAAATAGAAAAAGAAAAGAAATAAACAATAGAAAAGGGCCGCGCGGCCAGAATCTGGCCCAGCAACGGATCAAGCCCAGCAAGCCCACCCGGGATCTTTCATTTCTTCTCTCACGCGCGAGCGCACGCGCTGAGCCGCTGACAAGCAGACCCCACCTGCATTTCGCGCACCTCGCTGACAAGCGGGCCATCTCCACGCCAGCGTCGTCTCCACCCGCACGACCTGTTCGTCCCCAATCAACGCGGCCGTTTCCTGTGTGTTAATCGCGGCGTCAATTCGAATCAATGGCCGAGTGATTCTCGCGCTTGACCAGGCTATATAAACCCCCTCTGTCCCCTCTCTCTTTTCCCCCAAACCCCAAGCACAGAACGCCCCCGGGCTGCGCGCATTTCTCTCTGCAACCCCGCCGTCTCCGACGACTGCGCCGGCGAATTCCGGTGAGCCTCGAGTTCCCCTCGGTCTCGCATTCACGCTATCTTGTTCAGTGAACCTCTGTGCATCTTTTGACACTCTCCGTTTGCATTCGCATGAACCATAGCTTCGGCAACGTCGACGACTGGACCGCCACCGTCTTCTGCACGAACTCCGGCGACCTCCCTCCGTAAGTAGCCACCGCCCCTTGCCCTCTGACTGATACGCCTAGAATCCTCATCGTCTTGCGCATCTGACAGTACCCCTATTTTGGCTTAGCGCGACGAGGAACCTCGCCAACGTCGACGACTGACCGTGGCTGACGCATTCGCGAACTCCGGCGAGGAATCCCCGACGACCCCGTGCGCCCCTTCCCAAGCCATTGCCACCTTGAGCATCAGCAGCCTCCTGCGGTTCTGGTAAGCATCTCCTCCCTTCCCCGGGCGACCTAGAACGCCGGCACCGCCACCGACTGACGCGCCGCCGCCTGTCACCGCCGGTAGCGCCGCTCGATTTTGGTTAGGAGATTTTCAGCCGTTAGATCTGAATCCTACGCGTAGAAACACTTCACTTAAACGAAGGGGTATGGACAGATCTGAACCGTGCATCGTTAGTTAGATCCAACGGCACAGAAGGGTGATCCGGTGCGAACCGGTACGCGCCAGTAATAACGCGACGCGTGGCAAGATTTAAACTAAAAACAAAATTTAAAACCAGATTTAGATTCAAACTTCAAATGCTTATAACTTTTGAATGCCACGTTGGATTTTTGCAAATTTTATACCGTTGGATTCAGTGAAACAAGACCTTTCTGAATATCCACTTTATTTAGCATATAGTAACAGTTAAAAATGATTTTATTTGTAGAACAAGTTTAGGGCTATTTTAGATATAGTTTTATTCTTGTATATTATTTTGGGGCCAAATAAGTTTAGTTGGCAAACTTGTGACATGTTAAGTTTCTGTACTCATGAACATACTTGGTATAATTTTCAAAAATCACCACTTAGTAAATTCTTGCATGCATGCATTCATATTATTTTTGGTTGTATAAATTTGTGTGTAATTGTATGCTATTGATTCTTGTGTAGATTTTGCTAGTGATTGTGATTGTGAAGAGTGCTACTCTCCCCACTACCAAGGCAAGTGATATTTACATGAATAAATTTGTCCTACATTTTGAATTAGCATTAGATATTTTGTTATAGTGATGCATGCTATTTTTGTCTAATGTAAAAGATGGGGAAATCCTATGTAGTCTAGTAGATTTGCTAAGGAATCATTCCTAAGATATGTTGCCATACTTTGCTTAGCCTAGCTTATAGCAAAACAAGGGTTGGTGAAAAACTACACTTGCTATAAAGAAAATATTTCTAAGTCAAGAGACTTATACTTTTCTAATAAAACCACTAAGTCAAATGAACCTCCTGGGTGGAATGGAGAGTATGGGTTATGTTGAGTGGTTACACAAGGCCATGGACTTGGGTTGTGTATCTCACTTGTGGTAAGCCACCCAGGCTCAAAGGGATTTGGAGGCCAAGTGTTGAGAAAGCTTACAGTGCAACCACTTGGCATTATGGGCTCTGCCATGATCATATAGGTTGCTAGAACTTAGTCACTTGGACAGTTGGTGGTAGATGGGATGATAGGATGGAACGCGTCCATTTGACTAAGGGAAGGCTTCTGAAAGGTCCTGTCTTGGGAAACCAAGTCTGGTGGGGAAAGTGCACAACCTCTGCAGATGGAAAACCTAAGTACTTAGCCTTGTCCAAGGAAATGGACACTTTGAGCATCAAGACATGGAAGCTACAAGAATCTCATCACTCCAACTTCTAAATAAAAATTGGTGGGTGAACAAGGGTGAAGGACCTCAATGTCTATTGGTGGTTCCTTGGGAATGTTTTTGACAAAGAAAAACTTAGTGTTTTTCAACTAATAGGAAAAACCTATTTTCAAGCAAAGCAAGCCAAGCTACACTTAGCCAGAATGCATATAGTAATATAGTCCACTTAAAATATAATAAGGTATCACTTGCCAATACTATTCCAAAGTATTGACCCTCTGTGGCTGTAACTTGTGATGTTGCAGGTTACTCCGATGATGAATAGGAGTCATGAGTCTACACTCAACATGCTTGCCTGTGGCACATGAAGATGAAGACTTGTGTTTATTTACTTATTCCTTAAAACTCTTGTATTAGGCCTATGGCCCTGAGTTGTAAAAGACTATGTTTTTATCTCTGGAATGAATGTAATAAACGACCTTTGTATCTGTGTACTTCATCTTAAACTGTGGATGCTAGCATTGATCCAGGGACTAGCATTTCAATCACAGGGATCCTATCCTTTATAAAGGAGGGGTCTAACAATCTTTCCTCTAAGTGAGGGGAACATATTAGGATCTAGATCTTGGAGTCTTTTGTGGATTTCCTCCATTGTTCTTCCTCTCTTATTCCCCCATAAGATTTTGTAGCTTTGGTGGAATTTGGGAGAGAAGGATTTGAACACCTTTGCGGTTTTCTTGCCATTTGCATTTGGTGCATCGGTTTGAGTTCTCCTCGGAGGATTTGGTTTGAGTTGCTCATTGGAGCTTGTCCCTCTTGGGTTCTTGGAACCCTAGACGGTTTTGTGGCCTTGGTGGCATTGTGGCCTTGGTGTCATTTGTTGAGGCCTTTTGTGGCATTTGTTGGGAGCCTCCAATTAAGTTGTGGTGTTGTGCCCCAACCTTGTGAGAGGTTCCGGTTGCCACCGACAAGTGCACCGATAGTGGAAGCGTGGATCGATCCCATTGGGGTGAGATTCACCGGAGAATAAGGGAGGCCTTTTGTGGCGTTGGTGGTTTGATACCATCCCCTCTCCAAACGAGACGTACTCCATGTTGGGAGGAACTCGGTAAAATATCGGTGTCCCCGCGTGCCTCGGTTATCTCTATACCCGAGCTCTTTACTTATGCACTTTACATTGTGATAGCCTTCGTGCTTGAAGTAATATATATCTTGCTATCACTTTGTTGCTTGTATTGCTTATCATAAGTTGTTGGTGCACATAGGTAAACCTTAGTTGTTCTAGGTTGTGCTTTACAAAGTAAACACTAGTTTTATTCTGCCCTTGTTGAGCCACTCTAGGAAAAGTTTTAATCGCCTATTCACCCCCCCTCTAGGCGACATCCGTATCCTTTCAATTGGTATCAGAGCCCGGTCTCTCATTTTAGGCTTCACCGCCTTGAGAGTAAAGATGTCGGTTAGGGGATTAGTGCACAAGGACACACTCACATTCGATGGCACAAATTATGATGTTTGGAAAATTCGCATGCTTAATTTATTTCGGGAAATTCACCCAATTATCGAGGGCTATCTATATGTGGGTTTCTCTTCTCCTATGGATACCCAAAACGAATCTTTAGAGGAGAAGTTAAACTCTCATATAGATGCTCTAGTTACTAAAATTCTTTTGCATGTTGTGAGCAATATAGTTCTTTCGTCTATCATGCCTTATTCAAGCGCTCGTGAGATATGGACCAAGCTTCAAGATAAATATAGCAAGTCCAACATTATTGAGGATGATTGTGTTGCTTCCACTTCCGGTCGAGATGAGTTCTCATCCTCTACCACTTCACCAACATGTGACTTTTCACAAGGTAATGATATGGTGAGTGGTGATAGAAATTGCAATATGGATATTGTGTTCACTATTTGTAATCCCTCATATCTATCTAGTTGCAATGATCTATCTTTGGACCTTAACACTTCTAGCACTCAAAATTCCTCACATGCTTGTGTTAATAGTCCTTGCATATCATGTAGAAATGACTTAAATAAATCTCATGATGATATGCTCATGTTGTCTTGTTGCCATGATAAAAATGCTTCTATTTCCTCTAGTGCTTGTGTTGCTAACCATGTAGAGGAAAATGAAGATTCTATGGGCCAAGACAAGGTCTTGAAGAGAGCTACAAGTGCAATCTCATCATCACCTTCTTCCGGTTCTCACATGTGCCTTATGGCTAAGGGAACAAAGGTAACCTCTTTGGATCCCATTGTATCTCATGATGATGATGATGATGAGGTTGAGAATGATAATGATGATTATAGAGGTAAGTATGATATTACCTCTATTAAGAAAATGGGAGAGGTTGTCTATAGTGCTCTCTACAAAAATAAACTTGCTTCCTCCAACCTTCTTGAAATCTTGAATTATGCTATAGAAGGCAATGATCTTATTGAGGAGCAGGAAAACATAATTGATGAAAAGTTTGCACTTGAGCGTGAATATGCTAATGAACTTGCTCAAGTAAAGGACTCCCTTGAAGAAGAACAAACCACCAAAGAATCTCTTGAGGAGACTTTTACTCTAGAATTATCTAGAGTAAAGGAATACCATGATAGAGAACTTGTGGTGGCTAACTCCTTCAAGATTAAAAATGATGAACTTGAAGTTGCTTATGCTAAACTTGTTGAGGATTTTGAGCACCTCAAAAATGGCTCTAGGGTCATAAAGGGTGAGCTCATCAAACTCACCGAGTCACATGAGCAACTTAAAGCCTCATATTCAAAAGAGCTTGACAAGTTGCCCTCACCTCTTGCTAATAGTAATGATGCTTGTGCTACTAACTCTATTTCTTGTGAAGCATATATTTTGAAGGAGAATGTTGAGCTAAAGGCTCAACTTTCTTTGCTAACTAGCAACTATGGGAAATTAGAAGAAAGCCATGATAAGCTCTCAAGCTCGCATGAGGATCTCCTAGTCTCCCATGGTAGGCTAAAGTTGGCTCACGAGGCCATCATGTCAAAGGTAACATCTAGTGGGCCTCATGTGGACATTAGCACTATATCTACTCCAAATGTTATATTGCCATGTGCTAGTCCTTGTAATTCATCCTCTCACAACCATGCTATATCTCTTGATGAATTACATTCCATGCCTTGTTGCTCTAACAATGTAGCATCTACTTCCTCTAGTACTTGTATTGAAACTAACCATGTAGAGGAAATCAAAGAGATCAAGGCTCAAGTCACTTCTTTGAAGAATGACTTGAAAAGGGGTCAACAAGGGAAGGTCACACTCAACAAAATTTTGAGTGTGCAAAAATCCCCCAATGACAAGAGTGGGCTTGGATTCAACTCCAATGTCAAGAACAAGTCCACTATCAAGTTGAAGCACAAAGACAACAAGAAGAATGGCCAAGATCAAGTCAAGGATCCGGCCAACATTGTTTGCTTCAAGTGCAAGGAAGAAGGGCACCACGATAGATCTTTCCCATTGAAGAAAAAGTCTCTTAGTGTGAAGCAACAAGGGAAGCGGCCTCAAGCTCCACCTCAAGTCACTAATGGGCCCCTTCCTAAGAGGACTACTCGAGCTATCCCTCGAGTTGTGGCTTCACCTAAGAAGAAAGATGGCAAGAGTAGAACTTGCTACATATGCCGTGAGAAGGGGCATATTTCTTCCTCATGCACTATCGGTATCTCCTCATCCAACCCTATCATTATTGATGATGCTTATTCTCTTTGTAAGGATGAGGTTGGCAATGTGTTTGCCAAATTTGTTGGTGCTCAACGTGGATTCAAGAAAAGAACCATTTGGGTTGCCAAGCCTATTGTGACTAACCTCTTAGGACCCAACTTGGTTGGGGACCAAGAAGCCAAAACTTGATCAATAGGTATTATTGGAGGGCATTGGAGACTTGGCTACATCATGAAGAATTAAGGGATCTTCATTATTATTTTTGTCAAAGCCAAGTCATGTGGATTATATCTCTCCTATTATATTTCCAATGTTCCTCCTTGCGGTAACATATGCTTAACTCATTTCATTGAAAGTTACTCGCCCCCTTGTGCATGTGTTGGTTTTGTATCTTCCATGCTTTTGTACATGTTGTGCTTTCCACTTAATTATCTTGAGATATCAAGCATATTTGTGTATGATTAGGTGGCACACCATGTATGTGTGTTTCTTGTGTTTGAGCCTTACTTGGTTATATTTGGTATCTTATTTGGCTCTTTTGAGAGATTAATGGATTATCCCATTTTGGGGGAGTGTTATGCTTGGGCATTCCACAATCCTAAAATGTGTGTAGAGAAAATTAAGTTTTATAATGTCCATTAATTATCTCTATTTGTATCTTTTTGTCTCGTGTTGATTTTATGGTAGTATCACATTATGGGGAGTCTTATGCTTAGTGCATATTACAATCCTAGAAAATGTGAATATTCGAGGTTGTGTCACTTAGAATTGATATTGATAATTATCTAGCACCTATGTGACACATTTGCTCATACAATTTCCAATTTGCTTGAATGGCTTTATTGATCTTATTTTGGATCTTGTATATGAGAGTGGTTCTTGGTATGTGTTTCCTCATATTTCGATATATATATTCGCATGGAAACCATTTGCTTCAAGTTACTCTAATCACTAGTGATTGTGTGACTATGGGAAGCTACCAAGAATCTTGTTTGAAGTATCATGCTCAATTCTTATATTTAGTTATATGCTTCTTGTTGTGTGTATATGATCTTGGATATCCGTATGAACTACCTAGGGAAAATTATTCTCAATATTTCTTGTCCTTGGACAATGAGTACTCAATTTAAGGTAGAATTTATTGATCATATTCACTTTGGCCTTTGTTTAATTTTATCCTATCTTTGGCCAAGAAAATGTTTTGTGTTGTCTCCCAAGCCTTCTTTGATTCTTGTGGATCTTCTTATTTTATTGATATCCTCTTGTGTTTTACTTATTGTAGGTACTAGTGATGATCCCATTTTTGTGCATTTTGCATTTAACAGGAAAATCCTATATAATGCACTATCTATGGGGGAGCTCTCCTATGTTACTTAGAACACTCATATTTATGCTTCTTTGTTTGATCCATATCGTGTTTTATGTGCTTGGATCCTCAATCTTTTCATATTGGGACTTGTGCCATCATGTGAAGTTTGGGAGTTTGGTTTCTTGTTGGAACCTTGCTCTGTTTGGGAGTTGGTTTTGTCTCATTCCTTGTTTCTTGATTTGACCATTTTAGAATGAGATAAATCCTTGAGCATTTTTATTTATATCTATCTTTTGCTCTTTTGTTCTTAGCCTAGTTCATTTGTTGAACTTGTGTTCTTTCATGTGTTGAATTGGTTCTTTGATACAATTTGGACACCGCTTGTCTTGTCACACTCTTTTGTGTGCAATATCGTTTTTCCTTGTTGTTTTTGTTCAAATTGTATCTCCTTTTTGGTTCTTGAAAGCTTTATGCATGCTTATTTACTATATGTTTGTATTATGGCATGCTTGCTTTCTTTGATCCAATATATAGGGGAAACTCCACCAAATCCCACCGGCTAAGTTGTGCATGAAATTCAATTTCATATCAATATGCACATATTTATGTAGAGTCTCTCCTATGTATTGTAGTTGCACTAACTACTTTGGACCCAATAATTTGGGGACCATTTTGTACTTAAATGTGTTTTAGGTACATTGGAGATATATTGGATGCTTGTCTCTCAATTTTGAAGAAGTGGTGCATACATGAAAATTTGAGACAAGCTATGGGATGATCAATGAATTCATATCCTCTACATCCTATCAATTTTATCTCGGTAACAAGTATCTCTTTCTCATGCTCATATATCTTGATTCCAACCGTTTGTCGGTTGCCTTCTAGCATGAATTAATGTATTTGTAATTGTTGTAGTTCTAGCCATGGTTTTAATAGAACTCTCTATTGTAAATGTGTATAAGTTGAGATGTGTACATATAGTTGGGACTATACAAAATCATGCATATGATCCTCCAATCCCAAATATGTAAATCTAGCAATTTTATTGCCTATCATTTCATCAACTTCTCTCATATGCAATAGTGAGATTTTTGCTAGTCTATTTTATCTTATGATACTTGTTGCCTTTCTCCATATATTCCAACTTTCTCCTTTTCCCTTGGTGATAGTTTTAATATATGTAGTGTGTCGGTGTTTGAAGCTCATTAATGTACAATAAGATATATGTGAGCCTTTGGCCATGCCTTGAAGCAAAAATCTTATTGATATATGTTATGACTTCATTTTTTCCTTTCATGTGCTTTCTTGTATAATCTTCTTTATGTGTGCATATTTCTTCTTTGGAATATGTCTTTGTGATATTTTCCACTTAGAGACATATACACATATGAGAAGATAATTTTAGTTGATTTTTAATCCTTGGAGACCACCTTTCTATTCCTTTTGATTCTTCGGTGGCTTCCAAATTTATTTTCCTATGAGTACTTGTTCCTCTTGTTTGCATCTTCGGTCACTCATATTTGTTCTTTCATGTCTTGTATTGTTAAATGAATTTGGATTAGTGAGGAGTCCATGACTATGCACCTCGTTCCCAAATGCAATTATCATAATTGGTGCATGCTCTTTGGGGAGCTCATCTACTTCATTTAATAATACTCATTTGCATTCTTTCACATTTGTTGTGTTTTAAATGCTTATGGGGGAGCGAGGATTCCATATTTGTGCAATATGTATTCTAATGCATTTATTTTGAATTATGCACAAATCTTGGGGAGCTTCTCTATTTGTTATTTAAAGCACTATTTTTCTCATTTCATAATATCTCGTAGTTTCCATTTGAACTCATTTGTTGTTTTCAATTGATTTGTCGGATCTTGTGATTGCTTGCGTCATTTGTGATGCGTCATTTTATTTTATTCCTTCGGCAATCTTCGGGTCCTCGATATAGTCCTACTCCCTCCCAAGTATTCATCATTGGATATGTGCGAAGGCACATCTTTGGAGGAATTATTACTATATTTGCCTTCTAGAACTTGTCACCCATTTCGGCAATCGATGCCAATGGGGGAGAAGTTTTAGAGGGTTTAAGGGAAATGGTTTATGCTTTGAGTTTGTTTCTAAGCATTTGCCTTTCATGCTCTTGCATCTTTGTTGTTGCTTATCATGTGGTATATATAGAGGAAACTCCACCAATGATAATGATTGGCAATATATGCAATGAAATTCAAGTTCATCACACATGCATAGATTGTGGGGGAGTTTGCTCTATATATGGTGGTGGTACCAATATAACATACTTATGTAGTATTTGATATTGGTGTTACCATGTTGTTCATTAAGATTCCTTATATAAACCCTCTTAAAGGGATTGTCATCAATTACCAAAATGGGGGAGATTGAAAGAACATGTTGGGCCCCATGTGTGGTTTTGGTAATTAATGACAATCTTTATGGACTAATGTGTGTATTAAGTTATACTTGTAGGATTTGTCCATTAGCATCGCTTGGAGCATGTGTTGGCTTCAATGTCGATGAAATGAGAAGAAGATGTGATGTGCAAGCTCAAAATGCGCCATCTATAGAAGATCTCATGTTTGAGGCTTGCCATCCTCGATGATCATGGATCGATGATGAAGAATCAAGAAAGGCGTTACATCTTGAGAAGGGAAAGATTGTCTACATCGAGCCCAAGTGGAATGCTCAAGGCAAAGGTATAATCTTGATAGGTTTTCCATTTTGCCGGTCTCACGTTGTGTGTGTGAGACCGGGTTTAGGATAGATAACCGTACTATTAAGAGGGGCTCTCGTATGAGTAATTCGGTCACATCATTCGGAGAGAGATCAAACCTTTGCATATTTGCATCATCATATTTGGTTGTTATTTGGTCTTATCCATGTTAGGATATAGAGCTTGTGGTAATATCCATAACAAGCTCTTGTTCATCAAAATCGGATCTTCCGTTTGTATCTTGTTGCGATTTTGATCTTGGCAGCTTTTCGGTTTCTCACCAAGTGAGGTATCTCACATTATTATACATGATACATTATCACTTGGTGATAACCAATATTTTCACCTTTCATAGGGTAGACCATGTCGTCCTTTTTCCAACGCAATTGGAATCGGGTCGATCGGAGTTACCAATCAAAAGTTATAGAGGTTTGAATTTTCCTAGGTACCAAAATGCGGTAGTACCGCATTTTAGTACCTGGCGCGGCAGTAGGTTTTGGCAAGTTGCCAAATTCCACTGCCCTCCTAGGTACCAAAATGCGGTAGTACCGCATTTTAGTACCTAGCAAGGCAGAAGGTTTTGGAAAGTTGCCAAAATCCACTGCCGGGCTAGGTACCAAAAAGCGGTAGTACCGCATTTTAGTACCTAGCGCGGTAGAAGGTTTTTTACTTCGTCATTTGGATCTATTCTCCCTTTCTGTACTATGATGTTTCTTTGCATGATCTTATATAGGTTGTTGTGCTCTTCGAAACGAGCCCAAGATCATCGAAATCGGAGTCCGGATGCAAAAGTTATGGCTGTTTTCGTTCTGTGATGACCGGTAGTACCGGACCAGGATCTGGTAGTACCGGGGTCCGGTAGTACCGCTTTTTGGTACCGGGGAGCGCAGAGAGAAAATGCGTTTGGAGTCCCAGGAACCCCAGGAAATGTCCGGTAGTGCCGGGAAAGTCCGGTAGTACCGGGAAAATGTCCGGTAGTACCGGGAAAATGTCCGGTAGTACCGGGAATCGCGTTTTTGGGCTGCAACGGTTGGATTTTGGAGGGACCTATATAAGGGGCCTTCTTCCCCAATGGTTCCTCAACCATTCTTGCAAGTTTTCCCCTCCATTGTTGACCTTCTTGATCTTGCTTTCTCTCAATCCCTCCAATGATTCTTGCATGTTCTTGAGGGATTTGAAAGAGGAGATCTAGATCTACAATCCCACCAATCAATCTTTCCTCTAAGTGAGGGGAACATATTGGGATCTAGATCTTGGAGTCTTTTGTGGATTTCCTCCATTGTTCTTCCTCTCTTATTCCCCCATAAGCTTTTGTAGCTTTGGTGGAATTTGGGAGAGAAGGATTTGAACACCTTTGCGGTTTTCTTGCCATTTGCATTTGGTGCATCGGTTTGAGTTCTCCTCGGAGGATTTGGTTTGAGTTGCTCATTGGAGCTTGTCCCTCTTGGGTTCTTGGAACCCTAGACGGTTTTGTGGCCTTGGTGGCATTGTGGCCTTGGTGTCATTTGTTGAGGCCTTTTGTGGCATTTGTTGGGAGCCTCCAATTAAGTTGTGGAGTTGTGCCCCAACCTTGTGAGAGGTTCCGGTTGCCACCAACAAGTGCACCGATAGTGGAAGCGTGGATCGATCCCATTGGGGTGAGATTCACCGGAGAATAAGGGAGGCCTTTTGTGGCGTTGGTGGTTTGATACCATCCCCTCTCCAAACGAGACGTACTCCATGTTGGGAGGAACTCGGTAAAATATCGGTGTCCCCGCGTGCCTCGGTTATCTCTATACCCGAGCTCTTTACTTATGCACTTTACATTGTGATAGCCTTCGTGCTTGAAGTAATATATATCTTGCTATCACTTTGTTGCTTGTATTGCTTAGCATAAGTTGTTGGTGCACATAGGTAAACCTTAGTTGTTTCTAGGTTGTGCTTTACAAAGTAAACACTAGTTTTATTCTGCCCTTGTTGAGCCACTCTAGGAAAAGTTTTAATTTCCTATTCACCCCCCTCTAGGCGACATCCGTATCCTTTCAATAGGCACTGAACCTTTCTTTGGCTTATCCATTTTGAACCTTTTCAGAACTTTGTCTAGGTATGTACTCTGGCTTAAAGCTATCAGGCATCTTTGTCTATCTCTATAGATTTTGATGCCCAATATATAAGCAGCTTCACCTTGGTCTTTCATTGAAAAACACTTGTTCAAATAACTCTTCACATCGTTAAGCATGTTGATGTCATTTCCAATAATCAATATGTCATCCACATATAGTACCAGAAACGTCACCGAGCTCCCACTCACTTTCTTGTAGATACAAGCTTCGTAGCAATTTGGAACAAATCCAAAGCTCTTGATCACTTGATCAAAACGAAGGTTCCAACTCCGAGATGCTTGCTTCAGTCCATAAATGGAACGCTAAAGTTTGCATACTTTACTAGCATCCTTAGGATCGACAAAACCTTCGGGTTGCATCATATACAAATCTTCATCAATGTTGCCATTGAGGAAAGCAGTCTTGACATCCATCTGCCATATTTCATAATCATGAAACGCAGCAATTGCTAATAAAATCCGAATGGACTTAAACATCGCTACGGGAGAGAAAGTCTCATCGTAGTCAACACCTTGAACTTGTCGAAAACCTTTCGCGACAAGCCGTGCTTTATAGACGATAACATTACCATCCGCGTCCGTTTTCTTCTTGAAGATCCATTTGCACTCAACGGCCTTTCGGTCGCTAGGAGGGTCCACCAAAGTCCATACTTGGTTTTCGCTCATGGATCCCAATTCGGATTTCATGGCTTCTAGCCATTTCTCAGAGTATGGGCTCATCATCGCTTCCTCATAGTTCGTAGGTTCACTGTCTTCTACTAACAAGACAGTCAAGACAGGGTTGCCGTACCACTCAGGAGGGGCACGTGACCTTGTTGACCTGCGACGTTCAGTAGCAGCATCGTCCGAAGCTTCATGATCCTTGTCATTAGCTTCCTCTATTGTTGGTGCAGGCGGCACTAGAACAATTTCAGGTGCTGCGCTACTCTCCAATTCAAGAGAAGGTTCAATAACCTCGTCTAGCTCTACTTTCCTCCCACTCACTTCTTTCGAGAGAAACTCCTTTTCAAGAAAGGAACCGTTCTTTGTGACAAACACTTTGCCTTCGGTTCTGTGATAGAAGGTATACCCAATAGTTTCCTTAGGGTATCCTATGAAGACGCATTTCTCCGCTTTGGGTTCGAGCTTGTCCGGCATCAACTTCTTGATGTAAGCTTCGCATCCCCAAACTTTAAGAAACGACAACTTAGGTTTAGCACCAAACCACAGTTCACACGGTGTCGTCTTAACGGATTTAGATGGATCCCTATTTAAAGTGAATGCAGCGGTTTCTAATGCATAACCCCAAAATGATAACGGCAAATCAGTAAGAGACATCATTGATCGGACCATATCTAATAGGGTTCGATTCCGGCGTTCAGACACACCATTGCGTTGTGGTGTTCCGGGTGGCGTGAGTTGTGAAACGATTCCACTTGCTTTAAGATGCGTGAGAAAATCATAACTCAAATATTCGCCTCCACAATCGGATCATAGAAACTTAATCTTTCTGTTACGATGGTTCTCCACTTCATTCTGAAATTCTTTGAACTTTTCAAACGTTTCAGATTTATGTTTCATTAAATAGATATACCCATATCTACTTAAGTCATCGGTAAAAGTGAGAAAATAGCGATATCCACCGCGCGTCGAAACACTCATCGGTCCGCATACATCGGTATGTATGATTTCCAACAAGTCCGTTGCTCGCTCCATCATACCGGAGAACAGGGTTTTGATCATCTTGCCCATGAGGCATGGTTCGCATGTGTCAAATGATTCAAAATCAAGAGACTCCAAAAGTCCATCAGAATGGAGTTTCTTCATGCGCTTTACACCTATATGACCTAGACGACAGTGCCACAAATAAGTAGTATTATCACTATCTACTTTGCATCTCTTAGCCTCAATGTTATGGATGTGTGTTTCATCTCTTTCAAGATTTTGAAGAAATAAACCATTCACAAGAGGTGCATGACCATAAAAGATGTTACTCATATAAATAGAACAACCATTATTCTCCGATTTAAATGAATAACCGTCTTGCAATAAACACGATACAGAAATGATGTTCATGCTCAACGCAGGCACATAATAACATTTATTAAGGTTTAAAACTAATCCTGAAGGTAAAACTAAGGAGAGCGTGCCGACGGCCATCACATCAACTCTTGATCTGTTGCCAACGCGCATCGTCACCTCATCCCTCGCAAGCCGCCGTCTATTCCGTAGCTCCTGTTTCGAGTTACAAATATTAGCAACTGAACCGGTATCAAATACCCAGGCACTACAACGAGGGCTAGTAAGGAAAACATCAATAACATGTATATCAAATATACCTTTGATGGTGCCAGCCTTCTTGTCCGCTAAGTACTTCGGACAGTTGCGCTTCCAGTGACCCTTGTCCTTGCAATAGAAGCACTCAGTGTCCGGTTTAGGACCAGACTTGAGCTTCTTCTCAGCAGGGGCAACGCGCTTGCCGCCACCTTTCTTAAAGGGCTTCCTTGCACCCTTACCTTTCTTGAAGGTGGGGGGCTTGTTGACCATCAACACATGATTATTCTTTTTGATGTTCACCTCCGCTACTTTCATCTTAGCAAAGAGCTCAGTGATCATATCAGTGGAACCAATCTGATTGTGATCAACTACAAAACTTTTGTAGCTAGGAGTGTCAATCTTGAGCTCCTCTAGAATCTTGCAGTCCAGTTGCTCAAGGCGTTGAGTGTAGCCCGTCATCTTAATGGCGTGCTCACTAACGGAACTCCCTTCCTCCATTTTGTAGTTAAAGAATTTTTTAGAGATCTCATATCTCTCAGAATGGGCTTGAGTCTGAAACATGTTTTTCAGCTCCTCGAGAATCTCAAAGGGCCCGGCGAACTCCTCAAAACGATTTTGAAGATCCGATTCCATAGCATACAACATGGCGATCTTAATCATCCTTGCGCGACTGATAAACAGCTTTTTCATCAGCCGGCGCATCTATAGCAGGGGCGTCACCTAGCGCTTTCTCAAGGACATAGTCCTTTTGTCCGCCAGCGAGAATGATTCTCAGAATGCGGAACCATTTGGTGAAGTTAGACCCATTGTTTCTAAGCTTTTCTATCTCAGCAAAAACGTTGAAGTTAAAGTTGGACTTGGCCATGTGATCTACAGTATTTGCAAGTACAATTTAGACTATGTTCATGATAAATAGTTCAACTTAATCAAATTACTAGATGAACTTCCACTAAATTCAACATCCCTCAAGTTGTTTAGTGAACACGGTCCAAATTCACCACACCTAATCCGATCATCACGAGAAGAGATGTGGTTTCAATGGTGGACAACAAAGTGTCGATCATATCATTCATATGACTCATGCTTAACCTTTCGGTTCTTGTGTTCCGAGGCCATGTCTGTACATGCTAGGCTCGTCAAGTTAGACCCAAGTATTTACGCGTGTGCAAAACTGGCTTGCACCCGTTGTATGTGAGCGTAGAGTCTATAGCACCCGATCATCACGTGATTCTTGGACACGACGAACTTTCGCAACGGTGCATACTTGGGGAGAACACAGTTTTTATCTTGATCTTTAAGTGAGGAATCATCTTATAATGCTACCGTCGCGATCTAAGCATAATAAGATACATAAAAGGATAAACATCACATGCATATAACTTTATGTGACATGGTATAGCCAATCTTCGCGCAATGATCTCCATCTTGTGCGTTCCGGCATGATCTCCATCACTCCACCATGATTGCCTCCACCACGAATAGCAGCTACAACTATTGCTAACTACTTAGCGATAAAGTAAAGCTATTACATGGCGTATAAGAAGTTGACTCGCAGGTCATTCACAATTATAAAGACAACCATATGGCTCCTGCAGGTTGTGTACTCATCGACATGCAAGTCGTGAAACATTACAAAACATGATCATCGCATACATTATACACATCACATCTTGGGCCATACCATATCACAGAAAACACTCCCTGCAAAAACAAGTTAGACGCCTCTACTTTGTTGTTGCATGTTTTACGTGGCTTATGGGAGTAGATGCTAAGAACGATTCTTACCTACGGAAAGCCACAACGGTGATATTATGGTTGCCAAACTCCGGTGTTAATCCCATGACAACTATAGTGAGAGAAACTGACATCCACCAGCCGCATGTGTGGAACAAGCCACACGTCAAGTGCGGAGCCGGTCTCGCGAACGACGTCGCGTAAGGTTGGCCTGGACCGCTTCAATCTCACTATCCCGCGTCATAAGAAGAACACAAACAAGAGGCTTGCAACAGAAAACATCAACGCCCGCAACAACCATGTTGCGTTCTACTCGTGAAACACATCTACACATAGATCTAGCTCTGATACCACTGAAGGGTTTCGCGGCATAGTAAATCAAAATTTTCTACGGATGCGAACAGAGGGAAAGCCAATATCTAATCTAGGAGATGCAAACAACGAGATTGGATTAGATCTTCATACCCTTGAAGATTCACACAGCGGAACATTCGTCGGAACGTGGGTGATGTAGTCGTACTCGCTTCTCCTCCTCGCGATCCGATCCGATCTAGCACCACAAGTGGCGGCGCCTCCGTGAGATGCACACGTGAAGCACCTCGAAGTCTCCTCCTTCCTCGGACCATCAAGTATGGTGGAGAGACAGATTGGATCTACAACACAACGGCGCGGTGTATATGGTGGAGAATTTCTGCAGCAGGGCTTCGCCTACAAACAGTCGGGAGGGAGAGAGGAGGGCAGCAGGGCAGCTAGGGTTGGAGGGGAAGGTGTGGGGGGTTGGTGCGCCCCCACCCCTCTTTATATAGAGGGGGGGCGCAGCCCTAGCCCCTCCCCCAATCCCAAACCGGCGGCCCCAAAGGATAAGGAGTGGGGGGCAAGAAAACCCCCCCTTCTAGAAGGTCTATCTCGAGTTTAAACCTCTCTTGGCCGGCTGGGCCCTATGGGGCCTTGTGCCCCTGGCCCAATGCGGCCAGGGCACTCCCTCATAGGCCCATGCCCCCTCCCGGAAGGTGGGGCCACGTTGGTCCCCTTCCGGAAGGTTCTAGAAGCTTCCGGTACAATACCGATTAACCCGGAACAATTCCGAACTCCAAAAACTGCACTGCCTTATATGAATCTTATTCTCCGGACCACTCCGGAACCTCTCGTGATGTCACGGATCCCATCCGAGACTCTGAACAAAAACTCATAAACCAATTATCCAATCTATCCTAGCGTCGAGACACGTTAAGTGTGTGACCCTGCGGGTTCGAGAATATGCAGACATGATCTTCTATCAATAATCAACAGCGGGGTCTGGAAACCCATATTGACTCCCACACATTCATCGAGGATCATATCGGATGAACCACGATGCCAGTATTCAATCAATCCCATATATATATATTCCCTTCGTCTCGCGATATTTTACTTGCCTGAGATTCGATCGTCGGTACCGTCATACCTAGTTCAATCTCGTTCACAGCAAGTACTTTACTCGTTCCGTAATCCGATATCACTTTGTGATTAACTCCTTAACCACATGCTTGCAAGCGGTGTTGATATCGATTACCGAGTGGGCCCGAAGTATATCTCTCCGACTTGGGAGGGACAAATCCCATCTCGATACATACAACCCAACAGATACTTTCCAATCACCTGAGAGACACCTTTATGATCACCCTCTCATAGGATGACGTTTGATGACCTCAAAGCTTTCTTCCGATACCAGGGAGTTGTATTATCTCATGGTCTAAGGAATACAATATTTGACATAAGAAAAGCTTCGCAAAGACGAACACGATGAAACGATATAATTGCTTCGCTTAGTTTGGGTCTACCCACCATATCATTCTCCCAATGATATGATCTCATTATCAATTGACAACTCATGTCTATGGTTAGGAAACCTTAACCATCATTGATCAATGAGCTAGTCCATAGAGGCGTACTAGGGACACGGTGTTGTTCACAAACCACAAAAGTATTAAAGTTTCCGCTTAATACAATTCTAGCATGGAATATAAACATTATCATGAACAAGAATTATAATAATAACATCTTTGTTATTGCCTCTAGGGCATAATTTTAACAGAACGTGCGTGCGGCTGCGGTTGAGTTGGTTGGAACGAGGACAACGCGAGGAGCCTAGATGTGGTGGCGCCGCCAAGAAATGGTCATCGGCGTGTGGAGGACGACGGCGTCTGGCGGCTGTGCATGGCGACGCATGACGATGGCTCGAGTTAGGAAGCAAGCGAGGCAAAGGAAGATGACAGCATGTTCAGTAGCTCACCCGGAATGCAGAGAAGTGGTCGTAGATGTGAGGTGCAGCTGGAGACGGCGGCGATTGACGTCGACGACGGCGTCGGTGTCGGGGAAGACGGCATAAATCCTGCAGCTAGGGATCTCCCCGACCAGCGCGCCTTGGGGCAAACGACTAAGTCCAGCGTCGCGGTCTCCGTGGTGGCCTCTGAATGGCAAGGGGTGGCCAGAAGCAAGCTCTAGCTCGAACAACAACCAGTTAGGGTTTCGGCAGAACGGGAAAAAGGAGAGGAGAAAAGGGATTAGGGTTCTTCGGCGGCATTTAGGGCTTCTTGTAGACGACTGGGAACGGTGGCGCGGATCTTGACGCGGCCGGCGACGGGGTGGCCGCCAGCGAGCTGCTTTGCTGTATCGTGGGGTCGCCAGCGTCGCGAGGAAGACGACGCAAAAAGAAGGTCGTAGGGGTACGGGCCAGTGTCGGACCGCACTTGGGCCAGGTGGGCTGCATTTGGCTGCTCGTGAGCGGTGGATAAGGTAGTGAGGATGTGGGCCGTGTGCCAGATTTGTTGCTTCTTCTGTTTTTTCCTGATCCTATCCCTTTTCTATATTTAGTTTTGTTTTTAATGTCTATTTTCATATTTGATTTGAACCTTTCTTAATGGAATATTATTTGCTGAATATCTGTAGTAATAATGAATATGTTGAAAGTAATTTTGTGAACTTTTATTATATATTGTTTAGAGTTTCTTTATTTTCTTTATATAGCTACTTTTCCTATTATTATTTATAAGGGCCTTTAACAAGAATTTAATTGGGTAAAATTTCATAAACTTATTCTAGAATGCATTACTATTAACTAATGAGATTTTATTCTCATTAATACATAATATTAAGGAAACTTTTATATTTATTGATCCTTCATAAGTATTTGATACACAAAGTTCTAAGTGCTAATAGGGTTAATATTATTCTTATGAATTTAGGAAATAGCAATATAAATATTTTATTATTACTAACTTAAGAGTTAAAGGTTTGAGATTACAAATGTCTACCATGAATTATGGGAGTTTTTAATATTTTTATATCCTTTGATACTTGTGAATAAAGATGAATGGTTAAGATATATTATCTTTATGTTAAAGATCTTGAATGATATTACTATTTAGAATAAAATAGTGGGATTGTTTTCTAGGCTAACTTATGAGGCAGAATTGATAAAGATAGCTCCTAAGCACATGTGATCATGATAGCTGGAAATGACAAAGATATGCTTAAGTGATTTGTTATAGGAAAATATTCCTATAAAGCATTATGGAAACAAGATGATAGATCAACCATAGAAAATGGATATTAGGTTTGGCTTTAGATTTAGGGTTTAGTGTTTAACAAGAATTCCTATACTCCAGACTTCATATTCCTGGACTTCTAATTAAGGAATTCCTTTCCTAGATATACTACTTCTATATATCCATCATCATGTGTTAACATGATGAGCTTTACTTCACAAGAATATTCTTATCAACCTTTTATTCTTCTAAATCCACTTGTAAATCCAATGAGCTTAACACTAAAGCTTTCATAATCTTCTCATATCTAAACTTGGTTATATCAAACTATTCTACTACTAATAATCTCCAATCCAACAAGTGGTTACTTATAACTCCATTCACACTCTTCCTTAAACATCCATCTCCAACATTACTCTAATAAATTTATATATATATATATGTATCAAATCCTACTTCACCTCAAATGTTTAGTATTTCCAAATAGGAGAATACTACTTCTTTAATCCAATGTTACCCTAACATCCTCTTGATCAAACTATCTTGTCTCTACTTAACTCCAGTATCTCATACTCCAACCTCACATTATATTAATGTGACTTGTCATGGCTAACCTAGGATAATATATCTATACTAGGGTTTAATCATGTTTTATCCACCAATGCCACTTATACTTGATATAAGCATTCTATCTTGGTGAATAAGGCATGCTCATTATACTCCTTTGTGGTTTAAGTTTCCAGTTGGCTAATCAAGGCTTCATCAATACAACATTGCAGTTGTATTGAAATTATCTTCTTAGCATCTCTATTGGATTAAGGAATGCTTCTCATGGACTATGCTTGCTTAATCCAATAAGATTACTCCTTGGTATCTATCTTCAGGATTCATCCTTATAATCCTATTTGTTAACATATTGATTTGTTTTCCTTCAATCACTCCCATCCTATAGATGATATCTAATACTAGCATCACCACTTATCTCTTCTTACTTCTTTCTCTTAAGGACTGAAGTGAATGCTATATTAAGAGCAAGAGTTGCTAGATCAAAAAATTGGTAGGTTAATAATTGGTGAATCAATAGTTTATTACTCAACATTAATGAATAACAAATATAAGGATAGGATTCCATAAGGATTGATATGGAAAGGAAGATATATGGTGAATGATCTTAACTTGGTTTCTTTCCTACTCAATCTCATTAAAGAGTGAAGGTTAAATATTACCATGATACTCATGGTATAAGTAGATGAGATTAAGTGTAGAGGGAGTGTCCCAACCTTTACACAATATAAGGTGGTTTCCCCTGTGTTTACAATGCTAGTCCCTGGATCAATACCTAGCATCCACAGTTTAGATAGAAACAGAGGTCATAATATAACTTTATAACCAGGAATAACAAAATTTTATTACATCTTACATAGCTCATTTGGCTATTACATTACATTGCAGCGGAATAACTATAGTCATGGGGTCCTTCATCTTCAAAGTGCCACAGGCAGATGTTGGTTGTAGACTTTGTAATCCTAATCAATCAATCTTCACTAAAAACAATCAAACCTGCAACATTACAAGTTACAGCCACAAGGGTCAATACATTTGAATTGTATTGGCAAGTTTCACTACTATGTAGAATATAAGTGGATCCTATCATTACATGCATATTTGGCTAAGTAAAAGTTTTAGGCTCATTTGCATAAAGCAAAATTTTATCCTATCTTTTCAAAATGGTTTTGGTCCTTTGTCAAATCTCCTTTTCAAAAATCCCTTGAACTCCTTGGTAACCCCAAGTGTTCAAGTCTTTGTCAAAAATCCCTTGAGCTACTTGGTAACCTCAAGTGCATCAAGTCTTATAAAAATCTCATGAGTTCCTTGGTAACCCCAAGTGTTCATGTTTTCAACAAAATCTCTTGAGTTCCTTGGTACCCCCAAGTACATCAAGTTTTGTCAAAGTCTCTTGAGCCCCTTGGTAACCCCAAGTGCATCAAGTCTTTAAAAGTTTTCTTTTAGAAATTAGAATGTCGAGATCTCCCATAGCTTCAAACTTTAGTTGCTCAGTATTGTCCATAACCGGGGACACGGCTAAGTACTTAGATTTTATTATCTTCTGCAGAAGGAGTACACTTTACCCACATGTCACAATCCCATCCTTTTGCTACCAGTGGCCACTGGATTAGTGCTCACCAAGATGGAGTACCGGCAGATTGAGAATGTGACGAAGTCTTTCCAAAGAGTCCTCCCATGCACCATTGCTAGCTTGTCTTCAAGTACCCATGTAGGATTCCAGGTCCTCATGTCCAGTAGCCTGAAGACAATGCATGGGTCTTCCCAATGTATTTGACTAAGCCAGAGCCATAATAGCATGTGGTTGCACACGAAAGCCACAATTGGAGAAACATGTTCAATCTCTAAGTTTCCTGGGTGGTTTCCTTTGGAGCACAACACAAAGAGATTGCCATAGACATGGTTCCTTTTGTTGCCAACTTCTCCAAAACTCAAAGTATCCTTGGCCACCCAGGTGGTTCATTGAGTCCTTGTTTTATTATATAAAAAAAACACAAGTCCTTTTCTCAACTTCATAAAATCTCAACATGTATCTCTTTTCAAAATGTAGCATGGCTAAGCATGTAACAACTACATTGTTTTCACTAAGGTATATATAGGGAATCCTATTAGGATTTAGCATAGCATAAGTATAAAAATTCTTTTCATGCATGTTTCAAAATCCACTAAGTATAATGAAAATAGTAGGACTTTTAGATGATAGTGTCACTTGCCTTTCTTTTGGTAGGGAATGATGGTTCACTCCTTGATCTTGCTAGTCTCACACTTTTCTAACACCACTACAATCAATCAAGCAAACACAATATCAACTAGCATTCCAAACCAATAATCAAACAACAAACACACACATAAAACAATGGGATCTAAGTCATGCATGTAAGCATGCAAGAGATAGGTTTATTTGCTAAAGATGGTCTCCACTAGGCTTCTAAACTTTGTAAGGTTCAAGTTGGACATTTTTCCAAAGTGGCAAAGTCATTTGCAAAAGGGTTTTGTCTGAAAACCATTTTTTAAATCCAATCATCATTTTATGTGGTGGAAAATATTTTTTTATCAAAGAAACAACTTTTTGTGGTTCACCAAATAAGTTGTTGTTTCTCAAAACTTGGTGTTTTAGGGTCAGTAGGTTTGATCCAAAACATTTTCCCAAAGTTTTCTTTACAAAAACATTTTCATAACCAAAATCTTTATTTTCATTTGGCTAGAAATGCTAAACTTCACCAAATTCATTTTCAAAACCATGGGTTGGTTCCTAGGGTCAGTGAGTTCACTACAAACTAATTTGCCAAGGTTTCAACTTAAAAAACATTTTTGAATCATTTTTCTAATCTAAACAAGTAATCAAATGTTTCTGCAAAAACCAACAAGATAACAGATACTATTTGCTAAACAAATTCCAGGGTTGTCTAGGGCTTGTTCCACTGATTCCAACGATATAAAGTTTGTAATTTTTGGACGTGTGGATCTAAAGTTATAGTGTTTTCAAAATCACATCTCAATCTGATTTCAAATCTGTTTTTAAACTGAACTGGTGACACGCGGCTCAACGCTATTCGCTGGTACCGGTTCGGCCGGATCGGCTCTGAGGTGCGTTGGATCTGAACAGATCGTGCGGTCCTGATCGCGTACCCCTTCGGTGATTAAGTGGATTTGTTTCGTTCGCTCGATCTAGATCCTATGGTTGCTAGCATGCTTGCCAAAGATCAGCGGCGCTGGCGGCGGCTAGCGGCGGCGCACGGCCAGGCGGTGGCGCTACGGCGGTTACAGGAAGCAAGGAGGACAGAGGGGGTGCTCACCGAGATCGCAGGAGGCTGGGGAAGCTCAACGTGTGGTCGACGAGGCAGGGGCGCATGGAAACGGTGGCGATTGCTCGTCGGAGACGTCGTCGGCGTCGGGTGGTTCTGTTCGCGATCGAAGGCGATGCTGTTGATCACGAGGAGGCAAACAGAGAGTGTAGTTAGGTGCAGGAGAGTGAGGCGAATGTGGGAGCGTGAACGAGAAAGCGCGGGGCGGTCTGGACTTACCAGGAGACTTTGCCGGAGAGAGGCAGACGCGGCGACGAGGTCAGAGCTTGACGAAGGTGATGCTCTGGGGCGCCCGCGGTCGAACGAAGAGTACAGGAAGATGCGCCTGGGAGTGTGAGTGTGTGTGCGTGGTCAATGAGACAAGGGGCAGCGCTGAGTCGCCGGAATTGGCACCGGAGCGTCGTCGGAATAGAGGGAGTGCCAAGCAAAATTGAGGCAGCCTCGGGGCAGAGAGGGAGTGGCGTGTGAGGGGAAAGGAGGAGAAGACGCAGGCGTTTAATACTGCGTGGTCGCAGGGGGAGTAATGGTCGTGGTTATTGCGAATTTGATCGCCGACGTTAAGGCAGGAAACGGCGAGGAGGAATTAGCGCGGGGTGAGGACGATGAACAGGAGAAGTGGGGTCCAGTCGTCAGTGAGGAAAGGAGTGAGGGAAGGGTCCACCAGTCAGCGTCTGTTCGGGTTAGAAACTGAGTGCAAAACGATTCGCCGAGGGAGAGTGATAGTGGGCTGGTACTGGGCTGCTGGTTGGGTTGAGTCCAAATCCCATTTTTTTCCTTCCAAATTGTTTTTCCTTTTCTGTTCTCATTTTCTGTTTTGAAAACCAAACAACAAATCAAACAAACAAAATAAATCAAACAATCATCAAACTTTTCATTTGAATTTGGTTCTGCTTAACACATAAACCAAAGTCCAAAATAAAATAATATTTTAAATCTTTTTAGGTTCCATTCATTAATTAAATAAAATGGACCATGATTTATTATTCAAATAGGGTTTGATTTATTTAATAAAATCTCTATTTTAAATCTAAGTATTTTTAAAACCAAATCAGTAGGTTTTTATTTGGAAATATAAATACTTAGAAAGCTTATTTAAAATAAATAAATAAGTTTTGATGTTTTGGAAATATTAAAACCTTTATTAATAAAACTTGGTTATTAAATCCTTATTAATTTATTTTAAATAAACCTTTACTATTTTTATCAAAACAAAACATTTATTTCAAAAGCTTGGCCAAGGTTTAATTTGGCTCTATAAAATAATCCTTATTTATAGAACTTCTATTTCTTTTGAAAACCAAATCCTTTTATTTAAAAGATCCAAAATAGTAATTCCAAAATATTTTATTTTCCTTTATTAAATGCTTAACTCTTTAAATCCCTTTAGGATTTTATTTGATCCAAATTGGTTTGAAGATTTCCATTTGTATTCAAAAAGTTTCTTCTCACTCTGAAAATCAAACAAATTTTTATTTTATTCATTTATTTTTCACATTACAAGATTTGGAAAATCTTGGTATGTGACATTAAGATAGGTCAATATGAAGTTGTTACATTCCTATTACTTAAGTTATGTTTATAACTTGGTATTCATGAGTTGTGTAATGAATACTATGATATGATCACCTAAGGATCAATTATAAACCATTAAGTAATGTATTAGGGTTTAATTTAATTACATTTGATCTACCCTTAGATCAAATCATGTTTACCCAAAATAAGGTTTTAGCAAAGGTCATATTGAAACTTATTGCAGTCGACTTGATGATCTACTTCAATTCCATCAAGTTGATAGAAGCTTCAAAAACTTTGACAAGTTTTTATTTAGAAGCGTGGAAATTATTCAGATTTTCTATGCATGAATGCAATGCACACATCTGTGTTCAGCTTATTTCTAAGCTCTAATGCTGGGATGTTACATACTCTCCCCCTTAAAATAAACTTCGTCCTCGAAGTTCGTACACTCCTTCGTTTCAGAATGAGAAATTGTCCTGTATTGGTTACAATATGTCTCCACTCCATGGTAGCTTCGATGTGAATAATTGTAATATCCCATATCCAGATCCTTTTCTAGAATTCCCACCATACTTGATAATATCCGACTTGATGTCGCTAATATACCAAAATTCCTTTTTCTTTACTCCCTTAGGGATATTTCCTATTATGAACTCCTTAAATTTGGGGTCTTTTCTTTAGTTCATTTTACTAATTAGGTATTCTAATCCAACTCCTTTACTTGATCATCAAGTTTTCTTATCGCATTAGGTAAGGTTTAGGAAGTCTCACTAAAACAGGGTTTTAGATTCTATTAAACAATAACTGAGGCTAAAAGACTATATTTGGTTTGTGATTGTATGGTTCAAGCTGGTAATCCTTCCAAGTTTGGATTTAAACTCATTTAGTCCATACCCATTGGAATTCCTTGTTCCTCTATACTTGTCCAATTGGATGTGTTTTACTCCCTCTTAAGGATCACTTAGGAGTTGTTTCTTTTAGAACAAGTCTGTTAGGACTATTCCATTTTATTACTTCAAGCTTTTACCTTGGCAGGCTTTAGATAATATTTCCTTATTACATTAAGTTCTTATTTAACTTCCAATTATTAACTTAAGATTTGAGTACTACTACCTTGAAATAAATTTCGATCTTTCATCCAGACATACTTTAGAGAGTACTTTTCTGATGATTTTCTTTTAATCTTATAAAAATAAGGCTTACCTTTGTTGTAGGTTAGTCCCTCTTCTCCAACCTTGATTTGGAAAGTCAGATAATGATACTTCCATTTCTAATGTTTACTCTCCCCCTTAGGGTTTACTAATAGTCTTCAAACTGTCTACATAGTATTTCTTAATTTTATAAATAGAATATTGGTCCCTATCCAGCTTATACTCTGCCTAATTAGGGTCTGATGAAAGATTGTACGGTGTATCCACACATTTGTGGATCTCCGAAGTGAATCTTTTAGCATTATTTGTCTTACTTACTATTTGGACATTTTCACTTTGTTAGGTCAATTTTCGCGAAGAGTCTCGAAAGACGGTCGCTTTCAATTTTTATACTCCTTTAGATTTTACTTAGCTTAGGCCAAGTTTATGCTCTTTATGCAACCATTAAGATGATCTGGTTAACTATGTCAACCATCACCGGCTGCGGACAAGATACCAACTGTGGATCAAATACCAGCTGCGAATCATCCTAGGTTGTATGAATTACCCTATGGTTTCCGACATACTACTGGCATTCTCTCTGAATTGTCAGAGCTTCAATACCATTTTGGTTCCAAAACTTCTTCTTTGCACTTATTCATGATACTTCCATGAACTTGGTACAACTACTTGATTAACTTCTTAACAACATTACCTACCTTGAATGAACTTTAAGTTTATTACTTCTTGTTGCTCCATACTTCTTCTATACTAATCTTCCTTATTATTGTTGTTTAGTAATTATCTGAACTTAATCCAAGGTTCAAATTGCGTTGATACTCCTTATACTTTGCCTCATTCTTCATGTAAGTCTTTATCTTGTTTTTTTTGGAAATCGTCACTCCCTTACACGAATTCCCATTCCTATCTAGGTCTATAACATCAAGTAGTAACTGGATGTTGCAACATGCATTTGCACACCAAGTCAAACTTTATGTATAGATCTAGTCAAACAAGAAGATCCAAGAAAAACAAATAAATCCAAATGTGGTACATATAACACACAATATTCTAAGACCAAATATAGTAGTTGAGTAATTATCTCTAAAATTCAGGCTTAGTTGTGTAGTATATGACACCTCCTCATATAGGTTTACATCGTGATACTTAGCACTTAAATGGTAACTATTCTTTGTCTCGACATTTACCCAAATTGCTCAATTACAATAGGGTAATTTCAAACAAAGTGGTCTCAATTTGGTTTTGACTAACCTTTAATCTCACTCTTGGAATGGATAATATAACCAACCTATCATTTATTAGTAGATAACCTCACATGGTCACTCCAAATGACTATTCAAATTCTATTTTCTAACTTAAACCAAAGATTATTAAAATTTTCTAGCACCTATGACTTCTATCATAGTTCTACCATGTTATTTTCTTACTCTACCTAAAGATAATTTACTAATTCCTTATCATAATTATACTATTATCATGGTTTCGGAGCTGATCTCACCATGATCTTATTATGTTTTACCTATTTACCATGATTTAAGAGCTAATCTAACCATGATAACTTTACTTATCACAACACTGTTAATAAGTCATAACATAATTGCACTTCATCACATAGAATTATCAAGTTAATCCCACATGATTACTACACTTTACATCTGCATTTATCCTAATGATATTCATCAGGCTGTCTTTGGTTATTAACTAACCATAAGATTCCACTATCTTACATGAATTCTAAGTTTAGGCTACACCATTAAGAGTACTTCAATTGATGTCTTACACTTGATCCTGATCTACTGTGGTCTATTGACTTCCCTACAGTATCTTGGTGGTTTATGTCTCCCTCAGAAGACACTAAAGAGAACTATACCGAGAAAAGTTAAAATATTTACTCCTAAGAAAGAACGACTTAAGCATCTGACTTAGGTGTGACAAGGTTATCCTCAAATGGATACTCATCACAAGTCATAAGAATATTTGGTTTAGATAAGATGGTTCCTATAGTCACCATCCAACCTATAGATCCTCCTAAAAGGGTTTTAATCCTAAGGTCAAAGCATATGCTCTGATACCAACTGCGGTGACCCAGCATACCACTGCATGATGTAGTACACTATAGTCATTGACATAACACCAATGAAACACCGTTCACCAGTATTACATCCCTCAGAGTGGTACAACAGAAACACAGTAGGTCCAAGACATGGCTATAGGTTAAAGCTCAACTCTTTACACAAGATCCAGGGAACACTCTAGGTTAAAGAGAGAGAAAGAAACTTCTTACAAAGAAGAATCAGAAATAAACAACTCAAAACTATCGTGCTATTATGACTAGTATCTTAATTAATGGTCTGGCATTGCTGCTATTGCAATACACTATAGAAATAGGTTCTATGGCTAGAGATTATATTCCTATCTAATCCGTAACTTCGTCTTCACTGGAGTTGATGTATATGTTGATTTCCTTGACTGCATTGAAGAGCTTCAACTTTTGATGATGATTCCTGGAGCAATAACTTGAAGTAGACGTCATCAGTACTGGCTTTAGAACCTAGCAAGGGTTAAGAAGATACTTTGAGTACGAGTGTACTCAGCAAGTTCACTAGAAAAGGAGTGTTTGATGCACTATATCTACAGCCACAGACCATAGGTCATAGGCAATGCAAGTTTTCATAAACATTTCTTCAAAGGTTGTTTTTATTCTGAAAAACTATGTCCATCAGCCTTCACGGGTTTACCAGAACTTTCATGGAGTTCCTTTCCCGCCGCGTTCGCCGCTCCTTCCCGGAACAGGGAGTAACAAGTTACAGTTCTTACACTCTGCAGAGGTGCGTTACTTTACCCATGAGAGATCTTAGCTTTGTTGCGCATCCGGGCCGCGAACCCATTCACACTTCCTTGGTGTGAGGCCCAGACTAAGACCCAAGCCAGTCACTGCGTTCTCCGCGAGCCCGCATGTCTCCTTGGTGTTCGCCAGCCCACCTATTGAATTACGGCAATTGGCAGTAAAGACCGTTCAGATGCCGGAACTATCGTGGTACGTTGAGGGCTCCTACCCATATGATGCATATCCTCTACGAATTACCATATAATATGCATGCTACGAGTGATAACAGCCACGACCCACACATTCGGCTCCATGCGAGAGGTAAAAGATACAGCTGACTTCTTCGTCCCATTCCAAAACTCATGGTCAACACGTAATATACGGCGCAAGAATCACTGGCGACATTGGTTGTTAAGTCCTAGATAATATGTTCCTTTACCACCGGAACTCTTATAGTAGGTTATTACCTCATGGTAAATAACCTATAATCATATTATTATGAAAATAGTGTTTTTTGACCTTTTTCAAATGTAGGTGATGTCAACACTGGATTTGCAAAATACTTTACATAAAATAATCAAAGGACATGAGCAAGTGTGAACTTTCCTTTTTTGATTGCAAGATTATGCACTCACAGTCTTTGAGACAATATAAAATACCCAATATCTGAAATCAGCATCATTGAGCCGGTAAGGACTAATGTTTAAAGAAGCAAGATGCTATTATGCATAAGTAATGTAATGCCATTTCGTAAACTCGAATCCCGGGGATAACGTTGCTCTAGGGTTTGGATACTGGAAATGGTTTCTTTGGAATGTGTTGCTCTTTTAGATTAAGTTTCATATTTTTGCTTCTTATTAAGGCTTGTGAGTGTGTGTGTACAACACATATCTATATAACAATAAGGTACACACATATGGAATGCTACTTGAAGACTACTTATATAATAATTGTTTATCTTCAAATTTACTTTATAAGTAGTGTCACTTATAAAGAACTTTAAGTGTTATTAATCCTAAATATATAAGTAAACTATAAAGTAAGGTGTTTACTATTAATTGTCATATGTTGACTGAAGTGGCAACACAAATAACTTTTGAAGAAAAGATTCCTTTATTAAGGTTTAAACAATACTTGTGGCTAATTAGAGGTGGTTAATGTTGTTTGTGCTTGCTGGAACAGTTTGGATTTTAGATGCTTTATAACTTAATTATAACAGACCAAAGTTAACTATAAAGTATATAATAAAGTTTTTAGCATTATACTTAAAGTCTGGTAGACTAAAGTTAACTTTAAAACATTGATGGACTTTAGGTGGAATGCTTGTTATACTAATACCTTGTTCACTTTATTATGTTTCCTTCAAGTTACTTAAGAATGGTATTGCTTTTATTTGGTAGTGGTTTCTTTACATTATGAATGTATAAAGGGATTTTTCTCCCTATAAGGGTGTGGTTAAGGTTTGTGAATAAGTAAACAATATTATTTACTACTTATGAACTTACTATAGTGTTTTGATTTGTTTATAAATTTGTGGTTAAATTAAGAAATAGGTTTTATTTCACTACAAATTATTCTTGGAGGTTTTATATTAAATTAAAACATCCATTTATAAAATAAGCTGCACTTATGGTTGAATGATAATTTAATAAAATTGCATTTTTAAAATGTGTTAAACCATTTGGACTTCATAATATTAGAATTTAAGACAAATACTATTTATTAGATTTAATTGGTTAAGTTAAGAAATATTAACAACTTTTATTTGGCATTATATGAATTATTAACTAAACAAATAGATTTAAATTCAATTTTATTAAAGTGTTTAACTTTTTATTTAACTCAAAAGTGGAATATTATATTTTTAACATGTAGATATTATTTTTGTGATCATTTTGCTATATTACATGTATTTTTGTGATTTATAAATAATAAGATATGATTTTTATAATATTTATTTCTTTATAAATACTTAATAAATAAAAAATATTTAATTAATTGAAATAATAATGTATGATTTATAAATTTTAATTATAGTTCTTATTTTTCTAAGATTGTTGGCATTTTATTTATATTTTTAACATTTACCATTATTAAAATATGAATTATTAAAGTATTAATACTTATAAAATCTTTATTTGATAATATTTATTTATATTGTTAACATAATAATGTTTGATAATATTTTTAAGTTATAGATTTTAATTTTCCACAAATTTTCATATATTATATACATTTTTCTGAATTATAAATCAAAAGTTATTAAATTTACAAGATTTATTCTTTTCTCTAAACTATTTCTTAATTAAACTCTAAATGTTAAATACTTTTTACACCGATCCAAATCTAGACACAGTCACTGACTGGTGGGCCACATGCCATATGGCATGCCCCAGTTTTAGCTAATACTTTTGTTACTAGGCTTGTTCTTACTCTCAGAGGATGACACATGGGCCCAAGACCACGTCAGATGCCACATCGGCGAAGACTGGACAAACGAACTCACTCGACGTAAGCATGACGTCATCCCGCCGGATCCTTCTCAGATCGATGATCGATCGAGTGATCCTGAATGCGCGCGGCTGCGGTTGTGTTGGTTGGAACGAGGACAACACGAGGAGCCTAGCTGTGGTCGCGCCGCCTAGAAATGGTCACCGACGAGTGGAGCACGACAGCGTCTGGCGGCTGTGCACGGCGACGCACGACGGTGGCTCGATTCAGGAAGCAAGCGAGGCAAAGGAAGACGACAGCGTGTTCAGTAGCTCACCCAAAATGCAGAGAAGTGGTCATAGATGTGAGGTGCAGCTGGAGACGGCCGCGATTGACGTCGAAAACGACATCGATGTCGGGGAAGACGACATAAATCCTGCAGCTAGGGATCTCCCCGACTAGCGCTCCTTGGGGCAAACGACTAAGTCGAGCGTCGCGGTCTCCGTGGTGACCTCTGAATGGCAAGGGGTGGCCGGAAGGGAGCTCTAGCTTGAACCACAACCAGTTAGGGTTTCGGCAGAACGGTAAAATGGAGAGGGGAAAGGGATTAGGTTTCTTCAGCAGCGTTTAGGGCTTCTTGTAGACGACTGGGAACGGTGGCGTGGATCTTGACGCGGCGGGCGACGGGGTGGCCGCCAGCGAGCTGCTTCACTGCATCGTGGGGTCGCACTTGGGCCAGGTACGGGGAAGACGACGAACAGAAGTTCGAAGGGGTACGGGCCAGTGCCGGGCCGCACTTGGGCAGGTGGGCTGCATTTGGCTGCTCGTGAGCGGTGGATAAGGTAGTGAGGATGTGGGACGTGTGCCAGATTTGTTGCTTCTTCTGTTTTTTTCCTGATCCTATCCCTTTTCTATATTCAGTTTTGTTTTTTATGTGTATTTTCATATTTGATTTGAACCTTTCTTAATGGAATATTATTTGCTAAATATCTGCAGCAATAATGAATATATTGAAGGTAATTTTGTGAACTTTTATTATATATTGTTTAGTGTTTCTTTATTTTCTTTATATAGCTACTTTTCCTATTATTATTTATAAGGGCCTTTAACAAGAATTTAATTGGGCAAAATTTCATAAACATATTCTAGAATGCATTACTATTAACTAATGAGATTTTATTCTCATTAATACATAATATTAAGTAAACTTTTATATTTATTGATCCTTCATAAGTATTTGATACACAAAGTTCTAAGTGCTAATATGGTTAATATTATTCTTATGAATTTAGGAAATAGCAATATAAATATTTTATTATTACTAACTTAAGAGTTAAAGGTTTGAGATTACAAATGTCTACCATGAATTATGGGAGTTTTTAATATTTTTATATGCTTTGATACTTGTGAATAAAGATGAATGGTTAAGATATATTATCTTTATGTTAAAGATCTTGAATGATATTACCATTTAGAATAAAATAGTGGGATTGTTTTCTAGGCTAACTTATGAGGAAGAATTGATAAAGATAGCTCCTAAGCACATGTGATCATGATAGCTGGAAATGACAAAGATGTGCTTAAGTGATTTGTTATAGGAAAATATTCCTATAAAGGATTGTGGAAACAAGATGATAGATCAACCATAGAAAATGGATATTAGGTTTGGCTTTAGATTTAGGGTTTAGTGTTTAACAAGAATTCCTATACTCCAGACTTCATATTCCTGGACTTCTAATTAAGGAATTCCTTTCCTAGATATACTACTTCTATATATCCATCATCATGTGTTAACATGATGAGCTTTACTTCACAAGAATATTCTTATCAACCTTTTATTCTTCTAAATCCACTTGTAAATCCAATGAGCTTAACACTAAAGCTTTCATAATCTTCTCATATCTAAACTTGGTTATATCAAACTATTCTACTACTAATAATCTCCAATCCAACAAGTGGTTACTTATAACTCCATTCACACTCTTCCTTAAACATCCATCTCCAACATTACTCTAATAAATTTATATATATATATATATATATATATGTATCAAATCCTACTTCACCTCAAATGTTTAGTATTTCCAAATAGGAGAATACTACTTCTTTAATCCAATGTTACCCTAACATCCTCTTGATCAAACTATCTTGTCTCTACTTAACTCCAGTATCTCATACTCCAACCTCACATTATATTAATGTGACTTGTCATGGCTAACCTAGGATAATATATCTATACTAGGGTTTAATCATGTTTTATCCACCAATGCCACTTATACTTGATATAAGCATTCTATCTTGGTGAATAAGGCATGCTCATTATACTCCTTTGTGGTTTAAGTTTCTAGTTGGCTAATCAAGGCTTCATCAATACAACATTGCAGTTGTATTGAAATTATCTTCTTAGCATCTCTATTGGATTAAGGAATGCTTCTCATGGACTATGCTTGCTTAATCCAATAAGATTACTCCTTGGTATCTATCTTCAGGATTCATCCTTATAATCCTATTTGTTAACATATTGATTTGTTTTCCTTCAATCACTCCCATCCTATAGATGATATCTAATACTAGCATTACCACTTATCTCTTCTTACTTCTTTCTCTTAAGGACTGAAGTGAATGCTATATTAAGAGCAAGAGTTGCTAGATCAAAAAATTGGTAGGTTAATAATTGGTGAATCAATAGTTGATTACTCAACATTAATGAATAACAAATATAAGGATAGGATTCCATAAGGATTGATATGGAAAGTAAGATATATGGTGAATGATCTTAACTTGGTTTCTTTCCTACTCAATCTCATTAAAGAGTTAAGGTTAAGTATTACCATGATACTCATGGTATAAGTAGATGAGATTAAGATAGGTCAATATGAAGTTGTTACATTCCTATTACTTAAGTTATGTTTATAACTTGGTATTCATGAGTTGTGTAATGAATACTATGATATGATCACCTAAGGATCAATTATAAACCATTAAGTAATGTATTAGGGTTTAATTTAATTACATTTGATCTACCCTTAGATCAAATCATGTTTACCCAAAATGAGGTTTTAGCAAAGGTCATATTGAAACTTATCATAGTCGATTTGATGATCTACTTCAATTCCATCAAGTTGATAGAGGCTTCAATCACTTTTACAAGTTTTTATTTAGAAGCGCGAAAATTATTAGGATTTTCTATGCATGAATGCAATGCACACATCTGTGTTCAGCTTATTTCTAAGATCTAATGCTGGGATGTTACAGACTCTCCCCCTTAAAATAAACTTCGTCCTCGAAGTTCGTACACTCCTTCGTTTTAGAATGAGAAATTGTCATGTAGTGCTTACAATATGTCTCCACTCCATGGTAACTTTGATGGGAATAATTGTAATATCCCATAACCAGATCCTTTTCTAGAATTCCCACCATACTTGATAATATCCGACTTGATGTCTCTAATATACCAAAATTCCTTTTTCTTTACTCCCTTAGGGATATTTCCTATTATGAACTCCTTAAATTTGGGGACTTTTCTTTAGTTCATTTTCCTAATTAGGTATTCTAATCCAACTCCTTTACTTGATCATCAAGTTTTCTTATCGCATTAGGTAAGGTTTAGGAAGTCTCACTAAAACAGGGTTTTAGATTCTATTAAACAATAGCCGAGGGTTTTAGATTCTATTAAATGCGTTCCCAAACCTATCACCCCCTACCACCAACTGTCCATTTGGCTAAGTTATTGCAACCTATATGATCCAGGCAGAGCCCATATTGCCACGTGGCTGCAGTAGAAACTTCTTAACATTTGGCATCTCAAATCCCTTTGTTCCTGGGTGGCTTTCCACAAGTGTGATACACAAGGTAGACCATAGATATGGGCCTTATGTAACCACTCAACATAACCCAAACATACCATTCCACCCAGGTGATTCATTCTCTTAGTTGTTTTATTAAAAAACACAAGTCAAAGACTTAGCAACATTTTTCCATAGCATGTATATAATCCACCCTTGTTTGGTACTAGCTAGGCTAATCATGGTAATATAGCAAGTATCTTAACTTAGAGAAAATTCTAATAAGTCTACAACTACTAGGATTTCCCAAGCATAGCATATAGATACTTAGCAAAAACATCATGCAAGCCCTATACAAAAAATCACTAATGCATAGTCAAAATATTGGGACAAAAATATGAAGTACCACTTTCCTTGGTAGTTGGGGGAGTAGCAACAATCCTCACAATCACAATCACCACTAGCACCAAAATCTACACATAAAATGATAGCACCAAATTTATATTCCAAACAAATCAAGCAAAAATATATGAATGCATGCAAATGCCATGTGATAATTTTTCTAAACTAAACAAGACAAGTAAAATAGTACTGAATCACCAAATAAACATTTAGGGACTAAATAAACTTAATTTGGCTTTAAAACATTTTCTAAACAATTTTTATACACAAAATAAGCCTACAAATTTCTCTGCATAAAATTCTATTTTAAAAGAGGAAAAATACAAAACCAAACCTACCGATGTGTAGGATTTAATTTTGTGACCATTGATATATTAGTTGTATTTTTTGGAGAAGTAGAACAAAAGTTATAAATTTTACAAGTTTAAACATTCAAAAATCATTTCTGGAATTTTAAAAGATAGGCTAGGCCACATGGAGTATTTTTATTGGCTGGTACCGTTTCGCATGAATCGTGCTCTGTGGACCGCATGATTAAAAGTGAATCGGACGGCTTAGATCTAATCATACCCTTTCTCTAAGTGATCTAATCTGGCGCGCTGGATCTAGATCTAACGGCTCACAACGCCTTGACCACGAACTGGCGGCGCGCGTGGCTGTAGCAGCGGCGGTGCTACTGGCGGCAATGGTCCGGCGAATACAGACGGGTCTGGGGGTTGCGGTGGTGCTTAAGAGACTCGCAAGAGCACGAGGAAGCTCAACGTGCTGCTGGCGTGGACAGGGGCATGCTGAAGCAGTGGCTAGCGCTCGTCGGAGTTGCAGGCGGCGTCGGGTTCGTGCGGACAGCGACGTTGGCGACGTTCTGGATCACCCTAGCACAAACCAGGAGCATTAGGAGGTGTGCAAGGACTTGACGAACATGACACGGACAAGCAGAAGGCTAGGGGCGCTCGGGTTGTACCTAGATTCCTCACCGGAGTTGAGCGGCGCTTCTGCCGTTCGAGGAGCTCGACGAAGACGATGAACTGGGTCACGAGCGGGCAAACTAGAGGCATTAGGCGAAGCACACGAGCAAGGGGAACATGTCAGCAAGCAGTAGAGGGCACGGGGCGGTCGTGGCTCACCGGAATCAGTCGCTAGAGTCGTTCGGTGCCGCGGCGGTGTGATTTCCAATACGAACAACCTGGTGGCACTTAGGAAGTGGTGAGTGAGGGGAAAGATGCGGGGCGGCGAGGTGGTTAAGTATCCAGAGCGAGGGCGGCAATTACACGAGGAATAAAATGGGAATTAAATGAGAATTAAAAGCGGCATCACTATGAGGAAGAAACGGCGGAGCGGGTCATCGCGTGGGAATTGGGGACGACGATGCTGACTTGGCATTGGGTCCACTCACAGCGAGGGAGAGGGTGTGTGCGCGGGTGAAAAACAGAGAGGGGGAGGGGTTTCCCTGGGTGGGCTTGCTGGGCTGGTTGTTGGGCCGCGGGTGGGTTGGGTTAGTTAGGTCACTGGGTTTATTTTTTTATCTTTTTCTCCTTTTCTTTTTCTATTTTGATTTTCTGAACTCATGTTCAAATGATATTCAAATGAGTTTGAATTCAAACCATTTCTGGATTTTTGTACAGTGATCCATGCACACATTTGTGTATAAAACACTGCTGTTTACTCAAAAATACTTTGGCCCATTGAAAATAAAATAAAACCATGCCCTATTTAAATTATATAATAGGCATATAAATGGTTTTAATTTAGATTCTTGTTTTGAAAACTTTGTGTAAGCTTTGAATTCATCCTTTAAACTTTTCTGGTTAAATCAAAGTATTCTCATATTTTGGAAGTAGAAATAAATCCATTGCCTTTCTTACATGAAATAATAGGCAAAACAAATGTCTTCTTATTTGAAACCTTGTTTGAAAATAACCCAAATGCATAAGGATGCATTAATGATATGCAACTTTATAAACCATGATTTTTGGGATGTTAAAATCTAACCCCCTTAAGGTGAATCTCGCCCTCGAGATTCGGATTGGCTAGAAAATAGGTGAGGGTGATCTTTTCGAAGGTCATCTTCTCTTTCCCAAGTTGCTTCTTCTTCGGAATGATGATTCCACTGAACTTTGCAGAATTTTATAGTCTTAGTCCGAGTAACCCTTTCTGCAGTCTCAAGAATATTGATAGGTTTCTCCTCATAGGTTAGATCAATTTCCAACTGGACCTCTTCCAAAGGTATAATATCCTTCAAAGAAGTCTCTTCCATCTTCGGATGGCATTTCTTCAGCTGACTCATGTGAAACACATTGTGAACTGCAGACAATGATTCAGGCAACTCAATCTCGTAAGCCACTTATCCTTTGCGACTCAGAATCTTGAATGGTCCAACATACCGTAGTGCCAATTTTCCTTTGACTCCAAATCTCTTCACTCCACAAAGTGGTGATACTCTAAGATAAGCTCTATCACCTACCTCATAGGTGACTTCTCTATGCTTTGGATCTGCGTAGCTCTTCTGTCGGGACTATGCTATCTTCAATCCATCCTTTACCAACTTGACTTTCTCTTAAACTTCCTTGATTAGTTCTGTCCCGAACAAATTTATTTCTCCAACACCACTCCATAACAATGGTGTAGTACACTTTCTCCCATAGAGAAATTCAAACGGTGCCATCTCAATACTGGCTTGATAGCTGTTATTACAAGAGAATTCTGCATAAGTCAGACTTTCATCCCAACTAGCACCATAATCTAGGGCACATGCCCTCAACATATCCTCTAAAATCTGGTTGGTCCTTTCTGTCTGTCCATCAGTCTAGGATGAAAAGCAGTGCTGAATTCTAATATCGTTCCCAATGACTCATGCAGTTTTGCTCCAAAAATGGGAAGTGAATTGAGTTCCTCTATCAGACACAATACTCTTGGGTACTCCATGCAGGCACACAATCCTATTCATATAAATCTTGGATAACTTAGCACTTGTATAGGTTGTCTTCATGGGTATGAAATGAGCCACTTTAGTTAGGCGATCTACCACGACCCAAATAAAATCATATCCTGATCTAGTCCTTGGCACTCCAGTGATGAAATCCATACCAATCTTATCCCACTTACAATTAGGAATAGGTAGTGGTTGTAACAGTCCTGCTGGTTTCTGATATTCCGCTTTCACTCTACTACATACATTACACAAAGCAATATCTTCGGCGACGTCCTTCTTGAGATTATTCCACCAAAATCTTTCCTTCACATCCATGTACATTTTCGTGTTACCCGGATGAATGGAATATGGTGAGTTGTGTGCTTCTTGTAAAATCAGTTTCCGAAGCTCCGGATCTTGCGGAATGAATATACGTTTTCCATACCATAAAGTACCCTGCTCGTTTTCATGGAATCCTTTGGCTTTCCCTTTGCTAATTTTCCCTTAATCTCTTCAATTTCCTTGTCCAACTTTTGAGCTTCCCTGATTTTGTCCAACAAGGTGGGTTGAACATCTAATTACATGAGATGTCCTTTAGGTACAATCTCCAATCTGAGATCTTTGAATTGGGCACACAGATCATCTGGAAATTCTCCCTTAGTGATGTAGAGGTCCCAACCTTTAATAAGGTAGAGATCCCTGTGTTTACAATGCTAGTCCCTAGATCAATAGCTAGCATCCACAGTTAAGATGTAATATCAAGAAACAAAGGTCATAATACAACTTTATAACCAGGAATAAAATAATCCATTAAATTTTACATAGCTCATTTGGCTATCTCATTACAATGCAGGAGAAATAACTATAGCATGGAGTCCTTCATCTTCGAAGTGCCACAGACAATCATGTTGGTTGTAGACTTGTAATCCTAATCATCACACTTCACTAACATCAAACAAACCTGCAACATAATAGGTTATAGCCACAAGGGTCAATACATTTGAATTGTATTGGCAAGTGATACTATGGTAGAATAGTGGTATCTATCATCTATCTGCATTTGGCTAAGTGGAGCTTATGCTTGCTTTGCTCAAAATAGGTTTTCCTTATAATTTGAAAACACTAAGTTTTTGTTTGTCAAAATCACCCAAGGCATCTACCAATACAAATTGGTGATCCTTTAACCCTTGTTCAACCACAAGCTTTTAACTTAGAAATTGGGATGAGGAGATCCTTGATAGCTTCCATGTCTTGATGCTCAAATTGTCCATTGCCGGGGACACGGCTAAGTACTTAGATTTTACTCTCTCGAGAGGTGGTGCACTTTCCCTACAAGACTCGACATGCATCGAGACAAGATCTTTCAGAAGCCTTCCCTTAGACCAAAATGGACGCTCTCCAAACCTATCACCCCCTACCACCAACTATCCATCTGGCTAAGTTATTGCAACCTATATGATCCAGGCAGAGCCCATAATGCCAAGTGGTTGCACTTGAAGCTTCTCAACATTTGACATCTCAAATCTCTTTGTTCCTGGGTGGCATTCCACAAGTGAGATACACTAGGGTAGGCCATAGATATGGGCCCTGTGTAACCACTCAACACAAACCATTCTTTCCATTCCACCTAGGTGATTCATTCACATAGTTGTTTTATGAAACAAAACACAAGTCCTTGACTTAGAAATATTTTATAGCATGAATATAATCCACCCTTGTTTTCTACAAGCTAGGCTAAGCATGATAGTAGTAGGAATCTTAACTTAGGGAAAATTCTACTAAGGTTTCTTCTACTAGGATTTCCCATGGCATAGTTAACACATAGAAAATTCCATGCAAGCCCTACTTAGAAATATCACTAATGCATAGTGAAAATAATGGGACAAAAGTATGAAGCACCACTTTCCTTTTTAGTAGATAATATAAGTTCACTCCTTTATCTTGCAATAGTCACACTCTTAAAATTTCACTACAATTCAATCAAGCAAGGCAAAATTCAAAACTAACATTCAAACAATTTACCACATAAACAAAGAAAACAAAACAATGCATGTAAGCATGCAAAAGACTATTTTATTTGGAAAATTGGTTTCTACTAGGCTATAAAATTTTTAAAACACCTATTGGATATTTATAAAAGTGGCAAAACCATTTTAAATCAAGTTAGTGAAAATGGCCATTTAATTCATTTTTGTTTTGCTAGAAATGATTTAAATAAAAGTAATAGTTTTCTAGTGTTTTCCAAATATATTTTTAAACACAAATGTTAGTGTTTATGGTCAAAGTGTTTAAAAACAAAATCATTTACAAAAGGTTTGACTCAAAAACCATATTTAAATCAAAGCATCATTTTTTTTGTTAGAAATGCTTTTAAACAAAGTAATAACTTTCTAGGGTTCACGAAATAAATTTTAAATCCAAAAACTTGGTGTTTATGGTTAGAGAGTTTAAATCAAAACATTTTCCAAAGGTTTTACTCAAAAAGCATTTTTTAAAACATAAACAATATTTTTATTTAACTAGAAATGCTTTTAATCAAAGATTTATTCCTTAGCATCACAAAATATACTTTTAAATCTACAAATTTTTTTTATGGTCAGTAGGTTCAAAACAATCCATTTAAAAAAGATTTTACCCTAAAAACATTTTTAGAATAAATTTTATATTCAAAATATGCCTACACATGTTTCTGCAAAAACAACCAATTGTACAGAATCAAATCACTAAACAAAGGGCATGTTTGGAATGTATTCTTTTTCCTGATTCCAATGATATAAAATTTGTAAAATTTGGACGTGTAGATTAAAAGTTATGAATTTTGCAAGTTTAAACATCTAATAGACAAGTTTCTGTTTTTAAAACAAATCACTGAACACGTGGCTGGATCTTATTTGCTGGTACCGGTTCGTGTGGATCATGTGCTATGGATCACTAGATCTAAAGTGCATCGCACGCCTCTGATTGAGCATAACGTTTCGTGTTAAGTCATCTATCCTAGCCATGCGATTAGGATCTGACGGCTCCTAGCGGTTCGACCAAGGATGGGCGACGCCCCGACGGTGGCCGGCGGCGGTGCGCTCGGGCAGTGGAGTTGTCGACGAAATAGGAAGCGCGGGAGAGAGGTAAGTGGCTCACCAGACTCGCCGTGATGTGCTGATTCTCGGGGTGGTCTTTGTCGACGGAGGGGCGCACAGTGACGATGGGGATTGCTCGACGGAGGAGCTTCTGGCGACGGGTGCGTCGGTGCGTCGATGGAGGCGACGATGTAGAGCGTGCTAGGACAAACCGAAGGCTCCGTTAGATGCACAAGGGGGTCGCAAGCATGGGAGCATCAAAGAGAGGGAAAGGCTCGATCGGGGTTTACCTGGAGAGCTCGTCGGAGAAGTGACAGATGGTGGCGACGTTCTGTCGTCGAGCTTGCCGACCTTAGGGGGCACGCGTGGGCTAGCTCGGGGTACTGGAATATGCGTATAGGGATGGGTAGTAGGCTCATAGGTTTCAGGGAGCAAGGGGAGGCGTGGGCTGGCCGGAATTCGCCGGAAAGTTCGTCGGGGTCAGTGGCTTGCAGTGAGAAATTCTAGCAGCCTAGGGGCAGAGGTGGAATGGCGTCTAGGGGAAACAGGAGAGGGGCGATGGCGTTTAAGAGTGCATGGACACTGGCGTCGATTGATCACACATTCACGCGAATTTACGCTGGGAATTTACGACTAGGAACGGCAGCGAGGTGAGGGAGGGAACGGGTCACGCGGGTGGGAGAGATGATGACGGGGCTGCCAGCGTGGCGTGGGCCCGGTGCGTCAGTGAGCAGAGAGGGTAAGGCTGCGGGTAGAAAAACGCTTCGCGTAGAGAGGGGGAGTGGGCTGGCTGTTGGGCCGGTGGCTTGTTGGGCTGGTTGGGCTTGCTTCTTTTTATTTTTTTCCTCTTTTGTTTTCTTTTTCCTTTTCTGATTTCTTTTTCTGTTTTGATTTTATTCAATTGATTCAAATACTTGTTTGAATTCAAACTTTTCCCAAAACTTTCAGTAAGTTTCTCTACTGTTTAATCATGTATTTTAAAGACCATTTTTGGAATATTTCTTTTATTCATTTATGGTTTATTATTTATTTAAAGTAGGCACTTGCCTTTATTTAAATAGGATTTAAATTATAATTTCAAACTCTTATTTGAATTCTAATTTTTACCAAACCTTTTTCAGTAGGTTTTATTTATTTGTTAGTGCAAATAATTCACTTTGAATTATTTTAAATATTTTAATATGATTTAATGTTCATTTAAATTAGGCATTTGTCTTTATTCAAATGAAATCAAATATGGTTTTAAGCCCTTATAAATTTTACTCAAATGATTCTTTTATTCCATTTAAGTTAATTAAATAACTTTCATATCCACCTAGGGAAATTTCTATTTATTATTCTCTCATGATTTAATTATTCATTTACATTAGGGATTTTGTCTTAGTTCAAATGGAATTGAATTTGGTTAATGCCATATAATTTTATTTGAATATTCTTTATCCCTTTATTTTATTTGAATTATCTTTATCTCATTTGCTTATGGATCTAATTCAAATTTTAAATTGTCTTATAAATAATTTTACTACTATTTAGTTTAGGGAATTTGTCTTTATTTAAATAAAATTGAATATGGTTCAAAGCCCATATAGTTTTATTTAAATAATATTTTTTTATATTTATTATTTAATAACTTCCTTTTGTTCATGGATTTTGCCAAGATTTAATTTGGCTTTTAAATATTCCTTATTTATTTATTTATTTATTTATTTCTTTATCTTATAAAATCCATATCTTTTTATTTATAGATCCAAAATTGGTGATTCCAATTTGTATGATTTTATTTAATATTTTTTTATCCTTTTAAATATCTTTAGGATTATTTTGCTCACAATTTGGTATGGATTTTAGATAGGATCTTTATTAGCTTTGGAAATTAATTCCTTTAACTTATTAAATTCATAAGTTTTTTTCCATGGCTCCAAATTAGATGAAATCAATTTCTATGGTTTTATAATATTTTTATTTAACATTCTTGATCATTTATAAATGTTTGTTGACAAATTTTATATGGATCAAATCCATAGTCTAGAGAGATCTTGGAAATGATTTTCTTCCATTTGGGTTTTAGGGTTTTGGTTTATTTTCCCAAGTTTAAATTTCAAGATACATTCATTTGATGAATGCATTTTCACTTGAGTGAAATTTGTTGGATTCCATTTTATTCAAATTTGTTCAATATGGGTTTTGATGTTTCCATTTAGAATCAAAAAGTTTCTTTTCACCCTAAATTTCAACAATTATTTATTTTGTTTAATTATTTTTCACATTTCAAAATTTGGAAAATTTTGGGATGTGACAAGTGAGGCCATTCACATAAAATTTCCGGCTTAATGCATCCGCCACAACATTTGCTTTTCCAGGGTGGTATTGCAAACTCATGTCATAGTCCTTGATGAGTTCTAGCCATCTTCTTTGTCTCATGTTGATTTCCTTCTGAGTGAAGATATATTTCAGACTATTGTGATCTATGAACACTTCACATCGCTTTCCCAAAAGATAATGTTTCCATTTTTTGAGTACATGGACAACAGAGGCTAACTCAAAATCATGAGTAGGATAGTTCACCTCATGAGTTTTGAGTTGTCTCGAGGCATAAGCCACAACTTTCCCTTCTTGCATCAAAACCGCTCCTAATCCCTGGTGAGATGCATCACCATATACTTGGAAATCTTTCTCCAAATCTGGCAGACATAAGACTGGTGATGTGTTTATATCACCATATAATTCTCAATGAATCTTCTATAGTATCCTGCCAAGCCAAGGAAACTAGGCACTTCTTTCATTGACTTAGGAGATTCCCACTAAGTTACAACTGACACTTTTGCGGGATCTACTTCTACACCATCTCCCTACACAATATGTCTGAGAAATCCAACTTCATTCAGCCAAAATTCACACTTGCTGAATTTGGCATACAGTTTATGCTCTCTAAGATTCTCAAGTATCAAACGCAAATTCTCTTCATGTTACTCTTTGCTCTTGGAGTAGATCAAAATGTCATCGATGAAAACGACAACGAACTTGTCAAGAAATTCCATGAACACTTTGTTCATCATATTCATGAAGTAGGCTGGTGCATTTGTCAAACCAAATGGCATCACGGTGTACTCATACAATCCATACCTAGTGGTGAAAGCAGTCTTAGGTATGTCTTGTTCCCTTATCTTTAGCTGAAAGTAGCTTGATCGAAGTTCAATATTTGAGAACACACGGGCTCCTTCTAACTAATCAAACAAATCATTGATTCTTGGCAACGGGTATTTGTTCTTGATAGTTACCTCGTTGAGTGAACGGTAATCTATGCATAACCTTTGACTTCTATCTTTCTTTTCAAAAAACAAAACTAGTGCACCCCAAGATGAAGAACTTGGTTGAATAAATCCTTTCTGCGACTGTTCTCCAAGCTGTTTCTTGAGTTCTTTCAACTCATCAACTGACATCTTGTAAGGTCTCTTTGCTATTGGTCCAGATCCTGGCAGCAAGTCTATCAGAAACTCAACATCTCTATCAGGTGGCATTCCAGGTAATTCCTACGGAAACACATCCGGGTACTCTCTCACAATTAGCACACTATCTATGCTAACCCCCTTAAGAGAATTTAGCTTACTCCCTTTTGATTAAAAGTTAGACTTGAATCTAATCCTTTTATTATCCGGGGTTGTGAGTGTGATAGTACGATTGGCACAATGTAGTACTCCTTCATACTAGGTCATCCAATCCATTCCCAAAATGACATCCAGACCTTGAGAATCTAGGATTATCAAACTAACTAGAAACTTATACTTTCCAAATTCTATCACTAGGTCGTGACATCCAGAGTTCACTATCATTTCTCCACGAGGAGAACTTACTTTTATAGGACATCCAATGGTTTCAACTGGAAGTCCATTTCTATCAACAAATGCTCTTGATATGAATGAATGCGATGCGCCAGTATAAAAAAGAATAAGTGCTGGAACAGAATTGAGTTTAAACTTACCAGCCACAGCATCAGATTCTTCATATATTTCTTCCACATTGATGTGGTTCACTTATCCCTTTTGGAAGGGATTAGGCTTGTTGGCACCTTCAACTTTCTTTTCTGGGCACTCATTAGCATAGTGTCCCATCTTCTTACACTTGAAGCATTCAACCTGACTGAGATCTTTCTTTACAGGCTGACTTCCACTTCCACTGTGGTGGATCTTGTGTCCACTCTTGTGATTCTTATACTTGTCATTGTCATGACTGTGATGATGCTTGTTGTCATGGTGACGGTTGTGTTTGTGGTGGTTGTTGTACTTCCCATCTTTGTGGGATCCAGAACTCCCACTATCATCATGATGGGAACCCTTGTGAGACGATCCCGAGATGTGCTTATCAAAGCTATGCTTCCTCTTTCTGCTCTCAACCTGTTTCATCTTCTTTTACAAGATGGTAGCTTTGTCACAAAGTGATTGGTAGGTTGGAATATACGCAACAGACAGCTGCAGGTTCAACTCATCATTAAGTCCTTCGAGGAATTTCTCCTTCCTCTTTGCATCTGTATCAACTTCATCCAGTGCATAGCGCGCCAGATTGTTGAATTCCTCAATGTACTCAGCCACACTACGGTGACATTGCTTCAGATTGTGGAACTACTTCTTCTTCAAATTCATCACTCCGGATGAGATGTGAGCTGTACGGAATCCATCCTCAAAGATAGCCCATGTCACATCCTCAAGGGGAGTGGTGATCTGGAAGTTATCCCTCCATGTTGCTGCTGGTCCTTCAAGTAGATGTGCCGCGAATCTGACCTTTTCCTCGTCGGTGCAGCCAACAGTCACTAATCCTTGTTCACTGAATGTAACCAATCATTGGATACGATTGGATTAGTGGTTCCCGAGAACTTTTTAGGCCTTAGTCTCAGAAATCTAGTGAGCATGTCAAATCCCGGAGGATTATTCTGATTGTTATTGTTATTGTTGTTGTTGTTGTTGTTGTTATTCTGATTCTGGTTCTGCATGAACTGCGTCATCATTTACATCAGTTGAGCTTGTGCTGTCATCAACTGCTGCATCTCGGGAGTGACATTGTTGTTGTTGTTTTGGTTGGGGTTGGCACGACGGGGAGGCATCTGTGGTTTTAATAAGGATAAGAATGAGATACCCATAGATGCTTAACATGCACAATACATCACATAGTAACAATCACAATAGCCAAGCTCAAAATAACATAAGGTTTGAACGACATAACAACAGGTTTTGAAAAATGCAAACACACCATAGCAAGCCATCCACATGTTGGATGGTCATTGCGACTCAATAATCAAAGTATGATAGATGAAAGATAGTCAAGTAGTCTACACTACTCCTCCATGTCGACCTCCACATCAATAAGGGTAAGACATGCATTCTCCATGGCGGTCTTGTACTCCTCGACACTAGTGTTCAAGGCCTCAATCTTGGCCCTAAGAGCCCTCTTCTGTGAGCCAAGCCTCTCAATCACTCCTTGCTGGTGCTCAATCTCGAAGTCCTTGGCCTCTAACTCATCCTTCATGTCCTTGATCTTCTTGTTCCTGTCTTGGACTCTTTTCTCCTGGATCTTGAACTTCTTGTCCTGGCTTTCAAATTTGGCCTCCATCTCTTGGACGATCTCATCTTGCTCCGCGAAGAGCTTGTCCTTCTCCCGCAGCTGAACCTGGAGGTCGTCATCGCTAAGCATGACGTTGGTCCTATCAGTGTCAAGGTGTCTAATAAGACCCTCTAGATCCTGAAGGTACAGACGAATCGGCTCATCGTCTCTCTAGTAGCATCATTGTAATCTATAGCCTCACCCTCCTCATCGCGTCTCCCGAACGGGTGAAAGTAAAGACCTCTAAGCTCAGTGGAGTGCTTCCCAACCAGGCGTCCAAGTAACTCCTGCATGACTACATCTAAGCCTCTCTCCTTGTCATCATGCATCAGCTTGAAAGTGATAGACTCCGTGGGTGGCTCTGCCTGGCGTCCCGGATGTGTGACTCTGAAGCTCCAAAGGTCCTTCCTCTCAAACTTGGTGAGCTGAAGTGTCGTGATGCTAGGAAGTGGAAGGTTGAGAACACTAGTGAGCTCAATGAGACGAGTACCAAAACGAGTTCCCTTGAACTCCTCGGTAGTGATGATAACAACATTAGGCATCTATTTTTATAAGATAGAGAAAAGTTAGAATCAACACAAGTAGAGAAAACTCACAAGACATCATAACACAAGCACATTTTTAACAACAAACACACAAATCATGGCATACAAATATCCATTACAAAAACCAAGGTTCAACATAACTTAGACAAATTTTTGAAGTAAAAAGACAAGTGTGGTGGTCCAACTAACGGAGTACATTACAATCCCCACTCACTTGCCATGTTAGCTATCAGGGCATCTCTAGAGGCAATCTGTCTATCTTGTTCACAAGATTACCATATTAAGTCTATGATGTCTCCCCTTAGTTGTTGATTGGTAGTCTCTAAGTCTTGGGTATGCTTCTTCTCTTCTCTAAGGTCATTTTGAGTATTGAGCATTCTACACTTGAGTTTATCACCAATCTCCTTGATGGCATTCCAAGCTGCATTTTTTGCAGAGTCAAAGAATGTTGTGTGCATTTCAGAGTTGGTGACCATGCAGAATCCTGACTCCTTATGGTTGTCTTCCTTGTTTTTGTACAAGTGAAGTTGCACCCACCAATACTCTTCTCCTTCATCCATCACAGGGAATCTCTTGTACACAGCTGCACCATGTATCCACATGGTAACCATAAGGTTCTTGAGGGACTTGGGAAATTCAGTCTCACACTCCAAAGTCATGGTCATGAGTGGTCCCTTCCTGACGGCTTTGTTGATGGAGTTCATCTACAAATAGAGATTAGACAAAAGATTAGAAAAGTTTACAAGAAGAAAAAGACAAGTGTGGAAATTTTTCAAAGTGTTGAAATTTTCCTTAGTGGTTTCTTAGTCTAATCCAATCCTAGGGTCATAATCCTATAGGAAACACAGTGCTCTGATAACATCTGTAAGACCCCACCTTTATAAAGGTAAAGGTCCCTGTGATTGCAATGCTAGTCCCTGGATCCATTGCTAGCATCCACAGTTTAAGATGAAGTACATAGAAACAAAGGTCATTATTACATCGTCATTCCAGAGATAACATAGTCTTTTACAACTCCATAGCCATAGGCTAGTACAAGAGTTCAATTTTAAAAAATAAAGTAAAGTCTTCATCTTCATGTGCCACAGGCAAGCATGTTGAGTGTAGACTCATAACCCTAATCCTCATCAGAGTAACCTACAACATCACAAGTTACATCCACAGTGGGTCAATACATTGGAATAGTATTGGCAAGTCATACCTTAGTAGAAAAATAGTTTCTAGCTTCTACATGAATTTGGCTAAGTGTATCATAGGCTTGCTTTGCTCAAAATAGGTTTTACCTATCAGTTGAAATCACTAAGTTTCTGTTTGACAAAAACTCCCAAGGAACCACCAATAGACATTGGTGAACCTTTACCCTTGTTCAACCACAAGTTTTTAACTTAGAAATTGGGATGAGGAGATTCTTGTTAGCTTCCATGTCTTGATGCTCAAATTGTCCATTTCAGGGGACACGGCTAAGTACTTAGATTCTTCCTTCTCGATAGGTGGTGCACTTTCCCGACAAGACTCGACATGCATCGAGACAAGATCTTTCAGAAGCCTTCCGTTAGACCAAAATGGACGCGTTCCCAAACCTATCACCCCGTACCACCAACTGTCCATTTGGCTAAGTTATTGCAACCTATATGATCCAGGCAGAGCCCATATTGCCATGTGGCTGCACTAGAAACTTCTTAACATTTGGCATCTCAAATCCCTTTGTTCCTGGGTGGCATTCCACAAGTGTGATACACAAGGTAGACCATAGATATGGGCCTTGTGTAACCACTCAACATAACCCAAACATACCATTCCACCCAGGTGATTCATTCTCTTAGTTGTTTTATTAAGCAAAACACAAGTCAAAGACTTAGCAACATTTTTCCATAGCATGTATATAATCCACCCTTGTTTGGTACTAGCTAGGCTAAGCATGGTAATATAGCAAGTATCTTAACTTAGAGAAAATTCTAACAAGTCTACAACTACTAGGATTTCCCAAGCATAGCATATAGATACTTAACAAAAACATCATGCAAGCCCTATACAAAATATCACTAATGCATAGTCAAAATACTGGGACAAAAATATGAAGCACCACTTTCCTTGGTAGTTGGGGGAGTAGCAACAATCCTCACAATCACAATCACCACTAGCACCAAAATCTATTCATAAAATGATAGCACCATATTTATATTCCAAAAAAATCAAGCAAAAATATATGAATGCATGCAAATTCCATGTGATGATTTTTATAAACTAAACAAGACAAGTTAAACAGTACTAAATCACCAAATAAACATTTAGAGACTAAATAAACTTAATTTGGATTTAAAACATTTTCTAAACAATTTTTATACACAAAATAAGCCTACAAATGTCTCTGCATAAAATTCTATTTTAACAGAGGAAAAATACAAAACCAAGCCTACATATGTGTAGGATTTAATTTTGTGAATCCATTGATATATTACTTGTATTTTTTGGATAAGTAGAACAAAAGTTATGAATTTTACAAGTTTAAACATTCAAAAATCATTTCTGGAATTTTAAACAGACAGGCTATGCCACGTGGAGTGTTTCTATTGGCTGGTACCGTTTCGCACGGATCGTGCTCTGTGGACCACAGGATTAAAAGTGAATCGCACGGCTCAGATCTAATCATACCCTTTGGATAAGTGATCTAATCTGGCGCGCTGGATCTAGATCTAACGGCTCACAGCGGCTTGACCACGAACTGGCGGCGCGCGTGGCTGCAGCGGCGGCGGCGCTACTGGCGGCAACGGTCCAGCGAATATAGAGGGGGTTGGGGATTGCGGTGGTGCTTACCAGACTCGCAAGAGCACGAGGAAGCTCAACGTGCTGCTGGCGTGGATATGGGCATGCTGAAGTAGTGGCTAGCGCTCGTCGGAGTTGTGGGCGGCGTCGGGTTCGTGCAGACAGCGACGTTGACGATGTTCTGGATCGCCCTAGGACAAACCAAGAGCATTAGGAGGTGCACAAGGACACGACGAACACGACAGGGACAAGCAGAAGGCAAGGGGCGCTCGGGTTTTACCTAGATTCCTCATTGGAGTTGAGCGGCGCTTCTGCCATTCGAGGAGCTCGATGAAGACGACGACCTGGGTCACGAGCGGGCAAACCAGAGGCATTAGGCAAAGCTCACGAGCATGGGGAACATGTCAGCAAGCAGTAGAGGGCACGGGGCAGTCGGGGCTCACCGGAATCAGTCGCCAGAGTCGTTCAGTGCCGCGACGGTGTGAGCTCCAATACGAATAGCCTGGTGGCGCTTAGGCAGTGGTGAGTGAGGGGAAAGATGTGGGGCGGCGAGGTGGTTAAGTAGCCCGAGCAAGGGCGGCAATTATGCGAGGAATCAATGGGAATTAAACGAGAATCAAACGCGGCGTCACTGCGAGGAAGAAACGACAGAGCGTGTCGTCGCGCGGGAATTGGGGATGATGATGCTGACTTGGCATTGGGTCCACTCGACAGCGAGGGAGAAGGTGTGTGCGCGGGTGAAAAACAGAGAGGGGAGGGGTTTCCCCGGGTGGGCTTGCTGGGTTGGTTGTTGGGCCGCGGGTGGGTTGGGTTAGTTAGGTCGCTCGGTTTATTTTTTTCTCTTTTTCTCCTTTTCTTTTTCTGTTTTGATTTTCTGAACTCATTTTCAAATGATATTCAAATGTGTTTGAATTCAAACCATTTCTGGATTTTTGTAAAGTGATCCATGCACATATTTGTGTATAAAACACTGCTGTTTACTCAAAAATACTTTGGCCCATTGAAAATAAAATAAAACCATGCCCTATTTAAATATATATAATAGGCATATAAATGGTTTTAATTTAGATTCTTGTTTTGAAAACTTTGTGCAAGCTTTAAATTCATCCTATAAACTTTTCTAGTTAAATCAAAGTATTCTCATATTTTGGAAGTAGAAATAAAGCCATTGCCTTTCTTACCTGAAATAATAGGCAAAACAAATGGCTTCTTATTTGAAACCTTGTTTGAAATTAACCCAAATGCATAAGGATGCATGAATGATATGCAAGTTTATAAACCATGATTTTTGGGATGTTACAGTACCTAGGTGAAGTGTCATACATATTAGGCATAAATATCTATAGGGATAGATCTAGGCGCCTAATAGGGCTATCACAAAGTACATACCTTGATAAGATTTTGAAGAAATTTAAATTGGACAGAAGTAAGAAAGGGTTCTTACCTATGTGGCAAGGCAAGACATTGAGTAATACTCAAAGTCCGGCTACGGCGGAAGAAAGAGAGATAATGGAAAAAGTCCCCTATGCTTCAGCCATAGGCTCTATAATGTACGCCATGCTATGTACAAGACCGGATGTGGCACATGCTATTAGTTTAACTAGTACATACCAATCTGATCTAGGATCGGAACACTGGATAGTGGTCAAGAATATCCTTAAGTACTTGAGAAGAACTAAGGATATGTTTCTCGTGTACGGAGGTGAAGAAGAGCTCGTCGTTAAGTGTTATGTCGATGCTAGCTTCGACACCGATCCGAATGACTCTAAGTCTCAATCCAGATACGTATTTTTCATGAATGGTGGAGTGGTTAGTTGGAGGAGTTCCAAACAACCCATGGTGGCGGGATCAGCAATGGAGGCCGAATATGTTGCTGCTTCAGAAACGACTCAGGAAGCAGTTTGGATGAAGGAATTCATAACCGAACTAAGTGTGGTTGCGAGCGTGTTGGACCCGATGGTGATCTATTGTGACAACAATGGAGCCATAGACAATGCCAAAGAACCAAGGTCCCACAAGAATTCCAAGCATATTAAGCTCCAGTTTAACTCCATCCACGAGCATGTCAAGGATGGAGATATAAAGATTTGTAAAGTACACACGGATCTCAATGTAGCAGACCCGCTGACTAAAACTCTCCCTAGAGAAAAACATTATTAACACCAGAACTCCATGGGTGTTAGATTTATCACTATGTAAATAGATTATTGTCTATAGTGCAAGTGGGAGACTGAAGGGAATATGCCCTGAGAGGCAATAATAAAGTGGTTATTATGTATATTCCAAGTATATGGCAGATGTTTATTTTGCATACTATAATTGTATTAATACGAAAATAATAATACATGTGTGTTTAATAAACAAACAGAAAGTTCCTAGTTATGCCTTTGTTATAAACTAGCTCGTTGATTAACAAGATGATCAAGGTTTCCAGATCATGGACATTGGATGTTGTTAATAATGAGGTCACAAAGTTATGGGAATGGTGTGATGAATATTCATCTGAAGTATAGCATTATGATCAAAGTCATTGAGTTTATATTGCTAATCCTTAGACCATGAGACCATGTCAATCATTAACACTGGAAGAGTATCTTGATAACATCAAACGTCACACCGTAACAGGGTGATTATAAAGATGGGTTCAGTGCTACTAAATTGTTATGTTGAGGCACATGGATCAAGAGTGGAATTTGTTCATCCCGATGACGGATAGATATACTCTGGGCCCTCTCGGTGATATCACATTGGTTAGCTTGCAAGCAAGTGATTTGATCACTAGAATGTTATATCACGGGAACGAGAAAAGAGTATATGTTAGTAACAAGATCAAACTAGGTATGGAGATACCGATGATCGAATCTCGGACATGTAATATATCGCGAGACAAAGGGATTAAGATTCTAGCGTAAAAGGTTCTCACGATCACAAGAAAGTCATCGTTGAATGTGTGGGAGTCAGTATGGATCTCCAGGTCCCGCTTTTGATTATTGATCTGAGAGGGGTCTCGATCATGTACGCATTATTCAAGAACCGTAGGGTGACACACTTAAGAGACACCAACACCATTTGAAAGAAATAGTTTCATGCTGAAAAGATCAACAAACCACGGGAATTTATTTCACTAGACACCGAAACTATTTTTGGGTGAAATTGTTGAAAGTGTTTCTACATGTGAAATGAAATACTAGCAAGGGGTTATATGTGAATGTTTGTAATTAAGGTAATTGACAAAATTCTGAATAGATAAAAGGAGTTTTATTTAAAGAGAGATTGTATTAAATTTGGTGGAAATTTAATGGGAATTTTGAGTGGGATGTTGAGTGAAGAAGTGAAGGGACAATTTTGTGAGTGGATCTTCCACCCACATGAATGGAGGAGGGGAGGGGGCAGCCCCCATGCGCCGGCCACCCCCTTGGGGTGCCCCCCTCCCTCCTATATAAAGCCCCCCTCTCACTCCTTCTCACTCACACCTCCTCATGAAGGATCTCTCTCACCCTCTAGTTTTTATCCCCATGGTCTCGGACTAGCGAGATACATGTTCCTGGTGGCTTTTCGGCAAGAAAGAGTTGTTGCTTCCGCTGCATCGCTGGAGCGAGGAGGCGGAGGTTGCTCTGTGGCTCGGATGTGTGTGCGAGCACGGATGTGCTGCTGATTTGCGGTGCTAGGACTTCCTCTCGATCTTGAGACATGCAAGCATTTTTCTACATCATCCACGAGTACAACCTCGTTAAGCTTTGCCGGTCTTCAAGGGTATGTTCTCTACGGATGTATATCTGCTCGTTGCTTGTATCTAGTATATAGATCTTGGTACATAGTTGTTCCCATCGTAGGAATTTTTTTGTTTTCTATGCTGCGAACCCTACATGCACACCATATTCGGTAATAAAGATCCCAGATCTTAGTCCTACGGCTGGTGTAGTCATGCTAACCGATCCCCTAGAAAGACATGGGGCAATGAACACATATAGCTATCGGGCACCATCCAAGAGATGTGCCGAAAGAATCTATTAATGGATAGAACAGCCAATTTATGCTTGGATATAGAAGAAAAATAAGCGTCTTAAGGCAGCCGACTCGGGATTAAGGCACCCGACCACCTTGGCCATCGCTACGTCCACGACATTCTAGGAGGCCTGAAGGCTCATGATGGGGCCAGGGGGCTTGAAGATCACCTCGGCGTCGAAGCCAGGGACGTGGTGATGAACCTGGGCCAGCATTGCCCGGTCTACACCGCAGGCCACCTCCCTGCCTTCCTCATGCATTAGTGAGTTCATGAACGCGGTAAAGCCTTCAAGTTGAGTCAGCAATGAAGAAAGAAGAATAAGGCCCACATCGAATCCTGGGCCCATGGTCTCGAGCATAGGCAAGCGAAGAGATTCCAGGAGCCCTTTCAACTGGGAGGCCACCTTGACAAGAGAAGAAGAGTTCGTGTTGCTTGCCCTCTTGAGATGGCAGGAACTATGGCGGCAAGATTGGTTGGAGCAGGTGTTCCATATGGCTTTGGGAGCATGTCCCGAATGTCCTTGGACGCACGAACATCCTTCGAGGTGCGTCTCAGGCCACCGGTGTTATTCTTCCTGAGATGTACAAATCATAGTATAAGTACTAGAAGATGCAAAGATAAACAAATATGGAGAAAAGAAATACTTACACAGTAGCAAGCGCTTTGGTTAACAGAATGTCAACATCACTTCTTCTTTTCTTTGCCTCCAAAGAGTTGATATATTTCTTGGAGATACCCTTATTCGGTTTCTTATTTCCCACGGCAGCAGCGTAAGAGGTGGAACCCTTATGCTTTCTTGTTGTCGGAGCAGGATGATCCTTGTAGGCCTCATTATCCGACAAGACCAAGACGTACTTGATCTTCGGGTCATATACCTGAGGAGCCATGTATTCCTAGGATAGGCCCATGATCTGACATAAGGTTAAATCGGAAGGGTGATTGTAACATCCCAAAAATCATGTTTCAAACTCATGCATATCAACCATGCATCCATGATCATATATAATTCATTTCAAACAAAACAATTCAAAAACAGGAGCATATGAGCTCATTATTTTATGTGATCACCATTTGAAACAAATGCTACTCTTTCTATGAGAGGTTGTTGTTCATGAAACCAAACCTTGTGCCTTATTGCTTTCAGAATGAGTTGCTAGATTGCTAAGACCTACCCAAGTTTTCAAAGCAAATACAATTTGAAAACCAAATTCAAAACAATATAAAACAAGTGCTAAGTCACTGTTTATTTTATTTATCCAAATGACCAAGCCAATTCAAAGTGACCACTTGGTTTTATGCCCAAATTTGTGACTGTTGCACACTGCAAAAATCCTGAAAATATTTGAATTCAAATAGAGTTTGAATTCATTTGAAAATCATTCCAGAAAATCAATTCAGAAATAGAAAAGGAATAAAGAAAAAGAAAAAGGCCAGCGCCAGGGTTTGAGCCCATCAACAGATCCAGCCCAACTAGCCCACCCGGGTTCCCCCTCTCTCTCTCACGCGTAGACGCACCCGCAGAGTCACTGACGCCCGGACCCCACCTCTCCTCTGTTTATTTCGCTGACAAGTGGACCCGTGACCCCGTCGTCGTCTTCGTCAATCACGCGCGCCTGTGCCGCTCGCGCCGCGTTGATTCCCATTGATTCCGCGAGTAACTCCACGCCCAGCTCCGGCTATAAGAACCTCTCCCCCTCGCGGTCATTTCCCCCCACACTGCACACTCTTCTCGCCACCAGGCTGCCAGTATTCGCCCTTGCACCGCTGCAGATAGGACCTACTCCGGCAACCAATTCTAGTAAAACTCGTGCGCCCCTTCCTCTCCGGTTCATACGAGCAGCTTCGCAACTTCCTTGCGCACCTCCTGATCCCCTTTGCCCGTCTGTTTGTGATCCAGAGCTTCGACTTCGACGAGCACCGAGAGAATCCGATGCCGTCTCCAACTCCGGCGAACCTTCCTGGTTAGTTCTGACCGCGCCTTGTTCTCTCTTTGACACTCGCATGACCAGCATCACTCCGCGCATCTGACGCACTGTTTATTTTGCCTTGGCGTGATCTGTATCTTCGCCAACGTCGACGAGCAGCCGTAGCCGACGCGTTCGCAAACTCCAGCGAGGAATCCCCGACGACTCCGAGCGCCCCTTCGCCAGCCAGGGACACGTTGAGCTTCACCTCGTCACTGCGGTTCTGGTGAGCACCCTCTCCCCTCCCCGGGCGACCTAGAACGCCGGCACCGCCAGTGACAGAGCGCTCCGCCACTCGCCGTCACCGCGCGCTGCCAGACCTTGGTCGTTTGATCAAGAGCCGTTGGATCTAGATCTAGAGGCTAGAATTAGATTAGCGGGCGAAGCATTACGTTTTGATCTGAACCGTGCATCATCACTTAGATCCTGCGGCTCTTAAGCGTGATCCAACGCGAACCGGTACGCGCCAGTAAGATTAAGATGCGTGGCAGTGAGTTAGATTTAAAACAGATTTTGAATCAGATTTTAGTTCAAATTTGTTTTGTTTGTAACTTTTGATTCCCACGTCAGATTTTGACAAATTTTATTCTGTTGGAATCAGGAGATCAAGCCCTTTCAGAATATGCAATGTGTTTAATGTTTTGCATCTGTTAAAATGGTTTCTTTTGAAAAACATGTGTAGGGCTTATTTGAACATATGAATTGTTTAGGAATTAATTTAGGGTTTAAATTATTGTAGTGTGGCAAGTTTTTGACTTGTTTAGGATTCAGTACTATGCACTTGCTTGGTTGAGTTTTAAAAATCATCACTTAGCATTTTGCATGCATGCATATATTTTTGTTTGTTTGTATATGTTATGTGTGTAATTTGTTGCTACCATTCTTTGTGTAGACTTTGGTGCTAGTGATTGTGATTGTGAAGAGTGCTACTCTCCCAACTACCAAGGCAAGTGATACTTCATGAATAATTCTATCCCTATATTTTATACTAAGCATTAGAAAGATTTTTGCTAAGTCTTGCATGTTATTATTTTGTCTATATGCCATGTTGGGAAATCCTAAGTAGTTGTAGAATTTCTAGGAAATTTCTAAGTTAAGTTACTATCTATGCCATGCTTAGACTAGCTAGTAGCAAACAAGGGTTGGTGAAATATACATGCTATGATGAAAATATTTCTAAGTCTTTGGACTTGTTTTACTTAATAAAACAACTAAGTCAATGAATCACCTGGGTGGAAAGGGACTTGATTGGTGGTTTTGGTTGAGTGGTTACACAAGGCCCATGGCTATGGTTTACCTTGTGTATCTCACTTGTGGTAAGCCACCCAGGAACAAAGAGATTTTAGAGGCCAAGTGTTAAGAAGCTTCTAGTGCAGCCACTTGGCAATATGGGCTCTGCCTGGATCACATAAGTTGCTAGAACTTAGCCATTTGGACGGTTGGTGGTAGTGGGAATGATAGGTTGGAACGCGTCCATTTTGGTCTAAGGGAAGGCTTCTGAAAGGTCCTGTCTTGGTGAAACAAAGTCTGGTGGGGAAAGTGGACAACCTCTGCAGATGGAAAAATCTAAGTACTTAGCCAAGTCCATGGTAATGGACAACTTGAGCATCAAGGCATGGAAGCTATCAAGAATCTCCTCATCCCAATTTCTAAGTAAAAATTTGTGGGTGAACAAGGGTGAAGGACCTCAATGTCTATTGGTGGTTCCTTGGGAAAAGTTTTGACAAAGAAAAACTTAGTGATTTCAACTAATAGGAAAAACCTATTTTGAGCAAAGCAAGCCAAGCTACACTTAGCAAAATTTGCATATAGTATCTAGTCCACTTAAAATATACTAAGGTATCATTTGCCAATACTATTCCAAAGTATTGACCCACTGTGGCTGTAACTTGTGATGTTGCAGGTTACTCTGATGAGGATTAGGTATCATGAGTCTACACTCAACATGTTTGCCTGTGGCACATGAAGATGAAGACTTATATTTATTTACTTATTCAAACTCTTTTATTAGGCCTGTGGCCTTTGAGTTGTAAAGACTATGTTTATCTCTGGAATGGATGTAATAAATGACCTTTGTATATGTGTACTTCATCTTAAACTGTGGATGCTAGCAATGATCCAGGGACTAGCATTGCAATCACAGGGATCCTTTTTCCTTTATAAAGGAGGGATCTTACAGATGGTATCAGAGCACTGTGTTGCCTGTAGGATTATGACCCTAGGATTGGAAACCACTAAGGAAAAGTTTTTAGCAACTTCTACACTTGTCTATTCTTCTCGTAAACTTTTCTAATCTCTTTCTCATCTCTATTTGTAGATGAACTCCATCAACGAAGCCGTGAGGAAAGGACCACTCATGACAATGACTTTGGAGTGTGAGACAGAATTCCCCAAGGCTCTCAAGGACCTCATGGTTGCATTAGAGATACAAGGTGCAGCTGTATACAAGGGTTTTCTTGTGATGGATGAAGGAGAGGAATACTGGTGGGTGCAACTTCACTTGTATAAAAACAAGGAAGACAACCATCAGGAAAAAGGATTCTGCATGTTCACCAATTCAGTGGTGCACACTACATTCTTTGAATCAGCAAAGGATGCACTTTGGAAGACCATCAAAGAACTTGGTGATAGAGTCAAGTGCAGAATGCTCAACCTCCAAAATGATCTAAGGAAAGAGAAGGAACATACCCAAGAGTTGGAAGCTACCAACCAAACCTTAAGAGGAGACATTATAGACTTAGTGATGGAGTCATGTGAGCAAGATAGGCTGATTGCTTCTAGAAATATTGTGTTAGCCAATAGATCCAGTGAGATAGGATTGTAAACGTACTTCGTTAGTTGGACCACCACCTATCACCTTATTTTCCAAAATGTTGCTTTAAAATAAGATTGAACCTTGTTTGTTGTAATGGTTTCATGTATGCATGACTTGTGTGTTTTCCTTCCCAAGGATATGTATGTGATGTTTTGTCTTTTGTTTTATCTTGATTTGTGTTGTTCTAACTTTTCTATCTTATAAATAGATGCCTATTACCATCAGCACTGTTGAGGAGTTCCAGGTTACCCTCTTTGGTCCTCGTATCGTTGAGCTTACTACTTTGCTCAATCTCCCTCTTCCCACCATCATGGTTCATCCCCTCACCAAGTTTGAGAGGAAGGATCTCTGGGGCTTCAAGGTCAACCAGCCCGGACGCCAGACAGAGCCTATCACGGAGGCCATTGTCTTCAAGCTCATGCACGATGACAGGGAGAGAGGCCTTGAGGTAGTTATGCAGGATCTGATAGGACGTCTGCTAGGGCGACACTCCCGACAGGTTAGAGGTACCCACTTCCACGTCTTAGGAAGACGTGATGAGGATGGAGAGTCCATCGACTTCGAGGACGATTCGAGGGACGCAGCAGAGCCGATACGCCTGTACCTCCAGGACTTAGAGTCTCTCATTAGGCACGTGGACACGGACAGGACCAATGTCATGCTCAGCAATGATGAGCTCCAGGTGCAGCTTCGCGAGAAGGACAAGCTCTTCGCGGAGCAAGACGAGATAGTCAAGGAAATGGAGGCGAAGTTCGAGACCCAGGACAGGAAGTTCAAGAGTCAGGAGAAGCGTGTCCAGGATAGGAACAAGAAGATCCGGGACATGACTGAAGAACTGCAGTCCAAGGATTTCGAGCTCGAGCAGCAGCAGACAGTGATAGAGAGGCTTCGTTCCCAGAAGAGGGCTCTTAAGGCCAAGATAGAGACCTTGACCACTAGTGTCGAGGAATACAAGACCGTGATGGAGAACGCAGGTCTTACCTTTGTCGAGGAGGAGATCGATGCCGAGGAGTAGATTTGACTACTCGTTTATCTTTTGTTATCGTACTTGTTATTTGACCATCCGACATGTGGATGGCTTGTTATTTGTGTGTGTTTTACTTTACGAACTTGTTATCTTGTTGTTGAACTTTTATCTTTGTGTTGCATGCTTGTGTTTGCTTATGTGATGTAATGTGTATGAAAGCATCTATGGGTATCTCATTCTTATCTCTATTTGAACAAACCACAGATGCCTCCCCGTCGTGCAAACCCCAACCCCAACAACAACAACAACAACAACATCACTCCAGAAATGCAACAAATGATGACCGCTCAAACTCAGCTAATGCAGATGATGACGACGTTCATCCAGAACCAAAACAACAACAACAATAACAACAATAACAACAACAACAACCCACCGGGCTTTGATATGCTTACCAGATTCTTGAGATTGAGGCCAGCAAAGTTCTCAGGAACGACTGATCCCATGGTGGCCAATGATTGGCTACACTCAGTGAACAAGGACTTGGTAACCGTGGGCTGTACGGATGCTGAAAAGGTCAGATTTGCAGCACATCTGCTGGAAGGACCAGCCGCCACTTGGTGCGACAACTTCCAGATCACCACTCCCATAGATGAAGTGACATGGGCTATCTTTGAGGATGGCTTTCGCACTGCTCATATCTCATCTAGAGTGATGAGTCTGAAAAAGAAAGAGTTCCATAATCTGAAGCAGCGCCACCACAACGTGGCTGAGTATATTGAGGAGTTCAACAATCTGGCGCGTTATGCACGGGATGAAGTTGACACCGATGCTAAGAGAAAGGAAAAATTTCTTGAAGGCTTGAATGATGAGCTGAATCTGCAGTTGGCTGTGGCATATGTTCCCACTTATCAGTCGCTCTGTGACAAGGCTGCTATTTTGGAGAACAAAATGAAGCAAGTTGAGAGTAGAAAAAGAAAGCACTCTGACAAGCACAACTCGGGATTGTCTCACAAACGATCTCATTATGATGAAAGTGGAAGCTCAGGATCCCACAAGCATGGGAAATTCAACAAGCACCACAACCACAACCGTCATGACAAACATCACCGTAGTCATGACAATGACAAATACAAGAACCACAAGGGTGGATACAAGATTCACCACAGTGGTAATGGAAGTGGAAGTGCAAGTCAGCCTGTTAAGAGAGACATTAGTCAGGTTGAATGCTTCAAATGCAAGAAGATGGGGCATTATGCAAATGACTGCCCAGAAAATAAAGTTGAAGGACCCATCAAGCCCAACCCTTTTAAAAAGGGACAAGTAAACCACATCAATGTGGAGGAGGTCTATGAGGAGCCTGATGCTGTTGCTGGTAAGTTCAGACTCAATTCTATTCCAGCATTTGTACTCTTTGATACTGGTGCATCTCATTCATTCATATCAAGAGCATTTGTTGAAAGAAATGAACTACCGGTAGAAACTATTGGGTGTCCTATAAAAGTAAGTTCTCCTGGTGGAGAAATGATAGTGAATTCAGGATGTCATGATCTAGTCATTGAGTTTGGGAACTATAAGTTTCGCGTTAACTTAATAATTCTAAACTCCCAAGGATTGGATGTCATTTTGGGAATGGACTGGATGACTAAGTACAAAGGAGTGATAGATTGTGCCAACCATACTATCTCACTCACAACTCCAGAAAATAAAAGGATCAGATTCAAGACCAACTTTGAAGCAAAAAGGAGTATGCTTAATTCTCTTAAGGGGGTTAGCATGGACAGTGTGCCAATTGTGAGTGAGTATCCGGATGTGTTTTTGGAAGAATTGCCGGGAATGCCACCAGATAGAGATGTGGAGTTTCTGATAGATTTGGTACCAGGGTCTGGACCAATAGCAAAGAGACCTTATAAAATGTTAGTTGATGAACTGAAAGAACTCAAGAAACAACTAGGAGAACAGTTGCAGAAAGGATTTATTCAACCAAGTTCTTCATCTTGGGGATCCCCAGTTTTGTTCGTGGAGAAGAAAGATAGAAGTCAAAGGTTATGCATAGATTACCGTTCACTCAACGAGGTAACTATCAAGAACAAATACCCTTTGCCTAGAATCAATGACTTGTTTGATCACCTAGAAGGATCTTGTGTATTCTCAAAGATTGATCTCCGGTTAGGATATTTTCAACTCAAGATAAGAGAACAAGACATACCTAAGACAGCGTTCACTACAAGGTATGGATTGTATGAGTATACCGTAATGCCTTTTGATTTGACCAATGCTCCAGCATACTTCATGAATATGATGAACAAGGTGTTCATGGAATTCCTTGACAAGTTTGTTGTCGTCTTCATCGATGACATCCTAGTCTACTCCAAGAGCAAAGAAGAGCATGAAGGACATTTGCGTTTGATACTTGAGAATTTAAGAGAGCATAAACTTTATGCCAAATTCAGCAAGTGTGAGTTCTGGTTGGATGAAGTTGGTTTTCTAGGACATGTTATGACAAAGGATGGTGTAGCAGTTGATCCTGCTAAAGTTTCAGCTGTGACTGAATGGGAATCTCCCAAGTCCGTGAAAGAAGTTCGTAGTTTCCTTGGCTTAGCAGGTTACTACAGAAGGTTCATTGAGAATTTCTCAAAGGTTGCTAAGCCTATGACGGAATTGCTAAAGAAAGACAAGAAGTTTTCTTGGTCTGAAGGTTGTGAACTCAACTTTCAGGAATTGAAGAAGAGACTTGTGACAGCACCAGTCTTGTGTCTGCCAGATTTGGAGAAAGATTTCCAAGTATATTGTGATGCATCTCATCAAGGATTGGGTGCAGTACTTATGCAAGACGGTAAAGTTGTGGCTTATGCCTCGAGACAACTCAAAACTCATGAAGTGAACTATCCTACTCATGATTTAGAGTTAGCCTCTGTTGTCCATGCACTCAAAACATGGAGACACTATCTTTTGGGAAAGCGTTGTGAAGTGTTCACAGAACACAAGAGTTTGAAGTATATCTTCACCCAGAAGGAAATTAATATGAGACAAAGAAGATGGCTAGAACTTATCAAGGACTATGACTTAAGTTTGCAATACCACCCCAGTAAAGCAAATGTTGTAGCAGATGCTCTAAGTCGTAAGGTTTTTGTGAATGGCCTTACCAAAGGAGAATTGCCAGATGATCTGTGTACCCAATTTAGAAAACTCAGATTGGAGATTGTGCCTGAAGGACATATCATGTCTTTGGATGTTCAACCCACTTTGTTGGACAAGATCAAAGAAGCCCAGAAGACTGATAAGGAAATTGAAGAGATTAAGGAAAAGATTGGCAAAGGAAAAGCCAAAGGATTCCATGAAGACGAACAGGGAACTTTATGGCATGGGAAACGTATCTGTGTTCCACAAGACCCGGAGCTGCGGAAACTGATTTTGCAAGAAGCACACAACTCTCTGTATTCCATTCATCCGGGTAACACCAAAATGTACATGGACATGAAAGAAAGATTTTGGTGGAATAATCTCAAGAAGGACATCGCCGAACATATTGCTTTGTGTGATGTGTGTAGTAGAGTGAAGGCAGAACATCAGAAACCAGCAGGTTTGCTTCAACCACTACCTATTCCTAATTGGAAGTGGGACAAGATTGGTATGGATTTCATTACCGGATTACCAAGGACCCGGTCAGGATACGATTCTATTTGGGTAGTAGTGGATCTCCTAACTAAAGTGGCTCATTTCATACCCGTGAAGACAACCTATACAAGTGCAAAGTTAGCCAGAATCTACATGAGTAGAATTGTATGTCTACATGGAGTACCCAAGAGTATCGTGTCTGATAGGGGAACTCAATTCACTTCCCATTTTTGTTGACAGTTACATGAGTCATTGGGAACGAGGTTGTAATTCAGTACTGCTTTTCATCCTCAAACCGATGGACAAACGGAAAGGACTAATCAGATTCTCGAAGACATGTTGAGGGCATGTGCCCTAGACTATGGAGCCAGTTGGGATGAAAGTCTGCCTTACGCAGAATTTTCTTATAACAACAGCTATGAAGCCAACATTGAGATGGTACCATTTGAGTTTCTCTACGGAAGAAAGTGTACCACCCCATTGTTATGGAATGGTGTGGGAGAAAGAAGTTTATTCGGACCAGATCTTATCAAAGAAGCCGAAGAGAAGGTCAAGTTGGTTAAGGACAGATTGAAGATAGAACAGTCCCGACAGAAAAGCTATGCAGATCCTAAGCATAGAGAAGTCACCTAGGAAGTTGGTGATAGAGCCTATCTTAGAGTGTCACCACTTCGTGGAGTGAAGAGATTCGGAGTCAAAGGAAAATTGGCACCAAGATATGTTGGACCATTCAAGATTCTGAGTCGTAAAGGAGAAGTTGCCTATGAAATAGAACTTCCAGAATCTTTGTCTGCTGTCCACAATGTGTTTCATGTGAGTCAACTTAAGAAATGTCATCCAGAAATGGAAGAAACTTCTTTGAAGGATACTATACCTTTCGAAGAAGTTCAACTAGAAAGTGATCTCACTTATGAAGAGAAGCCTATCAAGATTCTTGAGACGGCAGAAAGAGTCACACGGACTAAGACTATCAAGTTCTGAAAAGTGCCGTGGAACCATCACTCCGAAGAGGAAGCAACATGGGAAAGAGAAGATGATCTTCGGAAAGACCACCCTCACCTATTTGCTAGCCAATCCGAATCTCGAGGGCGAGATTCACCTTAAGGGGGTTAGATTTGTAACATCCCAAAAATCATGTTTCAAACTCATGCATATCATCCATGCATCCATGATCATATAGAATTCATTTCAAACAAAACAATTCAAAAACAGGAGCATATGAGCTCATTATTTTATGTGATCACCATTTGAAACAAATGCTACTCTTTCTATGAGAGGTTGTTGTTCATGAAACCAAACCTTGTGACTTATTGCTTTCAGAATGAGTTGCTAGATTTCTAAGACCTAAACCCAAGTTTTCAAAGCAAATACAATTTGAAAACCAAATTCAAACCAATATAAAACAAGTGCTAAGTCATTGTTTATTTTATTTATCCAAATGACCAAGCCAATTCAAAGTGACCACTTGGTTTTATGACCAAATTTGTGACTGTTGCACACTGCAAAAATCCTGAAAAGATTTGAATTCAAATAGAGTTTGAATTCATTTGAAAATCATTCCAGAAAATCAATTCAGAAATAGAAAAGGAATAAAGAAAAAGAAAAAGGCCAGCGCTAGGGTTTGAGCCCATCAACAGATCCAGCCCAACTAGCCCACTCGGGTTCCCCCTCTCTCTCTCTCTCTCACGCGCAGACGCACCCGCAGAGTCACTGACGTCCGGACCCCACCTCTCCTATGTTTATTTCGCTGACAAGTGGACCCGTGACCCCGTCGTCATCTTCGTCAATCACGCGCGCCTGTGCCGCTCGCGCCGCCGTTACTCGCCGCAGTCACTGCCGCGTTGATTCCCATTGATTCGCGAGTAACTCCACGCCCAGCTCCGGCTATAAGAACCTCTCCCCCTCGCGGTCATTTCCCCCCACACTGCACACTCTTCTCACCACCAGGCTGCCAGTATTCGCCCTTGCGCCGCCGCAGACAGGACCTACTCCGGCGACCAATTCTGGTAAAACTCGTGCGCCCCTTCCTCTCCGGTTCATACGAGAAGCTTCGCAACTTCCTTGCGCACCTCCTGATCCCCTTTGCCCGTCTGTTTGTGATCCAGAGCTTCGACTTCGACGAGCACCGAGAGAATCCGATGCCGTCTCCAACTCCTGCGAACCTTCCTGGTTAGTTCTGACCGCGCCTTGTTCTCTCTTTGACACTCGCATGACCAGCATCACTCCGCGCATCTGACGCACTGTTTATTTTGCCTTGGCGTGATCTGTATCTTCACCAACGTCGACGAACAGCCGTACCCGACGCGTTCGCGAACTCCGGCGAGGAATCCCCGACGACTCCGAGCGCCCCTTCGCCAGCCAGGGACACGTTGAGCTTCACCTAGGCACTGCGGTTCTGGTGAGCACCCTCTCCCCTCCCTGGGCGACCTAGAACGCCGGCACCGCCAGTGACAGAGCGCTCCGCCACTCGCCGTCACCGCGCGCCGCCAGACCTTGGTCGTTTGATCAAGAGCCGTTGGATCTAGATCCAGAGGCTAGAATTAGATTAGCGGGCGAAGCGTTACGTTTTGATCTGAACCGTGCATCGTCACTTAGATCCTGCGGCTCTTAAGCGTGATCCAACGCGAACCGGTACGCTCCAGTAAGATTAAGATGCGTGGCAGTGAGTTAGATTTAAAACAGATTTTGGATCAGATTTTAGTTCAAATTTGTTTTGTTTGTAACTTTTGATTCCCACGTCAGATTTTGACAAATTTTATTCTGTTGGAATCAGGAGATCAAGCCCTTTCAGAATATGCAATGTGTTTAATGTTTTGCATCTGTTAAAATGGTTTCTTTTGAAAAACATGTGTAGGGCTTATTTGAACATATGAATTGTTTAGGAATTAATTTAGGGTTTAAATTATTGTAGTGTGGCAAGTTTTTGACTTGTTTAGGATTCAGTACTATGCACTTGCTTGGTTGAGTTTTAAAAATCATCACTTAGCATTTTGCATGCATGCATATATTTTTGTTTGTTTGTATATGTTATGTGTGTAATTTGTTGCTACCATTCTTTGTGTAGACTTTGGTGCTAGTGATTGTGATTGTGAAGAGTGCTACTCTCCCAACTACCAAGGCAAGTGATACTTCATGAATAATTCTATCCCTATATTTTATACTAAGCATTAGAAAGATTTTTGCTAAGTCTTGCATGTTATTATTTTGTCTATATGCCATGTTGGGAAATCCTAAGTAGTTGTAGAATTTCTAGGAAATTTCTAAGTTAAGTTACTATCTATGCCATGCTTAGACTAGCTAGTAGCAAACAAGGGTTGGTGAAATATACATGCTATGATGAAAATATTTCTAAGTCTTTGGACTTGTTTTACTTAATAAAACAACTAAGTCAATGAATCACCTGGGTGGAAAGGGACTTGATTGGTGGTTTTGGTTGAGTGGTTACACAAGTCCCATGGCTATGGTTTACCTTGTGTATCTCACTTGTGGTAAGCCACCCAGGAACAAAGAGATTTTAGAGGCCAAGTGTTAAGAAGCTTCTAGTGCATCCACTTGGCAATATGGGCTCTGCCTGGATCACATAAGTTGCTAGAACTTAGCCATTTGGACAGTTGGTGGTAGTGGGAATGATAGGTTGAAATGCGTCCATTTGGTCTAAGGGAAGGCTTTTGAAAGGTCCTGTCTTGGTGAAACCAAGTCTGGTGGGGAAAGTGCACAACCTCTGTAGATGGAAAAATATAAGTACTTAGCCAAGTCCATGGTAATGGACAACTTGAGCATCAAGGCATGGAAGCTATCAAGAATCTCCTCATCCCAATTTCTAAGTAAAAATTTGTGGGTGAACAAGGGTGAAGGACCTCAATGTCTATTGGTGGTTCCTTGGGAAAAGTTTTGACAAAGAAAAACTTAGTGATTTAAACTAATAGGAAAAACCTATTTTGAGCAAAGCAAGCCAAGCTACACTTAGCCAAATTTGCATATAGTATCTAGTCCACTTAAAATATACTAAGGTATCACTTGCCAATACTATTCCAAAGTATTGACCCACTGTGGCTGTAACTTGTGATGCTGCAGGTTACTCTGATGAGGATTAGGTGTCATGAGTCTACACTCAACATGTTTGCCTGTGGCACATGAAGATGAAGACTTATATTTATTTACTTATTCAAACTCTTGTATTAGGCCTGTGGCCTTTGAGTTGTAAAGACTATTTTTATCTCTGGAATGGATGTAATAAATGACCTTTGTATCTATGTACTTCATCTTAAACTGTGGATGCTAGCAATGATCCAGGGACTAGCATTGCAATCACATGGATCCTTTTTCCTTTATAAAGGAGGGATCTTACAGTAATTGATGGAACCAAGCCGGAAAACCTTGAAGTACAAATAATACAAGGTAAATATTACCTCTGGACACTTGCTGCTCTCGAACATGTCGTACGTGATCTTGAAGCCATGCTTCTTGTCCTTCACCTTGACCATATCCTTCATGCGGATCTTGATGGTGTCGCTGGAGAAGTTGACTTGAGAAATCTAGAGGGGGTCCCTCCTTTCTCCAATGTACATGTGCATCAAGACGGAGCGTTGCTGCAGAAGCTGAATCTGCCTTGTGAACCAGCACATGGCTAGGTCCAAGCTTGTAATCATGTGTCAACGGGCCATTCTATCCACCTTATGATGTGGTAGGCTTCTTTGTCATAGGGGAGAATGGCTTTGGTGTGCCATTTGGCAGACTCCACGGCAACTCCATCCACGAAGTCGGGATATGTGCCCTCACGGCCCTCCAGAGGAATGTCCAAACCATAGAAGTATGTCATCTTCTAGTTCTTGCTAGATTCATGCCTGATGATGTTGGGGAACCTCCTATTTGTGCGGATCTTAAAACTAATCATCTCGTTGTTAGCAATTTCATCCATTAAAACACACGACTCTCTCTTGACGGTGAAAAGGTATACAAAGATGTCTAACCTAGGTTTTATTCCTAGGCATCCCTCACATAGTGATACGAAGTTGCTAAGCACCAAAATACTATTCGGAGAAAGGTTGTGTGGGAGGACATGGAAGTACTCTAAGACTTGTAGGAAAAAGTCGGAGATGGGAAGGGAAATACAACACACTAGTTCGGCTTTGAGGTACACATTTTCTCTGGCTTGGCGACAAGGAGTCACCTCGCCGGTCGGCGCCAACTGCCAGTGTAATCCCTCCGCCGATGGGAGGTACCCTTCGGCACCGAAGTCCTTGAGTTCTATGGAGGTGAGCTTCGAGCCCCTCCACACACCCTTGTATAAGTCGGCATCGTCATCCTCCTCTTCCTCTTTAGAGGAGTCTTGCACCTCTACTTTCTGTTCGCCACCAGTGGTTTCCTCCACCATGGCAGTGATCAGCACCACCACCCCCTCCGGGAACCACAACTTTCTAGGTGGGATCAATGGGAGCATCAACCTACACTGCCTTCGAAGGACTGCTCGTACTGGCCATTGGAAGATGGGAGGATGAGGAGGAACATTAGGGCTTAGGATTTGCCGCACTGGAGCTCAAAATGGTTCCCATCGTGAGGAAGAAGATGAAGTCTGGGAGAAGGAAGGTGAATGGAAACATTAACCTCCATTGTAATTTATAAAGACCCAGTGTTAAGATTCATGCAAATGGGAATCCAAGGGAGTAAGTTTTCTCTACATGTTAAGGAGCATGCGCGGTAATCTCGGCACGCCTCTGCAACTGCCTACAATGCTTCGAATTTCTTGTGTGGGAAAATCGTAATGATAGCCTATCTAGCCGTTTGTATTCTTTGAGGTAATGTAGGTTGTACCCTACATCATCCTCCTCATAAATGCAGAGGACAAGTCACGTCTGAAGATTCTTTGAGGTAACTGGATAATATCCAACAGTGAGGAAGTTATCAGAGACTCAAAGTTATCCAAATACATATTGAAGATAGAGAAGAAGCTTGCAGTTCTTTTCGGGAGGACTTCAAGATGCTTCTTGCCAAGATTGCTGACATCGCCTAGATGGAGCATTCACGGACCAACAACAAGATGACGCAGATCTTAAAGTTCTCCAGGGCTACTATTGGGAATATGCATAATGGGTATCACCATAGCATAGCCTTATTCCAGCTAACCCAGGTGGCCCATAGAAGGTGTAGCATGGACCATGGCCTGGTGGGCGGCCTAGTTAGTAGGATCTAGAAGGGAGGCCCATGCCGGATAAAGAAAGGATACGGTACTAACATAGACGAAGCCAGAGCCTTGGAGTACTAGACACTAAGACTAGTTAGTATTAGTGTAGGACTCTCTAACTAGTCTGTTACACTCCCTGTAGCCCGAAGTCCTGACGCCTCTATAAGAAGGACCTATGGGAGCCTTTAGGGTACAAGCACAACTCAACCTTGCATTGCGAACCACCCAATCCCTATAACTCGGTGTATTGCCATTATAGTGATTTATAGCAGAAGTAGGATTCCACCACCATTGTGGGATCTGAACCTGGGTAAGCTTTGTTACCTCGTACTCGCCAACTTGTCGCCTTACCCCACCTCTCTCTCCATGCTCTGTGAGGAACCTTCCATGGCGTACTCGTCGACAATACCATGACAAAGCCATAAATAGGTGCAACCATGTTATTGTGCAATTACACCCCTAGTGATTAATCACAAGGCCATTTTCAAGCAAGCAAGAGAGTTGTCAAGACATAAAGTCTAACCACGGATGTAAGTTTCAAGATGTCCATAACTTATCCCACGTTAGTTAACCATGAATTAGCGTAGCATGCATATTTAAGTCTTGGGACATGGTATCTATCAATCTTCGGTCATCCCTCCTTCTAGCAACATGCAATTGTGACAACCTTATGCATTCCCCAACATAAGTGTGCACTCATATATCAGTACATAATACCATCATAGAAGATAATATACTTGTGAAAGGGCATGTGTTCCGACATTTGTGGTTTTGGTAATTAATGGGAATATCTATGGACTAATGTTTCCATTGAGTTACACTTGTCATAAGAATTGTCCATTGGCATCGCTTGGACCATGTGTTGGCTTCAAGGTAGAAGGAATGAAGAAGAAGAATTATCCAAGGGCTTTGGGCCTATTGGAATCATGTAGAATAAGAAGTATAAAGAAAAGAAGATCAAGAGTGTCTTGAAGAAGAATATGGAATTTCTCATGTGTATCTTCGAGACATCATCATAATCGAGTTAGAAGAAATGAAGTGCAAGCTCAAGATGCTCCATCTCTAGGAGATCACATGCTTCAAGCTTTCCATCCTCGGTGATCATGGATTGATGAAGACAAGTTCAAAGATGTGGTTTCCCCATGGTGTATGGGGGAGAAACTCACAAGTATTCATCAAGTAAGCGCGAGCAAGAGCAATCAAAAAAGAAGTTTCATCTTGAGGAGGACAAGATCATCAATCTCAAGTGGAATGCTCAAGGCAAAGGTATGATCTTGATAGGTTTTACCTTTTTACGGTCTCATGTTGTTAGTTGGGAGACCAGTTTATAGGATAGATAACCGTAATGTCAAGAGGGGCTCTCGAGTGAGTAACTTGAGCATATATTTAGGAGAGAGCTAAACCTTTGCATACTTGGCATCATCTTTCTTGGTTCTTATTTAGTTCTTATTCATGAGAGGATTTAGGTCTTGATTTAATCTCCATTTCATGCTCAAGTTCATTGAAAACGGATTTCATATGCATTCTCTATTGCGTTTTCGATTTGGAGGTTTTTCTGGTTTGTCTTTTTTGATAGGTTAACCCCTTCATCATTATATTTTTTACTCCCTTGATTTACTGTGATGGTTCCATGCATGAGCTTTTATATCTAGTTATTATCTTCAAAACAATCCCAAGTTCATAAAAATCGGAGTCGGGATGCAAAAGTTGTGATCATTTTCGTATTGGTGTTTTGCCAGTTTTTAGAGGGCCGGAGACTCCGGGGTTCACACCCCGGAGACTCCGGGGCGGAGACTCCAGGAAAGACTCTAGGCCTAACTCCATGGTTTCACCTATAGCTTTTGTTAATGTCTCACCTCGACCTGGATGTTCCATAGGGCCAGAGACTCCGGGATAAGTGCCCAGTAATGGCTATATTTCGTGGTGGAACCTATAAAAGGCCCCCTTCTTCCTCCTTGGGCTGGTTGCTTTCTCTACCTCTCTTCTCCATAGTTTCTACCTTCAAGATCTTGCAAATACTCTCAATCCCTCCTATATTTCTTGAATCTTTTGGGGGGATTTGAAAACGTAGATCTAGATCTACAACTCCACCAATCCATCTCTCCTCTATGTGAGGGGAACATCTTGGGATCCAGATCTTGGGGTTTCTTTTTTGGATTTCCTCTTGTGTTCTTCCTCTCTTACTCCCCAAATACATTTTGTAGCTTTTTTGTAATTTGGGAGTGAAGGACCTGCAATTGCATTAGGTGCATCGGTTTGAGTTCTCGTTGGAGCATTTGGTTGGTGAAATAAAGAAGATTGTTTCTCTTGGGTTCTAGGAACCCTAGACGGTGTAGTTGCCTTTGTGGTGAGTTCTTGGAGCCTCTAATTAAGTTATGGAGCTCTCTCAAGTTAGTTTCCTTGGTTGTGATTATTGGGAGCCTCCAATTAAGTTGTGGATATTGCCCCAAACTTGTACGGGTTTGGTGACCACCCTCAAGTGTCCCATAGTGGATCGGGTGCTTTCCGTTCGGCGGGTGCTCAGGAGAATAGGGTGAGGCCTCTTGTGGTGCTGGTGGTATTAGTACCTCCCACCCCTCCAATAAGACGTACTCCCTTGTAGGGAGGAACTCGGTAAAACTTCATCATCTCCGCGTGCCTCTATTATCTCTATATCCGAGACATTTACTTATGCACTTTACATCATGATAGCCTTCGTGCCTATATTTCTCTCACTTTGTTGCTTGTCTTTCTTAGCATAAGTTGTTAGTGCACATAGGTGAACCATAGTATATGTAATCTTTATGCTTGACAAAAGAAAACGCTAGTTTTATTCCACCTTTGTTAAGCCCATCTCCTAAAAGTTTTTAAACCGCCTATTCACCCCCCTCTAGGCCGCATATGTGCACTTTGAATTGGTATCAGGCAAGGTCTCTCACTTTTAGGATTCACCGCCTTGAGAGTAAAAATATTAACTAGGGGATTAGTGCATGGTTACTTTTATATATTCGATGACACAAATTATGTTGATTGGAAAGTTTGCATGCTTCATTATTTTCGGGGCATACACGCATGCTTCATTATTTCCTCCTATGGATCCCCAAAACGAATCTTTAGAGGATAAGATGAACTCTTAAATAGATGCTCAAGCTACTAAAGTTCTTTTACTTGTTGTGAGCAATATAGTTATTTCTTCAATCATACCTTATCGGAGTTCTCATGAGATATGGACCAAAAGCTTCAAGATAAATATAGTGAGTCCAACATTATTGATGATGATTGTTTTCCCTCCACCTACGCCTGTGATGAGTTCTCATCTTCTATCACTTCACCAACATGTGTTTTTTCACAAGGTAATGATATGGTGAGTGGTGATAGAAATTTCAATGTAGATAGTGAACTTACTATGGGTAATCCATCATCTCTATCTAGTTGCAATGTTATATCTTTGGACTTTAACACTTCTAGCACTCAAAACTCCTTACATGCTTGTGTTGATAGTCCTTGCATATCATGTAGAAAAGTCTTGATTAAATCTTATGATGATATGCTTGTGTTGTCTTGTTTCCATGATAAAAAATATTCTATTTTATCTAGTGATTGTGTTGCTAAACATGTAGAGGAAACTGAAGATTCTATGGGCCAAGACAAGGTTTTGAATGGAGCTTCAAGTACAATCTCATCATCGCATTCTTCTGGTTCTCATATATTCCTTATGGCTAATGGAACAAAGGTAACCTCTTTGGATTCCATTCTATCCCATGATGATGAGGTTGAGGATGATCATCTAATTGATTATGATATTGCCTCTATTCAAGAGATGGGAGAGATTGTATTTCCTGCTCTTCATAAAAATAAAATTGGTTGCTCTAACTTTGTTGAAATTATGACTTGTGCTATTGAGGGCAAGAAACTTATTGAGGAGAAAGAAAATATAATTTTTCAAAAGAATGAACATGAGCTTGATTATGCTAACGAGATTGCTTATCTAAAGAGCTACCTTGAAGAAGAACAAACCACTAAGGAATCTCTTGAGGAGACTTCTACTCTAGAATTATCTAGAGTAAGGGAAAACCATGATAGAGAACTTGTTGTGGAAAATGTCTTCAAAACTAAAACTGATGAACTTTTAGTTTCCCATGCTAAACTTAAGGATTTTAAGCACCTCAAAAATGGCTCTCGGGTCATTAAGAGTGAGGTCATCAAACTCACTGAGTCACATGATCAATTTAAAACTTCATATTCAAAAGAGCTCTCCAAGTTTCCCTCACCTATTGCAATTGATGATGATGCTTGTGCTACTAACTCTATTTTTGTGAAGCATCTATTTTGAAGGAGAATGTTGAGCTAAAGGCTCAACTTACTTTTCTAACTAGCAACTATGGGAAGTTGGAAGAAAGTCATGCTAATCTTTCAAGGTCGCATGAGGATCTTCTAGTCTTCCATGATAGGCTAAAGTTGGCTCATGAGGATATTGTGTGAAAGGTAACATCTAATGAGCCTCATGCGGACATTAGAACTATATCTGCTCCAAATGTCATATTGCCATGTGCTAGTACTTGTAATTCATCCACTCATGACATTGCTACATCTTGTGATGAATTACATTTTGTGCCTTGTTGCTCTAACAATGTATCATCTACTTCCTATAGTGTTGTTGTCACTAACCATGTAGAGGAAATTAACGAGCTCAAGGCTCAAGTCACTTCTTTGAAGAATGACTTGAAAAGGAGACATAAATGGAATACCACAATTAAAAACATCTTGAGTGTGCAAAAATTCCCCAATGACAAGGGTGGCCTTGGATTCAACTCCAATATCAAGAACAAGTCCACTAACACTAAGAAATTCAAGGGCTACAAGAAGAATGGCAAAAAACAAGTCAAGAATCGGGCCAACATTGTTTGTTTCAAGTGCAAGGAAGCAGGGCATAATGTTATATCTTGCCCATCGAAGAAGAAGCCCCTTAGTGAGAAGCAACAAGGGAACCAGCCTCAAGATATACCTCTAGTTAGAGATGGGCCTCCTTCCAAGAAGACTCAAGCTCTTTCTCATGTTGTTGCTTCATCTAAAAACAAAGATAGCAAGAGAAGAACTTCTTACATTTGCCACGAGAAGGGGAACATTTCTCCTCATGCACCATTGGTAACTCCTCATCCAACACTACCATGATTAATCATTCTTATTTACTTTTTAAGGATGAGGTTGGCAATGTGTTTTCCAAATATGTTGGTGCCCAAAGTGGTGTCAAGAAAATAACTTGGGTGTCCAACCCTATTGTGACTAACTTCTTAGGACCCAACTTGGTTGGGGACCAACAAGCCAAAACTTGATCAATAGGTGTTGTTGGAGAGCATTGGAGACTTGGCTACATCATGAAGAATTGGGGGATCTTCATCTATTATATATATTTGTCAAGATAACTCATGTGGATTATATTACCTCTATCATTTTTCCAATGTTCCTCCATGCGGTAACAGGTGCTTAACTCATTACCTTGAAAGTTGCTCGCGCCCTTGTGCATGTGTTGGTTTTGTACCTTTCATGTTTTTGTATATGTTGTGATTACCACTTACTTATATTGAGTTATCTAGTATATTTGTGTATGTTTGGGTGGCACACCATTTACATTTGTGTTCTTGTGTTTTAGCCTTTCTTGCATATGTTTGGTATCTTATTTGGCTCTTGTGAAAGATTAATAATGGACTACCCCATTTTGGGGGAGTGTTATGCTTGGGAATTCCACAATTCAACAATCCTAAAATGTATGTACATGAGGAATACCACCTAGTATTGATGTTGCAATATTATCTAGTTTCTATGTGGTATGATTCTCATGAGAAATTCAAGTTCTATGATGTCCATTAATTATCTCTATTTCGATCGTTTTGCCTCATGTTGAGATGTATGGTTATCACATTATGGGAGAGTCATTTTACTAGTGCATATTACAAGCCTAGAAAATGTGAAAATTCAAGGTATTGTCACTTAGAATTGATATCGATAATTATCTATCTTCTGTGTGACACATTTGCTCAAACAAGTTCAAATTTCCTTGAATGCCTTCATTTCTTTTGGATCTTGTTTGTGAGAGTTTTTTTTGGATGTGTTTTCTCATATTTGGACCTCTATATCCTCCATGGAAACCATTTGCTTCATGTTAATCTAATCATTGATGATTGTGTAGCTATTTGGAGCCATCAAGATTCTCTCTCTAAGCATCAAGCTTAATTCTTATATGTTTCCATATGTGATGACTACAAGTCCATAGATCAATTGTAGCTAGTTTCAAAATAAGAGTATCAAACCCACAAAGAGATATTTTGTTAGGGTCTTTATGCCCCTCATCACAATCTACCAAAGGATACTTGTAAGCTGCCTTTGATTTACAGTAAAAGGGTGTTTGAAAGTTTTTTGGTTGAATGCAAGAAAGTAAATAAAACAAGTAAAAATAAAGCAAGTAAAAAGAGTGTAAGGAATGGTGGTTGGACTCAATAGGGCTAAGATGTTCCCAGGGATGTAGGATACATCACTAGCATGTTGTAATTAATCATAATTAGGATAACCTATTTCTTGTGTAATGATATGTGTTAATAAGATGTTCACCAAGGCTCATAGGAAGTCACTTTGTTGAGCCAAGAATGAGGTCATCTCTAAATAACCATTGCGATGCCTGGAAGCAATCACAATGCAGACCACCACAATTAAGGGTTTCCTCATGGATATCATAGTTATCTTAGTGAATCTCTCTTTGTTCCCCCTTCGACCGTGTTGGGTGCTAGTAGCGCTTATAGTCACAATAGCAGCCATCTCAATCATCCAAGCTGTAAGATCTCACCCAATAAGGTAGAGATCCATGTGATTGCAGTGCTAGCACCTAGATCATTTTGCTAGCACCCATAGTTTAAGATGAAGTACACAGAAACAAATGTCATTATTACATCGCAAATCCAGGAGTAAAATAGTTCTTACAACTCACTTAGCCCAAGGCTAACTTATTTAGAGTTCTCAATACATAGCATAATAATAGAGTCTTCATCTTCACGCGCCATAGGCAAACATGTCGATTGTAGACCCGTAACCCTACTCACCATCAGAGTAACCCGCAACATGATAAGTTACAGCCACAAAGGGTCAATACAGTTGGAATCGTATTGGCAAGTGATACCATAGTTGTATAGTAGAGACTAACACCTACATGAATTTGGCTAAGTGTGGATCTGGCTGGCTTTGCAAAAGGCAAGTTTTATCCTACTAGTTTTAAAATACTAAGTTTTGCTTTTACAAAACACTAAGGTACCACCAATATACATTGGTGAACCTCTACCTTTGTTCACCCACAATTTTAACTTGGAGAAATTTGGATGAGGAGATTTGTGAACTGTTTAAATGTCTTAACACCCAGAAATTGTCCATAATCGGGGACACGGCTAAGTACTTAGGTTTACCCTCTCGAGAGGTGGTGCACTTTCCCCACAAGACTCGACAAACATCAAGACAAGAATTTTCAGAAGCAATCCCTCAAGCCACCACAGAAGCGTTCCATCCTATCAATTCTGCCACCCTCTGTCCGTCTGGTTGAGTTCTCACAACTTCGTTGGTCAAGGCAGAGCCCATATGCCATGTGGTTGCACTGGAAGCTTCATGACACAAACATATCAAATCTCTTTGTTCCTGGGTGGCCATCCACAAGTGTGATACACCAGGGTAAACCATAGAAATGTGCCCTGAGTAACCACTCAACATAATCCATACAAGTCCCAATCCACCCAGGTGTTTCATTAACATTGGTAGTTTTTCTTAATCAAAAATATATAAGCATATCAATTTCCATACCATCATAATATGAGTTTCCACCCACAAATTCTAATAGCTAGACTAAGCATTCTAGCATACGATGTCTCCTAACTCAGGAAAATACTACCAAGATACAATCTATAGGATTTCCATAGCATAGCAATATAATTAAAACTATCATGCAAAGTCGTACTAAAAATAACACTAATGAAATAGATAAAATAATAGGACATATGATGAAATATCACTTGCCTTGGTAGCTAGGAGAGTAGGTACAATCCTCACAGTCACAAACTTCACAATCCACACAATCTACACATCAAATCAAACAACAAAAATAAACAATTTAATATGGGCATTCAAAAATAGTATGGATGCATGCATGAATGCAATGAGATGAAAACCACACTTTTAAAACCAAATTGTATAGTACATAAGATAAAGTACACCATATAAAGACTAAAGATCACAAAAACCACCTAAAAATAATTTATACAATAATTTTTATAGTCAAAATTGCCCTAGAAATGTCTCTGCCTAAAACTAAAATTTTACATAAACAAGTGAAAAAATAAGGCCATAGTAATAAAGTTCACATTTTTCTGAATCCATAAACAACAAATTTGTATATTTTTTAATTGTAGATCAAAAGTTATGAATATTACAAGTTTAAACATCTAACAAATCATTTATGGATTTTATCTAAAATTATCAGCCACGTGGCGTAATCACACTGGTCGATACCGCTTCGTGCGGATCACGCGCGTGCACCGTTGGATCTAAAACAGATCGCACGGCTCAGATCAAACAATATCCCTTCTCTCTAACTTCTAATCCCAGCCTTTAGATCTAGATCTAGCGGTCCAGAGCGCTCTGTCCAGGAACTGGCAACGCTGATGGCGTGCGCGGCTGCGGAGCGTCTGGCGATGGCGCACCGGCGGTTCTAGGGGTAAGGGGGGAACAGGGAAGTTACTGAGGTTGAATTGACGAGGCGGTTGTAGTGGTGGTCATGGTAGGGTAAGGGGCGCACGGGTTCGTCGGGAATTCCTCGCCGCAGTCATGCCCATCATCGGTGGCTTGCAGTTGAAGACGGAGGCGAGCTGGTGGGGCATAAGAAAACACACGAAGGGCGTCAGTAGGTGCGCCCGAAGATGAGGATCGAGGTGGTGTGAACTAGATGGCAAAGGGTGGCCAGACCTCACCGGGATTTATCGCCGGAGTGCGTCGGACGGCTGCGGCTTCGAGTCGAAATTTGCCGAGCCTAGGGGCTCTCCGGTGGAGTAGGGTGAGGGGAAATGGAGAGGGAGCTATGGGGGTTAAGTAGAAGGGTCTAGGGGGAGAAATCAAGACGTGAATCAAGCGTAATAACGCGGATTGAATCAGGGGGCAGAAATGCCAGAGGAGCGGGCTCGGCGCGCGTTGATTTGGGGACGACGACGGTGACGTGGAGGTGGGGCCATGCTGTCAGCGAGCGGGTGCGGGTGTGCGCGGTGAGAAAGAACAGAGGGGGAGAGGGGAGCCGGGTGGTCTAGATGGGCCGGGGTGCTAGGCCGCGTCGGTTGGCTGTCAGGTATGTTTTTTTCCTCTTATTATTTTTCTTTTTCTGTTTCTATTTTCTATAAAACATTTGAAGTATCAAACAAACTCCAAATCAATTTAAACTTTTACCAAATTTTTGAGAGGTGAACCTAGTGTTCAAAATTGCTTTAAACACATCAACCCACTCATAAGATCATTTTAGGAAAAATAAAAATAAAAACACAAGCTCTACCCTTGCATATAAAAGGGGTTTTTAAATTAGGATTTTGCTAGGTTTGAATTTTTTTGAAGATTTTTGTGCAATGCACACATGCCATGATGATATGAATGCAATGATGAATTTTTTGGTTTGATGAAAATTTTGGATGTTACAAATCCAACCCTCTTAAGATAACTCTTGCTCTCGAGATTCGGTTTGGCTAGCAAATAGGTGAGGTTGATGTTTCCGAAGTTCATCTTCTCTTTCCCAAGTTGCTTCCTCCTCAGTGTGATGGTTCCACTGTACTTTGCAGAACTCGATTGTCTTAGTACGAGTGACTCTTTTTGCTGTCTCGAGAATCTTGATAGGTTTCTCTTCATAAGTAAGATCATTCTCTAATTGAACTTCTTCTAGTGGTATAGTGTCTTTTAACAAAGTTTCTTCCATCTCTGGATGACATTTTTTTAGCTGGCTAACATGGAACACATTATGAACTGCTGTCAAAGATTCTGGTAATTCTAGCTCATAGGCCACTTCTCCTTTACGGCTCAAAATATTGAATGGTCCTACATAATGAGGTGCTAATTTCCCTTTGACTCCAAATCTCTTCACACCACGAAGTGGTGAGACTCTAAGATAAGCTCTATCACCTATCTCATAGGTGACCTCTCTACGTTTTGGATCTGCATAGCTCTTTTATAGGGATTGGGCTAACTTTAGTTTATCCGGACTTTCTCTTCGGCTTACTTGATCAGGTCCGGTCCGAATAAGTTTCTTTCTCCTACTCCATTCCACAATAATGGTGTGGTACACTTCCTTCCATAAAGGAATTCAAACGGAGCCATCTCTATGCTTGATTGATAGGTATTATTGTAGGAAAACTCTGTGTATGGCAGACTTTTGTCCCAACTATATCCATAGTATAGTGCACAAGCTCTCAACATATCTTCTAGAATCTGATTGATCCTTTCTGTCTTTCCATCAGTCTGAGGATGAAACACAGTGCTGAATTCTAGTCTAGTTCCCAATGACTCATGTAGTTGTCGCAAAAAATGCGAAGTGAACTGAGTTCCTCTATCTGACACAATACTCTTAGGTACTCCATGCAGACACACGATTCTATTCATACTGATCTTGGCTAATTTAGCACTTGTATAGCTGGTCTTTACGAGTATGAAATGAGCCACTTTTGTTAAGCGATCTACAACAACCCATATAGAATCATATCCGGTTCTAGTCCTTGGCAGTCCTGTTATAAAATCCATACCGATTTTATCCCACTTCCAATCAGGTATTGGCAGTGGTTGTAATAACCCTGCTGATTTCTGATGCTCCGCCTTTACTCGATTACACATGTCGCACAAGGCAATGTGCTCTGCGATATCTTTCTTTAGATTGTTCCACCAAATTTTTTCCTTCACATCCATGTACATCTTGGTGTTGCTAGGATGATTAGAATATGGTGAGTTATGTGCTTCTTGTAGGATAAATTTGTGAAGTTCTAGATCTTGTGGAATGCAGATATGCTTTCCATACCATAAGGTTCCTTGTTCATCTTCATGTAATCCCTTTGCCTTTCCTTTACCAATTTTATTGTTCATCTCCTCTATTTCCTTGTCCAACTTTTGAGCTTGTTTGATTTTATCCAATAGTGTTGGTTGTACTTCCAAGGACATAAGATATCCTTCAGGCACTATCTCTAATCTTAGCTCTTTAAATTGAGCACACAAATCTTCTAGCAATTCTCCTTTGGTGAGGCCATTCACATAAACCTTGCGGCTTAATGCATCAGCTATGACATTTGCTTTCCCGGGATGGTATTGCAAACTTAAGTTAATCCTTGATAAGTTCTAGCCATCTTGTTTGTCTCATGTTGAGTTCCTTCTGTGTGAAAATGTATTTCAGACTCTTGTGATTGGTGAACATTTCACAGCGCTTTCCCATAAGATAATATCTCCATGTCTTTAGTGAATGGACAACAGAGGCCAACTCTAAGTCATGCATAGGATAGTTTACTTCATGATTCTTGAGTTGTCTCGGGGCATAAGCCACCACTTTACCTTCTTGCATTAACACACCACCTAGTCCTTGGTGAGATGCATCACAATAAACTTGAATATATTTCTCTAGATTTGGCAAGCATAACACTGGGGCTGACACTAATCTCTTCTTCAACTCTTGAAAAGTAGTCTCACATGCTTCAGTCTAGTCAAACTTCTTCTCTTTCTTTAATATCTCCGTCATCGGCTTAGCTACTTTCGAGAAATTCTCGATGAACCTTCTATAGTATCCTGCCAAGCCTAGGAAACTACAGACTTCTTTAACTGTTTTGGGAGATTCCCACTCTTTTACAGCTGATACCATTGCGGGGTCGACATCTATACCATTTCTAGACACAACATGTCCAAGAAATCCAACTTCATTCAACCAAAATTCACATTTGTTGAACTTGGCATAAAACTTGTGTTCCCTGAGTTTCTCAAGAATCGGACGTAAATGTTCTTCATGATCCTCATTGCTCTTGGAATAAATCAATATGTCATCGATGAATACCACCAAAAACTTGTCAAGAAACTCCATGAACACCTTGTTCATCATGTTCATGAAATAAGCTGTTGCATTTATTAGTCCAAACGGCATCACTGTATACTCATATAATCCATATCTAGTGGTGAAAGCAGTCTTCGGTATATCTTGTTCTCTAATCTTTAGGTGAAAGTAACCTGATTGGACATCAATTTTTGAGAACACACGAGCTCCCTCTAGCTGATCAAAGAGATCATTGATTCTGGGTAGGGGATACTTGTTCTTTATGGTCACTTCGTTAAGTGATCGATAATCTATGCATAGCCTCTGACTCCTGTCTTTCTTCTCGACAAACAAAACTGGTGCACCCTAAGACGAAGAACTCGGTTGGATAAATCCCTTCTTCAAATGTTCTACAAGCTGTTTATTGAGCTCTTTTAACTCATCCACTGACATCTTGTAAATTCTCTTTGCTATGGGTCCAGTTCCTGGCAGTTAGTCTATCAGAAACTCCACATCCCTATCTGGTGGCATTTCAGGTAATTCTTCTGGAAACACATCAGGGTACTCCTTCACTATTGGTACATTGTCTAGGCTAAAGCCCTTAATAGAATTTAGCTTACTCCTTTGGGTTCAAAGTTAGACTTGAACCTAATTCGTTTCTTTTCTAGGGTTGTGGGTGTAATTGTTCGTATGGCACAGTCTATCACTCCCTTATAACAGGTCATCCAGTCCATGCCTAATATTACATCCAATCCTTGGGAATCTAGGATTATTAGACTAACTCGAAACTTGTACTTTCCAAACTCTAGGACTAGTTGATGACATCGAAAATTACTACCATCTCTCCACCTGGGGATCTTATTTTAATAGGACATCCAAATTTTTTTAGTTGGGAGTTTATTTTTTTCTACAAATTCTCTTTAAATGAATGAATGTGATGCGTCGGTATAAAAAAGAATAAGTGTTGGAAAGGAATTAATCTTTAACTTACCAATCACAGCATCAGACTCTTCTTAAATTCCTCCACATTGATGTGATTCACATGACCTTTTTGAAAAGGATTTGTCTTGTTAGCCCCATCAGTCTTCTTTTCTGGTCATTCATTTGCATAGTGCTCTGTTCTCTTGCACTTGAAACATTCAACCTGACTTATGTCTCTCTTAGCTGGCTGAATCCCATTGCCATGTCCATTATGGTGATTCTTGTATCCACTTTTGTTGTTTCGGTAATCCCCAATGTTGTGTCCATGATGTTTATTCCCATCGTGGTGGCGGTTATTGTTGTGGTGGTTGGTATGATTCCCATTCTTGTGGGATCCAGAACTTCCACTACCTTCACCATAAGAACGCTTGTGAGTTGATCCTGATCCATGCTTTTCAAATGGTGTTTCCTCTTCCTATTCTCAACTTGCTTCATCTTGCTTTCCAAGATGGTAGCTTTGTCACACAGAGATTGATAAGTTGGAACATAAGCAATAGATAGTTGCATGGACATTTCATCATTCAACCCTTCAAGGAACTTCTCTTTCCTCTTTGCATCAGTGTCAACATCATCCGATGCATAGCGTGACAGATTGTTGAACTCTTCAATATACTCGGCAGTACTGCGATGGCATTGTTTAAGGTTGTGAAATTCCTTTTTCTTCAACCTCATTACTCCAGCAGAGATGTGAGTAGTGCGAAATCCATCCTCAAACATTTCCCAAGTCAGTTCTTCAATAGGGTTAGTGACTTGTCCCACCAAGTAGCTGCTGGTCCTTCCAGTAAGTGTGCTGCAAATCTGACTTTCTCTGCATCAGTGCAACCAACTATGACCAAGTCCTTGTTCATGGAACATAGCCAATCATTTTCTACCATGGGATCAGTTGTACCAGAAAGCTTAGCAGGTCTCAACCTTAGAAACCTTGTAAGCATATCAACAGCTGGTGGGTTGTTCTGGTTGTTGTAATTGTTATTATTATTGTTGTTGTTGTTGTTGTTTTGATTCTGGTTCTGGTTTGCCATAAACTGAGTCATCATTTGCATCAGTTGTGTCTATGCAGTCATCAAATGTTGCATCTCATTGCCATTGTTGTTATTGTTGGGATTGGAAGGACGAGGAGGCATCTGTGGTTTAAATAAGGATAAGTAAAGATAAATAACCCCATAGATCCTAATATGCACAATACAACATATAACAACAATCAACAATCAATCAAGCACAAGATAAACTTTAGGTTCAAAAAATCATGATCAACAAGTTTGCAAAGATAAATAACATACTATCATAGTCATCCACAAGTTTCCATGATCAATGCGACTCGATAATAAAACGATAAGATAGATAGACATCACTACTCCTCCATGTCAACTTCCTCCTCGACTAGCGCAAGTCCTTCTGCGGCGAATCCTGCCTTGTATTCCTCCAATCTTGTAGAGAAAGCATCAACCTTCGCTTGTAGCTCTCTCTTTTATGAGCGCAGCCTCTCTATCACCTCGTGATCCGCCTCTAGCTCAAGGTCCCCAAGCTCCAACTTAGTCTCCATATGCTTAATCTTCTTGTTCCTATCTTGGATCCTTTTATCTTGGCTCTTGAACTTCTTCTCTCGGCCTTCAAACTTCTTCTCCATCTCCTTGATTCGCTTCTCTTGCTCCTTGAAGGCCTTGTCCTTCTCCTTAAGCTGGACATGTATCTCATCATTGCCAGGCATCACATTGGTCCTATCAGTATCAAGGTGCCTAATGAGGATCTCTAAGTCCTAGAGGTAGTGTCGCACAGGCTTGATGGTCTCCTTAATAGCCTTGTCCAACACAATAGGCTCTCCGTCCTCGTCACGTCTCCCAAAGAAATGGAAGTAGTGGTCCTCTAGATCGACAGAGTGACGTCCACATAGGCGTCCTATTAGCTCCTGCATGGCAACATCGAGGCCTCTCTCTAAGTCATCGTGGAGTATCTTGAAGGCAATCTCCTTCGTTGGAGGCTTTGTCTGGCATCCTGGTTGAGTAACCCTGAATCCCCACAAGTCCTTCCTTTGAAACTTCCTGAGCTGAAGTCCCTTGATGGTAGGTATTGGGAGAGAGAGTACATGGACAAGATGCAAGATGTGAGTCCCCTTGAACTCCCCGGCAATGTTGTAAACGAAGTTCGACATCTTTTGCATAGAAAGGAGAAAAAATAGAAATAATACAAGTCTAGAAGAAAACATAAAGTAGTAATAGATGCAAAAAGTTAAAGACAAAAGCCAATAACATCCAACAAAACATTAATCCACACAAGTAACAGCATACATTATTCAACTCAAGCACCAAGGTTCAATCACAACTTAAACAAATTTTTGCCATACCACATAGGTCGGTATGATCAAATTACTAACATGAGAAAATGCCAAGTGTGGTGGTCCAACTATAGGATACGTCACGTCCTTCACTCACTAGTCAAGGTAGCTATCTGGGCATCCTTGGTAGCAATTTGCTTGTCTTGATCACAAGACTCACATGCCAAGTCTATAATATCCCTCCATAGATGTTTTATGGTGGTCTCTAAGTCTTGGGTATGTTGTCTCTCCTCTCTAAGATCCTTCTGAGTGTTGAGCATTCTACACTTAAGTCTTTCTCCAAGTTCTTAAATGGCATTCCATGCTGCATTCCTTGCAGAGGCAAAGAATGACATATGCATTTCAGAGTTGGTGATCATGTAAAACCCCGTTTCATTGTGGCCATCATCCTTATTTTTATATAATTGGAGTTGCACCCACCAATACTCTTCTCCTTCATCCATCACCGGAAATCCCTTGTACACGGCTTCACCATTTATCCCCAAGCTGATCATGAGGTTCTTGAGTGCCTTGGGAAATCCCATATCATATTCTAGTGCCATGGTCAATAGTGGTCCCTTCCTAACGGATTCATTGATGGTGGCCATCTACAAATAGAGATGAGAAAGAAGATTAGTAGAGGTTTTACGAGATGAAAAGAAACAAAGTGTAAAATTCATAGTGGTGTTGTATTTTCCTAGTGGCTTTTTTAATCTAATCCATCTTAGGTTCACAAACATACAGGCAACACAGTGCTCTGATACCATCTGTAAGATCTCACCCAATAAGGTAGAGATCCCTGTGATTGTAGTGCTACTCCCTGGATCGTTTTGCTAGCACCCACAGTTTAAGATGAAGTACAATAACATAATAATAGAGGAGTACAACTCACTTATCACAAGGCTAACTTATTTAGAGTTCTCAATACATAGAATAATAATTGAGTCTTCATCTTCATGCGCCATAGTGAAACATGTCGAGTGTAGACCCATAACCCTACTCACCATCAGAGTAACCTGCAACATGATAAGTTACAACCACAATGGGTCAATACAGTTGGAATTGTATTGGCAATTTATACCATAGTTGTATAGTAGAGACTAACATCTACATGAATTTGGCTAAGTGTGGATCTGGCTAGCTTTGCAAAAGGCAAGTTTTATCCTACTAGTTTGAAAATACTAAGTTTTTCTTTTACAAAACACTGAGGTACCACCAATAGACATTGGTGAACCTCTACCCTTGTTCACCCACAATTTTAACTTAGAGAAATTGGGATTAGGAGATTCTTGAACTGTTTAAATGTCTCGACGCTCAGAACTTGTCCATAACCGGGGACACGGCTAAGTACTTAGGTTTACCCTCTCGAGAGGTGGTACACTTTCCCCACAAAACTCGACAAACATCGAGACGAGACTTTTCAGAAGCAACCCCTCAATCCACCACAAACGCGTTCTATCCTATCAATTCTACCACCCTTTGTCCGTCTGGTTGAGTTCTCACAACTTAGTTGGTCAAGGCAGAGCCCATGCCATGTGGTTGCACTGAAAGCTTCGTGACACAAACATCTCAAATCTCTTTGTTCTTGGGTGGTCATCCACAAGTGTGATACACCAGGGTAAACCATAGAAATGGGTCATGAGTAACCACTCAACATAATCCATACAAGCCCAATCCACCCAGGTGTTTCATTAACATTGGTTGTTTTTCTTAATCAAAAATATATAATCATATCGATTTCCAATGAGTTTCCACCCACGAATTCTAATAGCAGGCCTAAGCATTCTAGCATATGATGTCTCGTAACTAAGGAAAATACTACCAAGATACAATCTATAGGATTTCCATAGCATAGCACTATAATTAAAACTATCATGCAAAGTCCTACTAAAAATAACACTAATGCAATAGATAAAATAATAGGACATATGATGAAATATCACTTGCCTTGGTAGCTAGGAGAGTAGGTACAATCCTCACAGTCACAAACTTCACAATCCACACAATACACACATCAAATCAAACAACAAAAATAAACAATTTAATATGGGCATTCAAAAATAGTATGGATGCATGCATGAATACAATGAGATGAAAATCATAATTTTAAAACCAAAGTGTATGGTACATAAGATAAAATACACCATCTAAAGACTAAAGATCACAAAAACCACCTAAAAATAATTTATACAATATAAGTCTAGAGTAATAAATGTCTCTGCCTAAAACTCAAATTATACAGAAACAAGTGAACAATATAAGTCCAGAGTAATAAATTTCACATTTTTCTGAATCCATAGACATCAAATTTGTATTTTTCCGAATGGTAGAACAAAAGTTATGAATTTTACAAGTTTAAACATCTAACAAATCATTTCTAGATTTTATGTGAAAATCAGCCACATGGCGCAATCACACTAGCCGATACCACTTCGCGCGGATCATGCATGCACACCGTTGGAACTAAAACAGATCGCACGGTTCAGATCAAATGATACCCCTTCTCTCTAACTTCTAATCGCAACCTTAAATGTAGATCTAGCGGACCAGAGCGCTCTGGCCAGGAACTGGCGCCGCTGATGGTGTGCGCGGCGATGGTGCTAGGGGTAAGGGGGGAACAGGGGCGTTACCGAGGTCGCGGTGACGAGGCAGTTGTAGTTGTGGTCGTGGTAGGGAAAGGGGTGCACGGGTTTCTCGAGAATTCCTCGCCGCAGTCGTTCCCGTCATCGGTGGCTTGCAGTCGAAGACGGAGGAGAGCTCCTAGGGCACAAGCAAACAAACGAAGGGCATAAGTAGGTGCGCCCGAAGATGACGAGCAAGGTGGTGTGAACCAGAAGTTAAAGGGTGGCCAGACCTCACTGGGATTTATCGTCGGAGTGTGTCGGACGACGGCGGATTCGAGTCGAAATTTGGCGAGCCTGGGGGCTCTCCGGTGGTGTGGGGGGAGGGGAAATGGAGAGGGAGATGTGGGGGTTAAGTAGCGGGGTTGAGGGATAGAAATCAAGCCGTGAATCAAGCATAATAACGCGAATTGAATCGGGGGAAGAAACGGCAGAGGAGCAGGCTTGGCGCGTGTTGATTTGGGGAAAACGACGGTGACATGGAGGTGGGGCCATGCTGTCATCGAGCGGGTGCGGGTGTGCATGATGAGAAAGAACAGAGGGGGAGAGGGGGAGCCGGGTGGGATGGATGGTCCAGGGTGCTGGGCCACGTCGGTTGGCTGGCAGGTATGTTTTTTTCCTCTTATTCTTTTTATTTTTCTATTTCTATTTTCTATAAAACATTAGAAGCATCAACCAAACTCCAAATCAATTCAAACTTTTACCAAATTTTTGAGAGGTGAAACTAGTGTTCAAAATTACTTTAAACACATCAAACCACTAATAAGATCATTTTAGGAAAAATAAAAATAAAAAACACAGGCTCTACCCTTGCATATAAAAGGGGTTTTTAAATTAGGTTTTTGCTAGGTTTGAATTTTTTGAAGATTTTTGTGCAATGCACACATGCCATGATGATAGGAATGCAATGATGAAGTTTTTGGTTTGATGAAAATTTGGGATGTTACAGAAGCACATCCAAAAGGTTTCACCCTCTTAATTTAGACCCGAAGACAAATGATATGTGGCCGACTACACATACCATGTAAAGGGAGATATCAAACACACATCATAGATCAATGGATCATGTACACAAGTAATAGATCGTCTTTATTTCATTTCATAATAATGCTAGGGTTTCTCCATCTCCCCAAGAACGAAGGGAACTACTCACACATGGAAGAAATCAACAACATCATCATAATCAAATGGATGGATAAAAGTAATGGAATGAATCTAGTGTAAACCACAATTAAATCTGGAATTACAACAAGATCTAATGAATGGAAGATGGGGGTAGAGATGGTGATGGAGATGCATCGCTTGATGATATAGGGGATGATGCATTGTCCTCCAATGATCCATCCAGCAGCAAGGATTTTCCCTTCTCCAAGTTCCTCCTTCAGATCCCTTTCTAGTGTGGTTTCTCGTGGCTGGAGGTTTCTGTGAATGTCGAATCTGTGATCTATTTTCACGAGGAGGAAGTATTTGACAAGGCAGTCCCATCACCGGGTCATACGGGCGCGCGGTACGAGCAGGCTCCGCCCGTACCACAGGTCGTTACGCTGGATGGAACCTCCTGGGCGCAGGCAATATCTCCAGGTGCGAAGATAAATCAATAAAATGACTTTTACCACTTATCATATTACTGTGTAATATGATTGTCTAAATTGATATGCTCATTATAGACTTAGGACTAGTTCTTTTGGCGGGTTCTCCAAGAAGCTGCCCTACCCCTAGCTTCCTGGGGAAGCCGGTTCAAAAATATTACGAGGCTTCCAAAGTGGTTAAGGATAAACTAATTTGGAAGCCTTACAAAATTTTGGAAGCGGATTCCCTAGGAAGCTGGGGGTAGGGAGGCTTCTCGGAGAAGCCTCCAAAAGAACTGGTCCTTAGTAAATTGGGATCCTATTGAAACATGGACATAAGGTGTCCTTAAAGGAGGTAAAATACTAAAAACCCTATTCTACTTATGCAAAAACAATAAGTAAAAATGCTCTAGTTTTGGATTCGTAAAATCCCCCAAGCTAGACTCTTGCTCGTCCCTAAGTAAGATGGTGGATTATGAACAAAATCATGTTTATGAGGCACGGGTCGTTACAATAAATTGAAACATGAGTACACTATCGGATGTAGAGTTACATAGGGACCTTTATCACACCTTTACACATCATATGACTTAGAGGCTTCCACACCTTTTTGTATCAATGCTATTATAAGAAGCTCTTAGTAATTGAACATATTATAAAATCATAGAGTTAAAAACGGTTGAGCACTTGATTTAGTAATGAAGATTCATGATCATCTCTTTTTCTTTTCTTTTCTTTCTTCTCTCTTTTTTACAAGCTTGTACTCTTTCTTTTGCTTTTGAGGTTTTCCTTGATAGCAAGTCTTTTGTCTCTTTCTTCTCTTTCGTCTTCTCTATTTTTAGCACAGTTATGTGACCATGCTCACTACTATGGCTTATATAATCCAAACCTGTGACTATAATATGCTACCAAGATTTTACTTCTCATAATTTAATCAATAATTTATTGGTGTCGAAGAGCCTAAAAATCATAGGGATTTCTATTTTCGTGCCCTTGGTTCGTTAGTTGTTCTCACTTTTCACCAGTCGCTTAACTTTTCCTCAATTTTCCCCTTGCCATGTTAAGAAACCCTCGCGGGCGCTCGCAGGAGCTCGGACAAAGGGATGCCGTCAACTCAAAGGCTTGACCGTTACATGCTGACTTGTGGGACCGCGTTGGAGCGGTCAGGAGTTGAGCTTTACGTTACGAGGCCTCGACCGTTACATGCCTTACCGGTGGGGCCATGTTGGGACGGGTCCTGCATACGTGGTGAAGGGTGGGGACGCGTTGGGACGGGTCTTGCATACATCGTGAAGAGTGGGGCCGCATGGAGACACGTAAGACCGGCCATTCTCGCTCACCCAAAGCATTCGCTTCCCCCCGACCTTGGAACAACTCCCACACCGCCGCTCCGCTGCCCCGCCATTGTGTCCTCCTACCTTATGTCGTCCTCGGCCCTAGAGTCGCCCCCTCCCCCTAGCCATGGAGCCCACTCCACCTCCGGCTCTTCTCCCGCCCTTTCTAGATCTACCCCTTTCGCGGAACAGTATGCAATGCCGGCTGGTGCACCGTCCATCCCCGTCGAGCACGGAGAAGATTGGGTGGAATCGCAGGGATCTAACGCATGAATTCCATCTGGGTAAGCATCATTTCCCTTTTGTGGGTTGATTATTGGTAGTATTTGAACGTGAATCGCTGGTGCTCAACTAACTGCCTTGATTTTCGAATAGGATTGATCCAGTGCTGCCGTAATTCTTGGTTGTGAACAATATCTCTCTAGATTTTACTTCCCGATGGTGGTTTAAACCTCTATAACTCTCAGAGATAGATAAAATCTCCCTAAAATCTATTGTAAATTCCCCTAGAGAAGTGGTGATTCAGTTGGTTTGCAAGAGTGTTTATAATTATGAAACTCTCGCATGGTCTGAATCTATAATTGACACAACTCTCGCACGGCTAGCGATTCACTTTCAAATTTAAAAAAATGGTACAACTCTTAATGTACAAGAGTGTTTATAACTGACACAACTCTTGAACACTTTAAAATTAAAAAAATATATAACTCTTAATGTAAAAGGAGTGTTTATAATTGACACAACTCTTGAACACTTTCAAATTTAAAAAAATTACACAATTCTTAATGTAAAAGTGTGTTTATAATTGACACAACTCTTGTAAACTTTCAAATTAAAAAAACAACTCTTAATTTAAAAGAGTGTTTATAATTGACACAACTCTTGAACACTTTCAAATTGAAAAAATTATACAACTCTTAATGTAAAAGAGTGTTTATAATTGACACTACTCTTGAACACTTTCAAATTAAAAACAATTATACAACTCTTAATGTACAAGAGTGTTTATAATTGACACAACTCTTGAACACTTTCAAATTTAAATTTTTTTACAACTCTTAATGTAAAAGAGTGTTTATAATTGACACTACTCTTGAACACTTTCAAATTGAAAAAATATACAACTCTTAATGTAAAAGAGTTTTTATAATTGACACTACTCTTGAGCACTTTCAAATTGAAAAATTATACAACTCTTAATGTAAAGGAAAAGGGTGTTTACCTTTGAAGACTGTGAAATCGCACTTAATACGTGATAATGATGTGCTAAGAAAATCTTGAGAGATTATCATTTTCATAGAATGTAGGGATGTAATGCATAAACTTGCATATGGCAAAAATTATACACCTTTGAACTCTTTCAAATCGCACTTAGGACATGGAGTGAAATATAATGCAAAAATTATACACCTTTGAACACTTTCCCATTAAATTATATTCAAAATCATTTGTTTATGGAGTTAAAGCATCGGTGGCAAACTCATTATTTTGCATGGATAGAGGGTGCCCCCTGATAGATACAGGGATTATCCTGTCCGCTAGATCACAGAGGATCAACGGTTGGTGGGTACGATCCGCGTGACAACTGTCTCGACCAATCATAGCGTAACAGCCAAGATGAGCACATGTGTGAGAGTTTATCACTAAGAGGGAGGGGAAAACTAAGTAGAACTTAAAAAACAAGGGGAAAACTAACAAGGGGGTTCAAATATAAAACAAAAAGGATTTAAAAAATGGAAAATGCTTCTTTTATATAATAAAATACGTATTGGCATACATCAAACTATTTGAAATTCATCAGTTTGACAATTATTGCCTCATTCAGACAAATTATGTTTTGGGGAGGGATATTTTGGGGAGAGGTTGAGTAGAAAGCCATGAACCTTCATAGATAGTAGGTGATTTGAGAAGTGGTGATTTAGGTTAAAACTTGATTTATAAACATTTCTTATGGTGGCAGGTCACATAATAAGACTCCCTGAGTAGATGCCACTACGTTTTGATCTTTTTGAATTTGTTGTGCATAAAATGACTCAATTAGCTAGGTAAGACCCATTCGTTGACTCTCTGTTGACCAGCCACCGGAAGGTAAAAGTGAGTATATTGCACACGGCAGTGTTAGTACTGGAGGGCAAAACTGAGTACAACCAAACTGCTAGTGCTACACTCGAGGGTATAACTGAGCACAACTAAGTGGCCAAGGTTAGATACGAGGGGGAAAACGTGACACACGGTACATGTGTCGCGGTGCACGGGGCGGTAACGGACGCGTGTGGCCATGCACGATGCAGTAGCGCATGCGGTTACGCGGTGCATGGTGGTGCAACGAAACATCTCCTCCCTTCACCTTTATAGAGGCCTCCTCACTCTCACGCATCACTCACTCGCTCACTCACTCATGCAACCATCTCCAATGTCCAAACACCTTCTGCAAAGCCCCAAGAAAACACCAACCACGCCGTTGATGGAGAAGAACGGCACGGTGGACATCGTCGCCTCCAAGGCGGCCGACAAGGAGGCCCCCGTCCCCGTATTGCCCCCTGTCGAGGCATTTAAGGCAGCCACCATCCCCGTCCAGACCCTCGTCCCCGCTTTCGCCATAGTCGCCGGCGAGGAGGCCTCGTCCCCTTATAGGCCCCCACCGTTCTCCTGCAGATCCCGCATGGCTGGGACCCCTACGGGGACAACAATTACATCAGGTCGAAGAACCCCTTCGACACCAGCTTAGCCGACCCATGGTCAGAGGTAACTAGGGTTTTCTCCCCTTCCTTTGTTCTTCCCCCATTCCCATAGTTGGATGCTAGATCGTGTGTTATTAGGGCTCGGCTAATCGGTAGATGCTAGGTATTTTTATAGTAGCTAGTCCTCTTGTGTTAGATCTTGTATTTCGATGAATGCCCCTAGTTGGGATCGGTACTAGAACATATCTATAGTTGGGATCAGTACTAGCACCAATCTGTAGTTGGGATCAGTATTCGATTTGGTTTGAGATTTGTGGATTGGGGAATAATCAGGGGATCTCAATTGGTTAATTTATGCAAGTAATCAATCCCAATAATCACGGTATATCAATCATGTCCTTATTGCATGCTACTGTTTTTTGTAATAGCTGGATAACAGCGACGTCTACAGCGACGACGAGTCCATGGACACCAAGACTCGGCAGGTGCTGAGGAAGATGAAGTCCGACCAGTTCAACGGATTCTTCACCGGCGACGTCGATAGGTGCCCCTTCTACACCAGGAGCCTCGCCACCGACTTTAACTCCATCGTGATGCATGCCAAGGACGTGAAGACATGCGGCCCGTCAAAGAACACCAGCGGCTTCAGAGCGCAGCACAAGGCGCTCGGTTTTCACCTCCGCAACCTCTAGAAGGTGGCTATCGAGGAGGGTCGCATGCACCCGATCAAGCCCAAGGCGCCCAAGGTCAAGGGACTGGGCAACTGGAAGTGGAGGAAGCGCCACAGGGAGGAGGCGGAGGCCCTCCTAGCGCAGGCCATGAGGGGCCACTGATCCTGTGCTGATTTTATTACTGCTGTAAAGCAGCTTCTTTTGTTTTTTTGTCTGTGTTGAACTTGTAAGATGCTACTGTTGAGCAGCCTAATTGTCGAACCTGGTTTAAGTATCGTACTATATAATCCTTTATTAGCTGATTTATCTACATCTGCTCTGTTCATCTACATATTTATGGTGCTGGTTAGATTTTCTACCAGATTGGGAAAATACAAGGGCCAAAAGGAACCATGAATGAAGAGAGAAGCTGCTCTAGATTCACTGCCTTTTTGGGAAAAATAGCAACTGTTAGCGACATAAAGGGGAAAATGCGCTCTTAAATAGGCCAATCATAAAAATAACAAAAAAGAAATCTTCCAATTTAGGCGACAGGGCGCACATAACTACCATACGCGCCCCACATGGTCCGACACCATATCCCCCAAAACACGTTCCCAACAAGCCAGCCCCACACCACGGGGGTACTACTACGGGACCCGACTGAACGTGGCCCCACCTATCGTCACGCAATGGGGGTGGGTCATACTTGTCAGCATTTAACGGCAAGGGTCTACTAGGGGACCCACCTGAATGAGGCCCCACTTGTCAGCACGTAACGGCGAGGGTCCACTAATGGGACCCGACGGAGAGCGAGTTTCAGACCAATGTGAGAGTTTCATAATAGGAGCTGGACCAAAGTGAGGAAAAACTAAGCGGCTGGGGAAAAGTGAGTACAGCTAACGAACTAGGGGCACAAAAATAGAAATCCCAAAATCATAATAGTTGTACAAGTATCATAACACTCAACCTAGTTCAATCATCTAATATAATAATCATGAATCAAAAATATAACTTCAAATATCATAAAATCTCGAAACTCAATGGATATAATTGTTTTCTTGAACAAAGGGGAATCGAAGATGATGCATCTAATGCAAAAGCTCTTGAATAAAAACCTAACATGTGTGCAGTAAAGTAAACATGCTAAAACTGGAAGATAGATTACAAGGTGTTATAGATCTCCCCCAAGCTTGGGATCAAGCCGGCGGGATCAAATAATCCCTTGCGATTATTCAATATCGTGGCATTCTTTAAGGTGAAGGGGCGTTGTTGGAGACAGCCACACGCAGTTCCTTGTTTGTTTCCTCCAGGGCGGATATGCGATGAAGGCACTTCTGCAGATATGAATGCAAGAGGAACATACCTTCAGCGACCCTTTTTAGCACGTCGTTTAGTTCCTTTTTACTTGCAAAATCTAAGAGGCGCTTGCGCATGATCTCTGGGTGCATGAGTTCTTCCTTCTGATCCTTCTTGATCTTGCGAAGACGCTGTTCAGTTTCTCGGACATGCTGCATGACAGGCATGTCCAGAAGTTTGAACTCCCAATCTTCTTGGTGCTTGACACTCATGCACGTGTTCATGGTGATCTTTTTTGTTTGTAGACGTGTGCGCCGTAGTCTCCTCATAAGTCCCTGCATCAGCCCAGTTAGCTTTCTTACGCTTGGGGTGAAGAATAGTTGGTGGAGATGAACTTGAGCGACTTCGTGCACCCCTTCCCATGGGGTTTCTTTGCTTCTTCTTCATCTTCGGGCCTCACCATAGCTAGATATTCTGGCTACTTCCATCCTCTCTTTGTTTTCTCCATGAAGATCTCGAATTCCTCATCATCATCCTCATCACCTGAGTCATAAGCATACCTATTGATCTTCTGGTTTAGGCCTTGAGGTTCCGATCATCAACTTCAATGGAGGAAGTCTAAAAGCTATCCCAAGAAGGATCCATGAGGCCAAGAGGTTTGCCTTTGCCTGGATATGGGTAGTGCATCGAGTACATTTGGTCTATTGATATAAGAGGGAGGAAGACCTTTGGGGAAAACTCATACTTGAATAAAAATGGTTGGCCAAAAAAAGAATCCCAACAACTAAGGAAGAAAATAAGAGAAAAAAAGGAAGAAACAGAAGTTGAAACGACCTCTAGTACGGACGTACGCCCATACTGCGCCCCTGTACTAGGGTCCTTCCTGAAATCATTCTCCGAGAAGTCAATATGAAGTCAACCGACCTAGTAATTTCGGGCGGGTCCCACCCGTACATATCGATATGAAGTCGATATGTACCGAGAACGTAATGACCTGCCATATGCGCCAGTGCGCCCGTACGCCGCGGTTGCCCCAAACTGTTCGCAAAACACCAGGTATACTGGTTGTTTAGCACTCGTACAGGCAGGTCTGGTTATACCATCCGCCCGTACCAGCTTCACAAAACTGGTAGGAGCCTCAGAAAACTCAAGGAAACCAAAAATGCCAATAGAAAAATAAAAACGATAACCAAAATGAAAATTAAACGATGTTTCAACCATATTGTTCATCCAAAGAAAATGAGTTTACTCGAGTACCTTCCTCTTCCTTTTATTCCTGAACTAACTTTTTTTCCCGTTAGTAGCAAGAAGTTTCTAATACCATTGCAAAGAGAAACTAGAAATTTTGTTTTAGGAATCGAAGTATCAAAGGGTATGCATATGGATGACACTTCTTTGGGTGGTTGGATCTCCTCAATGCCCATGGGCATGTCCTCCAGTTCTTATTTTCTTTGAAGGATCTGCGAGTCAAATTCTTGCAAAAGTAGAGTCCAACGGATCATCCTTGGCTTAACATCAATTCTTTCAAGGATTACTTTTAAACCAATATGATCTTTATGCAACCTTACTTTTGAGTCAATAATATAAGATCAAAACTTATCACAAGAGAAAACCACTATGAAAAATTCTTTTTTTGCCATGCGGTAATTCTTTTGGGCACCATTTAAGGTACAGCTAGCATGCTGATGAATGATATTAAGCTCATCACCATCATACTGACAAAGAATTTCCCTAGTAGCTTCATGGCTAGCCTCACAAAAAGTTAAAAGGATTTGTTCCAATTAGGGGGTTTTATAATAGGAGCTTTGAGAAAAGCTCGCATTAAAATTTTGAAGGCAGTAAGACAACTTTCATTAAATTAAAAGCAACGTCCTTCTGTAGAAGGTTAGTTAGAGGTATAGCGGTTTTAGTGAAATTCTTAATGAATCTTCTATAAAACCCAGCGTGGCCTAAGAAACTCCTAATACCTTTAATGTCTCGAGGAGGGGGAAGCCTTTCTATTTCTTGAATTTTCGCTTTGTCAACTTCTATGCCTCTACCTGGAATTTTGTAACCAAGCACTACACCTTCTTGAACCATGAAGTGAAATTTTTCCCAATTCAAGACCAGGTTAGTATCCTCACATCTGTGCAAGTCTTTATAAAGGTTATGAATACGATGATTAAATGAAGTTCCATAAATAGAAAAATCGTCCATAAAAGCTTCCATAATAATTTCCACATAGTCAACAAATATAGCAGTCATGCATCTTTGGAAGGTAGATGGGCATTGAAAAGACCAAAAGGCATACATCGATAAGCGTATAAGCCATCAGGATAGCAATTTGGGAAAATCCGGAGTAACCATCTAGATAACAAAAATCAGAATGCATAGAAAGCCTTTCTAAAGTTTGATCTATAAACGATAAAGGTTAGTGATCCTTTCTTGTCTCCTTATTAAGTTTTATATAATCAATGCACATCCTATGACCAATTAAAGTTCTAGTTGGTATTGGTTCATTGTGTTCATTTAGAACAATGGTAAACCCACCTTTCTTAGGAACACAATGAACAGAACTTACCCTATCACTCTCCTCTACATGAAATATAATTCCTGCATCTAATAATAAAATTACCTCCTTCCTCACCTCTTCTTTCATGTGGGGTTTCGATCGTCTCTGGAAATCTGCAACGGGTTGATCTCCTTCTTCCATAAATATCCTATGGGTGGCTATCGAGGGACTAATCCCCTTCAAGTCACTCATCGAATACCCAAGAGCATTCTGATGCATTCTGAGAACCATCATCAAGTTTTCCTCTTCTGTTTATGAAGGTTATAACTTATAATAATAGGAAAAAATATTGTTAGCTTTAGCAAGAAACCTATATTTTAATTCTTTGGGTAAGGTTTTGAGTGTAGGAGGTGGAGGTGGAGTCAAGATAATCATCTATTTTAATTTTATCCATAACTTGAGGCATATCATCATCAGCAACTAAACTCCTAACCAAATCATCATTGGGAGTTTCAATGACTATAGAGGCAAGATTAATCATATTACCTTCTTCCTCTTGCCCAAACTCATATTCGTCTAAGTCCTCAGTAGTATATTTATGTTGGAATTTTGGGAAGTGAAATTCCATTTTCTCTTCACCGAACTTGAGAGATACCGTTCCTTTCTTGCAATCAATGTTTGCTCCTGCAGTTTTTATGAAAGTTCTTCCAAAAATATTTGGACAATAAACATCAGTAGGCATGTCAACAAGTACAAAATCAATAGGATACTGGTAGGGTCCAATACAAATTGGAACATCTCTAATTACTCCCATAGTAACTCTGAGTATTTTATCAGCAAGCATTATTGTCATATCGGTATCTTCTAATTTAGCTAGGGCTAATTATTTTTGGATTTTCAAATAAAAATTAAATGGGATCACATTAATTGTTGTTCCTATATCACAAAGACCATAATAAGAATACCCACTGAAAGTGCAAGGGGGAATAGGTTTACCAACTTCATTAGCTTTTACCTTCCCTTCATCAAATTGTGAAGCTTTGTTATCTAGCTCTATTACGTTGCAATGTGCAAACATAGTTAAGATATCTTCTTTTGTTGGTTCCCCGGTCTTCTCTTTACTTACTTCATTAGATTTTCTTTCTTGTGTCTCTTATTCTAGGAACATTCTCTACCTCACGTTGCTCTTCATGTTCTTGGGCCATCATATGTTTCCTCGCAATCCTTTAAAAAGGAAGGGTTTCAATATATTGAGGGACCTCCCTTGATGGATCCTTGTGATATGCAATTATTACATCAACGTGTTTGACTAGTTTAGGAGTATAACGAAGCCAGTCTTTCTTGGGAGCTTCAATGTGCTCTGTAAACAACTAAAGGATTTTCACAATAATATCATCATCAAGTTGAAGCTCATTAGCAGTTTCCTTTATCTTATCGGATTCTTTGTAAGCATTGAGACAATCATATTCAATTTCTAATCCTCCTTTGCCACCTAAATCAAATCCCCATGTTTCTCTATTTCTGCGAATGCATTTGTCAACACCCGGATTTTTAATCCAAGATGTCTGTTATGTCGTACATCGCAATCCCAGGATTACCATTTTTGCGAGACATAACATATTTTTACCACAGTTCATCATCCATTAAAAACCATAAAGGTCTTACAAATAGTTGATCTCCTGATCAAGTCTGATTACAATCAAAGCAGCGGAATAATAATAATAGTAGCATGGTCGGGGCTCCATCTTTAGGGTCACAGGCAATGCTAACGATGGGAGATGATCCTAGTTATCGTAAGCGTCCTGCTGTCCATCCTCATCCTAGTCTCCTTCATAGTCTGGCCATAGGAATAGCTAGGAACAAAGCCATGAGTACTTTGAAGTACTCACAAACTTTCACTAAAGCAGTAAGGCCATTCTAATAGGAATCTTAAGCTCTAGGTTTGTTTGCCACAAGCTAATTTTATTTCAACCAGTATCTAGTAATAAAAATCTAACTTTAGTTGTCTAAGTTGCTTAGGCAGGAACCTAGCTTCATCTCCACAACTTGTGGGGTCAAGTCGAAGTCACCATTCAAGTCACGGGCCATTTGGGAAAACATCTGACAACGGAACAGTATGGATATCCAACTGTCCATAACCGCGAACGCGGCTAATTAAATAGTTTGACACTCTACAGAGGTGGTACACTTTCACCACAACATTCGATACATCCGTCAGGAATAATCCTGAATCATCATACTTGGTATGCGGATAATCAATCCTAACCTTTCAATTACACACCCTAGTATTGGCACCCCCCCTATGAGTCTGGCCTCCCAACCATGACCATCTGTCATCTTGGGCACTGCATAGGTGGACAGTCACATTCACAAGGTAGAATCAGCTCACCTTGTTCCGTGAGGGAACCCATACTAAGACATATAAACTTCCAGTTAATCCCTACCCAAATTCGGGTATTGTGGTTGTACGACAAACTTTGGAATGGTATCACATCCGAATACAACCATCAGTTTTTATCAAAGTCAAGTCACATACTTCCTTCACCATCATCTTCAAGTCATTGTGTCAATAACACATGTCAAAACATTTCAATACAATGACTCATCATTCCAAGGTTTTCATAATCATTTGTTCCCATCTAGTGATCAAGTTTAGTTTAGCACTAGAATCTATCAATTGGGGGTGTCACTATTTGAGGGGTATCAACTAGTATTTCTACCTACATCAAGTTATAAGCTCTTGATGGCATCCTTCCTAATCATCCACAAATCATCCAATTAATTTACTAATGGAACAACTTTGAAAAAGAGTGAGAAGTAAAGCTTGCAAGTAAAACTAGGATTTCGTATAATCAAAATGGGGTATCACAAAGGCTTGCAAGTGGGGCTTTCATGGTTTAGCTTAGCTTTCCTTGATTGGTAAGGTGGTCGAAGTTCTCGTTCTCGTGTTCGTAGAATTCCTCCTCGTAGTAGCCCGGATTGATACTAGCGTCTATAAATAAATACAAGGTACGCAATTACCAAACAACACTTAACTACTTCTATTTATCACACAAGGGTCACACTAGATGATCTAGCATAATCTATATCATTACAAGAAAGGATGATAAGATTTTATTTATCTTATTTTTAGAAAATTTATTTCTACTCATTGAAAAGTTACTTAAGATTTAATATTCTCCAAATTAAAAATATGAAATCATATTGACACATGTCATCACCAGATATTCTAATACTTGAGAATGTGATTTAGAATGGTTGGCCTAAATTATAAAGCTTAACAATATTATTTAATAATATTTAAGTGGCTAAAAATGACTATAAAGACATTCTTTAATTTTGGTCCAGGACTATTGTATTTCAGTATGTAGATTTTTACATATTCAGAAAGGTCTTGTCAAATGTGATTTTTGAGAGTTGTAATCAACTCAAACTCACTTATGGTTGATTTTAGAAAAATGTTTGAAGTTTCAAAAGCTACTGGCTTGTTCTTTTTACCAAGGGTGATCCATAGATTCAAACTATTTGAATCCAACGGGAGTGATTAGAAATTTCCGTCTACTTTCAAACAAAATTGGATTCATTCAATTTGGTGCAGTGAATCTCTCTGAAATGATTTTTAAAGTTCACTATAAAATGGGATTTTCAAATAAAAGATAAAACTAAGTTTGAATTAACAGGTTGTGCGCGGGAACGCTAATGGGATGGCCCAACTACGCAACGCGCGCGCAGTGGGCTGCTCCGGGGTTGTTCCTACCTGTTGGTGGCTCATCTAGCGTGAAGCGGTATCGGTGAATCCAAGCCTTACAATTAGAGCGCGATCAACGACTAAGCATCGTCGTCTCTGTCACAGGGCACGCGCGAGTCAGAACCCTAGCGCTACGTCGGGGGTCTTTGGGGGCTTACCAGGGATCCATCTAGGTGCGGCGATGGGGGAGAATGAACGAGTGAACGATGGTGGTTCGAACAGTGGTCACGGCAGCTCCTGGGGTGGCTCCTAGCTTTGGCTCCTTCCTTCCTCTACAGCGGCGAACTCTGGTGAAATTCCGGCGCGATGGTGCTCGCCTTGCTCCAGGGTTGGATCAGAGAGGTTCCCGGGTGAGAGAGGAGTGGAATGGTGTGCGTTTTGGGGTCGGGGTGGTCTCTATTTATACTGCGGCGAAGGGGGCACGGCGGCATGGCTCGGGCTCGTTGGCGATGCAGTTACAGTGAGCTACAGGTATGGCCATGGGCATAGGTCGACACGGTGCTTCAGGGCGAATGTCATATGCACAGGGGCACGGCGAGGCATGGTCTAAATCGTTGGGGAACCTCTATGATCTATGACTGCATCGGAGACATTCTTCACGGCAATCGTGCGGTCAAACGATCATGTCTGGGAGCTTGCTGGAGTCATGGCAGACGTAGTGGCACTAGGTGAGGGCGAGTGAGATGAGCTCAATTGCACAGGTAGATGCGATGAGGTCGGGGCTACCTCCTAGACATCGTGGGAGAGGGCAGCGCGGTCTGTGGCATCGTGTCCATGTCGAGGTGGCAAGGTGAGCTCGGTTACCACTTTGCACGGGTCAAACGGCGAGTAAGATGAGCTCAATTGCGCAGGCTTGTACTGGGTGAGTTAAGTGCACGACGTGTGAGCTAGGTGAGGTCACAATGGTGAACAAAGGATTGATCAAAACAATAGATAGTTGGTAGAGTTATACTGTGATCACCAAGTGTTCGATCAAATGGCCGCATGAACTAATCTGCCGTCTACTACTCGTTGCCGATTGTAGCATCTACCATGGCCATTCCCATGACAGTGGCACCCACCATGGGGCCTGGCCGTTCAGGCATGTGTTCTGCGGCGAGATCCAACCTGCCAATCAACGAGACGATCGCCATCGGCGAGATCCTCCATATCTTGCCAAGCAGCTACGTCCCAGCGGCGCGCCCCATCATGCACAACGTGATCATGCCGATCGGAACGATCAGCCTCTTCGTCGGCTTCACCGACGTCATCGTCTCAGAGGACTCGCTCGCATCCGCGAGTCGCCACCGCGCGATCGGCTCTCTGAGAGCCAGTCTGCACCATCCACCGCCTCGCCTCCGAGTACAACTCGGCCAACAGCAACGTGGCCGAGACCAGCATGTCCGCGGATGACGCGGCCCTCAACGACGAAGCCGACTCGGCGACCCCGGAGTCAGTCGCTGGATCCATCGTCGTTGCGTCACCTGCGGGCTCCATCACTCAGGTCTCCAACATGGGGGACTTCGAGGATCCTTCCATCCTCGAGATCTTCGACTCTGACTCCGGGTCAGATAACTCCGGCGACTTCCACGCCAGATCGGGTCGCTTCGTCGTGACCTACATGGCGAGCGGCACGAGCGCCCCTCAAGACCCTTTCTCTATGTCGATCCCGCTGATCGCGATGGCGACTGTAAGACCCCACCCTTATAAAGGTAAAGGTCCCTATGATTGCAATGCTAGTCCCTGGATCAAATGCTTGCATACACAGTTTAAGATGAAGTACACAGAAACAAAGGTCATTATTACATCGTCATTACAGAGATAACATAGTATTTTACAACTCCATGGCCATAGGCTAGTACAAGAGTTTAAATTAACAATATAAATAAAAGTCTTCATCTTCATGTGCCACAGGCAAGCATGTTGAGTGTATACTCATAACCTAATCCTCATCAGAGTAACCTGCAACATCACAAGTTACAGCCACAGTGGGTCAATACATTGGAATAGTATTGGCAAGTGATACCTTAGTATAATAATAGTATCTAGCTTCTACATGAATTTGGCTAAGTGTAGCTTAGGCTTTCTTTGCTTAAAATAGGTTTTACCTATCAGTTGAAAACACTAAGTTTTTGTTTGGCAAAAACTCCCAAGGAACCACCAATAGACATTGGTGAACCTTTACCCTTGTTCAACCACAAATTTTTAACTTAGAAATTGGGATGAGGAGATTCTTGATAGCTTTCATGTCTTGATGCTCAATTTGTCCATTTCCGGGGACACGGCTAAGTACTTAGATTCGTGCTTCTCCAGAGGTGGTGCACTTTCCCCACAAGACTTGATTTTCATCAAGACAGGACCTTTTAGAAGCCTTCCCTTAGACCAAAATGGACGCGCTCCAAACCTATCATCCCCTACCACCAACTGTCCATTAGGCTAAGTTATTGCAACCTATATGATCAAGGTAGAGCCCATAATGCCATGTGGCTGCACTAGAAGCTTCTTAACATGTGGCATCTCAAATCCCTTTGTTCCTGGGTGGCAATCCATAAGTGATAAACACAGGGTAGACCATTGGACAATGGGCCCTGGTAAGCACTCAACCAAAATCCATCCATGCAATTACCATTCCACCCAGGTGTTTCATTCACTTAGTTGTTTTATTAAGCAAAAACACAAGTCAAAGACTTAGCAATATTTTCCATAGCATGTGTATATAAACCACCCTTGGTTGCTAATAGCTAGGCTAAGCATGGCAATAGCAAGTATCTTAACTTAGAGAAAATTCTAACAATTGTACAACTACTAGGATTTCCCATCCATAGCATATAGATACTTAGCAAAAATTATCATGCAAGCCCTATACAACATATTTCTAATGCATAGTCAAAATATTAGGATAAAAATATGAAGCACCACTTTCCTTGGTAGTTGGGGGAGTAACAACAATCCTCACAGTCACAATCACCACTAGAACCAAAATCTACACATAAAATGATAGCACCAAATTCACATTTCAAATAATCAAGCAAAAGTATATGAATGCATGCAAATTCCATGTGATGATTTTTCTAAACCAAACAAGACAAGAAAAACAGGACTAAACAATATACAAAACAATTATACATCAAATAAACTTAATTTGGCCTTTAAAACATTTTCCAAATAATTTTTATACACAAAAAATGCCTACAAATGTCTCTGCATAAAATTCTATTTTAATAGAAACAAAATACAAAACTAAGCTCACAAATGTGTAGGACATTTTTGTGATTCCATTGATATCTTATTTGTATTTTTTGGATAAACAGAGCAAAAGTTATTGATTTTACAAGTTTAAATAACTAATAGATCTAAATTCAGATTTTAAATCTAAAACCTAGCCACGCGGTAGCCTCTGATTGGTGCGTACCGGTTCAGCCGGATCATGCTCGCGGACCGCAGGATCTAACTAATGATGCACGACCCAGATTTGTTTGTACCGCTTCAACTAAAAATCTAATCGTGGCCCTAGGATCTAGATCCAATGGATCAGATCTGATCGACCAAAACTCAGTGGCGCGAATGGCGCAGCCGGCGGCGACGGCTCTGGCGCTGGCACGCCGGCGAGGTAAGAGGTGCAGGGGGGTGTGCTAGTGCTTACCGAGATCTCGAGGACGTGGAGATGCTCAACGTGTAGGTGGACAGGGTCGGGGCGCACGGACACAGCAGGAAAACCTCGTCGGAGTTCGTCCGCGCGTCGGGTGCTCACTGTCGGAGTCAAAGACGACGACCTAGGGCGCAAGGGATCAAACGTCAAGCGTTAACAGATGCATAAGACACTGGCGAACACAGTCACGTGAACCAGAGACAGAGGGGAACACGGGGCTCACCGGAATGGCTCGTCGGAGTTGAACTAAGCTTCGGACGTTTGCAGGTGTTGACAAGGGCGACGACCTGGGGCGATTTAGGACAAATTGAAAACATGAGAATATGCGCAAGGTGATGGCAAAGCAGTTCATGTGAACCAGAGGGCAAGGCATGCTCGAGATTCACCGTGATGGCTCGCTGGAGATCTTCGGTGCTGCGGCGGTGTAGGGCGAAATTCGTGGAGCCTGGCGGCGCTTCTGGCTGGTTGTGTTGGGGAAAATGGCCGCGAGGGGGAGGTGATTAAGTAGCCAGAGTGGGGGAGGAGATTGCGCACGGAATCAACGACAATAACTCGAATTAAGACGCGGCAGTGAAGGAGGAGGAGGAAACGGAGAGGCCAGGTCGTGCGCGAGGTTTGGGGACGACGATGATGGGGCAAGTGGGTCCGGGGCGTCAGCGAAAGGGTGTGCGTGGGCGGGATGAGAAACAGAGGGAGAGGGGAGAACCCGGGTGGGCTGGTTCTGTTACTGGGCCGAATAGGTGGCGCCGGCCCTTTTTCTTTTCTTTATTCCTTTTTCATTTCTGTTTTGATTTTCTGGTTTCTTTTTCAAATGTTTTTCAAATGAGTTTGAATTCAAACTTTCTCTAATTTTTGAGTGAATCATGAACATATTTGAATACAAAACATTGTTTTTACTCAAAAATACATTGGCCCATTGAAAAATAAAACCATGCCTTAATTATTTATTTATAATATGCATATGAATGGTTTTGAATTCATATTTTTGTTTTGAAATTTTGACCAAGCTTTGAAATCATCATTCAAACCCAAATTCAATCCTTTCTGGTAAAACAAGTATTCTTATATTAGAGTGGAAATAAAGCTATTGTTTTTCTACATCAAATAATAGGCAACAATTTGCTTCTGTTTTTTGAAATCCTATTTGAAAATGATCCTAAATGCTTATGAATGCATGAATGATATGCAAACTTTATAAATCATGATTTTTGGGATGTTACAAATCTAACCCCTTAAGGTGAATCTCTCCCTCGAGATTCCGATTGGCTAGAAAATAGGTGAGGGTGGTCTTTCCGAAGATCATCTTCTCTTTCCCATGTTGCTTCTTCCTCGGAATGATGGTTCCACTGAACCTTGCAGAATTTGATAGTCTTTGTCCGAGTAACTCTTTCTGCAGTCTCAAGAATCTTGATAGGTTTTTCCTCATAAGTGAGATCACTTTCCAATTGGACCTCCTCCAAAGGTATAATATGCTTCAAAGAAGTCTCTTCCATCTCCGGATGGCATTTCTTTAACTGACTCACATGAAACACATTGTGAACGGTGGACAATGATTCAGGAAATTCAATCTCATATGCTACTTCTCCTTTACGGCTCAGAATCTTGAATGGTCCAACATATCTTGGGGCCAATTTTCCTTTGACTCCAAATCTATTCACTTCACGAAGTGGTGATACTCTAAGATATGCCCTATCACCCACCTCATAGGTGACTTCTCTAGGCTTTGGATCTGCTTAGCTCTTTTGTCGGGACTGTGCTATCTTCAATCTGTCCTTTACCAACTTGACTTTCTCTTCAGCTTCCTTTATTAATTCTGGCCCGAACAAGTTTCTTTCTCCAACACCATTCCATAGCAATGGTGTAGTACACTTTCTCCCATAAAGAAATTCAAACGGTGCCATCTCAATACTGGCTTGATAGCTGTTGTTGTAAGAGAACTCGGCGTAAGGCAGACTTTCATCCCAACTAGCACCATAATCTAGGGCACATGCCCTCAACATATCCTCTAGAATCTGGTTGGTCCTTTCCGTCTGTCCATCAGTCTGGGGATGAAAAGCAGTGCTGAATTCCAATCTTGTTCCCAATGACTCATGTAGTTTCCTCCAAAAATGGGAAGTGAATTGAGTTCCCCTATCAGACAATACTCTTAGGTACTCCATGTAGACACACAGTCCTATTCATATAGATCTTGGCTATCTTAGCACTTGTATAGGTTGTCTTCACGGGTATGAAATGAGCCACTTTAGTTAGGCGATCTACTACGACCCAGATAGAATCATATCCTGATCTAGTCCTTGGCAGTCCAGTGATGAAATCCATGCCAATCTTGTCCCACTTTCAATCAGGAATAGGTAGTGGTTGTAGCAATCCTGCTGGTTTCTGATGTTCCGCTTTCACTCTACTACATACATCACACAAAGCAATATGTTCGGTGATGTCCTTCTTGAGATTATTCTACCAAAATGTTTGGTGTTACCCAGATGAATGGAATATGGTGAGTTGTGTGCTTCTTGTAAAATCAGTTTCCAAAGCTCCGGATCTTGTGGAATACAGATATGTTTTTCCATACCATAAAGTACCATGTCCGTCTTCATGGAATCCTTTGGATTTTCCCTTGACAATCTTTTCCTTAATCTCTTCAATTTCCTTGTTTGTATTTTGGGCTTCCTTGATTTTGTCCAACAAAGTGGGTTGAACATCCAATGACGTGAGATGTCCTTCAGGCACTATCTCCAATCTGAGATCTTTGAATTGGGCACACAGATCATCTAGCAATTCTCCCTTAGTAAGGCCATTCACATAAACCATACGGCTTAATGCATCCGCTACAACATTTGCTTTACCGGGGTGGTATTTCAAAGTCAAGTCATAGTCCTTGATGAGTTCTAGCCATCTTCTTTGTCTCATGTTGATTTCTTTCTAAGTGAAGATATACTTCAAACTTTTGTGATTTGTGAACACTTCACAACGCTTTCCCAAAAGATAATGTCTCCATGTTTTGACTTCATGGACAACAGAGGCTAACTCCAAATCATGAGTAGGATAGTTCACTTCATGAGTTTTGAGTTGTCTCGAGGCATAAGCCACCACTTGCCCTCCTTGCATTAAAAATGCACCTAATACTTCATGAGATGCATCACAATAAACTTGGAAATCCTTCTCCAAATCTAGAAAACATAAGACTGGTGTTGTCACTAGTCTCTTCTTTAATTCTGGGAAACCGAGTTCACATCCTTCAGTCCAATCAAATTTCTTGTCCTTCTTAAGTAACTCCGTCATTGGCTTAGCTACCTTGGAGAAATTCTCAATGAACCTTCTATAGTATCCTGCCATGCCAAGGAAACTACGAACTTCTTTCACTAACTTAGGAGATTCCCACTCAGTTACAGCTGACACTTTTGCGGGATCAACTGCTACACCATCTCCTGACACAATGTGTCCAAGAAATCCGACCTCATTCAGCCAGAATTCACACTTACTAAATTTGGCATATAGATTATGCTCTCTAAGCTTATCAAGTATCAATCGCAGATGTCCTTCATGCTCTTCATTGCTCTTGGAGTAGATCAAAATGTCATCGATGAAAACGACAACAAACTTGTCAAGAAACTCCATGAACACCTTGTTCATCATATTCATGAAGTAAGCTGGTGCATTTTTCAAACCAAATGGCATCACGATGTACTCATACAATCCATACCTAGTGGTGAAAGAAGTCTTAGGTATATCTTGTTCCCTTATCTTTAGCTGAAAGTAGCCTGACCGAAGATCAATATTTGAGAACACACGGGCTCCTTCTAACTGATCAAACAAGTCATTGATTCTGGGCAAAGGATACTTGTTCTTGATAGTCACCTCATTAAGTGAACGATAATCTATGCATAAACTTTGACTTCTATCCTTCTTTTCAACAAACAAAACTGGTGCTCCCCAAGATGAAGAACTTGGTTGGATAAATCCTTTCTGCAATTTTTCTCCAAGTTGTTTCTTGCGTTCTTTCAACTCATCAACTGACATCTTGTAAGGTCTCTTTGCTATTGGTCTAGATCCTGGCAGCAAGTCAATCAGAAACTCCACATCTCTATCTGGTGGCATTCCCGGCAATTCCTCCGGAAACACATCCGGATATTCTCTCACAATTAGTACACTCTCTATGCCAACCCCCTTAAGAGAATTTAGCTTACTCCCTTTTGATTCAAAGTTAGACTTGAATCTAATCCGTTTCTTATCCGGGGTTGTGAGTGCGACAGTACGGTTGGCACAATCCAGTACTCCTTCATACTTGGTCATCCAATCCATTCCCAAAATTACATCCAATCCTTGGGGATCTAGGATTATCAGACTAACTGGAAACTTATGCTTTCCAGTTTCTATCACTAGATCACGACATCCAAGACTTACTATCATATCTCCATCGGGAGAACTTACTTTTATAGGACACCCAATATTTTCAGTTGGAAATCCATTTCTATCAACAAATGCTCTTGATATGAATGAATGCGATGCACCAGTATCAAAAAGAACAAGTGCTGGAATAGAATTGAGTTTGAACTTACCAGCCATAACATCAGATTCCTCATATATCTCTTCCACATTGATGTGTTCACTTGTCCCTTCTAGAAAAGGGTTGGGATTTGTGGTTCCTTCAACCTTCTTCTCTGGGCACTCATTTTCATAGTGTCCCATCTTCTTACACTTGAAAAACTCAACCTGACTAATATCTCTCTTTGCAGGCTGACTTCCACTACCATTTCCACCTCCACTGTGGTGGCTCTTGTGTCCACTCTTGTGGTTCTTATACTTGTCATTATCATGACTGCGATGATGCTTGTTGTCATGGTGGTGGTTGTGGCTGTGGTGGTTGTTGTACTTTCCATTTTTGTGGGATCCAGAACTCCCACTATCATCATGATGGGAACGCTTGTGAGACGATCCCGAGCTGTGCTTATCAAAGCTGTGCTTCCTCTTCCTACTCTCAACTTGTTTCATCTTGTTTTCCAAGATGGTAGCCTTATCACAAAGTGATTGATAGGTTGAGACATAGGCAACAGACAGCTGCAGATTCAATTCATCATTCAGTCCCTCGAGGAACTTCTCCTTCCTCTTGGCATCTGTATCAACTTCATCCGGTGCATAACGCGCCAGATTGTTGAATTCCTCAATATACTCAGCCACGCTGCGGTGACGCTGTTTCAGGTTGTGGAACTCATTCTTCTTAAACTTCATCACTCCGGATGAGATGTGAGTTGTAAGGAAACCATCCTCAAAGATAGCCCAAGTCACATCCTCAATGGGAGTGGTGATCTGAAAGTTGTCCCACTAGGTTGCTGCTGGCCCTTCTAGCAGATGTGCTGCAAACCTGAACTTCTCTTCATCGGTGTAGCCAACCATCACCAAGTATTTGTTCACTGAACTTAACCAATCATTGGACACCATTGGATCAGTGGTTCCTGAGAACTTGGCAGGTCTCAGTCTTAGAAATCTGGTGAGCATGTCAAATCCTAGCGGATTATTCTAGTTGTTGTTGTTATTGTTGTTGTTGTTGTTGTTGTTGTTGTTGTTGTTGTTGTTGTTGTTGTTGTTGTTGTTGTTGTTGTTGTTGTTGTTGTTGTTGTTGTTGTTGTTGTTGCTGTTGGTGGTGTTGTTGTTGGTGGTGTTGTTGTTGTTGTTGTTGTTGTTGTTGTTGTTGTTGTTGTTGTTGTTGTTGTTATTGTTGTTGTTGTTGTTATTCTGATTCTGGTTCTGCATGAAGGTGGTCATCATCTGCATCGGTTGTGCTTGTGCTATCATCAACTACTGCATCTCGGGAGTGACATTGTTGTTGTTGTTTTGGTTGGGGTTGGCACGTCGAGGAGGCATCTGTGGTTTTAATAAGGATAATAATGAGATACCCATAGATGCTTAACATGCACAATACATCACATAGAACAATCACAATAACCAAACATCAAAATAACATAGGGTTTGAACGAAAACAACAAGTTTTGGAAAATGCAAACACACCATAGCAAGCCACCCACATGTTGGATGGTCATTGCGACTCAATAATCAAAGTACGGTAGATGAAAGATAAACGAGTAGTCTACACTACTCCTCCGCATCAATCTCCACATCAACAAGGGTAAGACCTGCATTCTCCATGTCGGTCTTGTACTCATCAACACTAGTAGTCAAGGCCTCAATCTTGGCCCTAAGAGCCCTCTTCTGTGAACGAAGTCTCTCGATTACTCCCTGCTGATTCTCAAACTCGAAGTCCTTGGCCTGTAACTCTTCCTTAATATCCCGAATCTTGTTGTTCCTGTCTTGGACTCTTTTCTCTTGGCTCTTGAACTTCTTGTCCTGGCTTTCAAACTTGGCCTCCATTTCCTTGACAATATCGTCTTGCTCAGCGAAGAGCTTGTCCTTCTCACGAAGCTGAACCTGGAGCTCGTCATTGCTAAGCATGACGTTGGTCCTATCAGTATCTAGGTGTCTAATAAGACCCTATAGGTCCTGAAGGTATAGACGAATCGGCTCCATCATCTCTCTAGCAGCATCCTCGTACTCTATAGCCTCACCCTCCTTGTTGCGTCTCCCGAAGAGGTGAATGTAAAGACCTCTAAGCTCGGTGGAGTGCCTCCCTACCAGGCGCCCAAGTAACTCCTGCATGACTACATCTAAGCCTTTCTCCTTGTCGTCATGCATCAACTTCAAAGTGATGGCCTCCATGGTTGTCTCTGTCTGGCGTCCTGGCTAGGTGACTCTAAAGCCCCATAGGTCTTTCCTCTCAAACTTGGTGAGTGGAAGTGTCATGATGCTAGGAAGTGGAAGGTTGAGAACACTCGTGAGCTCAATGAGACAAGTACCAAAACTAGTTCCCTTGAACTCCTCGACGTGTTGATAACAACATTAGGCATCTATTTTTATAAGATAGAGAAAAGTTAGAATCAACACAAGTAGAGAAAAAGAAACACAAGACATAATATCACAAGCACATATTTTAGCATCCAACACACAAGTCGTGGCATACACAAATCCCTTACAAACATCAAAGGTTCAACATAACTTAGACAAATTTTTGGAAGTAGAAACGATAAGTGTGGTGGTCCAGTTAATGAAGTACGTAACAACTCTCACTCACTAGACAAAATAGCTACCAGGGCATCCTTAGTAGCCATCTGTCTATCTTGTTCACAAGACTCCCATATTAAGTCTATGATGTCTCCCCTTAGTTGTTGGTTGGTAGTCTCCAATTCTTGGGTATGATTCTTTTCTTCTCTAAGGTCATTTTGAGTGTTGAGCATTCTGCACTTGAGTCTATAACCAAGTTCCTTGATGGCATTCCAAGCTGCATTTCTTGAAGAGTCAAAGAATGTTGTGTGCATTTTAGAGTTGGTGACCATGCAGAATCCTGACTCCTTGTGGTTGTCTTCCTTGTTTTTGTACAAGTGAAGTTGCACCCACCAATACTCTTCTCCTTCATCCATCACAGGGAATCCCTTATACACAGTTGCACCATGTATCCCCATGGTAACCATAAGGTTCTTGAGTGCCTTGGGAAATTCTGTCTCACACTCTAAAGTCATGGTCATGAGTGGTCCCTTCCTCACGGCTTCGTTGATGGAGTTCATCTACAAATAGAGATGAGAAAGAAGATTAGAAAAGTTTACGAGAAGAAAAAGACAAGTGTGGAAATTTTTCAAAGTGTTGAAAATTCTTCCTTAGTGGTTTCTAATCCAATCCTAGGGTCATAATCCTACAGGCAACACAGTGCTCTAATACCATCTGTAAGACCCCACCCTTATAAAGGTAAAGGTCCCTATGATTGCAATGCTAGTCCCTGGATCAAATGCTAGCATCCACAGTTTAAGATGAAGTACACAGAAACAAAGGTCATTATTACATCGTCATTCCAGAGATAACATAGTCTTTTACAACTCCATGGCCATAGGCTAGTACAAGAGTTTAACTTAACAATATAAATAAAAGTCTTCATCTTCATGTGCCACAGGAAAGCATGTTGAGTGTAGACTCATCACCCTAATCCTCATCAGAGTAACCTGCAACATCACAAGTTACAGCCGTAGTGGGTCAATACATTGGAATAGTATTGGAAAGTGATACCTTAGTAGAATAATAGTATCTAGCTTCTACATGAATTTGGCTAAGTGTAGCTTAGGCTTGATTTGCTTAAAATAGGTTTTACCTATCAGTTGAAAACACTAAGTTTTTGTTTGTTAAAAACTCCCAAGGAACCACCAATAGACATTGGTGAACCTTTACCCTTGTTCAACCACAAGTTTTTAACTTAGAAATTGGGATGAGGAGATTCTTGATAGCTTCCATGTCTTGATGCTCAATTTGTCCATTTTCGGGGACACGGCTAAGTACTTAGATTCTTCCTTCTCCAGAGGTGGTGCACTTTCCCCACAAGACTTGATTTTCATCAAGACAGGACCTTTCAGAAGCCTTTCCTTAGACCAAAATGGACGCTCTCCAAACCTATCATCCCCTACCACCAACTGTCTATTTGGCTAAGTTATTGCAACCTATATGATCTAGGCAAATCCCATAATGCCATGTGGCTGCACTAGAAGCTTCTTAACATGTGGCATCTCAAATCCCTTTGTTGCTAGGTGGCAATCCACAAGTGAGATACACAGGGTAGACCATTGGAGAATGTTCCCTGGTAACCACTCAACCAAAATCCATCCATGCAATTACCATTCCACCCAGGTGTTTCATTCACTTAGTTGTTTTATTAAGCAAAAACACAAGTCAAAGACTTAGCAATATTTCCCATAGCACGTGTATATAAACCACCCTTTGTTGCTACTAGCTAGGCTAAGCATGGCAATAACAAGTATCTTAACTTAGAGAAAATTCTAACAATTGTACAACTACTAGGATTTCCCATCCATAGCATATAGATACTTAGCAAAAATTATCATGCAAGCCCTATACAACATATTTCTAATGCATAGTCAAAATATTAGGATAAAAATATGAAGCACCACTTTCCTTGGTAGTTGGGGGAGTAACAACAATCCTCACAATCACAATCACCACTAGCACCAAAATCTACACATAAAATGATAGCACCAAATTCACATTTCAAATAATCAAGAAAAAATATATGAATGCATGCAAATGCCATGTGATGATGTATCTAAACCAAACAAGACAAGCAAAACAGCACTGAACAATAAAGAAAACAATTATACATCAAATAAACTTAATTTGGCCTTTAAAACATTTTCCAAATAACTTTTATACACAAAAAATGCCTACAAATGTCTCTGCATAAAATTCCATTTTAACAGAAACAAAATACAATACTAATCTCATATATGTGTAGGATTTATTTTTGTGATTCCATTGATATCTTATTTGTATTTTTTTGATAAACAGAGCAAAAGTTATTGATTTTACAAGTTTAAATTACTAATAGATCTAAATTCAGATTTTAAATCTAAAACCTAGCCACGCGGAAGCCTCTGATTGGTGCGTACCGGTTCGGCCGGATCATGCTCGCGGACCGCAGGATCTAACTAATGATGCACGGCTCAGATCTGTTCGTACCGCTTCAACTAAAAATCTAATCGTGGCCCTAGGATCCAGATCCAATGGATCAGATCTGTTCAACCAAAACTCAGCGATGCGAATGGCGCAGGCGGCGGCGATGGCTCTGGCGGTGACACTCCGGTGAGGTCAGAGGTGCAAGGGGTGTGCTAGTGCTTACCGAGATTGCAAGGACATGGAGATGCTCAACGTGTAGGTGGACAGGGTCGGGGCGCACAGACACAGCAGCTAAACCTCGTCGGAGTTCGTCCGCGCGTCGGGTGCTCACTGTCGGAGTCGAAGATGACGACCTAGGGCGCAAAGGATCAAACGGCAAGTGTTAACAGATGTGTAAGACACTGGCGAACACAGTCGCGTGAACCAGAGACCGAGGGGAACACGGGGCTCACCGGAATGGCTCGTCGAGGTTGAGCTAAGCTTCAGACATTTGCAGGTGTTGACGAGGGCGATGACCTGGGGCGATTTAGGACAACTTGAAAATATGAGAAGATGCGCAAGGAGATGGCGAAGCAGTTCGTGTGAACCAGAGGGCAAGGCGTGCTCGAGATTCACCGTGATGGCTCGCCAGAGTTCTTTGGTGCTGCGGCGGTGTAGGGCAAAATTCGTGGAGCCTGGCGGCACTTCTGGCTGGTTGTGTTGGGGAATTAAGTAGCCAGAGCGGGGGCGGAGATTGCGCACAGAATCAACGTCAATAACTCGAATTAAGACGCGACAGTGAAGGAGGAGGAGATGGCGAGGCCAGGTCGTGTGCGAGGTTTGGGGACGACGATGACGGGGCAAGTGGGTCCGGGGCGTCAGCGAGAGGGTGTGCGCCGGCGGGGTGAGAAACAGAGGGAGAGGGGAAAACCCGGGTGGGCTGGTTCTGTTACTGGGCCGAATAGGTGGCGCCGTCCCTTTTTCTTTTCTTTATTCCTTTTCATTTCTGTTTTGATTTTCTGGTTTCTTTTTCAAATGAGTTTGAATTCAAACTTTCTTTGGATTTTTGTAAAGTGAATCATGAACATATTTGAATACAAAACATTGTTGTTCACTCAAAAATACATTGGCCCATTGAATTTAAAATAAAACCATGCCTTAATTATTTATTTATAATAGGCATATGAATGGTTTTGAATTCATATTTTTGTTTTGAAATTTTGACCAAGCTTTGAAATCATCATGCAAACCCAAATTCAATCCTTTCTGGTTAAAACAAGTATTCTTATATTAGAGTGGAAATAAAGCCATTGTTTTTCCTACATAAAATAATAGGCAACAATTTGCTTCTTTTTTTTGAAATCCTATTTGAAAATGATCCTAAATGCTTATGAATGCATGCATGATGTGCAAACTTTATAAATCATGATTTTTGGGATGTTACAGCGACGGAGGTCGAGGAACTCTACCTGCGACTGGAGGAGGCGGTCCGCAAGGAACAGGCCGAGCGTGAAAAAATTTGCCTCGAGCAAGTAACGGCGCAGGAGCTCTCGCTCTACCACCAGCGCACGCATCAGGTCGCGCCTGAACCCCACCGTTCAAGGCCACGCCCTGAATTTCATTGACGAAAACAACCCGGCCCGCAGGGCTGACCGCGTGGCCTGTGAGAACACGCCACCAGGAGGAAGCGCCAGACCGCCATCAGGCGCAATAGCGAACGGTGCTCCCCCACCACCGCCCGGTCGCACACCACCCCCGGATCAACCAAGGATCATGATCTCCGATCCCCGCAAGAGCGGGATGCGAACGGCCTCCCGCTATTCTCTACTCCAATGGACAATGTCATCGTGAGTCGTGCCGCAGTCGACAGCATCAACGTAATGGGTGAAGGCGCGTTGCAGATCTAGTACTCCAAGGCCCTACTCGCCAAGGCCGTCGAGCAGCAAATCGCAGGTGCCGATTCGCGGGGGCGCATGTACTCCCGCTCATTAGGAAGCAGGGCGGCCTCGAGCGGCCACCCAAATATGTAAAATACTATCAATTGCCCACCTCCCAAGACCCTGCAGCTCCAGCCGCGATTGCGGCACTCTCCACCAACGACCAGCGACCGACGAACAGCATGGTTGGTGCCAACGGGCAGCCAGTCGATGCGCAGACCCACATCATCAACAACCAGAGCTGGCGCGCATGTCAGCTTGATGACTTGAGGCACATCCTCACCAACCGCCGTGACGGTGAACCAAGGGGATCGCTCAGCCGAGTCAGCCCCTAGTGCTTCGGAGCAATGATCCGAGGCGAAAAATACCCTGCGAACTTCAAAGCGCCAAAGGAGATCGAGAAGTACGACCCGTACGTGTGGCTAGACACGTACCTCATGGTGATGGGAATCCCCGGCCACACCGACCTACTCACCTCTCACAACCTCCCCCTGATGATGTAGGGAGCGAGCCGACAATGGATCAACACCCTCCCCGCAGACAGCATCGACTCCTAGGAGGATATGCGTGACGCCTTCGTCAGGCATTTCGAGGGCTCCTACACCCGCGCCACCACCATAGAGTACCTGGAGCGATGTGTCCAGGAACCGCGTGAGTCGACTCGCAACTAGGTCCAGCGGTGGCAGGACCTATGGTTCAACGCGGCCGGTATCCACCTGGACACAGCGATACACTACTTCAAGACCTCGTGCCTCTACGAGCCCTTAGTCGCCAAGATCAAGCGGGTGTACAAGACACTCGATAACATACCAGACCTCCTCGATATTGCCAAGCGGTACGCAGAGGAGGACCCGAACCAAGAAATCAATGACGAGTCGGGAGGAAATCGCTGCCCGAGTGGCCACGACAATGGGAGATGACCCGAGCTACTCGTTTCCCCCGTCGACAAAGAGCCCATGCTCGTCTACATCGTGTCTTCCGAGCGATTCGTCAGCGCTGTCATGGTCGTCGAGCGACCAGAAGAGGGCAAGGAGAGCCCGGTACAGCGACCCGTCTACTACATCAGCGAAGTCCTCACCGAGTCGTGCCAGCGCTACCCATAGTACCAGAAATTGGTATATGCAGTCTTCCGAGCCCAGTGGCGACTGCCACACTGCTTCCAGCAGCACCCAATCACGGTCGTCTCCTCAGCGCCGCTATAGGACATAATCCGCAACCGCGATGCGACTGGGCGAGTCGACAAGTGGGTCATCGAGATCGGAGTCCACAACATCAGGTACGAGCCCCGCAAGGAAATCAAGTCGCAGGCCCTGGCGGACTTCCTCGCTGACTAGGAGGAGGTGCAGCAGCCGGAGAAGCTGTCGTACCTCCACTACTGGTCGCTGCACTTCGACGGGTCCAAGAACACAGACGGCACAGGGGCAGGGATCGTCCTCATGTCTCCCAATGGCGACAAGCTGCGTTACGTCCTGCACCTCGACTTCACCCCCTGCACCAACAACATGGCCGAATACGAGGCCCTCCTCCATGGCATGCGAGCAGCCAAGGAGATGAACATCAATCGCCTGTGCTGCTATGGCGACTCCCATCTCGTCGCCGGACAAGTCGCCGGTACCTGCGATGCAGTCTCCCCCACCATGGCGGCATACCGCCAAGCAGTGCACCAGCTGGGGTCCACTTTGCTGGCTGCTCCGTCGAGTGGATCGACCGGCACAAGAAGAAAGAAGCCGATGCCCTCTCCCGCATTGGGTCGGCTTGTCTCACGCAACCCGCTGGTATCTTCCTCGACACCATCACCAAGTCGTCCGTCTCTTCCCCGAGGGAGATCGACATCGGGATTCCGTTGCAACCAGAACCAGCCCTGGTCGGCATCGTCGCGGAGCCAAGCGACTGGACCACGCCATACATCGCCTACCTGGAGGGAGGGACCCTACCAACCGACGAGACGGAGGCCCGGATGATAGTATGCCGCTGCAAGTCCTTTGTCATCATTAATGGCGAGATCCACAAGCGCAGCATGACTGGCGTGTTCCAATGCTGCGTACAACCCGCGACAGGGGTATTGGATAGAATATCTCTGGAAAAATCCTCCAAGACATCCATGCCAGCGATTGCGGCCACCACGATGGCTCAGTCCTTAGTCGCCAAGGTCATGCGACATGGCTTCTACTGGCTCACCGAACACGTCGACGCGGTCGACATCGTCCAACGCTGCGTCGGATGCCAGAAGTACGCCAACCAGACTCATGTGCCGAGCTCGGCTCTCAAGACCATCCCCATCACCTAGCCATTCGCTGTGTGGGGCATGGACATGGTAGGCCCCTTCAAGAAGGCCTCCTCTGGCTTCCCCCACCTCCTAGTCATAGTCGACAAATTCACAAAGTGGATGGAGGCCAAGCCAGTCTGCAAGTGCGACGGGAAGACCGCCACCAAGTTCCTACGCGAGCTCATCTATCGCTACTGGTTCCGGCACAACATCATCACAGACAACGGCACCAACTATGCCAAAGGGGCCATGGCCGAATTCTGCTAGGAGAACAACATACGACTCGTCCTCACCTCAGTCGCCCACCCGGAGTCCAACGGCCAGGCGGAACGCGCTAACTAGAGCATCCTCCACAGCCTAAAGCCACGACTGCAAGTTCCCCTTGAGCGAACTCCGGGGTGCTGGGTCGAAGAGCTCCCCACCGTCATCTAGTGCATCCACACCTCCATCAACAGGTCGACTGGTTTCACCCCCTTCTTCATGGTGTACGACGCTGAAGCCGTCATGCCGACAGACCTTGATCACGACTCGCCTCGGGTGGTCAAATACGTGGAGGCCGACAACGAGCTCGCACGCCAGGATGGGGTCGACCAGCTCGATGAAGTATGCAACCTAGCTCGCTCCCGCCCCGCCATCTACCAGCAAGGACTTTGCCACTACCACAGCCGGCGAGTCCGGACTCGCACCTTCCAGGAAGGCGACCTGGTCTTGCAACTCATCCAGGACAAGAAGGGCATGCACAAGCTCTCTCCCTCTTGGGAGGGACCATTCGCCATAGGGTGAGTCCTGGGCAACGACGCCTACTACCTCATCGACGTCCGAGGTGACGGACAACTCGACGTCAAGCGGACATGGAATGTAAATCTCATATGGAAGTTCTACTCCTAGAACTCCAAATATGTACCCCCTACCCGCTATGAAATAAAGAAGATCGATTCGCACAAATTGTGCCCACTCTCCATACCTTGTGACATTCGCACTCGTAATAACATCGCTACACTACTCGAGTAAGTCAACCCTTGGTCACGCGACCGGCACGGCCAAGTAGTGCGATATGAGGGCCTCGATGAATTTCGGGCGTTGTATCGTCCACGAAAAATGCCAACCCAGAGCCCCATCGGAGTCGCCTCGCTCGACTAGCTTTCCAAGCCAAGACAACCGCATTCTCTTCCAACAGCGACCTAGTCCTCCACAACCTTGGCTATCGTGGGAATGACCACGGCAGACGCTGCAATCGGCAGCGAGTAGTAGAACGAAGGGCAAGGGCGGCCAGCCATCTGCGGTGCGAGATGAGGGCGGAGACACAGGGTTTTACCCAGGTTCGGCCCCCGGGAGGGTAAAGACCTACTCATGCTAGATTGTATTATGATGGAAATACAAAGGGGTGAGCTCGACGGCTAGGCGGCGAGTCGCTTGGGTGGATGATGGAACGTATCCTCTACACGCCCTGTAGGGAGGTTTATATAGACTCACCCCCCCTAGGGTTTACATATTTCAACCGAATCAGTTAAGGTTTCGGTATTTGTTTAACCTAATCCGACTGGGCCTATCTACTCTCCTGGGCCTTCAGCTTCCAGTCGCTTGGGTCCTCGTCAGGTCTTGATCCAGTCGCCGTCCTGCAGGCCCACTCGCCATTTCCTGGGCCAGTCGGAAACGTCCTGCTAGGTATACCCCGGTAGGCATATCCCCATCAGTAGTCCCCGAGGCCGTCGTCGATTGGGCGCAGGAGGTTGATGGCAGTCGGAGCATTCGGGTCCAATGCGGACACCCAGTCGAATCGGCGGCGGGCTCCTGAATAAAGAAAAAACTAGTCATTCTGGTCGCAGCTCGGCGAACGGGTCGGCGAAATATTTAATCACTGTTGTAGTGATAAGGTCGGCGAGTCGAATGGACGAAGTTGGACCATCAGACGCGGTCAAACTAGCCGTTGGAGTAATCCAATGGTAGCTTTTGGCGTAATCACTGCGTAGTAACGGCTCCCTGATTTAGCGGGTAACATCTTCTATATAAAGGAAATGGTAGGCGATCGGAGAACCACCCTCTCGTCATTTCCTCCGATTTCGCGCATCTCCATTTTCCTCCGCATCGCGATCCAACCGATCCAAAATCCTCCGACCTCCACGAACCTTTCCTCCAATGGCCCCCTCCGCCGAACCATGGGGCCGGTCCAAATGCACGAGAGCGCTACTGGCGTCTTGCGAGGAAGTCGGGATCCTGCGCGCCGGCAGGTGGCGCATCCCCGCAGCCGGAGAGGTGACTCCGGACCCATGCGAGGGAGAATTCGTCTGCTTCACCAGCCACCTAGAGCGGGGGCTGGGGTTTCCCACACCTCTCTTCTTCCGGCGCTTCTCTGCCTACTACGGGATTCAGCCATCAGACCTGGGACCGCACAGCATCGAGCAGCTCGCCATCTTCGTGGCGTTCTGCGAGTGCTACCTGGGCTGCAGGCCCTACTTCCCCCTGTGGCAAGATCTGTTGCACGGGAGGATTAGTCGTGAAGAATCAGGCGGCCCAATGCTGGCGGCGGGTGGCCTAACGTTCCAGCTCAAGTCGAAAGCCTCCTTCTTCGACCTGATGCTACCTGCCAAGGCGGCAAGCGAGTGGAAGAAGTCCTGGTTTTACATCACCGAGGAGACTCCAGACGGCGAGGTGGCGATCCCAAGGTATTTCGCCGACCGGCCTGAACCACGCCGACTCCAAGTCGGCAAGCTCCCAACAGACTAGCGGATGGTCGTGGATGAGATGCTTCAAACCATCCGCGACCTAAATAAGAAGGGTCTTCAGACCATCAATTTGTACAACTGTTGGCTTGGGCGGCGACTCGTTCCCTTGGCCCACCGTGACCATTACATGTACGAGTACACGGGCCGGGAAGACTCGACGAAGTCCTGCCTTGCCGAGTGGAAATTCGAGGACGACGTCCTAGCGTTGAAGAAGATCACCCAGGCGGTGTACCTGGACGCGAAGGCTGGGGTCGCCCCTACACCGCGAAGCATCCAGCCCTGACGGTAAGTCACTTTTTACCATTCGCAGTCGCAGTTGATGCTGTCGCAATTATATTGACATTACTTCATGCTTGCTGCAGTTATTTCAAGTGGTGGAAGGGTGGCTTCCGCCCGCGGATGACGAGAACTCGAGCCCGTCCGTCCAGGACGGGGGCGAGTCGCCTCCCACCAAGGGCGGCGCCGAGAGTGACAAGAGCGACGACGACGACGAGTTCGAGGAAGAGGCCGCCCCATTGGTTCGCAAAACTCGCGGGCAGCGTCAGCGCGAACTCGAGGCGAGTAGAGGTCTTGAACGTCATGATGATGACGACGACGAGCTTCCCGATCTCACCTCGCATTGCGAGGCCACTCCGTCGAAAAATAAAAAGAAGAAGAAGGAGGTAAAGGCCCCTCCGAAGAGGAAGACGAAGCCAGCGAGACAGGAATCTCCGCCTCATTCAGCGAGTAGTTCCGACGCCACCAGCCTGGCCAGGGATGAAGCGCCACAGACGATGGCAGCACCGGATGTCACCGCCGTCCTGAGTGAGGTACCTCTGGCCTCGATTCATCCCCCATTCGCCCCAGTCTCTAGGTCGGGGGTCGCTCCGGCCGCGGCAGCTTTGCCTCCCAGGAGAGCTCCTGCCGAAAACATTGTGGAGGCTCCTGTCGCGGCCTCATCAACAAAGAGGCCGTCTGTGTCTTGGGCGCATGATGTCCTGCAGATGGGCCTCAGTCGGAAACTGGGCCCCGAACTGGAGAAGCCGGCTGGCATCCGCACGGGGTTGCGGTTCATACCAGTCGCCAAGTGAGTTTTATTCACCTGCCTTATTTTTCATTGTACTCGGACCACTTTGCTCATGTAATCAATTTGCAGGACTGGGGTTAAAAAGATAGGCCACCCATCCGTGGCCAAAGTGCCGCCAGTCGTCGCCGAGGAGGACCCTTCTCGGAAGAGGAAGGCTGATGAGGTCGCTGCCCCCACAGACAGTGCCAAGAAGGCCAAGAGCTACGATGTCGTCACGGTGTCTAATGACACCATGATTGCTCCGAGTGATCATGCGGTGGGGGCGGCCTTGACGATCAAGGAGGGTGGTTCCTCGCCTAGGATGGCCGAGCTGGCATCTTTTGGTGCTGGCGCATCTATCGCGACCTTCCCCCGCTTCATGGCCAAAGCGGCTACGGCGAGTGGTACCACGCCATCGAGCCGCGTACATGGGGTCGCCGAAACGGAGGTCAAACAGCGTCGCGGGCACACTCCGGATCTTCTCGCATCCGTGGACGTGTTACAGCTTCATGGCATGCTTGGCGCAGTCATCCAGGTATGTCTAGTCCCCGAGGATCGGGCCACTGACTTGTAGTGTTCAGATTCTTCTGGTTTTTGTTTTTATTTCTCGCGCCCAGTTCCCGAGTGTCTAGTCGTTGAATTTCAGCGGGTGGGCACTTAGGATTTTTGATCTCCAGTCCCCGAGTGTCCAGTCGCTGAATTTCAGCGGGTGGGCACTTAGGATTTCGTTTTTGTTGACTGTTTGACTTTTGCACAGGGTTTGCAGCGTGATTCAGCCGACCGGCTTGCTGCGAAGTGTCGCGCGGAGAAGGAACTTGTCGCCGTCCAAGAGGCGAACAAGGGACTCCAGGCGATTGCTGCGAAGGCAGAGGAGGTTCGCCAGGGCCTTGTCCCGGCGATTGAATTGACGGCGGCTCAATCTGCGTTAAACTCGGCTGGGAAGCGGATCGCCGACCTTGAGCGCGAGCTTAAGGAAGCGAAGGAGGAGGCGAGTTCAGCGGATGGGCGGGCTAAGGCTGCTGTTACGGCCGCCGCTGAGGAGCGTAAGGTCTCTGACGCCCTTGTTGCTGGGCTACAAGACGACTACTCCTCTCTTCAAAGCTTCATCACGGATCTCGCTCGTCCTTTGATTGGTAAGTGTGCCTGCCTCTGCCTGTAATATTTGCATTGCATGATCTTTGTTGTACTCACTGCCACCCTCTGTCCACAGGTCGGATCATCGACAGCTCGGAGGAGGCACAGTCGTACGACGCGCGGCAGTGTGTGGCCACTCTGGTCGACTCGGCCACTTTGTCCGAGGCTTGCATTCGGGCGTATCTTCAGGAGATGTCGCCCACGGAAGTGATTCCCAGCGACCTCGTCGAAGTGTGGCGATACTTGGAGAAGGCGCCGTTGGTCGTCGAGTTCATGACGCGGTCGGTGTTCCGGTGCGGGGCGGCGATGGCGCTCAGCCTTGGGCTCGCCCACTTCCCGGAGGATTTCGATCTGGACGACGTGACGAGTGGCTACCCATCGTCGACGGGCTCGGTGGAGATTGCCGAGGTGCTGAAGCTGACGGACCGTGCCACGGTATACTCCGATCGTATCTGGGCGATGGGCGATCTCCTCCCTTATCAGGAGACGATCGTCGCGCCCAACGACCCCGAGCCGCCGCACCACGACTTCAAGATCGAGCAGCCCTTCCGTGCGGCGATGGCGGCTGAGATGACGACGTACCCGTCGAACCCATACACTCCCTTCATTCGCAACCGCAAGGGTGGCGGCGAGTCGTCGTCAAAGCCTGCGGAGTAAAACGTTGTGCCCTGGGGCGTTAGTACCAGTTCGGCCATTAGGCGCAACATGTATTTTGTAACAACTTTGATCTGCTATAATGGGATATCCTGTTATTTTGTGATTTGACTTGCGTTTGAGATTGAGTGTTAAACGAGTCCCCGAGCGCGTCCGCCCTTTTTATGGGGTTTACCTCGCTTGTTTATGTGTTTGTGGTTTTAAGCGTTTTGTTATTGAGGTCGACTCGCCCGAGCTTGGAAAGCCAGTCCCTGGGCGACTCCCATGAGTGCTCTTTACTTTACCGCTTTCCCTTGCGCGAACGAGGTTGGGTAGCCGAGTCCCCGAGCGTGGTACTTGGTGGTTCTAGTCACGGCTCTAGGGTGGGTGAGGACTGGGCGCATCAGAGTGAGCGCATCACTCCTGCCTGGCCCGTTGGGTCAGTCGCATGGAGAGTCTTGGGCACGCTCTCGTACTTGGTGTTTTCCCTAGTCGCTCGCGCTGAACTGGTCATCAGTCCCCGAGGGTGGTACTTGGCCGTTCGAGTCGCTGTGTCGAGGAAGCGGAGGATCATGGTCGCTGTGAGGAGCGAAGGCAGTTGTCTTGGCTCGTTAAGCCAGCCGAGCTAGGCAACTCCAATGGGGCTCCGGGTAGGCGTTTTCGTGGACGTTACGAGTCCTGGGGTAACCCAGTGCCCTCGTAGCGCACTACTTGGCCATCCCGATCGCTGTACCAGAGGTTGACTCCTGCAGTTAGCTTGGTGCTATTACTACGAGTGCGAGTGGCACAAGACACGGAGAGTAGACACAATTTGCGGTAACCAATATGTTTTATTTCATAGCGACTGGAGGATACATATGTGGAGTTCTAGGAGTAGAACTTCCGTAGGAGGTTTACATTCCATGGTCGCTTGACGTCGAGTTTTCTATCTCCGCGGACGTCGGTGAGGTAGTAGGCGTCATTGCCGAGTACTCGCCCGATGGCGAATGGTCCCTCCCATGGGGGGGAGAGCTTGTGCTTGCCCTTCTTGTCCTGGATGAGGCGTAGCACCAGGTCGCCTTCCTGGAAGGTGCGAGTTTTCACCTGCCGGCTATGGTAGCGGCGGAGTCCTTGCTGGTAGATGGCAGTGCGGGAGCGAGCTAGGTCGCGTGCCTCGTCGAGTTGATCGACTCCATCCTGACGTGTGAGTTCGTTCGCAGCCTCCGTGTAGTGGACAACCCTTGGCGAGTCGTGCTCGAGGTCGGTGGGCATGACTACCTCGGCTCCATACACCATGAAGAAGGGGGTGAACCCTATCGACCTGTTGACCGAGGTGCGGATACCCCAGATGACGGAGGGTAGCTCCTCGACCCAGCACCCGGCGGTGCGCTCGAGTGGTACTTGGAGCCGTGGCTTCAGGCCATGGAGGATGCTCTGGTTGGCCCGTTCCGCCTGTCCGTTGGACTCCGGGTGGGCGACTGATGCGAGGTCGAGTCGGATGTGATGTTCCTCGCAGAACTCGGCCATGGATCCTTTGGCGAAGTTGGTGCCGTTGTCCGTGATGATGCGATTTGGGAACCCGTAGCGATATATGAGCTCGCGTAGGAATTTGGTGGCGGTCTTCCCATCGCATTTCCGGACTGGCTTGGCCTCCACCCACTTTGTGAATTTGTCGACCGCGACCAAGAGGTGGGTGAAGCCGGAGGGGGCCTTTTTGAAAGGGCCTACCATGTCCATGCCCCACACGGCGAATGGCCAGGTGATGGGGATTGTCTTGAGTGCTGAGCTCGGCACGTGTGTCTGGTTGGCGTACTTCTGGCACCCGGCGCACCGCTGGACAATGTCGATGGCGTCGGCGTGTGCGGTGGGCCAGTAGAAGCCGTGTCGCATAGCCTTTGCGACCAGAGAGCGGGCTCCGACATGGTGCCCGCAGTCGCCGGAGTGGATGTCGTGGAGGATCTTACGTCCTTTGGCGGGTTGGACGCAGCGTTGGAACACGCCGGTCACGCTGCGCTTGTGGAGCTCGCCGTCGATGATGACGAACGATTTGCAGCGTCGCGTTATCATCCGGGCGTCTGTTTCGTCTGCCGGCAAGGTGCCTCCCTCCAGATAGGCGATGTATGGCCTAGTCCAGTCTTCTTGCTCGGCGATGAGTGCAACCAAGGCTGCCTCTGGTTGCAGCGGGACTCCGATGTCGATCTCCCTTGGGGGGAGACGGATGGCTTGGTGATCGTGTCGAGGAAGACGCCGTCGGGTGGTGCGAGTCGAGCCGACCCGATTCGAGAGAGTGCGTCGGCCTCCTCGTTCTTCCGCCTGTCGACCCACTCGACGGAGTAGCCTGCGAAGTGTCCGCCCAGCTTGTCCACTACTTGGCGGTATGCCGCCATGGTGGGAGAGACGGCATCGCAGGTGCCAGCGACTTGCCCAGCGACGAGTTCAGAGTCTCCGTAGCAGCGTAGGCGGTTGACATTCATTTCCTTGGCAGCTCGCATGCCGTGGAGCAGTGCCTCATACTCGCCATGTTGTTGGTGCAGGGAGTGAAGTCGAGGCAGAGGACGTAGCGGAGCTTGTCGCCCTTCGGGGAAGTCAACACGATCCCTGCTCCTACGCCGTCTGCGTTTTTGGAGCCGTCGAAGTGCAGGCTCCAGTAGTGGAGGTACGGCAGCTTTTTCGGCTGCTAGGCCTCTTTCCAGTCGGCGATGAAGTCCGCAAGAGCCTGTGACTTGATCGCTTTTCGTGGCTCGTACTTGATGTTGTGGACGCAGATTTCGACGGCCCACTTGGCTACTCGGCCGGTCGCCTCACGGTTGCGGATGATGTCCTGCAACGGTGCTGAGGAGACGACCGTGATCGGGTGCTCCTGGAAGTAGTGCGGCAGTCGTCGTTGTTCTCTGAAGACTGTGTACACCAGTTTCTGGTATTAAGGGTACCGCTGGCGCGACTCGGTGAGGACCTCACTGATATAGTACACCGGTCGTTGTACCGGGCGCTCCTTTCCTTCCTCTGGCCGCTCGACGACCATGACGGTGCTGACGACGCGCTCAGAAGCCGCGACGTAGACCAGCATGGGTTCTTTGTCGACGGGGGCGGCGAGTAGAGGTGCTGCGAGTAGCACCTTCTTGAGGTCGCGGAGTGCGTCGTCCGCTTCCTTGTCCCACTTGAAGGTGGGGTTCTTCCGCATCAGGCGGTATAGGGGCATCGCCTTTTCGCCCAATCGGGGGATGAAGCGGCTGAGAGCCGCGACTCACCCGGCCAGCTTCTGGACGTCGCGCAGGCACTCGGGTTTGCCGAGTCGAGCGATCGTGTCGATCTTGGTGGGTTTCGCCTCGATCCCGCTCTTGGAGACGACGTACCCCAGTAGTTGGCCTGCTGGTACGCCGAAGGTGCATTTGCCTGGGTTTAGCTTTATCTTGTATTTCCGCAGGTTGGCGAATGTTTCCGCCAGGTCGGCGAGTAGATCGCCCTGGCGAGCAGACTTCACTACCACGTCTTCGATGTAGACGTGGATATTGCGGCCAATTTGGCTCGCAAGGCATTCCTGCATGCACCGCTGGTAGGTCGCCCCGGCGTTCTTGAGGCCGAAGGTCATGGCGGTGTAGCAGAAGGCTCCGAATGGCGTGATGAACGCTGTCTTTTCCTCGTCCTCGACAGCCATTTTGATCTGGTTGTACCCAGAGTAGGCGTCGAGGAAACACAGCGACTCCGAGCCCGCGGTGGAGTCGATTATTTGGTCGATCCGCGGGAGGACGAATTGCTCCTTCGGGCAGGCGCTGTTTAAGTTTGTGTAGTTGATACACATCCTCCAGGTCCCATTTTCTTTTCGACCAGGACTAGGTTTGCCAGCCACTTGGAGTATTTGATTGGCCGGATGAATCCTGCATCGAGTAGACGCTGCACCTCCTCGGCGATGGCTCGGTGGCGCTCTTCATTGAAGGGCCGCGTCGACTTCTTTGGGGTCGGCGTTGAGTTTGTGCTCAGCGAGTTCCCTAGGGACACCAGGCATGTAAGAGGGCTTCCATGCGAAGATGTCCCTGTTCTCACGGAGGAAGTCGATGAGCGCGCCTTCCTATGCTGGGCTCATGCCCATTCCGATCGTCACAATCTGGCTGGAATCGCCTGGGACCAGCTCGACGGTGCGGGTGTGCGTCGTCGCCTCGAAAGCTGAGGTGTTGACGCCCTCCGAATTGGGCTTCTTGAGTATGGTGGGGTCGTCGTTGTTGACCCCGCTCGCGTATTTGGCGAGCTCGTCGGCGTGGTTGGTCTCTGCCGCGATGACGGCGTCGGCGAGTTCGACTCCTTTGGCCTCGCACTCGGCGGCCATGTCGGGGTCGCCGTTGATGGTGATGACGCCGCGCGGCCTGGGGAGCTTCATCGCGTTGTACGTGTAGTGGGGTGCTGCCATGAACTTGGCGAACGCCTGGCGCCCCAGGACGCAGTGGTAGGGGGTGTCAAATGGTACCAGCTCGAAGACGATCTGCTCGGTGCGGAAGTTTGCTGGTGTGCCAAAGGTGACTGGCAGCGTGACCTTGCCGATCGGGTAAGCCTTCCGACCGGGGGCGATGCCGTGGAACGTGGTGTAGGTCGTCTCGACCATCGACTACGGGAGCCGCAGTCGCCTGAAGGTGTCCAGGTACAGGATGTTGATGGAGCTACCGGCGTCCATCAATGTCTTGGGGAGCCAGTAGTCTCCCACCTTGGGTTTGACTACTAGGGCGACTCGGCCTGGGTACACAATGCGTGGCGAGTGGTCCTGGCGGCTCCAGGTGATGGGCTGCTCCGACCAGTTGAGGAACTGGGGAACGTCCACCTGGGCCACCACGTTGACGGCGACGGCGCGGGCGATGACCTTCTTCTCACGCTTCGTGTTGAAGCCTGTGAAGGTGTGGAGCGAGCCGGCCACACTGCCGAATTTTCCGCCGTTTGGCGGGTTCACTACTAGGAAAATGGCCTTTAGTGGCGCACCATGAAACATCATCTGTGGCGCACTAGCAGTGCGCCACGTGCCTTGCGCTACAGAAGTTTAAACTTCTGTGGCGCACTGCCTAGTGCGCCACAGAAGTTTAGAGACAGGCGTGGCGCACATGCCAGTGCGCCACAGAAGTTTGGGCAGGTGCGCCACGCGTATGAAACGATAACCGTGGCGCACTAGGTGCTGTGCGCCACGGATGTAAATTTCAAAATTCAAAAAAAAAATCAGCAGATCTGGATCTCATCGTCAGTGCGGCCGCGCGTCGGTGCAGGTCGCCATCGCCGTCAGTGCGGTCGCGCGTCGGTGTCGTTGTCGGAACTGCAAGGAGGAGGAAGAGGAGAATGGGAGGAAGAGGAGGAGAAGAAGAAGATGAGGCAGAGGAGGAGAAGAAGAGGAGGAGGAGGAGAAGAGGAGGAAGAGGAGGAGAAGAAGAAGAGGAGGCAGAGGAGGAAGAGGAGGAGAAGAACAGGAGGCAGAGGAGGAAGAGGAGGAGAAGGAGGCCGCCGTTGCACCGCCGTCGCGAGGAGGAGGAGAAGGAGGCCGCCGTTGCACCGCCGTCGCCCGTTGTCACTGTGAGGAGGAGGAGAAGGAGGTCGACGTCGTGCCTTCACTGCAAGAAGAGGAGAAGGGGAAGGAGGAGAAGGGAGAAGGAAGAAGGAAGAAGGAAGAAGGAAGAAGGAGAAGGGAAAGGGAAAGGGAGAGGAAGAGGGAAAAGGGGAAGGGAAAAGTGGAAAGGGAAAGGGAGAGGAAGAGGGAAAAGGGGAAAGGGAGGAGGAGGGCGGGGTGGGGATTCAAATTTGAATCCCGCCCAAGCTTATCCGTGGCGCACTAGGTGTAGGTGCGCTACGGATAAGTCGCCCTGTATTTTTTTTTCTGCAGGAAAAAACGGTTTTTTGACCGTAACTTTTTACTCTTTTCGAATTTTGAAAATCTAAAAAATCGCTAAACGACCGTAGGTGGTTGCGAGCAGATGCGAAATCTCGTTCTCGTCATTTTGGTATATTATACGATTTTTTTCGATATCGTATGCAAAAGTTACGGCCTTTTTACCGTGGCATAACTTTTTTTTGCAAATAAAGTCAAAACTCATTTTTGTTAATTTTACTAGAAGCTATATCACATTACCTACCTAAATATGAAAGGATTTAATTTTTTGAAGTGTTTATCATTTTCTTTTATTTTTTGCAAACCCTAAAAAGGCGATCCACGGGGGGGGGGGTGGAGTTGGTGCATGCCACTACATCTGTGGCGCACATGCCATAGTGCGCCACAGAGAGTACAAACTTCTGTGGCGCACTATGCCATGTGCGCCACAGATGCTTGCGGATGGTTCACATCAGAGAGGGGCGTGCGCTTAGGCGTAGCGCACCCCCCCATGTGCGCCACAGATGACACTAACAACCGTAGCGCACATGACTATAGTGCGCTACAGATGTTTGGCGTGCGGCCAACAGGGCCCTGGCCCACACACATCTGTGGCGCACTATAGTCATGTGCGCCACGGTTGTTCTAGTTACTAGTAGGGCACTGCCCACAGGTGAGCCACGCCTGTTTTAGCCGTGGGGCACTTCAACCATGTGAGCCACGGATGTGCTAATTACCTATAGTTGTTTTCCTAGTAGTGGTTGTTGTCGGGGTCCTCCCGCGCTCGCCGTGCCTTCTCGATCTCCTTGAGAGAGTGGCAGTCGGCGGTCGTGTGCGTAGCGGGCTTCCCTTCCCTGCTGTGAAACACACAAGGTTGGTTAAGGAGGGCCGCGGGGTCGAACCTTGGTTTTGCCTTGTAGTTGCCGCCGTCGCGGCGTTGCCCCCCGTCGCGGCGAAAGCTCTTGGGCTCGCGCTGCGCGTGCCCAGCGTTGGCGATGAAGTCGACTAGCCCGTCGCTGCGGCGCTTGCCAGTGAGGCGGGTGTTGCTGTAGCGTAGGTCGGGCCGTCGCCCGTTGTCGTTGCCGCTCGTGTGGCGTTGGCCTCCCGACTCATCATTGGTTTCCTGGTTTGGGTCTTCCACCGCGTATCTTTTGGCGATCTCAAGGAGGTCCAGTATGTTGTCGAGTGTGCGGGAATGTCGTTTGAGCTTGATGACCAAGGGCTCGTAGCGGCACGAGGTCTTGAAGCAGTGGATCGCAGTGTCCGGGTGGATGCCGACCGCGTTGTACCATAGTTCTTGCCACCGCTGGACCCAGCTGCGGGTCGACTCGCGGGGTCCCTGGATGCATTGTTCCAGGTCCTCGATGGTGGTGGCGTGGGTGTAGGAGCACTCGAAGTGCCTGACGAAGGCATCTCGCATCTCTTCCCAGGAGTCGATGCTATCCTGGGGAAGGGTGTTGATCCACTGCCTGCACGTTCCCTCCATCATCAGGGGGAGGTAGCGGGCGGCTAGCAGGTCGGTGTGGCCAGCGATCCCCATCGCCATGAGGTAGGTGTCCAGCCACACGGAGGGGTCGTACGAAGGGTCGTACTTCTCCATTTCCTTCGGCGCTTTGAAGTTCGCCGGGTATTTTTCGCCTTGGATCATTGGTCCGAAGCACCTGGGCCCGAGTCGGCTTAGCGACCCCATCGGCTCGCCGTCACGGCGATTGGTTAGGGTGTGTCGTAGGTCGTCGGGCTGGCGTGCGCGCCAGCTTTGGTTGTTGATGATGTGGGTGCGGGCGTCGACGGGCTCACCATTGGCGGCGACGAAGTTGGTGGCTGGCCTGGGGTCGTTGGTGGAGAGTGCCGCATTCGTGGGTCGATGTTGGAGCTGCAGTGGTTCGGGTGGCGGGCAGTTAAGCGTGTTTGCCGCCAATGGACGGCCACTTGAGGCCGCTCTGCTGCCCGAAGAACGCGAGTACATCCGACCCTGTGAGTCGGCGCCTGCGTTTTGTTGCTCGACCGCCTTTGCGAGCAGGGCCTTGACGTACTGGATCTGTAGGGCGCCGTCACCGGTGGCCGTGATGTTGTCTGCTCGGCCCGCCACGAGGTTGTCCATCGGGGTGGAGAACAGTGGTAGGCCGTTCGCATCTCGCTCCCGTGAGGAGACCATGATCCGCGGCTGGTCCCTGGGGGGTGCGCGGTTGGGTGGAGGTGGGGCGCCATTCGCCGTTGACCCTGGCGGGGGCTGGGCGCTTCCTCCAAGTGGCGCATTCTCGCAGATCGCGCGCTTGGCCACGCGGGCCGGGTCATTCTCGTCGTCGAAGTTCAGGGCGCGCCCCTGGACGGTGGGGTTCAGGCGCGACCTGATTCGCTGCTGGTGGTAGCGTGACAGCTCCTGCGCCGTCACCTGCTTGAGGCGAAATTTTTCGCGCTCGGCGTGCTCCTTGCGTACTGCCTCCGCCAGCTTCAGGCGGAGTTCCTCGACCTCTATTGTCGTGGCGTTAGGAGGGATCGGGGTGGAGAAGGGATCCTCCGGCGGATCGGTGCCAGTCGCCATGTAGGTTGCGGCGTGGCGACCGGTCCTGTCGCGGAGATCGGCGGAGTTTTCCGACCCGGAGTCAAAGTCGAAGATCCCAAGGATGGAGGGATCCTCGAAGTCTCCCACGTTGGAGACCTGGGTGATGGAACCCGCGGGTGAAGCCACGGTGATGGATCCGGCGAGTGACGCCGGAGTCGCCGAGTCGGCGTCTTCGTTGAGGGCCACGTCTTCCGCGGCCGCGGTGTTTTCGGCCACGTCGCTGTGGGCCGAGTTGTACTCGGAGGCGAGGCGATGGATCGTGCGGACCTGGCTCTCGGAGAGCCGGTCGCGTGGCGGCGACTCGCGGATGCGAGCCGAGTCCTCCGAGACGATGACGTCGGTGAGGCCGACGAAGAGACTGATCGTGCCGACTGGCAAGATCATGCTGTGTGTGACGAGTCGTTCCACCGGGACGTAGCTATTCGGCAAGATCTAGAGCATCTCGCCAATCGCTATCATGCGGCCGGTGGCGACCGACTCGTTGATGGGCAGATTGGATCTCGCCGCAGAACACTGGCCAGACCGGCCAGGCCCCGCGGTGGGCGCCACTGTCGTGGGAATGACCACGGCAGACGCTGCAATCGGCAGCGAGTAGTAGAACAAAGGGCAAGGGCGGCCAGCCATCTGCGGTGCGAGATGAGGGCGGAGAGACAGGGTTTTACCCAGGTTCGGCCCCCCGGAGGGTAAAGACCTACTCCTGCTAGATTGTATTATGATGGAAATACAAAGGGGCGAGCTTGACGGCTAGGCGGCGAGTCGCTTGGGTGGATGATGGAACGTATCCTCTAAACGCCCTGTAGGGAGGTTTATATAGACTCACCCCCCCTAGGGTTTACATATCTCAACCGAATCAGTTAAGGTTTCGGTATTCGTTTAACCTAATCTGACTGGGCCTATCTACTCTCCTGGGCCTTCAGCTTCCAGTCGCCGTCCTGCAGGCCCACTCGCCAGTTCCTGGGCCAGTCGGAAACGTCCTGCTGGGTATACCCCGGTAGGCATATCCCCATCATTGGCGCAGCGACTCGAACAGCTAAGTACCACGCTCGGGGACTGACACCAGCCCAAACCCCAGCGACTAGGGAAAACGCCAAGTATGAGAGCGCGTCCTGTACTCTCCACGCGACTGACCCCCCGGGTCAGGTGGAGTGACGCGCTTAATACAACACGCCCCGTCCTCACCTACCTTGGGCATGCGACTAGAACGGCCAAGTACCACGCTCGGGGACTCGGCCAACTGACCCCGTTCGCTCCTGGGAAAACGGATAAGTATAGAGCACCCCTTGGGGTCACCATGCGACTGGCTTTCCAAGCCACGGCGAGTCGACCTCAACTGACTAACAGTATAACAACAAACATACACATAAAAACAAGGTAAACCCACAAAAGGGAGGACGCGCTCGGGGACTCGCACAACTCAACAATTCACAATCAAACCAAACACAGACAAAAGCATCCATGCATTCCTTATAGCAACAAAATTTGTTCGCTTACAAGGGCAGGCAAATTTTTCCTTTACAACTAATACCACTAGGCAAACTGTCCTACTCCATAGGCTTCAACAACGACTCGCCACCACCTCCGCAGATGCGAATGAAGGGCACCCACGGGTTCGACGGGTACGTCGTTAAGGTGCCCTCCATCGCCAATCGGAATGACTGCTCCACCTTGAAGTCATGCTTCGCCGGCTCCTTTTCATTTGGGGCGACGATTGTCTCCTGGTACGGCAGGAAGTTACCCATCGCCAACACCCGATCGGAGTAGACCGCGGCTCGGTCGGTGAGCTTCAGCATGTCGGAGATCTCGACTGCGCCTGTGGACGAAGGATAGCCGCTAGTGACGTCGTCGAGGTCGAAATCGTCGGGGAAGTGCGCGAGCCCAAGGCTCAGCGCAGTCGCCGACCCACAACGAAAAGCCAACCGCCACATGAACTCCACAACCGATGGAGCCTTCTACAGATACCGCTAGACCTCGGTGAGCTCACTGGGGATAACCTCCGTCGGCGAAATCTCCTGAAGGTACGAAGGGATGCAAGTCGCCGAAAGAGCGGCAGAGTCCACCAACATATTGACACACTGTCGTGCGTCGTACGACTATGGTTCGGCTTCGTCATCAAGAATCGTCCATGCAAAAGCACAAGTACACAATCAGAAAGGATCCAAAAAAACAAAGGCGACCCGCACGCTCGGGGACTCGCCAATCATTCGAAAGAAAAAGGAGCTCACCAATCAAGGGATGGCAGATCCCCGTAATGAAGTCCTGCAGACCGGAGAAGTCAGTTTGCAGCCCGGCGACAAGTGCATCTGACACCTTCCGCTCTTCGGCAGCAACAGCAGCGTCAGCAACGGCTGCCTTAGCTCTCTCCTCCGCCGAGGTCGCCTCCACCTTCACTGCCTTGAGCTCTCGCTCCAGTTCTGCGACCCGCTTCTCTGCGGCGCTCAAGGAAGACTGGGCAGCCGTCAGGTCGCTCGCGAGGACCATACCCTCGCGAGCCTTATCCATTGCGGCCGCATGACTCTCTGCATCACCACAACTATAAGCACGACATAAAAAAGACGTCCCTGACCAAGGGCATATCAGACTCTTACCAGCAGTCGCTCGAAGCTACTCGTTCGATTCTCAGACGGAGTGGGTTTCCTCTTCCAGACACTCCTTGGCGGCCAAGCGCTCCGCCGACTCGCACTGGAGGCCTTGCAAAACCATGGCGAAAATCAGCAAACACTCATGAAGCACTCCTAACTGACTTGCCGCTGAAATTCAGCGACTAGCCACTCGGGGACTGGATAACGAACAAATCATCAAGTGCCTAGCCGCTGCAACTCAACGACTAGCCACTCGGGGACTGGACAACGAAAAAGTAAGAATCTACCCGCTGAAATTCAGCGACTAGATCCTCGGGGACTAGACATACCTGGATTGCTGCACCTTAGCATATTGTGGAGCTCGACCGCATCCACCGATGGGAGCACAAGAGGAGTGCGCCCGCGATGCTGATCAACCTCCACCGATTGCGCTGAAGCACTTTCCATGGAGGCCCTCGCCACAAAGCGAGGGAAGGTCGCCACCGTCGCCCCTGCGGCACTCGCCGTCGGGCCCGTTGCCCCAACTGGTGCCGCAGGTTCTAACCGCTGCGACTCCGTGTCCACTACGGCCTTCATGGTCGCATCCTCTCTAGTCGGAGCCTTGCTTGGGGCGTCCACCGACTCATCCGAAATTGTGACGACCTTGTCGCCTTTTGCCTTCTTCGTGCCCTCAAAAGGCGCCTCGACATCGTCGCTCTTCCTCTTCTTTGAGGGATCGCCTTGCGCCTCCGTGGCACCCAACGGTACCTTAGTCACCGAGGGGTGACCTTTTTTTCACACCAGTCCTGCAACATGGCGATGTCAGCGAGTTTGCCAGACAAACAGAAACCAGTTGCCCAAAGAAATACTATAAAGGATACTTACTTGGCGATTGGGATAAAGCGAAGGACGGTGTGAATGTTCGTCGGCTTCTCCATCTTTGGCCCCGGCTTCCGGCTGTGACCAGTCTCGAGCACGCTCTGGGCCCAAGACACCGAGGGCCTCTTCGAGGATGAGGCCGCGGCAGGAGGATCCGCGGTAATTACCACAGGCGCTTCTCTCGGTGGAGAGGTACCCGCGGATGGAGTGGCCTTGAGCCTGGTGACTGCAGCGAAGGGTGGTCGCAGCGACGCCAGTGGAACTTCATCCTCTACCACGGTCGCGTCGGCTGCCGCAGTCGCCCACGCTGGCACGCTGGCCCCAGCCTCGTCGGCCGTGCTAGTAGCTTTGGAGCTACTCGCAGACTGAGGCAGCGACACTGCCTTGGCCGACTTCTTCTTCTGTGGCAACTTCTTCTTCGACGGCGTGGCCACGCGCCGTGAAGTGTGCTCGGGGACCTCGTCGTCATCCCCGCCGTGATCCTCGAGGCTCTTGCTGGCCTCGAGCTCACGTTGTCGCTGCCCGCGGGTCTTATGGACTGTGGGTGCGGCAACCTCTACGGCCTCTTCATCATCTTCATCTTCATCATCGTCGTCGTCATTTTTCTCTCCTCCGCTGTCGCCTTTGTCAGAGGACTCGCTCTCGTCCTCGACGGATTCACTTGAGTTTTCATCATCAGCGGGGGGAAGCAAACCTTCCACCACTCAGAACAGCTACATGAACAGCGCATGATCAGCAACGTGCGACTGTAATTTTACAAATGCGGAATAGACAAGGGAAAATAAGCTTACCGGTGGCTCCTTGCGCTTCGCGGTGTACGGGGGAATCCCGGCCTTCAAGTCGATGTACTCCGCGTCGGTGATCTTCTTCAACGCGAGGGCGTAGTCGTTGGCGCTACATTCGGCGGTGCTGGACTTGGTCGGATCGTCCACGTGTACTCGTACATCCAGTGGGCGCGGCTGGCCAGAGGCACTAGTCGCCTCTCAAGCCAGTAGTTGTACAAGTTGATAGTTTGGAGGCCCTTCTTCTTCAGGTTGCGGATTGTCATCAGCATTTCGTCGACCATCATCCGCTGGTCGTGCGGGAGCTTTGCGACTGGAAGCCAACGCGGCTCGGGCCAGTCGGCGGAGTACATAGGAAGCACCACCTCGTTGTCCGGCGTCGACTCGGTCACATAGAACCAATGCTTCTTCCACTCATTCGACTTCTTCGGTAGCATCAGATCGAGGAAGGAGGCCTTGGACTTTAGCTGGAAGTTCAGGCCGCCTGCGGCTAGCATCCGGCCGCATGACCCTTCGCATCCGACCTTCCCGTGTAATATATCTTGCCACAAGGAGAAGTACGGTCGGCAGTCTAGGTAGCACTCGCAAAACGCCACAAAAATGGCGAGTTGCTCAATGCTTTGTGGCCCTAGATCCGACGGATGGATGCCGTAATACGCGCAGAAGTGGCGGAAGAAGATGGAGGTTTGGGGAAACCAAGCCCCCTCTCTAGGTGGCTGGTGAAGCAGATGAATTCCCCGTCGCGCGGATCCAGTACCACCTATCTGGCTGCAGGGATGCGTCATTTGCCGGCGCGGAGGATTCACGCATCCTCGAAGGACTTCAGTAGCACTTTCGTGCATTTGGATATCCCCCATGGTTCCATCGCAGGCGCCATCAGTCGAAGTTAGTTTGCAGCCCGGCGACAAGTGCATCCGACACCTTCTGCTCTTCGGCAGCAGCAGCAGCAACGGCTGCCTTAGCTCTCTCCTCCGCCGAGGTCGCCTCCGCCTTCACTGCCTTGAGCTCTCGCTCCAGTTCTACGACCCGCTTCTATGCGGCGCTCAAGGAAGACTGGGCAACCGTCAGGTCGCTCGTGGGGACCATACCCTCGCGATCCTTATCCATCGCGGCCGCATGACTCTCTGCATCACCACAACTGTAAGCACGACATAAAAACACGTCCCTGACCAATGGCATATCAGACTCTTACCAGCAGTCGCTCGAAGCTGCTCGTTCACTTCTCGGACGGAGTGGGTTTCCTCTTCAGGACACTCCTTGGCGGCCAATCGCTCCGCTGACTCGCGCTGGAGGCCCTGCAAAACCATGGCGAAAATCAGCAAACACTCATGAAGCACTCCTAACTGCCTAGCCGCTGAAATTCAGCGACTAGCCACTCGGGGACTGGATAACGAATAAATCATCAAGTGCCTAGCCGCTGCAACTCAATGACTAGCCACTCGGGGACTGGACAACGAAAAAGTAAGAATCTACCCGCTGAAATTAAGCGACTAGATCCTCGGGGACTAGACATACCTGGATTGCCGCAACCAGCATATTGTGGAGCTCGACCGCGTCCACCGATGGGAGCACAAGAGGAGTGCACCCGCGATGCTGCTCAACCTCCGCCGATTGCGCTGAAGCACTTTCCATGGAGGCCCTCGCCACAAAGCGAGGGAAGGTCGCCTCCGTCGCCCCTGCGGCACTTGCCGCTGGGCCTATTGCCCCAACTGGCACCGCAGGTTCTAACCGCTGCGACTCCGTATCCACTACGGCCTTCACGTTAGCATCCTCTCTAGTCATAGCCATCCTTGGGGCGACCACCGACTCATCCGAAATTGTGACGACCTTGTCGCCTTTTGCCTTCTTCGCGCACTCAACAGGCGCCTTGACATCATCGCTCTTCCTCATCTTCGAGGGATCGCCTTGCCCCCCCGTGGAACCCAACGGTACCTTAGTCACTGAGGGGTGACCTTTTTTCTTCACACCGGTTCTGCAACATGGCGATGTCAGCGAGTTCGCTGGAAAAACATAAACCAGTTGCCCAAAGAAATACTATAAAGGATACGTACTTGGCGATTGGGATAAAGCGAAGGCCGGTGTGAATGTTCGTCGGCTTCTCCAGCTTTTGCCCCAGCTTCCGGATGAGGCAAGTCTCGAGCACGCTCTGGGCCCAAGACACCGAGGGCTTCTTCGAGGATGAGGCTGCGGCAGGAGGATCTGCGGCAATCACCGCAGGCGCTTCTCTTGGTGGCGAGGTACCCGCGGATGGAGTGGCCTCGAGCCCGGTGACTGCAGCGAAGGGTGTCGGAAGCGACGCCAGCGGCACTTCATCCTCTACCACGGTCGCGTCGGCTGCCGCAGTCGCCCGCGCCGGCACGCTGGCCCCAGCCTCGTCGGCCGCGCTTGTAGCGTTAGACCTACTCGCGGACCAAGGCGGCGACACTGCCTTGGCCGACTTCTTCTTCTGCGGCGACTTCTTCTTCGACGGCGTGGCCACGCGCCGTGAAGTGTGCTCGAGGACCTCGTCGTCACCCCCATCGTGAGCCTCGAGGCTCTTGCTGGCCTCGAGCTCGCGTTGTCACTGCCCGCGGGTCTTACAGACTGTGGGTACGGTGACCTCTACGGCCTCTTCCTCATCTTCATCGTTGTCGTCGTCATCATTTTTCTCTCCTTCGATGTCGCCTTTGTCAGAGGACTCGCTCTCGTCCTCGACGGATTCACTCGAGTTTTCATCATCAGCGGGGGGAAGCCAACCTTCGACCACTTGGAACAGCTACATGAACAGCACATGATCAGCAAAGTGCGACTGTAATTTTACAAATGCGGAATAGATAAGGGAAAATAAGCTTACTGGTGGCGCCTTGCGCTTCCCAGTGTACGGGGGAATCCCGGCCTTCGAGTCGATGTACTCCGCGTCGGTGATCTTCTTCAACGCGAGGGTGTAGTCGTTGGAGCTACATTCGGCGGTGCAGGACTTGGTCGGATCGTCCTTGCCCGTGTACTCGTACATCCAGTGGGCGCGGCTGGCCAGAGGCACTAGCCACCGCCCAAGCTAGTAGTTGTACAAGTTGATAGTTTGGAGGCCCTTCTTCTTCAGGTTACGGATTGTCATCAGCATTTCGTGGACCATCATCCGCTGGTCGTGCGGGAGCTTTGCGACTGGAAGCCAACGCGGCTCGGGCCGATCGGCGGAGTACATTGGAAGCACCACCTCGTTGTCCGGCGTCGACTCGGTCACATAGAACCAATGCTTCTTCCACTCATTCGCTGCCTTCTTCGGCAGCATCAGATCAAGGAAGGGGGCCTTGGACTTTAGCTGGAAGGTCAGGCCGCCCGTGGCTAGCATCGGGCCGGATGTCCCTTCGCATCCGACCCTCCTGTGGAATATATCTTGCCACAGGGGGAAGTACGGTCGGCAGCCTAGGTAGCACTCGCAAAACGCCACGAAAATGGCGAGTTGCTCGATGCTATGTGGCCCTAGGTCCGACGGATGGATGCCGTAATATGCGCAGAAGTGGCAGAAGAAGATGGAGGTGGGGAAACCGAGCCCCCTCTCCAGGTGGCTGGTGAAGCAGATGAACTCCCTGCGTGCGGATCCGGTACCACCTCTCCGGCTGCAGGGATGCGTCATCTCCTGGCGCGGAGGATTCCCGCATCCTCGAAGGAATTCACTAGCACTTTCGTGCATTTGGATCTCCCCCATGGTTCATCGCAGGCGCCATCGGTCGAAGTCAGTTTGCAGCCCGGTGACAAGTGCATCCGACACCTTCCGCTCTTCGGCAGCAGCAGTAGCAGCAGCAACGGCTGCCTTAGCTCTCTCCTCCGCCGAGGTTGCCTCCGCCTTCACTGCCTTGAGCTCTCGCTCCAGTTCTACGACCCGCTTCTCTGCGGCGCTTAAGGAAGACTGGGCAGCCGTCAGTTCGCTCGCGGGGACCATACCCTCGCGAGACTTGTCCATCGCGGCTGCATGACTCTCTGAATCATCAACTATAAGCACGATATAAAAAAGACGTCCCTGACCAAGGGCATATCAGACTCTTACCAGCAGTCGCTCGAAGCTGCTCGTTCACTTCTCGGACGGAGTGGGTTTCCTCTTCCAGACACTCCTTGGCAGCCAATCGCTCTGCCGACTCGCGCTGGAGGACCTGCAAAACCATGGCGAAAATCAGCAAACACTCATGAAGCACTCCTAACTGCCTAGCCGCTGAAATTCAGCGACTAGCCACTCGGGGACTAGATAACGAAGAAATCATCAAGTGCCTAGCCGCTGCAACTCAACGACTATCCACTCGAGGACTGGACAACAAAAAAGTAAGAATCTACCCGCTGAAATTCAGCGACTAGATCCTCGGGGACTAGACATACCTGGATTGCCGCACCTAGCATATTGTGGAGCTCAACCGCGTCCACCGATGGGACCACAAGAGGAGTGCGCCTGCGATGCTGCTCAACCTCCGCCAATTGCGCTGAAGCACTTGCCATGGAGGCCCTTGCCACAAAGCGAGGGAAGGTCACCACCGCCGCCCCTACGACACTCACTGTCGGGCCCGTTGCCCTAACTGGCGCTGCAGGTTCTAACCGCTGCGACTCCGCGTCCACTACCGCCTTCATGGTTGCATCCTCTCTAGTTGGAGCCTTGCTTGGGGCGTCCACCGACTCATCCAAAATTGTGACGACCTTGTCGCCTTTTGCCTTCTTCGCGCCCTCAATAGGCGCCTCGACATCATCGCTCTTACTCTTCTTCAAGGGATCGGCTTGCTCCCCCGTGGCACCCAACGGGACCTTAGTCACCGAGGGGTGACCTTTTTTCTTCACACTAGTCCTGCAACATGGCGACATCAGCGAGTTCGCCGGACAAACAGAAACCAGTTGCCCAAAGAACTACAATAAAGGATACTTACATGGCGGTTGGGATAAAGCGAAGGCCGGTGTGAATGTTCGTCATCTTATCCAGCTTTGGCCCCAGCTTCCGGATGAGGCAAGTCTCGAGCACGCTCTGGGCCCAAGACACCGAGGGCCTCTTCAAGGATGAGGCTGCGGCAGGAGGATCCGCGGCAATCACCGCAGGCGCTTCTCTCGGTGGCGAGGTACCCGCGGATCGAGTGGCCTCGATCCCGGTGACTGCAGCGAAGGGTGGTGGAAGCGACACCAGCGGCACTTCATCCTCCACCACGGTCGCGTTGGCTGCCACAGTCGCCCGTGCTGGCACGCTGGCCCCAGCCTCGTCGGCCATGCTGGTATCTTTAGAGCTACTCGCGGACCGAGGCAGCGACACTGCCTTGGCCGACTTCTTCTTCTGCGGCGACTTCTTCTCTGATGGCGTGGCCACGCGCCATGAAGTGTGCTCGGGGACGTCGTCGTCACCCCCGTCGTGAGCCTCGAGGCTCTTGCTGGCCTCGAGCTCGCGTTGTCGCTGCTTGCGGGTCTTACGGACTGTGGGTGCGGCGACCTCTACGGCCTCTTCGTCATCTTCATCGTTGTCTTCGTCGTCATTTTTCTCTCCTCAGATGTCGCCTTTGTCAGAGGACTCGCTCTCGTCCTCGATGGATTCACTCGAGTTTTCATCATCAGCGGGGGGAAGCCAACCTTCCACCACTTGGAACAACTACATGAACAGCTCATGATCAGCAAAGTGCGACTGTAATTTTACAAATGCGGAATAGACAAGGGAAAATAAGCTTACCGGTGGTGCCTTGCACTTCCCAGTGTATGGGGGAATCCCGGCCTTCGAGTCGATGTACTCCGCGTCGGTGATCTTCTTCAACGCGAGGGCGTAATCGTTGGCACTACATTCGGCGGTGCAGGACTTGGTCGGATCGTCCTTGCCCGTGTACTCGTACATCCAGTGGGTGCGGCTGGCCAGAGGTTGATAGTTTGGAGGCCCTTCTTCTTCAGGTTGTGGATTGTCATCAGCATTTCGTCGACCATCATCCGCTGGTCGTGCGGGAGCTTTGCGACTAGAAGCCAACGCGGCTCGGGCCGGTCGGCGGAGTACATCGGAAGCACCACCTCGTTGTCCGGTGTCGACTCGGTCACATAGAACCAATGCTTCTTCCACTCTTTCGCCGCCTTCTTCGGAAGCATCAGATCGAGGAAGGAGGCCTTGGACGTTAGCTGGAAGGTCAGGCCGCCTGCGGCTAGCATCGGGCCGGATGTCCCTTCGCATCCGACCCTCCCGTGGAATATATCTTGCCACAGGGGGAAGTACGGTCGGCAGCCTAGGTAGCACTCGCAAAACACCACGAAAATGGCGAGTTGGTCGATGCTATGTGGCCCTAGGTCCGACGGCTGGATGCCGTAATATGCGCAGAAGTGGCGGAAGAAGATGGAGGTGGGGAAACTGAGCCCCCTCTCCGGGTGGCTGGTGAAGCAGATGAATTCCCTGTCGTGCGGATCTGGTACCACCTCTCCGGCTGCAGGGATGCGTCATCTCCCGGTGCGGAGGATTCCCGCATCCTCGAAGGACTTCAGTAGCACATTCGTGCATTTGGATATCCCCCATGGTTCCATCGCAGGAGCCATCGGTCGAAGTCAGTTTGCAGCCCGACGACAAGTGCATCCGAAACCTTCCGCTCTTCGGCAGCAGCAGCAGCAATGGCTGCCTTAGCTCTCTCCTCCGCCGAGGTTGCCTCCGCCTTCACTGCCTTGAGCTGTGGCTCCAGTTCTACGACCCGCTTCTCTGCGGTGCTCAAGGAAGACTGGGCAGCCGTCAGGTCACTCGCAGGGACCATACCCTCGCGAGACTTATCCATCACGGCTGCTGCATCACCACAACTATAAGCATGACATAAAAACACGTCCCTCACAAATGGCATATCAGACTCTTACCAACAGTCGCTCGAAGCTGCTCGTTCACTTCTCGGACGGAGTGGGTTTCCTCTTCCAGACACTCCTTGGCGGCCAATCGCTCCGCTGACTCGCGCTGGAGGCCCTGCAAAACCATGGCAAAAATCAGCAAACACTCATGAAGCACTCCTAACTGCCTAGCCGCTGAAATTCAGCGACTAGCCACTCGGGGACTAGATAACAAAGAAATCATCAAGTGCCTAGCCGCTGCAACTCAACGACTAGCCACTCGGGGACTGGACAACAAAAAACTAAGAATCTACCCGCTGAGATTCAGCGACTAGATCCTCGGGGACTAGACATACCTAGATTGCCGCACCCAGCATATTGTGGAGCTCGACTGCGTCCACCGATGGGAGCACAAGAGGGGTGCGCCTGCGATGCTGCTCAACCTCCGCCGATTGCGATGAAGCACTTGCCATGGAGGCCCTCGCCACAAAGCGAGGGAAGGTCACCACCGCCGCCCCTGCGGCACTCACCGTCGGGCCCGTTGCCCAACTGGCGCCGCAGGTTCTAACCGCTGCGACTCCGCGTCCACTACGGCCTTCATGGTCGCATCCTCTCTAGTCGGAGCCTTGCTTGGGGCGTCCACCGACTCATCCGAAATTGTGACGACCTTGTCGCCTTTTGCCTTCTTCGCGCCCTCAATAGGAGCCTCGACATCGTCGCTCTTACTCTTCTTCGAGGGATCGCCTTGCGCCCCCGTGGCACCCAACGGGACCTTAGTCACCGAGGGGTGACCTTTTTTCTTCACACTAGTCCTACAACATGGCGACGTCAGCGAGTTCGCTGGACAAACAGAAACCAGTTTCCCAAAGAAATACTATAAAGGATACTTACTTGGCGATTGGGATAAAGCGAAGGCCGGTGTGAATGTTTGTCGGCTTCTCCAGCTTTGGCCCCAGCTTCCGGATGAGGCCAGTCTCGAGCACCCTCTGGGCCCAAGACAGCGAGGGTCTCTTCGAGGATGAGGCTGCGGCCGGAGGATCCGCGGCAATCACCGCAGGTGCTTCTCTCGGTGGAGAGGTACCCGCGGATGGAGTGGCCTCGAGCCCGGTGACTGCAGCGAAGGGTGGTGGCAGCGATGCCAGCGGCACTTCATCCTCTACCACGGTTTTGTCGGCTGCCGCAGTCGCCCACGCCGGCACGCTGGCCCCAGCCTCGTCGGCCACGCTGGTAGCTTCAGAGCTACTCGCGGACCGAGGCGGCGACACTGCCTTGGCCTACTTCTTCTTCTGCGGCGACTTCTTCTTCGACGGCGTGGCCACGCGCCGTGAAGTGTGCTCGGGGACCTCGTCGTCACCCCCGTCGTGAGCCTCGAGGCTCTTGCTGGCCTCGAGCTCGCGTTGTCGCTGCCCGCGGGTCTTACGGACTGTCGGTGCGGCGACCTCTACGGCCTCTTTGTCATCTTCATCGTTGTCGTCGTCGTCATTTTTCTCTCCTCTGATATCTCCTTTGTCAGAGGAATCGCTCTCGTCCTCGATGGATTCACTCGAGTTTTCATGCATTTGGATCTCCCCCATGGTTCCATCGCAGGCACCATCAGTCGAAGGATCTAGGGTTGCGGGATTGGTCTGGGTCGCTCTGGTCGCTTCGGAGGAATGGAAGACTAGGAGACGTGCGAGGTCGGAGGAAGTGTGGGGAATGATCGCTCTTCGCCCGTCACTCTCCTTATATAACGGTTGCTACCTGCCATTTTCGGGGAGCCGTTGCCGCGCGGTGATTATGCTGATATTACCGTTGGATTACCCACTGGCTAGTTTGACCAACGCTGACGGTCCAACTTCGTCTACTCGACTCGCCAGCTCCAGCGACCCGACTACTCGCCGACCTGACCGCCATAGCTGCGATTCGACTACTCGCCGACCTGATCGCCATAGCTGTGATTCGACTATTCGCTGACCTAATCGCCATAGCTGCAATTCGACTACTCATTGACCCATTCGTCGTGCTGCGATTTTATTGGTCGTCGTTATTGCGACTAAGATGACATGTTCCCTCTTTCATTGAAGGAGTCTAACACCGATTTTACTGGGCGTCCAAATTGGACCTGAATACTCCGACTGCCAAAGAACACCTGCGACGAATCGACGACGGCCTCGGGGACTACTGATGGGGATATGTCGAGTGGGGTATACCCAGCAAGTGGGCATGTAGGACAGCGACTGGATCAACACCCAACAAGGAGCCAGGCGACTGGATGCTGAAGGCCCAGAAGCGTAGCTAGGCCTAGTCGGATTAGGTCAAGAACCCTCCGATTCCTTATCCAACTTGGTTGTAGATCTGTAAACCCTAGCGAGGTGACTCTATATAAACCTCCCTAGGGTACGCATAGAACTCACGTTCCTTCATACACCCCCTGCGACTCGCCGCCTAGTCGTGGATCTCGCCCTTGTACTCTCTCATCAATACAATCAAGCAGGAGTAGGTATTTACCCTCCGGGGGGCTAACCTGGGTAAAACCCTATGTCTCCGCCCTCATCTCGCACCGAATATGGATGGCCGCCCATGCCCCTCGTTCTACTATGCGCTGCTGATTGCAGCACGTGTCGTGGCCATTCCCACAACACCAAGGCTTGTAGGCAGTCACTTTGTTGAGCCAAGAATGAGGTCATCTCTAAATAACCACTAGATGCCTAGAAGAAATCACCATGCAGACAAACACAATTAAGGGTTCCCCATGGATATCGTAATTGGCTTAGTGGATCTCTCTTTGTTCCCCCTTCGACAGTGTTGGGTGCTAGCGGTGCTTATAATCACAATAGCAGCCGGCTCAATCAACGAAGCACGTCCAAAGGGCTTCACCCTCTTACTTTATACCCAAAGGAAAATTATATATGGTCGACTCCACATACCATCTAAAGGGAGATATCAAACACACATCATAAATCAATGGATCATGTACAATGATGATGGCTCAGTTGATGTAGAGCCTGTTGGGAACCCCAAGATCAAGGTTGTCACATCCCAAAATTTTCCAAATTTTGAAATGTGAAAAATAAATAAACAAAAGAAATAATTGTTGAAATTTACGGTGAAAAAAACTTTTTGCTTCTAAATGGAAACATCAAAACCCTACTTGAACAAAATTTGAATAAAAAGACAACAAACAAATATTCAAAGAATCAAATGCATTCATGCATGGAAAGAATCTTGAATTTAAACACTTGGAAAAGTTAAACCAAAACCCTAAATCTTAATGAAAGAAATCATCATTCAAGATCACCCCAAGACTATGGATTTGATCCATATAAAAATTCAGCAACAAATATTTCTAAATGATCAAAAATAATAGACAAAAATATTATAAAACCATGAGAATTGGTTTCACTCAATTTGGAGCCATGGATAAAAACTTATGAATTTAATAAGATAAAAGGAAATAATTTCCAATGCTAATAAAGCTCCTAACAAAAATCAACACTAAATTATGAGAAAAATAATCCTAAAAGGATTTAAAAGAGATAAATAAATATTGAATAAAATTTTACAAAGTGTAATCACCAATTTTGGAACTATAAATAAAAAGATATGAATTTTATAAGATAAAGAAAGAATTAAATAAATAAGAAATATTTAAAAGACAATGAAAATCTTGAAATAAATCCATAAGCAAATGGAATAAAAGTTTACTCAATAATAAAAAGAAATAAAATATTATTTAAATAAAATTATATGGGTTTGAACCATATTCAATTTTATTTGAATAATGACAAAATGCCTAATTTAAATAAATAATAAATCATAAGTGAATATTTGAAATATTCTAAAATGGACTTTTAAACACAGTAAATAACTAGAATAAAAACCTACTGAAAGTTTGGAAATTTTTTGAATTAAATAGAGGCTTGAATCAAATGGTTTGAATTAAAATAGAAATTAGAAATAGAAAAATAAAAAGAAACAGAGAAGAAAAAATAGAAACAGATCTAACCCAGCCCAGCAGGCCCAGCAAGCCCAACTCCCAGCCCACCCGAATCTCACTTGTAGGAATTGTCCATTGGCATCGCTTGGACCATGTGTTGGCTGTAAGGTAGAAGAAATGAAGAAGAAGTATTATCCAAGGTATTTGGGGATATTGGAATCATGTAGAAGTATAAAGAAAATAAGATCAAGAGTGTCTTGAAGAAGAATATGGAATTTCTCATGTGTATCTCACTACTAGGAAAACAGCTATAGATAGACAGATCATTTGTGGCGCATATGCTAGACCATGCGCCACAGAAATAACCCAGTGGTGCATATCACCAAATGTGCCACAAAACCCTTCACTATTCTGTGACGCATTCACATGGACGGTGCACCACAGAAGAATGGTGGCACCCGCCACCGGGGTTGGGCTACCAACTTTCTGTGGTGCATATGACCATATGTGCCACAGAAAACGAGGGTGGGACCCACCATGGAATCTCGTTGACTGCACTCTGACCAAGCTTCTGTGGCGCATATGTGGAAATGCGCCACATATATCTTTGTCTTCTGTGGCGCATATCCACATATGCGCCACAGATAGCCGACATGGGTCCCACCACCGAATGTGCATTCCACCTACTCTGTGGCGCATATAGTCGATATGTGCCATAGAAGTTTGAGCTTCTGTGGCGCATATCTACTATATGCAGCATAGAACTAGGCGCCCAGATCTGCATAAAGGTGACAACTTTTGCAACCCTCTACCTACCACACCCATTTCACATCCTTCTGCGGACAATCCCCCGCAGATGCCTTCTATGGAAGATCAAAAACTCATATTCTCCTTGTCACAGGGCCCAGCGCATAACCTAAGGACCTATCAGTCATACGACATCAACGGTTACAGATTCTACACCGAGGAAAAGGACATGAATAGCGAATATCAAAACACAGGAGTAACTATGATGTCCTCCGCCGATGACAAGACTACTGTCATGGAAAGATTCTACGGAAAGATCGAGGAGATATGGGATCTCGACTACTATGGAGAGGCGATACCGATGATCCGTGTTAGATGGTCCAAGAACATAGAAAAGGAAGGTCGGTAGTTCACTACCCGCGTTATTGTAAGATCCCACATTTAAAAAGGTAAAGATCCCTGTGATTGCAATGCTAGTCCCTGGATCAATGCTAGCATCCACAGTCTAAGATGAAGTACACAGATACAAAGGTCATTATTACATATCATTCCAGAGACAACTATAGTCTTTTACAACTCCATGGCCACAGGCCTAATACAAGAGTTCAATTATAGAATAACATAAATAAGTATTCATCTTCATGTGCCACAGGCAAGCATGTTGAGTGTAGACTCATAACCCCTAATCATCATCAGAATAACCTGCAACATCACAAGTTACAGCCACAGTGGGTCAATACATTGGAATAGTATTGGCAAGTGATACCTTAGTATAATATTGGCATCTAGATACTACATGCAATTTGGCTAAGTGTAGCTTAGGCTTGCTTTATCAAAATAGGTTTTACTTATTAGTTGAAAAACACTAAGTTTTTCTTTGACAAAACTTTCCCAAGGAATCACCAATAGACATTGGTGAACCTTCACCCTTGTTCAACCACAAATTTTAACTTAGAAATTGGGATGAGGAGATTCTTGATAGCTTCCATGTCTTGATGCTCAAGTTGTAAAATACCATGGACATGGCTAAGTACTTAGATTCTTCCATCTGCAGAGGTTGTGCACTTTCCCCAAAAGACTTGATTTTCACCAAGACAGGACCTTTCAGAAGCCTTCCCTTAGACCAAATGGACGCGTTCCAAACCTATCATCCCACTACCACCAACTGTCCAAATGGCTAAGTTGTTGCAACCTATATGATCTAGGCAGAGCCCATATCGCCATGTGGTTGCACTAGAAGCTTCTTAACATTTGGCATCTCAAACCCCTTTGTTCCTGGGTGGCTTTCCACAAGTGAGATACACAAGGTAAACCATAGAAATGGGCCTTGTGTAACCACTCAACACAAACCATTCATTCCATTCCACCCAGGTGTTTCATTCACTTAGTTGTTTTATTAAACAAAAACACAAGTCAGCAGACTTAGAAATACTTCATATAGCATGTATATAAAACCAACCTTGGTTGCTACTAGCTAGGCTAAGCATGTCAATGGTAAGTATCTTAACTTAGAGAAATTTCTAACAATTCTACAACTACTAGGATTTCCCAAGCATAGCATATAGTTACTTATCAAAATATCCATGCAAATCCTATACAAAATATTTCTAGTGCATAGGTGAAAAATATAGGAATAAAATCATGAAGCACCACTTGCCTTGGTAGTTTAGGGAGTAGCAACAATCTTCACAACCACAATCACTATTTGCACCAAAATCTACACATAAAATAAGGGCACCAAAATCACATATCAAAATATACAAACAAAAATATATGAATGCATGCAAATGCCATGTGATTTTTTTTCTACACCATACAAGACAAGTAAACAGTACTCAAACATAAACAAGTTTAATATACCAAAAATAATCTTTATTTGATCTTTAAAACATTTTTCAAATCATTTCTATATCCAAAAAAAGCCTACACAAGTTTCTGCAAAAACGACCATTTTTACAGAGGCAAAACATTAAGCACATTGCATAAACATATAGAAATTTCTCTCCTGATTCCAATGATATAAAATTTGTCAAATTTGAACGTGTGGATCAAAAGTTATGAATTTTACAAGTTTGGTTAACTAATAGATCAAATTTCTGTTTTTAAATCTAAACCCTAGCCACGCGGCGTGTTCTGATTGGCTGATACCGATTCGCACGGATCGATCGATGCGGGCCGTAGGATTTAAGTGATACTGTGTGGCTCAGATCTAAAGAAATCGTTTCGTTAAGAGATCTATCTCACGCGTTGGATCTAGATCTAACGGCTGTGGACCAAGCGACCAAAGTCTCGCGACGCCAGCGGCGGCGAGTGGCGGCAGCAGCTCTGTCAGAGACGTTGCCGGCGATTTAGGTCGCGCGGGAGAGGGAGAGATAGCTCACCGAGTTTGTCGTGCGTTGCTGATGCTCAAGGTATGCTTGGTTGGCGAAGAGGCGCTCGAGGTCGACGGAGATTGCTCGCCGTAGATCCTTCTGGCGACGGTCGCTTCTGTTCGTCGTCGCTGGCGAGGATATAGGTCATGCCAAGGCAAGATGAGAAGTGCGTCAGATGCGCGAGACGATGCTTGTCACGGGAGTGTCAACAAGAGGGAAAGGCGCGGTCAGTACTAACCAGGGGAGCTCGTCGGAGTTGCGGGCTTCGTCGGGCACGTGCAGTCTTCGATGTTGGCGAGGCTCTGGATGGTCCTAGCACGAACCAATGGTGTTAGAAGATGCGCAAGGTTGCAGTGATCATACTGTCAAGATTAAAAGGCAAGGGGCGGGGAGTGCTCACCGGAATTCACCGCCGGAGTGGCTCGGTACTGCGGCGGTGTAAGTGGGATTTGTGGGAAGCCTGGTAGCGGAGTGGGGGTGCTGAGTGAGGGGAAATGGTCGCAGAGGGGTGGGGGTTAAGTAGCCAGTGTAGGGGGCGGCATTCACGCGGCGAATCAATGGGATTTAAGCGCATTCGCGTCGGGAGGAAACGACCGCGGCGGCGCTGGGTGCAGGCGTGATTTGGGGACGATGAGCTGACATGGATGCGGGGCCCAGTGGTCAGCGAGGGGGTGTGCGCGAGCTTGGTGAGAAACAGAGAGAGAGGGGAAAACCCGGGTGGGCTGCTTTGGCTGTTGGGCTGAAAAGCTGGCGCCAGGCCTAATTCTGTTTTCTTATCTCTTTTCTTTTTCTAAATTGATTTTCAGGAATCCTTTTCAAACAATTTCAAAAGCATTTGAATTCCAAATCTTTCTGGACTTTTACAAAGTGAACCCTGCATACTTTTGAATATAAAACCATGTTGTCTCATTAGACTTGCTTGGTCCTTTTGAAAATTCAAAATAAACAGTGCCTTAGCACAAGATTTGATAAAGATTTGAAAATGGTTTTAATACCAAATTTTGTTTTGGAAAATTTTGTCCAAGCTTGGAACTCAACCAACCAATCCTATGAACTCACAACAATGGTTTTAAAACAAATATTCCGTCACTAGAGAGTGGCATTGAATCAATGCTTGTTTACATAAAATAATAAGCACCCAAATGCTTCTGTTTTGGTAATGAATTTGAAATTGAACCCTAAATGATCATGAATGCATGGATGATATGCAAAGCTTTGAAAACATGATTTTAGGGATGTTACAAATCTAACCCCCTTAAGGTAAATCTCGCCCTCGAGATTCGGATTGGCTAGCAAATAGGTGAGGGTGGTCTTTCCGAAGATCATCTTCTCTTTCCCGTGTTGCTTCTTCTTCAGAATGATGGTTCCATTGAACCTTGCAGAATTTGATAGTCTTAGTCCGAGTAACTCTTTCTGCAGTTTCAAGAATCCTGATAGGTTTTTCCTCATAAGTGAGGTCACTTTCCAACTGAACCTCCTCCAAAGGTATAGTATCCTTCAAAGAAGTCTCTTCCATCTCTGGATGGCATTTCTTAAGTTGACTCACATGAAACACATTGTGAACGGCACACAATGATTCTGGAAATTCAATCTCATAAGCTACTTCTCATTTATGACTCAGAATCTTGAATGGTCCAACATATCTTGGGGCCAATTTTCCTTTGACTCCAAATCTCTTCACTCCACGAAGTGGTGACACTCTAAGATAAGCTCTATCACCTACTTCATAGGTGACTTCTCTACGCTTAGGATCTGCGTAGCTCTTCTTTCGGGACTGTGCTATCTTCAATCTGTCCTTAACCAACTTGACTTTCCCTTCAGCCTCTTTGATTAGTTCTGGTCCGAACAAATTTCTTTCTCCCACACCATTCCATAACAATGGGGTGGTACACTTTCTCCCATAGAGAAATTCAAGTGGTGCCATCTCAATACTGGCTTGATAGCTGTTATTGTAAGAGAATTCTGCGTAAGGCAGACTTTCATCCCAACTGGCTCCATAGTCTAGGGCACATGCCCTCAACATATCTTCAAGAATCTGGTTGGTCCTTTATGTTTGTCCATCAGTCTGAGGATGAAAAGCAGTGCTGAATTCCAACCTCGTTCCCAATGACTCATGTAGTTGCCTCCAAAAATGAGAAGTGAATTGAGTTCCCCTGTCAGACACAATACTCTTGGGTACTCCATGCAGACATACAATCCTACTCATATAGATCTTGGCTAACTTAGCACTTGTATAGGTTGTCTTCATAGGTATGAAATGAGCCACTTTAGTTAGGCGATCCACTACTACCCAAATAGAATCATATCCTGACCTGGTCCTTGGCAATCCAGTGATGAAATCCATGCCAATCTTGTCCCACTTCCAATCAGGAATAGGTAGGGGTTGTAGCAATCCTGCTGGTTTCTGATGTTCCGCTTTCACTCTACTACATACATCACACAACGCAATATGTTTGGCGATGTCCTTCTTGAGATTATTCCACCAAAATCTTTCTTTCATATCCATGTATATTTTGGTGTTACCCGGATGAATGGAATATGGTGAGTTGTGTGCTTCCTGTAAAATCAGTTTCCGAAGCTCCGGATCTTGTGGAACACAGATACGTTTTCCACATAAAGTACCCTGTTCGTATTCATGGAATCCTTTGGCTTTTCCTTTGCCAATCTTTTCCTTGATCTCTCCAATTTCCGTATCTATCTTTTGGGCTTCTTTGATTTTGTCCAACAAAGTGGGTTGAACATCCAATGACATGAGATGTCCTTCAGGCACAATCTCCAATCTGAGATCTATAAATTGGGCACAGAGATCATCTGGCAACTCTCCCTTAGTAAGGCCATTTACAAAAACCTTATGGCTTAGAGCATCTGCTACATCATTTGCTTTACCGGGGTGGTATTGCAAACTCAAGTCATAGTCCTTGATGAGATCTAGCCATCTTATTTGTCTCATGTTGATTTCTTTCTGGGTGAAGATATACTTCAAACTCTTGTGATCTGTGAACACTTCACAATGCTTTCCCAAAAGATAGTGTCTCCATGTTTTGAGTGCATGGACAACAGAGGCTAACTCTAAATCATGGGTAGGGTAGTTCACCTCATGAGTTTTGAGTTGTCTCGAGGCATAAGCCACAACTGTCCTTCTTGCATAAGTACTGCACCCAATCCATGATGAGATGCATCATAATACACTTGGAAATCCTTCTCTAAATCTGGCAGACATAAGACAGGTGCTGTCACTAGTCTCTTCTTCAATTCTTGGAAACTGAGTTCACATCCTTCAGACCAAGTGAATTTCTTGTCTTTCTTTAGTAACTCTGTCATTGGTTTAGCCACTTTGGAGAAATTCTCAATAAATCTTCTGTAGTATCCTACCAAGCCAAGGAAACTACGAACCTCTTTTACTGACTTAGGAGATTCCCATTCAGTTACAGCTGACACTTTAGCAGGATCAACTGCTACACCATCCCCTGACACAATGTGTCCAAGAAATCCAACTTCATTTAACCAAAATTCACACTTGCTGAATTTGGCATACAGCTTATGCTCTCTAAGCTTCTCAAGTATCAAACGTAAATGTCCTTCATGCTCTTCTTTGCTCTTGGAGTAGATCAAAATGTCATCGATGAAAACGACAACAAACTTGTCAAGGAACTCCATGAACACCTTGTTCATCATATTCATGAAGTGTGCTGGTGCATTGGTCAAACCAAATGGCATCACGGTATACTCATACAATCCATACCTAGTGGTGAAAGTTGTCTTAGGTATGTCTTGTTCTCTTATCTTGATCTGAAAATATCCTGACCGGAGATCAATCTTTGAGAACACACAGGCTCCTTCTAACTGATCAAACAAGTCATTGATTCTAGGCAAAGGGTATTTGTTCTTGATAGTCACCTCATTGAGTGAACGGTAATATATGCATAACCTTTGACTTCTATCCTTCTTTTCTACAAACAAAACTGGTGCTCCCCAAGATGAAGAACTTGGTTGAATAAATCCTTTCTGCAACTGTTCTCCAAGTTGTTTCTTGAGTTCTTTCAACTCATCAACTAACATCTTGTACGGTCTCTTTTCTATTGGTCCAGATCCTGGTAGCAAATCAATAAGAAACTCCACATCTCTATTTGGTGGCATTCCTGGCAATTCTTCCGGAAACACATCCGGATATTCACTCACAATTGGCACACTATCCATGCTAACCCTCTTAAGAGAATTTTGCTTACCTCCTTTTGATTCAAAGTTAGTCTTGAATCTAATCCTTTTGTTTTCTAGAGTTGTGAGTGTGACAGTATGATTGGCACAATCTAGCACTCCTTTGTGCTTGGTCATCCATTCCATCCCCAACATGACATCCAATCCTTGGGAATTTAGGATTATCAGATTAACGGGAAACTTATACTTCCCAAACTCTATGACTAGATCATGACATCCTGAGTTCACTATCATTTCTCCGCCAGGAGAACTTATTTTATAGGACACCCAATAGTTTCTACCGGTAGTTCATTTCTTTCAACAAATGCTCTTGATATGAATGAATGAGATGCACCAGTATCAAAGAGAACAAATGCTGGAACAGAATTGAGTTTGAACTTACCAGCAACAGCATCAGGTTCCTCATAGATTTCTTCCACATTGATGTGGTTCACTTGTCCCTTTTGGAAAGGGTTGGGCTTGTTGGGTCCTTCAACTTTCTTTTCTGGGCATTCATTTGCATAATTCCCCATCTTATTACACTTGAAACATTCAACCTGACTAAGGTACTTCTTGACAGGCTGGCTTCCACTACCACTTCCACTTCCATTGTGGTGGCTCTTATATCCACTCTTGTGATTCTTGTACTTGTCATTGTCATGACTACGGTGATGCTTGTTGTCATGATGACGGTTGTGGTTGTGGTGGCTGTTGTACTTTCCATGCTTGTGGGATCCAGAATTCCCACTATCATCATAATGGGAACGTTTGTGAGACGATCCCGAGCTGTGCTTGTCAGAGTTGTGTTTCCTCTTCCCGCTTTCCACTTGCTTCATCTTGCTCTCCAAGATGGCATCCTTGTCACAAAGAGATTGATAGGTAGGGACATAGGCCACAGATAGATGCAGGTTCAGTTCATCGTTCAACCCTTCGAGAAACTTCTCTTTCCTCTTAGCATCAGTGTCAAGTTCATCCGGTGCATAATGCGCCAGATTGTTGAACTCCTCAATATACTCCGCCACGCTGCGGTGGCACTGCTTCAAGTTATGAAATTCCTTCTTCTTCAAACTCATCACTCCGGATGAGATGTGAGCTGTACGGAAACCATCTTCAAAAATAGCCCATGTCACATCCTCAATGGGAGTGGTGATTTGGAAGTTATCCCACCATGTAGCTGCTGGTCCTTCCAACAAGTGTGCTGCAAACCTGACTTTCTCCTCATCAGTACAGCCAATAGTTACCAAATCCTTGTTCACTGAGCGTAGCTAATCATTGGCCACCATGGGGTCAGTAGTTCCTGAGAACTTAGCAGGCCTTAGTCTTAAGAATCTGGTAAGCATGTCAAAACCTGGTGGATTGTTCTGATTGTTGTTGTTGTTGTTACTGTTGTTGTTGTTGTTGTTGTTGTTGTTGTTGTTGTTGTTGTTGTTATTGTTGTTGTTGTTGTGGTTCTGCATAAAGGTAGTCATCATCTGCATCAGCTGCGTCTGAGCTGTCATCAGCTGCTGCATCTCTAGGGTGACATTGTTGTTGTTCAGGTTGGGATTGGCACGTCAGGGAGGCATTTGTGGTTTTCAATAAGGATAAGGATGAGATACCCATAGATGTTTATCATGCACAATACATCACATAAACAATCACCAAACATGCATCAAGATAACAATAGTTCAACAACGTAAACAAAAAGTTTGAAAAGCAAACACACCAATAGCAAGCCATCCACATGTTGGATGATCATTGTGACTCAATAAACAAAAGCATGGTAAATATAAGATAAATGAGTAGTCATCACTACTCCTCTACATCAACCTCCTCATCAACAAGTGTAAGACCTGCATTCTCCATAGCGGTCTTATATTCCTCGACATTGGTAGTCAAGGCCTCTACTTTGGCTTTGAGAGCCCTCCTCTATGCACGAAGCCTCTCAATCACACCTTGCTGATGCTCGAGCTCGAAGTCCTTGGCCTCTAGTTCTGCAGCCATGTCTCGAATCCTCTTGTTCCTATCTTGGACTCTTTTCTCTTGACTCTTGAACTTTCTATCCTGACTCTCAAACTTAGCATCCATTTCCTTGACTATCTCATCTTGCTCCGCGAAGAGCTTGTCCTTCTCACGAAGCTGCACCTGGAGTTCGTCATTGCTAAGCATGACGTTGGTCCTATCAGTGTCTAAGTGCCTAAGAAGAACCTCTAAGTCCTGGAGGTACAGACGAATCGGCTCTGCCGTCTCTCTAGCGGTATCTTCGAACTCAATAGCCTCACCATCCTCGTCACGTCTACCGAAGGCATTTAAGTGAGTACCTCTAACCTCTTGAGAGTGTATCCCTAACAATCGTCCAAGCAAATCCTTCTTGAAGGTGATGGACTCCGTGGCTAGCTCAGTCTGGCGTCCTGGCTGAGTAACCTTGAAGCCCCAAAGGTCCTTCCTCTCGAACTTGGTGAGGGGAAGCATCATGATGCTAGGAAGCGGGAGATTGAGCACACTAGTGAGCTCAATAAGAAGAGTGCCAAAACGAGTTCCCTTGAACTCTTCAGCCGTGCTGATAGTAACATTAGGCATCTATTTTATAAGATAGAGAAAAGTTAGAATCAACATCAACAGATAAACACAAGACAAGGTAGCAAAAGCATAACATTTGCAAACTAAACACAAGTCATGGCATACATAAATCCATTACAAACATCCAAGGTTCAACATCATTTAGAAAATAATTTTTGGAAATAAAATGATAAGTGTGGTGGTCCAACTAACGAAGTACGTTACAACTCTCACTCACTAGACAAAATGGCTATCAAATCATCCTTGGTGTCCATCTACCTATCTTGTTCACAAGATTCCCAAATCAAGTCTATGATGTCTTCCCTTAGTTGTTGGTTGGTGGTTTCCAACTCTTGGGTATGCTTATTTCCTTCCCTAAGGTCATTTTGGGTGTTGAGCATTCTGCACTTGAGTCTTTCACCAAGATCTTTGATGGACTTCCAAGCTGCATCCCTTGCTGAATCAAAGAATGTGGTGTGCATCACTGAGTTGGTGACCATGCAGAATCCTGATTCTTTGTGGTTTTCTTCCTTATTTTTGTATAAGTGAAGTTGCACCCACCAATATTCTTCTCCTTCATCCATCACAGGAAAACCTTTGTACACAGCTGCACCATGTATTCCCATAGTAACCATAAGGTTCTTGAGAGCCTTTGGAAATTCAGTCTCACACTCTAGGGTCATGGTCATGAGTGGTCCCTTACTTACAGCTTCGTTGATGGAGTTCATCTACAAATAGAGATGAGAAAGAAGAATTAGAAAATTTTACGAGAAGAAAAAGACAAGTGTGGAAATTGTTGAAAAATTTTCCTTAGTGGTTTCTAATCCAATCCCAGGGTCATAATCCTACAGGCAACACAATGCTCTGATACCATCTGTAAGATCCCACCTTTATAAAGGTAAAGATCCTTGTGATTGCAATGTAGGGGTTCGTAGCATGGAAAACAAAAATTTTCTACCGCATACAAACAAACAAGCCAAGATCTATCTACTAGATTGTAGCAACGAGTTGATAGTGGAACTCACCCTCGAAGATTCCAAAGCGGTTAACGAGAGCAGATTCTCGTGGGTGATGTAGTCGTACTCTTTCCGATCTCAAGATCGCGCAGACGATCCTTCCAGCGTCACCTTCCGGCAGCGCTCCCGCAGTCGGTCACACGTTCGGTACTCGACGAAGACCTTCCTCTCCCTTGTTCCAGCAGGCAGCGGAGGTTGTAGCACTCTCCTCGCGATTCCGGCAGCACAACGGCGTGGTACCGGAAGTAGAGGGGAGATCCCGCAGGGCTTCGCCTTAAGCCGGTGCGAGTATGGTGGAGCTTATGAGAGAGGCTATTAGTGGTCTAGTAATTAGACACACCAATTAGAGGGCTCTAAACCAATTAGAAGGCTCTAAACCGAAATAGCTCTAAACCGGGGTTTAGATCTAGGGTTTAGATCTAGAGGATAGGAAGTTGTGTGTACTAGGAGGGGAGCCCTGCCCCTCCTTATATAGGTGGGAGGGGCTGGCCGGCCAAGGGGAGGGAGGGGAGTCCCTCCCCAACTCGGCTTGGTGGGGCGCCGGCTTGGGGAGGAGGACTCCCTCCCCAACTCGGTTTCCTCCTCTCCTCCCACTTCCCAAAATTGCCGTTTGACTTTCAAACTGGCCGTTTGACTTTTCAATTTAGGTTTTAAATAAATCCTTTATTTTGGGCAGCGAAGACACCTAGTACATGATGCAATCATTCCAACTTATAATGACACATTCATGTACCCTTTCCCCCTCCGGAGTGCCGGACATTCCGGGACTTTCTAGAATGTTCCCGATGAAAACACCGGAACCATTCCCCAACTCCGAAACGGTACTTTCCTTATATGAATCTTATTCTCCGGACCATTCCGGATCACCTCGTGATATCCCGGATCCCATCCGAGACTCCGAACAACATTCGGTCTCTTTCTCATAATACCATAACTACTCAAACAACGTCGAATCCTTAAGTGTGTCTCCCTACGGTTCGTGAATTATGCGGACATGATCGAGACACTTCTCCGAACAATAACCAATAGAGGAATCTGGAAATTCATATGGCTCCCACATATTTCTACGATTACATTGCGATCGAATGAACCACTTACATACGATACCAATTTCCCTTTGTCTCACGATATGTTACTTATCCGAGGTTATGATCGTCGGTATCTCTACATACCTAGTTCAACCTCGTTACTGATAAGTACTCTTTTCTCGTTCCCGTGATATGTGATCCCTTGTGACCCAGTCACATGCTTGCAAGCTAATTGGATGACATTTCACCGAGAGGGCCCAGAGAATATCTATCCGTCATATGGATGGACAAATCCCACTCTTGATCCATGTGTTTCAACCAATACTTTCCGAACACTCAATGCCACCTTTATAGCCACCCTGTTACGGTGTGGTGTTTGATGACATCAAAGCATCCATCCGGCAAAGGTGATATGCATGATCTCATGGTCGAAGGAATTAGGTTACTATGTATCAGAAAGCATATAGCAATTGAACTATTGAAATGACTTGATCTTTATGCTACGCTTATCTATAGGAGTATGTCCACCATATCATTCTCCTAACGATATGATCTTGTTGTTAATAACATCTCAATGTTCATGATAGGGAAACCACAATCATCTATTAACCAACAAGCTAGTGAAGTATAGAGGCTATACTAGGGACTTCAATTTAAGTTTACAATTCACACAAGTATTAATGTTTCCTTGTTAATACTATTATAGCATGAATATAAACATTTATCATAAACACAAAGATATAATAATAACTATATTTATTATTGCCTCTAGGGCATATCTCCAACAGTCTCCCACTTGCACTAGAGTCAATAATCTAGTTTCAAACCTTTGTGTATTCAACACCTATGGCTTTCCGGTGTTGCATGTACACGATTGCTAGTGGTCAACTGATCTCCGGATCTGACACTTCCAGGTCCGTGTGTAATTGCATGTCTTTGCGTCTCTACGCATCACTCATTCTCTAATGAGATGGCTTTGTAAATGGTCTTTCGGTGTGACCTTTAGTTCTTTGGGGTTAAAACATGTTGATAATATTGTCGCACAATATATCTTCATAGTATTATCCCGCTGTGAACTACACCTAGTTTGATAACAAACTACTTGACACAAATGCCCTCTTTTGCTGCTAACATAGCAGTCATACACTTAGCCTTTTGTTGTAGTATCTGTCACAATGTCTTAACTTTGGAACTCATCCAAATCCATTATGGAACTCACTTTCCATTATATTGTGCCACCCTTAATTTAGATTGAGATAAACTTAATTTGTACTCTGTGACAAAACTAGTATCAATGTAGTACTTTTACAATGAACTAACCATCTATTTGTCACTTCTACAAATAATATACTCTTAGTTCTTCCAAAAAGATCATAAGAATATCCTTACTATCGTCCAATGATCATCTTATGAATCATTCTGGTATATGCTCATAACTTTTAGAGCATAGGACATATCTGGATTTGTACATACCACAGTATGATTGATATAAACACTCTTTGTGATTTCATACATCAAGTATCAATCTATACTTGAATCTTTGTTTCACTTACCAAATGTCAATACACTTGAATATATCAACATTGAACTCTTTCAATCCTTTCTGTGCGACAAGAACCTTTTCTTGTAGTTTCTATATTGAACTCATTCAATATCTCGTTTATGTACTTCTGGCACAACCATATTAGCATCTATTGATGCCAAATATTTGGGTTTTGCCTAAGTCTTTCATCAGGATGAAATTCTTAATATGTGTCAATAAAAGATACATCATTTCTAATCAACAATATGTCCTCCACATAATGTATTAGAAATATGTTTTTAGCGCTCCCACTTAATTTCTTGCAAATGCAAGCATCTTCATTGTCTCCGATGAAATTAAACTCTTTTAACAGTTTCATCATAGTGAAGATTCCAACTCCGCTATGCTTACTTCAACCATTGAAGTTTGCATATGCATTCAGCATCCTTTGAATTAACAAAACCCTTTGGACCATGTCATGCACACGTCCTAGGTAACAATTCTATTAGAAGAACTTGTTTTGTTTATTCAACTACCACATAACAAAATTATATGTAGTGGTTGCTATATTAATCCGTATAGACTAAATATCGCTATGAAAGATCAAATCTTGTCATAGTCAATCTTTGAACATTGTTGTGAACTCTTTCCCAACATGTCGACTATTTCATAGATGTGAAACATCCATGTCTACTTCTTTATAGATCCAAACACAACTGTAAGGTCTTACACCTTTCTCGAGGGTCCTTCAAGTTCAAAACTTGATTTCTCGTGTATGGAACTATCACGGATTTTATGGCTTCAAGCCATTTGACGGAGTCAGGGCCCATCATCGCTTCTTTGCATGTAGTCCGTTCATTATTCTCAAATAATGATTCAACCCTCAAATCTTAGTATTTGATTGTTTACTCGACCTACTTGTTTCAATAGAAACTTAGACCTCCGTGACCACAACCTTTGAGGCACGTGAGCCATGAGCATTATTGCTGCCTCCGGAACACTTTTCGGTGCTGCGCAACTCTACACATATAGCTAAGGTTCTTTTAACCTTATCAAAGTTCTATTGTCCTCCCACTTTAACTTTTCACGAAAAATTCCTTCTCAAAGAAACTTGACGTTCTAAGCGACAAACACTTTTGTCTCCGGTGTTTGTGGAGGAATACTTAATGTTTATACAAAGACAGGTTTATCTGACTTTGGTTGCACACATCTTTCTTATGCATAGCATACCAATGTTTTAAGAAAGGACTACTTGGGTTTTATCCCAAACCATAACTTTATATGGTGTCATTTCAGCGAATTATGATGGAGCTCTTTTTAGTGGAAAAGCGGTAGTCTCTAAAGCTTTTAATCTTTAAAATATAATGGCAGTTCTATATTTTACACCTTTGATCTTACCATGTCAAACAAGGTTTTAATTACATATCTCGAACGCTCCATACTCTTATGGTGTTTCGGGAAATGCAAATCCACGGAACGATTCCTTAAATCTTAGGTATTATGCTAAACTTGTAACTCAAATATCTTCCTTTATGATCTTATCATAAACTATTTATATTCTTGTTACAATGATTTTGCACTTCATCTTGAAATCTTTGAATTTTTCAAATATTTCATACTTCATCCTTATTAAGTAAATATTCATATATTCACTCAAATTTTCGGAGAAAGCATATGAAGTTGAAATCCATCGCTCTTGACTACACATAATGGAGTTCGTACAACAATATGCACAAGTTCCAATAAGCTAGTCTTTCGTTCCCTTTTGGCCTATGAACGAAGTTTTAATTATTCTCTAGGAAAGTTTCACAAACGTCATTTGATCAAAAATCAAAAGACTCCAAAATTCCATCCACATGGAGTTTCTTCATGTTTTCTTTCCAATATAATTTAAACTGCGATGTCACTTCCTAAGTGATCTTTCAATCAATTTGTCTTTCGACATTTTTTTTAGCACTAGTTTTATGGATGTGATTTCTCCAACGAGATTTGTAAATCATCCATCTTTTATGGATTACGGCAATTATTTGAACAACCCTGTTGTTCTCATAATACCTGATGAAACAAATCTTGAAGGCAAGCTTTGATGTTTAACGAGCAACACAATAACCCTTTATTTGTTCTTGATGAACATCATCACATATTCTTTTGCTAGTTACTTAGGCCATTGTAGTTCATGAATTGTGTTGTTTCGTATGACGATTCATACCAACAAATTCAGTATAAAATACTTAAGAACCACATTGTTTAATGAGCAAAGAATATAGCCATAACATGTATATCATCTATATACTTAAACTGAACAATTCTAGTCTTTTCTTTTCTGCCATATATTTCTGAGATTCTCTTTCAGTATTTCCTTTTCTGTTTGAAAGAATCTATCAACATTAATAGTGGAGTCATACATATGACACATAGTCCAAAGCGTGTATAATTAAATACCAATGTCTTTGGATTTGCACTTTGAAGTAGATCACCATCATCAAATGTTTGGTGTTCTTTCAAATTCCTTTCTTTAGTAATCTATTGGTGTAGTAAACATTTTACCTACATCAAATATTCACCTTTATCATGGAATCGTCCATGACCAAGCTACTTTTAGCTTATAACGGTGAATCGCGAGTATAATGTTGCTCTCCAAAACCTTTTGGAGGATTAGGATAACTAGTGTCTCCAACCTTTTGCAAATTCTCATCAAATATGAGAACATGACTTTTGCCATATTATACTCTATCATGTTGCAACCAAAACTTTGTTTCAGATATCACAATATCTTCCACACATCATGGTTTCTGAAACAACTCTTTCAGATCCTAGATAACCTTGATATTAAGACAATCCTTTGAATATCAAGAATCATGGAGACAAACATGATACTTTATATACTAACACTTGGAATTGTTACTCTTGATTTAATACCAATTATTAAACTTCATGGAGTAACCGGAACTTACTGAAAGTTTGCAATAGGACTTTTAAACTTTAGATTAACACTTCAAAACAATACGATACCAGTTCGTAAAGTAACTAACCAGAATTCTATAGTTCTATCATCTCAATTATAACTAAGCGCAAGGTGGTAAACGGATGCCAATGACTACAACAACTATGCAAATTCACTTTGATTTAGTTTATGATAAATTGAGTTCTAATTAATAATTAAATTAATCTAGGTGAACTCCCACTCAAAACAACATCCCTCACATTGTTTTAGTGATCACACGAACCAAATCCACTACATCAACTCCGATCATCACGAGAGTTGATATAGTTTCAATGGCGAACAATCGACATGTTCATCATATCTACTATATGACTCATGCTTTACCTTTCGGTGATCCGTGTTCCTGAGGCCATGTCTGTACATGCTAGGCTCGTCAAGATCAAACCTTAGCTACCGCATAAGCAAATCTGGCTTGCTTACGTTGTATTCACCCGCGGAATCAAAGACACCCGATCATCACGTGGTGCTTCGAAGCAACAAGCTTTGGCAACGGTGCATACTAAGGGTGAACACTTTAGAACTTGAAATTTTGTGCATGAGGGATCATCTTATAATGCTACCGTCGTCTACTAAGCAATACAAGATGCATAAAGGATTAACATCACATGCAATTCATAATATGTGATATGATATGGCCTTTCTTCTTTGTGCTTCCGATCTCCATCTTCAAGCACGAACATGATCTCCATCATCACCGGTATAGCATCAAGGTCAATGACGCTTCTTCATGGTTGTCGTCCACCAGCTTCAACTATTACAACTATTTTGAATAGACACGCAGGTCTTAACAGAAATTAAAGACAACCATATGGCTCCTGCCGGTTGCCAACTTACAATAAGGAACATTGCATACATCAAATATAATCACAATCATGGCCATATCACATCACTGCACACCCCTGCAAAACAAAGTTAGACGCTTCTACTTTCTTTGCATGTTTTACGTGGTTTGGGGCTTTCCATAAGTGTCGTTCTAACCTACGAACAAGAACCACAACATTGATACTAGCATTGTTGATTACCCGTTGTAAATTGGATCTTTACTATGCTAGGAGAAACAGGCACCCGCAAAGCCACTTATGCAATACGAGTTGCATGTCAAGCGTGGAGCAAGTCTCATGAACGATGTCATGTAAGGTTAGCCCGGGCCGCTTCATCCCAACATACCGCAAGATGCAAAGTACACGCAAAGCAATCTACAATAAAAGCATCAACGCCCACAATGACCATTGTGTTCTACTCGTGCAACAGATCTACATATAGACACGGCTCTGATACCACTGTAGGGGTTCGTAGCATGGAAAACAAAAATTTTCTACCGCATACAAACAAACAAGCCAAGATCTATCTACTAGATTGTAGCAACGAGTTGATAGTGGAACTCACCCTCGAAGATTCCAAAGCGGTTAACGAGAGCAGATTCTCGTGGGTGATGTAGTCGTACTCTTTCCGATCTCAAGATCGCGCAGACGATCCTTCCAGCGTCACCTTCCGGCAGCGCTCCCGCAGTCGGTCACACGTTCGGTACTCGACGAAGACCTTCCTCTCCCTTGTTCCAGCAGGCAGCGGAGGTTGTAGCACTCTCCTCGCGATTCCGGCAGCACAACGGCGTGGTACCGGAAGTAGAGGGGAGATCCCGCAGGGCTTCGCCTTAAGCCGGTGCGAGTATGGTGGAGCTTATGAGAGAGGCTATTAGTGGTCTAGTAATTAGACACACCAATTAGAGGGCTCTAAACCAATTAGAAGGCTCTAAACCGAAATAGCTCTAAACCGGGGTTTAGATCTAGGGTTTAGATCTAGAGGATAGGAAGTTGTGTGTACTAGGAGGGGAGCCCTGCCCCTCCTTATATAGGTGGGAGGGGCTGGCCGGCCAAGGGGAGGGAGGGGAGTCCCTCCCCAACTCGGCTTGGTGGGGCGCCGGCTTGGGGAGGAGGACTCCCTCCCCAACTCGGTTTCCTCCTCTCCTCCCACTTCCCAAAATTGCCGTTTGACTTTCAAACTGGCCGTTTGACTTTTCAATTTAGGTTTTAAATAAATCCTTTATTTTGGGCAGCGAAGACACCTAGTACATGATGCAATCATTCCAACTTATAATGACACATTCATGTACCCTTTCCCCCTCCGGAGTGCCGGACATTCCGGGACTTTCTAGAATGTTCCCGATGAAAACACCGGAACCATTCCCCAACTCCGAAACGGTACTTTCCTTATATGAATCTTATTCTCCGGACCATTCCGGATCACCTCGTGATATCCCGGATCCCATCCGAGACTCCGAACAACATTCGGTCTCTTTCTCATAATACCATAACTACTCAAACAACGTCGAATCCTTAAGTGTGTCTCCCTACGGTTCGTGAATTATGCGGACATGATCGAGACACTTCTCCGAACAATAACCAATAGAGGAATCTGGAAATTCATATGGCTCCCACATATTTCTACGATTACATTGCGATCGAATGAACCACTTACATACGATACCAATTTCCCTTTGTCTCACGATATGTTACTTATCCGAGGTTATGATCGTCGGTATCTCTACATACCTAGTTCAACCTCGTTACTGATAAGTACTCTTTTCTCGTTCCCGTGATATGTGATCCCTTGTGACCCAGTCACATGCTTGCAAGCTAATTGGATGACATTTCACCGAGAGGGCCCAGAGAATATCTATCCGTCATATGGATGGACAAATCCCACTCTTGATCCATGTGTTTCAACCAATACTTTCCGAACACTCAATGCCACCTTTATAGCCACCCTGTTACGGTGTGGTGTTTGATGACATCAAAGCATCCATCCGGCAAAGGTGATATGCATGATCTCATGGTCGAAGGAATTAGGTTACTATGTATCAGAAAGCATATAGCAATTGAACTATTGAAATGACTTGATCTTTATGCTACGCTTATCTATAGGAGTATGTCCACCATATCATTCTCCTAACGATATGATCTTGTTGTTAATAACATCTCAATGTTCATGATAGGGAAACCACAATCATCTATTAACCAACAAGCTAGTGAAGTATAGAGGCTATACTAGGGACTTCAATTTAAGTTTACAATTCACACAAGTATTAATGTTTCCTTGTTAATACTATTATAGCATGAATATAAACATTTATCATAAACACAAAGATATAATAATAACTATATTTATTATTGCCTCTAGGGCATATCTCCAACATGCAATGCTAGTCCCTGGATCAATGCTACCATCCACAGTTTAAGATGAAGTACACAGATACAAAGGTCATTATTACATATCATTCCATAGATAACCATAGTCTTTTACAACTCCATGGCCACAGGCCTAATACAAGAGTTCAATTATAGAATAACATAAATAAGTCTTCATCTTCATGTGCCACAGGCAAGCATGTTGAGTGTAGACTCATAACCCCTAATCATCATCAGAATAACCTGCAACATCACAAGTTACAGCCACAATGGGTCAATACATTGGAATAGTATTGGCAAGTGATACCTTAGTATAATATTGGCATCTAGATACTACATGCAATTTGGCTAAGTGTAGCTTAGGCTTGCTTTGCTCAAAATAGGTTTTACTTATTAGTTGAAAAACACTAAGTTTTTCTTTGACAAAACTTTCCCAAGGAATCACCAATAGACATTGGTGAACCTTCACCCTTGTTCAACCACAAATTTTAACTTAGAAATTGGGATGAGGAGATTCTTGATAGCTTCCATGTCTTGATGCTCAAGTTGTCCAATACCATGGACATGGCTAAGTACTTAGATTCTTCCATCTGCAGAGGTTGTGCACTTTCCCCACAAGACTTGATTTTCACCAAGACAGGACCTTTCAGAAGCCTTCCCTTAGACCAAATGGACGTGTTCCAAACCTATCATCCCACTACCACCAACTGTCCAAATGGCTAAGTTGTTGCAACCTATATGATCTAGGCAGAGCCCATATTGCCATGTGCCTGCACTAGAAGCTTCTTAACATTTGACATCTCAAACCCCTTTGTTCTTGGGTGGCTTTCCACAAGTGAGATACACAAGGTAAACCATAGAAATGGGCCTTGTGTAACCACTCAACACAAACCATTCATTCCATTCCACCCAGGGTTTCATTCACTTAGTTGTTTTATTAAACAAAAACAAAAGTCAACAAACTTAGAAATACTTCATATAGCATGTATATAAAACCACCCTTGGTTGCTACTAGCTAGGGTAAGCATGGCAATGGTAAGTATCTTAACTTAGAGAAATTTCTAATAATTCTACAACTACTAGGATTTCCCAAGCATAGCATATAGTTACTTATCAAAATATCCATGCAAATCCTATACAAAATATTTCTAGTGCATAGGTGAAAAATATAGGAATAAAATCATGAAGCACCACTTGCCTTGGTAGTTTGGGGAGTAGCAACAATCTTCACAGCCACAATCACTATTTGCACCAAAATCTACACATAAAATAATGGCACCAAAATCACATATCAAAATATACAAACAAAAATATATGAATGCATGCAAATGCCATGTGATGATTTTTCTACACCAAACAAGACAAGTAAACAGTACTCAAACATAAACAAGTTTAAGATACCCAAAATAATATTTATTTGATCTTTAAAACATTTTTCAAATCATTTATATATCCAAAATAAGCGTACACAAGTTTCTGCAAAAACAACCATTTTTACAGAGGCAAAACATTAAACACATTGCATAAACAGATAGAATTTTCTCTCCTGATTCTAATGATATAAAATTTGTCAAATTTGAACGTGTGGATCAAAAGTTATGAATTTTACAAGTTTGGTTAACTAATAGATCAAATTTCTGTTTTTAAATCTAAACCCTAGCCACGTGGCGTGTTCTGATTGGCTGATACCGATTCGCACGGATCGATCGATGCGGGCCGTAGGATTTAAGTGATGCTGTGCGGATCAGATCTAAAGAAAATGTTTTGTTAAGAGATCTATCTCACGCATTGGATCTGGATCTAATGGCTGTGGACCAAGCGACCAAAGTCTAGCGGCGCCAGCGGCGGCGAGTGGCGGCGGCGGCTCCGTCAGAGAGGTTGCCGGCGATTTAGGTCGCATAGGAGAGGGAGAGATAGCTCACCGAGTTCGTCGTGTGTTGTTGATGCTCAAGGTATGCTTGGTTGGCGAAGGGGCGCTCGAGGTCGACGGCGATTGCTCGCCATAGATCCTTCTGGCGATGGTCGCTTCTGTTCATCGTCGCTGGCGAGGATACAGGTCATGCCAAGGCAAGAGGAGAAGTGCATCAGATGCGCTAGACGATGCTGGTCACGCGAGTGTCAACGAGAGGGAAAGGCGCGGTCAGTACTAACCAGGGGAGCTCGTCGGAGTTGCGGGCTTCGTCGGGCACGTGCAGTCGTCGACGTTGGCGAGGCTCTGGATGGTCCTAGCACGAACCAATGGTGTTAGAAGATGCGCAAGGTTGCAGTGATCATACTGGCAAGATTAGAAGGCAAGGGGCGGGGAGTGCTCACCGGAATTCACCGCCGGAGTGGCTCGGTACTACGGCGGTGTAAGTGGGATATGGGCAGCCTGTTGGCGGAGTGGGGTGATGAGTGAGGGGAAATGGTCGCAGAGGTGTGGGGGTTAAGTAACCGTAGTAGGGGTGGCAGTCACACGGCAAATCAATGGGATTTAAGCGCATTTGCGTCGGGAGGAAACGGCCGCGGCGGCGCTGGTCGCAGGCGTGATTTGGGGACGATGAGCTGACGTGGCTGCGGGGCCCAGTGGTCAGCGAGCGGGTGTGCGTGAGCGCGGTGAGAAACATAGAGAGAGGGGAAAACCTGGGTGGGTTGCTTTGGCTGTTGGGCTGAAAAGCTGGCGCCAGGCCCAATTCTGTTTTCTTATCTCTTTTCTTTTTCTAAATTGATTTTCAGGAATCCTTTTCAAACAATTTCAAAAGCATTTGAATTCCAAATCTTTCTGGACTTTTACAAAGTGAACCCTGCATACTTTTGAATATAAAACCATGCTGTCTCATTAGACTTGCTTGGTCCTTTTGAAAATTCAAAATAAACAGTGCCTTAGCACAAGATTTGATAAAGATTTGAAAATGGTTTTAATACCAAATTTTGTTTTGGAAAATTTTGTCCAAGATTGGTACTCAACCAACCAATCCTATGAACTCACAACAATGGTTTTAAAACAAATATTCCCTCACTAGAGAGTGGCATTGAATCAATGCTTGTTTACATAAAATAATAAGCACCCAAATGCTTCTATTTTTGTAATGACTTTGAAATTGAACCCTAAATGATCATGAATGCATGGATGATATGCAAAGCTTTGAAAACATGATTTTAGGGATGTTATAGTTATACCCGATGCCTAGTCGGCAAAGAACACCTCCACGAAAAATGAGTCGTGGCTACTCGCTAGCCATGTTTATCAATGTTTCTTTATTACCGACCCATCAAAGCCCATCCATGTTGTATTGAGGAGGGGCAAGAGGAGAATCATCAGAATGGAAGAATCCTCCAACGAGCAAGACTTCGACAAGAACGGTGATCCGAAGATCGAAGAGTAATTCAACAAATACTTTTGCATGCCTAGTACTACTATAGTAAAAAGGAAGACCACCCTAGCTACTAAAGGTTGTACATTCACGAGAAGAAATCTCAAATTTCCCGGGCTAAAGTATTCAACCACGAAGAAAAAGGGCAAGAAGATTGAAAAGAGAGGCTAGCTCGACACATCACATGACGACGTGTGACATTTTTGTGTATTAGTTCATATGTGTGATCGCAAATATATATTAGTTAGAGACTAAAACATATATAGTGATATTCATGTGGGTATACAAATTCACATGTGTGTGACAAGCACATATATATATCATTCGGGGAGGTTTTTTGAATAAATATGCATGTGTATATTTTTGGTTTTAAATATATTTATAACATATAATTAAAAATAATTTTAAATAAGGAAAAAATTGAGACAGCCAGGATTCGAACCTGGCTGCCTCAGGTTTACTGCTCTCAAGCAAGACCAATAGGCTAGTGTGTGTTTCATGTATAACTACAACATCACACTCTTTTAGACGGCTTGTCATTTTCTTTCCCCGCCTCCCTTTCCCTTTCCCCAAATCGAACGCCTGACGAACCCTAGCTCCCACGTGCATGCCCGACAAACCCTATTTTGGAGATATGCCCAAGAGGCAATAATAAAAATGGTTATTATTATATCTTTGTGTTTATGATAAATGTTTGCATAACATGCTATAATTGTATTAACCGGAAACATTAATACTTGTGTGTTTTGTAAACATAAAAGAGTCCCTAGTAAGCCTCTTGTTAAACTAGCTTGTTGATTAATAGATGATCATGGTTTCCTGATCATGGACATTCGATGTTATTAATAACAAGATAATTTCATTAGGAGAATGATGTGATGGACACACTCTTATAGTTATAAAACCACAAGATCAATTCATTTAGAGTTTGTTTGCTACAAGCTTTCAAATACATAGTAACCTAATCCTTCGACCGTGAGATCATGTTAATCACCATTACCGGATGGATGCTTTGATGACATAAAACACCACTTCTATAATTGGGTGGTTATAAAGGTGGCATTAGGTATTCTAAAAGTATGTACTACAGCACATTGATCAAGAGTGGGATTTTTTCCATCCATATGATGGATAGATATAGTCTAGGACCACTCGGTGGAATGTCATCCAATTGGATTGCAAGCATGTGACTAGGTCACAAGGGATGTAATATCACAGAACGATTAAAGAGTACTTATCGGTAACGAGGTTGAACTAGGTATAGAGATATCGATGATCAAACCTCAGATAAGTAAAGTATCGCGCGACAAAGGGAATCAATATCATATGTAAATGGCTCATTCGGTCACAAAGTCATCGTAGAAATATGTGGGAGCCATATGGATTTCCAGATCCCTTTATTGGTTATTGATTGGAGAGGTGTCTCGATCATGTCTGCATTGTTCACGAATCATAGGGAGACACACTTAAGGATTCAATGTTGTTTAAGTAGATATGGAATGTGAGTTGGAGACCGAATATTGTTCGGAGTCTCGAATTGTATCCTGGACACCACGAGGAGATCCAGAATGGTCTGGAGAATAAGATTCGTATAAGGAAAGTCAATTTCCGGGGTTTAGAAATGTTTTCGGTGTTTTGATCGGAAGCTTCTAGAATGTTCTAGAAGGTCCACCACACCGGGTGGGGCACTTGGGATGCGGCATGACCTAAGGGGATGGCCGCACCAAGCCCAAGGGAAACTCGGCCAAGGACTAGGAGGCAAGGGTCAAACCCTAGTTTGAAAAGTCAAATCCTAGTTTGAAAAGTCAAATCCTAGTTTGGGAAGAAAAGGGAAAACTTGAAAGGCAAGTTTACAACTCTCCCCCTCCTAGACGAGTTAGGGGGCAACTCGGCTAGGGCAGGGAGGCCCTTGGTCGCCGGCCCTCTCCCATTTAAGGAGGGGTAGCGAGCCACCCCTTGGACCCTTGTCCTTGGAGCCACCTTGCCCCTAAACCCTAGCCGCCTCCCTCCTCCCTTCTCCATCGCCCTATTCCGGCTTAGGCGAAGCTGTGCAGGGGTTTCTCCTCCACCACCACCACCACACCGTCATGTTGTTGGGATTCCGAGGGGATCTACTACCTCCGCTGCCTGCTGGAACAAGAGAGAGGAAGGTCATCATCGACTACCATATGTGTGACCGAATGCGGAAGTGCTGCCGGAACGCGGCGTCGAAAGGATCGTCTACAAGATCTTGAGATAGACAAGTGATTTACTACATCAAACATGAGAATCCGATCTTGTTAAATGCTTTGGATCTATGAGGGTTAGTTCTATAAAATCCCGTTGCACCGATCTCGTAGATTAGATCTTGGCTTTGCCATAGATTAGATCTTGGTTTTGTATGTTCATGCAATAGAAGTTTTTTGTTTTCCATGCTACGAACCCTACAGTGGTATCAGAGCTGAATCTATGCATATATCTGTGGCACGAGTAGAACACAATGGTTTTGTGGGCGTTGATGCTTTTGTTGTCACTTGCTTTTAGTGTACTTTGCATCTTGCGGTATGGTGGGATGAAGCGGACCGGGCTAACCTTACATGTCTTCGCACATGAGACTTGCTCCAAGCTGATGACCCACAAGTATAGGGGGTGTATCGTAGTACTTTCGATAAATATGAGTGTCGATCCCAACGAGGAGCAGAAGGTGCTGAAATGTGGTATGGAGCAGGAAATCCCTGTGAATACTTAGCAAACGGATTTTTAGTGGTTTTCTGACAAGGAAACAAAACAAAGAGCAAGTAACAGAAGTAACGAACAAACGGAGCAAGTGGCCCAATCCTTTCTTAGCAAAGGACAAGTCCGTGGAAATACTTATAAGGACCAAACGTTCTCGAGGACACATGGGAATTCTGTCAAGTGCTTTCGCTTCAAATAGCTGAGTACTCTTTTTTGGTGTTTGTAAGTGTTGTGTGGGTGAACCTGTGATAATGTACCGACCTTACTTGGACTAATACATACTTGTGATAAAAAACCCTGCAAACATCCGTAACTACAGGAAAGTAATTAAGATATAAATCTAACCACAGCCTTAAACTCTGAGATCCTACGCTCCCTTGTGCAAAGGTGTCCTAATGGGGGTTCAGGTTTCTGTCACTCCGGCAACCCCACAATTAGTATCCAAATACACAATGCATTCCCCTAGTCCCATAAATGGTGAAGTATCATGTATTTTATGTTCACATGACACCACTAGAAGAATAGCACCACAACTTAAATACTAAACCATTGAATAATAACTCATCACAGATTCACTACTAACAACATGACTTCTCCCATGTCCTCAAGAACTAAACGAACTACTCACAAGACATCATATGGATCAAGATCAAAAATGATATGGTAATGGATAACAATCTGAACATAAACAATAATCCAATGGTTCCACTCACAAGCATCAACTACAATAGTAATTAACACCGGGAAAGTTTCCCCTAAGAACTAAAGCAATATCCAACACAATTGTTACAGCGAGAAGGAGTGGTGATGATGGTGCTCGTGGAGATGATGGTGTGGATGATGATGATCCCGATGAAGCCTATCTTGACGATGGTGTTTATGGCGACGGTCTCCCCTCTCCGAGAAGGAATTCCCCCGGCAGAAATCTACCTGTCGGAGAGATCTTTCTCTCTCGGTGTTTTCCGCCCCCAGAGGCGGCGGAAATATATATGTTGTCGCTCTTCGAGCCTTAGGGTTTCGTAGGGAAGATATAGGCGAAGGGGCGGAGTCGGAGGCCGGGCAGGTGGGCCACACCTGCCCTAGGCGCGGGGTCAGGTGGGCCCGCGCATAGGGGTGTGGGCCCCCTGAGGCCCCTCTTCGTCCCTCCTTCTGGCTTCCTTCGTGTTTTGGTAAAATAATATGTTTCCATATTTTTCTAATCTTTGCGAAATTGCACCGAAACGCCTTCTTTTCAATCATATTCCAGACTGTGGCAGTCCATCCTCCAAGAATCATCCAACATGCATAAACAGATGAAAATCCTTAAGTAATACCTCATAATAAGACAAATATCAATGAATAGAGGTAAACTATGATATAGAAAGGTGATGCAAATTGGGCATATCAACTCCCCCAAGCTTATACTTTGCTTGTCCCCAAGCGAAAACTGAGCTCAGTAAACATGCCCACAGGTTTATGGGGTGAAGTGTCGATAAAAGAATACGAACAAGAAGCATCACACTTACCATTGCACAACTCATAGAAGAGAGCAACTCACCATTATATAACTTAGCTTGCAACCAAGTACAGCAGTCATAATAGAGATGCATAAAGATAAATCATAATTGGAATTGTCAAACTTGTTCTTGGTCAGAGAACACCTGGTAAACAGTTTCACAAAAGCTTTTTGTAGAAGTTTTAGGACAGGAGCACTCCTGGCTCAAAAAGGTTTTTCACAAGTGAAGGCTTTCAAAGTAATACTCAATAGATAAGAGTTTTATGCAAACAAGGAGGATGAAGAACATGATTGAATAAATCACCATATGAATTCTTGAAACACAACAACTCAAAAGCTTGCTGGAGATAGAGAGGAAGTAGGTTTACTGACTCAACTTTCTAAGTGGGCGAAAGGTCCCTTTATAGAGGGAAGCAGGGATTACAAGTTATAAAGAGCTTCCAAAAGATTATGGTACTTACTAGCTTTGAGACCTCATTGCCCCTAGCATAAGCATCTTGAGATGATTAAGGTTAAAGTGAAGAAAGATGGAGTATATGCTTGACAAAATATAAGTTGGCAATCTCATGTCCCTTGAATATGAGGGCCACTCCTCATGCTACTCAACTTTGGTCACAGGTAAGTTCTTGTCATTGTAAGTATTTACATATCATTGAGAACCACCAACGAGGTACCCCTTGCATATGGTACAGGAGCTTTCCCATAACCAAAATGACAAGGCAAGCAGACAATGAGCATCTCAGCGATCTTTTTATTTACTATGTGCAAAGCTTTTTATTGAGGATTCTTCATAGATGACTCACTATGGTGATGCTGCAAGTTTCCACCATGATTAAGCATGGCTTAGGCTAGCGGCCCGGGCGTTTCTCTAACACCGGATACAAACTCCATGGACTTACAAGTTCCCTCTTTATTTCACATTATTGACATCCATAGACAAAAGAACACGAGATCAACTGTGTACAAAGTACAAGTGCAATGTTGAAAACGTTCCCCTTGACAGCATGGTTCTGCTAATTCCAACGTATAGATGCAAGCATATACAACTTCGATGTTCACAATGGTTCAAGTCTATTAGGGGCAAGTAAATAAGGTGTGCCATCAAGTTCGTGAGAGCTTTACTAACTAGTTTTCACATAAAAATACTTTCTAATTCGAAAGGTAGATGAAGCTTGAGAATTTTCTTGGAATAGAAAAAGCTACTAGATAGATATGGTGGACACAAGTGGCAAAAGTTTTTGTTCAAAGGATTTTGGAAACATGAGAAGTATGCCTTCTCAAAACAGGTTTTTGGCTAGCAAGGCTAGGTAGCAAGCAAGAGAGTTGAAAGAAACAAGCAAACATACAAGTAATAAAGCCAAACATGCAAACTTCCTTGAAGAAACAAAAGAATCTTAAATAAAGAATACTAAGCTTATGAGCCAACAAGAAAGAAAACAAATGATACAAAATACCTGAAAGCTTTTTCTTTCTTTCTTTTTCTTTCAAACTAATTCCACTGACCAGAACTCGGTTTGCCAAAACTAATTTAGATCCCCTTGATGATCACAAAGTGGTGCCAATACTGATCAACAAGATCCATCATATAATAGAGATTGGAAACTAAACTAAGAAGTGCAAAAAGTAAAATATGAGACTTCTCATTAATATTCAATAAAGGCACTCACACCAAGGGATACATAGATAATCAACTAAAGGAGAGATACTTCCACATGCAAACCAAACTATAAGATAACCTCTCTACCACAGATATGAATCCACTAAAAAGGTAAAAGATAAAAGATAATGGTGGTGATACCGCGGCACTCCCCCAAGCTTGGAATGAGCCAAGGGGATGCCAAACCTAATGACGAATTACTCCTTCGGTGGTGGTGTTATCTTGTCATCATAAAACTTCCAAGGCAATGGTTCCCCATCCAAAAAGTATGTCCTTGTCTCCGCAATCCTGAAACTAGCAGCAGAGCTTATGCGATCAAATCTAGCCTCATACTGACATTTTTGGTTATGTATGTCATAGAGTTGTGCTTGCAATTTGTTGGTGGTATGACAGAGTGAAAAGATCTCTTCTCAGAGCTCAGCTACTTCTCCCTCGTGATTGGTGATGAGTTCTGAACTTATCTTGTGAATAACATCCACTTCGCGTTCTTCCATCTTCTTGTACCTGAAAACTTCATGTTCCAATGCTTCCATCCTGTCTTCCAGACTGCCTTCTCCTTTAGGGCCTTTAACTTCTTTCATTTGTACCTTCCCCTCCTTGAGGATCAACTCTTTGGGATGAATCCTCAACTCATACATGCACGGGTTGAGGACGTCCGTAGAGGAACCCTCTGTGGGTGATCCAGAGGAAGACATTGAGGCTCCAAATCTGAGAATTTTCCTGACAGAAACAGATCGAAACAAAAACACGACGAGAAAACGGTGCAAGAACCTCGGGGGATCCGGGGGGTTATATATTACGAAGTTTCAATGCATAAGGAAGGTTTTGACACGGAAACGAGGCAGAGACGAAGTTCGAGGGGGAACACCCCCCTTAGGCGTGGCCAGGATAGGCCCGCGCCTGGAGTGGGTTTGTCCACCCCGAGCTCCGTTTCCTCTTCAGTTTTGTCTCATAACTTCCCTTATGTATTAAAAACATCAAAAACATAAAAAGATTGGAGTTTCGCGAACCCTCTGTTTTCACCATTTTTACTTATTCAAGGACGAACTCTGCAGTTTGTTTGGCTTATGATAAATTCTTATGGAGTCACCATTTGAATAACATCCACATATTCATTATAAGAATCTCCAGAAATATAATGTTTTAGTCTTTGACCATTAACCACTTGTGTTGTGTCATCCTTCAGAGAAGAAATTTTGATGGCACCTGAACGATACACTTCCTTGATAACAAAAGGTCCTTCCCATTTGGAGAGTAGTTTCCCTGCAAAAAATCTGAGACGAGACCTATACAAAAGAACTTTCTCACCAACATGGAACTCCCTTTTGAGAATTCTCCTATCATGCCATCTTTTTACTTTTTCCTTAAAGAGCCTAGCATTTTCATAAGCTTCACCTCTCCACTCATATAGATTAGTTAAGTCGAGCAGTCTTTTATCACCAGCAAGTCTAAAGTATCTATTCAATTCTTTCACCGCCCAATAAGCTTTGTGTTCCAATTCTAAAGGCAGGTGAAAAGCTTTCCCATAGACCATTTTGTAAGGAGACATCCCCATAGGATTTTTATAAGCAGTTCTATAAGCCCACAAAGCATCATTCAACTTTTTAGCCCAATTTTTTCTAGACCTATTGACAGTCTTCTACAAGATAGATTTAATTTCCCTATTGGAAAGTTCTACTTGCCCACTAGTTTGGGGGTGATAAGCTGAAGCTATTCTGTGGTTTACATCATACTTAGCGAGAGTTTTTACAAAACCCCCATGAATAAAATGAGAGCCTCCATCAGTCATGAGATATCTAGGCACACCAAACCTAGGAAGAATGACATCTTTAAGCATTTTCAAAGAGGTCTTACCGTCAGCACTGTTTGTAGGTATGGCTTCTACCCACTTTGTAACATAGTCAACAGCAACAAGAATATGAGTACACCCTTTTGAAGGGGGAAAAGGCCCCATAAAGTCAAATCTCCAACAATCAAAAGGTTCGATAACAAGAGAATAATTCATAGGCATTTCATTGCGTCTAGAGATATTACCTACTCGTTGGCATTCATCACATGATAAGACAAACCTCCTTGCATCTTTAAAAAGGGTAGGCCAATAAAATCCAGATTGTAAAACCTCTTGTGCAGTCCTATCCCCAGCATGGTGTCCTCCATAAGAACTGCCATGACACTTTCTCAATATATCTTGTTGCTCAAATTCTGGAACACATCTTCGCATAATACCATCTACTCCTTTATATAAGTGTGGGTCATCCCAAAAGTAATGCCTTAGATCATAAAAGAATTTCCTTCTTTGCTGAGCTGTAAAGGTTGGAGGCAAATACTTGGAAACAATAAAGTTAGCATAATCAGCATACCAAGGACTTTCATGTGGACTTACCCTTATTGCAGCTAACTGCTCATTTGGAAAACTATCATTAACAGGCAATGGGTCAAAAGAAATGTTTTCCAAATGCGATAAATTATCAGCAACGGGATTATCAGCACCTTTCCTATCCACAATATGTAGATCAAACTCTTGCAAAAGCAACACCCACCTTATAAGCCTAGGCTTAGCGTCCTTCTTTGTCATAAGGTACTTAATAGCTACATGATTAGTATGAATAGTAACCTTAGAATCAATTTTATAAGGTATAAACTTATCACAAGCAAAGATTACATCTAAGAAATCTTTTTCAGTAGTACCATAATTGTTTTGAGCAGCATCCAGAGTGTTGCTAGCATAATGAATAACATTCAACTTCTTGTCAACACGTTGTCCAAGGACAGCACCCACAGCAAAGTCACTAGCATCACACATGATTTCAAAAGGTAAACTCCAATCAGGCAGTTGGACTATAGGAGCAGTTGTCAAAGATTTATTCAAAGTTTCAAAAGCTTCATCACAATCATCATCAAAAACAAAAGGTACATATTTTTGAAGAAGATTAGTAAGGGGATTTGAAATTTCAGAGAAATCTTTAATAAACCTCCTATAGAAACCAGCATGACCAAGGATACTACGAATACCTTTGATATCTCTAGGACAAGGCATCTTCTCAATTGCTTCAATTTGGCTCTGTCAACTTCAATGCCTCTTTCAGAGATCTTGTGTCCAAGGACAATCCCTTCATTAACCATGAAATGGCATTTATCCCAATTAAGAACAAGGTTGGTTTCTTCACATCTCTACAAAACTATATCAAGGTTGTGCAAATAGTTATCAAAAGAAGTCCCATAGACGGAAAAATCATCCATGAAAAACTACACAATTTCTTGACAAAAACCATGAAAGATAGCAGACATACATCTTTGTCAGGTAGCAGGAGCATTACATAAACCAAAAGGCATACGCCTATAAGCATAAGTACCATAAGGACAAGTGAAAGTAGTTTTCTCTTGGTCTTGTGCTTTCACAGCAATTTGAGAAAACTCAAAATAACCATCAAGAAAGCAAAAGTGAGTCTTTTTGGACAACCTCTCAAGCATCTGATCAATAAAGGGAAAAGGATAATGATCTTTCTTAGTAACTTTATTAATCTTTCTAAAATCAATGCACATTCTATACCCAACCACTACTCTTTGGGGTATAAGCTCATTATCCTCATTAGGAACAACAGTTATTCCCCCTTTCTTGGGAACACAATGAACATGGCTAACCCATTTACTATCAGCAATAGGATAAATAATACTAGCATCAAGGAGTTTTAATACCTCACTTCTTACCACATCCTTCATCTTAGGATTTAGACGACGTTGGTGCTCAACAACTGGTTTTGCATCAGGCTCTATATTAATAGCATGCTGACATATTGTAGGAGAAATCCCCTTTAAATCATCAAGAGTATAGCCCATAGCTCCTCGGTGTTTCTTCAATATCACCAATAACCTCTCTTCTTCCTTTCCTGAAAGTTTACAACTAATAATAACAGGATATACTTTCTTATCATCAAGATAAGCATATTTAAGATCATCAAGTAAAGGTTTTAATTCGAAAACAGGGTCCCCTTTAGGTGGTAGTGTGGTACCCAAATCTTCCACAGGTAGATTATGCTTAAGCTATTCTGGCTGACGAAGGAAAACCTCGTAAATCTCATTTCTTTCCTTCATGAAGACATCACTTTCATGATCTTCCATAAACTGCTTCAAAGCATTGTTAGGAGCAAGAGAAATAGCAGAGAGTTGTTCAATCCTGAAATCCTCATCAGGCAGTTCATTTTCATAAGGAGTTTTGGCAAATTTGGAAAAATTAAACTCATAAGATTCTCCAGCAAACTTAGTCAGAACTTTTTACTTCCTACAATCTATGATAGCCCCATAAGTATTAAGGAAGGGTCTACCAAAGATAATAGGGTAGGTTTTACTAGCTTCTTTACCAAGTACTAGAAAATCAGCCGGATATTTAATCTTACCACAAAGAACCTCCACATCTCTTACAATGCCAATGGGGAAACTTTCTCTCTATTAGCAAGGTGAATAACCCATCAATGTCCTCAAGCTCACAAGGACCAATCTCATGCATAATTTCCATGTAAAGCTCATAAGGAATAGCACTAGAACTAGCACCAATATCACATAAACCATAGTAGCAATGATCACCAATTTTAACAGAAAGCACAGGAACACTAGCTTTTCTAGCCTTATTAGGATGAGAAACAATATTAGTAGCGTATTCACAGAAGACAATATGCTCATCCTCTATATTTCTAGTGACAAGATCTTTCACAATAGCTACCACAGGCTCAATATTAATAAGCTCATTGGACCCTACAGTTTTATTTGCGCTTTTGCTAACCACATTAGCCATAATAGAATTCTCCCTTATCTTGGAAGAAAAAGGAGTTTTCTCAATATAAGGTTCAGGAAAAATAGGATCAACAGTACAAACCTCTATGCTGGCAGGAACATGGGTAACAATGTCTTTATAAGGAGCATGGTACTTGTCCCACTCTTTCTTGGGAATCTCAATATAAGAGGCAAAGGCTTTAAAACATTTTGCAAGCACTTGGGGATCAAGACCAAACTCATTACTAATATCACGGAAGTCATCAGTTTCCATAAAATATTTAATGCATTCATAATCATAGTTTATACCAGACTTTCTTCCTTTTTCATTCTCCCAAGCTTCAGTGTTCTCTTGAATACGGTCTAGAAGATCCCATTTAGCTTCTTCCTTCATACATGTGAATGATCCAGCACAAGAAGCATCTAGTAAATCTTTATCATGAAGAGAAAGCCTAGCATAAAAGTTATTGAGAATAATATTGTTAGGGAGTTCATGAATAGGACATTTAAGCATTAGTAACTTCAATATGCTCCAAGCTTGAGTTGTACTCTCTCCATCAAGAGTCCAAAAGTTATATATAAGATTTCTATCCTTATGAATCTCACTGGGAGGATAAAATTTAGAGTAAAAGAGAGATGCCATCTCCTCCCATTCCATGGATTGTCCATTCTTCAACAGCTTATACCATTCTTCAGCTCTCCCTTTCAAGGATATGGAGAGTAACTTATTCTTCACCTGTTTAGTTGTGATACATGCACACTTAAAAAACCCGCACAATTCATGGAGAAAAAGCAAGTGATCACAAGGATGGACAGTTCCATCCCCAAAATAATAATTATCCATAACATGATTAACAATACTTGTAGGTATCTTAAAAGGATCTATCTCAACAGGAGGTGGTTCATCTACTACCCTAGCAATGGTAGTAGTTTTCTCAAAGAGAAAACCAAGTGGGTTATCCATATTGGAAACAAAGTAACAAGCAGTAACAAAAGTAATACTCACAGTAAAAGTTTCCTTTACCAGTTCCACTCTTCAATAGCGCTTCACTCTCCGGAAACGGCGCCATAAAATAGTCTTGATGACCCACAAGTATAGGGGGTGTATCATAGTACTTTCGATAAATAGGAGTGTCGATCCCAACGAGGAGCAGAAGGTGCTGAACAGTGGTATGGAGTAGGAAATCCCTGTGAATACTTAGCAAACGGATTTTTAGTGGTTTTCTGACAAGGCAACAAAACAAATAGAAAGTAACAGAAGTAACGAACAAACGGAGCAAGTGGCCCAATCCTTTCTTAGAAAAGGACAAGCCGGTGGAAATACTTATAAGGACCAAACGTTCTCGAGGACACATGGGAATTTTGTCAAGTGCTTTCGCTTCAAATAGCTGAGTACTCTTCTCTGGTGTTTGTAAGTGTTGTGTGGGTGAACCTTTGCTAATGTACCGACCTTCCTTGGACTAATACATACTTGTGATTAAACCCCCTACAAACATCCGTAACTATAGGAAAGTAATTAAGATATAAATCTAACCACATCCTTAAACTCTGAGATCCTACGCTCCCTTGTGCAAAGGTGTCCTAACGGGGGTTCAGGTTTCTGTCACTCCGACAACCCCAAAATTAGTAGCCAAATACACAATGCATTACCCTAGGCCCATAAATGGTGAAGTATCATGTAGTCGATGTTCACATGAAACCACTAGAAGAATAGCACCACAACTTAAATACTAAACCATTGAATAATAACTCATGACAAATTCACTACTAACAACATGACTTCTCCCATGTCCTCAAGAACTAAACGGATTACTCACAAGACATCATATGGATCAATATCAAAGATGATATGGTAATGGATAACAATCTGAACATAAACAATAATCCAATGGTTCCACTCACAAGCATCAACTACAATAGTAATTAACACCGGGAAAGTTTCCTGTAACATCCCAAAAATCATGATTTCAAAGTTTGCATATCATTCATGCATTCATAATCATTTTAGGATCATTTCTTCAAAAACAGAAACTTTGTGATCTATTATTTTATGTAAGCAAGGCAATGGCCATATTGCTACCTTATAATAAGAACATACTTACTTAATCAGTAAGGATTTGAACATGAATTTGAGTGATGTTTCTAAAGGCTTGGTCAAAGATTTCAAAACAAATTATGAATTCAAACCATTCTCATGTCTTATTTAAATGATTATTAAAGACAAGGTTTATTTTAAATACCAATGGACCTTTGTAAATTTGAGTGAACAACAATACTTTATACACAAAAATGTACCTGTTTCACTTTACAAAAATCTAGGAAGTGTTTGATTTCAAACTCTTTTAAAATCATTTGAAAAGGATTCCTAGAAAATCAAACAGAAAAAGAAAAAGAGAAAAGAAATCAGAAAGGGCCGGCGCCACTCATTCGGCCTAGTAGCAGATGCAGCCCACCCGGTTTTTCCCCTCTCTCTCTGTTTCTCACCGCGCCCGCGCACACCCCCTCGCTGACCACTGGGACCCACCTACCCCATCAGCATCGTCCTCAATCACCGCGCGTTAACCCACTCCACCGTTACCTCGCCGCAGTGATGCCGTGAATAAACTCGGCTTAAATCCCATTGATTCGCCGCGTGAATGCCGCCCCTGCTCCGGCTATTTAATCCCCACCCCTCTGCGACCATTTCCCCTCACTCAGCACGCCCACTCTGCCAGCCACCGTCGCGTGCCGCCCATCTTTGGCCAAACACATGTGCACCGTTAGATCTAGATCTGATGCGTAGAATTAGATCACTTAAGTGAAGCGGTAAGTTTAGATCTAAGCCGTGCGATGCACTTTTAATCTAGCGATCTAGAAAGCCTGATCCGCGCGAAACGGTATCGACCAATCAGATAGCACCGTGTGTCCTGTAGTTTGATTTAAAATCTGGATTTAGATTTATTAGATGTTCAAACTTGCAAAATTCATAACTTTTGATCACATGTCCAAATTTTGCAAATTTTATATCATTGGAATCAAGAGAAAGAATTCTATCCAACCATGCGCTTTATTTAATAAATTGCTTCTGTAAAATTGGTTATTTTTGCAGAGACATTTGTATGCATATTTTGAGTATAAAAATTATTTGAAAAATGTTTTAAAGATCAAATTAAGTTTAATTAGTGTATAAATGTTTAGTTTAGTGTTCACTATTGTTTCACTTGTCTTGTTTAAATTGTAAAAAGCATCACATGGCATTTGCATGCATTCATATATTTTTGCTTGTTTATTTTGATACGTGAATGTGGTGCTATCATTTTATGTGTAGATTTTGGTGCTAGTGGTGATTGTTATTGTGAGGATTGTTGCTACTCCACCAACTACCAAGGCAAGTGGTGCTTCATATTTTTGTCCCAATATTTTGACTATGCATTAGAAATATTTTGTATAGGGCTTGCATGAATATTTTTGCTAAGTATCTATATGCTATGCTTGGGAAATCCTAGTAGTTGTAGAATTGTTATAATTTTCTCTAAGTTAAGATACTTGCTATTGCCATGCTTAGACTATCTAGTAGAAACCAAGGGTGAAATATATACATGCTATGGAAAAATATTGCTAAGTCTTTGACTTATGTTTTTGCTTAATAAAACAACTAAGTGAATGAAACACCTGGGTGGAATGGTAATTGCTTGGTGGTTTTTGGTTGAGTGGTTACACAAGGCCCATTTCTATGGTTTACCTTGTGTATCTCACTTGTGGATTGACACCCAGGAACAAAGGGATTTGAGATGCCAAATGTTAAGAAGCTTCTAGTGCAACCACATGGCATTATGGGCTCTGCCTGGATCATATAGGTTGAAATAACTTAGTCATTTGGACAGTTGGTGGTAGTGGGGTGATAGGTTGGAACGCGTCCATTTGGTCTAAGGGAAGGCTTCTGAAAGGTCCTGTCTTGGTGAAAATCAAGTCTTGTGGGGAAAGTGCACCACCTCTGCAGAAGGAAGAAACTAAGTACTTAGTCGTGTCACCGACAATGGACAATTTGAGCATCAAGAGATGGAAGCTATCAAGAATATCCTCATCCCAATTTTTCAAAGTTAAAAACTTGTGGTTGAACAAGGGTGAAGGTTCACCAATTTCTATTGGTGGTTCCTTGGGAGTTTTTGCCAAACAAAAACTTAGTGACTGATAGGTAAAACCTATTTTGAGCAAAGAAAGCCTAAGATACACTTAGCCAAATTCATGTAGTAACTAGATGCTAATATTCTACTAAGGTATCACTTGCCAATACTATTCCAATGTATTGACCCACTGTGGTTGTAACTTGTGATGTTGCAGGTTACTCTGATGATGATTAGGGGTTATGAGTCTACACTCAACATGCTTGCATGTGGCACATGAAGATGAAAAAGACTTTTATTTTTATATGTTAAGTTAAACTCTTGTACTAGCCTATGGCTATGGAGTTGTAAAAGACTGTGTTATCTCTGGAATGACGTTGTAATAATGACCTTTGTTTCTGTGTACTTCATATTAAACTTTGGATGGTAGCAGTTGATCCAGGGACTAGAATTGCAATCACAGGGATCTTTACCTTTATAAAGGTGGGATCTTACAGATGGTATCAGAGCACTGTGTTTCCTGTAAGATTATGACCCTAGGATTGGATTAGAAACCACTAAGGAAAAACTTCCAACACTTTGAAAAATTTCCACACTTGTCTTTTCTTCTCGTAAACTTTTCTAATCTTCTTTCTCATCTCTATTTGTAGATGAACTCCATCAACGAAGCCGTAAGGAAGGGACCACTCATGACCATGACTTTGGAGTGTGAGACTTAATTTCCCAAAGCTCTCAAGAACCTTATGGTTACCATGGGGATACATGGTGCAGCTGTGTACAAAGCATTCCCTGTGATGGATGAAGGAGAATAATACTGGTGTGTGCAACTTCACTTGTACAAAAACAAGGAAGACAACCACAAGGAGTCAGGATTCTGCATGGTCACCAACTCAGAAATGCACACAACATTCTTTGACTCTGCAAGAAATGCAGCTTGGAATGCTATCAAGGAGCTTGGTGATAGACTCAAGTGCAGGATGCTCAACACCGAAAATGACTATAAGGTTCCCAACCTTTAAATAAGGTAGAGATCCCTGTGTTTACAATGCTAGTCCCTGGATCAATAGCTAGCATCCACAGTTAAGATGTAATATCAAGAAACAAAGGTCATAATACAACTTTATAACCAGGAATAAAATAATGTATTACATCTTACATAGCTCATTTGGCTATCTCATTACAATGCAGCAGAATATAACAATAGCATGGGGTCCTTCATCTTCAAAGTGCCATAGGCAGTCATGTTGGTTGTAGACTTGTAATCCTAATCAATAAACGTCACTAACATCAAACAAACCTGCAACATAATAAGTTACTGTAAGATCCCTCCTTTATAAAGGAAAAGGATCCCGGTGATTGCAATGCTAGTCCCTGGATCAATGCTAGCATCCACAGTTTAAGATGAAGTACACAGAAACAAAGGTCATTATTACAGTCATTCCAGAGACAACATAGTATTTACAACTCCATGGCCACAGGCCTAGTACAAGAGTTTAAATAAGTAAATAGATAAAAGTCTTCATCTTCATGTGCCACAGGCAAACATGTTGAGTGTAGACTCATGACTCCTAATCCTCATCAGAGTAACCTGCAACATCACAAGTTACAGCCACAGTGGGTCGATACATTGGAATAGTATTGGCAAGTGATACCTTAGTATAATTTTAGTGGTCTAGATACTATATGCAATTTGGCTAAGTGTAGCTTAGGCTTGCTTTGCTCAAAATAGGTTTTGCCTATTAGTTGAAATCACTAAGTATTTCTTTGTCAAAACTTTTCCCAAGGAACCACCAATAGACATTGAGGTCCTTCACCCTTGTTCAACCACAAGTTTTTACTTAGAAATTGGGATGAGGAGATTCTTCATAGCTTCCATGTCTTGATGCTCAAGTTGTCCAATACCAGGGACATGGCTAAGTACTTAGATTCTTCCATCTGCAGAGGTTGTGCACTTTCCCCACCAGACTTGATTTTCACCAAGACAGGACCTTTCAGAAGCCTTCCCTTAGACCAAATGGACGCGCTCCAACCTATCATTCCCACTACCACCAACTGTCCAAATGGCTAAGCTCTTGCAACCTATATGATCCAGGCAGAGCCCATATTGCCAAGTGGTTGCACTAGAAGCTTCTTAACATTTGGCCTCTAAAATCTCTTTGTTCCTGGGTGGATTTCCACAAGTGAGATACACAAGGTAAACCATAGAAATGGGCCTTGTGTAACCATTCAACATAAACCATTCCTTCCATTACACCCAGGTGTTTCATTTACTTAGTTGTTTTATTAGGCAAAACATAAGTCCAAAGACTTAGAAATATTTTTATCATAGCATGTATATTTCACCACCCTTGGTTGCTACTAGCTAGGCTAAGCATGGCATAGATAAACATCTTAACTTAGAAATTTCCTAGCAATTCTACAACTACTAGGATTTCCCAACATGGCATATAAGCAAAATATAACATGCAAGACTAGCAAAAATATTTGTAATGCTTAGTAGAAAACATAGGGATAAAAATATCATGAAGCACCACTTGCCTTGGTAGTTTGGAGAGTAGCTACACTCTTCACAATCACAATCACTATTGGCACCAAAATCGACACATAAAATCATAGAAACAAATCACATACCAAATACAAGCAAAAATATATGGATGCATGCAATATGATATGTGATGAATTTCTAAACTCCACAAGACAAGTGCATAGTACTGGTTCTTAAACAAGTTCAAAACTTGCCAAAGAACATTTATATAAACCCTAAAACATTTCACAAATAATTTATATACACAAAATAGGCCTACACAAGTTTCTGTAAATAAAACCATTTTAACAGAAGCAAAACATTAAAAACATTGCATAATTAGAAAGGGCTTGTTCTCCTGATTCCATTGATATAAAATTTGTCAAATTTGAACGTGGGAATCAAAAGTTATGGCTAAAACAATTTCAAACAACTAATAGATTCAAATCCTGATTTTAAATCTAAACTCTGGCCACGCTTCATAATCTGATTGGTGCATACCGGTTCGCACAGGATCGCGCTCACAAGCCGTTAGATCTAACTTAACCTGCACGGTCCAGATCTATCCATACCTTTTCGATAAGTGATCTATTTATATGCGCTGGATCTAGATCCAATGGTCATCGACCAAGCGACCACAGATGGGCGGCGCTGGTGGTGGAAACTGGCGGTTGCGAGCTCTGTCTACGGCGGCGCAGCGCTACAGGGGGTTCTGGGGTCGTCGGAGACGCTTACCAGGTTCGTAGCAATGCACTGATGCTCAACATGGCGACGGCTTGGCAAGGGGCGCACGGACACGGCTGCACGGGCTCGTCGGAGTTGCTGACAGCGTCGGGCTCGGGTGGACGGCGACGTTGGCGACGCTCCTGGTCACCCTAGCATGAATAAAAGGCATTAGGAGATGCACAAGGCTACGGCGAACACGTTCGTGTGAATCAGAGGCGAAGGGGAACAAGGGGCTCACCGAATTTAGTCGCCGGAGTTGGAGACGTCGTCGGGAGCTTGCTGCGCTTGATGGAGTCGACGACCTGGGGCGGTATAGGATGAACCAATGGTGTCAGAAGAAGCGCAAGGACGTTGCAAAGCAGCTCGTGTGAAGCAGAGAGGGAGGGGCGCACGGAGCTCACCGGGATTGGTCGCCGGAGTTGCTCTGTCCGCGGCGATGCAAGGGCAATTGCGGGCAGCTTGGTGGCGGAGTGGTGGCGCTAGGTGAGGGGAAATGCCCGCGGTGCAGAGGGGTTTAAGTAGGCAGAAGGGGGCGGCGATTAAGCGCAGAATCAATGGCAATTAAGCTCGCAGTGACTGCGGCGAGGTAACGGTGGAGCGAGCGTCGCGGCAGCGCGTGATTGACGACGACGACGACGTGGTCGCAGGGTCCACTTGTTAGCGAGTGAAACAGAGAGGAGGCGGGGTCAGATAGTCAGTGACTTGGTGGGTTCTTCTGCGAGTGAGAGAGAGAGAGAGAGAGGGGAACCCGGGTGGGCTTAGTGGGCTGGTTCTGTCGTTGGGCTAGATAGGTGGCGCCGGCCCTTTTCTATTTCTTTTCTTCTTTTCTTTTTCTGTTTTCAATTTCAGGAATCAAATTCAAATGATTTCAAAATCTATTTCAATTCAATTCTTTTCAGGATTTTTGCTGTGTGCAACAATCACAATTCTGGGCATAAAACCAAGTGGTCACTTTGAATTGGCCTGGTCACTTGGAATAAAATAAAATAAGTGACATAGCACTAGTTTTATATAGGTTTTGAAATTTGGTTTTCAAATTATATTTGTTTTGAAACTTGGGTTTAAATTCTTGCAATCTAGCAATACACTCTGAAAGCAATAAGTCACAAGGTTTGGTTCACTAAACACCGATCTCACATTGGAGATTTGTATTTGTTTTAAATGCTGATCACATAAAATAATGAGCTCATATGCTCCTGTTTTTGAATTGATTTGTTTGAAATGAATTCTACATGATCATGGATGCATGGATGACATGCATGAGTTTGAAACATGATTTTAGGGATGTTACAAATCTAACCCCCTTAAGGTGAATCTCGCCCTCGAGATTCGGATTGGCTAGCAAATAGGTGAGGGTGGTCTTTCCGAAGATCATCTTCTCTTTCCCATGTTGCTTCTTCTTCGGAATGATGGTTCCATTGAACTTTGCAGAACTTGATAGTCTTAGTCCGTGTGACTCTTTCTGCAGTCTCAAGAATCTTGATAGGTTTCTCCTCATAAGTGAGGTCACTCTCCAATTGAACCTCTTCCAAAGGTATAGTATCCTTCAAAGAAGTTTCTTCCATTTCTGGATGACATTTCTTAAGCTGACTCACATGAAACACATTATGAACGGCTGACAAAGACTCTGGAAATTCAATTTCATAAGCAACTTCTCCTTTACGACTCAGAATCTTGAATGGTCCAACATACCTTAGGGCCAACTTCCCTTTGACTCCAAACCTCTTCACTCCACGAAGTGGTGACACTCTAAGATAAGCTCTATCACCAACTTCATAGGTGACTTCTCTATGCTTAGGATCTGCGTAGCTTTTCTGTCAGGACTGTGCTATCTTTAATCTGTCCTTAACCAGCTTGACTTTCTCTTCAGCTTCTTTGATAAGTTCTGGTCCGAACAAACTTCTTTCCCCACACCATTCCATAACAATGGGGTGATACATTTTCTCCCGTAGAGAAACTCAAATGGTGCCATCTCAATGCTGGCTTGATAGTTGTTGTTATAAGAAAATTCTGCGTAAGGCAGACTTTCATCCCAACTGGCTCCATAGTCTAGGGCACATGCCCTCAACATATCTTCAAGAATCTGGTTAGTCCTTTCTGTCTGTCCATCAGTCTGAGGATGAAAAGCGGTGCTGAATTCCAACCTCGTTCCCAATGACTCATGCAATTGCCTCCAAAAATGAGAAGTTAATTGGGTTCCTCTATCAGACACAATACTCTTGGGTACTCCATGTAGACATATAATTCTACTCATGTAGATCTTGGCCAACTTAGCACTTGTATAGGTTGTCTTCACGGGTATGAAATGAGCCACTTTAGTTAGGCGATCCACTACTACCCAAATAGAATCATATCCTGACCGGGTCCTTGGCAATCCGGTAATGAAATCCATACCAATCTTGTCCCACTTCCAATCAGGAATAGGTAATGGTTGAAGCAAACCTACTGGTTTCTGATGTTCCGCTTTCACTCTACTACACACATCACACAAAGCAATATGTTCGGCGATGTCCTTCTTGAGATTATTCCAGCAAAATCTTTCCTTCATATCCATGTACATTTTGTTGTTACCCGGATGAATGGAATACGGTGAGTTGTGTGCTTCTTGCAAAATCAGTTCCTAAGCTCCGGATCTTGTGGAACACAGATACGTTTCCCATGCCATAAAGTACCTTGTCCGTCTTCATGGAATCCTTTGGCTTTTCCCTTACTAATCTTTTCCTTCATCTCTTCAATTTCCTTATCAGTCTTCTGGGTTTCTTTGATCTTGTCCAACAAAGTGGGTTGAACATTCAACGACATTAGATGTCCTTCAGGCACAATCTCCAATCTGAGATCTCTAAATTGGTCACACAGATCATCTGGCAATTCTCCCTTAGTGAGGCCATTCACAAAAACCTTACGGCTTAGAGCATCCGCTACAACATTTGCTTTACCGGGGTGGTATTGCAAACTCAAGTCATAGTCCTTGATGAGTTCTAGCCATCTTCTTTGTCTCATATTAATTTCTTTTGGGGTGAAGATGTACTTCAAACTCTTGTGATCTGTGAACACTTCACAACGCTTTCCCAAAAGATAATGTCTCCATGTTTTGAGTGCATGGACAACAGAGGCTAACTCTAAATCATCTATAGGATAGTTCACTTCATGAGTTTTGAGTTGTCTCGAGGCATAAGCCACAACTTTCCTTTCTTGAATAAGTACTGCACCTAATCCATGATGGGATGCATCACAATAAACTTGAAGTTTTTTCTCCAAATCTGGCAAACACAAGACTGGTGCTGTCACAAGTCTCTTCTTCAATTCCTGAAAGCTGAGTTCACATCCTTTAGACCAAGCAAATTTCTTGTCTTTCTTTAGCAATTCTGTCATAGGGTTAGCTACCTTGGAAAAATTCTCAATGAACCTTCTGTAGTAACCTGCTAAGCCAAGGAAACTACGAACTTCTTTCACTGACTTGGGAGATTCCCATTCAGTTACAGCTGAAACTTTAGCAGGATCAACTGCCACACCATCCCCTGACACAACGTGTCCAAGAAAACCAACTTCATTTAGCCAGAATTCACACTTGCTAAATTTGGCATACAGTTTATGCTCTCTAAGCTTCTCAAGTATCAAACGCAAATGTCCTTCATGTTCTTCTTTTCTCTTGGAGTAGATCAAAATGTCATCGATGAAAACGACAACAAACTTATCAAGAAATTCCATGAACACCTTGTTCATCATATTCATGAAGTATGCTGGTGCATTGGTCAAACCAAATGGCATCACGGTATACTCATACAATCCATACCTTGTGGTGAAAGTTGTCTTAGGTATGTCTTGCTCTCTTATCTTGAGTTGGAAATAACCTGACCGAAGAACAATCTTTGAGAACACACAAGCTCCTTCTAACTGATCAAACAAGTCATTGATTCTAGGCAAAGGGTATTTGTTCTTGATAGTCACCTCATTGAGTGAATGGTAATCTATACATAACCTTTGACTTCTATCCTTCTTTTCCACAAACAAGACTGGGGCTCCCCAAGATGAAGAACTTGGTTGAATAAATCCTTTCTGCAACTGTTCTCCAAGTTGTTTCTTGAGTTCTTTCAGTTCATCAACTAACATCTTGTACGGTATCTTTGCTATTGGTCTAGATCCTGGTAGCAAATCAATAAGGAACTCCACATCTCTATCTGGTGGCATTCCCGGCAATTCTTCCGGAAACACATCCGGATATTCACTCACAATTGGCACACTTTCTATGCTAACCCCCTTAAGAGAATTTAGCTTACTCCCTTTTGATTCAAAGTTAGACTTGAATTTAATCCGTTTTCTTTCCGGGGTTGTGAGTGCAACAGTACGATTAGCACAATCTAGTACTCCTTCATACTTAGCCATCCAATCCATTCCCAAAATTACATCCAGACCTTGGGAATCTAGGATTATCAGACTCACTGGGAACTTATGCTTTCCAAACTCTATCATTAGATCCTGGCATCCAAGACTTACTATCATATCTCCACCTGGAGAACTAACTTTTATTGGACACCCAATGTTTTCAGTTGAAAACCCATTTCTATCAACAAAAGATTTTGATATGAATGAATGCGATGCTCCAGTATCAAAAAGAACAAGTGCTGGAATAGAATTGAGTTTGAACTTACCAGCAACAGCATCTGGCTCTTCATAGATTTCCTCCACATTGATGTGGTTCACTTGTCCCTTCTGAAAAGGGTTAGGCTTGTTGGGTCCTTAAACTTTCTTTTCCGGGCATTCATTTGCATAATGCCCCATATTCTTGCACTTGAAACACTCAACCTGACTAATATCCTTCTTGACAGGCTGGCTTCCACTGCCACTTCCACTACCACTGTGGTGGCTCTTATATCCACCCTTGTGGTTCTTGTACTTGTCATTGTCATGACTATGGTGTTGTTTGTTGTCATGATAATGGTTGTGGTTGTGGTGCTTGTTGAATTTTCCATGCTTGTGGGATCCTGAGCTTCCACTATCATCATAATGGGAACACTTGTGAGACGATCCCGAGCTGTGCTTGTCCGAGTGCTTTCTCTTCCTACTCTCAACTTGCTTCATTTTGTTCTCCAAAATAGCAGCCTTGTCACAAAGAGACTGGTATGTGGGAACATATGCCATAGCTAACTGTAGGTTCAGTTCATCATTCAACCCTTCAAGGAACTTTTCCTTCGTCTTAGCATCTGTGTCAACTTCATCCGGTGCATAACGCGCCAGATTGTTGAACTCCTCAATATATTCAGCCACGCTGCGGTGGCGCTGCTTCAGATTATGGAACTCTTTCTTCTTTAAACTCATCACTCCGGATGAGATGTGAGTAGTACGAAAACCATCTTCAAAGATAGCCCATGTCACATATTCAATGGGAGTGGTGATCTGGAAGTTATCCCACCAAGTGGTGGCTGGTCCTTCCAACAAATGTGCTGCAAATCTGACTTTTTCTACATCAGTACAACCCACAGTTACCAAGTCCTTGTTCACAGAGCGTAGCCAATCATTGGCCACCATAGGATCAGTTGTTCCTGAGAACTTTGCTGGCCTCAATCTCAAGAACCTGGTAGGCATGTCAAAACCCGGTGGGTTGTTGCTGTTGTTGTTGTTGTTGTTGTTCTGGTTCTGGATGAATGTAGTCATCATTTGCATCAGCTGAGTCTGAGTTGTCATCATTTGCTACATCTCAGGCGTGATGTTGTTGTTGTTGGGGTTGGGATTGGCACGACGGGGAGGCATCTGTGGTTTGTTCAATAGAGATAAGAATGAGATACCCATAGATGCTATCATGCACAATACATCACATAAACAATCACCAAGCATGCATCATAATAATAATAGTTCAACAACAAAAATGACAAGTTTGCAAAGTAAACACACCAATAACAAGCCATCCACATGTTGGATGGTCATTGCGACTCAAATAAAGTATGATAAATAAATGATAAATGAGTAGTCATCACTACTCCTCAGCATCAACCTCCTCCTCAACAAAGGTAAGACCTGCATTCTCCATAGCGGTCTTGTATTCCTCGACATTGGTGGTCAAGGTCTCTACTTTGGCTTTGAGAGCCCTCTTCTGAGAACGAAGCCTCTCAATCACAGTCTGCTGATGCTCGAGCTCGAAGTCCTTGGCCTCCAGTTCTGCAGTCATGTCTCGAATCCTCTTGTTCCTATCTTGGACTCGCTTCTCTTGACTCTTGAACTTTCTGTCCTGTCTCTCGAACTTTGCCTCCATCTCCTTGACTATCTCATCTTGCTCCGCGAAGAGCTTGTCGTTCTCACGAAGCTGCACCTGGAGTTCGTCATTGCTAAGCATGACGTTGGTCCTATCAGTGTCCACGTGCCTAAGAAGAACCTCTAAGTCCTGGAGGTATAGGCGAATCGGCTCTGCTGTCTCTCTCGAAGTGTCCTCGAAGTCGATGGCCTCTCCATCCTCATCACGTCTACCGAAGACGTGGAAGTGAGTACCTCTAACCTGTCGACAGTGTCTCCCTAGCAGACGTCCAATCAAGTCCTGCATGACTACCTCTAGGCCTCTCTCCTTGTCATCGTGCATGAGCTTGAAGATGATAGCCTCCGTGGTAGGCTCAGTCTGGCGTCCTGGCTGATTGACCTTGAAGCCCCAAAGGTCTTTCCTCTCAAACTTGGTGAGGGGAAGCACCATGATGGTAGGAAGAGGGAGATTGAGCAAACTAGTGAGCTCAATAATATGAGGGCCAAAGCGAGTTCCCTGGAACTCCTCAACAGTGCTGATGGTAACGTTAGGCATCTATTTATAAGATAGAAAAAGTTATAAACAACAGAATTTAAGATAAAACACAAGGCAAAGCATCACATGCACATCTTTGGAAATCAAAACATACAAGTCATGGCATACATGGATCCATTACAACAATCAAAGTTCAACTTATTTTAAGCAACATTTGGAAAATAAGGTCATAAGTGGTGGTCCAACTAACGAAGTACGCTTACAATCCTATCTCACTAGATATGTTGGCTAACACAATATTTCTAGAATCAATCAGTCTATCTTGAGCACATGACTCCATTACTAAGTCTATAATGTCTCCTCTTAAGGTTTGGTTGGTAGCCTCCAACTCTTGGGTATGTTTCTTCTCTTCCTTTAGGTCATTTTGGATGTTGAGCATTCTGCACTTGACTCTATCACCAAGTTCTTTGATGGTCTTCCAAGCTGCATCCCTTGCTGAATCAAAGAATGTAGTGTGCACCACTGGATTGGTGAACATGCAGAATCCTGATTCCTTGTGGTTGTCTTCCTTGTTTTTATACAAGTGAAGTTGTACCCACCAGTACTCAACTCCTTCATCCATCACAGGAAAACCTTTGTACACAGCTGCACCATGTATTTCCATTGCAACCATGAGGTCCTTGAGAGCCTTGGGAAATTCTGTCTAAAACTCCAAAGTCATTGTCATGAGTGGTCCCTTCCTTACGGCTTCGTTGATGGAGTTCATCTGCAAATAGATATGAGAAAGAAGATTAGAAAAGTTTACGAGAAGAATAGACAAGTGTAGAAGTTGTTGAAAATTTTTCCTTAGTGGTTTCCAATCCTAGGGTCATAATCCTAAAGGAAACACAGTGCTCTGATACCATCTGTAAGATCCCTCCTTTATAAAGGAAAAGGATCCCTGTGATTGCAATGCTAGTCCCTGGATCAATGCTAGCATCCACAGTTTAAGATGAAGTACACAGAAACAAAGGTCATTATTACAATCATTCCAGAGACAACATAGTATTTACAACTCCATGGCCACAGGCCTAGTACAAGAGTTTAAATAAGTAAATAGATAAAAGTCTTCATCTTCATGTTCCACAGGCAAACATGTTGAGTGTAGACTCATGACTCCTAATCCTCATCAGAGTAACCTGCAACATCACAAGTTACAGCCACAGTGGGTCAATACATTGGAATAGTATTGGCAAGTGATATCTTAGTATAATTTTAGTGGTCTAGATACTATATGCAATTTGGCTAAGTGTAGCTTAGGCTTGCTTTGCTCAAAATAGGTTTTGCCTATTAGTTGAAATCACTAAGTATTTCTTTGTCAAAACTTTTCCCAAGGAACCACCAATAGACATTGAGGTCCTTCACCCTTGTTCAACCACAAGTTTTTACTTAGAAATTGGGATGAGGAGATTCTTCATAGCTTCCATGTCTTGATGCTCAAGTTGTCCAATACCAGGGACATGGCTAAGTACTTAGATTCTTCCATCTGCAGAGGTTGTGCACTTTCCCCACCAGACTTGATTTTCACCAAGACAGGACCTTTCAGAAGCCTTCCCTTAGACCAAATGGACGCGCTCTGACCTATCATTCCCACTACCACCAACTGTCCAAATGGCTAAGTTCTTGCAACCTATATGATCCAGGCAGAGCCCATATTGCCAAGTGGCTGCACTAGAAGCTTCTTAACATTTGGCCTCTAAAATCTCTTTTTCGTGGGTGGCTTTTCACAAGTGAGATACACAAGGTAAACCATAGAAATGGGCCTTGCGTAACCACTCAACATAAACTATTCCTTCCATTCCACCTAGGTGTTTCATTTACTTAGTTGTTTTATTAGGCAAAACATAAGTCCAAAGACTTAGAAATATTTTTATCATAGCATGTATATTTCACCACCCTTGGTTGCTACTAGCTAGGCTAAACATGGCATAGATAAACATCTTAACTTAGAAATTTCCTAGCAATTCTACAACTACTAGGATTTCCCAACATGGCATATAAGCAAAATATAACATGCAAGACTAGCAAAAATATTTCTAATGCTTAGTAGAAAACATAGGGATAAAAATATCATGAAGCACCACTTGCCTTGGTAGTTTGGAGAGTAGCTACACTCCTCACAATCACAATCACTATTGGCACCAAAATCTACACATAAAATCATAGCAACAAATCACATACCAAATACAAGCAAAAATATATGGATGCATGCAATATGATATGTGATGAATTTCTTAACTCCACAAGACAAGTGCACAGTACTGGTTCTTAAACAAGTTCAAAACTTTCCAAACAACATTTATATAAACCCTAAAACATTTCACAAATAATTTATATACACAAAATAGGCCTACACAAGTTTCTGTAAATAAAACCATTTTAACAAAAGCAAAACATTAAACACATTGCATAATTAGAAAGGGCTTGTTCTCCTGATTCCATTGATATAAAATTTGTCAAATTTGAACGTGGGAATCAAAAGTTATGGCTAAAACAATTTCAAACAACTAATAGATTCAAATCCTGATTTTAAACCTAAACTCTGGCCACGCATCATAATCTGATTGGTGCGTACTGGTTCGCACAGGATCGCGCTCACAAGCCGTTAGATCTAACTTAACCTGCACGGTCCAGATATATCCATACCGTTTCGATAAGTGATCTATTTATACGCGCTGGATCTAGATCCAACGGTCATCGACCAAGCGACCACAGATGGGCGGCGCTGGCGGTGGCAACTGGTGGCGGCGAGCTCTGTCTATGGCGGCGCGGCGCTACAGGGGGTTCTGGGGTCGTCGGATACGCTTACCAGGTTCGTAGCGATGCACTGATGCTCAACGTGGCGACGGCTTGGCAAGGGGCGCATGGACACGGCTGCACGGGCTCGTCGGAGTTGCTGACAGCGTCGGGCTCGGGTGGACGGCGATGTTGGCGACGCTCCTGGTCACCCTAGCATGAATAAAAGGCATCAGGAGATGCGCAAGGCTACGGCGAACATGTTCGTGTGAATCAGAGGTGAAGGGGAACAAGGGGCTCACCAAATTTAGTCGCCGGAGTTGGAGACATCGTCGGGAGCTTGCTGCGCTTGATGGAGTCGACGACCTGGGGCGGTATAGGATGAACCAATGGTGTCAGAAGAAGCGCAAGGACGTTGCAAAGCAGCTCGTGTGAAGCAGAGAGGGAGGGGCGCACGGATCTCACCGGGATTGGTCGCCGGAGTTGCTCTGTCTGCGGTGGTGCAAGGGCGATTGCGGGCAGCCTGGTGGCGGAGTGGTGGCGCTAGGTGAGGCGAAATGCCCGCGGTGCAGAGGGGGTTAAGTAGGCAGAAGGGGGGCAGCGATTAAGCGCAGAATCAATGGCAATTAAGCCTGCAGTGACTGCGGCGAGGTAGCAGCGGAGCGAGCGTCGCGGCCGCGCGTGATTGACGATGACGACGACGTGGTCGCAGGGTCCACTTGTCAGCGAGTGAAACAGAGAGGAGGTGGGGTCAGATATTCAGTGACTTGATGGGTTCTTCTGCGAGTGAGAGAGAGAGAGAGGGGTAACACGGGTGGGCTTAGTGGGCTGGTTCTGTCGTTGGGCTAGATAGGTGGGGCCGGCCCTTTTCTATTTCTTTTCTTTTTCTGTTTTCAATTTCAGGAATAAAATTCAAATGATTTCAAAATCTATTTGAATTCAATTCTATTCAGGATTTTTGCAGTGTGCAACAATCACAATTCTGGGCATAAAACCAAGTGGTCACTTTGAATTGGCCTGGTCACTTGGAATAAAATAAAATAAGTGACATAGCACTAGTTTTATATAGGTTTTGAAATTTGATCAAATTATATTTGTTTTGAAACTTGGGTTTAAATTCTTGCAATCTAGCAATACACTCTGAAAGCAATAAGTCACAAGGTTTGGTTAACTGAACACCTATCTCACATTGGATATTTGTATTTGTTTTAAATGCTGATCACATAAAATAATGAGCTCATATGCTCCTGTTTTTGAATTGATTTGTTTGAAATGAATTCTACATGATCATGGATGCATGGATGATATGCATGAGTTTGAAACATGATTTTAGGGATGTTACAGTTACATCCACAAGGGTCAATACATTTGAATTGTATTGGCAAGTGACACTATGGTAGTATGGTGGAGTCTATCATCTATATGCATTTGGCTAAGTGGAGCTTAGGCTTTCTTTTCTCAAAATAGATTTTCCTTATCTTTTGAAAACACTAAGGTTTTGCTTGACAAAATCACCCAAGGCATCTCCCAATAGAAATTGGTGATCCTTCAACCCTTGTTCAACCACAAGTTTTTAACTTAGAAATTGGGATGAGGAGATTATTGATAGCGTCCATTTCTTGATGCTCAAATTGTCCTTTACCAGGGACATGGCTAAGTACTTAGATTTTACACTCTGCAGAGGTGGTGCACTTTCCCCACAAGACTTGGTTTCACCAAGACAAGATCTTTCAGAAGCCTTCCCTTAGACCAGAATGGACGCGTTCCAACCTATCAAACCCCTACCACCAACTGTCCATTTGGCTAAGTTAATGCAACCTATATGATCCAGGCAGAGCCCATATTGCCAAGTGGATGCACTTGAAGCTTCTCAACATTTGACATCTGAAATCTCTTTGTTCCTAGGTGGCCATCCACAAGTGAGATACCAAGTTTTCCCCAGTATACTGGAATTGGTGATGCCCAAGTTTTTCCCCAGCATACTGGACTTGCATAACCACTCAACACAAACCATTCTTTCCATTCCACCCAGGTGATTCATTCACTTAGTTGTTTTATTAAACAAAACACAAGTCCTTGACTTAGAAATATTCCATAGCATGAAATATAATCCACCCTTGTTTTCTACTAGCTAAGCTAAGCATGATAGTAGTAGGAATCTTAACTTAGGAAATTTCTACTAAGGTTTCATCTACTAGGTTTTCCCATGGCATAGCATACTTAGTAAAAATCCATGCAAGTCCTACTTAGAAATATCACTAATGCATAGTGAAAATAATGGGACAAAAGTATGAAGCATCACTTTCCTTTTTGCTAGAGAATATAAGTTCACTCCTTGTCCTTGCAATATTCACACTCTTCAAATCACTACAATTCAATCAAGCAAGCAATATTTCAATCTACCATTCAAGCAACATCACTAAAATAAAAGAAACAAAGCAATGCATGCAAGCATGCAAAAGATTGTTTTATTTGGAAAAGTGGTTTCTAATAGGTTATAAACATTCTAAAACACCTATTGGTCATTTTATAAAGTGGCAAAACCATTTGCAAAAGATTTTACCTATAAACCAATTTTAAACCAAAGCATTATTTTATATGGTTGAAAATGCTTTTAGAAAAGCAACAATCTTTATAGGGTTCACCAAATACATTTTTAAATCATAAAACTTGGTGTTTGGGTTCAGAGAGTTTAAATCAAAACATTTCCAAAAGTTCTTCTCCAAAAGTATTTTCCACATATGAACAACATTTTTATTTGACTAGAAATTGTTTAAATCAAAGATTTATTCTTTTGCTTCACCAAATATGTTTTTGAAACCACAAATTGATTTCTATGGTCAGTAGGTTCAAAACAAACCATTTTCCAAAGATTTTATCACCAAAATAATTTTAGAAAGAATTTTATATTCAAAACATGCCTACACAAGTTTCTGCAAAAAAACTACTATTTTTTCAGAAGCAATTTACTAAACAAAGGATATGGTTGGGTAGGATTTTTCTTTCTGATTCCATTGATATAAAATTTGCAAAATTCGGACGTGTGGTTTGAAAGTTATGAATTTTACAAATTGGAACATCAAATAGATCAATTCTGTTTTTATTAAAAAAGACCGTGCCACGTGTTGTCTTCTGATAGGATGGTACCGCTTCGGTTGGATCAGCCTCTCTAGCGCGTTGGATCTAATGACAATCGTGCGGCACAGATCACTACTTACCCCTTCGGTTAAGGTTCTATCGCAGCGCTTGGATCCAGATCCTACGGTGCACAACACACTAGCCACTAACTAGCGGCGCTGGCGGCGGCGAGTGGCGGCGGCGTGTCTGGTGGCGGTGGTTCAGTGAATCTAGGAAGCGAGAAGAGTAATGGAGGGGTTTACCGGGTTCGCGGGGTCGCGGTGATGCTCAAGGTGGCCGCAGGATGGAAAGGGGCGCACGGAGCTGGCTCGAATCGCTCGCCGGAGTTCGTGTCCGCGTCGGGATCCTCTGGCTGTCGTCGTGGGCGACGTTTTAGACCGCGCTAAGACAAGAGGAGAGCTGCGTTAGCTGCGCACGATGTTGGGGATCATACACATATCAAACAGAGGGAGAGGGGAAGCTGGGGCTTACGGGGGATGGTCGCCGGAGTTCGAGTAGACGATGGCGGAGCTCAGTCGAAGATGTTGCCGAGGATACAGGACACGCGCGAGCGAGAGGGGGGTACCGGGAGATGCGCCTGTCGATGGGGAGTGTGCTCGTGTGGTCGAGGAGGCGAGGGGCGACGGGGTTTGGCCGGAATTGACGGAAGTGCTCGCCGGAGACAGTGGCGGTGTAGTGCAAAATTAAGCAGCCTGGGGGCGCACGGGGATGGAAGGTTGAGGGGGAAACGGAGAGGAGGAAGAGGCGGTTAAGAAGGCGTGGTCGCGGGGCTGTTTCATGGCGTAGTTAACGTGAATTCACGCCGGCATTCAAACGGCAGTAATGGCCAGAGAGGGGGGGTGCGGTCAGCAGCGGGTGAGGACGACGACGACGTGGCCGTTGGCCTGGTTAGTCAGCGAGTGAGAGAGTGTGGGGGTGGGGTCCAGAGGTCAGTGGGTTTGCGGGTTCCTTTTCTGGTACGAATCGTTTTCCTGCGGGGAAGAAGTAAATGGGCTAGCTGGGCCTGGACTGGGCTAGGTTAGGTTAGGCTGGCTTCTTTTATTTTTTCTGTTCCTGTTTCTTTCTCTTTTTCCCATTTGATTTTCTGTTTTGATTTTGTTTAATCATTTCAAACATTCATTTGAATTCGAACTTCTCTCAAACTTTGTGTGTATTCAAATACTGTTTATTAATATATTCTGAAGTCAATTTTGGAATAAATCTTTTATTCTTTTTAGGGTCATTTAATTATTTAAAATAGGCCTTTGCATTTATTCAAATAAGATTTAATAATGTTTTCAAACTCCATTTGAATTCTAAATCTTTCCAAATCTTTTCAGTAGGTTTTATTTGTTTATTTGGGTGTCAAATAATTCACCTTGAATTATTTGGAATCATTTTAATTTGGGTACTTGTCTTTATTCTAATGAAATCAAATATGGTTTTAAATCCATAATTTTTATTTAGAAGATTTCTTTCATTCCATTTAAGTTAATTAAACAATTTTTATTCCACTTGGGTAAATTCCAAATTCTATTTTCCCAAAATTTAAGTAATCCTTCTTATTAGGGATTTATCTTTATTCAAATAGAACTAGAATTTGGTTAATGCCATTTTAATTAAGTTGAAAACTCTTTATCCATTATTTTATTTGGATTTGGATTATATTCATTCCATTTACTTATGGATTAAGCCAAGGTTTAATTTGGTCTTTAAATATTTCTCATTAAATAATTCTTTCTTTATCTTATAAAATCCATATCTTTTTATTTATAGATCCAAACTTGGTGATTTCAATTTTGATATTTATTTATCACTTTAAATATCTTTAAGATTATTTGCTCACCATTTGGTATGGATTTTAGATAAGTGCTTTATTAGCTTTGGAAATTCAATTTCCTTATCTTATTAAATTTATAAGATTTTATCTTTGGTTCCAAATTAAGTGAAACCAATTTCCATGGTTTTATAATGTTTCTATTTGTCATTCTTGATCATTTGTAAATTTTTGTTGACAAATTTTTATATGGATCAAATCCATAGTCTTAGAGATAAAATGTTTTTCTTCCATTAGGGTTTTAGGATTTTTGTTTATTTTCCAAGTGTTTAAATTTCCAAATGCATTTATGGAGAATGCATTTCACTTGATTTGAATTTAGTTGGATTCAAACATTGACCAAAGTTTGTTCAAGATGGGATTTTAAGTTTCCATTTAGAAGCAAAAGTTTCTTTTCACCCTAATATTCGACAATTATTTATTTTGTTTATTTATTTTTCACATTACAAGATTTAGAAAATCTTGGGATGTGACAGGCTACCACCCTTAAAATAAATCTCGTCCTGAGATTTGGGAAGGATAGAGGTTACAAGTTGGCTCAAAGCAACTAGGGTACTACCACCCTTAAAAAAAATTCCAACTAGATTACATCTTGGCTTGCTTGGGGTTTTGATGATACTTCTCTAGGCAAACATCTGCATAGTGTCCTTTGTTTCCACACTTGAAAGAGGTGACAAAGCTGAGATCCTTCATAGGCTTGTTTATATTGTGCTTCATATTTTCTGGACAATTGCTTGCATAATGTACTTGGTCACCACAATTGTAACATGTGACAAGATTGAGTTCTTCACGTATCTTCTGTAGACAAGTTGACACATAATGGCCTAGCTCTTTGCAGTTGTTGCACCACACTTGGCTAATTTCCTTATACTTCTTCTTCTTCTTCTCTAGACATTCATTTGCATAGTGTCCCATCTCTTTGCAATGGCAAAACTGCACTTGACTTTTGTCCTTCTTCTTCTTGGGTTTCTCCAAAGCTAGGAGTGCTTCTAGTTCATGTTCTTCATATCTTATCTCAAAGGTAGGAAAGTTTCCTGGTCTCCTTGATCTTTTCCTTGGATAATACATATGTCTCCTCTTTGGTCCATCAAATTGAGTCATATTGCATGGAGGTGCAAGCTGAGATTTTCCTTTGTCTTCACCCTTCTTGGTAGAAGTTGTTCTCTCATGGAAGTCTGCAATCAGTTGTTTCACTCCACCTTGTTTCCTTTGTTGAACTATGGAATAGATGGGGCATTGGATAGGGACATGATTATTTCCTTCACATAGGAAGCAAGTAGCTTGAGATGTGGGGCATTGGTCAGTTGGATGTTTCTCTTCACAACTGGGGCATTGATCTTCATTCTCTTTGGAAGTGTGATCCTTGTCTCCACAAACATTGCAAGCTTGAGTTCCTTCTAAAATATCATTCTTGACATCCTTGTTGTCATAAAATCCTTGGGAAGAGTTGTCTCCCATGTTGATCATTTGATCTGTCACCTTGTGCAACAATTGGGTTTGGGTTTCCAAAAACCTTTGCATGGTTGGATCTAACTCACTGGTGTTGGCTAAAAACTGAGTTGTCACTTGGTTCAACTGGGTTTGGGTTACTATGAGTTCTCTCATGTTGATCTCTTGGTTGTTGTTGTTGTCACCATCCTTGATGTTGGAGTTTCTTGGAGTAGTCACCTGTTTGGGTTGGATTGGGATTAGAATAGGCAAAATATTTCTAAGGAAATAGTTCTAATCACACACCTCACAATTCACACAAGCAATGTGCAAGCAATCACAAACAAACATTCCACTCAAACAACAAGTTCAAGCACATCCTTAGGCAACAAAATATTTTTGCTACACCACATAAGTTGGTAGGTTTGATCTAAACTAAATATGGTGGTCCAACTATATGGTTCACTTGAGATCATTCCATCATTCTTTGTTGTTTCTTCTTGAATGAGATCTTGGTTTCCTTGGAAAAATTCTTGTGTCTTGGTCACAAAACTTCAAAGGTGATGATGGTTCCTTCTAAGTTGTGTTTCCTTAGTCTTCAAGTCTTGAGTAATATTTCTTGTCTCACTTGTAGTCCTTAGTGATATCCAAGTTGAAGTCCTTGTTGAGAATAAGGTTGAAATCACTTGAGTTGGTGAAGTCGTTTGCTCATGTTGAAGTCTTTGTTCATGGTTGAGGTTTTTATCCATCAAGTTGAAATAGAAGAGATGTAGAATCAAAACCAAAAATGGTTGAGGAAATAGTATACAAGATTGTTTGTAAATAAGTTTTGGAACAAATACAACTCCTATTTTTCTAAGGGTTTTTGTCCAATCCTAGGGTTAAAATCCTACAGGCAACATAGTGCTCTGATACCATCTGTAAGGTTCCCAACCTTTAAATAAGGTAGATATCCCTGTGTTTACAATGCTAGTCCCTGGATCAATAGCTAGCATCAACAGTTAAGATGTAATATCAAGAAACAAAGGTCATAATACAACTTTATAACCAGGAATAAAATAATGTATTACATCTTACATAGCTCATTTGGCTATCTCATTACAATGCAGCAGAATATAACAATAGCATGGGGTCCTTCATCTTCAAAGTGCCACAGGCAGTCATGTTGGTTGTAGACTTGTAATCCTAATCAATAAACTTCACTAACATCAAACAAACCTGCAACATAATAAGTTACAGCCACAAGGGTCAATACATTTGAATTGTATTGGCAAGTGATACTATGGTAGTATGGTGGAGTCTATCATCTATATGCATTTGGCTAAGTGGAGCTTAGGCTTGCTTTTCTCAAAATAGATTTTCCTTATCTTTTGAAAACACTAAGTTTTTGCTTGACAAAATAACCCAAGGCATCTCCCAATAGAAATTGGTGATCCTTCAACCCTTGTTCAACCACAAGTTTTTAACTTAGAAATTTGGATGAGGAGATTATTGATAGCTTCCATGTCTTGATGCTCAAATTGTCCTTTACCAGGGACATGGCTAAGTACTTAGATTTTACACTTTGTAGAGGTGGTGCACTTTCCCCACAAGACTTGGTTTCACCAAGACAAGATCTTTCAGAAGCCTTCCCTTAGACCAGAATGGACGCGTTCTAACCTATCAAACCCCTACCACCAACTGTCCATTTGGCTAAGTTATTGCAACCTATATGATCCAGGCAGAGCCCATATTGCCAAGTGGATGCACTTGAAGCTTCTCAACATTTGACATCTGAAATCTCTTTGTTCCTGGGTGGCCATCCACAAGTGAGATACCAAGTTTTCCCCAGTATACTGGACTTGGTGATGCCCAAGTTTTTCCCCAGCATACTGGACTTTCATAACCACTCAACACAAACCATTCTTTCCATTCCACCCAGGTGATTCATTCACTTGGTTGTTTTATTAAACAAAACACAAGTCCTTGACTTAGAAATATTCCATAGCATGAAATATAATCCACCCTTGTTTTCTACTAGCTAAGCTAAGCATGATATTAGTAGGAATCTTAACTTAGGAAATTTCTACTAAGGTTTCATCTACTAGGTTTTCCCATGGCATAGCATACTTAGTAAAAATCCATGCAAGTCCTACTTAGAAATATCACTAATGCATAGTGAAAATAATGGGACAAAAGTATGAAGCATCACTTGCCTTTTTGGTAGAGAATATAAGTTCACTCCTTGTCCTTGCAATATTCACACTCTTCAAATCACTACAATTCAATCAAGCAAGCAATATTTCAATCTACCATTCAAGCAACATCACTAAAATAAAAGAAACAAAGCAATGCTTGCAAGCATGCAAAAGATTGTTTTATTTGGAAAAGTGGTTTCTAATAGGTTATAAACATTCTAAAACACCTATTGGTCATTTTATAAAGTGGCAAAACCATTTGCAGATGATTTTACCTATAAACCAATTTTAAACCAAAGCATTATTTTATGTGGTTGAAAATGCTTTTAGCAAAGCAACAATCTTTATAGGGTTCACCAAATACATTTTTAAATCATAAAACTTGGTGTTTGGGGTCAGAGAGTTTAAATCAAAACATTTCCCAAAGGTTCTTCTCCAAAAGTATTTTCCACATATGAACAACATTTTTATTTGACTAGAAATGGTTTAAATCAAAGATTTATTCTTTTGCTTCACCAAATATGTTTTTGAAACCACAAATTGATTTCTATGGTCAGTAGGTTCAAAACAAACCATTTTCCAAAGATTTTATCACCAAAATAATTTTAGAAAGAATTTTATATCAAAACATGCCTACACAATTTTCTGCAAAAAACAACTATTTTTTCAGAAGCAATTTACTAAACAAAGGGAATGGTTGGGTAGGATTTGTCTTTCTGATTCCATTGATATAAAATTTGCAAAATTTGGACGTGTGGTTTGAAAGTTATGAATTTTACAAATTGGAACATCAAATAGATCAATTCTGTTTTTATTAAAACAGACCGTGCCACGTGTTGTGTTTTGATAGGCTGGTACCGCTTCGGTTGGATCAGCCTCTCTAGTGCGTTGGATCTAATGACAATCATGCAGCACAGATCACTACTTACCCCTTCGGTTAAGGTTCTACCGCAGCGCTTGGATCCAGATCCTACGGTGCACAGCACACTAGCCACTAACTGGCGGCGCTGGCGGCGGCGAGTGGCGGCGGCGTGTCCAGTGGCGGTGGTTCGGTGAATCTAGGAAGCGAGAAGAGTAATGGAGGGGCTTACCGGGTTCGCGGGATCGCGGTGATGCTCAAGGTGGCCGCAGGATGGACAGGGGCGCACGGAGCTGGCTCAAATTGCTCGCCGGAGTTCGTGTCCGCGTTGGGATCCTCTGGCTGTCGTCGTGGGCGACGTTTTAGACCACGCTAAGACAAGAGGAGAGCTGCGTTAGCTGTGCACGATGCTGGGGATCATACACGTATCAAACAGAGGGAGAGGGGAAGCTGGGGCTTACGGGGGTTGGTTGCCGGAGTTCGAGCAGACGGTGGCGGAGCTCAGTCGAAGATGTTGCCGATGATACAGGACACGCGCGAGTGAGAGGGAGGTACCGGGAGATGCGCCTGTCGATGGGGAGTGTGCTCGTGTGGTCGAGGAGGCGAGGGGCGACGGGTTTTGGCCGGAATTGACGGAAGTGCTCGCCGGAGACAGTGGCGGTGTAGTGCAAAATTAAGCAGCCTGGGGGCGCACGGGGATGGAAGTTTGAGGTGGAAACGGAGAGGAGGAAGAGGCAGTTAAGAAGGCGTGGTCACGGGGCAGTTTCATGGCGTAGTTAACGCGAATTCACGCCGGCATTCAAACGGCAGTAATGGCCAGAGAGGGGGCGCGGTCAGCGGCGGGTGAGGACGACGACGACGTGGCCGTGGGCCTGGTTAGTCAGCGAGTGAGAGAGTGTGGGGGTGGGGTCCAGCGGTCAGTGGGTTTGCGGGTTCCTTTTCTGGTACGAATCGTTTTCCTGCGGGGAAGAAGTAAATTGGCTAGCTGGTCCTGGACTGGGCTAGGTTAGGTTGGGCTGGCTTCTTTTATTTTTTCTGTTCCTATTTCTTTTCTTTTTCCCATTTGATTTTCTGTTTTGATTTTGTTTAATCATTTCAAACATTCATTTGAATTCAAACTTCTCTCAAACTTTGTGTGTATTCAAATACTGTTTATTAATATATTCTGAAGTCAATTTTGGAATAAATCTTTTATTCTTTTTAGGGTCTTTTAATTATTTAAAATAGGCCTTTGCATTTATTCAAATAAGATTTAATAATGTTTTCAAACTCCATTTGAATTCTAAATCTTTCCAAATCTTTTCAGTAGGTTTTATTTGTTTATATGGGTGTCAAATAATTCACCTTGAATTATTTGGAATAATTTTAATATGATTTATTAATCATTTTAATTTCGGTACTTGTCTTTATTCTAATGAAATCAAATATGGTTTTAAATCCATAATTTTTATTTAGAAGATTTCTTTGATTCCATTTAAGTTAATTAAACAATTTTTATTCCACTTGGGTAAATTCCAAATTCTATTTTCCCAAAATTTAAGTAATCCTTCTCATTAGGGATTTGTCTTTATTCAAATAGAACTAGAATTTGGTTAATGCCATTTTAATTAATTTGTAACTCTTTATCCATTATTTTATTTTGATTTGGATTATATTCATTCCATTTACTTATGGATTAAGCCAAGGTTTAATTTGGTCTTTAAATATTTCTCATTAAATAATTCTTTCTTTATCTTATAAAATCCATATCTTTTTATTTATAGATCCAAACTTGGTGATTTCAATTTTGATATTTATTTATCCCTTTAAATATCTTTAGGATTATTTGCTCACCATTTGGTATGGATTTTATGTAACACCCTCGCCTGATAATGCTGAGTTTATGTGTATAGTGCCAATCCCTGTATCGGTTCACTAGCACACACAGTACAAAATGATACCAAATATAACTGTGCATCATAAATACAACGAATATGATCTAGAATTTACATTATTTATTCAAGTACACAGCAGAAAACGAATACAAGGTAGATCTCCATCCTTCAAATGTGCCACAGGCGAACAATTGTTGAGTGGAGTCTCGCGACCTATGAACGATCACTCAGATACGATATAACCTGCAACATGAAACGTTGCAGCCACGAATGGTCAATACATTGAATGTATGGGAGGTAGGCTAAAGTGGTTAACAACAGATCTATCAACTACATGCTTATTTGGCCAAGTGGAGTTCAGGCTCATTTGCATAAAGCAACAGTTTTATCCTAACATTTGTAACAAAATAGTTTTCCAATACGATAAATAGGACACTCTGGTTCACTCCCAGGTGCTCCTATCCAATTATGTTCACCCAACAAGTTTTAAGTAATTAAGAAATAAGGATGAGTGAGAAATATCATAGCATCAGTATCAGGTCGCTCAAATTGTCCATAACCGGGGACACGGCTAAGCACTTAGTTTATACACCCTGCAGGGGTTAGTACACTTTACCCATGTGACTTGGCCAGCCCAGCTCGTACCACCACTCTCATATTGGGTGATGATAGGGAGAAGTCCAAGAAGGAACCGTTCGGGAAGTAGCTCCCCAATCCCGACGCGCACCGGTCCAACCTACACTATCTACATCTCTGGATACGCGGGTTCGAGTTACCACAACCTACTGAGTTCAACCAACCGCCCATTTCATTATTGGCACATGGTTGCACACGAAAGCTTCCAAACAAAGAAACCAATCATTTCTCAGTGTCCTGGGCGGCATTCCCCACCATAAATACACTCTATGAACCAATCAATGCCATTCCGCCTAGGTGGTTCATTAAAACATATTGGTTTGTCATTTAGCAAAACATAAGCCTTTCAAAACATATAACTTTTCATGATGTGATTCCCTTCCTCGTCTAAATAGCATAGCTAAGCAATCTACCAATACGATGGCTCATAAACAAGGAATGCTAGGGAATAATATGGGATATAGCATAGCATATACATATCAATTCCTACAGATGCAATTCTACAAAAACATCTGCAATGCATAGGAAAACAATAGGACATTTATGACCAAGATAGCACGACTTGCCTTTGTTGTAGATGTAGTCGATTAGATAATCCTCACAATTCTCATAGATATAATGGTTGCTCTCGTCATAACCACAATACTTGCAATCATAGTAGTTGCAATCACACACGTTGCACTTCTCGCAATCTATCGATCAAACAATTGCATACAACATAAACAATAGCACATAGAGATCAAACAAATGCAACAAATGCATGCATGACAATTTAATAAGTCACAATGGTTGTTACTTTAGTTCTCTACACAATACTGGAGTATATGATGCATGCAAGAGGCCAGTTAATGCAATGGAGTACTTGTTATTAATAATTACTTGCCAATATAGGGTTTTTAATAGTTCTGTTGTAACGCATGTTCTAACTATAGAATTAAATTTGTTTCCTAGGTTTACTGGATAGAGGACGTTAATACGAACCAGTAGGCGTTGGATTCACCCTAATCGGAGTTATAAATCTTTTTGTATGATTTAAATAGTGTTTAATGGTTTTAAATGATTCATATAGTTTCTGTTGTCTAAAAATCAAACTAAAATTATATCTGTAATCTCCACGGAATTGTGATTTCAGGGACATATTATTTGTAATTTTCTGAATAGTATTTATTTTCTTATGAATTTATTACTCTAGATAGGCCATTAAACTATTTAAATCTTCACGGCAAAACCTTACAGTCAAAGGCTGAACTGGTTGCATATTGATGATCTACATGGAACCAGCTTTCCATCAGTATATCATTTATATTTTTGTGACAAGCAGTTAATTTACTATGAATATAATGATTTATAAAGCCATTAAAACTAATTAAATTGCTACGGTTTAAATAGTCCGCAAATGCTGGATCCAACCAGATATTATTAATGTACATTACAGTCGCTTCAATTTGATATATTGTTCATATTTTTCGGAGTTACAGATAATTTCTTATGAATTTATTAACCTAAAAGACCATTAAAACTAATTAAATTACTGCAGTAACCACGTACAGTAAAAGTTGGATCTATTCTGATAAGATGATTCTACGTAAAATTATCTTCAATTTGGTATATATTATACGCAATTTTTGGACGTGGTATGAATTTCTAATGAATTTTATAAGTTAGATCTATAATATGCAATTTTAAATTCGAATGGAATATTCCAGGGAATATTCCGCTGACTGGACAGGTTGACTTTGCATGCTGACTGGGACTAGATGTTGACCTTACATTGATGTGGCGTTGATGAGGAAGATGACCGGGATGACGACATGGCACGCACCGGTTTGATTGGATCTCGACCGTCTGGATAGGATCCGGTGGCTAGAAGAAGAGATTGACCCGATTTTGGCTCAGAATAGACAAGAAATAGATCTGTGTTAGAGAGACAAATCCGTAGGTCAAATCAAAAAACTCAGAACATGAAAGTTGTGGGGAATCATTATTCCTACCTTCTCACCAAAGGAATTTGGATTTGAAGAAACGAGCGCGAGTAGATCTTGGATTTACACCGTAAGATCTGAAATATTGCGATACGAAATTCTCCGGCTGTGGTGGATGAAAAGAGGTGAGGTTTGTCGGGATTGAAAGATTTCGACGATTCCTACAACTTTCGTTTTTTGACCGAAGGCAAACGAGGAAGTCTAGATGGGTTTAAAAGCGAAATAAGATTCGGGCATATGTAGATTCGGGATTTCGAGAAGAAAAACGTGTACACCTATGGCTCCACGAGTTTATATGGAGGTTTGAGACGGTGTAGAGATAGGCCTTGGAGTAGGGAACAAGTAGAAACAAACGAAAGTCAATTCGGAGTTGTAGATAAAAAGATATAAGAGTTTGAGTAGAGATAGGTATAGAAAATCAATTTTCGCACGCTTTTTAAACCAACCAACCGATCGATCTGTACGTGGCTGGCTGGCTCGTCCGGTCGGTCCGGCTGGGCCGGCCCGTTCAGTTTTTTTTATATACTTGTTTGCCTCATATCTTTTGAATACGAACTCCAAATGATATGATTCTTGTTTCTAAATTTTTCTAAAATTGAATAGATCATTGTAGGATCAAATATGTAATCTTTTCACTAGTTTGGAAGTAGTGGATTTATAAATCATTGTATATTTCATTTTATTTATATCTTTATGTGTTTGTATTTGTTCCATAACTTTTTCATACTAGCTCCAAATGAGCTCAATTTTGTTTCTAAAATTTTGTAATATTAATTGGATCTTTTTAGGCTATAATTTAGCAATAATCGTTGTCTTAGCAATAGTGGGTTTTATAAAGTCAATTTAATTTCCTTTAGGAACATCTGGGCAAATCAACTATAGGATTTTAGATACCAGGATTTGGATTCAGTTTGTGAGAACTTTGCATGGATGAAATGCTTATGAATGCTTCATGATTTTCATTTTTAAATCTTGCACACCAATTCTACAATCCATAATCAATCCATGCCCTTTTGCCTATATGGCTACTTAGGTCTTAACAAAAGAATATAAGATTTTGAATTCATGGTTGAGAGGATTTTCTATTCAAAAAGTTTCTTCTCTTTGAGAATTTTCAACATAGTCAAACATCAATCAAACTTATTTATTTATTTCACATTCTAAAATTAGGAGAATTTTGGGATGTGACATTTTAGATAAGTTCTTTATTAGCTTTGGAAATTCAATTTTCTTATCTTATTAAATTTATAAGATTTTATCTTTGGTTCCAAATTAAGTGAAACCAACTTCCATGGTTTTATAATGTTTCTATTTGTCATTCTTGATCATTTGTAAATGTTTGTTGACAAATTTTTATGTGGATCAAATCCATAGTCTTAGAGATAAAATGTTTTTCTTCCATTAGGGTTTTAGGATTTTGGTTTATTTTCCAAGTGTTTAAATTTCCAGATGCATATATGGAGAATGAATTTCACTTGATTTGAATTTAGTTGGATTCAAACATTGACCAAAGTTTGTTCAAGATGGGATTTTAAGTTTCCATTTAGAAACAAAAGTTTCTTTTCACCCTAATTTTCAACAATTATTTATTTTGTTTATTTATTTTTCACATTACAAGATTTAGAAAATCTTGGGATGTGACAATGACCTTAGGGAAGAAAAGAAGCATACCCAAGAGTTGGAGACTACCAACCAACAACTAAGGGGAGACATCATAGACTTAATTTGGGAGTCTTGTGAGCAAGATAGACAGATGGATACTAAGGATGCCCTGATAGCTATTTTGTCTAGTGAGTGAGAGTTGTAACATACTTCGTTAGTTGGAACACCACATTTATCTTCTTTACTTCCAAAAATTTGTCTAAGTTATGTTGAACCTTTGATGCTTGTAATGGATTTTTGTATGCCATGACTTGTGTGATTGTTGCAAAAGATATGCTTGTGATTTTTTTCTCTATTGATGTTGATTCTAACTTTTCTCTATATTATAAAAATAGATGCCTAATGTTACTATCAACACGGCCAGGGAACTCGTTTTGGTACTCGTCTCATTGAGCTCACTAGTGTGCTCAACCTTCCACTTCCTAGCATCATGACACTCTCACTCACCAAGTTTGAGAGGAAGGACCTTTGGGGCTTTAGAGTCACTCAGCCCGGACGCCAGACAGAGCCAACCACGGAGACTATCACGTTCAAGCTAATGCATGAAGACAAGGAGAAAGCCTTATATGTAGTCATGCAGAGTTACTCGGGCGCCTGGTAGGGAGACACTCCACCGAGCTTAGAGGCCTTTACTTTCACCCCTTCGCGAGACTCAACGAGGAGGGTGAAGCTATAGAGTACGAAGATGCTGCTAGAGAGAAAATGGAGCCGATCCGTCTATACCTTCAGGACCTAGAGGGTCTTATTAGGCACCTGGATACTGATAGTACCAACGTCATGCTTAGCAATGACGAGCTCCAAGTTCGGCTTCGTGAGAAGGACAAACTCTTCGCGGAGCAAGACGAGATAGTCAAGGAAATGGAGGCCAAGTTTGAAAGCCAGGACAAGAAGTTCAAGAGCCAGGAGAAAAGAGTCCAAGACAGGAACAAGAAGATCCGGGAGATGAAGAGGGAGCTTGAGGCCAAGGACTTCGAGCTTGAGCATCAGCAGGGAGTGATCGAGAGGCTTCGTTCACAGAAGAGGGCTCTTAGGGCTAAGATAGAGGCCTTGACTACTAATGCTGAGGAGTACAAGAACGCTATGGAGAATGCAGGTCTTACCCTTGTTGATGTGGAGATTGATGCGGAGGAGTAGTGTTGACTACTCATTTATCTTTCATCTACCGTACTTTTGATTATTGAGTCACAATGACCATCCAACATGTAGGTGGCTTGCTATGGTGTGTTTGCATTTCCAAACTTGTTGTTTATGTCGTTCAAACTCTATGTTATTTTGATGCTTTGTTATTGTGATTGAGTATTGATGTATTGTGCATGTTAAGCATCTATGGGTATCTCATTCTTATCCTTATGAAAACCACAGATGCCTCCTTGACGTGCCAACCCCAACCCAAACAACAACAATGTCACTCCTGAGATGCAGCAGTTGATGACAGCACAGACACAACTAATGTAGATGATGACCACTTTCATGCAGAACCAGAATCAGAATAACAACAATAATAACAATAACAACAACAACAACCAGAATAATCCACCAGGATTTGACATACTCACCAGATTCCTAAGACTGAGGCCTGCAAAGTTCTCAGGAACCACTAATCCAATGGTGGCCAATGATTGGCTACGTTCTATGAACAAGGATTTAGTGATGTCGGCTGCACCGACGAAGAGAAGGTCAGGTTTGCAGCACATCTACTGGAAGGGCCAGCAGCAACCTAGTGGGATAACTTTCAGATCACCACTCCCATTGAGGATGTGACTTGGGATATCTTTGAGGATGGATTCCGTACAGCTCACATCTCATCCGGGGTGATGAATCTGAATAAGAAGAAGAAGAAGAAGGAATTCCATAATCTGAAACAGCGTCACCGCAGCGTGGCTGAATATATTGAGGAGTTCAACAATCTGGCGCGTTATGCACCAGATGAGGTTGATATAGATGCCAAGAGGAAGGAGAAATTCCTTGAAGGACTGAATGATGAACTGAATCTACAGTTGTCTGTTTCCTACGTCCCAACCTACCAATCACTTTGTGACAAGGCTACCATCTTGGAAAACAAGATGAAACAGGTTGAGAGTAGGAAGAGGAAGCACAACTTTGATAAGCATAGCTCGGGATCGTCTCAGAAGCGTTCACATCATGATGATAGTGGGAGTTCTGGATCCCACAAGAATGGAAAGTACAACAACCACCACGGCCAAAACCGCCATCATGACAACAAGCATCACCGCAGTCATGATAATGACAAGTACAAGAACCACAAGAGTGGACACAAGAGTCACCACAGTGGAGGTGGAAGTGGAAGTGGTAGTCAGCCCGCAAAGAGAGATATCAGTCAGGTTGAATGTTTCAAGTGTAAGAAGATGGGACACTATGCAAATGAGTGCCCAGAAAAGAAGGTTGAAGGAACCACCAAACCCAACCCTTTCCAGATGGGACAAGTAAACCACATCAATGTGGAAGAGTTATATGAGGAACCTGATGTTGTGGCTGGTAAGTTCAAACTCAATTCTGTTCCAGCACTTGTTCTTTTTTATACTGGCGCATCGCATTCATTCATATCAAGAGCATTTGTTGATAGAAATGAACTTCCAGTTGAAACTATTGGTTGTCCTATAAAAGTAAGTTCTCCTGGTGGAGAAATGATAGTGAACTCAGGATGTCATGACCTAGTCATACAATTTGGGAAGTATAAGTTTCCCGTTAATTTGATAATCCTAAATTCCCAAGGATTGGATGTCATTTTGGGAATGGACTGGATGACTAAGTACAAGGGAGTGCTAGATTGTGCCAATCATACTGTCACACTCACAACCCCGGATAATAAAAGGATTAGATTCAGGACTAACTTTGAATCAAAAGGGAGTAAGCTAAATTATCTTAAGGGGGTTAGCATAGACAGTGTGCTAATTGTGAGAGAATATCCAGATGTGTTTTCGGAAGAATTACCGGGAATGCCACCAGATAGAGATGTGGAGTTTCTGATTGACTTGCTGCCAGGATCTGGACCAATAGCAAAATGACCTTACAAGATGTCAGTTGATGAGTTGAAAGAACTCAAGAAACAACTTGGAGAACAGTTGCAGAAAGGATTTATTCAACCAAGTTCTTCATCTTGGGGAGCACCAGTCTTGTTTGTAGAAAAGAAAGATAGAAGTCAAAGGTTATGCATAGATTATCGTTCACTCAATGAGGTGACTATCAAGAACAAATACCCTTTGCCCAGAATCAATGATTTGTTTGATCAGCTAGAAGGAGCCCGTGTGTTCTCAAATATTGATCTTCGGTCAAGCTATTTTTAGCTTAAGATAAGGGAACAAGACATACCTAAGACAGCTTTCACCACTAGGTATGTATTATATGAGTACACCGTGATGCCATTTGGTTTGACCAATGCACCAGCTTACTTCATGAATATGATGAACAAGGTGTTCATGGAGTTTCTTGACAAGTTTGTTGTCGTCTTCATCGATGACATTTTGATCTACTCCAAGAGAAATGAAGAGCATGAAGGACATTTGCGTTCGATTCTTGAGAAGCTTAGAGAACTTAAACTGTATGAAAAATTCAGCAAGTGTGAATTCTGGCTGAATGAGGTTGGATTTCTTGGACACATTGTATCAGGAGATGGTGTTGCAGTTGATCCCGCAAAAGTGTCAGCTGTAACTGAATGGGAATCTCCTAAGTCAGTGAAAGAAGTTCGCAGTTTCCTTGGCTTGGCAGGATACTATAGAAGGTTTATTGAGAATTTCTCCAAGGTAGCTAAGCCTATGACAGAGTTACTAAAGAAAGACAAGAAGTTTGATTGGACTGAAGGATGTGAACTCATTTTCCAAGAGTTTAAGAAGAGACTAGTGACAGCACCAGTCTTATGTCTGCCAGATTTGGAAAAGGATTTCCAAGTGTATTGTGATGCATCTCACCAAGGATTGGGTGCAGTTCTGATGCAAGAAGGAAAAGTTGTGGCTTACACCTCGAGACAACTCAAAACTCATGAGGTGAATTATCCTACTCATGATTTAGAGTTAGCCTCTGTTGTCCATGCACTCAAAACATGGAGACATTATCTTTTGGGAAAGCGATGTGAAGTGTTCACAGATCATAAAAGTTTGAAGTATATCTTCACTCAGAAATAAATCAACATGAGACAAAGAAGATGGCTAGAACTCATCAAGGACTATGACTTGAGTTTGCAGTACCACCCGGGTAAAGAAAATGTTGTAGCGGATGCACTAAGCCATAAATTTTATGTGAATGGCCTTACTAAGGGAGAATTGCCAGATGATCTGTGTGCCCAATTCAAAGATCTCAGATTGGAGATTGTGCCTGAAGGACATTTCATGTCATTAGATGTTCAACCCACATTGTTGGACAAAATCAAGGAAGCCCAAAATACAGACAAGGAAATTGAGGAGATTAAGGAAAAGATTGGTAAAGGAAAAGCCAAAGGATTCCATGAAGACGAACAGGGTACTTTATGGTATGGAAAACGTATCTGCATTCCGCAAGATCCGGAGCTTCGGAGACTGATTTTATAAGAAGCACACAACTCACCATATTCCATTCATTCGGTAACACCAAAATGTACATGGATGTAAAGGAAAGATTTTGGCGGAATAATCTCAAGAAGGACATCGCCGAACATATTGCTTTGTATGATGTATGCAGTAGAGTGAAAGCCAAACATCAGAAACCAGCAGGATTATTACAACCATTACCTATTCCGGATTGGAAGTGGGACAAGATTGGCATGGATTTCATCACCGGATTGCCAAGGGCCAGGTCAGGATATGAATCCATTTGGGTTGTAGTGGATCGCCTAACTAAAGTGGCTCATTTCATACCCGTGAAGACAACCTATACAAGTGCTAAGTTGGCCAAGATCTATATGAATAGGATCATGTGTCTGATGGAGTACACAAGAGTATTGTGTCTGATAGGGGAACTCAATTCACTTCCCATTTTTGGAAACAACTGCATGAGTCATTGGGAACGAGATTGGAATTCAGTACTGCTTTTCATCCCCAGACTGATGGACAGACAGAAAGGACCAACCAGATCTTAGAGGATATGTTGAGGGCATGTGCCCTAGTTTATGGAGCTAGTTGGGATGAAAGTCTGCCTTACGCAGAATTCTCTTATAACAATAGCTATCAAGCCAGTATTGAGATGGCACCATTTGAGGTTCTCTATGGGAGAAAGTGTACTACACCATTGCTATGGAATGGTGTTGGAGAAAGGAACTTGTTCGGGCCAAAACTAATCAAGGAAGCTGAAGAGAAAGTCAAGTTAGTAAAGGACAGACTGAAGATAGCACAATCCCGACAAAAGAGCTACGCAGATCCAAAACGTAGAGAAGTCACCTATGAGGTGGGTGATAGAGCATATCTTAGAGTATCACCACTTCTTGGAGTGAAGAGGTTTGGAGTCAAAGGAAAATTGGCCCCAAGATATGTTGGACCATTCAAGATTCTGAGTCGTAAAGGAGAAGTAGCTTATGAGATCGAATTGCCTGAATCATTGTCTGCCGTTCACAATGTGTTTCATGTGAGTCAGCTAAAGAAGTGCCATCCAGAGATGGAAGAGACCTCTTTAAAGGACACCATACCTTTGGAGGAGGTCCAGTTGGAAAGTGATATCACTTATGAGGAAAAACCTATCAAGATTCTTGAGACTTCAGAAAGAGTTACATGGACAAAGACCATCAAATTTTGCAAAGTCCAGTGGAACCATCATTCCGAAGAAGAAGCAACATGGGAAAGAGAGGATGACCTTCGGAAAGACCACCCTCACCTATTTGCTAGCCAATCCAAATCTCGAGGGCGAGATTCACCTTAAGGGGGTTAGATTTGTAACATCCCAAAAATCATGATTTCAAAGTTTTCATATCATTCATGCATTCATAATCATTTTAGTATCATTTCTTCAAAAATAGAAACTTTGTGATCTATTATTTTATGTAAGCAAGGCAATGGCCATATTGCTACCTTCTAATAAGAAAATACTTACTTAATCAGTAAGGATTTTAACATGAATTTGAGTGATGTTTCTAAAGGCTTGGTCAAAGAGTTCAAAACAAATTATGAATTCAAACCATTCTCATGTCTTATTTAAATGATTATTAAAGACAAGGTTTATTTTAAATACCAATGGACCTTTGTAAATTTGAGTGAACAGCAATACTTTATACACTAAAATGTACCTATTTCACTTTACAAAAATCCAGGAAGTGTTTGATTTCAAACTCTTTTAAAATCATTTGAAAAGGATTCCTAGAAAATCAAACAGAAAAAGAAAAAGAGAAAAGAAATCAGAAAGGGCCGGCGCCACTCATTCGGCCCAGTAGCAGATGCAGCCCACCCGTGTTTTCCCCTATCTCTCTGTTTCTCACCGCACCCGCGCACACCCCCTCGCTGACCACTGGGACCTACCTGCCTCGTCAGCATCGTCCTCAATCACCGCGCGCTGACCCGCTCCGCCGTTACTTCGCCACAGTGACGCCGCGAATAAACTCGTCTTAAATCCCATTGATTCGCCGCGTGAATGCCTCCCCTGCTCCGGCTACTTAATCCCCACCCCTCTGCGACCATTTCCCCTCACTCAGCACCCCCACTCCGCCACCAGGCTTCCTGTATTTCGCAGAACCCTGCCGCAGTACCGACGACCTCCGGCGGTGAATTCCGGTGAGCACTCCCCGCCCCTTGCCTTCTAATCTTGCCAGTATGATCACTACAACCTTGCGCATCTTCTAACACCACTGTTGTGTTCTAGGACCATCCAGAGCCTCGCCAACATCGACGACTGCACGTGCCCGACAAAACCGCAACTCCGACGAGCTTCCCTGGTTAGTGCTGACCGCGCCTTTCCCTCTCGTTGACACTCGCGTGACCAGCATCGTCTCGCGCATCTAACGCACTTCTTCCCTTGCCTTGGCATGACCTGTACCCTCGCCAGCGACGACGAACAGAAGCGACCGTCGCCAGAAGGAACTACGGCGAGCAATCCCCGTCGACCTCGAGCGCCCCATCGCCAACCAAGCACACCTTGAGCATCAGCAGCGCACGGCGAACTCAATGAGCTATTTATCCCCCTCCCGCGCTTCCTGTATCATCGGCACCGTCCTCATCTGACCGCGTCGCCGCCAGCCACCGTCGCGTGCCGCCCATCTTTGGCCAAACACCTGTGCGTCGTTAGATCTAGATCTGATGCGTAAAATTAGATCACTTAAGCGAAGCGGTAAGTTTAGATCTGAGACGTGCGATGCACTTTTAATCTAATGATCTAGAAAGCCTGATCCGCGCGAAATGGTATCGACCAATCAGATAGCGCCAAGTGGCCTGTAGTTTGATTTAAAATCTGGATTTAGATCTGTTAGATGTTCGAACTTGCAAAATTCATAACTTTTTGATCCACACGTCGCAATTTTGCAAATTTTATATCATTGGAATCAGGAGAAAGAATTCTATCCAACCATGCACCCTTTTTAATAATTTTCTTCTGTAAAATTGGTTATTTTTGCAGAGACATTTGTAGGCCTATTTTGAGTATAAAAATTATTTGAAAAATGTTTTAAAGATCAAATTAAGTTTAATTAGTGTATAAATGTTTATTTTAGTGTTCAGTATTGTTTCACTTGTCTTGTTTAAATTGGAAAAATCATCACATGGAATTTGCATGCATTCATATATTTTTGCTTGTTTATTTTGATATGTGAATGTGGTGCTATCATTTTATGTGTAGATTTTGGTGCTAGTGGTGATTATGATTGTGAGGATTGTTGCTACTCCCCCAACTACCAAGGCAAGTGGTGCTTCATATTTTTGTCCCAATATTTTGACTATGCATTAGAAATATTTTGTATAGGGCTTGCATGAATATTTTTGCTAAGTATCTATATGCTATGCTTGGGAAATCCTAGTAGTTGTAGAATTGTTAGAATTTTCTCTAAGTTAAAATACTTGCTATTGCCATTCTTAGCCTAGATAGTAGCAACCAAGGGTGAAATATATACATGCTATGGAAAAATATTGCTAAGTCTTTGACTTATGTTTTTGCTTAATAAAACAACTAAGTGAATGAAACACCTGGGTGGAATGGTAATTGCTTGGTGGTTTTTGGTTGAGTGGTTACACAAGGCCCATTTCTATGGTTTACCTTGTGTATCTCACTTCTGGATTGCCACATAGGAACAAAGGGATTTGAGATACCAAAAGTTAAGAAGCTTCTAGTGCAACCACATGGAATTATGGGATCTTCCTGGATCATATAGGTTGCAATAACTTAGCCATTTGGAAAGTTGGTGGTAGTGGGGTGATAGGTTGGAACGCGTCCATTTGATCTAAGGGAAGGCTTCTGAAAGGTCCTGTCTTGGTGAAAATCAAGTCTTGTGGGGAAAGTGCACCACCTCTACAGAAGGAAGAAACTAAGTACTTAGCCGTGTCACCGGTAATGGACAATCTGAGCATAAATACATGGAAGCTATCAAGAATATCCTCATCCCAATTTCTATTGGTGGTTGAACAAGGGTGAAGGTTCACAAATTTCTATTGGTGGTTCCTTGGGAGTTTTTGCCAAACAAAAACTTAGTGTTTTCAACTGATAGGTAAAACCTATTTTGAGCAAAGCAAGCCTAAGCTACACTTAGCCAAATTCATGTAGTAACTAGATGCTAATATTCTACTAAGGTATCACTTGCCAATACTATTCCAATGTATTGACCCACTGTGGTTGTAACTTATGATGTTGCAGGTTACTCTGATTATGATTAGGGTTTATGAGTCTACACTCAACATGCTTGCCTATGGCACATGAAGATGAAGACTTTTATTTTTATAAGTTTAAGTTAAACTCTTGTACTAGCCTATGGCTATGGAGTTGTAAAAGACTGTGTTATCTCTGGAATGACGATGTAATAATGACCTTTGTTTCTGTGTACTTCATCTTAAACTGTGGATGCTAGCAATTGATCCAGGGACTAGCATTGCAATCACAGGGATCTTTACCTTTATAAAGGTGGGATCTTACATTTCCCCTAAGAACTAAAGCAATATCCAACACAATTGTTACAGCGAGACAGAGTGGTGATGATGGTGCTGGTGGAGATGATGGTGTGGATGATGATGATGATCTCGATGAAGCCTAGCTTGACGATGGTGTTGATGGCGACGGTCTCCCCTCTCCGGGAAGGAATTCCCCTGGCAGAAATCTGTCTGCTGGAGAGATCTTTCTCTCTCGGTGTTTTCCGCCCCCAGAAGCGGCGGAAATCTATATGTGGTCGCTCTCCGATCCTTAGGGTTTCGTAGGGAAGATATAGGCGAAGGGGCGGAGTCGGAGGCCGAGCAGGTGGGCCACACCTGCCCTAGGCGTGGGGTTAGGTGGGCCCACGCCTAGGGGGTTGTGGGCCCCCTAAGGCCCCTCTTCGTCCCTCCTTCTGGCTTACTTCGTCTTCTGGTAAAATAATATGTTTCCATATTTTTATGGTATTTTCTGATCTTTACGAAATTGCACCGAAACGCCTTCTTTTCCATCAGAATCCAGACTCCGGCAGTCCATCCTCCAAGAATCATCCAACATGCATAAACAGATGAAAAGCGGTAAGTAATACCTTATAATAAGACAAATATCAATGAATAGAGGTAAATTATGATATAGAAAGGTGATGCAAATTGGGCGTATCACACGCTCAACGTGCAACTTGCATTGCAGAAGTGGCTTTGCGGGTGTCTGTCTCTCCCATCATAGTAAATATTCAATCTACAATGGGCACTTGACAATACTTGTGTCAGCGCTGTGGTTCTTGTTCGTAGGTAAGATCGGTTCTTATTTGAAAGCCCCAAGCCATGTAAAACATGCAAAGAAAATTAGAGGCGTCTAACTTGTTTTTGCAGGGCATGTGATGTGATGTGATATGGCTGTGATGTGATTGTGATTATATTTGATGTATGCAATGATCCTTATTCTAAGTCGGCAACCGACAGGAGCCTTATGGTTGTCTTTAAATTCATTAAGACTTGCGTGTCTATTCATCATGTAATTGCCTTATTCCAAGTTGTTGTAATAGTTTTTGTTGGTGATAGACAACCATGAAGCGGTGCCATTGACCTTGACGCCACGCTGGTGATGATGGAGATCATGTTCGTTCCTTGGAGATGGATATCAAAGGCACAAGAATAAAGGCCATATAATATCACATATTATGAATTACATGTGATGTTAATCCTTTTTATGCATCTTGTATTGCTTAGATCGTGACGGTAGCATTATAAGATGATCCCTCTCACTAAATATCAAGTAATAAAAGTGGCCGTCCTTATTAGGCACCGTTGCTAAGACTCGTCGTTTCGAAGCATCACGTGATGATTGGGTGTGATAGATTCTACGTGTGCATACAACGGGTGCAAGCCAGATTTGCACATGCGGATACTAAGGTTAACCTTGACGAGCCTAACATGTACAGACATAGCCTCAGAACACGGAATACCGAAAGGTAAAGCATGAGTCACATGGATGATATGATGAACAAGTTGATTGTTCGCCTTTGACGCTACATCCACATGCGTGTCCTTGAACAACTCACCTAGTAGAATTGTTACCGAGCCAAGTCCACGACAAGAGAGTGTGGTTATTGGAGAACAAGATGGAAGTTGGACAAGGAAAACTAGTTGGTTTAGTAGACATACAACTTGTAGAGGCTTCCCCTCCCAAACCTATGAAGCAAGGTAGGTTCAACAACCAAGAATGGAGGAAAGAATGGAGAAATTGAGGTGGTGGGAGGAGGAGGACAGGCTAGATCTAGTTTCGGATGGTGGGTGGAGAAGAATGGAATGTTGTTGTAGGTGGGGCTGGCTGCCAACTTGTAGATCTGGTCAAATTTATCAGTGGCGCATATTCCACAAAATGCGCCACGGATAAGTCTGCCACCTTTTCAGGTGGTGGGCCCCAAGATCTAGTGGTGGCGCATTGTAGGAAATATGCGCCATTGGAAAGCAAATATCAGTGGCGCATCTGCGGTATGCACCACTAATAATCCTACCACCTTTTCTGAGTGGTGGGGTCTAGGTGGGGCCCACGAAATATCAATGTCGCGTTTTTTCTTAGATGCGCCATTGGTGAGATTATGTCAATGGCGCATTTAGACATATGCCATTGACATTTGGTCCACGGCCCTCCGGGGTGCCGGGCTCACATTATCAGTGGCGCATGTTTATCGATGTGCGCTATTGATTAAACAAAATATCAGAGGAGCATATTTTTAAATGCGCCACTAATACTTATCAGTAGATCATATTCAAAAAATGCTCCACTGATAATAAATCTATCCATAAGCCTTTCTCTAGTAGTGACGGTGGGAGTTCTTGGCTACATGGTGTGTAGGGGTTCGTAGCATGGAAAACAAAAAAATTCTACCGCATGCACACAAACAAGCCAAGATCTATCTAATATATTGTAGCAACAAGTCGATAGAAGAACTCACCCTCGAAGATTCCAAAGCGGTTAACGAGAGAAGATTCTCGTGGGTGATGTAGTCGTACTCTTGCCGATCTCAAGATCGCGTAGATGATCCTTCAGGCGCTGCGTTCCGGCAGCGCTTCCGAAGTCAGTCACACGTTCGGTACTCGATGAAGACCTTCTTCTCCCTTGTTATAGCAGGCAGCGAAGGTTGTAGCACTCTCCTCGTGATTCCGGCAGCACGACGGCGTGGTGTCGGAAGTAGAGGGAAGATCTCGCAGGGCTTCGCCTAAGCCGGAGCGAGTATGGTGGAGTAAGAGAGGGCCTTGGGGATATATGGTTTAGAGGCACCAAGGGGGTGGCTTGGCCGGCGGCTAGGGTTTGGGGAAACCCTAGTCGGCGACTTGGAGGATCCCTAGGCGGCGGCAGCACTTGGGGTGGTGGCGCCTGGAGCTAGGGTTTTTTGTGTGAGGGGTAGGGGCGCCCTACCCCTCCTTATATAGGTGAGAGGGAGGCGGTTGGGAGGAGGGAGTCCTCCAAATCCTCCTCCTTGGCCGGCGGGTGGAGGGAGTGGGACTCCTACCCTAGGTAGGTTTCCTACTCTCCCTCCACCCAGCAAACTTCGGATTTGACTTTTCAAATTGGCGTTTGACTTTCAAACTTGGATTTGATTTCTCTCTTCATATTGCCCAGCCAAGTGACCTAGTACATGATGCAACCATTCCACATTATCATGACACATCCATGTACCCTTCCCCCTCCGGAGTGTCGGACCTTCCAGACCCTTCTAGAACATTCCCAATGAAAACACCGAAATCATTTCCGAACTCTGAAACAGGACTTTCCTTATATGAATCTTATTCTCTAGACCATTCCGGATCTCCTCGTGATAACCCGGATCCCATCCGAGACTCTGAACAACATTCGGTCTCTTACTCATCATTCCATAACTACACAACAACATCGAATCCTTAAGTGTGTCTCCCTACGGTTCGTGAATTATGCGGACATGACCGAGACACTTCTCCGATCAATAACCAATAGAGGAATCTGGAAATTCATATGGCTCCCACATATTTCTATGATTACTTTGTGATCGAATGAACCACTTACATACCATACCAATTTCCCTTTGTCTCACGGTAGTTTACTTATCCGAGGTTTTGATCGTCGGTATCTCTGCATACCTAGTTCAACCTCGTTACCGATAAGTACTCTTTTCTCGTTCCCGTGATATGTGATCCCTTGTGAGCCAGTCACATGCTTGCAAGCTAATTGGATGACATTCCACCGAGAGGGCCCAGAGTATATCTATCAGTCATATGGATGGACAAATCCCACTCTTGATCCATGTGTCTCAACCCATACTTTCCGAACACTCAATGCCACCTTTATAGCCACCCACTTACGGTGTGGTGTTTGATGTCATCAAAGCATCCTTCCGGTGATGGTGATTAGCATGATCTCATGGTCGAAGGAATTAGGTTACTATTTATCAGAAAGCTTATAGCAATTGAACTATTAAAATGACTTGATCTTTATGCTACGCTTATCTATAGGAGTATGTCCATCATACCATTCTCCTAATGATATGATCTTGTTGTTAACAACATATCAATGTTCATGATCGAGAAACCACGATCATCTATTAACCAACAAGCTAGTATTATTAAAGAGGCTTTACTAGGGACTCTAATTTAGTTTACAAATCACACAAGTATTAATGTTTCCGGTTAATACTGTTATAGCATGAATGTAAACATTTATCATAAACACAAAGATATAATAATAACCACTTTTATTATTGCCTCTAGGCCATATCTCCAACAGTCTCCCACTTGCACTAGAGTCAACTAATCTAGATTACATGGTAATATACCGAACACCCATGGCGGTTTGGTGCTGGTCATGTTTTGCCCTCGGGAGAGGTTTAGTCAACAGATCCGCCACATTCAGATCTGCGTGTACTTTGCAAATCTTTATGTCACCATTTTGGACATGTTCTCGAATAGCGTGAAAACATAGCTTGATGTGCTTCAGCTTCTTGTGTGACCTTGGTTCTTGCGCATTGGCTATGGCGCCCATGTTATCACAGTAGATAGACATTGGGTCCAGTGCACTTGGAACCACACCGAGCTCTGTAATGAACTCTTTCATCCATATCGCCTCTTGTGAAGCCTCCGAAGCAGCTATGTATTCCGATTCAGTTGAAGATCTCGCCACAATGCTTTGCGTTGCACTCCTCCAGCTAACTGCTGCACCATTCAAAGTAAATATGTATCCAGATTGAGATTTAGAATCATCCGGATCGGTGTTCCAACTAGCATCGGTGTAACCATTAACAACGAGTTGTTCATCACCTCCATAAGAAAGAACCATATCCTTAGTTCTTCTCAAGTACTTAAGGATGTTTTTGACCGCTGTCCAATGATCCACTCCTGGATCACTTTGATATCTGCTAGTTAAACTAACAACATATGCAATGTCGGGTCTAGTACATAGCATGGAATACATTAGAGATCCTATGGTTGAGGCATAGGGAGTCTTACTCATCCTTTCTCTATCTTCTACCGTTGCTGGACTTTGAGTTTTACTCAAGGTCGTATTGGGCAACATGGGCAAGAATCCTTTCTTGCTATCTTCCATTCCAAACCTCTTTAGAACTTTGTCCAAATATGTACTTTGTGACAATGATATTAGGCGTCTCGAACTATCTCTATAAATCTTTATGCCTAATATGTAAGCTGCTTCGCCAAGATATTTCATTGAAAAACTATTATTCAAATAATCCTTGACACTATTAAGAAGGTCTACATCATTCCCAATCAACAATATGTCATCTACATATAGTATTAGGAATGCTACAGAGCTCCCACTCACTTTCTTGTAAATACAAACTTCTCCATAAGTTTGTATAAAACCAAAACTTTTGATTACCTTATCAAAACATTGATTCCAACTTCGGGATGCTTGCTTCAATCCATATATGGACCGTTGAAGTTTACATACCTTGTTAGCATCTTTAGGATCGACAAAACCTTTGGGTTGCATCATATACAACTCTTCATCAATGTCTCCATTGAGGAATGCCGTTTTGACATCCATCTGCCATATCTCATAATCATAATATGCAGCGATTGCTAACATAATCCTCACAGACTTAAGCTTCGCTACTGGTGAGAAAGTCTTGTAGGGGTTCGTAGCATGGAAAACAAAAAATTTCTACCGCATGCAAACAAACAAGCCAAGATCTATCTACTAGATAGTAGAAACGAGTCGATAGAGGAACTCACCCTCGAAGATTCCAAAGTGGTTAACGAGAGCAGATTCTCGTGGGTAATGTAGTCGTACTCTTGCCGATCTCAAGATCGCGTAGACGATCCTTCCGGCGTTGCGTTCCGGCAGTGCTTCCGCAGTCGGTCACACGTTCGGTACTCGATGAAGACCTTCCTCTCCCTTGTTCCAGCAGGCAGCAGAGGTTGTAGCACTCTCCTCGCGATTCCGGCAGCACGACGGCGTGGTACCGGAAGTAGAGGGGAGATCTCGCAGGGCTTAGCCTTAAGCCGGAGCGAGTATGGTGGACTATGAGAGAGCCTTGGTGATCTAGGGTTTAGACACACCAATTAGAAGGGGCTAAACCGGCGGTTAGGGCAATTAGAAGCTCTAACTCGGCGGCTTGGGAGAAATCCCTAGGCTGTGGCTAGGGTTTAGGTTTAGAGGGAGGCAACTTGTGTGTCTAGGAGGGGAGCCCTGCCCCTCCTCTTATAGGTGGAGGGAGGCGCGCCTGGGGAGGGGAGTCCCTCCCCAACTCGGACCCAAGGTGGGCCGGCGGTGGGAGGAGGAACTCCTCCCCCAAGTCGGTTTCAAACCTCCTTCTCCTCTTTCCCAAAACTAGCCGTTTGACTTTCAAACTAGCCGTTTGACTTTTCAAACTAGGATTTGAATAAACCCTCTATTTGGTACAGCGATGACACCAAGTACATAATGCAATCATACCAACTTGATATAACACATTCATGTACCCTTCCCCTCCGGAGTGCCGGACATTCCGGAACCTTCTAGAACATTCCCGATGAAAACACCGGAATCATTCCCCAACTCCGAAACAGGACTTTCCTTATATGAATCTTATTCTCCGGACCATTCCGGATCTCCTCGTGATATCCCGGATCCCATCCGAGACTCCGAACAACATTCGGTCTCTTACTCATCATTCCATAACTACTCAACAACATCGAATCCTTAAGTGTGTCTCCCTACGGTTCGTGAATTATGCGGACATGATCGAGACACTTCTCTGAACAATAACCAATAGAGGAATCTGGAAATTCATATGGCTCCCACATATTTCTACGATTAATTTGCGATCGAATGAACCACTTACATACGATACCAATTTCCCTTTGTCTCACGATAGTTTACTTATCCGAGGTTTTGATCGTCGGTATCTCTGCATACCTAGTTCAACCTCGTTACCGATAAGTACTCTTCTCGTTCCCGTGATATGTGATCCCTTGTGAGCCAGTCACATGCTTGCAAGCTAATTGGATGACATTACACCGAGAGGGCCCAGAGTATATCTATCCGTCATATGGATGGACAAATCCCATTCTTGATCCACGTGTCTCAACCAATACTTTTCGAACACTCAATGCCACCTTTATAGCCACCCAGTTACGGTGTGGTGTTTGATGTCATCAAAGCATCCATCCGGTAAAGGTGATATGCATGATCTCATGGTCGAAGGAATTAGGTTACTATGTATCAGAAAGCATATAGCAATTGAACTATTAAAATGACTTGATCTTTATGCTACGCTTATCTATAGGAGTATGTCCATCACATCATTCTCCTAATGATATGACCCTGTTGTTAATAACATCTCTATGTTCATGATCAGGAAACCATGATCATATATTAACCAACAAGCTAGTTTAACAAGAGGCTTTACTAGGGACTCTTTTATGTTTACAAATCACACAAGTATTAATGTTTCCTGTTAATACAATTATAGCATGGTATGTAAACATTTATCATAAGTATGAAGATATGATAATAACCACTTTATTATTGCCTCTTGGGCATATCTCCAACAGTCTCCCACTTGCACTAGAGTCAATAATCTAGTTTCAAACCTTTGTGTATTCAATACCTATGGCTTTCCGGTGTTGTATGTACACGATTGCTAGTGGTCAACTGATCTCCGGATCTGACACTTCCAGGTCCGTGTGTAATTGCATGTCTTTGCGTCTCTACGCATCACTCATTCTCTAATGAGATGGCTTCGTACAAATTTGGTCCTTTGGTGTGACCTTTAGTTCTTTGGGGTTAAAAACATGTTGATAATATTGTCGTACAATATATCTTCATAGTATTATCCCACTGTGAACTACACCTAGTTTGATAACAAACTACTTAACACAAATGCCCTCTTTTGCTGCTATAATAGCAGTTATATACTTAGCCTTTTGTTGTAGTATCTGTCACAATGTCTTAACTTTGGAACTCATCCAAATCTATTATGGAACTTACTTTCCATTATATTGTGCCACCCTTAGTTTAAATTGAGATAAACTTAATTTGTACTTTGTGATAAAACTAGTATCAATGTAGTACTTTTACATTGAACTAACCATCTATTTATCACTTCTACAAATAATATACTCTTAGTTCTTCCAAAAGATCATAAGAATATCCTTACTATTGTCCAATGATCATCTTATGAATCATTCTGGTATATGCTCATAACATTTAGAGCATAGGACATATCTGGATTTGTACATATCACAGTATGATTGATATAAATACTCTTTGTGATCTCATACATCAAGTATCAATCTATACTTGAATCTTTGTTTCACTTACCAAGTGTCAATACACTTGAATATATCATCAATATTGAACTCATTCAATCCTTTCTGTGCATCAAGAACCTTTCTTGTAGTTTCTATATTGAACTTATTCAATATATCATCTATGTACTTTTGGCACAACCATATTAGCGTCTATTGATGCCAAATATTTGGGTTTTGCCTAAGCCCTTCATCGAGATGAAATTCTTAATATGTGTTAACAAAAGATACATCATTTCCAATCAACAATATGTCTTCCACATAATGTATTAGAAATATGTCTTAGTGCTCCCACTTAATTTGTTGCAAACGCAAGCATCTTCATTGTCTCTGATGAATTTAAACTCTTTTAACAATGTCATCATTTGTGAAGATTCCAACTCCGCGATGCTTACTTCAACCATTGAAGTTTGCATATGCTTTTAGCATCCTTTGAATTAAAAAAACCCTATGGACCGTGTTAAGCACATGTCCTAGGTAACAATTCTATTAGAAGAACTTGTTTTTTTTATTCAACTACCACATAACAAAATTATATGTAGTGGTTGCAATATTAATCCGTCTAGACTAAATATCGCTATGAAAGATCAGATCTTGTCATAGTCAACCTTTGAAAATTGTTGTGAACTCTTTCCCAACATGTCGACTATTTCATAGATGTGCAACATCCATGTCTATTTATTTATAGATCCAAACACAACTGTAAGGTCTTACACCTTTCTTGAGGGTCCTTCAAGTTCAAAACTTGATTTTTCGTGTATGGAACTATCACGGATTTTATGGCTTCAAGCCATTTTACGGAGTCAGGGCCCATCATCGCTTCTTTGCATGTAGTACATTCATTATTCTCAAATAATGATTCAACCCTCAAATCTTGGTATTTGATTGTTTACTCGACCTACTTGTTTCAATAGGAACTTAGATCTCCGTGACCACAACCTTTGAGGCACGTGAGCCATGAGCATTGTTGCTGCCTCCGGAACACTTTTCGGCGCTGCGCAACTTTGCACATATAGCTAAGGTTCTTTTAACCTTATCAAAGTTCTATTGTCCTCCCACTTATCTTTTCACGAAAAATTCCTTCTCAAAGAAACTTGACGTTCTAAACGACAAACACTTTTGTCTCCGGTGTTTATGGAGGAATACTTAACAGTTATACAAAGACAGGTTCATCCGACTTTGGTTGCAAACATCTTTCTTATGCATAGCATACCAATGTTTAAGAAAGGACTACTTGGGTTTAATCCCAAACCATAACTTTGTATGGTGTCATTTCAGCGGATTATGATGGAGCTCTTTTCAGTGGAAAAAACGGTAGTCTCTAAAGCTTTTAATCTTTAAAATATAATGGCAGTTTTATGATTTACACCTTTGATCTTACCATGTCAAACAAGATTTAATTACATATCTCGAACGCTCCATACTCTTATGGTGTTTCGGGAAAATGCAAATCCACGGAACGATTCCTTAAATCTTAGGTATTATGCTAAACTTGTAACTCAAATATCTTCCTTTATGATCTTATCATAAACTATTTATATTCTTGTTACAATGATTTTGCACTTCATCTTGAAAATCTTTGAACTTTTCAAATATTTCACACTTCATCCTTATTAAGTAAATATTCATATATTCACTCAAATTTTCGGAGAAAGCATATGAAGTTGAAATCCATCGCTCTTGACTACACATAATGGATTTCGTACAACAATATGTACAAGTTCCAATAAGCTAGTCATTCGTTCCCTTTTGGCCTATGAACGAAGTTTTAATTATCTCTGGGAAAGTTTCACAAGCGTCATTTGATCAAAAATCAAAAGACTCCAAAATTCCATCCACATGGAGTTTCTTCATGTTTTCTTTCCAATATAATTTAAATGGCGATGTCACTTCCTAAGTGATCTTTCAATCAATTTGTCTTTTGACATTTTTAGCACTAGTTTTATGGATGTGATTTCTCCAACAAGATTTGTGAATCATCCATCTTTTATGGATTACAGCAATTATTTGAACAACCCTTTTGTTCTCATAATACCTGATAAAACAAATCTTGAAGGCAAGCTTTGATGTTTAACGAGCAACACAATAACCCTTTATTTGTTCTCAATGAACATCATCACATATTCTTTTGCTAGTTACTTAGGCCATTGTAGTTCATGAATTGTGTTGTTTCGTATGACGATTCACACCAACAAATTCAGTATCAAATACTTAAGAACCACATTGTTTAATAAGCAAAGAATATAGCCATAACATGTATATCATCTATATACTTAAACTGAACAATTCTAGTCTTTTTCTTTTCTGCCATATATTTATGAGATTCTCCTTCAGTATTTCCTTTTCTGTTTGAAAGAATCTATCAACATCAATAGTGGAGTCATACATATGACACATAGTCCAAAGCGTGTATAGTTAAATACCAATGTCTTTGGATTTGCACTTTGAAGTAGATCACCATTATCAAATGTTTGGTGTTCTTTCAAATTCCTTTCTTTAGTAATCTCTTGGTGTAGTAAACATTTTACCTACATCAAATATTCACCCTCATCATGGATATATCCATGATCAAGCTACTTTTAGCTTGTAACGGTGAATCGCGAGTATAATGTTGCTCTCCAAAACCTTTTGGAGGATTAGGACAACTAGTGTCTCCAACCTTTTGCAAATTCTCATCAAATATGAGAACATGACTTTTGCCATATTATACTCTATCATGTTGCAACCAAAACTTCGTTTCAGATATCACAATATCTTCCACACATAATGGTTTCTGAAACAACTCTTTCAGATCCTAGATAACCTTGATATTAAGACAATCCTTTGAATATCAAGAATCATGGAGACAAACATGATACTCATACACTAACTCTTGGAATTGTCACTCTTGTTTTAATACCAATTATTAAACTTCATGGAGTAACCGGAACTTACTGAAAGTTTGCAATAGGACTTTTAAACTTTAGATTAACACTTCAAAACAATACGATACCAGTTCGTAAAGTAACTAACCAGAATTCTATAGTTCTATCATCCCAATTATAACTAAGCGCAAGGTGGTAAACGGATGCCAATGACTACAACAACTATGCAAATTCACTTTGATTTGATTTATGATAAATAGTGTTCAACTTTTAATTACATTGTCGTTGAACTCCCACTCAAAACAATATCCCTCACATTGTTTTAGTGATCACACGAACCAAATCCACCACATCAAAACCGATCATCACGAGAGTTGATGCAGCTTCAATGGCGAACAATCAACATGTTCATCATATCTACTATATGACTCATGCTTTACCTTTCGGTGATTCGTGTTCCGAGACCATGTCTGTACATGCTAGGCTCGTCAAGATCAACCTTAGCTTCCGCATGAGCAAATCTGGCTTGCTCACGTTGTATATACTCGCAGAATCTAACACACCCGATCATCACGTGGTGCTTCGAAACAACGAGCTTTAGAAACGGTGCTTACTAAGGATGAACACTTTAAAACTTGAAATTGTGTGCTTGAGGGATCATCTTATAATGCTACCGTCGTAAACTAAGCAATACAAGATGCATAAAAGGATTAACATCACATGCAATTCATAATATGTGATATGATATGGCCTTTCTTCTTGTGCTTTCGATCTCCATCTTCAAGCACGAACATGATCTCCATCATCACCGGCATTGCATCAAGGTCAATGACGCCGCTCCATGGTTGTCGTCCACCAGCTTTCAACTATTACAACTACTTTGAATAGACACGCGGGTCTTAACAGAATTTAAAGACAACCATATGGCTCCTGCCGGTTGCCAACTTACAATAAGGAACATTGCATACATCATATATAATCACAATCATGGCCATATCACATCATAGCACACCCCTGCAAAACAAAGTTAGACGCCTCTACTTTCTTTGCATGTTTTACGTGGTTTGGGGCTTTCAATAAGTGTCGTTCTAACTTACAAACATGAACCACAACATTGATACTAGTATTGTTAATCACCCGTTGTAAATTAGATCTTAACTATGCTAGGAGAAACAGACACCCGCAAAGCCACTTATGCAATACAAGTTGCATGTCAAGCGTGGAGCAAGTCTCATGAACGATGTCATGTAAGGTTAGCCCGGGCCGCTTCATCCCAACATACCGCAAGATGCAAAGTACACAAGAAGCAATCGACAATAAAAGCATCAACGCCCACAATGACCATTGTGTTCTACTCGTGCAACAGATCTACATATAGACACGGCTCTGATACCACTATAGGGGTTCGTAGCATGGAAAACAAAAAATTTCTACCGCATGCAAACAAACAAGCCAAGATCTATCTACTAGATAGTAGCAACGAGTCGATAGAGGAACTCACCCTCGAAGATTCCAAAGTGGTTAACGAGAGCAGATTCTTGTGGGTGATGTGGTCGTACTCTTGCCGATCTCAAGATCGCGTAGACGATCCTTCCGGCGCTGCGTTCCGGCAGCGCTTCCGCAGTCCGTCACACGTTCGGTACTCGATGAAGACCTTCCTCTCCCTTGTTCCAGCAGGCAGCGGAGGTTGTAGCACTCTCCTCGCGATTCCGGCAGCACGACGGCGTGGTACCGGAAGTAGAGGGGAGATCTCGCAGGGCTTCGCCTTAAGCCGGAGCGAGTATGGTGGACTATGAGAGAGCCTTGGTGATCTAGGGTTTAGACACACCAATTAGAAGGGTCTAAACCGGCGGCTAGGGCCATTAGAAGCTCTAACTCGGCGGCTTGGGAGAAATCCCTAGGCTGTGGCTCGGGTTTAGGTTTAGAGGGAGGAAACTTGTGTGTCTAGGAGGGGAGCCCTGCCCCTCCTCTTATAGGTGGAGGGAGGCGCGCCTGGGGAGGGGAGTCCCTCCCCAACTCGGACCCAAGGTGGGCCGGCGGTGGGAGGAGGAACTCCTCCCCCAAGTCGGTTTCAAACCTCCTTCTCCTCTTTCCCAAAACTAGCCGTTTGACTTTCAAACTAGCCGTTTGACTTTTCAAACTAGGATTTGAATAAACCCTCTATTTGGTACAGCGATGACACCAAGTACATAATGCAATCATACCAACTTGATATAACACATTCATGTACCCTTCCCCTCCGGAGTGCCGGACATTCCGGAACCTTCTAGAACATTCCCGATGAAAACACCGGAATCATTCCCCAACTCCGAAACAGGACTTTCCTTATATGAATCTTATTCTCCGGACCATTCCGGATCTCCTCGTGATATCCCGGATCCCATCCGAGACTCCGAACAACATTCGGTCTCTTACTCATCATTCCATAACTACTCAACAACATCGAATCCTTAAGTGTGTCTCCCTACGGTTCGTGAATTATGCGGACATGATCGAGACACTTCTCTGAACAATAACCAATAGAGGAATCTGGAAATTCATATGGCTCCCACATATTTCTACGATTACTTTGCGATCGAATGAACCACTTACATACGATACCAATTTCCCTTTGTCTCACGATAGTTTACTTATCCGAGGTTTTGATCGTCGGTATCTCTGCATACCTAGTTCAACCTCGTTACCGATAAGTACTCTTTTCTCGTTCCCGTGATATGTGATCCCTTGTGGGACAGTCACATGCTTGCAAGCTAATTGGATGACATTACACCGAGAGGGCCCAGAGTATATCTATCTGTCATATGGATGGAAAAATCCCATTCTTGATCCATGTGTCTCAACCAATACTTTCCGAACACTCAATGCCACCTTTATAGCCACCCAGTTACGGTGTGGTGTTTGATGTCATCAAAGCATCCATCCGGTAAAGGTGATATGCATGATCTCATGGTCGAAGGAATTAGGTTACTATGTATCAGAAAGCATATAGCAATTGAACTATTAAAATGACTTGATCTTTATGCTACGCTTATCTATAGGAGTATGTCCATCACATCATTCTCCTAATGATATGACCCTGTTGTTAATAACATCTCTATGTTCATGATCAGGAAACCATGATCATATATTAACCAACAAGCTAGTTTAACAAGAGGCTTTACTAGGGACTCTTTTATGTTTACAAATCACACAAGTATTAATGTTTCCTGTTAATACAATTATAGCATGGTATGTAAACATTTATCATAAGTATGAAGATATGATAATAACCACTTTATTATTGTGGCATCCCGCAAAAACCACTACTAGAAATCGCGTTGATTGTGTGCATTGCATCATCATGACATCAGCATGCATCTGATTGATTAAAAATATTTTGCTAAAAGACCTACTTTGTTTTCTATATTAATATCCTCCCCCTTTGTTCAAACCAAACCGTCGGTCCAGCCGGATCTTTTATTCATCTAAAACTAATTACAAAATTTATTTTAAATAAAATAAAACCCTAGTCTAAAATATCTAATCCTAAAACCCTAAAACCTTTTCTACCTAAACCTAGTCTACCCGCCTCCCTCCACCAACCAGCCACATCACCCCCTCCAATCGCTGGTCGCCACGTCACCCTGCCCCAATCCCCATCCAACCAAACACTGCCACCTCACCAGAAATCCCCTCTCTCACCCCCACTCCCCACACCTCACCCGCTGGCCCCACCCGACAGATCCCTGGCCACATCCCCACTCCCTCCGGCCCACCTCCACCTGCCGCCCGACCCACTACCCCAGGCCCCACCTGTCTGCCTCCCACTCCCCACCGACCGCGTCCCCCTGACCCCGTCTCCTTCCTCTCTCCCCGCGTCTCCCTCCTCCTCGTCCCCCTCCCGCAAGCTCAGTCACGCCGCCGCCTGCCCCTCCTCTCCTCCAGCGCCGCCCCTGCGTTCCCGCTCGTCGCCTCGTCTGCGGCCGCGTCCGTCGCCGGCCGGACCTCGCGCGGGCCCGCCTCCCCACGTCGCCTAGGACCCCCTCCTCCCGCCACTCGGGCTTGCCCCGCCGGAGCCGCCCTTCACCTCGAGCGCCACCGGCGACCCTCACCGCAGGAGCTCCACCCCGGCGCCGCGTCTGGCCGCCTCTGCACCAAGCCACCTCCTCTGCGCCGCCGCCGGGTTCCTCTCTCCGGCCCGCGCCTCTCTCAGCCTCCTCTTCGGCACCGCCCTGCAAGCCCCCCCCCCTTGCAGCGCCGCCGCCAGGATCCCCATCTCCTAGGCCGCGCCCTCCGCCGCCATGGCATCGCTGCCGCCCGTCCCTCAACCTCGCCTCCGCCCCGCCCTGCTTCCTCCTCCTGCGGCCCCCTCGGCACCGGCCTCCCGCCTTCCCCACGTTCCCCGCCGACGAGCTCTGCCTTCCCCGTGCCCCCTCGACGCCAGGGAGGCCCGAGTCTGCACCGTCACACGGCTGTCGCCCGTCTCCCCGCGCCGCTGCCAAGTCTGTTCCTGGCGAGCCCGTAGCCGTGCCCTGCAGCCTGGCGTCACCCGTCGCCCTCGTCCCTCCGCCCTGCGCGCCCGTCTCCGGCCGGCCAGCTCGCCGCAAGACGTCGTGCTGCTATGCGGGTCGCCGTGACCAACCTCCTGTGTACCCCCCCCCCCCCCCCCCCCGCGAGCATCCCCTACTGCGGCCTCCTTCGGTGTGGCATGGCGCGCCTCCGTCTGTCAAGTGCCTGCACGCCTCGTGGTAGTACTGCCTCATACGCTCGCGCGCCGACCCAGCGCCTTGCTCCTGTCGAACTCCCTGGCCAAGCTTGTTATCTGTAGACGCCCTCTGTCTCTGCGTGTAAATCGGGGTTCCCAAGAGTTTGCTCTTTTCTTCCGTGTCCTTGTTTTTGGCTATTGTTGGGTGTGGAGACAACAAGACTGCAAGATCTTCCGTCCACCGACGTTGAGTTGAACCGAATAGGGCGCCACTCGAAGACCATCGAGGTTGAAGATGAACCCGAGGAAATTCTTGGAAGATCGACAAGGACTACTTCATGGAAACCGGACTCCTGGAACACCAAGAACTCCGTCTTGGAAACCGCAAGATCCACTTCCGGAATCCGAAGACCGCGGAACCCCAAGACCGCCAACATGGAACCGACCAGTTCGCCGAGAACCGCTTCCGGACCCGATGACCGCCAAGATCGCCACCTGTACGACAAGCACTTCGCCGCGGAACGCCAAGTTCTGCATCCCGAACGCCAAGACCGACCCGATTCACGGACCCGACAAGATCTTCGCGACGGCAAGATCGACCGCTGGGACCCAAGTTCTCCGTCACGACACAACAAGTTCTCCATCTTGAATCTGAACCTCGATCCCTGTTGAACCCTGAGTCCGGCCCCGAACCCCCGGAACCAAGATCTGCCGAACCCTAATGTGTGATCCTTTCTCGAGCCCTATTTTATAAATAATATAACTTGTTGCATTAAATCATTCATCTCGCATGCATATTCGTGTAGTTTGGGGGCCTTATGCCGATTCACCTTATAATTAAATATGGGATCCATATGCGGGCAAATCTAGTGGTATATTGGCCTCATTTAAATTTGTGCATCGAACCGGTGATATATTTTGCCATGTTAAGACAACATTTAAATTGTGGGGTATCTAAATAACTTGAACCATATAACTAATTCTCGGGACCCCCGGTTCCGCTTAATGCGGCCTAGCTGCATCGCACCTTTGCCATGTCATACATCATACATGCATCATGCCCGATCTTTTGTCGTAGTATTAAATAGTGCATCCGGTGTTTCTTCTAGTGTTTTGGTTCTTCGCGGATAAGGCCGATGAGTTGATGCGAGTGTCGACCCGATCGTCGGTTGAACCTTCGGCAATGTTTTCAGGCGAGCATCTCCCCCTTTCTACCTATCTTACTTTTATAGTATTTATTCCCTCCTGTTGATCTATTGCTATCGGTGTTGCGATGCTCTAGTTTTCGTACCCGTGATATCCCTTGCAGCCTTATATTGCCTTGGACACCTCCTATTACCTGTTGTTTGGCAGATAGTTGGACTTGCGCGTCGTAGTCGCGTGCTCAAGTGCTGTTGCGTGTCGTCCAGTACCACAGTTGTTGGAGTATTGCCGCATGTTTAATGTTGGAGATGATCATGGCTTTAATTATCGGTTAATTTAATTATTGTTTAATAACTAAAATTGAAGTAGTTAAATGCAGAGGCACAGGTGGGCATTAGATGTTATTTGGTTGTTAACCGTCCACTTGTGTCCCGTAGGACCCCGAGTACTTGATACATGTTCCTTGAATATTCGCGCTATCCACATCCGGGAGGATTATGGGACCCCCCTGAGCCAGAGCTTGATTCATTCTTATTTCTTGGGGCCACAAACTAGTTTGAGGTTTTATTTACTATCCTGTACTTATGCCATGTTTTACTGCTTTATTTACGATTGTGCGAGGAGCACCTGTACTGTTTAGGTAAGCGGAGTGTTTTCGCGGTATCGACAAGCCCAGTCACATTTTCGGGTTCCCAGTCGTTTACAGCCATTGACGCAAACCTTGAGTCCGTCTCGGAGTCAGCTAACTTCGTTGCGGGTGTACTCAATGGGGTGGCCCCCTGAAATATTTCTGAATCTTGTGATTGCTTTGTCGTGAAGGCCTCGTTGGGTTTTGATTTGGTTTTTCCGAGGTTGATCGAGTGTGTGTTGCTATTTGTGCACCCTTGCAGGGTAAAACTTTCTGAAAGCCGTGTCCGCGGTTATGGACGACTTGGAGCACAGTATCTCGATCATAGACAACTATAACTAAAGTAGTGCTATAAATTTGACTTTATAATGACTAGTAATCAGCTTCACTATAATGGAATGGCTAAATAAAACTGCCAACAATTGCCTGTTTGGGTTGTCGCTTGCTACCATTGTATCTGACTAGTAAGTATTGTAACTATAACGGAATGGCTAAATAAAAGTACCAACAACTGCTGGGTTTGGGGATATCTCATGCTAATTGTATCTGACTAGTAAGTGTCGTAACTACAACGGAATGGTTAACTAAAAGTGCCCACTGCTTATTCTATCAGGATGATTATCTATACTTGACTAGTAATTGCTGCAACGATAACTGAATAAATAAAACTGCCAACTGTGTGAGTTCCTCGGTTGACTTCCTCGTTTGGTCTCGAGGGGGAAACACCAGGATGGGTTTGTTTGGTGGTAGTATCAGGTTGGTTCCGGATAGGTCTTTCTTACCCCTCTCTGATAGCCGACAGTTATATCGAGTCTCTATAGGTTGTTTAGTGCATGCTGCGCTGCCGCTTCAGTCCACCATACCTATGTAGGCGAGGACCGCCGAATTCTAGCCTCGCCGTGTACTGGCCTCAGTACTGACCGCTCCTCTTTTTCCTTTGCCCTTTGTCGGCACCCCTTTGTTTAAGAAGGTTTTGAGATCGACGTCGTTAGCAGGGTTAACCTTCCGGCTTGGCCTGGGCAGGGTTATGGACGCCATTGGTTATTCTTCAGGGCTCTTAGCCCCATTTGCATCTTGTCCGTAGTCGGACGCTCTATTATTTTCAAGGTGATTTGGATCTTTGTATATTATATCTGTATTCTTGACTCATGGAGTCGCTGTTGCATATATATATCTGTTCTGTGGGTCCCATCGAGGACTGTTGTGTAATGGTATTACTTCGTTTTCCACCCGCACGAAAGTGCCTGGTGGGCACCTTTGAATCGTTTCTATGCGGGTTTGGCGGGTTTCGCTAAAACTTGCATAGGGCCGATTCTAAGGGTGTTACAATTATTGCCTCTTGGGCATATCTCCAACAAGTCTCATCGTAGTCAAATCCTTGAATTTGTCGAAACCCTTTTGCGACAAGTCGAGCTTTATAGACAGTAACATTACCATCAGCATCTGTTTTCTTCTTGAAAATCCATTTATTCTCGATAGCCTTTCGGCCATCTGGTAAGTCCACCAAAGTCCATACTTGGTTTTCATACATGGATCCAATCTCGGATTTCATGGCTTCTTGCCATTTATTGGAATCTGGGCTCATCATCGCTTCCTCATATGTCGCAGGGTCATCGGTGTTATCCACCAACATGACACTCATAACGGGATCATACCAATCAGGAGTGGTATGAGTTCTTATTGACCTGCGAGGTTCCGTAGTAACTTCAATCGAAGTTTCATGATCAACATCATTAGCTTCCTCTCTTATTGGTGTAGGCGCCACAGGAACTACTTCCGGTGCTACGCTACTCGCAAGTTAGAGAGAAGGTTCAACAACCTCGTCAAGTTCTACTTTCCTTCCAGTCACTTCTTTCGAGAGAAATTCTTTCTCTAGAAAGGATCAATTCTTGGCAATGAAGATTTTGCCTTCGGATCTATGATAGAAGGTATACCCAATAGTTTCCTTCGGGTATCCTAGGAAGACGCATTTTTCCGCTTTGGGTTCAAGCTGTCCGTCTGTAACTTCTTTACATAAGCTTCGCAACCCCAAACTTTAAGGAACGACAATTTAGGTTTCTTCCCAAACCATAATTCATACGGTGTCGTTTCAACAGATTTATATGGTGCCCTATTTAAAGTGAATGCGGCTGTTTCTAATGCATAACCCCAAAACGATAGCGGTAAATCTGTAAGTGACAGCATAGAACGAACCATATCTAAGAGAGTTCGATTACGACGTTCGGACACACCATTATGTTGTGGTGTTCCCGATGGTGTCAATTGTGAAAGTATTCCGCATTTCTTCAAATGCTCGCCAAACTCGTAACTTAGATATTCACCTCCACGATCAGATCGTAGAAATTTAATCTTCTTGTTGCGTTGATTCTCTACCTCACTTTGAAATTCCTTAAACTTCTCGAAAGTTTCGGACTTATGTTTCATGAAATAGATATACCCATATCTACTCAAGTCATCTGTGAAGGTAAGAACATAACGATAACCACCGCGCGATGCTACACTCATTGGGCCACACACACATCGGTATGTATGATTTCCAATAAGTCCGTAGCTCGCTCCATCATACCAGAAAATGGAGTCTTAGTCATTTTACCCATCAGACATGCTTCGCATATTTCAAGCGATTCGAAATCAAGTGATTCAAGAAGTCCATCGGAATGGATTTTCTTCATACGCTTCACTCCAATATGACCAAGACGACAGTGCCACATATAGGTCGAGTTATCGCTCAATTTCAAACGTTTAGCTTCAATATTATTAATGTGTGTATTACCACAATCGAGATTCAATAAGAATATACCATATATCAAAGGTGCATGTGCATAAAACATATTACTCATATAAATCAAACAACCATTATTCTCAGACTTAAACAAGTAACTGTCTCGCAATAAACATGATCCAGATATAATGTTCATCCTCAACGCAGGCACCAATAACAATTATTTAAGTATAAAACTAATCCCGATGGTAGATGAAGAGGTAGCGTGCCGACCGCTTTCACATCAACCTTTGATCCATTTCCAACGCGCATCGTCACCTCGTTCTTCGCTAGCTTCCGTTTATTCTGCAGCACCTGTTTCAAGTTACAAATATGAGCAACCGAACCAGTATCAAATACCCAGGCACTACTACGAGTACTAGTGAGATACACATCAATAACATGTATATCGGATATACCTTTATTCTTGATGTTGTCGTTCTTCAAATCCACCAAGTACTTTGGGCAATTCCGCTTCCAGTGACCTTCTCCCTTGCAGTAAAAGCACTCAGTATCAGGCTTAGGCCCAGCCTTGGTCTTCTTCACCGACGCGGCAACTTTCTTACCGCCCTTCTTGAAGTTTCCCTTTTGCTTAGACTTGACTTGCTTATTGAATTTGGTGGTCTTATTGACCAACAACACTTGGTGCTCTTTCTTGATCTCCACTTCTACAGATTTTAACATGGAGAAGAGTTCTGGCAATGTCTTGTCCATGTTTTGCATATTGTAGTTCATCACAAAGTTCTTGTAACTTGGTGGTAGTGATTGGAGGACACGGTGAATCCCCAAAGAATTAGGAATCACTATACCCAAGCTTTGGAGTTTGTTTGCATGCCCAGACATCTTAAGCACATGCTCATTGACGGAGCTGCCCTCTTCCATCTTGCAGTTAAAGAACTATTCAGAAGCCTCATAACTCTCAACTGCCGCGTGAGCCTCAAATATCATTTTGAATTCACGGACAATATCATGTGGGTCATGGTTCTCAAACCTTTTTTGAAGCTCCAATTCCAAACCATACAAGATAGCACATTGAACTGTGGAGTACTGATTCTTCCGAGTGAGGTAAACATTCTTTACTTCATCGGTAGCAGTAGCTGCAGGAGGGTCACCCAGCGGTGCATCCAACACATAGGTCAAATTACCAGCATTGAGGACAATCCTCAAATTGAGGAACCAATCCGCGAAGTTTCTTCCATTGTTTTTCAACTTTTCTTTCTCTAGGAACGCATTAAAATTAATGGTAGGGGCCGCCATTGATCTACAACATATTTGCAATAGTTTAGACTAAGTTTATGACAAATTGAGTTCTAATTAATAGTTAAATTAATCTAGGTTAACTCCCACTCAAAACAATATCCCTCACATTGTTTTAGTGATCACACAAACCAAATCCACCACATCAAAACCGATCATCACGAGAGTTGATGTATCTTCAACGGCGAACAATCAACATGTTCATCATATCTACTATATGATTCATGCTTTACCTTTTGGTGATCCGTGTTCCGAGACCATGTTTGTACATGCTAGGCTCGTCAAGATTAAACCTTAGCTTCCGCATGAGCAAATCTGGCTTGCTCACGTTGTATATACTCGTAGAATCTAACACACCCGATCATCACGTGGTGCTTCGAAACAACGAGCTTTAGCAACAGTGCTTACTAAGGATGAACACTTTAAAACTTGAAATTTGTGTGCTTGAGGGATCATCTTATAATGCTACCATCGCAAACTAAGCAATACAAGATGTATAAAGGATTAACATCACATGCAATTCATAATATGTGATATGATATGGCCTTTCTTCTTGTGCTTCCGATCTCCATCTTCAAACACAATCATGATCTCTATCATCATCGGTATGGCGTCAAGGTCAATAACGCCGTTTCATGGTTGTCATCCACCAGCTTCAACTATTACAACTACTTTGAATAGACACGCAGGTCTTAACGGAATTAAAAGACAACCATATGGCTCCTGTCGGTTGCCAACTTACAATAAGGAACATTGCATACATCATATATAATCACAATCATGGCCATATCACATCACAGCATACCCCTGCAAAACAAAGTTAGACGCCTCTAATTTTCTTTGCATATTTTACGTGGTTTGGGGCTTTCAATAAGTGTCGTTCTAACTTACGAACAAGAACCACAATGTTGATGCTTGAACTATCAAGTGCCCGTTGTAAATTGAATCTATACTATGATGGGAGAGACAGACACCCGCAAAGCCACTTATGCAATACAAGTTGCATGTTGAGCATGGAGCAAGTCTCATGAATGATGTCATGTAAGGTTAGACCGGGCCGCTTCATCCCATCATACCGCAAGATGCAAAGTACACAAAAATCAATTGATAATAAAAGCACCACCGCCCACAATGACCATTGTGTTCTACTCGTGCAACAGATCTACATATAGACATGGCTCTGATACCACTGTAGGGGTTCGTAGCATGGAAAAGAAAAAATTTCTACTGCATGCACACAAACAAGCCAATATCTATCTAATATATTGTAGCAACAAGTCGATAGAAGAACTCACCCTCGAAGATTCCAAAGCGGTTAACGAGAGAAGATTCTCGTGGGTGATGTAGATTGCGTAGACGATCCTTCCGGCGCTGCGTTTCGGTAGCGCTTCCGCAGTCGGTCACACGTTCGGTACTCGATGAAGACCTTCCTCTCCCTTGTTCTAGAAGGCAGCAGAGGTTGTAGCACTCTCCTCGTGATTCCGGCAGCACGACGGCGTGGTGTCGGAAGTAGAGGGAAGATCTCGCAGGGCTTCGCCTAAGCCGGAGCGAGTATGGTGGAGTAAGAGAGGGCCTTGGGGATCTACGGTTTAGAGGCACCAAGGGGGTGGCTTGGCCGGCGGCTAGGGTTTGGGGAAACCCTAGTCGGCGACTTGGAGGATCCCTAGGCGGCGGCAGCACTTGGGGTGGTGGCGCCTGGAGCTAGGGTTTTTGTGTGAGGGGTAGGGGCGCCCTACCCCTCCTTATATAAGGTGAGAGGGAGGCAGTTGGGAGGAGGGAGTCCTCCAAATCCTCCTCCTTGGCCGGCGGGTGGAGGGAGTGGGACTCCTACCCTAGGTAGGTTTCCTACTCTCCCTCCACCCAGCAAACTTCGGATTTGACTTTTCAAATTGGCGTTTGACTTTCAAACTTGGATTTGATTTCTCTCTTCATATTGCCCAGCCAAGTGACCTAGTACATGATGCAACCATTCCACATTATCATGACACATCCATGTACCCTTCCCCCTCCGGAGTGTCGGACCTTCCAGACCCTTCTAGAACATTCCCAATGAAAACACCGAAATCATTTCCGAACTCTGAAACAGGACTTTCCTTATATGAATCTTATTCTCTAGACCATTCCGGATCTCCTCGTGATAACCCGGATCCCATCCGAGACTCTGAACAACATTCGGTCTCTTACTCATCATTCCATAACTACACAACAACATCGAATCCTTAAGTGTGTCTCCCTACGGTTCGTGAATTATGCGGACATGACCGAGACACTTCTCCGATCAATAACCAATAGAGGAATCTGGAAATTCATATGGCTCCCACATATTTCTATGATTACTTTGTGATCGAATGAACCACTTACATACCATACCAATTTCCCTTTGTCTCACGGTAGTTTACTTATCCGAGGTTTTGATCGTCGGTATCTCTGCATACCTAGTTCAACCTCGTTACCGATAAGTACTCTTTTCTCGTTCCCGTGATATGTGATCCCTTGTGAGCCAGTCACATGATTGCAAGCTAATTGGATGACATTCCACCGAGAGGGCCCAGAGTATATCTATCCGTCATATGGATGGACAAATCCCACTCTTGATCCATGTGTCTCAACCCATACTTTCCGAACACTCAATGCCACCTTTATAGCCACCCACTTACGGTGTGGTGTTTGATGTCATCAAAGCATCCTTCCGGTGATGGTGATTAGCATGATTTCATGGTCGAAGGAATTAGGTTACTATGTATCAGAAAGCTTATAGCAATTGAACTATTAAAATGACTTGATCTTTATGCTACGCTTATCTATAGGAGTATGTCCATCATACCATTCTCCTAATGATATGATCTTGTTGTTAACAACATCTCAATGTTCATGATCAAGAAACCACGATCATTTATTAACCAACAAGCTAGTATTATTAAAGAGGCTTTACTAGGGACTCTAATTTAGTTTACAAATCACACAAGTATTAATGTTTCCGATTAATACTGTTATAGCATGAATGTAAACATTTATCATAAACACAAAGATATAATAATAACCACTTTTATTATTGCCTCTAGGGCATATCTCCAACATGGTGCACCACCTTTCCAACGGTCATCACATGCTTTCGAACAGGCTTGCCCCCGGGGACTAAGTATTGCATGTCTCAACATCCTACCACACTTTTACACATATGCTAGAGACACATGCAAATTCTCATGGGATTCCGGCACTCCGGGGCTCGGTTCCCATTAAAACCCTAGACCGGGGGCCCCGTAGATCTACCCTACTAGATATATCCGCACGACTAGAGGAATAGTTTAATTCATGTGTTTATGATATACTCACAAAAATGTGTTTATGATGCCATTAAGGATGAGAGCCTATCTCACTTAGGTGAAAAGTTAGACGAGCATCCTTTCATTTGAATACAACTTCTGTTGAAACAAAGTTAGGTTTCTATCTAAAATAAAATGTGGTTCCTCTTTGCATGTGTATGTTCTGACCCGATGTGTTTGATTTGAGTCAAGGCATTAAGAAAAATTGGTACTCCCTGCATCCTAAAAAATATATTGTGTGAATTTGGATGTATCTACATGACAGAAGGAGTAGTAAAATTGTCTAACATTACTTTGTTCAAAGTTTATATTCCCGATGATTTGATCAATGCTTGCAAATATTGGTTGCAGGGATACGGCATCAGTATGGGAGAAACTAAGCACGTGGGCTTGCTATACGCCGACGGCTTGACCGTCGGCTTAGCTTTTTACGTGGAGGAGTGAAATAAAAAAATAAAGTTAATAAATCTATGTCGAGGGCCATAGTCATCGGCATAGGTCAACCTGGAGCTAAGCCGATGGCCGACCGTTAGAGCCTTCGGCGTATCTCCGACGCCGTCCGCAGTCATCTGCGGGTGCGGCAAGGACACGTGGTGGGTAGGTATGCCGAAGGCTGAGCTATGCCGAGGGTGATCGTCATCTTACATCCACATATGCCAAAGGCCGATGTATGCTGAGAGTGTCTGTTATGGGGTAACCCCTTGGGGTGGCCTGATCTTTCACGAATCTCCGCGGGAATCGAGGGTAAAGCGGTGGAAGGGGGAAAGGGCATGAAATCCACGAACACACGCACACGAAAAACCCGATGAACTCACGCACACAAAACACGATACACGCCGATAACTCACGCTGGTGGCAACCGGTCCAACATAATCTCTAGGATCGGTGTTGGGCGAAGCTCTCTCTCCACGCCAACAACGGGGGATGAGGTGCTTGGTGAGATATTGACGACTTGGGGACGAGAAACCGAGAACCCAAGGCCTTGTACAACTTGAACGCACTAGGCAAGATCCAAGAGGAGGGTGGACAATAGGGTGCTCCTTGGTAGGAGCATGAGACCAATAGATGTAAGATCCTCAAAGGGTTTCCTTAATCTATTATTATCCAAGTCTAGGGTTTACAATGGAGGGTGGGGGCTATTTATAGGCCAACCACAAAAACAGGGGTATTTTGGGAACAAAATAGCGAAATATAGAGAGGGTTACAAGGCGCTGGGCCGACTTAACACGATCAGGTCCACATACGTCCGGTAGTACCGGTCAGCCGGTAGTACCGCTTCAGGACCGGTAGTGCCGCTTGTCGTCCTGGGACTTGCGGTGGCGTCGTCTGTTGGTGGCGGTAGCAGGGGGAGGTAGTGCCGTCGTTCGGTAGTACCGGGTCCTGGGCCGGTAGTACCGCCAGTGACAGAGAGTATTTGGCTTGCGCTGGGGTTGTCTGTTGGTGGCGGTAGCAGGGGCGGTAGTGCCGTTGGGCGGTAGTACCGGTCGCCAGGTCCGGTAGTACCATAGGCGACAGAGGGCATTTGGTTCCCTCCGCTGGTGCTCCTCCGTTCTCTGGGTCATTCTCTTCGTACCTGATGATGCACAAGGTATGCGTATGAAGTAGCAGGCCATCCAACGGTGTATCGAAGTCACACAAGGAGAGGAGCGAGTTCACCTTAGCTTGAAGGAGTTTGGCTCGGGCGCGAGTCATGGATCCACTTGTGGGGCTCGTGGGAGTAGATGTAGTAGCGGTCGTAGGACGGGCTGCATCAGCTCTGTGGCGCCCCGCAAAAACCACTACTAGAAAATCGCGTTGTTTTTGTGCATTGCATCACCATGACCGCATGCTCATGTCATCATGCCACATTGCATTTGTGCATCGTCATCATCATGCATGGTTTTTGTCTAAACTATTTCCGAAACACCTAGTTTTGTTTTCTAAATACTCCCGCCTTTATTCAAATTAAAACCCGGGTCTCCGGAGTATTTTGTTTTGTCTACCCACGGATTTCAAACGCCCCGTTTTAAATAATAAAATACTTATTTTATGTTAGGGGCAGCCGTACCGGGCCGATCCGACCTAGTCGGCCACCCCAGTTCAAAAACCCTACCTACCCCAGAACACCCGGAACCTATGCTACCAGATAACCTACCCAGCCCCCCCTCCACCTCACCCTGACCAATCCCCTCTCGCCACCTCATCTCTCATCTCTCCCCCACCCAATCACACGCTGCCACCTCACCTACCCCCACCTCTCTCACCCCACTCCCCACTCCCCCAGCCCCAACCACACACACACGCCTGCTACCGCCCGCGTCCACCCCATCCCTCTGCCAGCCCGGCCCCACCCCGCAGCACACAAACACACACACGCCACCACCCGAACCTGGTCCAACCCACGCCCCTGGAACCACCACCACAGCGGCCCCCACACGACAGACGCGCCCCACGCCACACCCCCGCGCCCGACCATCCCTCACGCCGCCTCTGCTCTCCTCGCGCCGCCAGGAGCGCCTCGCCAGCGCGTCGCCCCTCCGGCCGACCGCCGCCTGGGCGTGACCACGCCGCCGCCCTCACCTTCCTGTTAAGTTCCGCCGCCACCCTCCTCCTCTAGCCGGCCCTCCCTGTTCCCTGTCGGGCCCAGCATCCGCCGGCGACCGCCACCCTTGGTCGTGGCCCCGTCGTTCCCCATCGAGCACACCTCTGCAGGACCAGCGCCGCCCCCCACTGCTGCGGCTTCCTCTTGGCTGCGCCACCGCCGCCGGCAGGCGACCTCGCCCACCCCTCCGCCAAGCTCCGCGCCGCCTTCGCCGGCGCTCCACCCACCTTCTCCACTGCGTGCAGAGCCACCGCCGGCGAGCTCCTCCGCAGTCCTCGCCGCCGAGCTTGGTCCCGCCTCCTCCGCCAGTCACCGCTGCCGCCACCCTCTTCCTCGTTGCAGGGCTCCATCCTGGCTCTCCCTTCATCGCCGACGGCCACAGGAGCTCGCTCAGGCCGCCATCTCGCCGGCCAGTGGCCTCCTCCCGCGTTCCTGGTCGCCACCGTCCTCCGGCACGCCGTCGCGCGCGACCACGGCGCTGCAAGATGCCACTGCCTCGGGCCCCTGCCTCCTCCGGCCAGCGACGATTCCTCTGCAACGCCCGTGCGTCCCCTCCTGGCCGCATGAGCTTGCCCATCGGCTACTGGATGGGTCCTATCATCATCGTGTTGCTACGTCCGTAGCTGCATAGTTCCGCCTCGCCAAGTTTGTCCGATGCTGGGACCTTCTGTCCAGCTGCGACATCTGGAGTCGAACACGGTGCTACTAGAAGGCCTCGATGCCTAATCACAAGAACTCCCTCTCGGATCACCGAGAACTCCTGCACGGAACCCCAAGTCCTCCATCGAGTATTCGAGAACTCTAGATCTGAAGGTTCGAAGACCAAGCCTCGACACCCCGAACCCGGTGCCGCGCCAAGACCTCCTATCCGGATCCGAAGACCGAACCCGGGCATGCCAAATTCTTCGGCCCGAAGGACACAGATGCGACAAGTACTTCTTCCTGGATCTGATGCCCGAGAACCCGGACGCCAAGGTCGTCGACACGGATTCGCCAAGTACTTCCTCGCGGACGCCAAGTTCTTCACCCCGAATGCCAAGACCGACTCGATGGCGCGGACCCGACAAGATCTTCGCGACGGCAAGATCGACCGCTTGGACCCAAGTTCTCCTCGTGTATCTGAACCTCGCCGATCCCGTCGAACCCTGAGACCGAACCCCGGAACCCCTCCGAACCCCCAAGACCTTCGACCCCAGATGTGTGACCCCTATCTTATCCGCCCCTATTTTTGTAATATAACATCTACCTTGTTGCATATTAATTGTTCATCTCGCATGCATATCATGTGGGTTGGGGGCGTTATGCCGATTCACCTAAGTTAAATATGGAGTCTATATGCGGGATATCTTTGTCTTATTCCGGACTTCATTTAAATTGGTGTAGCGAACCGATGTCATGTTTTGTCCTGTTAAGACAACAATTAAATGGCGGGTATCTAAACAACATGAACCATCTAACTAATTGTCGGGACCCCGGTTCCGCTTAATATGGCCTAATTGCACCGCATATTTACCATGCCATACATCATACATGCATCATGCCCGATCTTCTGCTGTAGTATTAAATAGTGTATCCGGTGTTTCTTCTAGTGCTTTGCTTCTTCACGGATTAGGCCGATGAGTTGATGCGAGTGTCGATCCGATCTTCGGATGAACCTTCGGCAATGTTTTCAGGCGAGCACCTCCCCCTTTCTACCTATCTTACTTTTATAGTATTTATTCCCTCCTGTTGATCTATTGCTATCTGTGTTGCGTTGCTCTAGTTTTCGTACCCGTGATTTCCTTGCAGCCTTATATTGCCTTGGACACATCCTATTAACTGTTGTTTGGTAGATAGCGGGACTTGCGCGTCGTAGTCGCTTGCTCGAGTGCTGTTGCGTGTCGTCGAGTACCACAGTTGTTGGAGTATTGCCGCATGTTTATTGTTGGAAATGATCATAACTTTAATTATTGTTTAATAACTAAAATTGAAGTAGGTAAATGCAGAGGCACAGGTGGGCAATAGATGTTATTTGGTTGTTAACCGTCCACTTGTGTCCCGTAGGACCCCGAGTACTTGATACCTGTTCCTTGAATATTCGCGCTATCCACATCCGGGAGGATTATGGGACCCCCCTGAGCCAGAGCTTGATTCATTCTTATTTCTTGGGGCCACAAACTAGTTTGAGGTTTTATTTACTATCCGGTACTTATGCCATGCTTTACTGCTTTATTTACGATTGTGCGAGGAGCACCTATACTGTTTAGGATCGTGACCCGTTTTCGCGGTATCGACAAGCCCAGTCACACTTTTGGGTTCCCAGTCGTTTACAGCCGGCCCCACAAACCTTGAGTCCGTCTCGAAGTCAGCTAACTTCGTTGCGGGTATACTTAATGGGGTGGCCCCCTGAAATATTTCTGAATCTGGTGATTGCTTTGTCGTGAAGGCCTCGTTGGGTTTTGATTTGGTTTTTCTGAGGTTGATCGAGTGTGTGTTGCTATTTGTGCACCCCTGCAGGGTAAAACTTTCTGAAAGCCGTGTCCGCGGTTATGGACGACTTGGAGCACAGTATCTCGATCATAGACAACTATAACTAAAGTAGTGCTATAAATTTGACTTTATAATGACTAGTAATCAGCTTCACTATAATGGAATGGCTAAATAAAATTGCCAACAATTGCTTGTTTGGGTTGTCGCTTGCTACCATTGTACCTGACTAGTAAATGTTGCAACTATAACGGAATGGCTAAATAAAAGTGCCAACAACTGCTGGGTTTTGGGGACATCTCATGCTAATTGTATTTGACTAGTAAGTGTTGCAACTACAACGGAATGGTTAACTAAAAGTGCCCACTGCTTATTATATCAGGATGACTATCTATACCTGACTAGTAATTGCTGCAACGATAACCGAATAAATGAAACTGCCAACGGTGTGAGTTCCTCGGTTGACTTCCCCGTTTGGTCTCGAGGGGGAAACACCAGGATGGGTATGTTTGGAGGTAGTATCAGGTTGGTTCCGAATAGGTCTTTCTTACCCCTCTCTGATAGCCGCTATCTGTATCGAGTCTCTATAGGTTGTTTGGTGCATGCTGCCGCTGCCGCTTCAGTCCACCATACCTATGTAGGCGAGTACCACCGAATTCTAGCCTCGCCGTGTACTGGCCTCAGTACTGACCGCTCTCTCTTTTTCCTTTGCCCTTTGTCGGCACCCCTTTTGTGTAAGCAGGTTTTGAGATCGACGTCGTTAGCAGGGTTACCCTTCCGGCTTGGCCTGGGCAGGGTTATGGACGCCATTGGTTATTCTTCAGGGCTCTTAGCCCCATTTGCATCTTGTCCGTAGCTGGACGCTCTATCGTTTTCAAGGTGATTTGGATCTTTGTTCTGTATATCTGTATTCTTGACTCATGGAGCCGTGTTGTATATATATCTGTTCTATGGGTCCCATCGAGGACGGTTGTGTAATGTTATTACTTCGTTTTCCACCCGCACGAAAGTGCCTGGTGGGCACCTTTGAATTGTTTCTATGCGGGTTTGGCGGGTTTCGCTAAAACTTGCATAGGGCCGATTCTGAGGGTGTTACAGAGTGGTATCAGAGCTCAGCAGTTGCGATACCCCACAAGTCCAGCCTGTAGGATAACCTAGCTAACGGCCGAAGTAGAGTGTCAAAACTATTTTTTGCAAAATCGGTTGGATAGTTCTGATTAGGTCTGATTTTACTCCTTACCCCTCTGCTGCTCTCCTCGCACCTCTGCGTGTTTTGAATCCGCTCTCTTCTCTCTCTTCGAGTCCAGGATTTCTCGTGGTTGGGTTCCATCGTACCTTCAGGGTTTCGCTTCCTCCTTTGGTAACGGTGTTGCTACATCTGGTCTTCATGCTATCCGAGGAACCCTTCGTCTGGTGGACTTCTCTTCGTTCCTTCTCGTGCCTTCCGGCGTTTTCCGACGCGACGACATCATCTACTCCAGATCCGATGCAGAGTCTGCATCACTCCTTTGTTTCTGAACCTCGATTGTCGAGATCTTCAGTCTGATTCCGAGAATGGTTGCACGCTTTTCTACTGATTGTGCAGAGTAATAGTTTGGGTGCGTGATGGATTGGCCCCCATGCCGACTACTCACTCTATTCGCTTGTGTACATTGAAGTGGATGAGAATGCATCGGTTCCCTCTTTCCATCGAAGCTAGAGGTGGCTTTATTTGTGGATACCTCTGCCTTCGCCTTTGTTTCCCGGAGTGTTCTCTCGACGATCACGGACAACGACCTCTTGTTAGTGGTGTCGCGAAGATCTACACGAAGCGAGAGGATGCAGATCACCGACCTTCTTTCCGGTACCATGAGGCGGATCTCGAGGGCGAGATCCATTGTTAGTGGTGTCGAATTGTGGCGCCCCGCAAAAACCACTACTAGAAAATCGCGTTGTTTTTGTGCATTGCATCACCATGACCGCATGCTCATGTAATCATGCCACATTGCATTTGTGCATCGTCGTCATCATGCATGGTTTTTGTCTAAACTATTTCCGAAACGCCTAGTTTGTTTTTCTAAATACTCCCGCCTTTATTCAAATTAAAACCCGGGTCTCCGGAGTATTTTGTTTTGTCTACCCACGGATTTCAAATGCCCCATTTTAAATAATAAAATACTTATTTTATGTTAGGGGCAGCCGTACCGGGCCGATCCGACCCAGTCGGCCACCCCAGTTCAAAAACCCTACCTACCCAGAACACCCGGAACCTATGCTACCAGATAACCTACCCAGCCCCCCCCCCCTCCACCTCACCCTGACCATTCCCCTCTCGCCACCTCATCTCTCATCTCTCCCCCACCCAATCACACGCTGCCACCTCACCTACCCCCACCTCTCTCACCCCACTCCCCACTCCCCCAGCCCCAACCACACACACACGCCTGCTACCGCCCGCGTCCACCCCATCCCTCTGCCAGCCCGGCCCCACCCCGCAGCACACAAACACACACACGCCACCACCCGGACCTGGTCCAACCCACGCCCCTGGAACCACCCCCGCAGCGGCCCCCACACGACAGACGCGCCCCACGCCACACCCCCGCGCCCGACCATCCCTCACGCCGCCTCTGCTCTCCTCGCGCCGCCAGGAGCGCCTCGCCAGCGCGTCGCCCCTCCGGCCGACCGCCGCCTGGGCGCGACCACGCCGCCGCCCTCACCTTCCTGTTAAGTTCCGCCGCCACCCTCCTCCTCTAGCCGGCCCTCCCTGTTCCCTGTCGGGCCCAGCATCCGCCGGTGACCGCCACCCTTGGTCGTGGCCCCGTCGTTCCCCATCGAGCACACCTTTGCAGGACCAGCGCCGCCCCCCACTGCTGTGGCTTCCTCTTGGCTGCGCCACTGCCGCCGGCAGGCGACCTCGCCCACCCCTCCGCCAAGCTCCGCGCCGCCTTCGCCGGCGCTCCACCCACCTTCTCCACTGCGTGCAGAGCCGCCGAGCTTGGTCTCGCCTCCTCCGCCAGTCACCGCTGCCGTCACCCTCTTCCTCGTTGCAGGGCTCCACCCTGGCTCTCCCTTCATCGCCGACGGCCACAGGAGCTCGCTCAGGCCGCCATCTCGCCGGCCAGTGGCCTCCTCCCTCGTTCCTGGTCGCCATCGTCCTCCGGCACGCCGTCGCGCGCGACCGCGGCGCTGCAAGATGCCACTGCCTCGGGCCCCTGCCTCCTCCGGCCAGCGACGGATTCCTCTGTGACGCCCGTGCGTCCCCTCCTGGCCGCATGAGCTTGCCCATCGGCTACTGGATGGGTCCTATCATCGTCGTGTTGCTACGTCCGTAGCTGCATAGTTCCGCCTCGCCAAGTTTGTCCGATGCTGGGACCTTCTGTCCAGCTGCGACATCTGGAGTCGAACACGGTGCTACTAGAAGGCCTCGATGCCTAATCACAAGAACTCCCTCTCGGATCACCGAGAACTCCTGCACGGAACCCCAAGTCCTCCATCAAGTATTCGAGAACTCTAGATCTGAAGGTTCGAAGACCAAGCCTCGACACCCCGAACCCGGTGCCGCGCCAAGACCTCCTATCCGGATCCGAAGACCGAACCCGGGCATGCCAAATTCTTCGGCCCGAAGGACACAGATGCGACAAGTACTTCTTCCTGGATCTGATGCCCGAGAACCCGGACGCCAAGGTCGTCGACACGGATTCGCCAAGTACTTCCTCGCGGACGCCAAGTTCTTCACCCCGAATGCCAAGACCGACTCGATGGCGCGGACCCGACAAGATCTTCGCGACGGCAAGATCGACCGCTTGGACCCAAGTTCTCCTCGTGTATCTAAACCTCGCCGATCCCGTCAAACCCTGAGACCGAACCCTGGAACCCCTCCGAACCCCCAAGACCTTCGACCCCAGATGTGTGACCCCTATCTTATCCGCCCCTATTTTTGTAATATAACATCTACCTTGTTGCATATTAATTGTTCATCTCGCATGCATATCATGTGGGTTGGGGGCGTTATGCCGATTCACCTAAGTTAAATATGGAGTCTATATGCGGGATATCTTTGTCTTATTCCGGACTTCACTTAAATTGGTGTAGCGAACCGATGTCATGTTTTGTCCTGTTAAGACAACAATTAAATGGCGGGTATCTAAACAACATGAACCATCTAACTAATTGTCGGGACCCCGGTTCCGCTTAATATGGCCTAATTGCACCGCATATTTACCATGCCATACATCATACATGCATCATGCCCGATCTTCTGCTGTAGTATTAAATAGTGTATCCGGTGTTTCTTCTAGTGCTTTGCTTCTTCACGGATTAGGCCGATGAGTTGATGCGAGTGTCGATCCGATCTTCGGATGAACCTTCGACAATGTTTTTAGGCGAGCACCTCCCCCTTTCTACCTATCTTACTTTTATAGTATTTATTCCCTCCTGTTGATCTATTGCTATCTGTGTTGCGTTGCTCAGTTTTCGTACCCGTGATTTCCTTGCAGCCTTATATTGCCTTGGACACATCCTATTAACTGTTGTTTGGTAGATAGCGGGACTTGCGCCTCGTAGTCGCTTGCTCGAGTGCTGTTGCGTGTCGTCGAGTACCACAGTTGTTGGAGTATTGCCGCATGTTTATTGTTGGAAATGATCATAACTTTAATTATTGTTTAATAACTAAAATTGAAGTAGGTAAATGCAGAGGCACAGGTGAGCAATAGATGTTATTTGGTTGTTAACCGTCCAGTTGTGTCCCGTAGGACCCCGAGTACTTGATACCTGTTCCTTGAATATTCGCGCTATCCACATCCGGGAGGATTATGGGACCCCCCTTAGCCAGAGCTTGATTCTTTCTTATTTCTTGAGGCCACAAACTAGTTTGAGGTTTTATTTACTATCCTGTACTTATGCCATGCTTTACTGCTTTATTTACGATTGTGCGAGGAGCACCTGTACTGTTTAGGATCGTGACCCGTTTTCGCGGTATCGACAAGTCCAGTCACACTTTCGGGTTCCCAGTCGTTTACAGCCGGCCCACAAACCTTGAGTCCGTCTCGAAGTCAGCTAACTTCGTTGCGGGTATACTTAATGGGGTGGCCCCCTAAAATATTTCTGAATCTGGTGATTGCTTTGTCGTGAAGGCCTCGTTGGGTTTTGATTTGGTTTTTCTGAGGTTGATCGAGTGTGTGTTGCTATTTGTGCACCCCTGCAGGGTAAAACTTTCTGAAAGCCGTGTCCGCGGTTATGGACGACTTGGAGCACAGTATCTCGATCATAGACAACTATAACTAAAGTAGTGCTATAAATTTGACTTTATAATGACTAGTAATCAGCTTCACTATAATGGAATGGCTAAATAAAATTGCCAACAATTGCTTGTTTGGGTTGTCGCTTGCTACCATTGTACCTGACTAGTAAATGTTGCAACTATAACGGAATGGCTAAATAAAAGTGCCAACAACTGCTGGGTTTTGGGGACATCTCATGCTAATTGTATTTGACTAGTAAGTGTTGCAACTACAACGGAATGGTTAACTAAAAGTGCCCACTGCTTATTATATCAGGATGACTATCTATACCTGACTAGTAATTGCTGCAACGATAACCGAATAAATAAAACTGCCAACGGTGTGAGTTCCTCGGTTGACTTTCCCGTTTGGTCTCGAGGGGGAAACACCAGGATGGGTATGTTTGGAGGTAGTATCAGGTTGGTTCCGAATAGGTCTTTCTTACCCCTCTCTGATAGCCGCTATCTGTATCGAGTCTCTATAGGTTGTTTGGTGCATGCTGCCGCTGCCGCTTCAGTCCACCATACCTATGTAGGCGAGGACCACCGAATTCTAGCCTCGCCGTGTACTGGCCTCAGTACTGACCGCTCTCTCTTTTTCCTTTGCCCTTTGTCGGCACCCCTTTTGTGTAAGCAGGTTTTGAGATCGACGTCGTTAGCAGGGTTACCCTTCCGGCTTGGCCTGGGCAGGGTTATGGACGCCATTGGTTATTCTTCAGGGCTCTTAGCCCCATTTGCATCTTGTCCGTAGCTGGACGCTCTATCGTTTTCAAGGTGATTTGGATCTTTGTTCTGTATATCTGTATTCTTGACTCATGGAGCCGTGTTGTATATATATATCTGTTCTGTGGGTCCCATCGAGGACGGTTGTGTAATGTTATTACTTCGTTTTCCACCCGCACGAAAGTGCCTGGTGGGCACCTTTGAATCGTTTCTATGCGGGTTTGGCGGGTTTCGCTAAAACTTGCATAGGGCCGATTCTGAGGGTGTTACAAGATCCCCCCCCTTGGGAAAGAGTCATCCTCGACTCTTCAACCTTCTCAACTTCATCTTCTCCATGGTAGGGTGATAGGTCCTTGACATTGAATGTCGAGCTCACAAGATACTTTGATGTTGGGATATCGATGATATAGGCGTTGTTGTTGATCCTCTTTAGCACTTTGAATGGTCCATCACCTCTTGGCTTGAGTTTGGAGTCGCGTTCCTTGGGGAAGCGGTCTTTACTTAAGTGTATCCACACAAGGTCGCCTTCTTCGAAGATCATTTCTTTCTTGTTCTTGTTTAGTCTTGTTGCTTGGCGAAGGACTTGTTGCTCGATCGTAGCTCTTGTGTCTTCATGGAGTTTCTTAATTGTGTGGGTGCGCTTGACAACATCCATATTGGCACGTTCATGAAGTGGTAGTGGAAGGATATCGAGCGCGGTGAGAGGCTCGAAACCGTACACGATCATGAACGGGCTCCTCATGGTGGTGGAGTGCTTGGCACGGTTGTAGGCGAACTCGGCGTGTGGAATACATTCCTCCCAGTCTTTAAGGTTCTTCTTTATCAACACCCGGAGGAGTGTGCCAAGACTTCGATTGATGACCTCGGTTTGTCCATTGGTTTGAGGGTGCGAGGCGGACGAGAAGAGGATCTTGATGCCGAGCTTGGCCATGAGAGTCTTCTAGAAGTAGCTCATGAATTTTACGTCGCGGTCGGAGACGATTGTTCTTGGTACACCGTGTAGCCAAATTATTTCCCTGAAAAACAAATTTGCTACATGTGAAGCATCATCAGTCTTATGGCACGGAATGAAATGTGCCATTTTTGAAAAGCGATCCACTACTACAAATATAGAATCATGTCCATGTTTAGATCTAGGCAAGCCTAACACAAAGTCCATGCTAATGTCCGACCAAGGTGCATGAGGAATAGGCAATGGCATATAAAGACCAAAGGGGTTGGACTTATACTTAGCTTGGATACATGTAGTGCATCGTTGGACGTGGCGCTCCACGTCGCGCTTCATCTTTGGCCAAAAGTAGTGAGTGGAGAGCATGTCATATGTCTTGTCACGGCCAAAGTGAGCCATAAGGCCTCCACCATGGGACTCTTGAAGAAGCAAAAGTTGGAGAGACAATTTCGGAATGCAAAGCTTGTTTTGTTTGAAAAGAAAACCCTTATGCAAATAGAAATCATCAATCCCTTTGTCTAGTGAACATTTTGCAAAAATTGGTCCAAAGAAAGGGTCGGACACGTACAAAGATTTGATGTCATCAAGACCCAAGACATTTACTTCGAGTCATGTAAGAAGGCTTGTGTTTTTGCGAGACAAGGCGTCCGCTACCACATTTTCTTTGCCCTTCTTGTATTTGACAATGTAAGGAAAAGACTCCATGAACTCAACCCATTTGGCGTGCCTTTTACTCAAATTGGCTTGGCCCTTAAGATACTTCAACGACTCATGGTCGGAATGGATGATAAATTCTTTGGGCCAAAGATAGTGTTGCCACACTTGAAGAACTCGAACCAAGGCAAAAAGTTCTTTGTCATAAATGGGATAGTTTAGGCATGCGCCATCAAGTTTCTCACTATGGTAAGCAATAGGACGCCCATTTTGCATAAGGACGCCACCAATGCCAATACCACTAGCGTCACATTCAATCTCAAAGGTTTTTGTGAAATCTGGTTATGCAAGAAGTGGTGCTTCGGTGAGCCTCGTTTTGAGCTCATCAAAAGCCTTTTGTTGTGCTTTTCCCCAAACGAATGTGACATTTTTCTTGGTCAATTCGTTGAGGGGGCAAGCAATGGTAGAAAAGTCTTTCACAAAACAACGGTAAAAGCCATCCAACCCATGAAAACTACGAAGTTCACTAACGTTTGTAGGGATGGGCCAATCTCGTATGTCCTTGACTTTTGAGACATCAACTTCAATGCCATTAGAAGACATGACAAAACCAAGGAAAATCAGCTTGTCTTTTGCAAAAGTGCACTTTGGGAGATTAGCATAAAGCTTTTCATGACGAAGGATTTGAAGGACCTCCTTAACATGAGTAACATGCTCCTCTAGTGACTTGCTATAGACAAGGATGTCATCAAAGTAAACAACTACACTCTTCCCAATGAGAGATCTCAAAATATGGTTCATGAGGAGCATGAAGGTAGATGGGGCATTAGATAAGCCAAAAGGCATAACCAACCATTCATAGAGACCAAGCTTGGTCTTGAAGGCGGTTTTCCACTCATCACCTTCGGCCATGCGAATTTGATGGTAACCACTACGAAGATAAATTTTCGAAAATATAGTGGCTCCACATAACTCATCAAGCATGTCATCAAGACGCGGTATAGGATGTCGATAACGCACGGTGATAGCATTGATTGGACGGTAGTCCATGCATAACCGCAACGTATCATCCGTTTTTGGGACTAGAATCACGGGGACCGCGCTTGGGCTAGTGCTTACTTGGATCAAACCTTTGGAGACGAGTTGGTTGATTTGACGTTCGATCTCCTTTGTCTCTTCCGGGTTCGTGCGATACGCGGCGCGGTTTAGGAGTGGGGCGTCGGGTATTAGGTCGATGCGGTGCTCGATTCCACGAAGAGGAGGAAGGCCATGAGGAATCTCTTCGGGAAATACATCTTGGAATTCCTGCAAAATAGCCATCAAAGGAGGAGGAACATTTGTCAAGTCGTTAGTTCCTTGCGCTAGTCCCTTGCATACAAGGACATAGTGCAAGATGGATGGGTTGTTCCGCACTTCTCTCATCTCACTTTTGGTGGAAAGAAGAACACTCTTAGTTTTTCCACTCGGGTTTGGCTTGTAGCTCTCACTCACTATGGTGTGGTTCTCTCGCTCACCACTCTTCTCACAAGGTGTTTTTGTGTATTGCGCCCTCGCTAAAGCCTTTGCACTGTCCGCAATTATTTGGCTAGGAGTCATTGGTTGCAACACACAAGTTTTATCAAGCCATTTGAAGGTATAAGTGTTTGAGTGACCATCATGCAAAGCACGCTTGTCATATTGCCACGGCCTTCCGAGTAACATATGGCAAACCGTCATTGGGACCACGTCACATTCCACCGTGTCCTTGTAGGGCCCAATTGAGAATGTTACCGAGACGGTGTGCTTGATCTTGACGGATCCTTGGTCACTTAGCCATTGGATATGGTAGGCGTGTTTATGCGGATGGAAGGTGAGGTTGAGTTTCTCACACAATTCCGTGCTTGCAAGATTGTGGCAACTCCCTCCATCGATGACAACTTTGATGGACTTCCCATTGATGCCGGCACAAGTTTGGAAGATGTTCGAGCGTTGGTCTTCATTCTCATTGACTTGGGTAGTTAAGACCCTTGTGACCACAAGCGATGGACTTGCGTCATGCTCACACACAAGAAGTTCTTGGTCCTCTTCCAAATGTTGCCTTGCCATGGCTTCCTTCACCCTTGCATCAAACTCTTCTTCACTCAAGTATTCTTCATCGCCGTTGTCATGGATGAACAAAAATTTCTTGTTTCCACACGCGCCCGACTTGTGTCCTTTGCCTCCACACTTGTAGCATTCACCATTGAATGGTTGATCATCCCTTGTGTGTTTGCCACTTGGGGGCTGTTTTCCTTGAGGGAGTGTTGGCTTGAAGGGAAGCTTGGTGGTACTTGAGGATCTTCCACTTGGTGTTGTTGGAGTAGTGGTTGGTGCTTGCTTGTAGGTGAAGTACGTCTTTGGCTTGTTGTACTTGATGTCCTCTTGCACTTGACGCTCGGCCTTTGATGCGATGTGCACAAGCTCAACCATGTTGTTGTACTTTTGGAACTCGGTGATGTGCTTGATGGGATGGTTCAAGCCATTGAGGAAGCGTGCCATTGTTTGTTCATCTCGCTCTTCAATGTTGGCACGGATCATGTTGAGCTCCATTTGCTTGAAGTACTCTTCCACGGTCTTTGTCCCTTGACTAAGCATTTGAAGCTTGTTGAAGAGGTCACGCGTGTAGTGCGAAGGAACAAAGCGGGATCTCATATGGGCCTTCATATCTTGCCAAGTTGATATTGGAGGCTCTTCTTTTGCTTCTCGAGCGAGTTGGACTTGTTCCCACCAAAGGTTGGCATACTCATCGAACTCGAGGGATGCCATGGCCATCATCTTCTCATTGCTATAGTTGTGCATGCGGAAGATCTTGTCGACCTTGAGTTCCCACGAGAGATATTCCTCGGGTTCATTGGAACCGGTGAACTTGGGCATGGTGAATTTGAGCTTTCCGAAAGTTTCTTCTCCATTGCAGTTCCGGTTGCAGCGGTTGCCATGATTTTGGCGGTCATCATCATCATCATCTGAGCTCTCATGTCGTGCTTGGTGATGGTTGCGTTGCTCTTGCGATTGTTGAGGTGCCTCGTTTGATGGTGGAACTTGGTTTTGACGACGAGCTTGGGGAGCTTGCTCTTGTTCTTGTCGCGGTTGAGGACGAGGAGGAGGTTGTGCATCCTCACGACGAGCTTGGGGAGCTTGCTCTTGTTCTTGTCGTGGTTGATGCCGAGGAGCATTGGCTTGCGCCATGTGGCGAGGAGGACGTCGAGCCACATGCGCAATGGGCTGCTCTTCTTCTTCTTGGTGTGGAGGAGGCTCGTCATGACTATCATGTTGCCGACGTTGACGATCATGTCGATGATGACGCCTTGGTGGATCTTCGAGTGCTTCACGTCGACGGTGATCTTGTTCGTCCTCTTCGGATGCTTCACTTGTTGTTGAAGGGACATGTCGACGGCGATTGGCTTGGTGGTCCATGTGAGGTTGCTCTTGTTGAATCACAAGTGCCCTTGGTTGTGGCCGGTTCGCTTCACGTCGTGGAGGTCTTGCGGAGAGGTCACCATCATAGCTTGACGTTGCGGCGTGTCACGGAGATGGTACCGCTTGAGAAGAGCTCATGGATTGAAGAACGGGTCCATCCCGGTGCCTTGAAGCGTGTCGGCAAGGTGCACTTGATTCACTTGAGGAGTGCCGAGATGAGCTTGTGTCACGCGAGCGTGGCCTTGCTAGTCCATCAATGAGGCGTTGAAGCTTCTCATCCGTTGAGGCGAGGGCGCGACCAAGAGCTTCATTTTGATGACCGAGGTTGTGTTGCATGGCATGCATTTGGCCTCGGACTTCTTCGAAGCGGTTGTCGATGTTCTTGAACTCCACGCGGGCTTCGCTAAATTGTTCATCTTGGCGCCGCTCGAGAGCTTCACAACGGTAGTTGAATTCTCCTCGGATCTTCCAATGGTCCCATCTTGTCATGAATTGTGTGTCGTCCTCCGGAGGTTGTGGTGGTTGGGACGGCTCTCCATTCCTGTCCATGATGCAAGGACAACAAGGGTTGTATATGGGGAAGAAGGGTGCGTAGAGCTAGCCTTTTAACTCACCTTGGAGATTATATCAAACCAATTGCCACACAAATGAGCGAAAAGCGTGCAAAGTGAAATGGGCAAGAAACTCACACACAAATATGCTACAACTCTCAAAAGCTTTTGGTGGAAGGTTAGGATTGTGGAAAACCAAACGAAACGATCCAAGCAAAAGGTTATTGTTCTACGTGGTAAAGAACCAAAGATCAAAAGCAAAAGGATACGATCTACAAAACACGGAAAACGCACACGTGGAGAAAAACGGGGTTAGCACGACTATGAAAATGAGCACAAAAGGTCCTAACGAAGACTACGCTCGGTTGTCGTGCCAACTCAAGGAGAGACCACAACTCGTTTGCCAAAAGAGGATAAGCAATAGATTTGTGCACTTGCCTTGGTGCGTTCTTTCTTCTCTCTTTCTTGGCTTACAAGCTTGGTATTCTCTTTGTATTGGGAGACTATGTATCTTTTTATTTTTCTCTTTTTTTTGATTCTTTTCCTTTTTCTCCCTTTCTAAGCTACTATGTTAACTTTTGTATTTGGCCTCACACTCTCACTTTCCGAAGGCAAGTGCACAATGCTTAGACAAACACAAAATGAGTTGCTCTCATAGGATAGATACACACAAAGGAAGATATGGGGCTGTCAAAGTGGTGCAAGTTATACCTTTGGTATTGTTGATGACTTGCAACCGTTGGTGGGGATGATGTTCGAGTGTCACGGTGTCGTTGAGCGCGTGGTGACTTTGATGCGGAAGCTTGTGTTAAAATGGCGACAAACACGCGAAACACGAACAAATTGAAGATGGAAAGTCAGCAAACGAAGTTGAGGCATCAAAATAAGAAGAAAAACCTTCTGTGGCGCGCGGTAGTACCGCTTGGTACGGCCGGTAGTACCGGATGGCGGTAGTACCGCCTGAGCCACCGGTAGTACAGGACGGCGGTAGTACCGCCTGAGCCACCGGTAGTACCGTCGGTCACAGAACAGGAACGAGATCCACTTGACACCAACCTCAAATTCGTGGGAATCTGACCGAAAGGCTGGGCTAGAAACAATCAGGGGCTATAGATCGACTCCAAAAGCAACAGATCTATGGACCAAAACCACGAAAAACTCACCAACTCTAAAGATCGATCCGAAGGAAAATTGGGGCTCTTTTTGGTGGGATTTTCGATTTTAAGGGGGATAAAAGAAAATTGGGGGGAAATTCGTGATCAACCTTGCTCTTGATACCAAGATGTTATGGGGTAACCCCTTGGGGTGGCCCGATCTTTCACGAATCTCCGCGGGAATCGAGGGTAAAGCGGTGGAAGGGGGAAAGGGGATGAAATCCACGAACACGCGCACACGAAGAACCCGATGAACTCACGCACACAAAACACGATACACGCCGATAACTCACGTCGGTGGAAACCGGTCCAACATAATCTCTAGGATCGGTGTTGGGCGAAGCTCTCTCTCCACGCCAACAACGGGGGACGAGGTGCTTGGTGAGATCTTGACGACTTGGGGACGAGAAACCGAGAACCCAAGGCCTTGTAAAACTTGAACGCACTAGGCAAGATCCAAGAGGAGGGTGGATAATAGGGTGCTCCTTGGTAGGAGCATGAGACCAATAGATGAGACCAATCTATTATTATCCAAGTCTAGGGTTTACAATGGGGGTGGGGGCTATTTATAGGCCAACCACAAAAACAGGGGTATTTTAGGAACAAAATAGCGAAATATAGAGAGGGTTACAGGGCGCTGGGCCGACTTAACACGATCAGGTCCACATACGTCCGGTAGTACCGGTCCAGCACGACCGGTAGTACCGGTCAGCCGGTAGTATCGCTTCCAGGCCCGGTAGTGTTGCTTGCCATCCTGGGACTTGCGCTGGCGTCGTCTGTTGGTGGCGGTAGCAGGGGGCGGTAGTGCCGTCGTCCGGTAGTACCGGGTCCAGGTCCGGTAGTACCACTGGCGATAGAGGGCATTTGGTTCCCTCCGCTGGTGCTCCTCCGTTCTCTGGGTCATTCTCTTCGTACCTGATGATGCACAAGGTATGCGTATGAAGTAGCAGGCCATCCAAGGATGTATCGAAGTCACACAAGGAGAGGAGCGAGTTCACCTTAGCTTGAAGGAGTTTGGCTCGGGCGCGAGTCATGGGTCCACTTGGGGGGCTCGTGGGAGTAGATGTAGTAGCGGTCGTAGGACGGGCTGCATCAGTGTCTGTCGACATATCTCGAGGTATGCCGAGGGTTTCGTACCCCGACGATTTTATTTTGGTTGTTGGCGTAGCTTCCTTTATGCCGAGGGTAGCTGTCGGCATAGATTCTAGCTTTCGTCGTATAACCGTTTTTTTGTAGTATAGGGATAGGGCGAACCAGGGTGAAAGTCTCCCCCACATCAACACACACACACAATATTATAACATGCATATTGTAAGTATCAAGTCAGCAGCTTGTCAATATAGGTTTATAATGATTTAGCAGTAAAATGTACTCCTTTTATTCAAAAATAACTGACTTAAATTTATCTAGATTTGAATATATCAAAACGTATTTTAATGTATAGATACATTTAACTTTAGACAAATCCTATTCTTGGACGGGGATAGTAGGTTAGATCGAGGCAGCAACGCGCCTCGTTAGTTGTAGACGTGCATTAATCCTGCTCCGACGCTGACATGTGTTACTAGTAGTACTAGTTTCATATGGCCAACGCCGAGACCGACGCCGGATGTAGTGTCATCTTTTGGTGTCAACCCTGCATCCCAAAACAGCTGGTCCCAACTCCCAAGTCCCAATTAGACCATCTCAAAACAAAAGAAAACTCTAAATTAGACGTCCCTAGCGGTAGGTCCCCAAGCCCACAACCAAAGTGAAACCCCCCTCCGAGCATTAGCCACATTCCCCGTTCCCATGAACAAAAATCTCCTATACACGCGAGCAGCACCGCGTCGCGGCTTCTCGCCTCCCGAATCAAACCCTAACCCTACGCCTGCTTTAGATCTCCACAAAACGTACATCCGATGAGCACTGGGAGAGATGTGCACGGCAAGCCGGACGGCGCCGCCCGGAGCATCGACTCGTTCTCGCAGCTGCCGTTCATCTGCCAGGCACGCGAGAAGCAGCCGCGGCCGTCAAGCTCCAGCCCTGTTCCCATCCGGCTGTTTGGATTCGACGTCCCACCGGAAGCTGCCGCGGCAGCTCCCACCGTCGTGCAAGAAATTAATTATAAAGATAGAGCCGCCGCCGGCGGGACCGCTGCTGCCGATGACGATGCGACTTCGCCAACTGCGGGTGCAGGCGCAATCGGAAGCGGGACTCGGAAGTTCGAGTGCCAATACTGCTGCCGGAACTTCCCAACGTCACAGGCTCTCGGCGGCCACCAGAACGCGCACAAACGGGAGCGGCAGCACGCGAAGCGCGCGCAGTTCCAGACGGCCATGGCCATGCACCACCACCACCACGGCCACTACTACGCGCTCTCGGACCCCGCCGCCCATGTCTACCCCACCTACTCCGCGTACCCCCATCACCACCGCTTCTCCCCCGTGCCGCCGCGGCCGCCTCCGCACTACCCCTCGTGGGCAGGCTCCACCAGCTACTACAGCGGGCCCGGGTCCATCTCGCAGCCCATCAACGGCAGTCCGGTGGCTCCAGGGCTGTGGCGTGTACCCGTGACCGGCGTCGGCGTGGGGATGCCGCTTGCCGCCCTACGTCAGGAACCGCGGGCTCATCATATGCCGTTGGCCGGAGGCAAGGAGACGGCGGTGGTGGGAGGACGACCTGGATCCACGTCCTTCTCACCGTCGACCTCCTCTTCGTCGTCTTCGGCTTCGCCCCATGAGCGCCACCTCCCGCCGGAGCGTAAAGAGAATGTGAGTTTGGATCTGAGCTTGTAGCTGCTGAGAAATTATGGTCAGTGTGTCAGCCTCTTCTCATCATGGTTGTTTCTTACAAAACAAAAGCAAATGTTTTTTTCTTTGGGACCTGTCATTGTTCGGATTTCTTACACTCTGAGGGTAATACCACTCATACCGAATTATATCAACCATGTTGCTCAATCAGGTTCTGCTATATCAAGATTTCTAGCTCTTGGATATTTCTTGTTAATTATGTGTGTGTTTTGCCGATAGTACTTAATCTTTACATTCCTTTCACTTCCAAATTTCAACTGCTACCTTTCTCCGGTAAAGCCGTCAATTGTGCCAATGATTAGTACGAGATTTCTATTCCTGAAAGGAATTTTTATGTGCTGGTCTTATTTCTCCAAATACTTATCCTTTAATTTGCTATTTTTCGTATTGGCAGTTATGCTTCTAGCTGAATGTTTTGGAATTGAGGTTTCTCTAGCCGGAACTTTGCCAAAAGAAAAATGAGAATCATGCAACCAGTAATGTTTGTCTATTTACCAAAAAGGAGTATAAATGTTTGCTCTTTGATAGAATGCATAAATCTTTCCGCTTGAAACTTTCCGACTTTTCAAGCACAACATTTCCTTTCTTTTAGACAAAAGGCATTTGATAGAATGTATGATCTAAAAAAGAGCACAACATTAGCTATTTTGAGCACCACATGCTCGCCTACTATCCGTATCTTGATCAGAATCTTGGGTCAAATACATAGGTATTTGTTTGCAAATTCCGATAGTATTATTTCAAACTTGAATGAGGGATGCGTTTCTGATCATTTGTAGCCTAAATAATTTTCACTGAGAAGGCAGGATGGTTTCTGTGGAGCCGGATTATATGCACTACTCTACATTTAGCATTCAAATTCTGTTGGACCATTCCTTGCGGTAATCCTAGCTACTCCATACAACCCACAATATAAGACGTTTTGGCAAATTGTTTTAGCTTATCAAAATGTCTTATATTGTGGGATGGAGGGATCACGTCATAGCAGAAGCTGGTACTTTACCTTTAGTAAGATGAGTATCCATGATCATACAGTTACTCCTTTTAAGTTCTCACCATGATATTTCAACTATACATATGGATCCAAGGGGGCAAAAGATACCTTAATAAGTTGCTCTTCGCTGGAACACACAAATACTATGGATCCACACATGGATCAGTTGAATTGTTTCATGACATTTCTCCATTCCAAACACATTGTAACCTTTGATAGCGTTATATATGCTAACAAATTAATCTAGATCCCTTAGGAAGAACTATACATTTACACAACACTATCTAGAAATTGAGCACTTACTTCACTATTTAGCATTAAACCTTCCGTTTTGTTCTAAGGGGGCAAAAGGTACCTTAAAAATAAGTTGCTCTTGTCGTAGAAAGATGGGACCGCTGACGAGATGCCCGGCCGTACCATCGATCAATGTGCTTATATTTGAACTTTGTTTGCTACACTTCTTAACTATCTCTGTGCACACTCTACTTCATTCTCAATGCCTTTTCAGGTGTTAGTTATTTTGTTCCCATATCCAATTCTATGTCCCTGATGTGGAAAAAGCAACTCTGGTATCAATCAGTAAATCATCCAACCCAATATTAACACGAAACTAAGCATCTTTCTGTACTGACTGTACGGGAAATTCTACAAAGTTACTTATATATGCATCCCAACAAAAACTGCAATCTGACACAAAGTCCCAGGAAAAGCTAGGCTGGAAAGCTGTTTTTCAATAATTGCATATTTCTCCAAAAGAGGTAGTAAGCAGCTAGCAGTAGAATAATCATAGCATCCATCATTATGAAATGGTCTGTAAAACCTACTTTAAAGTGTGAAATCATAAAGTGTTTGTGCACAACACTATATACTAGTACGATGTATCTGATCTTTAGAATAAATCAGTTTAGTAAATCCATGATTACGATAGTGTGGTTAGGTTCCATCATGCTTAATTAGCTAGCCAGCTAGCAAGGTATATGGATTACACATCAACACGTTTATTAGTTCATGCATATTGTGATTTTGCTGATACAAGGAGCTGACTGAGTTGGTCTTCGTTAGTATACAGTCTGGCCATTCAGATTTTCGGAGCAGTTTCTGTTCGTCGTATCACTTCATCATGAGTTTGGAGATCTATATGGAAATGCACATGCTATGTAAGAAATAGGAAATTCTGATTTATGCTTTAAGACACCGCGCCAAATTTTGCATTGTAAATATGAATGTAGCAGTAGTGCGAAATTATGCACTATGCAAATCAGACAAAATTTAGAAGAATGTGCTGCTTATATTTACAAACATTCATCATCATATTCAGAATTAACCATTTAGACCTGCTTACATTATGCATGCACGTTGATGCCAAAATATCCTATTTTACATAGGTCTAATGCATGTGGGCACCCATATATCTTGTCATTGTAGGGCCATCTACTTCTCTGTTTATGGCCAGAAAAAATCCAAATGACTTGTAGCAGTTTTAGGAAAAATGTTGCCTAAAATCTATCTAGGTTCAATGAAATGCGACAAGTAATTTGGATTTATATATCGGGAACCGGCCAACCCTCTGATTATCCTCTCCTCCTCTCGTCCGGTCCTTTAGAGTCCACCTTCACTGGCAGGGTCAAACCACCGTCCTCTTCGCTGGAATAGCCGGCGGGAGATGGACTTTGGGAGGCGCTGGAGTTAGGGCTAGTTGTATATTATGTAGTCTTAGGAAGTTTGCTTGTGGTTGGCGTCATGTCGGGGCTCGAATCAATCTCTGGTGGCTAGGATCTTGAGTTGTCTAGTGGTTGTGTTGCTCGTCATGGTGTTCCGGCGGTCGGAGCTGAAGCTGATGGGCGGCGTGGCTATAGGTGGCCCTTTGAATAAAAGGCCTTTTTTGGAGCCATCTTCTGCTGCAGGGATTCAAGCTGATGTGCAACTCCTGGTCAGCCGTGGAGGGGGGCTGATGCAGGTGGTGTTGTTGAGCCCCTCTCTGTCGGCCGTGGCGGCGAGAGAGAGATGAAGATGTTGTTGTTTTGGTGGATCGGAGGTTGGAATTCTGGAGTGGAGTTCTCTGCTCGGTGCTTGCCATGGTGGCAAGAACGCGAGGAAGGTTCCCCCTCTTCGATTGCCATTCCCTTGATCCGAGTCTTAGGATTGTTGAGGGTGTAGCATAGTTGTGCCCAGTGGCGGAGCTAGGGATTGGAACAAGCCCTGGCCAAGAACTAAGCGTAAAAAACTACTAAAAAAACTTTGTAATAGCGTAGAAAATTTGGTATGATTTGCAAACATGAACATATATTTTTTGAATCCATAGTTGGCTAAATACTAGAAATAGTAATAGGGGAATACAAAAGATTGTACCAACTCACTGGTACCATATGCATTTGCTAATTCAATCGATTGAAAATATCTTTTCATGTTCTGTTCCTAAAAGATGAAATCAATTACGAACAAGTGTTAAACCATACAACATTCACTGAATTTGAAGCACGCAAGAGTTATGTTCCTAAAATAAGAACACTCCTAATTTCTAGACAAGAAATTACCTAATGAGAGAAACTGCAGATGGAGTTGAGGGCAGATCGACAGAGGAGGTCGAGGCGGTGCTGCGAAAACAGGCCGATGGGGGCAGGGCCACGGGTCGCAGGAGGCGGCGGCCACCGATGCAAGGCATGGCGGTGCGCAGTTCCCTGGAGGTGTGTTCCATCCGTGAGAGAGACCGAACGGGACAGTCATGCGAGCAGCAACGTAGGAACTCTGCAAGTTGTGCATGACCTGTAGTGCACCCCAGGCCAAATTATTTTTTTCGGAATAGTAGGCCGAAAATTTTCCTACACCCAGGGCCATGGCCCTTGTTGCCTTGGGCGTGTATCCGCCTCTGGTTGTGCCCGGGCTGCGTTCGATGGAGTTCCCAAGCGAAGGCGTAGTTTCTTATGCTATCTATGGCTTGCGTCGCCACTCCACTCTCGGTTGGTGTTTGGCTTCTTGTTCCCCCAGTTCGGAGGATCTTTGATCTCGGCGCGGGAGTGTCTGTCAGCGCTACCCTAAGTGGTTTCATCCCCGGTGGTGGCGCTGGTGCCCGTGCCTCGAGGTCGCCGTCATGCAGCGGACGACACAAAGGACCTAATTGTGTTTCTTCCTTTTGTCCTATGTTCTTTTTTGTAATTTTAGAGGCCTTTTCTTCAAAATCCTGGTTAGTTGTGTTGTGGATGTTATTGGGGCCTCTTTGTAATTTGTATCCTCCTTTAAATTGCAGCTTCTAGGCCTTTGGAGGCCGTTTCCGTGTAAAAAAAATTGGATTCATATATGCACAACTCAAATAGGTGAAAGGCTCATCATAGGTGTGCAACTACTATCATGTGCAATGGCAAAGTGTATTTGTAGCTTGCTTAGCTGCAATAATAAAATGGATATTCCTTTAGTCCTCAAACATACTACCTCCGTTTTAAAATATAAAATATTTTAGCTTTGTTAAACAAATGTATCTAGACTTTTTTAGTATATAGGTTCACTCGAATTTGGAGTAAATCTACCCACTAAAATAAGTCTAGATACATTTTCTTCAAAACATCTTATATTTTGAAATAGAGGGAGTAGAGATTATACATAACGTACGGTATAGTCAGCCCCCTGCTACATGGACCGTGCTGCGTGCATAACTGCATATGCACGATGGCAGGGACTGTCCATGCAAACCACCAAAGTCGATGAAATGTATGCACTCTGGAGCATACTCCTACCTGCCTACATGCATGGCTGCTAGCAGTGCTGTACAAAGTATTGTATACCCCAAGAGGGAGACGGAAGCCAGCACACCGTTCAATGCTAGTACTATATGTACTCCGATCCGCCGCTGCTAATTGCTAAGCTGAGCATATGCATGTGCACTGTCATCGATCTATGCATGGCCGTCTGGGGTGCTGCTGCCATCGCGCCCGCCCTGCCGCGCGGCAGCTGGTGTCACTCTGCACTGTCGCCTGCCTGCATGCGTGCGCAGCGGGCACAGGTCAGCAGGTCGATGAGATCCGGCCGGCTCTGCGTGCACATGACTTGAATTTACGTCAGATTGCAGCGTCAGTCTGTGACTCTGTTGTCATATGGAGTTTCTTTTTTGCGGCATTGCAATTTTTTTAAGTTTCACCGTCAGGCTTTTATTGAAATGACGACAAAATGTCTGATTCAACAGGCTCAACCAGATATTTGAAAATGGACTGTATTGCAAAACAACACCCTTTGGCCAAAGTTTAACCCTTGGCCAAAAATATTCAAAAACTAACCCCTTAGCATAGAGTCTACGATGAGGGAGCTACCCTCTATGGAGTAGTGCCCCGCACAAGGGAGCTACCCTCGTGCCAGCATGGCAACGCTGTAATGCGGGCCCCGTAAGTGGGTTGTGTAGTGGGACTTTACCTTATGGCGGGTAGTGTTGTGCTCAAGGGAGCTACCCTCCTGGAAAGGGTTAAGTGCTAGAGGCCACGGGTGGGCTGTCAACCCGCGACCCTAGCCATCTTATTTCTCCTCTCGACCCTCCAGTTTGTCTCTCCCTTATTTTTTCTCCGCCAGCTCAAACCCCATCAAATCCCTCCATTTGGGTCTGATTACTTCGTGGATTTTGACCCTCCCCAAGTGCATAGAGGTACCCTCCCCTATCCCTTTTTGTTTTTTTCCGGTTGAAATCTTGTATTTTGGTTACATTTGTGCAAATCTTGGAAACCCTAGAAATTTTGTTTCACCAAAGATGGATGGTATATTCATGTTATGGTAGCAAATGGTGACTTCTATGATGGCTATGAAGCATTATGCTTACGATTTGTATGTTAGGGTTAGGTTTTTTGTTAGATGTAGTTAGGCCTAGATCTAGCTAGTTAGGGTTTGGGTTTGGGTTAGGCCTACATTTTGTGTGAAGTTTGGCCAATGGTGACTATGTAGATCTTGTTATTGTATTTTTAAATGCATAGTTTATTTATATTTGAGTTGTTGTAATCACTTGGTAGATTCTATGACAAGAATTGTGAGTATCCATCATGTGAACAAGGACGTCTTTTTAAAAGGCAATGTCGAGTTTGATCTAAAGGAGGTTGTGATGGTGTTTGATACTAATCCTAGCTACGATGAGGTGTTGGAACAATTGAGGATTTACTTTAATTGGTTGGACCCAAGTGATATTGTTGAATTGGAGGGTCGGCATAATGTTGGGTTTGGAATGCATATTCGTTGGAAGATCTACTTTGAGCAATGTTGGAGTGCATATAAGGAAGCGGTGCCAAAATCGCACGACAAGGCTCTTAAGTTATTTGCCACAAAGAAGGTGGACTCTCGGTTGCACTTGGACTCTAACCGGCGTGCCTTCCCATTTGATGCCACGAGCTCGGTTCAAAGTGAGCCCCTTGTTGACGCCAACGCAGAAAACACCACAATGAGTCCACCTCCCCAAGATGAATTAACCAATTAGAAGAATTGGTTTTGTCACGCCAAAAATGGCTAAGTCCCAAAGGGTAGCTCCGTTGACTAGGGAGCTACCCTCCTAGGAGCAAAGCCGTCGGCTAGGGAGCTGTGGTAGGGTAGCACCGCAAACAAAGGAGCTATTCGACAATGAAGCTAACAGAGAAAATTCTAAATTTTCACACCGAAAAAAGGGCCAAGTCCTAAAAGATAGCTCCATTGTCTAGGGAGCTAGCCTCTTAGGAGCGAAGCCCTTTCCAGAGGTGCTAAGGTACTCACCTACGAGGCCCGTGTTGCCAAACTAGCAGGAGGGTAGCTCCTTTCGGCGGGGCGCTATCCCACCGAGGGTAGCCCCCTTCCCGCAGGTGTGCTATGCTAAGGGGTTAAATTTTGAAAAAGGAAAATCGATAGTGTTAGAGTTCGTTAAACTTTGGCCAAAGGGCTATTTTTGTCTAGATCAAGTAACATAGCTTTTTTTGTGCGGGATTGCACATGACTTGAAAATATGTTTTCAAATTGAGTTTCTTCTAGCCTCATTGATAGGAACATTTTCTACATTGATGCCAATTTCTCTTAGCAAGGCTATCTTTGGTTGGCGTCATGCATGCATAGTGGTTGTCGTATGGAATTGTATGCACGGTTTTCTTTGAAGGCATCGGGCATAGTGTCCATGCTTGATTTTTGGGCGCGATTCAAAAATTTATCTGCATTCTGAAGTCTTCATTGTACCATGACTCGATTCGTTAACTCTCCCAGTAAAGCGAATTTGGCATCCATAATTCACCATTACCAGGATCTTTCAGCTAGCGCCGCAGATAGATGAGCAAAGCTCCAGGATCTCCAACATACTCCCTCCGCGAATTAGTTGTCAGAATTTTGTGCAGATTCATATATATCTAAAGGTGTTTCAGCGTATAGGTAAATGTGAATCGAGACAGAGGAGTACATGTAAGTTGCTCCAGGACCCACCGACATTCTTGGGAAATTGATTGGGATAATCACAACGTTTGGATGTGCGGAAATACAGGAATGTTGCCATTTCTGGCCGATGTCACAACAAATACCGATCACAACGGCAGATATCCCAGTGGAAACAAAAAAAGTGCTGAAGAATCAGCTATAGATGTTAGGCTGCAGATTTGCTTCAGTTAATTAGGCCTGAGCATTTTCTTAGTAACATAAAGCAAGCAATAAGAGTAGGGAATCTCCACTTTTTCTAAAAAATCAAACTGTTATGGAACCGGTACAACTATGATGTGTATCCAGCAACTGCAATTCGTCTCTTATCCTAAAACTCCATGAGATTAAAATCTAGTCCCTCTGTCCACAATTTTTAAGAAGCTAAGGCAAGCTGGCTTCTATTATTGAACAGAGGAGTAGAAGACACTCCCCTCCAGAAACAAGACTACAAAATGCTAGGATTGTGGAAGAAACAAAGCAAATATTAGCCCCAGTCTTCCAATGAGGGCCCTCTGTTCTCCACGACAAAAACATCTGCCAAGAAGAGCCAACTCTCGCAGGATAAAATCACAGAAAACCTTATCTCAGCGACTTTGTGAAAATTACCTGTGCCATGGGATCTGATAAAAATAACAGAAGGAAATCATTCTATTTGAAAAGCCAGCAAGAGATGAATAACATCACTATTACTCATTTAAGATACATGTAAGATAATTAGTATAACAAAAGCGGCTCTCTTTCAAGTATTGTGCGGCAAATGAGAAGAAAACCATACAGGCTTTTTACAGTTGAAAATCCAAATACAATCATTATCAGACACATATGTACACAGATTATGCTAATCAACTTATTTCCACTTCCAAAGATACTTAGCATGTGTGTAACAAGAGATGAAGAGAAAAGCCCTGGTATATGATTTCATTTGATCAAAAAACTTAGAAACATGTTATCAAAGGGAAACTTGAATCTAACAAAAGTAACAAGATTTCTTGTTTAAAATATATATGATCTAGTCAGTGTGAGAATCAGGTTTATGTGAGAAGACAAGCTCCATATTCTCACCTCCTGACCCCCACAAATACTCGAAATAAACTTGTTTACAGCATCCGGTAGTGATCGGAGTCATTTAATTGTAACCCTGACAGTTCTATGTGAACAATGCCCATTTTAAAGGAGGAAGAGCAACTCTCACAGACTCTAAAACTTGAGCCTCTAAAATGTGTTTTACAGTGCACCCTAAAAAAATTTGGAGGCTCCAGAGCAAGTGTGCAATGTCAGATACCGCCCTCCACTGTTGTGGGCCGAAGCGGCTGCTGGTGCTCCACTGCTCTCCCTTGGCCTGAAGGAGAGAGATGGCAGGGAAGTGAGGCAAGGGCTTGTTCACGGCCAAGACGACAGCAGACAAGTCGCTGAAGGAGAAGAGGAAGAAGGCCCCAGTCTCCAACTTGTCCCGTGCCGGACTGCATTTTTTTTTGAAACTCTGTGCCGGACTGCAGGTGTGCGAACTCGCTTTGCCTGCTTGTGGAGCAGCTCGGCTGGGCGTGTACATTCTCCGCATGGGGCTCAGTAGCGGCTCCTTTTGCCGTCGCATGCTCATCATGCGGTGCCAAATCGGCAGCGGCGCTAGGAAAATCTGCACTTCGACGGCTGGGACGGGAGCTCAGCGGTGAGGAAAGCCCAGAATAGGTCCCCTGGACCCCATGCTCCGATTGGCGGCAGCGAGGAAAAGGGATGGCCAGAGTTGCTGGAGCAGTGTGGGAGGAGTCCCGGGAAGGGGGGATTCCTCCGTGCGGGAAAAAAGTCGATACAAGGACTGAAAAAAGGTCGATACAGTGGGTGGCAGGAGTTAGGAGGCTAGACGGGTGTTTTTACAGGGTCCTCTAAAACAAATTAGAGGGTGGTATAGGGAGTTTGCTAAAGTGGGTTTTAGAGCAAGTCCAGTAGTTTCCCTATGTTTTCATGTAGGGTACTCCCCAATAAGATTCCTCCCCTATATATTTTTCATCCCATTGATCTATATTTTTAACAATATTTTTCATATCATTCATCTAGGGACTCATTGATCTATATTTTAACAATATTTCATAACTAAATTCGTAACAGCAGTTAACAACAGACTGGGGACGCCTCCGGAGCCCCAATACATAGGCGAGAAGGAGCCCTGGGTTGGGGACACCAATAATCAGGGAGGGGGTAGGGGAACTCTGAACTTGCTCTTAGTACTTGAGTCTCTATACTGGCATATTCTTTTTGCCAATTTCCAGTCACTAGAAAGGAATTCTTTGGCAAGTCATCTGCCAGCAACATTTATTATCAGCAGTATAAACAAGGGAAAAGTTCCGAAATCCTATCACGGTGGTTACAAATACTTTTGTTGTTGGTCCAACCTACTGCAAATATTTTGGCGTAAAATCTCTGTCAAACTTGAACAACCAACTGAATCAAAGCTAAGCAGGTCAAGCGAATAATTACTTCCATCAACTTAATATCAGGACACAACTGCAGTCTGTTTTAAATCACAAAGCAGAAACACCCCAGGCTATTAGTCGAAATGCCTGACCTACAAACTGGATAACACAACACGGTGGACCAACTTTGCACTTGAAGAGTAGTAACTGACTACATACAGCACCTGTGAAACATCATAATGCATGGCATACATCAACCATGCCTGATCACCTACACAATGTATGATGCAGAAGACTATGGACTCATGTCTCCACTGTAAGCAGTGGCAAGACATAATATTATGCTTTGGTTCCTAGCATTCTGATTCATGTCTCATCTGTCATAACGCATTAGCACCATTCTAAGTTCCCAGTATGCAGGGTAAAGAATGCGCAAAGCTACACGATGCTGGTAACCGAACTATAGTGGGGCGGAGCGAGTAGCCTACCATCAAGAGGCGGGTCGGCGTCAGGGGAAGGGCGGCAGCCGCAGCACGGCCTGTTCGGTTTCCACGGGGTCCGACCGCGATATCTGCGAATCAAAGCAGACAAGCCCAAACACTGAATAAGATGGACATCCCAAATCAAGCAAAAATCATGGGGCCACCTCGAGGAGGGGAGAGGGGTGGACGAACCGGGTCGCGGAGCACGGGCTTGGTGTCGTCTGGCGCAGGCCGGAAGGGCGGCTTCCTCTTCTTCTCCGTGCCTTCCGCCGGGCTCTTGCCGCTACTGGCGGCGCTACTAGAGGCGGACGCGGTAGATCCGCGCGAGAGGTCCCCGAAGACTGTAGCCGGTGTCGCGTAAGCGGAGCCGAAGCCGCGCTCGCTCCTAGCCGACATGGCTGACCACCAGCGCCGCCGCCGAGTGATGCGAGCTCGCCCCTCCGGTTCGGCCGCGAGACGCAGAGGCTGGGTGCGACCGTGCGAGCCGGACTCGAACAGTCGAACGACAAGGTCCGAACCGACCGAGCCGGACCAGATATTTACCTTCCCCAATCTCCAAGCGCGGTTCCGCTGCTCCACCCTCTTCTGGTCCTCATAACGCCACAGGTGAAGCGAAGCGAGAGAAGTTGCTGCGGGGACGTCTGTGCGAGAGAGAGGCGACAATGGCCGGTGTCAGCTGCCACTTCCTCCTCCCGCCGGCGCCGGCGCCGGCGCCGCCGCTGTCCCTCTACTCCCGCCCCCGTCCCGCTGCCGTTAGAGGCGGCCTCCACCGGCCGGGCGAAGGTAAAGTTCTCCGTTTGGGGCAGCGAATTCGCAGGCTTCGGCGCTGTTATCGTGTCGTGTTTTTCTTAGCATGATGCAGGATTGTGCCTAATTTGTTAGCGGTTAGAGGAGGATTGTGTTCACTTGGAGAAGTCTATAGCTTCTGAATTGGGTGCAGGAAACTAACTTTTGCTTTTGACGTAGTTTCAGTGCGGCACCGAATCAGCTGTTGCTCGAAACCAAATGATTCGGAGGAATGCGCGACAAGCAAGTCGGCCACCAGTGGCAAGGTTGTCCGACGAGTTGCCTCCTCTTTCCAACTCCAGTTACTCTCCGGTCTTCACCAAACTTGCATGGCGTTAGTCTAGCATTACTACTGTTCAAATTGCTTAGTTCTAACTTGTAGCTACATAATTTGAGTAGCAAAGAAGGTGGACCAGGCAATAGACCGTGATAGGATAGTATGCTGATAGTTAAGTCAAAAGACCGTCTTATATGGTTAATGGCTATCCGTCACATATTTTAGAATCAAGGTTCCTTTTAATTGATGGAAGAGGTGATACTTGTATGATATAGGACTGCAGATTATACAAGCAAACCTCAAGGATTATTAATCAATGGAAACCATAGAACAGGATTGTCCAACCAAGGTGTCGAATGTCGATTATCAATGTAGACTAGCTCTCTTTTGAGCAATGACTCGTCGCAAATGACAACCATAACCATGATGTTGGTGGATGAGGTTTGAGTGAAATGTCTATTTCCTCAGAGTAGTTTTATACTAACCCAATACTGTGGAACACTATCTACAAAGACAAACAGGTGTATGGGTAACTAGCGATTTCGTTTTACTGGATTTGCTACACCTTACACTTACCAGTTACCAGTAAGCTTATACGGGTATCATTTGCTTTGAAGTCTGATGTCCCTTGTTTTCTCTTATAGGATGAAGAGACCACTCCGTCCAGAAGAAAATGTCTTGCTTGCCTATGTGCTGTAACATTGATCAGTGCGTCAGGCCCAACACTTTATACACCAAATGGACTTGCTGCAGATATGCAAAAGGCAGTATGCCGCAACTGTGGTGGTGGTGGCGCTATAATATGTAAGATTTTTTGGTCACTTTGATCTCTTTATGTGCCATTATTATGTCTTGTTCATGTTACATGCTTTAATCAGTCGTAATAATAGAGGTCCACCTTGACAGAGGTTCTAAAGAATAATTTCGTTTTTGATTGACTTAGAGTTGCAGCATGTATTTCAGAAGTGCTACATTAAGCATTAATCGTAGACATGCTTCGTTGGAAGCCAGTTTAGTGTTTAAATATTCAGCAATTTATATGCCCATCAGCATCACAAGACTTTAGAAGTATTTTTCCTGCATCTCTTGTTGTTTTCCTTTCTATACCCACCTTTAACAGCATTAACTGTTTGCACGTAATCAAAGATACTAGCTGTATTGGCTTGTCCAGTTTTCATGGCCTGAATGCTGGTAAACTGTTATCCTTTGATAATTCATTTTCAGCTGGATTCAGGTGATATGTGTGGTGGCACAGGGAAATGGAAGGCCCTCAACCGAAAGAGAGCCAAAGATATTTATGAGTTCACCGAATGCCCGAATTGCTATGGTATGCACTGCTTTGTGTGTACAGTATGTAACTTTCTTCATACTACTACAGCAGGCAGAGTAAACCAGTATAGTAAGAATAACTCTCAGAGCTTCTGCTTTTTATTGCCATGTAGGGCGGGGTAAGCTGGTCTGCCCAATTTGTCTTGGAACCGGCGTGCCGAACAACAAGGGGCTTCTCCGTCGACCAGATGCAAAGAAGTTGCTCGACAAGATGTATAATGGCAAGTTATTGCCCAATTCATAGAATATGCAGTATCAGCAAAAAACCGGATCACCAGGCTACAGTATCAGACTACAGGTCTATATACATCCAGCTTTTAGCTAAGACTTCGGTTTTGACTTTTGAGTAGATGTCACGCTGTATCACCAGCCCTTGAAAGAATCGTTTTTTCATGCCGAGATAAGTTGCCAGTATCTTCGCAGTACATAGAGAGAATCATCGGGTTAAATGTAATTCTGAGGTACATCATCACATAGTATTTTTGTGGCTCGGATCAAACCTTCTTTTCTGAAGTGTGAAGTATATCTTTAGATCAACTGAGCATGAACACCGCCGTCTGAAAAACAGAAGAAATATGTACAAATCACGCCCCCTGGTTCCATAAAAATTCAATCATCGAGTGTGAGAGGTTTTTGGCCAAAGCTCATCAGTTTAAGTACCAGAAAGGAACAGGCATACCAAAAGATCGTCTAAGAGAAACTCTATTGCAGACATATCTCAAGGCCGCATGCAAGCTTATGTCCTCGGTAGCTGGCCACGCCGGTGGTCCAGAAGGAGTAGGTTATGGTATTGGGTGCCTGTCCATGTAGACTGTTGCTCCAATTCTTCCAGGATTTCTTTGACACCTGGCCAGTTTATTCCCTAGGAACACATATCATTACGCAATAACCAAATGCACCAAAAAGTGCAGATGAGAACAATTTTTTTTTTGAGGGAAAGCCACCATGGCAACTTTATTGATTGATAAATAAGGTGACGTCGTCTGCAAGCAAACCAGGAATGAAATTTGGCAGATCCTCGTGCCAAACAATGAGGTCCTTCGCTTTACTAGCTGCGCTACAAGTTGTTTTTCCTAGGACTATGACTGAAAATTACATGAGCAGAACCACGAGAAAGAAAACAACACTCCTCATATATCGTTGCAGCAGGTTCAGCTGAATTGCCTGCATTTTGGATAACCTCGATTATCTCCAACCTTGTACATCCGATCTGCCCCGCAAGAATTAGCCCATCTCACATTGCCCTTGCTTCCGCCGAAGCGGCATCACCAATATGCACGATCCTGCAGTTGCTTGCCACAACAAAAGAGCCAAATTCATCATGAATCACCGAACTTGTCGCTTTCGAAAAAAGAATCAACAGAAAACATAGCATCTACGTCCAGTTTAACATACCCTTCTCTTGGCTTAACACATCCATGCCTTCGAATCCTAAAATTCAGAGCCAAGGCCAAGATTGGTTGTGTTGTCCTTGTTTGTTTTTGGAACTTCTCACGATCTATTTTACGTCTTTCCCACCACATATACCAGCAAGCCATCGCTATGAGATCCTTCACGCCGAGATCATTTAAATCAGGGACCGTATTACTTTGCTGGCGAATGAGAGTTACAAGCTCGAGGAGAAGGCAATCTAGAAGAAGGCAATCATCATCAACATGAGAAAATTTAGAAATCTACAAAGGTTATAGCTAACACACTAGAATTAACACAATAGTAATAGTAGAAGTATCTAGCGAGAGTGGTACCTTAGCGTTTAATACTAGTAGATCATGCCTAAGCATGCACTACAACACGATCGACCGAACATGATGGAAACCTACTAACGGTTTTGCGATACATAAGAGATCACGATAGCACGTGACAGTTTTGCAAGTTCGCATCACGGATCTGCCTCCAACCCGTCGAGCCCAAAAAAATATGATGGTGGCCTCTAACTGTCGAATTTTTGTCGATGGCATACCCATCTACGGTTCTGCGCTGGACGAACTGCATGCTCTCGAGGGGATCCGGCACAAGATCTAGGCTACGGTCTAGTTGACACACATGACCCACCTATTGTGCATATTCACGTACTTTTCTATCTTTTGGCGCGACTTCTCTAAGAAGTTGTCCTCTACAGCTTCATGGGGAAGCTGGTTCCGAAACTTCATGAGGCTCTAGCTTCGCCGGAAAGCTAGGAAGTAGATTAATGAAGAAGCCAACAAAATAAATGGGCCGTAATCCATAGAAGTATAGTTTTCAACCTCGCAGCTAACAACCTCAAAATTACTTTGTAGATGGGGTTACATAGATGATGCATGTAAAACGAATACATGAACATTGTAGTTTATTGATACATATTCCTACATATCTACAACATTTATAATGCAATAACCATATTGTATATTGATTTCTGGGGATTTACCAATGATTCCTTTATTTTGGTTATAACTCTGCACAACAGGAAAACCCTGTTTGTGTATTTTGATCTTTCAGGAACCTAAACGAAGTCCAATGGAGCTGAAACTTTGGGGAAGCCAATATTTCGTGAAAACAAGGATCTGGAGTACATGGACCTCAGGAGGGAGGCCTGGAGGCCCAAAAGAGTGGTGGTGGCATGGCCAGGCCTAGTGCACGCGCCACCCAGCCTCTTTTGATCCTCGGTCGTCCGATTTGCTTCAATATTGTGCCTATCGACTTGGTATGACCTAAAAACTTCTACAAGAAGGGTCCCCCAGGCATCCTCGAGGAGAACGCCGTAGAAACACGGAAACATCAAAAAGGAGTCATAAGTAGTGAAGATTGGAGGGAGAAACTCCGTCGGAGCCACACCCGGAGGGATCTCTAAATTCTCCAACATCTCCAACTTCGTCACCATGATGAAGAGGGAGTATTCCACCTCTGGACTATGGGTTTGTGGTAGTAGCTTGATCTCTCTCTCTCTCTCTCTCTCTATATATATATATATATATATATATATATATATATATATATATATACACACACACATATATATATATGTGGGAAATAGCCAGCTAAACACAGGCATAGCTACGCATAGCCTATCCACCGTTGATTCTCTCCCCTTTTGATATAGGGAGCACATGTATCCAGACCCAGGATGTTGGCTCAATAGTAATGCCGTTAGTGTTCATTTGATGCATGCATGAAGCCCTAGCAAAACAAAGCTTATCAAATTTCATTTAGGTGAGGCAAACCCTAACAAACAACATGCGGTAAACCCTAACCCTAATATACTACACGGTAAACCCTAATATACTACATGCATGCAGCCACCAAACACATACCAAAACATAAGATGTTTTGTCTAAGAGTGTATTATATCTTTTATAGAGTAGCATAGTACTATGTGGCGGGAAAACACAAAAAAAATTCACCTAAATGGCGCGCGACAAGTAACTCTCTTCCGCCAAAAAATAAGACGCTAAACCACTTAGATGAAAATTTAGGGTTTGCATAGTACCACAAACTTTCACTAGGGTTTGCATAGTATGAAGCCCTAGCTGCAGAAAGAAGCCACCCTAATCAAAACAAGCGTTGTTTTGCTCCCATAGCTAGGGCTGCCGCAATAAACAAAACAACCTTTGTTTTGTTTTCTTCACATTCTCATGGATGCATGCGGCCACCAAACACATACCAAAACAATCTTTGTTAGGGCACTCTTTTGCATGGCACATAGTCTAAAGCTTCTGCATGCAAAACCTGTTTTAATTCTTGTTCTCAATCCCTTCTCATTTTAGATGCTAAAACTTTTGTAGCCAAAATAGTGTGCTAAATTGGAACCCATGCCAAACCCTAGATTCTTGCATGCATGCACAAAAATAACACCGTTAGCTCAGCCATGTTCCACCCCACTTCCATCTAGAGGTTGCATGCATTTGATCCCTAAATCCAATGGTGCTCTGCCTATGCGCAGCTACGCCTGTGAGTAGCAAATCCGCGTCGATATATATATATATATATATATATATATATATATATATATATATATATATATATCTTATTCTACATAGATCTAGTACCATATGAGCTTCCCTACATGATTGTGGTCATATATGTAATTCCTATGTGGTGGATCTCTATTCTATGATTTGATATTTGAGATTGGAATTTATCTATGTGTAAGATGTATTGACAGATCGTGGTGACCAAGCATACCATTGCATGATGTAGTACACTATAGTCGTTGACATAACACCAATGAAACACCGTTCCACTAGTATTCCATCCATAATAGTGGTACAACAGAAACATAGCAAGTCCAAGACATGACTATAGATTACAACTTGACTCTTTACAGAAGATCTAGAAAACAATCTAGATTATAGAGAGAAAGCAACTGATTACAAAGAAGAACAAAAATAACAATTCAGAACTATCATCCTAATAAAACTAGTATCTAAACTATTTGGCTTGCAATTGTTGCTATTGCAATGCTTTACATAAGTAGGTTCTAGGGCTAGAGATTATACTCCTATCTAATCAGGAACTTCGTCTTCACTTCAGTTGATATATGTATACTTTATTGTATTTATTGGAGAACTTTAGACTTCTGGCATATCCTCTTTAGCATCACTTGATGTTGATGACGTCTTTCATGGCTTTAGAATCTAGAAAGGGTTAAGAAGGTATGGTTGAATATGAGTGTACTCAGCAAGTTCACTAAAAAGGAGTGTATGATGCACTATCTATAGCCACATACCGTAGGTCGTAGGCCATGCAGGTTTTCGTGAACATTTTTTTAAAGATTGCTTTTATTCTGAAAAGTTATATTCGTCAGCCTTCACAGGTTTACCAGAACTTTCGTGGAGTTCCTTTCCTGTCGTGTTTGTAGATCCTTCCTAGAACAGGGAGTAACATGTCACAATTGTTTACACTTTGCAGAGGTGCGTTGCTTTATTCATAAGATATCAAATCCTTGTTGCACAACTGAACAACTTACCCGTCCACACTTACTATGGTGTGGGACCCAGTAGATGATCCAAGCCAATCACTACCCTTCTCCGTGACCCCACATGGAACACGACCCCCAAGCAGCAATACCTACATTAACCCCTTATAGGCAGATATTACCTTGGTATCCCCTTGGAGACTCTAGTGAGCAGATCATGTCCGTGGCAACCCCCACCGAAGTGGCAGAAATACCTCCGACAGCCCCTCATAGATAATCTAGACACCAATATCGCGGGGATATGAGCGGCCCCACCCATGCCGAGTCCTCGCAGGGAATCTACAGCCTCACGATAAGGTCATCCATTCACGTGAAAGGAAGAAGATCCAGCTGACTTCTCCGTCCCATTCCAAATATCATGGTTAACGCATATTATATGGTGCAAGAATCACTGATGACATTGGTTGTTAAGTCCTAGATAATATGTTCCTTTACCACCGAAATTTTCATAGTAGGTTATTACCTCTTAGTAAATAACCCATAATCATATTATTATGAAAATAGCGTTTTCTGACCTTTTTAGAATGTAGGTGATGACAACACTAGATTTGCAAATAATTGATAGAAAATAACCAAAGGTGAGAAAGTGTGAACTTGCCTTTGTGGTTGCAAGATTATGCACTCACGGTCTTCGAGACAATAGAAGATTCAATATCTGAAAACAACATCATTGGTCCGGTAAGACTAATGTTTAAAGAGGCAATATGTTATTATGCATAAATAATTCAATGCATTTTATAAAACTCCCAAAGTGCATCCCCAAGGTAATAAGTGAATTGAACTTAGGTGATTTCTTTAAGAGTTGGTTTATTTTCAATTTTATTTCACAAGCAAATATATTTATAAGGAACTTAAGTTTTAACACACAAAATATAAAAGTATAGTATAAAGCAATCTAAGATTGAGGTTAATTATCATCTGGTAACTAGGATGAAAGTCCATGTGTTGGGTTGTTAGAAGTTGCAGGAACAATTATAGAGTTGTTGTTTGAAGTGGCAAAAAAATAACCTTCAAAGAAAAGGTTTCTTTGATAGGCTTTAAACAACATTTATGGTTAATAGAATGTGATCTATGTCATTTGTGTTTGCTCGAATAGTTTGAAATTGAGATGCTTTATGCCTTAATTGCAACATACCAAAGTTAACTATAAAACCATGAATAGACTTAAGATACAATGTGTATGAGATTATGGACCAATGTTAGTTATAAAAATATATAACTAGTCTTTAAACATGATGTTTATAAGCTTTGAAACTGAAGTTAACTTTAAAATCATAAGTAAACTTAAGGTATAATATGTTTTAATTATTACCAAGTTTTAGGGTTGTGATAGGTATGATTAAGGTGGAAGATCATTCACTTTATATTTAAGTGAATTTTTAGTTTAAATTTGTTTTGATATTATGAAAAAATATGCAACTTATTAATGGAAGCATTGGATGATCTTATTAATGTTTTATGGTTTAAAGTCATGTTAATTATGGTTAAGAGATAAAGATTATTCACCCTCAATATAATTGAATAAGGTATAAGATTAGTTTAAAGATTGTTTGTTTAAATTTGATTTAGTTTTGAAAGGAGTATTATAAAATTAATAGTTTACACTTAAGTTTATTATGAATTATAATTATGGATTTATACTTAGTAATTAAACTTAAAGGATTTAGGTTTTTAGTGTTTTAAATGGATTAATTATGGATATATAAAAAACTAATTTTAAGAATTAACAAAACGATATTATGAAAAAAAAACTAATTTTTGGAAAAATATACTTGATATTTTTCTAGTAAAACATACTTATTTAAGATCTGAAAAATGAATTTTATTTACTTTTAAGTATTATCTTTATTTTTATAAAATTCCTTAAAGGATTAAAGTTCCTTAAATATTTACTTCAAGTTTTATTTGTAACACTTTTAAGTTATTATTTTTATAAAATAGTGGATTTATTTTTATATACAAAAATGATTTTTATTAATGTTTAGGAATTTTTCCTTATTTTATTAAATTTCATTTAGGATTTTAGTAGCTTTAATATTTCATTTTTATTTTCTTTAACTCAAACAAGTAGGTTTATATTTTTCTTAGGTGAGTATTATTTGTATGAACCTTTTGATATATCATATGGATTTTTAGAATTTTTGTAAATTATTTAGAGATATTAGAATTTGTAGGATTATTTTGGTAATTTTTATAATTTTATTTTCCCTTTCTTTTGATTTTAACCCTTGTGGGCCTGTTTGACTGAATGTCTGGTTTGACCTGGCCCAGCTGAGCCAGGCTCGGGGTGCTCTGCCCCAGCCCACCTACTCACCCACTCACTCTCACATGACACATGCGCATGCTTCCCTCAACATCCTTCTCTTCCTCTCATGATTCTAGTCACCATCGCTCTCTTGCTCGCCTCCGGATTTGATTCCGGCAAGCACAGGTGGTTACAACTGCCATCGCCCATGGCTAAGGATGTGACACCCACTTTCCTTCCACCCTATCCAGCTCGATCTAAAGATCGAGCCTTCCTATGGTTGCCCCTTCCTTATAATGGCGTTAGGGTTTCAGACTCTACGGATTCGCCGTGCTCCGGTGACCCTACAGAGTTGATCGGTGTGTTGATGGTGTGATGTTGCGGTGATGGTCATTGGTTGCCGCCTACTCCCTTTGGTGCTATTTTCATGGATTGTCGCGGGTTGAGCGCCCCGGTGCTCCTTGTGTCGCCTTGCCATAGTTTCCTTCTTCGGTCGCCACCGTCTATGTCAACTCCATGGTTTGCTTCCTCTCTGGTAAGCCTGGACACGCCACAGGTAGGTATCATTTCCTCCTTTTTGTCTCTCTTCCTCTCTTATTCTCTACTTCTCTCTATGTTCCTCTCCATCGATCAAATTGCTAAACATTAGTATATGCCTTATCTCTTTGAGGTACAAAGCTCTATACCTTGGATAAGTTCTGGATGGGTTGATATAGCTGAGATTGTGGATATACTAAATTGTTTGAATTTATATTCAGTCTGATTGATTTATGATTACTGTATGTGGTCTTTGTGTTGGTGTGGATCTCTATGATTTATAGCATGGGTTTAGTGGTTTTGTCACTGGATTTAGATAATATATTGCTCCATGGTCATTTAGATTGCAATATCCTAGACTGAGTGATGATTATGTCTTGCAATCAAAATTGGGTGACCATCAAGTATATAATGTTAACATGATAGCATTTCTTTTAAATGATTCCTAGATTTTATTATCTAGGAAATTGATTTGGAAATCCAACTTGTTTGTGATGATGTTGGCTATGTTGTGCAGTTTTCTTAGCTAGAATTGTTTTAAGATAAATTCGATTAAAATTACTGTGGGCTTTTCTTTACTTATGGAAAGTGATCTGAACAATCTGTTTAACCATATGGCATCTATGTTCATGATTTACTGTCGTGGTGCCTCATAAGAGGGTGCACAACAGTGATTCATCACCATACAATTGGCTGTGTAGGTAACTAACTTTGTTCTTGTAATCACCATTACATCTTGATGATCCGCACCATAAAAATGATGCCAGGACCCTACTATGCCAATGATGCACACATGCTGAGGCCAGTTTGATTTATTTTAATGATAAGAACTTGTAATATGCTTGATTTTTTAGCTAGGACTATGATGCAAAGACTGAGGCATACTTTGGATAAGGATATATATTTCTGTTAACTTTAAACCTCTATGATGAACCTTGCATGGCATTTCCATGCAAGTCTTAGAGAATCTCTCCATCCAATCAGCCTAGATAAAAATCTAGTTGAAGGTTAGATGTAACTAGTTGATGTGTATTATTTCCCTTGTATTCCCAAATCTATATGCAAGATATAAGAATAGATGTTGCATGTTCTTAGTTTATATTCTTCATGGATTCTCACCTGTTGTTGGTGGCATGTTGTTGTACTGATGTTGATATTGACCAGTTACTTCTTATGCTACTGATAGCATGCTTCTCCTCAACATGATGTTGATCTTCTACTGGTAAGCTTCTGGAAACTATCTCCTCCTTGTTAACTAGCCTCCCCCTCCTAATGGTGCTAGTTATTCTTGGTGGATAGATCTTGTATGTAGGCAGTTGCTGGTGGAAGGTTCTGGCTGATCCTCTAATGGATGTTGATGTATAACCACTTATGTTTTCTTGAGGTGTTCTTGGTATGCTTGGTTAATGGATATGTGGGAAAATTTCCTAGGATTACCCCACTGCTACTCTTATACTACTGCACTAGTTGTTGTGATGGTGACAACACATGCCATGCATGTGTTGTGTAAGTTGCTTTCCCGCTTCATCCAGTATGTAGATCAAATCAAGTGAAATTAGATCTTTTGCTAGGTATTACTGCTTTTCCTTTTACCTTTTACTAGATTGGTTAAATTTTCCCCTCTTAAGCCCATGATGCGGAACCGGCATTTCCTAGATAAGAATAAATCTTGTACTTGGCCCCACATTATCAGGTCAATGATGAATTTAAGCATATCATTTGTATGCTAAATCTGGGAGTAAAACTAACACTCTAACCCTTTATTTTATCCTTTTATTTTGTTTGTCTTTTATTTTGCAGGAATCAAGATCAAGAAGTAGCTCAAGACTTTAGATAGAAAAGTAGTATATGATTGTATATCCCCTTTACTGTTGTAATTTTCTTTTATTGTTTTATTGTAAAGAACAATGTAACTTTGTATTATATAATAAAGATATTCCTTATTCATTATTAAATTCTTTCCATTTTGTTTGCTCCACTTGTAAATTGTAATATTCAGTAATTGTTATAAATTATTCTTTAAGAACACAATTATTTGTATTATTCAATATAATTATGTTATAATATATTTCATTATAAATACTTGTAAGGACTTGTATTATCTTTATTCGAATGATTGTAATATTCCTTCTATTCTTTTATTCTTTGTTGTAATCCTTCATTTTTTATTTATACATTTATAAAAATAGTGTAATATTGTATAATATTAATAAAGTTAAAATTTCTTTCCTTTTGTAATTTTGATCTTGTAATTTTTCTATCTTATTTATAAATATGAATTCAATTCTTATATATTATTGTAATTTATTTTCCATTTATAATTCAATTTTCATTTTTTTAATATCCTATTTTATTCTTATTATAATATTCAAATTTGAACTGCCTTCCCCTCAAACACAAAAATATAATAGAGATCATGTCAAAATCCATAGCACTTGCGCTGACGTTTTTATCAGAACAAGAGAGATCTCGATCTCTCTATAGGTATTTTAGTTTTGCATGAAAATTCCCTGGATTTTCTTATGCATGGATGCAATGTACACATAAGTTTCCTCTCTATTTTCTAGGTGCTAATCCTAGGATGTTACATAGATGCATATGATGTACCCCATTCTTAATTGCTTGTTTTGATCCATCTTTTATGCAAGAACATGTGGGAGGAAGTGTGTATTAGATGGAGTAACATGGTGATGGTGATTTAATAGTGATAGCAAAGTCAAGATCTACTATGGTTTTTACCTTATTTTGTTACCTCACTAGGGATTAAGTAAATTCATGTACCATAATTATCTAATGATAGCTTGATAAATTTTTTTTGTTCAAGGTATCATATTTTTGATTAAAAAATCATGTCAAAGTACTTAAGTCTTTGCTCTGTTAATTCTTAATTTTAGATTGCTTGGAGTTTTCCCTTTCTAGAGGAGTATAAGATAGATGTGTTGCATCATCTCTATGTTAGGACATGATGCCCATATGAATGCTTATCAAACACATAGTGATGTTCCACCAATATAATATTGATTATGAATTGTTTTATTTCCACTGTAGATTTAAAGAGAGTAGACAAGTGAACCCATGAACCTCGGTCCGACTTTTATCATAAGAAATAACCTACAACGATATTGTTATCATTTATCTTTGGTGCAATTTATTGTATAAAAACACAAAAATACTTTCTTTCTTGCAAACACAAATAAAACACTAAAAGACCTTTATTTATTGCATTTACTTTATCTGCATTTATTTTATTGTTTTACTTTACTTAGTTTAATTTTTATTTAATATTACTAATATGAAACTGGTGGGGTTCTGATAGCAGGGTTACCTCTTCCCGACAGTCACCGGGACCACCGCTTAATCAACAGCGTCCCCATGGGGCTGCGACACCCTGGCACGTTGCCTCGTGAGCCAGGTGTTGGTCAGTTAGCCCCTCACGAGCCTCAAGCCCGGGCCTCGCTCGGACCACCTTTGATAGGTCGCCTCGCGAGGGGGAGGCCCAGGTATTATCCTAGTCCCTAACGGGCCTTGGATACCTTGGAGCATGCACCCGGGGGCACGGTCGTTATCTTGCAGAAAAAGGGGTAGAGACAACAAAACCTGACAAACGGCACCACAACTTTGTAGACCACATGGACCGCCTCGATAAAGAGGAGATGGTCTGGCCTCTTCGGTGCAAAAGCAGGGCGGATGACCTCGACACCGATAGCGCCACCCTTTGTTGTTTTGGTGCAAAAATGGGCGCGGGTGGCGTCGTGTAGCGGCAGGTGACACCGACAGCACCAACTGTATGAAGGATAGCAGAGCTCCGGACAGGAAGGACTTAGTCTACGGAAAGTAGTCTTGTAGATCGAGACTCCTCTAGGCAGAAGTGTGGTCACCCTTCCCGCCCAAGATTTGGGGGTAGAGGCCTGACACCCTATAAAAGGAGGGTTACTCCTAACTTGGAAGTGATCGGTCCTTGGGATCTAAAACCCTAGACATTCATCCACCATTGTACCCTCGCGAGACACCGCGAGAAATACAACAAAGTAGGAGTAGGGAATTTACCTCCTCACGAGGGTCCTGAACCTGGGTAAAAAAAAATTCTCTACTCACTGTCGTTGAGAAGGTCCGAACACGTGATTAAGCTCCCTCTCGAACTCAGGGATAGTTGGACCCATGGTTCCTTCACGGGACGCAATTCTCCGATAGAAACCTGGTGCTTGACAACCACATGGTGGAGTTGGGGACACAAGGTAAAAACTTTGCTTTGTAGGTTGCTTGAGAAGACAAGAAAAGGATACTCTATGCCAATTCCGTGAGAGTTCGATATAAACCCTCGAGTCACCCTTGTGGGGAAAAGAAACACTCTACACTTGGAGTCCCACCGAGTTGGTACATACAGAGTTGTTGCCATCAAGAACATTTTCTGGCACCATTGCTAGGGAATTGCAAGAGATCTCATAGTGGTTGCAAGTGTGGTAAACACCCACTACAACTGCCAAAACATTTTTTGATGCCATTGCAACTGCTAGAACACTTTCTAGCATCTTCATCAACTTTGTGCAAACATCTAAGCTTGGGGAGGTTGAACCACTATGATCTTTTCCTTCTCTTTTAGATTAACAAAGTAATTTTCTTTTGTCTTGTTTTAGTCTTTTATTTGTTTGTTAGTTTTCATTAGAACATAGAAACCATAAAATTTAATTTTGCATCATGTCAACTTCAAAGGAACTATTTACTAGTGATGATATAGGAAATTTTAACCAAGAACCAGGGGAATCTTTAATGGATGCATGGTTTAGAATACAATATATTAATAAAACTAGTACTAAACAACTAACTCAAGCTTTCATAATCAAAATATTCGATGATGGCCTAAACCCCTGGTCGAAGTGTTTCCTAGACTCATTAACCTGTGGTATATTTGTCACACGGAACTCGGATCATGCTAATGTTTTTATGGAAAATTATTTGGGTACTCAAGAAAAACAAAGAAGGAAACAGAAATTCAACAATTAAAAGAATATCTGGAATAAAATATCATAAGCGTTCAAAAATCCATGAAAAATATCCCTAATAAGAATGATGTAAACTAGATTTACCAACATATAAGATCTTAAATTTTTTCCCAGTATTCTTAACACTCTTGTCAAAAAAATAAAAACTATTAAGTACCATGTTAAAACTAAAAACCACTCTATTCAGAATGGTCACTCTAAAATAACCCTCATAGGCTGCCTCTTAGGACATGGCAATGATTTGGTAACTTTTGCAGGGGATGAAAGTGACGAACAAAATAATAAAAAAAGAAAGATGGAAGACATCATAATAAAAGAAAAAAGAATCTACTAGTTCTAATAACAACAAAGAGCCACCTATTACAATAAAATGATAAACAAGTAGAGGAAGTTAAAATGCTTAGTGAAACAAAAGAACCTCTACATGATCTTAATAAACATAGCTTGCATGAACTTATTAATTTAATGCAAAAGTTTTCTAATGATCCTTCCATTGATGGTAATCAAAGAGGATTTGGCTCTTATATTGAAAACTATGTCATAAAAGAAAAGATAGAAAGATACAATAATGAAGCTATGATACCACCAAAGCTTGGGGATGCTTGGCTCCCCAAGATATTAATCACTATTGTCAAAGAGACCCATCATGCTATATTTGAAGGGAATATGCCCTGAGAGGCAATAATAAAGTTGTTATTATGTATATTCCCAGTATATGATAGATCTTTATTTTGCATGCTATAATTGTATTAATACGGAAACGTTAATACATCTGTGTTTAATAAACAAACAGAAAGGCCTCTCTTATAAACTAGCTCGTTGATTAACAAGATGATCAAGGTTTCCTGATCATAGACATTGGATGTTATTAATAACAAGGTCACAACATTATTGGAATGGTGTGTTGAACATTCAACCGAAGTATAGCATTACGATCAAAGTCATTGTGTTTATATTGTTATAACATCATACAAAGTAATCCTAATCCTTAGACCATGAGATCATGTCAATCACTAAAACTATAAGAGTATATTGATAACATCAAACGTCACACCGTAATAGGGTGACTATGAAGATGTGTTCAGTGCTACGAAGGTGTTATGTTGAGGCTCATGGATCAAGAGTGTAATTTGTCCATCCCGATGATGGGGAGATATACTCTGGGCCTTCTCGGTGATATAACATTAATTAGCTTGCAAGCAAGTGATTTGATCACTAGAATGTTATATCACGGAAATGAGAAAATAGTACATGTCGGTAACGAGATCAAACTAGGTATGGAGATACCGATGATCGAATCTTGGACATATAATATATCGCGAGACAAATTAAAGGGACTAAGATTCTAGCGTAAAAGGTTCTCACGATCACAAGAAGTCATTGTTGAATGTGTGGGAGTCAGTATGGATCTCCAGGTCCCGCTTCTGATTATTGTTCCGAGAGGGATCTCGATCATGAACGCATTATTCGCGAACCATAGGGTGACACACTTAAGAGACACCAACACCATTTGGAACAAATAGTTTCTAAACAAAAAGATTTACAAAGCATAGGAATTTATTTCACTAGACACCGGAATTGTTTCGGGTGAAATTGCTGAAAGGGTTTTATGTGAATGTTTGTTAATTAATTTAATTGAGAAAATTCTGAATAAATAAAAGGAGTTTTATTTAAAGAGAGATTGCATTAAATTTGGTGGAAATTTGATGGGATTTTTTGAGTGGGATTTTGAGTGGAGAAATGAAGAGGCTTTTGTGAGTGGGAGCTCCACCCACATGAATGGAAGGAGGGGAGGGGGAATCCCCCATGCACCAGCCACCCCCTTGGGGTTCCCCTCCCTCCTATATAAATTCCCCTCTCCCTCTCTCACACTCACACCTCCTCGTGAAGGATCTCTCTCCCCTCTAGTTTATCCTCCATGGTCTCGGACTAGCGAGATACATGTTCCCGGTGGATTTTCTGTCACATCCCAAGATTTTAGAAATTGGGACTAGAATTTTTTTTGTTTTTGCATGACATTCATCAGCATTGCATTGCATATTTGCATCAAGAAAAATCCCTAAATATAAATAAAGTACTAAAACCCTAGATAGTATATGCCACTTTGTTCCTAAAGGGAATTAAATTGGCTTTATAAAAACCCATTGTTGCTAAGACATTGATTATTGATAATTATAGCCTAAAAAGATCCAATTAATATTACAAAATTTTAGAAACAAAATTGAGCTTGTTTAAAGCTATTATGAAAAAGTTATGGAACAAATATAAACAAATAAAGATATATATAAAATGGAATATACAAGGATTTATAAATACACTATTTTCAAACTAGTAAAAAGATTATAAATATAATCCTATGATGATCTATTCGATTTTAGAAAAATTTAGAAACAAGAATCGTGTCATTTGGAGTTCGTATGCAAAAGTTATAAGGGAAACACAAGGAAATACATTTGTGCTTGCACTCATGGGTACATGAGCTATCCGTCCATTCAGCCAGCAAAAGGCGCTTTGAGATACGTGAAATCCATGTGAGAGAAAAGTTGTTTTCTAGATTTTCTGCATTTTCATGAAATGCTGCAGGATTCCACTGTTCTGTTCGGATGTGACAGAAAGTGAGCAGAGAGGGATAGGACGCGCAGGATTCCCGGGAGAAGTCAGTACCTCACACGTTACTTTTTCTCGCTGAATAAGGGACGCGTGCTTGCTAAACGCATGTACTCGCTACTTTTACTGGGTTAGCTAATCGTACGCATCTGACAACGAGCAGTTTTTTTTTTGCATCTGATCGTGGATCCTTATCATTATCTTGTTCTGAGTTCTGACCAAGAGCTTCCACGAGCTTCGCGGAGACACCACAACAACCGCTTCCACACGTTAGAGAAGAAGCAATCGCTATCTCCCGAAAACTACCCTTCTCTGTCTCCTCGCGTCTCCATCGGTTCATGGCAGAAATCGAGCCGGCGCCACCACAGCTCAGCTCCCGCTCCGGCTTTGACCGGCACCAGCTCGCGGTGTTCCAGATAACGCCGCCAGCACCAACCTTCCGCATCCTGGCACTCTCCAGCTGCCACCGAGGGAGCCTCGGTCTCCCTCCAGCTTTGCCCGCGCTTCGCCCGCTGGAGCTCCAGCCTCGCCCCCCCCTTTGATTGCGCTCCGGCCGACGCCCAGGAGCGTGCGCGCCACGTGCGTGCTCGAATCCGACGAGCACCGCTGCTACACTGAGAGGGCTTAGACAAGATCTGCGCCAACGGATTCACAGAGATACTGGTTCTTGACGGCTGCTTCATGCTCGACCTCTTCCTGTGGAAGGGAGACAGACAACTCGCTCACATGTACAGCGCGGCGCAGGCGAGCAGCGCTCATGCCGTGTTCTTCCGGGCGGCCGACGCCAGGTCCAATTCGAGGAGCAGCGCTCGGAGCTCCATCTCGCGCGGGAGAGCGAGTCCACAAACCACCACCACAACTCCATCTCCTCTTCGAGTGAGTAAAAATCGGTGGGAAAGGAGAAGGGGAATTGGGTCGGTGCGTTCTGGAAAGTAGACGATGGAAAGGAAGAAAGGGAAATTGCGATCTTGTTCCTTAATTCGAGTAGATGAAAAAGGAGTTATTAGGTGTAAATTTGGAAAGATTTTCCCACGCTGTAGAAAAAGGTTACCACCCTTTCCCGGAAATTGTGGCCCGGGCCGACCAGAAACTGCGGGACAGGCACACGCCGCTATGGCCTAGTAGAAGAGAAAGGTACCTGCCACCCGTGTCGCGCGGCTAAAGGGAGGAGGAAGTTAGACTTGAGGCGACAGTAGAATTCTTTCTAGGAATTCATAAAATGGGTGGGTACATTATGGGCACGGATCTTGGAGGATGCATGGATGGACAAGATAGGCCAAGCACCCATATGTGCAAGTACAAAATCCATTCTCGGAAACACATAATAGAAAAAAGAAAAAAAAAACTAATGGGCCGGTCAAGCCAGCCGTCGGCCCAACAAGCAACCGATCTGACCAGCCAGCCACGCGTGTACCTGATGCCTTGTTTGCTTTAATTTCCGTGCAAATCGGTTTTTGTCAAACCTATCTCTATTCAAACTCTTATAACTTTTAATCTACAATTTCAAATCGACTTCCGTTTGTTTCTGCTTGTTCCCTACTCAAGACCTATCTCTACACCGTCCTGAATCTTCATATAAACTCGTGGAGCCACAGTTTTACGAGTTTCTCTTCTCGAAATCCTAAACCTACTCATATCCGAATCTTATTTCGTTTATTCACCCATCTAGACTTCGTCGTTTGCCTTCGGCCAAAAAATGAAAGTTGTAGATCTCGTCGAAATCTTTCAATCTCGACAAACCTCACCTATTTTCATCCACCATAGTCGGAGAATTTCGCACCACAATATTTCAGATATGACGGTGTAAATCCAAGATGTACTCGCGCTCGTTTCTCCAAATCCAAATTCCTTTGGTGAGAAGGTAGGACTAATGATTCCCCACAACTTTCATGTTGTAAGTTTTTCAATTTGACCTACGGATTTGTCTCTCTAACATAGATCTATTTCTTGTCTACTCTGAGCCAAAATTGGGTCAATCTCCTCTCCTAGCCACTAGATCTCATCCCAACGGCCAAGATTAGATCGACTCCGCGAAGGGGTACGAGCCAACCGGATCTCGCCACGTGTCAACGTCAGGTTAGCCCCGCGTCCCAGTCAGCATACAATATTCTCAGGGAATATTCCCTGTAGATTTGAAATTGAATTTAATTTGCAGAAAATTGTATAAACTTGCAAAAATCATATAAAAATATTTGTAGATCCAAAAATAGCAAATAATATATCAATGGATTCAGAAAAACGTGTAGAATATTAATATGGCATTAGATCCAACCTTAACAGTACTCGTTTATGGCAGTAATTTAATTAGTTTTAATGGTCTTTTAGGTTAATTAATTCTTAGGAAATTATCTGTAACTCCAAAAAATATGAAAAATATATCAAATTGAAGCTACTATAATGTAGATTAATAATATCTGGTTGGATGCAGCATTTGCGGATTATTTACCTCGTAGTGATTTAGTTAGTTTTAATGGCTTTAGAAATCATTAAATTCATTGTAAATTATTTTCATATCACAAAAATATAAATAATATACTGATGGAAAGCTAGTTCCATGTAAATCATCAATACGTATTTGGTTCAGGCAAATATTGTGAGGTTATTCTGTAGATATTTAAACAATATAATACCCATTTTTGAGTAATAAATTCATAAGAAAATAAATACTATTCAGAAAATTGCAAATAATATGTCCCTGGAATCACAAGAAAGAGTAGAACCAGTTTCTGAATTAAAATTATAGGTGTATAGTACGTATAATGTTAGGAGCATTATAATACATTATGTAGTATTTTAATTATTTAAAAAGATCTTTAACTCCGATTAGGGTGAATCCAACGCCTACTGGTTCGTATTAACGTCCTCTATCCAGTAAACCCAAGAAACAAATTTAATTCGATAGTTAGAATAAGCGTTACAACAAAACTATTAAAAACCCTATATTGGCAAGTAATTATTAATAACAAGTACTCTATTGCATTAATTGGCCTCTTGCATGCATCATATACTTCAGTATTGTTTAGAAAACTAAAGTAACAACCATTGTGACATATTAAATTGTCATGCATGCATTTGTTCATCATTTATTTGTTGTATTGTGCATAATTGCATTGTTTTGAATGGTGTGTTTGTTGTGCACTTGTTTTGATCGATAGATTGCGAGGAGTGCAACATTTGTGATTGTGATGAGTGCAACCTTTTATATTGTGAGAATTATCTGAACGACTACATCTACAAAAAAGGCAAGTAGAGCTATCATAAATGTCTTACTATTTTTCTTATGCATGTAGTATGATTTTCAGTAGTGATGCATGAGTAGGTGTTTTTACTACTATGCTATGCTATGACACCCAGACATGATTGCCATACTTCCATGACTCGATTGCTTTGAGCCATCGTATTGTAGTTGCTTAGCCATGCTTATTAGATGCGCAAAAGGGAATTCATGAATGATTATGTTATGAAAAGTTATGTTTTGTTATAATGAAAACAACTGGAATTTAATGAATCTCCTGGGTGTGATGGATTGATGTTTTTGGATGGTTTATTGCGGAAAGCACACCTAGGCTTCAGAGATTAGACAGGTTTCTTGTGTAGTAGCTTCTAGTACAGCCGCATGTCATTATTTGTCTTGACTAAGTCGGTTGTGGGAACCTAACCCGACGTTACTAGCAGATGTAGGGGATGTAGGTTGGTATGGGTTCGTCCTGAGGGCTCAGGGTTCTGCTTCTGAAAGGTTTCGTCTTGGTTTTTCTCCCTACCATGGCACAAAATGAGTGTAATGGTAAGAGCGGGTTGACTGGGTCGTGTGGGTAAAGTATACAACCCCTGCAGGGTGTCTAAACTAAGTACTTAGCCGTGTCCCCGATTATGGACAACTATGAGCAACTGGGCTTGGAACTGTTTGGAAGATCTCACTCATCCCAATTTCTTAATTACTAAAACTTGATGAGTGAACATGGGTTTAGGAGCATACAAAAGCTAAACTGTCTTGTTTCTACATGGGTTTATGCTGGTATGTCCTTAGAAGATTGTTTTTGAAGAAATAAAAGTATTTTTAAAGTAGGGAAAAGTTGTATTGCTTTTAGCAAATGAGCCTGAACTCCACCTAGCCAAATATGCATGTAGTTGATAGATCCTTTGTACTCATTAGTTTTACTTGCCAATACATTCAAAGTATTGAACATTCGTGGCTGCAATGTTTCATGTTGCAGATTATATCGTTTCTAAGAGATCGTTATAGGTCGCGAGACTCCACTCAACGATTGTACGCCTGTGGCACATTTGAAGGATGGAGATCTACCTTGTATTCGTTTTCCGCTGTGTACTTGAATAAATAATGTAAATTTTGGATCATATTCGTTGTATTTCTGATGCACAGTTATATTTGGTATCATTTTGTACGGTGTGTGCCAGTGAACCGATCCAGGGATTGACACTATACACATGAACTCAGCCTTATCAGGCGAGGGTGTTACAAGATGGTATCAGAGCTGTGCGTTGACTATAGGATCGTGACCTTAGAAATGGATTAGTTATAGAATACCTCTATTAGGAGAACTATCATATTTTCTATTTATTAGAGTTCTTATATTTCTTGTCTATCTTTTTCAGAACCTCTCCTTATTCAAAAAAATTGTAGTTGTCCATTCTTATGATACCTATATGAGAGTTATCTAAGTAAAATAACAAATAGGATGACATAAATAAACATCTCATCAAGTTTGGTTAGGTCTAGACCACCACGTTCTATCTCTTTAGGAGATCATCGCTATCGTGTTAGCATATTGTTCTTATCAACTTATATGGTATGACAATATAGGTTGTTTGCTTGGTTGTATTGAGCTATTTTGTGTGATGCTTTGTTTAGGATCAGTTAGTTTTGAACTCTAATGTTTCTGAAATTGTGATGAGGTTTTTAAATTAGTTTAATGGTGTGAATTGATTGAAATTCATGATTTTACTGCTGCAGTTTTCTGCATGACCTGTTGTACCGCGCGATTTTTCATATTTTATAGGTAACTTCGAAATATCTCAAAAAATAGTATCTGGAGCGTAATTACCTGTAGTACATGCAAAAAAATTGGCTAAAATTCCTGACGAGTTTAAGGTACCCAAAAAAATTCGTGAAATCCGCTGTACCGTTTTGATAGATTTTGTTTGTTGTTTATTTGTTGCTCTATTCTACTCTAGTATTGTACCCAACCTCAAACCATTTTGTGGTTATATACTGCTAGTTTTAAACCACTGTAACGTTGTATTGCAAGTGTTTTCTTTTGTGTTGATTGGTTATGATTGTTTGCTTGTTTGTGATATTGATTGCTCCATATAGTTATGGGTAGAAATACTTCTCTTAGTCCTCTTCTATCTATACTCATCTATGCTATCCCAAACAGATGCCGCCTCGACGCCAACCCACTGAGATGGAGCAGCTGATAGCGGCCCAGGCACAGCTAGCTCAGGTGATGACACAATTCATGGCTGCCCAGAACAACAACAACAACAAAATAACAAGAACAACGGCAACAACCAGCCCCAAGAGGATGCTCTCACCAGGTTTCTGAAACTGAGGCCTGCAAAATTCTGAAGAGCACCTGAGCCTATGATAGCACTTGATTGGTTGCGCTCCGTGAATAAGGAATTAGTAATAGTTGGATGCACAAACGAAGAGAAAGTGAGGTTTGCTGCTCACTTACTTGAAGGACAGGCAGCTACTTGGTGGGATACCTTTCAGATTACCCACCCCATCGATACAATCACTTGGGAGATGTTCGAGGAAGGATTTAAGACAAACCATGTCTCGTCTGGAGCTATGAGCCTGAAGAGAAAGGAATTCCGTGACCTACGCCAACACAGTCACACAGTGTCGGAGTACATAGAAGAATTCACCAATTTGTCTCGCTATGCCCCGGAGGATGTTGACACTGATGATAAAAGGAAAGAGAGATTTCTGGATGGACTGAGGGATAAGCTTTCCGTTCAGCTGTTAGTAGTTTAGACTCCCACCTTCCAGGATCTGATGGACAAAGGAAGAATTCTTGAAGAGAAACAAAGTCAAGTTGAGAAGCGCAAGAGAAAGCACCTGAACAACAAAGTCAACTCAAGACCGTATCGGAAGTTTTGTACTCTCCATGAAGGGAATGGACGTTCTGAACATCACATGCCTAAAGGAAATGGATACAGCGATCATGATGGTAATGGACATCAGCACCACAAAGGAAATAGACGCCACCATAATGCCCACATGAGTCACAACCACAATTCTGAAGGAGGGAATGATCACAACCATGAATACAACAATTTTGTGGCGCACAACACTAGTATCTTTAGGAAGGACATAAGCAAGGTTGGATGTAATGCAAGCAAAAGAGACACTATTCAAGAGACTGCCCTGAGAAGAAGAAGAATAAGATTGATGGCTACAAGCCAAACCCATTTCAGAAGGGACATATTAATCATATTAGTATGGATGAAGTTCAAGGATACCCTAATGCCGTGATTGGTACGTTCCAGCTCAATACCTTTCCAGCACGCGTTCTATTTGATGATGGAGCATCACATTCGTTCATATCAAGGGAATTTGTGGATAGAAACAGAATTCCAACTGAAACCATTAACAAGCCCATCAAAATAACCTCTCCTAGTGGAGAAGAGGTAGCAGCTTTTGGATGTCATCAACTGAACCTAAGGATTGGGGTACACAACTTTCCCACAAGGTTGAATGTGTTGGAATCACAAGGCTTGGACGTCACTCTAGGAAAGGATTGGATGTCAAAGTATGAAGGCCAGATAGATCATGCATGACAAGCAATTTCACTCACAACCCTAGAGGGAAGAAGAATCAGATATAGCACAATAACTGAAGTTGGAGAGGCCAACTTGAATGCTCTTAAGGGGGTTAGCTCGGAAAGCTTACCCATGGTGAAGAAGAGCTACACCGGACAAGAGGATATCCTACGCCTATTTGCTAGCCATTCTGAATCTCGAGGACGAGATTCATCTTAAGGGGGTTACTCTGTCACATCCCAAGATTTAGAAATTGGGACTAGAATTTTTTTTTGTTTTTGCATGACATTCATCAGCATTGCATTGCATATTTGCATCAAGAAAAATCCCTAAATATAAATAAAGTACTGAAACCCTAAATAGTATATGCCACTTTGTTCCTAAAGGGAATTAAATTGGCTTTATAAAAACCCATTGTTGCTAAGACATTGATTATTGATAATTATAGCCTAAAAAGATCCAATTAATATTACAAAATTTTAGAAACAAAATTGAGCTCATTTGAAGCTATTACAAAAAAGTTATGGAACAAATATAAACAAATAAATATATAAATAAAATGGAATATACAAGTATTTATAAATCTACTATTTGCAAACTAGTAAAAAGATTATAAATATGATCCTACGATGATCTATTCGATTTTAGAAAATTTTAGAAACAAGAATCGTGTCATTTGGAGTTCGTATGCAAAAGTTATGAGGAAAACACATAAATAAAAAATAGAAAAAAAGAAAAAAACTAATGGGCCGGTCAAGCCAGCCGGCGGCCTAGCAAGCGACCGACCGGACCAGCCAGCCACGCGCGTACCTGATGCCTTGTTTGCTTTAATTTCCGTGCAAATCGGTTTTTGTCAAACCTATCTCTATTCAAACTCTTATAACTTTTAATCTACAATTTCAAATCGACTTCCGTTTGTTTCTGCTTGTTCCCTACTCCAAAACCTATATCTACACCATCCTAAATCTTCATATAAACTCGTAGAACCACAGTTGTACGAGTTTCTCTTCTTGAAATCCTGAACCTACACATACCCAAATCTTATTTCGTTTATTCACCCATCTAGACTTCGTCGTTTGCCTTCGGCCAAAAAATGAAAGTTGTAGATCTCATTGAAATCTTTCAATCCCGACAAACCTCACCTCTTTTCATCCACCACAGCCGGAGAATTTCGCACCGCAATATTTTAGATATGACGGTGTAAATCCAAGATGTACTCGCGCTCGTTTCTCCAAATCCAAATTCCTTTGGTGAGAAGGTAGGACTAATGATCCCCACAAATTTCATGTTGTAAGTTTTTCAATTTGACCTACGAATTTGTCTCTCTAACACAGATCTATTTCTTGTCTACTCTGAGCCAAAATTGGGTCAATCTCCTCTCCTAGCCACTAGATCTCATCCCAACGGCCAGGATTAGATCGATTCCGCGAAAGGGTACGAGCCAGCCAAATCTCGCCACGTGTCAACGTCAGGTCAGCCCCGCGTCCCAGTCAGTATACAATATTCTCAGGGAATATTCCCTGTAGATTTGAAATTAAATTTAATTTGTAGAAAATTATGTAAACTTGCAAAAATCATATAAAAAGATTCGTAGATCCAAAAATAACAAATAATATATCAATGTATTCAGTAAAACGTGTAGAATATTAATATGGCATTAGATACAACCTTAATAGTACTCGTTTACTGCAGTAATTTAATTAGTTTTAATGGTCTTTTAGGTTAATAAATTCATAGGAAATTATCTGTAACTCCGAAAAATATGAAAAATATATCAAATTGAAGCTACTATAATGTAGATTAATAATATCTGGTTGGATCCAGCATTTGCGGATTATTTACCCCGTAGTGATTTAATTAGTTTTAATGGCTTTAGAAATCATTAAATTCATTGTAAATTATTTGCATATCACAAAAATATAAATGATATACCGATGGAAAGCTGGTTCCATGTAGATCATCAATACGTATTTGGTTCAGGCAAATATTGTAAGGTTATTCTGTAGATATTTCAACAAGCTATACCCATTTTTGAGTAATAAATTCATAAGAAAATAAATACTATTCAGAAAATTGCAAATAATATGTCCCTGGAATCACAAGAAAGAGTAGAACCAGTTTCTGAATTAAAATTATAGGTGTACAGTAGGTATAGTGTTAGGAGCATTATAATACATTCTGTAGAATTTTAAATATTTAAAAAGATCTATAACTCCGATTAGGGTGAATCCAACGCCTACTGGTTCGTATTAATGTCCTCTATCCAGTAAACCCAAGAAACAAATTTAATTCGACAGTTGGAATAGGCGTTACAACAAAACTATTAAAAACCCTATATTGGCAAGTAATTATTAATAACAAGTACTCCATTGCATTAATTGGCCTCTTGCATGCATCATATACTTCAGTATTGTTTAGAGAACTAAAGTAAAAACCGTTGTGACATATTAAATTGTCATGCATGCATTTGTTCATCATTGTTTTGTTGTATTGTGCATAATTGCATTGTTTTAAATGGTGTGTTTGTTGTGCACTTGTTTTGATCGATAGATTGCGAGGAGTGCAACATTTGTGATTGTGACGAGTGCAACCTTTTATATTGTGAGGATTATCTGAATGACTACATCTACAACAAAGGCAAGTAGAGCTATGATTAATGTCCTACTATTTTTCTTATGCATGTAGTATAATTTTTAGTAGTGATGCATGATTAGGTGTTTTTACTACTATGCTATGCTATGACACCCATGCATGATTAACAAACTTCCATGACTCGATTCCTTTGAGCCATCGTATTGTAGTTGCTTAGCCATGCTTATTAGATGCGCAAATGGGAATTCATAAATGATTATGTTATGGAAAGTTATGTTTTGTTATAATGAAAACAACTGGAATTTAATGAATCTCCTGGGTGTGATGGATTGATGTTTTTGGATGGTTTATTGCGGAAAGCACACCTAGACTTCAGAGATTGGACAGGTTTCTTGTGTAGTAGCTTCTAGTACAGTCGCATGTCATTATTTGTCTTGACTAAGTAGGTTGTGGGAACCTAACCCGACGTGACTAGCAGATGTAGGGGATGTAGGTTGGTATGGGTCCGTCCTGAGGGCTCAGGGTTCTGCTTCTGAAAGGTTTCGTCTTGGTTTTCTCCCTACCATGGCACAAAATGAGTGTAATGCTAAGAGCGGGTTGACTGGGTCGTGTGGGTAAAGTGTACAACCCGTGCAGGGTGTCTAAACTAAGTACTTAGCCGTGTCCCCGGTTATGGACAACTATGAGCAACTGGGCCTGGAACTGTTTGGAAGATCTCACTCATCCCAATTTCTTAATTACTAAAACTTGATGGGTGAACATGGTTTTAGGAGCATACGAAAGCTAAACTATCTTGTTTCTACATGGGTTTATGCTGGTATGTCCTAGAAGATTGTTTTTGAAGAAATAAAAGTATTTTGAAAGTAGGGAAAAGTTGTATTGCTTTTAGCAAATGAGCCTGAACTCCACCTAGACAAATATGCATGTAGTTGATAGATCCTTTGTACTCATTAGTTCTACTTGCCAATACATTCAAAATATTGACCATTCGTGGCTGCAACGTTTCATGCTGCAGGTTATATCATTTCTAAGAGATCGTTATAGGTTGCGAGACTCCACTCAACGATTGTTCGCCTGTGGCACATTTGAAGGATGGAGATCTACCTTGTATTCGTTTTCTGCTGTGTACTTGAATAAATATTGTAAATTCTGGATCATATTCATTGTATTTATGATGCACAGTTATATTTGGTATCATTTTGTACGGTGTGTGCCAGTGAACCGATCCAGGGATGGGCACTATACACATGAACTCAGCCTTATCAGGCGAGGGTGTTACATTTTCATTGAGAAAAATTTGTTGCTTCCGCTACAACACTGGAGCGAGGAGGCAGAGGTTGCTCGGTGGCTTGGACGTCTGTGTGAGCATGGATGCGCTGCTGATTTGCAGACATGGACTTCTTCTCGATCTTGAGATCGGCAAGTGTTTGTCTACATCATCCACGAGTACAACCTTGTTAAACTTTGTCGGTATACAAGGGTATGTTTGCTATGGATGTATATCCACCCATTGCTTGTATCTAGTAGATAGATCTTGGTACATAGTTGTTCCCATCATAGGAATTTTTTTGTTTTCTATGTTGCGAACCCTAGAGTGGTATTAGAGACGGATCTATGCGTAGATGCTTTTTATGGTTAGTACACATATGAGTATATGGGCAATGATGTTCATGTTATGTCTTCTTGTTTGTACTTTTGATATTGGTGGCATAGTGGGATGAAGCGGCCCAGACAAACTTTACATGTCCTTGCACGTGAGACCTGTTCCACACTTGACATGCAACTAGTTTTGCATAAGTGGCTAGCGGGTGTCTGTCTCTCCAACTATAGTCAATATATAATTTACAACAAGTTGTTAATAATTTGGTTATCCTCGTTGTGGTTCCATGTTCGTAGGTAAGAACGGTTCTATCTTCGAAAGCCCTAAGCCACGTAAAACTTGCAATGAATAAATTAGAAGCGTCTAGTTTAGATTGTTGCTGGGCTAGTGTCATGATATGGTAATGTTGTGACTAAATGTATAGTTGATACTCTTACAACACACCTAACGTGTAAGTTCAATAGACCTTGGCCTTACACACAAAGGAATGATAAAGGTCATATGTAAGACCCCACCTTTATAAAGGTAAAGGTCCCTGTGATTGCAATGCTAGTCCCTGGATCAATTGCTAGCATCCAAGATTTAAGATGAAGTACACAGAAACAAAGGTCATTATTACATCGTCATTCCAGAGATAACATAGTCTTTTACAACTCCATAGCCATAGGCTAGTACAAGAGTTTAACTTAACAATATAAATAAAAGTCTTCATCTTCATGTGCCACAGGCAAGCATGTTGAGTGTAGACTCATAACCCTAATCCTCATCAGAGTAACCTGCAACATCACAAGTTACAGCCACAGTGGGTCAATACATTGGAATAGTATTGGCAAGTGATACCTTAGTAGAATGATAATATCTAGATTCTACATGAATTTGGCTAAGTGTAGCTTAGGCTTGCTTTGCTTAAAATAAGTTTTACCTATCAGTTGAAAACACTAAGTTTTTGTTTGGCAAAAACTCCCAAGGAACCACCAATAGACATTGGTGAACCTTTACCCTTGTTCAACCACAAGTTTTTAACTTAGAAATTGGGATGAGTAGATTCTTGATATCTTCCATGTCTTGATGCTCAAATTGTCCATTTTCGGGGACACGGCTAAGTACTTAGATTCTTCCTTCTGCAGAGGTGGTGCACTTTCCCCACAAGACTTGACTTTCATCAAGACAGGACCTTTCAGAAGCCTTCCCTTATACCAAAATGGGCGCGCTCCAAACCTATCACCCCCTACCACCAACTGTCCATTTGGCTAAGTTATTGCAACCTATATGATCCAGGCAGAGCCCATAATGCCATGTGGCTGCACTAGAAGCTTCTTAACATATGGCATCTCAAATCCCTTTGTTCCTGGGTGTCTTTCCACAAGTGTGATACACAAGGTAGACCATATATATGGGCCTTGTGTAACCACTCAACATAACCCAAACAACCGTTCCACCCAGGTGTTTCATTCACTTAGTTGTTTTATTAGGCAAAAACACAAGTCAAAGACTTAGCAATATTTTCCATAGCATATATATAATCCACCCTTGGTTGCTACTAGCTAGGCTAATCATGGCAATAGAAAGTATCTTAACTTATAGAAAATTCTAACAATTCTACAACTACTAGGATTTCCCAAGCATAGCATATAGATACTTAGCAAAAATTATCATGCAAGCCCTATACAAAATATTTCTAATGCATAGTCAGAATATTGGGACAAAAATATGAAGCACCACTTGCCTTGGTAGTTGGGGGAGTAACAACACTATTCACAGTCACAATCACCACTAGCACCAAAATCTACACATAAAATGATAGCACCAAATTCACATTTCAAATAATCAAGCAAAAATATATGAATGCATGCAAATGCCATGTGATGATTTTTCTAAACTAAGCAAGACAAGTTAAACAGTACTGAATAATAAACTAAACATTTATACACCAAATAAACTTAATTTGGCTTTTAAAACATTTTCCAAATAATTTCTATACACAAAATAGGCCTACAAATGTATCTTCATAAAATTCCATTTTAACAGAAACAAAATACAAAACTAAGCCCATATATGAGTAGGATTTATTTTTTTGATTCCAATGGTATATTATTTGTATTTTTTGGATAACCAGAACAAAAGTTATTGAATTTACAAGTTTGAATAACTAATAGATTCCAAAACAAATTTAAAACAAAATCCCAGACACGTGGGCGTGTCTGAATGGACCGTACCGGTTTGGCCGGATCGATCAACCAGGCCGCACGATCTAAATGAAATCGCATGGGCCAGATCTACTCGTACCCCTTCGATAAGTGAACTAATCCTACGCGCTAGATCTAGATCCAACGACTGCTGAGCACGCGACCATGGATGGGCGACGCTAGTGACGGCGGCACGGCGGAGGCGCACTGCCAGTGGGGTTCCGGTGGCTACAGAGGGGGCTGGGGTTGGCAGAGGCACTTAACAGACTCGCGAGGTCACGCTGATGCTCAACGTTTCGCTGGTGTGGCCGGGGCGTGCTGTGTTGGCCGGAGGAGCTCGTCAAAGTTGCGGGCGGTGTCGGGTTCTTGCGGACGATGACGTTGCCGACGTTCTGGACCGCCCTAGCACGAATCAAGGGTATCATGAGGTGCACAAGGTCACGGCAAGCACGACAGGGTCAAAGAGATGACAATGGGCGCTCAGAGATTACCGTGATTTCTCACCGGAGATGAGAGGGGCGTCCGACACTAGTAGTGGTTGTCGAATCCGATGACCTAGGTCACGAGCAGACAAAATAGAGGCATGAGATAAAGCGCGCGAGCAAGGGGATCATGCTAGCCTGAACGAGAGAGGGCGGGGTGGACGGAGCTCACCGCAATGTCTCGCCGGAGATGCTCGGGCAGCGGCGTTGCAGGCTCAATTCTGGGCAGCCTGGTGGCGGAGAGAGTGTGGCGAGTGAGGGGAAAATCTCGCGGTGCGGAGGGGCTTAAGTAGGCAGAGGATCGGCAAGAAACGCTCGCCGAATCAATGGAATTTACGCCGCGCCATCAACAGCAGCAACGGCAGCGGCGACACGGTCTGTCGCGTGATTTGGGGAAGACGAAGGCTGAGCTGGCGCGGGTCCACCGTGCAGTGACTACGGGGTAGAGTGGGTGCGGGTGAGAGAGAGGGGGAAGGGGAAGTGGCCGGGTGGGTTCGTGGGCTGCTTTTGGTTCTAGGCCAGATTGGTGGCATCGGCCTTTTCCTTATTCTTTTCTCTTTTTCTTTTTCTAATTGATTTTTCAGGAACCAAATTCAAATCAAATTCAAATGAGTTTGAAATCAAACAACCTCTAGATTTTTTAAATGTAAACCTTGCACTTATTTGTGTATAAAACATTACTGTTTAGACCAATGCACTTTGACATAAAGGAAAATAAAATAGATCCATGCCTTAATATGATTATAGATAATAGACATAAAGTGGTTTTATATTTGAATTTTGTTTTGAGAATTTTTGTGTAAGCTTTGTATTCATATTTGAGGTATCCTCATACTTTTAGAGTAAAATATAACCATTGCCTTTCTAGCATAAAATAATAGGCATAGGAATGGTTTCTCATATTGAAATCTAGTTTGAAAATAACCAAATGCTTATGAATGCATGAATGATATTCAAACTTTTCAAATTATGATTTTTGGGATGTTACATCATACCACGATGCACATGATGGTGATCAAGTGCAAGAACCATATCATTTCACTTTTCACATATGATGTTTTTTGCATCTTATATTGCTTGTTTGGCGTTTGATTAGCATAATAAGAAGATCCCTCATATAGATATCAAGATAAAAATGTGTTATCCCTTAAGTATGCACCGATTATTTGTTGCCGCTTCAAGACATCACGTGATGATCGGGTATTCTTGAATCCACGATCATATTTCAGGTGTAAGACACTTTTACACACGCTAAACACTAAGGTTCTTACTTGGCGAGCCTAGCATGTACAGACATGGCCTCAGAACACGGACCGAAAGGTTAAGCATGAGTCATATGTTAATATGATGCCCATATAGATGCTCGCCTTTGAAGCTACACCGACTCACATGATGATCATACTTGGTGTAGTGGATTTGGTTCATGTAATCACCAAAAGGACACGAGGGATGTCGTTTTTGAGTGGGAGTTCATTCTTAATTTGGATTAGTTGAACTCGATCTAACATAAATTTAGTCTAAACTTTAAAAATTCTATTGTAGATGTCACCACCTGCTTTTAATTTCAATGTGTTCATGGAGAAAGAGAAACTTCCGATGAATGGTAGCAACTTTACCGACTGGGCTATGAATGTGAGGATTCTCCTCTCTCCTGCACAAAAGAAATATGTGCTAGAAGCGTCATTAGGCCCCCCACCATTCGATGATGCCCCCAACGAGGAAAAGAATGCCTGTCAGACTCGTCAGGAGGACCACAACTTAGTTCATTACGGCATACTGTATGGGCTAGCACCAGAACTTCGAAAGCGTTTCGAAAATGACAATGCCTTTGATATAATGGGTGAGTTGAAAATGATTTTCGACAGCCATGCTGCTGTAGAGAGTTATAATGCTTCTGAAAAGTTCTTTAGCTGCATGATGGAAGAGAATAACTCCGTCAGTGAGCACGTACTCAAAATGTCTGGGTACGCCGATAAGCTTATGTTTTTGGGAATATCGATTCCCATAGGCATACATCATGTTATCCAATCTCTGCCACCTAGCTACAAGAGATTCTTGATGAACTATAACATGCAGGGCATGAAGAAGTCTCTCCCCGAGCTTCTTTCAATGCTTAAGACTGCACAGGTGGAGATCAAGAAAGAACATCAAGTGTTGATGATCAATAAGACCACCGGTTTCAAGAAAGACAAGAAGGGTAAACAGAAGGGAAAGAAGGGTGGCAAATCAGTTGCCGCACCTGAAAAGAAATCCTGAGTTGGACCTAAGTCTGATACCGAGTGCTATTATTGCAAGGGGACTGGCCATTGGAAGCGCAACTTCCCCAAGAATTTGGCAGACAAGAAGGCCGGCAAGGCAAACAAAGGTATATATGATATACATGTTATTGATGTGTACTTGACAAGTACTCGCAGTAGCACCTAGGTATTTGATATCGGATCGGCTGCTAATCTGTGTAACTCGAATCAGGGGATGCGCAACAAGCGACTGCTAGCAAGGGATGAGGTCAAGATGCATGTCGGCAATGGATCAAGTGTTGATGTGATCACCATCGGAATGCTACCTCTCCACTTACCATCGGGATTAGTCATAAACCTAAATAATTATTATTTGGTGCTTTCACTGAGCATGAACATTGTATCCGAATCGTGTTCGATGTGCAGTGGTTATCTTTTAAATCCGAAAATAGTGGTTGTTTGATTTATATGAATGATATCTTTTATGTTCATGCACCTGTGATGAATGGTTTATTTCTGTTGGATATCGATAATAGTGTTACACATATTCATAATGTTGATGCTAAAAGGATTAAACTTAATGATGATATATCCGCATATATGTGGCACTGCCATCTAGGTCATATTGGCGTTAAACGCATGAATAAACTCCTTCAGATGGACTTTTGGAATCACTAAATTTAAAATCATTTGATACATGTAAGCCATGCCTTATGGGCAAGATGACTAGAACGCCGTTTTCCGGTTCAATGGAATGGGTGATAGATTTATTGGAAATCATACATTCTGATGTATGTGGTCCAATGAGTGTGTCCGCGCGAGGTGGATATCGTTATTTTGTTACTTTCACGAATAATTTGAGTAGATACGGTTATATCTACTTGATGAAACACAAGTCTGAAACCTTTGAAAAGTTCAAGGAATTTCATAATGAAGTGGAAAATCATCATAATAGAAAGATCAAATTTCTACGGTCTGATCGTGGAGGTGAGTATCTAAGTTATGACTTTAGAACGCATATGAAAGAGTGTGGAATAGTTTCACAACTCACACCTGCCAGAACACCACAGCGAAATGGTGTGTCGGAATGTTGTAATCATACTTTACTAGATATGGTTCGATCTATGATGTCTCTGACTGACTTGGCACTGTTATTTTAGGGTTATGCACTAGAAACCGCTGCATTCACTTTAAATCGGGCACCATCTAAATCCGTTGAAAATACACCATATGAATTGTCATTTGGAAACACCTAAGCTGTCATTTCTTAAAGTTTGGGGATGCGATGTTTATGTGAAGAAACTTCAGCCTGATAAACTCGAACCCAAAGATGAAAAATGCGTCTTCATAGGATACCGTAAGGAAACTATTGGGTATTCCTTCTATCACAGATCCGAGGGCAAGGTTTTCGTTGCCAAGAATGGATCCTTTCTAGAGAAAGAGTTTCTCGAAAAAGGTGTGTGTAGTCGGAAGGTAGAACTCGAAGAGTTTATTGAACCTTCTCTTCATAATATGGCGAGTAGCGCAGCGCTGGAAGTTGTTCCGGAGATGACTTCACCGAATGAAGAGGGAACTAATGATAATGATCATGGAACTCCGAAAGAGAATACTACCAAACCTCGCAGGTCAAGCAGGACACATGCAACTCGTGAACTGTACAAAAATCCTATTAAGAATTTCATGGTTGATGGAATAGATGACCCTGCGATGTATGTGTAACACCCTCGCCTGATAAGGCTGCGTTCATGTGTATAGTGCCAATCCCTAGATCGGTTCACTGGCACACACAGTACAAAATGATACAAATATAACTGTGCATCATAAATACAACGAATATGATCCAGAATTTACATTATTTATTCAAGTACACAGGGGAAAACGAATACAAGGTAGATCTTCATCCTCCAAATGTGCCACAGGCGAACAATTGTTGAGTGGAGTCTCGCGACCTATGAACGATCACTCAGATACGATATAACCTGCAACATGAAACGTTGCAGCCACGAATGGTCAATACATTGAATGTATGGCAAGTAGGCTAAAGTGGTTAACAACATATCTATCAACTACATGCTTATTTGGCCAAGTGGAGTTCAGGCTCATTTGCATAAAGAAACAGTTTTATCCTAACATTTGTAACAAAATAGTTTTCCAATACGATAAATATGACACTATAGTTTACTCCCAGGTGCTCCTACCCAATTATGTTCACCTAACAAGTTTTAAGTAATTAAGAAATAAGGATGAGTGAGAAATATCATAGCATCAGTATCAGGTCGCTCAAATTGTCCATAACCAGGGACACGGCTAAGCACTTAGTTTATACACCCTGCAGGGGTTAGTACACTTTACCCATGTGACTTGGCCAGCCCAGCTCGTACCACCACTCTCATATTGGGTGATGATAGGGAGAAGTCCAAGAAGGAACCGTTCGGGAAGTAGCTCCCCAAACCCGACATGCACCGGTCCAACCTACACTATCTACATCTCTGGATACGTGGGTTCGAGTTACCACAACCTACTGAGTCCAACCAACCGCCCATTCCATTATTGGCACATGGTTGCACATGAAAGCTACCAAACAAAGAAGCCAATCCTTTCTCAGTGTCCTGGGTGCCTTTCCGCAATGATACCACCAAAAATTATCAATCCCATCACACCCAGGAGATTCATTGATTAAGTTGTTTTAGTTTTCGCAACCCAACACATTTATAATCAACATCAGTGATGTAACCCAACCCTCGTTCATCATAGCATGGCTAAGCACATCTACCAACGGTGGCTCATAAACAAGGAAGGCTAGGGAATAATATGGGACATAGCATAGTATATACACATAAATTCCTACATATGCAATTCTACAAAAACATCTACAATGCATAGGAAAACAGTAGGACATTTATGACCAAGATAGCAACACTTGCCTTTGTTGTAGATGTAGTCGAATAGATAATCCTCACAATTCTCATAGATATAATGGTTGCTCTCGTCATAACCACAATACTTGCAATCATAGTAGTTGCAATCACACACGTTGCACTCCTCGCAATCTATCGATCAAACAATTGCATACAACATAAACAATAGCACATAGAGATCAAACAAATACAACAAATGCATGCATGACAATTTAATAAGTCACAATGGTTGTTATTTTAGTTCTCTAAACAATATTGAAGTATATGATGCATGCAAGAGGCCAATTAATGCAATGGAGTACTTGTTATTAATAATTACTTGCCAATATAGGGTTTTAATAGTTCTGTTGTAACGCCTGTTCTAACTATCGAATTAAATTTGTTTCTTTGTTTTACTGGATAGAGGACGTTAATATGAACCAGTAGGCGTTGGATTCACCCTAATCGGAGTTATAGATCTTTTTGTATGATTTAAATAGTGTTTAATGGATTTTAAATGATTCATAAAGTTTCTGTTGTCTACAAATCAAACTAAAATTATATCTGTAATCTTCACGGAATTGTGATTTCAGGGACATATTATTTGTAATTTTTTGAATAGTATTTATTTTCTTATGAATTTATTTCTCTAAATAAGCCATTAAACCATTTATTTAATTACCGCAAAACCTTATAGTATTTTCCTGAACCATTTGCATATTTATGATCTAAATGGAACCAGCTTTCCATCGGTATATCATTTATATTTTTGTGACAAGCAATTAATTTACTGTGAATTTAATGATTTATAAAGCCATTAAAACTAATTAATCTGCTACAGGGTAAATAATCCGCAAAAGCTGGATCCAACCAGATATTATTAATCTACATTATAGTAGCTTCAATTTGATATATTGTTCATATTTTTCGGAGTTATAGATAATTTCTTATGAATTTATTAACCTAAAAGACCATTAAAACTAATTAAATTACTGCAGTAACCACGTACAGTAAAAGTTGGATCTATTCTGATAAGATGATTCTACGTAAAATTATCTTCAATTTGATATATTATACGCAATTTTTGGACGTGGTATGAATTTCTAATAAATTTTACAAGTTAGATCTATAATGTGCAATTTTAAATTCGAATGGAATATTCCAGAGAATATTCCGCTGACTGGACATGTTGACTTTGCATGCTGACTGAGACTAGATATTGACCTGACGATGATGTGGCTTTGATGAGAAAGCTGACCGGAATGACGACATGGCACACACCGGTTTGATTGGATCTCGACCGTCTGGATAGGATCCGGTGGCTAGAAGAAGAGATTGACCCGATTTTGGCTCAAAATAGACAAGAAATAGATCTGTGTTAGAGAGACAAATCCGTAGGTCAAATTTAAAACCTTACAACATGAAAGTTGTGGGGAATCATTATTCCTACCTTCTCACCAAAAGAATTTGGATTTGAAGGAACGAGCGCGAGTACATCTTGGATTTACACCGTCAGATCTGAAATATTGCGATGCGAAATTCTCCGGCTGTGGTGGATGAAAATAGGTGAGGTTTGTCGGGATTGAAATATTTCGACGAGTTCTACAACTTTCGTTTTTTGGCCAAAGACAAACAACGAAGTCTAGATGGGTTAAAAAGCGAAATAAGATTCGGGCATGTGTAGATTCGGGATTTTGAGGAGAGAAACTCGTACAACTGTGTCTCCACGAGTTTATATGGAGGTTTGGGATGGTGTAGAGATAGGTCTTGGAGTAGGGAACAAGTAGAAACAAAAGTAAGTCGATTCGGAGTGGTAGATAAAAAGTTATGAGAGTTTGATTAAAGATAGGTTTGTCAAAAACTGATTCGCACGGTTTTTAAAGCAAGGCTAGGATCGATCGTCTCGTGTACGTGCGTGGCCTGGCTCGGTCGGTCCGGGTGGGCCGGCCCGCTTAGGGTTTTTTTCTTTTTCTATTTACTTGTTTCCCTCATATCTTTTGCATACAAACTCCAAATGACACGATTCTTGTTTCTAAATTTTTCTAAAATCGAATAGATCATTGTAGGATCATATTTGTAATCTTTTTACTAGTTTGCATCAGTGGGTTTATAAATCCTTGTATATTCCATTTTATTTATATCTTTATTTGTTTGTATTTATTCCATAACTTTTTCATAATAGTTCCAAATAGGCTCAATTTTGTTTCTAAAATTTTGTAATATTAATTGGATCTCTTTAGGCTATAATTATCAATAATTTATGCCTTAGAAAAAGTGGGTTTTATAAAGTCAATTTAATTACCCTTAGGAACATTTGGGTGAATCAACTATAGGATTTAGATACCAGGATTTGGATTCAGTTTGTGAGATCTTTGCATGGATGTAATGAAATGATTATGAATGCTTCATGATTTTCATTTTAAAATCTTGCACACCAATTCTACAATCCATAATCAATACATTCCCTTTTTCCTATATGGCTACTTAGGTCATAACAAAAGAATATAAGATTTTGAATTCAAGGTTGAGATGATTTTCTATTCAAAAAGTTTCTTCTCTTTGAGAATTTTCAACATAGTCAAACAATCAATCAAACTTATTTATTTATTTCACATTCCAAAATTAGGAGAATTTTGGGATGTGACAGACTACCACCCTTAAAAGAAATCTTGTCCCGAGATTTGGGAAGGCTAGAAAGAAAGGTTCGGGATCCATTAGGATGCTATCGCCCTTAAAATAAAATTAACTAGGTCAATTCTCGAGGATTCACTTAGCTCAGATTGGTTCTCCTTTAGAATTTTATTGGCACAATGTCTCTAGCACATTCTAAACATCATGATTGATAGTTTCCGAGAAAGCACTTCTTAAACTAGCAAAACTCTCATTGTGGGCAAATAGGGAACGTTTACTTCACGGTGCCCATAATTCACGGTTGGGATTCATCCTTACTGTGCATTCCTATGCTTAGCAATGGATGCTTTTAGAAGGGTGTAACAATATACCATTCTAGGGTTTAGGCTCAACGTCGACTCTCTGCTAAGGTTGAAAAGGGCACTCAAGATTCACAAAGCCAACAGTACAAGAGCGAATAATAAGAGTAGTAGGAGTGGTGATCAATCCATCCTGCACCCAAATCATTATCCTGTATGAGGATAGGTAAATCACGTTTTTCTATCACTCGGGCATTCTCACTTGCCTTGAAGAATGTTTCCATGGGTACGAACTAATGCTCTATGTATACTCCCATGTATTCAATCAACAAAGCTACTACTAAAACTAAACTATCGATACTTCAACTTTCAGGTTGTGTAATCTACTACATAACATCATTTCAACACTTCATACTCCCACATCTTTTTCTTCCATTAGATAAAGCATTCTCCTTCCTAAATGCATTGTGTTGTCAAACCTTCCACTTAACACATCATTATATCTCCAAGGGTTCAAGATAGGGAAGAATAGATTCTATAGGAAAGGGACGACTAAGAAAATAATCCTACCCATAACTATATGAAGCAATCAATGTTACAAACAAGGAAACAATCATAAGAAATCAACACACAAGCAAGCACATGCATAAAAATAGTACAGAGGTCTAAACTTAGTAGTATATAACCACAAAATAGTTTGAAAGCATTGGGAACAATACTAGAGTAAAATAGAGCAACAAACAAAATCTGTCAAAACGGTATAGCAGGTTTCACGAATTTTTCTGACCGACCTAAACTCGTCAGGAATTTTAGCCAATTGTTTTGCATGTACTACAGGTAATTACACTCCAGATCCTATTTTTGTAGATTTTTTGAGTTACCAATAAATATGAAAAATTGCGCGGTACAACAGGTCAGGCAGAAAACTACAACAGTAATCCCACGAATTTTAATCAATTCACACCATTAAAATAATTTTAAAACCACACGAAAAATCCAGCAACTTTAGAGTTTCAAAACAACAGATCCTAAACAAGGCATCACACGATATGGTTCAGTACAAACAAGCAAGCAAGCAACCTATATTGTCATACCACATAAGTTGGTAAGAACAATATGCTAACACGATAGCGATGATCTCCTAAAGAGATAGAACATGTTGGTCTAGACCTAACAAAACTTGATGAGATGTTTATTTATGTCATACTATTTGTTCTTTTACTTAGCTAACTCTCATATAGGTATCATAAGAATGGACAACTATAATTGTTTGAATAGGAAGAGGTTCTAGAAAAGATAGACACGGAATATAAGAACTCTAATAAGTAGGAAATATTATTGTTCTCCTAATAGAGGTCTCCTATTGCTAATCCATTTCTAAGGTCACGATCCTACAGTCAACACACAGCTCTGATACCATCTTGTAACACCCTCGCCTGATAAGGCTGAGTTCATGTGTATAGTGCCAATCCCTGGGTCGGTTCACTGACACACAGTACAAAATGATATCAAATATAACTGTGCATCATAAATACAACAAATATGATCCATAATTTACATTATTTATTCAAGTACACAGCGGAAAACGAATACAAGGTAGATCTCCATCCTCCAAATGTGCCACAGGCGAACAATTATTGAGTGGAGTCTCGCGACCTATGAACGATCACTAAGATACGATATAACCTGCAACATGAAACGTTGCAGCCACGAATGGTCAATACATTGAGTGTATGGCAAGTAGGCTAAAGTGGTTAACAACATATCTATCAACTACATGCTTATTTGGCCAAGTGGAGCTCAGGCTCATTTGCATAAAGAAACAGTTTTATCCTAACATTTGTAACAAAGTAGTTTTCCAATACGATAAATAGGACACTCTGGTTCACTCCCAGGTGCTCCTACCCAATTATGTTCACCCAACAAGTTTTAAGTAATTAAGAAATAAGGATGAGTGAGAAATATCATAGCATCAGTATCAGGTCGCTCAAATTGTCCATAACCGGGGACACGGCTAAGCACTAAGTTTATACACCCTGCAGGGGTTAGTACACTTTACCCATGTGACTTGGCCAGCCCAGCTCGTACCACCACTCTCATATTGGGTGATGATAGGGAGAAGTCCAATAAGGAACCGTTCGGGAAGTAGCTCCCCAAACCCGACACGCACCGGTCCAACCTACACTATCTACATCTCTGAATACATGGGTTCGAGTTACCACAACCTACTGAGTCCAACCAACCGCCCATTCCATTATTGGCACATGGTTGCACATGAAAGCTACCAAATAAAGAAGCCAATCCTTTCTCAGTGTCCTGGGTGCCTTTCCGCAATGATACCACCAAAAATTATCAATCCCATCACACCCAGGAGATTCATTGATTAAGTTGTTTTAGTTTTCGCAAACCAACACATTTAGAATCAACATCAGTGATGTAACCTAGCCTTCATCATAGCATGGCTAAGCACATCTACCAACGGTGGCTCATAAACAAGGAAGGCTAGGGAATAATATGGGACATAGCATAGCATATACACATCAATTCCTACATATGCAATTTTACAAAAACATCTACAATGCATAGGAAAACAGTAGGACATTTATGACCAAGATAGCACCACTTGCCTTTATTGTAGATGTAGTCGAATAGATAATCCTCACAATTCTCATAGATATAATGGTTGCTCTCGTCATAACCATAATACTTGCAATCATAGTAGTTGCAATCACACACATTGCACTCCTCGCAATCTATCGATCAAACAATTGCATACAACATAAACAATAGCACATAGAGATCAAACAAATACAACAAATGCATGCATGACAATTTAATAAGTCACAATGTTTGTTATTTTAGTTCTCTAAACAATATTGAAGTATATGATGCATGCAAGAGGCCAATTAATGCAATGGAGTACTTGTTATTAATAATTACTTGCCAATATAGGGTTTTAATAGTTCTATTGTAACGCCTATTCTAACTATCAAATTAAATTTGTTTCTCTGGTTTAATGGATAAAGGACGTTAATATGAACCAGTAGGCGTTGGATTCACCCTAATCGGAGTTATAGATCTTTTTGTATGATTTAAATAGTGTTTAATAGATTTTAAATGATTCATATAGTTTCTGTTGTCTAAAAATTATATCTGTAATCTCCACGGAATTGTGATTTCAGGGACATATTATTTGTAATTTTCTGAATAGTATTTATTTTCCTATGAATTTATTACTCTAAATAATCCATTAAACCATTTATTTAATTAATGCAAAACCTTAAAGTATTTGCCTGAACCATTTGCATATTGATGATCTACATGGAACCAGCTTTCCATCGGTATATCATTTATATTTTTGTGACAAGCAATTAATTTACTATGAATTTAATGATTTATAAAGACATTAAAAATAATTAAATTGCTACAGGGTAAATAGTCCACAAAAGCTAGATCCAACCAGATATTATTAATCTACATTATAGTAGCTTCAATTTGATATATTGTTCATATTTTCGGAGTTACAGATAATTTCTTATGAATTTATTAACCTAAAAGACTATTAAAACTAATTAAATTACTGTAGTAACCACGTACAGTAAAAGTTGGATCTATTATGATAAGATGATTCTACGTAAAATTATCTTCAATTTGATATATTATACGCAATTTTTGGACGTGGTATGAATTTCTAATGAATTTTACAAGTTAGATCTATAATGTGCAATTTTTAATTCGAATGGAATATTCCAGAGAATATTCCGCTGACTGGACATGTTGACTTTGCATGCTGACTGAGACTAGATGTTAACCTGACGATGACATGGCGTTGATGAGAAAGCTGACCGGAATGACGACATGGCACGCAACGGTTTGATTGGATCTCGACCGTCTGGATAGGATCCGGTGGCTAGAAGAAGAGATTGACCCGATTTTGGCTCAGAATAGACAAGAAATAGATCTGTGTTAGAGAGACAAATCCATAGGTCAAATTGAAAAACTTACAACATGAAAGTTGTGGGGAATCATTATTCCTACCTTCTCTCTAAAGGAATTTGGATTTGAAGGAACGAGCGCGAGTACATCTTGGATTTACACCGTCAGATCTGAAATATTGTGATGTGAAATTATCCGGCTGTGGTGGATGAAAAGAGGTGAGGTTTGTCGGAATTGAAAGATTTCGACGAGTTCTACAACTTTTGTTTTTTGGCCGAAGGCAAACAACAAAGTCTAGATGGGTTAAAAAGCGAAATAAGATTTGGGCATGTGTAGATTCGGGATTTCGAGGAGAGAAACTCGTATAGCTGTGTCTTCACGAGTTTATATAGAGGTTTGGGATGGTGTAGAGATAGGTCTTGGAGTAGGGAACAAGTAAAAACAAACGGAAGTCGATTCAGAGTTGTAGATAAAAAGTTATGAGAGTTTGATTAGAGATAGGTTTGTCAAAAACTGATTCGCACGGTTTTTAAAGCAAGGCTGGGATAGATCGTCTCGTGTAGGTGCGTGGCCTGGCTCGGTCGGTCCGGGTGGGCCGGCCCGCTTAGTTTTTTTCTTTTTCTTTTTCTATTTACTTGTTTCCCTCATATCTTTTGCATACGAACTCCAAATGACACGATTCTTGTTTCTAAATTTTTCTAAAATCGAATAGATCATTGTAGGATCATATTTGTAATCTTTTTACTAGTTTGCAAGTAGTAGGTTTATAAATCCTTGTATATTCCATTTTATTTATATTTTTATTTGTTTGTATTTATTCCATAACTTTTTCATAATAGTTCCAAATAGGCTCAATTTTGTTTCTAAAATTTTGTAATATTAATTGGATCTCTTTAGGCTATAATTATCAATAATTTATGCCTTAGAAATAGTGGGTTTTATAAAGTCAATTTAATTACCCTTGGGAACATTTGGGTGAATCAACTATAGGATTTAGATACTAGGATTTGGATTCAGTTTGTGAGATCTTTGCATGGATGTAATGAAATATTTATGAATGCTTCATGATTTTCATTTTGAAATCTTGCACACCAGTTGTAGAATCCATAATCAATCCATGCCCTTTTTCCTATATGGCTACTTAGGTCATAACAAAAGAATATAAGATTTTGAATTCAAGGTTGAGATGATTTTCTATTCAAAAAGTTTCTTCTCTTTGAGAATTTTCAATATAGTCAAACAATCAATCAAACTTATTTATTTATTTCACATTCCAAAATTAGGAGAATTTTGGGTTGTGACAGTATGAAGAAGCGATGATGAGACCGGATTCCAACAAATGTCTAGAAGCCATGAAATCCGATATGGAATCCGTGTATGAAAACCAGGTTTGTACCTTGGTGGACTTGCCTCACGACCGAAAGGCCATGGAGAATAAATGGATTTTCAAAAGAAAACTGATGCTGATGGTAATGTAACTGTCTATAAAGCCCGACTTGTCACAAAGGGGTTTCGACAAATTCAAGGAGTAGACTACGATGAGACATTCTCTCCCGTAGCGATGCTAAAGTCAGTTGGTATTATGTTAGCAATTGCTGCATATTTTGACTATGAGATATGGCAAATGGATGGCAAAATTGTGTTCCTCAATGGCAACATTGAAGAAGAGTTGTATATGATACAACCAAAGGGTTTTGTCGATCCTAAGGATGCTGACAAGGTATGCAAGCTTCAGCGACCCATCTATGAACTGAAGTAAGCATCCCGAAGTTGGAATCTCCGCTTTGATGATGTGATCAAAGAGTTTGGATTTGTCCAAACTTATGGAGAGGCTTGTATTTACAAGAAAGTGACTGGGAGCAATGTGGCGTTTTTGATATTATATTTGTATGACATATTACCGATCGGAAATGATGTAGATCTTTTAAACATTGTTAAAAGTTATCTAAACAGCAAATTTTCAATGAAGGACCTAGGTGAAGCATCATACATATTAAGCATAAATATATATAGAGATAGATCAAGGCGCCTAATAGGGCTATCACAAAGTACATACCTTAATAATATTTTAAAGAAGTTTAAAATGGACGAAAGTAAGAAATGGTTCTTACCTATGTTGCAAGGAAAGACATTGAGTAAGACTCAAAGTCCGGCTACGGCGGAAGAAAGAGAGATAATGGACAAGGTCCCCTATGCTTCAACCATAGGCTCTATAATATACGACATGCTATGTACAAGACTGGATGTGTCACATGCTATTAGTTTGACTAGTAGATACCAATCTGATCCACGATCGGAACACTGGATAGAGGTAAAGAATATCCTTAAGTACTTAAGAAGAACTAAGGAAATTTTTCTCGTGTACAGAGATAAAGAAGAGCTCGTCGCAAAGTGTTATGTTGATGCTAGCTTCGATACTGATCTATATGACTCTAAGTCTCAATATGGATATGTATTTCTCATGAATGGTGGAGCGGTTAGTTGGAGGAGTTCCAAACAACCCGTGGTGGCGGGATCAACAACAGAGACTGAATATGTTGCTGCTTCGGAAGCGGCTCAGGAAGTAGTTTGGATGAAGGAGTTCATAACTGAACTAGGTGTGGTTCCTATCACGTTGGAACCAATGGTCGTATATTGTGACAACAATGGAGCCATAGACAATGCCAAAGAACCAAGGTCTCATAAGAATTCGAAGCATATTAAGCGCTAGTTTCACTCCATCCACGAGCATGTCAAGGATGGAGATATAAATATTTGTAAAGTACACACGGATCTCAATGTAGCAGATCCGTTGACTAAAACTCTCCCTAGAGCAAAACATGATCAACACTAGAATGCCACAGGTGTTAGATTTATCTCTATGTAACTAGATTATTGTCTCTAGTGCAAGTGGGAGACTGAAGGGAATATGTCCTGAGAGGCAATAATAAAGTTGTTACTATGTATATGCCAGGTATATGATAGATGTTTATTTTGCATGCTATAATTGTATTAATATGGAAACATTAATACATGTGTTTTTAATAAACAAATAGAAAGTTCCTAGTTATGCCTCTCTTATAAACTAACTCGTTGATTAAAAAGATGATCAAGGTTTCCTGATCATAGACATTATATGTTGTTAATAACGAGGTCACAAAATTATTGGAATGGTGTGATGAACATTCATCTGAAGTATAGCATTATGATCAAAGTCATTGTGTTTATATTGCTATAACATCATACGAAGTAATCCTAGTCCTTAGACCATGAGATCATGTCAATCACTAACACTAGAAGATTATCTTGATAACATCAAACGTCACACCGTAACAGGGTGACTATAAAGGTCGGTTCAGTGCTACGAAGGTGTTATGTTGAGGCTCATGGATCAAGAGTGGAATTTTTTCATCTGATGACGGATATATATACTATGGGCCTTCTCGGTGATATCACATTAGTTAGCTTGCAAGCAAGTGATTTGATCACTAGAATGTTATATCACGGGAACAAGAAAAGAGTACATGTTGGTAACGAGATCAAACTAAGTATGGAGATACCGAGGATCGAATCTCGGACATGTAATATATCACGAGACAAATTAAAGGGACTAATATTCTAGCGTAAAAGGTTCTCACGATCACAAGAAGTCATCATTGAATGTGTGGGAGTCAGTATGGATCTCCAGGTCCCGCTTCTGATTATTGATCCGAGAGGGGTCTCGATCATGTCCGCATTATTCGTGAACCGTAGGGTGACACACTTAAGAGAAACCGACACCATTTGGAACAAATAGTTTCTAAACGAAAAATATTTACAAAGCGCGGGAATTTATTTTACTAGACACCGGAATTGTTTCGAGTGAAATTGATGAAAGTGTTTTTGCATGTGAAATAGAATACTAGCAAGGGGTTTATGTGAATGTTTGTTAATTAATGTAATTGACAAAATTCTGAATAAATAAATAAAATGAGTTTTATTTAAAGAGAGATTGCATTAAATTTGGTGGAAATTTAATGGGATTTTTTTAGTGGGATTTCGAGTGGATAAATGAAGAGGCTTTTGTGAGTGGGAGCTCCACCCACATGAATGGAAGGAGGGGAGGGGCATCCCCCATGCGCCGGCCACCCCCTTGGGGTGCCCCCTGTAGGGGTTCGTAGCATCGAAAACAAAAAAATTCTACTGCATGCAAACAAACAAGCTAAGATCTATCTACTAGATTGTAGCAACGAGTCGATAGAGGAACTCACCCTCGAAGATTCCAAAGTGGTTAACGAGAGCGGATTCTCATGGGTGATGTAGTCGTACTCTTGCCGATCTCAAGATCGTGTAGACGATCCTTCCGGCGCTGCGTTACGGCAGCGCTTCTGCAGTCGGTCACACGTTCGGTACTCGATGAATACCTTCCTATCCCTTGTTCCAACAGGCAGCGGAGGTTGTAGCACTCTCCTCGCGATTCTGGCAGCACGATGGCGTGGTATCGGAAGTAGAGGGGAGATCTCGCAGGGCTTCGCCTTAAGCCGGAGCGAGTATGGTGGACTATGAAAGAGGCCTTGGTGATATAGGTTTTAGGGGCACCAAGGAGAGAGGGCTAGGCTGGCGGCTAGGGCTTGGGGAGGGCCCCAACTCGGTGGCTAGGGAAAACCCTAGGGCGGCGGCGGCGACTTGGTGGCCGGCGGATAGGGTTAGGGTTTTGGTGGAGAGAGGTGTAGGCTAGAGGGGGCACCCCTGCCCCTTCTTTTATATGTGGGAGGGCGCCGGCCAGGGGGAGGGAGTCCTCCCCCAAGTCGGCCTCCTTGGCCAGCGGTGGAGGGAGGAGGACTTCCTCCCCAAGTAGGTTTCCTACTCTCCCTCCACCAAGCAAACTTGTTGTTTGACTTAATCAAACTAGGATTTGATTTATCCCTTTATTTTGCTCAGCCATGATACCTAGTACATGATGCAACCATTCCACATTGTCATGACACATTCATGTACCCTTCCCCTCCAGAGTGCCGGACCTTCCGGAACCTTCTAGAACATTCCCGATGAAAACACCGGAATCATTCCCCAACTCCGAAACAGGACTTTCCTTATATGAATCTTATTCTCCGGACCATTCCGGATCTTCTCGTGATATCACGCATCCCATCCGAGACTCCGAACAACATTCGGTCTCTTACTCATCATTCCATAACTACTCAACAACATCGAATCCTTAAGTGTGTCTCCTTACGGTTCGTGAATTATGCGGACATGATCGAGACACTTCTCCGAACAATAACCAATAGAGGAATCTGGAAATTCATATGGCTCCCACATATTTCTACGATTACTTTGCGATCGAATGAACCACTTACATACGATACCAATTTCCCTTTGTCTCACAATAGTTTACTTATCCGAGGTTTTGATCGTCGGTATCTCTGCATACCTAGTTCAACCTCGTTACTGATAAGTACTCTTTTCTCGTTCCCGTGGTATGTGATCCCTTGTGAGCCAGTCACATGCTTGCAAGCTAATTGGATGACATTCCACCGAGAGGGCCCAGAGTATATCTATCCGTCATATGGATGGACAAATCCCACTCTTGATCCATGTGTCTCAACTCATACTTTCCGAACACTCAATGACACCTTTATAGCCACCCAGTTACGGGGTGGTGTTTGATGTCATCAAAGCATCCTTCCAGTGATGGTGATAAGCATGATCTCATGGTCGAAGGAATTAGGTTACTATGTATCAGAAAGCTTATAGCAATTGAACTATTAAAATGACTTGATCTTTATGCTACGCTTATCTATAGGAGTATGTCCACCATACCATTCTCCTAATGATATGATCTTGTTGTTAACAACATCTCAATGTTCATGATAGGGAAACCACAATAATTTATTAACCAACAAGCTAGTATTATGAAGAGGCTTTACTAGGGACTCTAATTTAGTTTACAAATCACACAAGTATTAATGTTTCCTGGTTAATACCATTATAGCATGAATGTAAACATTTATCATAAACACAAAGATATAATAATAACTACATTTATTATTGCCTCTAGGGCATATCTCCAACACCCCCTCCCTCCTATATAAATCCCCCCTCCCCCTCTCTCACACTCACACCTCCTCGTGAAGGATCTCTCTCCCCCTCTAGTTTATCCAACCATGGTCTCGGACTAGCGAGATACATGTTCCCAGTGGCTTTTCGTTGAGAAAGAGTTGTTGCTTCCGCTGCATCGCTGGAGCAAGGAGGCGGGGGTTGCTCGGTTGCTTGGATGTGTGTGCGAGCACGAATGCGCTGCTGATTTGCGGCGCTGGACTTCTTCCCGATCTTGAGATCGGCAAGCGTTCGTCTACATCATCCACGAGTACAACCTCATTAAACATTGTCGGTCTACAAGGGTATGTTCTCTATGAATGTATATCCACCCGTTGCTTGTATCTAGTAGATAGATCTTGGTACATAGTTTTTCTCATTGTAGGAAATTTTTTGTTTTCTATGTTGTGAACCCTACAATATTAGATCTAGAATCCAGTGCCTCAGTTTTGTAAAAATATTCGTATGAATTGCGTAAACTTAAAACTATGCAAAAATTCTCAATACTGTTACTTGATGATGATTCAACTAAACATGCTTTAGTAAAAGTAAATAATGTCATGGTTGAGTTACATATGACTTTTGTTCATGTTGATTTTGTTATCATGGACATGGGGAGTAAAACCTCTAGTCCTATAATATTGGGAAGACCTTTCTGAGACCTATAGGACCAGCCATTGATTCAAAAAAAGGGAATATAAAGTTTAAGTTCCCACACAAAAAGTGTATGGAACACTTCCCAAGGAATATGGATATAGTACCAAGGTACAAGCTACCACATTATCTCCATATCACATAAACAAGTAAGTAAAGCGTAGCTATATGGCTATAAAGCAAGCGTTTTTCAGGAGGCAACCCGGTTATTTATTTTTATGCACTCTTACTATAGTTTAAAAGAGCCCTTTTAAGTTTTTTCTGAAGTTTTAATAAAGTACCAAGTTGAACCCATCTGGATGATATAAAGTTGATAAACATATGGAGTAGGAAAATCCTGCAACAACACTTGTTCTACATGGAGTTCTGTAACTCCGATTGATCTCATATTTAAAATGAAGTCACAACTTTTCATCCTATATATTCACAAAAAAATTCTAAAATTCTTTACATGTCTAAGTGGTAAAAATAAATACGTTTTGCTACTGCGAAAAATCTGGACATATTCTGCCTTGTTTTGTTTAAGCCATTTTTTTGAGTCTCAAAATGATTTATTATGAGTCTTTTGATAAGATAAGAATGTATAAAACATAATATAGTTGTTGAACACATAATAATAAATTTTATCTAAAGATTATATGGTAGCTAGCATCGTATTTTTGTACCACTAATGTCACCCCATAGAAAAGAAATGGTACAAAGTTTTGTGTTGAAGTTTTTTTTGACACGGAATGGAGGAACATCACACTAAGAGATATTCAAGAATATTGAAAAGCCATAATATTGAGGATGCACAAGGCACCCCACTGGACTTATAGAACTCTCAGTTTGCAAACCTCTAAACTTTGTTTTTTGAGCAACATTAAATGATCATAGAAAATTGGAGGGTCTTTATCTAGTTTTATATTCAGTTTTGCATTTCATCTTTGAAATAAATGATACCACCATGATAAATAGTTTTCATAACCAATAAATAGCTACTGGAATTTAAAATAATTTGATTTATATGCTATCAAATAAAAAGGGAATGAAAATAAAAAGTGGAATGCAAGCTATGTTAATTATTTTAAATACTTTGATGAATGCTAATTTACAAGTGCCTTATTTAGTTATATATTTTATTCACATGCATAGATGGTTAACTTTAAGGTTCTTTGTTTTCTCGGGAATGATTGACACTGTGGATACTTCAACATGCTTGTAGAATTCTTTTTGATAAGCCAAAAAAATTCTCAAACATGCAAAGAGTTGTATATCCAAATACTTGAAACTCCAAAAAAGCGTACACCATACCTACCTATGTGGAACTTTCTACTTCCAAGTAAAATATATGTGCTATGCTTTCAAGTACTTCAAAATAATCTCTGTTTTTTGCTCAAAGCTCATGGGAAAGTAAGATGTGGGGTGAAAACCACACATGCATGCAACCGTATAAAACCTTCCGAAGGGCAAACATGAATTTGACCATGGGTAATTGAAAGTTATGTGTTTGACAATTTATAAGTTATTTGTTATCCCAACCATGCTGACATGGGGAAAGCTTCAAACATTGCACTAATCTATTTCATTGATATCATGTTCTTTTGGCTGTGGATGCCTATCGATGCGAAATAAAATGGATATGATCAAGTTTTTTGTGTATGCATATGTGTTAGAAGGAGCATTGGGACTACCAACCTAAGCCATGCAATATCATGGTGAAACTTTACATCATGCAGATTATATGAAGCACCTTCAATAAAAAGCTATGAAATAGTAAAGAAAACAAAGTGCTCAGAAGTCACTAAGTCTGTGTGTCCTATCATTGGAGTATGGATGGCCTACCTTGGAACTTAGGGGGCAAGGATCACTCGTACAAAGGGGTAGGAGGTATATCAGTGCTACCTTGTTTGGAAATGTATGCATATAAGGGCGAATATCTTGTGACCTTAAGTTGAGTAGCATGAGAAACTAGGTACTTGTGGTCAACGGGCATGAAACATTTAACTTGTAAAAGGTCAAACACATAAACCATACCAACTTCTGCCAAAAAAATATGCTTGAAACCCCATTCTTTATGATTACTGTTGACATGAGCTACATCTCAAAACTTTAATTTCTTTATCTATTATTGAAAGACTAGCACATATGTTACTTGCTTACTTTCTAATACAAAAGTGTCAAAATATCAAAAGGAGCAAAAGAGTCTTACATACTTTCATAAGTTCATCTAAGCATGCTTAATTTTTCATGGTATTTTCATTTGTTTTCATTACAAAACAACTTATTATTAAGCATGTTTGTAGTGTATAAGAGATATCACTTTATAGATCACTTGATTATTACTATTATTTGAAGATTGAACCTTGTAAACATAGTGTAACAATGTAGGACATGAAACATAGCAACAAAGTCCATGTTTGGTTAAATCACCTTCATGCTCGAGGACGAGCATAAGTTAATCTTAGGGATGTTGACGCATGTAAAATGCATACATGAACTTTCTAGTTTATTGATACATATTCCTACATGTCTACAACACTTATAGTGCAATAACCATGTTTTATATTGATTTTTTGGATTTACCAACCCCTTTATTTTGGTTATAACTCTGCAGGATAGGAAAACCCCGTTCTATGTATTTTGATCTTTTAGGGACCTAAACAAAGTCCAATGGATCTTAAACTCTGGTAAAACCAATATTTCTCGAAGACAAGGATCTAGAGTGCTTGGACCTCATGATGGAGGCCCGGAGGCCCTAAAGAGTGGTGGTGGCGGGGCCAGGACTGGTGCACATGCCACCCACCCTCTTTTGATCCTCGATCGTATGATTCTCTTAAATCTTGCACTCACAAACTTGGTTTGACCTAAAAACTTCTACAAAAAGGGTCCCCTAGGACATCCTTGAGGAGAGCACCATAGAAACACAAAAACACCAAAAAGAAGTCAGAACCAGCAAAGTTTGGAGGGGGAAATCCACCAGAGCCACCGTCGGAGGGATCTCTACCTTCTCCAACATCTCTAACTTCATCACCATGATAAAGCGGGAGTAATCCACCTCTAGACTATGGGTTTGTGGCAGTAGCTTGATCTCTCTCTCTTGTTCTTCATAGATCTAGTACCATATGAGCTTACCTACATGATTATCGTCATATATGTAATTTCTATATGGTGGATCCCTATTATATGATATGATATTTGAGGTTGGAATTTATGTATGTGTAAGATGTATTGATAGATGCATATGATGTACCCCATTCTTAATTGCTTGTTTTTATCCAACTTGTATGCAACGTGTGTGGGGTAAGTGTGTATTAGATGGAGTAACATTGTGGTGGTGATTAAATAGTGACAACAAATTCAAGATCTACTATGGTTTTTACCTTTTTGTTAACTCGCTAGGGATTAAGTGAATTCATGTGCTAAAATTATCTAGTGACAGCTTGATAATCTTGTTTGTTCATGGTAGAATATTTGTGATTCAAACATCATCTCAAAGTACTTAAGGCTATGCTCTGTTAATTATTAATTATAGATTGCTTGGAGTTTTTCCTTTCTAGAGGAGTATAAGAGAGATGGGTTGCATCATCTCTATATTAGGACGTCATGCCCATATGAATGCTTATCAAACACATAGTGATGTTCCACCAATATAATATTGATGATGAATTGTTTTATGTCCACTGCAGCTTTAAAGAGAGTAGACAAGTGAACCCATGAACCCCGGTCCAACTTTTATCATAAGAAACAACCTAAAAACATATTGTTATCATTTATCTTTATTGAAATTTATTATCTAAAAAAAACTTCCTTTCTTGTAAACATAAACAAAACATAAGAAGACCTTTATTTATTGCATTTACTTTATTTGCATTTACTTTTCTTAGTTTTATTTTTTCATATTACTAATACGAAACCTTGTGCTTGAAAACCACACGGTGGAGTTGGGGACACAAGGTAAAAACTTTGCTTTGTAGGTTTGTAAGGGTCCCAACCTTTAAATAAGGTAGAGTCCCCTATGTTTACAATGCTAGTCCCTGGATCAATAGCTAGCATCCACAGTTAAGATGTAATATCAAGAAACAAAGGTCATAATACAACTTTTAAACCAGGAATAACATAATTTTATTACATCTTACATAGCTCATTTGGCTATTACATTACATTGCAGCAGAATATCTATAAGCATGGGGTCCTTCATCTTCAAAGTGCCACAGGCAGACATGTTGGTTGTAGACTTGTAATCCTAATCAATTAAACTTCACTAAATCAATCAAACCTGCAACATAACAAGTTACAGCCACAAGGGTCAATACATTTGAATTGTATTGGCAAGTGATACTATGGTAGTATAGTGGAGTCTATCATCTATATGCATTTGGCTAAGTGGAGTTGAGGCTTGCATTGCTCAAAATAGATTTTTCCTTAACATTTGAAAACACTAAGTTTTTGCTTGACAAAATCATTTTTATAAATCAAAGATTGAAGATCCTTTAACACTTGTTCAAACCACAAGTTTTTAACTTAGAAATTGGTATGAGGAGATTATTGATAGCGTCCATTTCTTGATGCTCAAATTGTCCTTTACCAGGGACATGGCTAAGTACTTAGATTTTACACTATGCAGAGGTGGTGCACTTTCCCCACAAGACTTGGTTTCCCAAGACAAGATCTTTCAGAAGCCTTCCCTTAGACCAAAATGGACGCGCTCCAACCTATCAAACTCTACCACCAACTGTCCATATGGCTAAGTTCTTGCAACCTATATGATCCAGGCAAAGCCCATAATGCCAAGTGGTTGCACTTCAAGCTTCTCAACATTTGACATCTCAAATCTCTTTGTTCCTGGGTGGCCATCCACAAGTGAGATACACAAGGTCAACCATAAACATGGGCCTTGTGAACCACTCAACCAAAATCCACCAAGCAATTACCATTCCACCCAGGTGATTCATTAACTTAGTTGTTTTATTAAACAAAAACACAAGTCCTCAGACTTAGAAATTTTCCATAGTGTGAATATATATACTCCACCCTTGTTTTCTATTAGCTAGGCTAAGCTTTATAGTAGTAGGTATCTTGACTTAGGAAATTTCTACTAAGGTTTCATCTACTAGGATTTCCTATAGCAAGGTTTATACTAGCAAAGGTTCCATGCAAGTTTTACTTAGAAAAATCACTAATGCATAGTGAAAGTAATGGGACAAAAATATGAAGCATCACTTGCCTTTTTGGTAGAGTATAAGTTCACTCCTTGATCTTTGCAATTGTTCACACACTTCAAGTCACTACAAATCAATCAAGCAAACAATATTTCAATCTACCAATCAAGCAATTCATCACACATAAAATAATAAAACAAAACAACACATGCAAGCATGCAAAAGGGTTGTTTTATTTGTATAAGTGGTTTCTAATGGGTCATAGACATTTGGGTACACCTAATGGTCATTTTGTAAAGTGGCAAAGTCATTTGCAAAAGATTTCATTTCATATACCATTTTCAAAACAAGGTATCATTTTATGTGGTGTAGAAATGTTTTTACTAAGGCATTAATCTATAGGGTTCACCAAATATGTTTTCAAACCACAAAACTTGGTGTTTGGGGTCAGAGAGTTTAAAACAAAACATTTCCCAAAGGTTTTCTTCCAAAACCATTTTTAATAAATAAACTATATTTTTATTTGTCTAGAAATGGTTTTAAATCAAAGAATCATTCTTTTGTTTCACAAAATACATTTTTGAATCCACAAAGTGTTTCCTATGGTCAGTAGGTTCAAATCACTCCATTTGCAAAAGATTTTATCCCCAAAATCATTTTTGAACAATTTTTATAATCTAAACAAGCATACAAAAGTTTCTGCAAAAACAACCATTCTACCAGAAGCTTTTTACTAAACAAAAGGCATGGTTGGCTAGGGCTTGTTCCACTGATTCCATTGATATAAAGTTTGCCAAATTTGGACGTGTGGAACAAAAGTTATGGAATTTACAAAATGGACATCTAATAGAAAGTTTTCTGGCTTTTAAATCAAACAGAGGCCACGTGGAATGTTTTGATTTGTCGAAAACGTTTCGCGAGGATTGAGCTCTGTGGAGCGTCGGATCAAAACAGATCGAGCGGCACAGAACTCTCCATACCGATTCGCTAAATGAAACTATCGCAGGGCTCGGATCAAGATCAAACGGCTCACGGGAGGTTGACCAAAGTCTGGCGGCGCAGCGACGGTGGCTGGCGGCAGCGAGGTCAGATGGTGGCGGCGCTGGTGAAACAGGAAGCGAGGGAGGATGGGAAGATGCTCACCGCGTTCGTGGCGTCGTGCTGATTCTCAATGTGTGGTCCGTTTGTCGAGGGGCGCTCTGGTCCGACGTGGATTGCTCACCGGAGTCCACACGGCGGCGGGCGTGCTCTGGAGGTCGTCGAGGGCGAGGATGGAGTGCACCCTAGGACAAACGGGAGGCACCGTTAGGTTCGCAAGGGCATGGTGATCAATATAGTGTCCACGGGGAAGAGAGGGGTGGTCAGGTTTACCGGGGAGACGTCGCCGCAGTTGACAGACGGCGGCGCTGGCTCGGGGAAGACGTTGCCGAGCTCACGGTGCTCGCGTAGACGAACGGAAAGCTCAGGGTGATGCGCCAGAAGGTAAGGAGTGTGCTCGTGTGCTGCAGGGGCAATGGGGTCGTCTGGCTTCGCCGGAATTTGTGCTGTAGCTCGTCGGAGCAGAGTGGGTTCATGCGTGAAATCGTGGCAGCCCTGTGGCCGGGAGAGAGGAGTGAGCGAGGGGAAATGGGAAGGAGACAGAGGCGATTAAATGGGCTTGATCACAGCGAGGAATAAACGCAGCGTTACGACGAATTAAACTAGAGGAATCAACGGCAGGGGCGGGGAAGAACTGGTCGCGGGTGGGGAAGATGACCGCGTGGCTGTGGGGTCCACTGGCAGCGAGAGAGAAGAGAGGGGAGTTGGGTCCACCTGTCATTGGTTCTGCGGGTGCGGGTTTGGGTGAAAACGATTCACAGAGGGGTGCGTTGGTGGGCTGGAACTGGGCTTGCTGGGCCAGACTGGTTGGGTCGAGTCCATTTCACATTTTTTCTGTCTAATTGTTTTATCTTTTCCTATTTCTATTTTTCTGTTTTGAAATTCAAACAATCAATCAAGCATTCAAATCAAATCAAAACATTCACCAAACTTTGTATTGAGTTTTGGTTCTGTTTAACAACATAAACCAAAGTCCAAAACAAAATAAAATAGTTTTATTCTTTTTAGGATCTATTTAACAATTAAATAAAATAGACCTTAATTAATAAATCAAATAGGTTTTGATTTATTTAATAAATTCTCAATTTGAAATCCAAATATTATCAAAACCAAATCAGTAGGTTTTATTTGAAAATATAAGATATTTGGAAAACTTGTTTAAAATAAAATAACATTTTTATTTTAGGGTCCATTAATAATTAAATAAAACAGACCTTAAATATTAAATCAAATAGGGTTTGTTTTATTTATTTTAAAAACTCTATTTGAAATCCAAAATAGTACCAAAACCATTCGGTAGGTTTTATTTGAAAATAACATACACTTGGAAAACTTATTTAAAATAATTTAATAAATTTTGATGTTTTAATTAAAATGGTAAAACCTTTTATTTAAATAAAATTGGATATTAAATCCTTATTATTTTATTTAAATAATCCTTTACTATTTTTAATCAAAACAAAACATTTTATTTCAAAATATTGGCCAAGGTTTAATTTGGCTTTATAAATAATCCTTATTTATAAATCTACCTTTTCTTTTGAAAACCAAATCTTTTATTTAAAGATCCAAAAATGGTAATTCCACTTATTCAAAATATTTTCTTTATTAATTGTTTAACTTTTCAAATCCCTTTAGGATTTGTTTGATCAAAAAGGTTTGAAGGTTTCCAATTAGAATCAAAAAGTTTCTTCTCACCCTGAAAATCAACAAAGTTTTATTTTATTCATTTATTTTTCACATTACAAGATTTGGAAAATCTTGGGATGTGACAAGGTTGCTTGAGAAGATAAGAATAGGATACTCTTTACCAATTCCCCGAGAGTTTGATATAAACCCTCGAGGCACCCTTGTGGGGAAAAGAATCTTGTTACAACACTCTTCACTTGGAGTCCCATCGAGTTGGTACATACAGAGTTGTTTCCATTAGTAGACTTATGGTTTAAAATGTGTAACTTTGTCCTGGTTATCTATTTTGGGGATCAGAACTAGGAACCACCTCAGAATAAATAGCTATAAGAACCTTATCAATCAATTCATCTCCAAACAAATCCCAGTAGTAACACTTGTAAAATATACTCCCTCGGTTCCAAAATATAAAATGTTTTATTTTTTTCTAAAATACATGTATTTAAAGAATTTTTTAACGTGTAGGTTCACTCATTTTTGCTCCAAACCTATACACCAAAAGATGTCTAGACAGAGGGATTTGAGAAAAAATAAAATATCTTATATTTTTTCAAATGGAGGGAGTAGCGTATAAACCGTTATCCACTAGGGCTTTTGTATCCCCTATATTAAATCCTAAATTATTAATAATGTTTCTGTGCTTGTTCGTTGGTCTAAGCACACATGCTAGCGACAAGGAAACAACGCGTTGAAAATCCCCCTTTTATCCAATTTCCTCTATCTCAACTTGTCGCCAGCTAGTTACCACTGCCCTGACAGGAGTGTGGCACACAAGATCTTTGAGGAAGAGGATGGACCAATGCCTGAGAAGGGAAATGTAAGGGGATGCTAGGTGGGTTCTCTACTAGGCTTATGTGTTGATCGGTCGGGCGCACTACGTGGGAGAGAGAGGATGGGATCGTTTTGGGGCTCGTGGTTTTGAAATCATTCCCTTTTTCTTTTTTATAAAATAGAGTTATCGAGTTTGAATTATTTGAACATTTAAACTATGATAAAAATTTGAAAATATTTTAGAGGTTTATAGATCTGGTATGTCATTGTTCCGCCCGACATCCTAGTTCTACTGGTAATGGTTTACCATTGTTGCTATGTCTGACACAAAAGTTGCTTACCACTATTGTGTAGTTTCTCTGTCGGACACTAAAGTTGCTCCGTCGAGCTCCAAATTTACCTAATTTTATTGTGATCAAGTTTTTTTGTCCAGCACTAAACTTGCTTTGTCAAGTGCTAAAATTGTTCTTTCAGGCACCAAAGTTGCCTATTTTTATTTGAACATAGTTCTCCCATCGTGCATGAAAGTTGTTGTGTTGGCACCAAAGTTGCTTACCACTAAAGTTTATCTATCGAGCACCAAAATTTACTAACTTTTTTGTGAACCTAGTTTTTTTGACGTGCACCAAAGTTGCTTTGTTGAGGACTAAACTTGCATTGTCAAGAACTAAAGTTGTTCTTCCGGGCACCAAAGTTGCATATTTTGTTATCAACATATTTTTTTGGTTAGGACTAAAGTTGCTCTACCACACTAAAGTTGCTCTTTTTGGCACCAAAGTTGCCTATTGTTGTTGTAAACCTAGTTTTCCAAGTCACACTCCAAAGTTACTCTATCAAGCATTACGAATCAAATTTTCCTATTGTTGTTGTGAACTTAAGTTTTCCGTCATGCTCCAAAGTTGCTCTTGTACATTATCTTCACGTGCCCCTAGTTCTTGGGATGGACTAACCTAGCCGCAACTACTAACGATGTCTGGGATGCCTACGTTGTCTACTATTATCGTGAAGTTGCCTCCTGATGTGTAAAGTTGCCTACTTTTTTAAAGTTGTCTACCCGTTGTTGTGAAGTTACTTACCACTACAGTGAAGTTGCCTAGTATTGCGGCGAGGTAGGCCCTTCCTTACTATCCGCCTCGGCCTTTCGGGCTCATTGCCCTTCAATCGCAACAACTTGTAAAATTAGGGCTATAATTGTTGTGCAGTTGTCTGCTATAATTGTTGTGAACTTTTCTGCTATAATTTTGGCCTATAATTGTTCTGAAGTTGTCTGCTATAAATTTGCTAAGTTGCTTTTATTGGTAACTATTTTTTATTTTATAAAATTTTTCATCGCTTTAGTGATTTTTCCTAGTGCTGTTGTTAAGTTGCCTACCACTTGTTGTGAAGTTGTCTACTAATATTGTTATTGTGGAGTTTGTATGTCATTGTTGTTAAGTTTCCTATTGATGTTGTTATTGTGAAGTCTATATGTCACTTTTGTGAAGTTGACTACCATGGTAGTGAAGTTGTCCACCACGGGACGTTGCCTTCCACAGTAGAGAAGTTGTCTAGTGTTGTTGTGATCACAAAAGTGAGGTTGCCTAGTGTTTTTTGTGAAGTTGATCACTTCTGTTGTGAAGTTTCCTACCCATTTTCTATGAAGTTGTCAACTCTTGTTGTGAAATTTTTAATCATTGTTGTGAAGTTTCCTAACCGAAATATAATGTAGCCAAATTAGGAGCAGGTAAAAGCAACTATTGCAACAAAAGTTGCTAGGATAACTCTATCGATGTGGGAAGGGGCACTGCTTGCTCGAGTTGGATTTCCTCATAGAATTGTTTCCGATGCATTAGCAACTGTTGTTGTGGTGAGGTTGCTTTTTAATACATGTGAGTTGTGTATAGCTAATATGAAGTTGGCTACCCGTGATATCAATTTTCATACTACTGCAATGAAGTTTCCTAGTGTTGTTGTTAAGTTGTCATTGTTGAAGTTGCCTATATTAGTAGTGAAGTTTCCTACCCGCTTTAATGGAGTTTCCTACTATTGTTAAGTTACCTATTGTTATTGTGATGTTTCCTACTACCGCAACAAAAGTTACCCACTTTTCTTATGAAGTTGCCTACAATACTGAAAAATATTATACACAACACAGCAACGGTGTAAAGCAATCAATACAGCTAAGTTACGAGGTTGAGTCTATCGAAGTTGGTGGGGGCATGGCTGACTCTGTTGGCATGGTGATGGCTTCAAAAAGTAGCATCGCCAACACGAAGCCACCAAATAGGGAGACCACGATTGCCACGATAGATGGGAGATGCGCCAATGCATGCGGCTCTAGATGTGATCCTCGTTAGTGGTGAGCTCTGGGATGTAATGCTCGTCAATGTAGTTGTTTCACCCGGGAAACACCAAACCTTTTGAACTAGATCATGGGCACAACAACAACCTAGAGCTACCAGTTCTAGTCATTTCCGACGCATTACAAGCCGTTCTTTTCTTGTGAAGTTCTTAGCTACAACTACTATGAAAGTTGTCTACCTCTAGTCCTAAAGTTGCCTACTGCTGATGAAAGATACTAAGTTGGTTTTAAGTTGTTGTGAAGTTGGCTATTGCTGATATGACATCTCGTGAATCTTTTTTCACATAGAAAAGTTGTTTCTTCATGCAATAAATTTTATTTTTTTAGTTGCTAAATTACCCACTATTGCATTAAAAGTTGCATAATAGTACACCCAAGAGGTCACATGCCTCGCAAGCGAGGAACTACACATGAACAAGAGAATGCCTCTTTCCAGTCCATAAAGATAGCCACCAATGTCCCCACGCTCGTCGCCTCACCCGCTCCCGCTCACCAGCTTGCTTGCCCTGCTAGCCGTTCACGCCTCCCCAATCCTTTGTCGAGGACACAACTGCATCTCACAGAAGTTGAGCCTCCCAATAGCACTCTAGGTTGGTCGCTCGGGCAATAGGCAGGATGGGTTGGGAGACGGGCTAGGTTGGGGGCAACGAATGAATGGAGACGCTGATGCTACCTAGACACATTCATATTAAATAGGGCCTCTCATTTCTTCACTAGTATAAGAGCAACTCTAGCAGACCCTGCAAATCATAAACACGAGGATGGAGGGCACACCAAACGCGTTTTGTAGGCTGAAAACATGTCGCACAGACCATACCCCCAAAGGGAAATGACATAACAACATATTGCGCCAAACCTAGTGAATACGCAAATACAAACCGGAACACATGGTTTTGCATTTTTTCTGACATTTCAGCACGGTGTGCATAACTTGAAAGATGACATATGTTTCAATTAAAATTTAATAGTTCGTAAAACCAAACAATACAACAATAATCCAAATAACAACAAATGTTCAAATCCAAGTAATTAAACAACTAACGAATGGTTTGGAATACCAATAATGGTTTTCAATCACACAAGAATGAATAGTTAAAAAATATAACAATAAAATGAAGTGACACACTATCGACCATCGTGCTTGCGCCAATGGTGCTCAATGAGATCAAGATGAAGCTGGGTATATGGCATGGGCCTTGTCATTCTTAATCTCATGGTATATCTCAAGGAATGCTTGGATTGTATTCGGATTTCTAGTTGGCTTGACTCGGGTACCAGCATTGTCAAAGAAGAAAGGTTCAAATCCCTCTTATCCTTGATGATCATATCTTGAAGAATGACACAAGTGGTCATGATGTCTCCATATCCCAAAAATGAGAGGGGCCTCAAACTATTGCAAACCTAGCTTGCAAAACACTAAAAGCTATCTCAATGTCTTTCCTGGCTGCCTCTTGTGCTTTTGCAAACAAAGTTTCAGCTTTTCCATTGGGTTCCTTGATGGTTTTCACAAATGTTGCCCATTTCGGATATATGTCATTGGTAAGATAGTAGCCCATCGTATAGGCACGGTCATTGACAGTGTAGTTGCAAGCCGGAGCATCACCAGTTGTTAGCTGGGTAAGAAGATGGGATCTATGCAGCATATTGATATTGTTAAGAGAACCTGCCAACTCAAAAAAAATGCCAAACCCATAGCTCATGAGAAGCAACAACAACAAGCATGATTGTTGGATCATGATCTTTCCATAATACAAACGCGGCCACGCCTTCGGGAAGTTCTTCCAATTCTAGCATACAATCAATGCTACCGAGCATCCCCAGACAACCTTGAGCTTTGTTCATCTTCATCAACCTCACCGCATCTTCTTCATTGGGAGCTCGAAGATAAATAGGCCCGTAAGCACGGATCATAACCTTGCAAACGTACACATGGACTCCATGGTTGTATCTTCTCCTATGCAAAGGTACTTGTCGATGTAGTCAGCCAGAATTCCGTAAGATATGACTCTCATTACCATGGAAATATTTTTATGACCACTAAATCCTATCAAGTTGCATTCCTCTTGCGGTTAAAATACCATGTTTTCAACTCGCAAGTTTTGACGATCTTTTTGAACAGAGATCGACGCATTCGGTATCAACGATGAAATAGATGAGCCGGATAAGTGGGTACGTTGGCAAAATAATCGTGCATGAGCATGTTGTGCCTGAGTGCACGGTTCCGAGGAATGCACATCCTTCCACCGACGGTTGACCCTGGACGCTTCTTCTCCCCATCCTCTAGCACCTTCACCGCGAGGAGCATCACTGTTTGCTCGATGCCATCGTCTAGCAAATCCTCTAGATCCGAGCTGTCCGAGTATGGCGATTCCTCCTTCATGAAAATCTCACAAGGGTCCATATATGAATGAGCACATCGAACAAAATTAAGAGCTACTCTGCAAGTCAGCAAATTTGAAGCGGAGGTGGCGGTCAATTTACATACCTTGGCGGTCAATTTGTGGAAGGAGAGGTTGATTCGAGAGGGACAACAGTCGATTCAAGAGGGCGGCAGAGGTTTACTACACAGGCGGTGTGATAGAGCTCCATACAGGATCCATGGCGACACCTCGTGTGGGCAGGATCCCCTCGATGCGCCCCCGACAAAGCTTGCTGGTTGGGAAACAAATGCGGCCGACAGCGGTGGTAGGTCTGCCGGCCAGAATTGAGGTGGGGAGGTGCAAGCGGGGAGGTGCAAGCGGGCCGGGATTTGCGACGGAACATGGTGGCATAGGGGGATCTCGAGTACGAGCGGGTGAAGTGTTGAAATTTCCCTAGCGCAAACGCCTTGCACGAGATGGGGATCGCCCTAGAAAAGCCCTCCCAACGTGCATATGTGCGGGTTGGGAGGTCGATTTTGCTAATATATGTGCAGGCTGGGAAGCCGATTTTGCTGAGTCCCCCAAAAAAATTTGCGGGTCCTGGTTTATGCGGTGTCTAGTCTAGACCTTTTTCCCGATCAAAATGGCAAAACGGCAGTTATTATGCGGATTCGGGCAGAATGTGGGGTCTCCAAGAGTTTCTCTAAGGAATCATGAGTACGTTTCAGTAAAGAGGTATTAGAACTATAGGTACAAAAGGTTGTCCTCTAGGAGAAAACTCATACAAAACGTTTCAAAACTTGAACCCACCATACAAAACATTTGCATGGATGAAATATTTGGTCCGAACCATCCCAGGAGCCGACACTTCTCGTCCATGGTTGGAAAAAGCATCGCGCTAGGGTTCCCATAAAACCCACCATATTATTTCATATTTGCGACAATGTCCTCGGAATTACATGTATGGAGTACATCTTATACAGTTGCGTTGGACAAATAACAAACATGTCCCGTCCCTGTAGGCCATCGTCGATTCCCTCCACCCCACTGTCATACCCATCCCTATCACCTCCACCTCCCTATACCCATCCTCAACCGAATTAGGCCGCTCCACTTCCTCCCCATCCCCGCTATACTCCACAAAAACCGGCTCCCTGTTCGAGCTCTACTCCACAGAAATCAGGGCTGCCCCTCCTCCACGCCGCATCCTCCACCAATTCCGGCCTCCATGTCATCATCGACATCAGCTCCTCCCCGTCCCCACTCCGCTCCTCCCCTGCTCGAAGGAGGTTGATAATGCTTGGTATCTGCAGCTAGCGCCGGCAAATGTGTGGCATATAGAGGAGGCGGTGGCGATGATGCTGGATATGAATGGGGGTGGCAAAGGAGGAGTTAAAGTACCCTATCTCTCTAGAATATATCCTCCTGATGGGGACGGCGTTTAGGGGCAAGGGCAGTGAGCTCGTCTAGTGGATGGACTCCGAGTTCAAGTGCAAGATGATGTTCAAGGTTAAATCCTGCACATTGGACTATATGAGGGATCACGTAGCAGCGATCGTGTAACACCCTCGCCTGATAAGGCTGAGTTCATGTGTATAGTGCCAATCCCTGGATCGGTTCACTGGCACACACAGTACAAAATGATACCAAATATAATTGTGCATCATAAATACAATGAATATGATCCAGAATTTACATTATTTATTCAAGTACACAGCGGAAAACGAATACAAGGTAGATCTCCATCCTTCAAATGTGCCACAGGCGAATAATTGTTAAGTGGAGTCTCGCGACCTATGAACGATCACTCAGATAGGATATAACCTGCAACATGAAACGTTGCAGCCACGAATGGTCAATACATTGAATGTATGGCAAGTAGGCTAAAGTGGTTAACAACAGATCTATCAACTACATGCTTATTTGGCCAAGTGGAGTTCAGGCTCATTTGCATAAAGCAACAGTTTTATCCTAACATTTGTAACAAAGTAGTTTTCCAATACGATAAATAGGACACTCTGGTTCACTCCCAGGTGCTCCTACCCAATTATGTTCACCCAACAAGTTTTAAGTAATTAAGAAATAAGGATGAGTGAGAAATATCATAGCATCAATATCAGGCCGCTCAAATTGTCCATAACAGGGGACACGGCTAATCGATTAGTTTATACACCCTGCAGTGGTTAGTACACTTTACCCATGTGACTTGGCCAGCCCAGCTCGTACCACCACTCTCATATTGGGTGATGATAGGGAGAAGTCCAAGAAGGAACCGTTCGGGAAGTAGCTCCCCAAACCCGACACGCACCGGTCCAACCTACACTATCTACATCTCTGGATACGTGGGTTTGAGTTACCACAACCTACTGAGTCCAACCAACCACCCATTTCATTATTGGCACATGGTTGTACACGTAAGCTACAAAATAAAGAAGTCAATCATTTTCTCTTGATACCTGGGTGCCTTTCCACAATGATACCACAAACAATTATCAATCTCATCACACCCAGGAGATTCATTGATTAAGTTGTTTTAGTTTTCACAAACCAACACATTTAGAAACAACTTCAGTGATGTAACCCAGCCGTCGTTTTCGCAAACCAACACATTTAGAAACAACTTCAGTGATGTAACCCAGCCGTCGTTCATCATAGCATGGATAAGCACATCTACCAACGGTGGCTCATAAACAAGGAATGCTAGGGAATAATATGGGACATAGCATAGCATATACACATCAATTCCTACACATGCAATTCTACAAAAACATCTACAATGCATAGGAAAACAGTAGGACATTTATGACCAAGATAGCACCACTTGCCTTTGTTGTAGATGTAGTCGATTAGATAATCCTCACAATCCTCATATATATAATGGTTGCACTCGTCATAACCACAATACTTGCAATCATAGTAGTTGCAATCGCACACGTTGCACTCCTCGCAATCTATCAAGCAAACAATTGCATACAATCATAAACAATAGCACATAGAGATCAAACAAATGCAACAAATGCATGCATGACAATTTAATAAGTCACAATGGTTGTTACTTTAGTTCTCTAAACAATATTGAAGTATATGATGCATGCAAGAGGCCAATTAATGCAATGGAGTACTTGTTATTAATAATTACTTGCCAATATAGGGTTTTTAATAGTTCTGTTGTAACGCCTGTTCTAACTGTCGAATTAAATTTGTTTCTTGGGTTTACTGGATAAAGGACGTTAATACGAACCAGTAGGCTTTGGATTCACCCTAATCGGAGTTATAGATCTTTTTGTATGATTTAAATAGTGTTTAATGGGTTTTAAATGATTCATATAGTTTCTGTTGCCTACAAATCAAACTAAAATTATATTTGTAATCTCCATGGAATTGTGATTCCAGGGACATATTATTTGTAATTTTCTGAGCAGTATTTATTTTCTTATGAATTTATTACTCAAAAATGGGCATTAGCTTGTTTAAATATCTACAGAAAAACCTTACAGTATTTTCCTGAACCATTTGCATATTGATGATCTACATGGAACAAGCTTTCCATCGGTATATCATTTATATTTTTGTGACAAACAATTAATTTACTATGAATTTAATGATTTATAAATCCATTAAAACTAATTAAAATGCTACGGGGTAAATAATCGGCAAAGGCTGGATCCAACCAGATATTATTAATCTACATTACAGTAGCTTTAATTTGATATATTGTTCATGTTTTTCGGAGTTACAGCTAATTTTCTATGAATTTATTAACCCAAAAGACCATTAAACTAATTAAATCATTACAGTAAGTACGTACTGTAAAGGTTGGATCTATTTTGATAAGATGATTCTACATAAAATTATCTTCAATTTGATATCTTATACGCAATTTTTGGACATTGTATGAATTTCTAATGAATTTTACAAGTTAGATCTATAATGTGCAATTTTAAATTCGAATGGAATATTTCAGAGAATATTCCGCTGACTGGACATGTTAACTTTGCATGCTGACTGGGACTAGATGTTGACCTGACGTTGACGTGGCGTTGATGAGGAAGCTGACCGGAATAACGACATGGCACGCACCAGTTTGATTGGATCTCGAACGTCTGGATAGGATCCGATGACTAGAAGAAGAGATCGACCCGATTTTGGCTCAAAATAGACAAGAAAGAGATCTATATTAGAGAAACAAATCTGTAGGTCAAATTGAAAAACTTAGAACATGAAAGTTGTGGGGAATCATTAGTCCTACCTTCTCACCAAAGGAATTTGGATTTGAAGAAACGAGCGCGAGTACATCTTGGATTTACACCGTCATATCCAAAATATTGCGATGCGAAATTCTCCGGCTATGGTGGATGAAAAGAGGTGAGGTTTATCGGGATTGAAATATTTTGACGAGTTCTACAACTTTCGGTTTTTGGCCGAAGGCAAACAACGAAGTCTAGATGGGTTAAAAAACAAAATAAGATTTGAGCATGTGTAGATTCGGGATTTCGAGAAGAGAAACTCGTATAGTTGTGGCTCCACGAGTTTATATGGAGGTTTAGGACGGTGGGGAGATAGGTTTTGGAGTAGGGAACAAGTAGAAACAAACGGAAGTCGATTTGGAGTTGTAGATAAAAAGTTATAGCAGTTTGAATAGAGATAGGTTTGACAAAACTCACGCTTTTTAAAGCAGGGCTGCGTACGTGCGTGCCTGTGGGGCTCCTGTCGGTCCAGGTGGGCCGGCCCGTTAGTTTTTTTTTCCTTTTTTTTTCTATTTATTTGTTTCCCTCATATCTTTTGCATACGAACTTCAAATAATATGATTTTTGTTTCTAAATTTTTCTAAAATTGAATAGATTATTGTAGGATCATATTTGTAATCTTTTTACTAGTTTTCAAGTAGTGGGTTTATAAATCCTTATATATTCGATTTTATTTATATCTTTATTTGTTTGTATTTATGCCATAACTTTTTCATAATAGCTCCAAATGAGCTCAATTTTGTTTCTAAAATTTTGTAATATTAATTGGATCTCTTTAGGATATAATTATCAATAATTTATGCCTTATCAATAGTGGGTTTATAAATTCAATTTAATTACCTTTAGGAACATTTGAGGAATCAACTATAGGATTTAGATACCAGGATTTGGATTCAGTTTGTGAGAACTTTGCATGGATGTAATGAAATGCTTATGAATGCTTCATGATTTTCATTTTGAAATCTTGCACACCAATTCTACAATCCATAATCAATCCATGCCCTTTTGCCTATATGGCTACTTAGGTCATAACAAAAGAATATAAGATTTTGAATTCAAGGTTGAGAGGATTTTCAACATAGTCAAACAATCAATCAAACTTATTTATTTATTTCACATTCCAAAATTAGGAGAATTTTGGGATGTGACAGATCGGATCCTCCTCGGAGCAGATGTTGGAGCTGATCAAGATCACCAAGTTTGTTGGATATCATTATCATCGGATTGATGACAAGGACGCCATAGGGATACTAAAGGCGTTGAAAAGATGGGGTGTGAGTCGTACGGTGTTCCGGGAGCGGTGAGTACAAGTTTACCTTGGTTCAGATCTAACTGTGGTGATTGGATCCTACTCCTACTAGCAACCCAATAATATATCAGCGAGAGCCGTATGTTACAGCGGATTACAAGAGAGGTTCATATGTGCGAGTTGGTTATGGTTGATCTATGATCTGGTGCCCTAAAGGCTCCCTCAGGTCCGACTTATATAGATGCCAAGACCTAGGGTTACAGGACAGACCTATCAGGCTATGTTACTGAGTCGGTAACTAAGTACATCTTGGACTACAAGTAATAAATATCCCTAAGTCGATAAGTCTTCTGGGCCTTGCCATAGTCATGATTGGCTCCATCCTCTTTCCCTAACTAGGCCACCCGTGAAGCAAAGCTTTAACCCGTTGGTGGTCCACCCCGGTCAGCGAGTCCTGTGGGTATATCCGGAAAGTATATCCCCAACAGTAGCCCTCGAAAGTCTCCAGGATCCAAAGTCAGAATAATCGTCTAGCTTGATGGTTTTTCGGCTTGCAGAATATTGAAGGATTCCTAAAAAATTCATTCAATTATGTAGGATTCTGATTCTCATGTGAGTCGGATATGTCTTCTAGACTTGAGTTATTTCCACTCTCAATTTTAAACTTTGAGTCGAAATTTAAATGGTGATGTTTGCCTGACAACTTTTTAGGCTCTGTCTTGTCACTAACAAGTATCTTGTCAGCACGACCATTGGTGGGTCCGCATTACACGGGATCGAGGCATCATTTCAATGCATGCACGGATATCGAGGGGGAAGAGGCTTCACGAGGAAGCCACCTATCTCTCTCCTATACATGTGGCGTTAATCGTGTGCACTTAGCGCAAATCTTGGCATAGAGGTTATTAAGTTTGGGAAATTTCTCTCCTCCCCAGATTCATTCCCTGTTGTTCTCTGCCTCCTCGTACTCTTCAAGTTCAACTCCTCCATCGCAATCACTAAAAACACCCCCAGTTCCACCACTTCTTGACCTACTCCAGCAAAATGGTAGAATCGTCCAGTTTTGGCATGGCGGCGGCATCCTCGGTGGCAGCGGATGACAAGAAGAACTGGGGCCTTTGGGTTGCCAGTGTTCTAGATAATGAGAAGCTCAAATCCATGGTGGATGAGGGCTACCTCACTCCCAACGCATGGCAGAACGGCCTTGGCGAGCCCATCCCAGTGCCTCACGATGGCGAGTGAGTTCTGTTTGGGATGCACGTTGATCGTGGTCTTAGTCTTCCGCCGTCGAGTTCCTCATAGAGGTACTCCAACACTACAGTGTGCAATTACATAATATCCCTCCCAATTCTTTGCTCAAGCTTAGCACTCAAGCAGATCTTAGTGAGGGATTTCTTGGCATTAGGCCAAATCTCACCCTCTTCTGATAATACTATGGTACTTAGAAGGGTAGAACCCCCATTCCCATACGGGTGATGTACACTAGGGTTTTTGGCAATGTTGGCCTAGGAATAAGATTTTTTGGGTTGCTGATCTCCTCTACCCTGGATTCAGGAAGTTCCACGGCCTCGACCCTGGCCATCTCTGTGCCCTCCTTGTCCTCTAGATCCGGAAGTTGTGTTGACTACCACATTATCTGGATTAGGTTTATCTTCCAAGGTGTTCTTGCGCTTCTGAGCTTGCTGCTTCGGCTGCTTGTCCGCGTTTGGAACGGCCAAGACATTCAGCAATCCATTTGAATCATCATTGATGTCTGAGTAAATGATGGAGAACTAACACATTTGTGCAAGTCTTGTCAGGTTGCTACCACTTCTGCGTGAGTTGACACATAAAGACCGTTTTTGGGGAAGGTCATGGACACAAAGCACTGATTGTTCGTTTTGCTGGTCTTAACCCGTTCTCTGGCAGGTGGGGCCCTCTACCAGGCATGACATGGCATCCACCCTGATAGAACGAGGCCACGCTGTTAGGTTCGCGTCAAGCGTAACATTGCTCCCTCAGTCTCCTCACTGCATCCCTTCTCCCGCACTGGAAAGACAATGGCGACTGGAGGTGGCGGCGACATCCGGTGTCGCCGGCCTGGCGGAGACGGAGATGGGGGAGCCGGCGCAGGTGATGACCGACACGTCCGTGCAAGGCTCTTCGGCGGCAAGGAGGGTGCAGGAGAAGGCTGTCGCGGTGCCTCAGAATGAGAGCATGCTGTGCCACCACGACTGGCGGGGGAGAGCCCCCCATGGCCCACATCGGAGAAGTCGTGGACATCGGCTAGGAGCACATCTGGCGAGGACCCCATGAGCCACTGCATCTCCGAAGATGGGTAAGAAATTTATATCCTCTTTCTGAATTTTTTGATCGAAATATTTAGGGTTTGATCAGTAAGTAGCTTGAAATTCTTGTTCTTTTCTGAAATTTAGGCCAGAATCATAAGTTTGGGACCTCTAATTTCAGTTTGATGGAGCCAAGTTTGTGCAAAAAAAAAATGTGCCGAGCAGATATTAGATATCTTAATTTTTTGTCCATCATGGAGTCAGAGGGACTGAATGGGCTTGCACTAGTAGATAGCAGCTTGAAGGTTGAAGAAATGGTGAGGAAGTATGATTTGTTTAGGAAAGTTGTGTTGACAATGATGAGGGACAAGAGAACTCAAGCAATTGTGTTGTCCCCAATGAAGACAAAACCTGCAGTACATATTGATATTGTCATGGAGGATGAAGAGCCTATACCATACCAGATGCAAACTTAAGACAGTGTGTACTGTCAAAATGTGTCCACACAAATAGATGAGAACATTCCAGTGCAGTTGCTGACACATGATAGTGTGTGCTATGACAACCAAGAGTTAGAGGAGGAACTATTTGATATGGCAGAAGAGGAATCATCTGATGAAGGTTGGGCTTATTCATGCCAATAAAACCCATAAGAGGCAGAGGAAAAGAGAAGATTAGAGGAAGAGGAATTGTACAAGGAAATTGCAGAGATGAGGAGGAGGAAGAATGATGCACTGCTACACTGTGAGGGTGAGACAGACATAGAAGACATCTTCGAGACACAAGATGATCCAGTACAGATAGCAGCAGCAAAACCAATGAAGAAGATAGTGAAGAGGCAAGGACCAACAGAGAGTTCACATTCTCAGGTTGTTAAGGATAAAATCCCACAGTGGATTACTTCTGATGATGAGGAAGAGCAAGGTTTTCTGAAACCTGAAGATGATGATGGGTATGAGACATTGCCATTTGTTCAGCCTAAAGGAAGAAAGAGCAGAGCTAAGAAGCCAAAGGAGAGGGTTTGGTATGATGAAGCAAGATAAAATCTAGAGCAATAATTCATGTCGTCCCTATGTTTCAGAGATGTATACCAATTCAGATAAGCATTGTGTAGACTTCACATAGTGCATGTTAGAAATTTCTATTTCCATAGGAACACACCTAATAGGATTATTGTTTGGTGCAGTCAGAAGGACAAGTTGGGTTGTGAGTTTTACATGACATCATCTAAAATAAAGCATGAGAAAACCTTTTGCATTAAGAAAATGCATTTGGAACACACATGTCCAACTGAGCCTGCAAAAAGTAGGGTAAATTCCAGGTGGCTGAGCACTACTTATGTGGACAAGTTCAGGTCAGACATTACCACATGCATATGCTCATTGCAAGATAAAGCTAAAAAATATTTTGGGGTGGATGTGCCCAAGAGGATGGCCTACAGGGATAGTACTAAAGCCATACAGATAGTGTTGGGAGACCATAAGAAGCAGTACCACATGATCATATATTACCTACAGACTTTCATAGACAAAAATCCTGGTTCCAGGTGTATTTTCACCACTGCCACTGGACCTATAGAAGAACAGATAGAAGAAATGAAGAAATGACATGTGGTTGATATCAGCTACACCCCAAGATTCCATGGACTTTTTTCTGTGTTAATGCTGCTAGAGAGGGTTTCCTAGAAGGTTGTAGGCCATTCATTGGTTTGGATGGCTGCTTCATCAAGCTAACAACTAGAGCTCAAATTCTTGCATCTACAGCTAGAGATGGGAACAATAATATATATCCTCTTGCATGGGCAGTGGTAGCTAAGGAAGATATAGAGAATTGCCAATGGTTTCTTGAGCAGTTGAAGGAAGCATTAGGTGGAGAACAGGGGAAATTTGGGTACTACACCATCATGTCAGATAGGCAGAAAGGATTAATCAAAGTAGTCAACACTATATTTCCAAATTTTCCATAGAGATTCTAGCTTAGGCCCATCTATGCCAATTTCCAGACAACAAGTTTTAGAGGAGAGGGTCTAAAGAAGTGTATGGACACTGCTGCTTATTCATACACCAAAGATGGGTTTGAGAAAGGAATGGAGGAGATGAAGAAGCAATGTGAGAAAGCTTGGCTTTGGTTTTCAAAGATTCTAGTGCATACCTGGGAAAGATGGGCATTTGATACAAATTGTCAAACTAACTTGGTAAACAACAATCTGAGTGAAGTGTTCAACAAGTACATTTTGGATGTTAGGAACAAACCTTTAGTAACAATGTTGGTTGGAATATATGATAAACAGATGGTTAGGCATGATGGGAAGAGGAATGGTTCTAGAAAGGCTAGCTGGGAAATCACTCCCCACTATGCAGAGAAGTTGGAGCTCATGAAGAAATACTCAAGGGACTGCATCCCCAAGAAGGCAGATGTTGGATTGTGTCAAGTGAAGAGTGGCACTACAACTCATTCAGTTAACATGAACACTAGGAGCTGTTCTTGTAGAAAATGGCAAATGGCAGGATTGCCATGCAACCATGCTGTAGCTGCCATATATAAAGCCTGTCGGCATCCTGAAGATTATGTCAGTGATTTCTTCAAAAAGAGCTTCTATTTGAAGAGCTACCTTCCATTCTTTCAACCAATGCCAGCACAACATGGTTGGACAAAAACCAATACACCAGACATCATGCCACCAGCTTTCAAAGATCATCTTAAAGGAAGAAGGTAGGAAAAAAGGAGGAAAGGGAAGTTTGAAGTGCCTAAACCTAAGGACACATCTAGGATGGCTACAATTACATGTAGCAACGGCAAGCTTCAAGGTCATAAGTACACAAGTTTCTCAGTGTCATTGAGACCAGATCTTCTATTAAGGAAAAATAACCACAAGGTAAATAGGTCTATGCCATAATTGTTGTCTCTAATTTTCCTTATTCAATGACATGCATTCATTAACTTGTTCTATGCGGGCAAATAGGTCAATGCCAGATGCAGTTCCAAGTTCTTCCACACCCCATGCAAGAACACAAGCCCAAGCTGCACCAAGAGCCCAAGCTGCACCAAGAGCTCAAGGTTTTATGTCATACTTCACAGCTGGTGAAAATTCTGGTTCTGGTAGAGATGCAGGTGTTGGTCCTCTAGATGGTCTTTGAACTGGAATTGTTGGTCCTCTATATGGACTTGTTGGTCCTCTAGATGGACCTGGCTAAAAAACTTGAGTATTTTGGTTGTCTGTGGGGTGATGTAGTTGTTAAAAAACTACTGTCATTGTGATTGTTTGTGGAGTGATGTACTGCTAAAACTCTACTCTCATTCTGGTTGTCTATGGAATGAACTAAGTTTTATGTTTTGTCATTCTTGCTATTTGTGTGATACTTGCTTCACCAGAACAACCAGTGCATCTCACTTGAACAATCTTTGAGATATTGGCTTGGACAAATAATTATAATTCAAATATCAATAGAACACTTGAACAACCAGTGCATCTAACAGATTCATTGTAATCCATATTTCAATATAATTCAACATTACAATCCAGTTCATCTCACAGATAGATGGTCCTGCTCACAAATAATTTAACATTACAATCTAGTTTAATATAATTCAACATTACAATCCAACTCACAAATAACTGATAATAAGATAACAGTTCATTAAACATAGATGACAACACTTGATGATGCAACATTTCTCAAACTGCAGGGTCATCACATATAGCCTTGATCTTCCTGAGTTTAGCCATGTTTCCTTCCTTCTGCTTGACAAGATCAGCAATGATGAACTCAAGCTTCCTTTTTTTCTTCCTTCATCTGATCCTGGTCCTGCTCAGCCTTCATTTTTTCTTCCTTCATATGATCTTTGTCCTTCTCAGCCTTCACCCTCAAGCATTTGTGCATGTTAGTAGTACATGCATCCAGAGATTTCTTTTGCTCTAGTTCAGCAACTGCATCCAGCATTGCTTGTTCAGCTTTGGCCTTGAGAGCTAGTGTCACCTGCTTTTCCTCAACCACAAGCTTGAGCTCATCTTGGGCATTCCTCGGGTCAGTGTGCATCTTGTAAATCTCATCCTGCAACTTGTGCTTTGCTTCAACATGGTCTAGTGCAGCATGAACTCTACTTTCTTTCACTTCTGAATACATCTCCCGGAGCTTTGTGAGGCTTTGCATAGTGAATCATTCCATACATCATCAACCCAATAAAGAAAGTCACAATGTTAACCAAACTGCAATTGTAGTGTTACACAAAGAACAGTCGATGAGCCTAAAAAGAGCTAGATCTGCATCAATTTATCTAAAAACCATTTCAAAAATTGCACACACCTAGCCTGCACAGGTCAAGAACCTCTTGCCGGTCCAACATCCCTCGAAGGCCACATTTATGGTAGCCACGACATTGCATTTACAATGGATTGGATTTTCTCCATCGTTGGCTACTCCGTTGTAATCAGAGTCGTACATTGTAGTTGGACCCTAACATTGATTTGTACATAGTAACTACACCAAATTTGTGCCCAAATCAGAAATCCTCAAATCTATATGAACCCTAACCCTAGATAAAGAGGAATAGATGAAATACCTCTGAATCGGTGCTCAGCTCAGTTGAAGACTCCTCTCCATCACCCCAGGAAACCATTGCCGCCGGTGGGGAGACGAAAGTGCGGCGGTGACGGCGGCAATTGGCGGCGGAGAGCTGGACCTATAGCGAGGGAGAAAGTGAGCAAGACAACTACAAGATGCGACCGACACGGTCGAAAGCGGGGGATATGTTACTTGACGCGAACCTAACGGCCGTGGCCTCGTTCCGTCAGGGTGTATGCCACGTCATGCCTGGTAGGGGGCCCCACCTGCCAGAAAACGGGTTAAGACCAGCAAAATGAACAATCAGTGTTGTGTGTCCACGACCTGCCCCAAAAACGGTCTTTATGTGCCAACTCACGCAAAAGTGGTAGCAACCCGACAAGGCTGGCACAAATGTGGTAGTTCTCCGTCATTTACTGTCCACGTATGCATACTTTCTCTCTGTTTCTATCATTGCTCCCGAGTTTGTAACTTTGTCGCGCTTTAGCCTGTGACGCTGTAAACCAACTAGGTGTCATGCAATGAAAGCTTCAATCGCAGTTTGATCATTTAGTCCCTCGCAGGAGTTCTTTGTGTCAATCCATCGCCCTAGGTAATCCCGGCATGTTTCTCCGGGTCTTTGGGTGCAAAGCTGTAAGTCTCCAACTATGCAGGGCCTCCTGTATGTACCCTCGAAGTTCGAAAATAACACACTTTGCATATCATACCATTTATGAATCGAGTTCTTTAGCAATTCATTGAGCTATGATCGAGCCGTCTCCCTTAGTGTAACTGGAGATACCATACTGTGACCAGGCTGTTTCCTCCTTTGGCGATGCAGCAAGCCTGCAAAAAAGTCCTGGAGCCAAGTATCCGGCTAAGCCGCACTATCGTAGGGTTGAATGTGTTTGCCGATGTCGAAATCAACCGGAAATTTTGTTCGATGGATACGTGGACCGAAGCATTTGGGTCTCACATACACATCTTCCTCCTTCTACCGTCGTGATTCTATGTTAGATTAAATGCGATGGAGAGCGTCATTGGGTTAGAGTCATCTACGCCCGGGTGCTCGTTGTGCCTGCGTGGCGGCGGAGTCGGATTCCTGGTCCTTCTTCCGCCATTGCCTCCTCCGCCTCTGCAGCTTCCATGGCTGCAATGAGATCCTTCATGGTCACTGTTATGTGGTGTTGGTGGCTCTGGTGGGTTATTTATGGCTGAGCGACAGGCTCCTGGAGCTTATTTGTGCTGGCTCCGAGGTGGGTCTTCATGATGTTGGCCACTATCCCGACTCGTTTCGGGATGATCCTTGTCGTTCCTTGATGCGTGCACCCAGTGTTGACGTGGGACACTTCGTTGGAACCCCAAGAGCAAGGTGTGATGAGCACAACATCAAATTTCCCTCAGTAGAGACCGATGTTATCGAACCTGAAGGAGGAAGGAAACATCTCAAAGGTGTCGCAAGCAACATGGAGACCTGCACAACACAAACTCAAGACTTTTCCCCAACGAATCAGTGAGGTTGTTAAGCTCACCGGTTTGGTGTAACAAAGTATTAAACATATGGTGTGGAAGGTAATGGTTTGCAGCAAGTAAACAAGTAACAGTGGAAGATGTATTAATGATAAAGATTGGACCGGGGTCCATAGTTCACTAGAGGTGATCTCCTTAGATAAACAACATGGCATGAAGGGTAAACAAATTACAGCAGGGCAATTGACAGGAACTGAGCAAGGCATAACAATGCAATTACTAGTCGGAAAGATCCTATGAGATTCGATTGGGAAATACAACAATATACATAGACCGCCATCCAACTGCATCTATGACTAGAAGTACACCTTCAGGTTATCATCCGAACCCCCTCCAGTATTAAGTTGCAAGCAACAGACAACTGCTTTAAGCAAAGTGTGTAAGGTAAACAGTCCACATGTTCCATGAACAAGAGACCGTTGTTTTTTATGTCTACACACTTCTATTCTTGTAGACAGTTGTTGGGCCTCCAAGTGCAGAGGTTTGTAGAACAGCAGCAAGTTTCCCTTAAGTGGATTACCCAAGGTTTATCGAACTCAGGGAGGAAGTGTTCAAAGGTATCCCTCTCAAGCAACCCTGCAATCAAGATACAAGAAGTCTCTTGTGTCCCCAACACACCCAATACACTTGTCAGGTGTATAGGTGTAACATCCCTAAAATCATGTTTCAAAACTCATGCATATCATCCATGCATCCATGATCATGTAGAGTTTTATTTCAAAAATCAATTCAAAAACAGGAGCATATGAACTCATTATTTTATGTGATCAAGCATAAACCAGCTACCACTTCCCAATGGGAAATTATTTGTTCAAAACCAAACCTTGTTGCCCTCAGAATGTTTTGCGTGCTTGCTAGTGCTTAAACCAAAAATTTGCAGAACAAATGTGAATTTAAAACCATTTTCAAAACTTGATCAAACCAAGTGCTTTGTCACTATTTATTTTTGTTTGATCAAAAGAACCAAGCTTGTACAGAGAGACCACATGTTTTTATGCCCAGAAATATGAATGTTGCACACTACAAAAATCCTGAAAAGGTTTGAATTCAAATAGCTTTTGAAATCATTTGAAAAAGGTTCCTGGAAATTCATTCAGAAAAAGAAAAAAAATAGGGAAAAGGAAAAAGGCTGGCGCCAGGATTTTGGCCCAACAAGCGAATCAAGCCCAACAGCCAGCCCACCCGGGATTTTCCCTCTCCTCCTGTTTTTCTCACCGCACCCGCGTACCTAATGAGTCATTGACCGGTGGACCCTCGCCAGCTCACCACCGTCTTCCCCAAATCACGCCCACGACCACGTCGCCGGCTGTTTCCTCCGCCTTCACTGCCGCGTTTTAAAACCCGAGTTATTGTTGGAGTTTCCTCGCGTGATTCTCGCCCCCGCTCTGGCTATAAGACCCTCTCCCCCTCGCGTCCATTTCCCCCAACAAAGCCAGCCCGAAGTGCCTCCAGGCTGCCAGTAATTGCCATTACCTCGCCGCAGACAGAACCCACTCCGGCGACCAATCCTGGTGAGCTCCGTGCACGTCTTCCTCTCTGGTTCACGCGAACTGCTTCGCAAACTTCTTGCGCTCCTACTGACATCCTTAGTTCGTCCTGTACTGCCCCAGGTCGTCGACTCCAACAAGCACCGCAAGTTCCCGACGCCGTCTCCAACTCCGGCGAGCGATTAAGGTAAAAGCCGACCGCCCCGTGCCTTCCCTTTGACACTAACCTGTTCGCCTGATCGATGCGCATCCGCTGATGCCCTCCGTTTGTGTTAGGGCGGATCAGAACGTCACCAACATTGTCGTCCACCCGAGCCCGATGTTGTCCTCTACTCCGACGAGCTCCCACGGCCACTGCAGCGTGCCCCTTGTCAAGCCATCGCCACGTTGAGCTTCAGTACATCGCCGCGAGTCTGGTAAGCATCTCCGACGACCGCAAAACCCCCTGTAGCCGCTGCGCCGCCGTGGACAGAGCGCACCACCGCCAGCCGTCACCGCGCGCCGCCAATCCTTGGCAGTTTGATCGCGAACCGTTGGATCTAGATCCGACGGGCTAGATAGATCACTTACGCGAAGGGGTACGAACAGATCTGGGCTGTGCAGATTAAGTTAGATCTAACGGCTCACGTGTGTGATCCTGAGTGAAGCGGTATCAACCAATAGGAACACGCCGCGTGGCTAGGATTTGAATTTAAAAAAATTAGATTAGATCTATTAGATATTAAAACTTGTTTAATTCATAACTTTTGATTCCTACGTCCAAATTTGATGAATTTTATATCAATGGAATCAGGAGAGAAAGCCCTTTCCATATATGCAATGTGTTTAATGTTTTGTTTCTGTTAAAATGGTTATTTTTACAGAAACATGTGTAGGCCCATTTTGTGTATATTAATTATTTGAGAAATGTATTAGTGTTCAAATAAAGATTGTCTGGCAAGTTTTGAACTTGTTTATGAACCAGTACTGTGCACTTGTCTTATTGAGTTTAGAAAATCATCACCTATCATATTGCATGCATCCATATATTTTTGCTTGTATTTATTTTGTATGTGATTTGGTGCTATCATTTTATGTGTAGATTTTGGTGCAAATAGTGATTGTGATTGTGAGGATTGTAGCTACTCTCCAAACTACCAAGGCAAGTGGTGCTTCATGATTTTATCCCTATGTTTTTCAACTATGCATTAGAAATATTTTGCTAGTCTTGCATGGTTATATTTTTGCTTATATGCTATGCTTGGGAAATCCTAGTAGTTGTAGAATTGCTAGAAATTTCTAAGTTAAGATGCTTATCTATGCCATGCTTAGCCTAGCTAGCAGCAACCAAGGGTGGCTATATGTTCATGCTATGAATAAATATTTCTAAGTCTTTGGACTATGTTTTTGCTTAATAAAACAACTAAGTGAATGAATCACCTGGGTGGAATGGTTGTGAACGGGTTATGTTGAGTGGTTACACAAGGCCCATTTCTATGGTTTACCTTGTGTATGTCACTTGTGGAAAGCCACCCAGGAACAAAGGGATTTGAGAGGCCAAATGTTAAGAAGCTTCTAGTGCAGCCACTTGGCAATATGGGCTCTGCCTGGATCATATAGGTTGCAATAACTTAGCCATTTGGACAGTTGGTGGTAGTGGGATGATAGGTTGGAGCGCGTCCATTTGGTCTAAGGGAAGGCTTCTGAAAGGTCCTGTCTTGGTGAAAATCAAGTCTTGTGGGGAAATTGCACAACCTCTGCAGATGGAAGAATCTAAGTACTTAGCCATGTCCCTGGTATTGGACATTTTGAGCATCAAGACATGGAAGCTATCAAGAATCTCCTCATCCCAATTTCTAAGTAAAACTTGTGGTTGAACAAGGGTGAAGGACCCCAATGTCTATTGGTGGTTCCTTGGGAAAAGTGTTTGACAAATAAAAACTTAGTGTTTTCAGCTAATAGGCAAAACCTATTTTGAGCAAAGAAAGCCTAAGCTACACTTAGACAAATTGCATATAGTATCTAGTCCACCAATATTCTACTAAGGTATCACTTGCCAATACTATTCCAATGTATTGACCCACTGTGGCTGTAACTTGTGATGTTGCAGGATATTCTGATGATGATTAGGAGTCATGAGTCTACACTCAACATGCTTGCCTGTGGCACATGAAGATGAAGACTTATTTATCTATTTACTTGTTTAAACTCTTGTACTAGGCCTGTGGCCATGGAGTTGTAAAATACTATGTTGTCTCTGGAATGACTGTAATAATGACCTTTGTTTCTGTGTACTTCATCTTAAACTGTGGATGCTAGCATTGATCCAGGGACTAGCATTGCAATCACAGGGATCCTTTTCCTTTATAAAGGAGGGATCTTACAGATGGTATCAGAGCACTGTGTTGCCTGTAGTATTATGACCCTAGGATTGGAAACCACTAAGGAAAAAAATTCAACAACTTCCACACTTGTCTTTTCTTCTCGTAAACTTTTCTAATCTTCTTTCTCATCTCTATTTGTAGATGAACTCCATCAACAAAGCCATAAGGAAGGGACCACTCATGACAATGACTTTGGAATGTGAGACAGAATTCCCCAAGGCTCTCAAGGACCTCATGGTTGCAATGGGAATACATGGTGCAGCTGTGTACAAAGGTTTTCCTGTGATGGATGAAGGAGTTGAGTACTGGTGGGTGCAACTTTACTTATATAAAACCAAGGAATACAACCACAAGGACTCAGGATTCTGCATGGTCACCAACACAATGATGCACACCACATTCTTTGATTCAGCAAGGGATGCAGCTTGGAGGGCCATCAAAGAACTTGGTGATAGAATCAAGTGCAGAATGCTCAACACTCAAAATGACCAAAAGGAAGAAAAGAAACATACCCAAGAGTTGGAGGCTGCCAAACAAACCTTAAGAGGAGACATTATAGACTTAGTAATGGAGTCATGTGCTCTAGATAGACAGATTGCCTCTAGAAATATCATGTTAACCAACTTGGCAAGTGAGTTGGGATTGTAACGTACTTCGTTAGTTGGACCACCACACTTATCATTTTATTTTCCAAATGTTGTTTAAAATAAGTTGAACCTTGGTTGTTTGTAATGGATCCATGTATGCCATGACTTGTGTGTTTTGATTTCCAAAGTTATGCATGTGATGCCTTGTCTTGTGATTTGTCTTAAATTGTGTTGATTCTAACTTTTCCTATCTTATTAAATAGATGCCTAATGTTACCATAGGCACTGTTGAAGAGTTCCAGGGAACTCGTTTTGGCCCTTGTATTATTGAGCTCACTAGTTTGCTCAATCTCCTTCTTCCTACCATCATGGTACTTCCCCTTACCAAGTTTGAGAGGAAAGACCTTTGGGACTTCAAGGTTAATCAGCCCGGACGCCAGACTGAGCCTACCACGGAAGCAATCATCTTCAAGCTCATGCACGATGACAAGGAGAGAGGCCTAGAGGTAGTCATGCAAGACTTGATTGGACGCCTGTTAGGGAGACACTCACGACAGGTTAGAGGTACTCACTTCCACGCCTTCGGTAGACGTGATGAGGATGGTGAGGCCATTGACTTCGAGGATACTTCGAGGGAGACAGCAGAGCCAATTCGTCTATACCTCCAGGACTTAGAGGTTCTGCTTAGGCACGTGGACACTGATAGGACCAATGTCATGCTCAGCAATGACGAACTCCAGGTGCAGCTTCGTGAGAAGGACAAGCTCTTCGCGGAGCAAGATGAGATAGTCAAGGAGATGGAGGCCAAGTTCGAGAGTCAGGACAGAAAGTTCAAGAGTCAAGAGAAGCGAGTCCAAGATAGGAACAAGAGGATTCGAGACATGACTGCAGAACTGGAGGCCAAGGACTTCGAGCTCGAGCATCAGCAGACTGTGATTGAGAGGCTTCGTTCTCAAAAGAGGGCTCTCAAAGCCAAAGTAGATACCTTGACCACCAATGTCGAGGAATACAAGACCGCTATGGAGAATGCAGGTCTTACCTTTGTTGAGGAGGAGGTTGATGCCGAGGAGTAGTGATGACTACTCATGTATCATTTATTTATCATGCTTTTTATTGAGTCGCAATGACCATCCAACATGTGGATGGCTTGCTATTGGTGTGTTTACTTTGCAAACTTGTCGTTTATGTTGTTGAACTATTATCATTATGATGCATGTTTGGTGTTTGTTTATGTGATGTATTGTGCATGTTAGCATCTATGGGTATCTCATTCTTACCTCTATTGAACAAACCACAGATGCCTCCCCGTCGTGCCAATCCCAACCCCAACAACAACAACATCACCCCTGAGATGCAGCAAATGATGACATCTCAGACTCAGCTGATGAAAATGATGACTACGTTCATCCAGAACCAGAACAACAACAACAACAATAATAACAACAATAACAACAACAATCAGAACAACCCACCGGGTTTTGACATGCTTACCGGGTTTTTAAGATTGAGGCCAGCAAAGTTCTCAGGAACAACTGATCCATGGTGGCCAATGATTGGCTACGCTCTGTGAACAAAGACTTGGTAACTATTGGCTGTACTGATGAAGAGAAAGTCAGATTTGCAGCTCACTTGTTGGAAGGACCAGCAGCTACTTGGTGGGATAACTTCCAGATCACCACTCCCATTGCAGATGTGACATGGGCTATCTTTGAAGATGGTTTCCGTACTGCTCACATCTCATCCAGAGTGATGAGTTTGAATAAGAAAGAGTTCCATAACCTGAAGCAGCGCCACCGCAGCGTGGCTGAATATATTGAAGAGTTCAACAATCTGGCGCGATATGCACCGGATGAAGTTGACACTAATGCTAAGAGGAAGGAAAAGTTCCTTGAAGGGTTGAATGATGAACTGAACCTGCAGTTAGCTGTGGCCTATGTTCCCACATACCAGTCTCTTTGTGACAAGGCTGCTATTTTGGAGAACAAGATGAAGCAAGTTGAAAGTAGGAAGAGAAAGCACTCTCACAAGCACAGCTCGGGATCGTCTCACAAGCGTTCCCATTATGATGATGGTGGAAGTTCAGGATCCCACAAGCATGGGAAATTCAACAAGCACCACAACCACAACCGTCATCATGACAACAAACACCGTAGTCATGACAGTGACAAGTACAAGAATCACAAGGGTGGATATAAGAGCCACCACAGTGGAAGCGGAAGTGGCAGTGGAAGCCAGCCTATCAAGAAGGATATTACTCAGGTTGAGTGTTTCAAGTGCAAGAAGATGGGGCATTATGCAAATGAATTCCCAGAAAAGAAAGTTGAAGGACCCAACAAGCCCAACCCTTTTCAGAAGGGACAAGTGAACCACATCAATGTGGAGGAAATCTATGAGGAGCCAGATGCTGTTGCTGGTAAGTTCAAACTCAATTCTATTCCAGCACTTGTTCTTTTTGATAATGGAGCATCGCATTCATTCATATCAAAAGCATTTGTTGATAGAAATGGGTTTCCAACTGAAAACATTGGGTGTCCAATAAAAGTTAGTTCTCCAGGTGGAGATATGATAGTAAGTCTTGGATGCCGGGATCTAGTGATAGAGTTTGGAAAGCATAAGTTTCCAGTGAGTCTAATAATCCTAGATTCCCAAGGACTGGATGTAATATTGGGAATGGATTGGATGGCTAAGTATGAAGTAGTACTAGATTGTGCTAATCGTACTGTTGCACTCACAACCCTAGAAAAGAAACGGATTAGATTCAAGTCTAACTTTGAATCAAAAGGAAGTAAGCTAAATTATCTTAAGGGGGTTAGCATAGACAGTGTGCCTATTGTGAGTGAGTATCCAGATGTGTTTCCGTAAGAATTGCCGGGAATGCCACCAGATAGAGATGTGGAATTTCTCATTGATTTGCTACCAGGATCTGGACCAATAACAAAGAGACCATACAAGATGTTAGTTGATGAGTTGAAAGAACTCAAGAAGCAGCTTGGAGAACAGTTACAGAAAGGTTTTATCCAACCAAGTTCCTCATCTTGGGGAGCAACAGTTTTGTTTGTGGAAAAGAAAGATAGAAGTCAAAGGTTATGCATAGATTACCGTTCACTCAATGAGATGACTATCAAGAACAAATACCCTTTGCCTAGAATCAATGACTTGTTTGATCAGCTAGAGGGAGCTTGTGTGTTCTGAAAGATTGATCTCCGGTCAGGTTATTTCCAGCTTAAGATAAGGGAACAAGACATACCTAAGACAGCTTTCACCACAAGGTATGGATTGTATGAGTATAGCGTGATGCCATTTGGTTTGACCAATGCACCAGCATACTTCATGAATATGATGAACAAGGTGTTCATGGAATTTCTTGATAAGTTTATTGTTGTTTTCATCAATGACATTTTGATCTACTCCAAGAGCAAGGAAGAGCATGAAGGACATCTACGCTTGATACTTGAAAAACTTAGAGAGCATAAGTTATATGCCAAATTTAGCAAGTGTGAATTTTGGTTAAATGAAGTTGGATTTCTTGGACACGTTGAGTTAGGAGATGGAGTAGCAGTTGATCCTGCTAAGGTTTCCGCTGTGACTGAATGGGAATCTCCCAAGTCAGTAAAAGAAGTTCGTAGTTTCCTTGGCTTGGCAGGATACTACAGAAGGTTCATTGAGAATTTCTCCAAGGTGGCAAAACCTATGACAGAATTGCTAAGGAAAGACAAGAAATTTGCTTGGTCTGAAGGTTGTGAACTCGGCTTTCAAGAATTGAAGAAGAGACTTGTGACAGCACCAGTCTTGTGTTTGCCAGATTTGGAGAAGGATTTCCAAGTGTATTGTGATGCATCTCATCATGGATTGGGTGCAGTACTTATGCAAGAAGGAAAAGTTGTGGCTTATGCCTCGAGACAACTCAAAACTCATGAGGTGAACTACCCTACCCATGATTTAGAGTTAGCCTCTGTTGTCCATGCACTCAAAACATGGAGACACTATCTTTTGGGAAAGCATTGTGAAGTGTTCACAGATCACAAGAGTTTGAAGTATATCTTCACCCAGAAATAAATTAACATGAGACAAAGAAGATGGCTAGAACTCATCAAGGACTATGACTTAAGTTTGCAATACCACCCCGGTAAAGCAAATGTTGTAGCGGGTGCTCTAAGCCGTAAGGTTTTTGTGAATGGCCTTACTAAGGGAGAATTGCCAGACGATCTGTGTGCCCAATTTAGAGATCTTAGATTGGAGATTGTGCCTAAAGGACATCTCATGTCTTTGGATGTTCAACCTAATTTGTTGGACAAGATCAAAGAAGCCCAGAAGACTGATAAGGAAATTGAAGAGATTAAGGAAAAGATTGGCAAGGGAAAATCCAAAGGATTCCATGAAGACAAACTGGGTACTTTATGGCATGGGAAACGTATCTGTGTTCCACAAGATCCGGAGCTTCGGAAACTGATTTTACAAGAAGCACACAAATCACCGTATTCTATTCATCCGAGTAACACCAAAATGTACATGGATATGAAGGAAAGATTTTGGTGGAATAATCTCAAGAAGGACATCGCCGAACATATTGCTTTGTGTGATGTATGTAGTAGAGTGAAAGCGGAACATCAGAAACCAGCAGGATTGCTTCAACCACTACCTATTCCTGATTGGAAGTGGGATAAGATTGGTATGGATTTCATTACCTGATTACCAAGGACCCGGTCAGGATATGATTCTATTTGGGTAGTAGTGGATCCTAACTAAAGTGGCTCATTTCATACCCGTGAAGACAACCTATACAAGTGCTAAGTTAGCCAAGATCTATATGAGCAGAATTGTATGTCTACATGGTGTACCCAAGAGTATTGTGTCTGATAGAGGAACACAATTCACTTCTCATTTTTGGAGGCAATTACATGAGTCATTGGGAACGAGGTTGGAATTCAGTACCGCATTTCATCCTCAGACTGATGGACAGACAGAAAGGACTAATCATATCCTTGAAGATATGTTGAGGGCATGTGCCCTAGACTATGGAGCTAGTTGGGATGAAAGTCTGCCTTACGCAGAATTTTCTTATAATAATAGCTATCAAGCCAGTATTGAGATGGCACCATTTGAGTTTCTCTATGGGAGAAAGTGTACCACCCCATTGCTATGGAATGGTGTGGGAGAAAGAAGTTTGTTCGGACCAGAACTCATCAAAGAGGCTGAAGAGAAAGTCAAACTGGACAAAGACAGATTGAAAATAGCACAGTCCCGACAGAAGAGCTACGCAGATCCTAAGCGTAGAGAAGTCACCTATGAAGTAGGTGATATAGCTTATCTTAGAGTGTCACCACTTCGTGGAGTGAAGAGGTTTGGTGTCAAAGGTAAATTGGCCCCAAATATGTTGGACCATTCAAGATTCTGAGTCGCAAAGGAGAAGTATCCTATGAGATTGAATTGCCAGAGTCTTTGTCAGCTGTTCATAATGTGTTTCATGTGAGTCAGCTTAAGAAATGTCATCCAGAAATGGAAGAGACTTCTTTGAAGGATACCATACCTTTGGAAGAGGTCCAATTGGAAAGTGATCTCACCTATGAAGAGAAACCTATAAAGATTCTTGAGACCGCAGAAAGAGTTACTCGGACTAAGACTATCAAATTCTGCAAAGTTCAATGGAACCATCATTCCGAAGAGGAAGCAACATGGGAAAGAGAAGATGATCTTCGGGAAGACCACCCTCACCTATTTGCTAGCCAATCCGAATCTCGAGGGTGAGATTCACCTTAAGGGGGTTAGATTTGTAACATCCCTAAAATCATGTTTCAAAACTCATGCATATCATCCATGCATCCATGATCATGTAGAGTTTCGTTTCAAAAATCAATTCAAAAACAGGAGCATATGAACTCATTATTTTATGTGATCAATCATAAACCAGCTACCACTTCCCAATGGGAAATTATTTGTTCAAAACCCATCCTTGTTGCCCTTAGAATGTTTTGCTTGCTTGCTATTTCTTAAACCAAAAATTTGCAAAACAAATGTGAATTTAAAACCATTTTCAAAACTTGATCAAACCAAGTGCTTTGTCACTATTTATTTTTGTTTGATCAAAAGAACCAAGCTTGTACAGAGAGACCACATGTTTTTATGCCCAGAAATATGAATGTTGCACACTACAAAAATCCTGAAAAGGTTTGAATTCAAATAGCTTTTGAAATCATTTGAAAAAGGTTCCTAGAAATTCATTCAGAAAAAGAAAAAGAATAGGGAAAAGGAAAAAGGCTGGCGCCAGGATTTTGGCCCAACAAGCGAATCAAGCCCAACAGCCAGCCCACCCGGGATTTTCCCTCTCCTCCTGTTTTTCTCACCGCACCCACGGTACCTAATGAGTCACTGACCGGTGGACCCTCGCCAGCTCACCACCGTCTTCCCCAAATCACGCCCATGACCACGTCGCCGGCTGTTTCCTCCGCCTTCACTGCCGCGTTTTAAAACACGAGTTATTGCTGGCGTTTCCTCGCGTGATTCTCTCCCCCGCTCTAGCTATAAGACCCTCTCCCCCTCGCGGCCATTTCCCCCAATAAAGCCAGCCCGAAGCGCCTCTAGGCTGCCAGTAATTTCCATTACCTCGCCGCAGACAGAACCCACTCCGGCGACCAATCCTGGTGAGCTCCGTGCGCGCCTTCCTCTCTGGTTCACGCGAACTGCTTCGCAACCTTCTTGCGCTCCTACTGACATCCTTAGTTCGTCCTGTACTGCCCCAGGTCGTCGACTCCAACAAGCACCGCAAGTTCCTGACGCCGTCTCCAACTCCGGCGAGCGATTAAGGTAAAAGCCGACCGCCCCGTGCCTTCCCTTTGACACTAACCTGTTCGCCTGATCGATGCGCATCCGCTGATGCCCTCCATTTGTGTTAGGGCGGATCAGAACGTCACCAACGTCGCCGTCCACCCGAGCCCGACGATGTCCTCTACTCCGACGAGCTCCCACGGCCACTGCAGCGCGCCCCTTGTCAAGCCATCGCCACGTTGAGCTTCAGTACATCGCCGCGAGTCTGGTAAGCATCTCCGACGACCCCAAAACCCCCTGTAGCCACCGCGCCGCATGGACAGAGCGCACCGCCGCCAGCCATCGCCGCGCGCCGCCAATCCTTGGCAGTTTGATCACGAACCGTTGGATCTAGATCTGACGGGCTAGATAGATCACTTACGCGAAGGGGTACGAACAGATCTGGGCCGTGCAGATTAAGTTAGATCTAACGGCTCACGTGTGTGATCCTGAGTGAAGCGGTATCAACCAATAGGAACACGCCGCGTGGCTAGGATTTGAATTTAAAAAAACTGGATTAGATCTATTAGATATAAAGGAAAGGATCCCTGTGATTGCAATGCTAGTCCCTGGATCAATAGCTAGCATCCACAGTTAAGATGTAATATCAAGAAACAAAGGTCATAATATAACTTTATAACCAGGAATAACATAAGTTTATTACATCAAACATAGCTCATATGGCTATTACATTACATTGCAGCGGAATAACTATAAGCATGGGGTCCTTCATCTTCAAAGTGCCACAGGCAGATGTTGGTTGTAGACTTTGTAATCCTAATCAAACAATCTTCACTAAAACAATCAAACCTGCAACATACAAGTTACAGCCACAAAGGGTCAATACATTTGAATTGTATTGGCAAGTGATACTATGGTAGTATAGTGGAGTCTAACATCTATATGCATTTGGCTAAGTGGAGTTGAGGCTTGCATTGCTCAAATAGATTTTTCCTTAACATTTGAAAATACTAAGTTTTTGCTTGACAAAATCATTTTTCTCAATCAAAGATTTCAAGATCCTTGTACCAAGCCATCTCTCCATCAATGATTGAAGAATTCAAACAACCCTTGTTCAAACCACAAGATTTTAATTTAGAAATTGGAATGATGAGATTTTTGATTGCTTCCATGTCTTGATGCTCATATTGTCCTTTACCAGGGACATGGCTAAGTACTTAGATTTTACACTCTGCAGAGGTGGTGCACTTTACCCACAAGACTTGGTTTCCCAAGACAAAATCTTTCAGAAGCCTTCCCTTAGACCAAAATGGACGCGTTCCAACCTATCAAACACTACCACCCACTGTCCATTTGGCTAAGTTCTTGCAACCTATATGATCATGGCAGAGCCCATATTGCCAAGTGGTTGCACTTGAAGCTTCTCAACATTTGACATCTCAAATCTCTTTGTTTCCTGGGTGGCCATCCACAAGTGAGATACACAATCCAAGTCTATGGCATTGTGAACCACTCAACATAACCCAATCCTTCCATTTCCACCCAGGTGATACATTAACTTAGTTGTTTTATTAAACAAAATCACAAGTCCTTAGACTTAGAATATTTTTCCATAGTGTGAATATATATTCCACCCATGTTTTCTATTAGCTAGGCTAAGCTTGGTAGTAGTAGGAATCTCTAACTTAGGAAAATCCTGCTAAGGATTCATCTACTAGGTTTTCTTATAGCAAGGTCTATACTTAGCAAAATCCATGCAAGTTTTACTTAGTAAAATCACTAATGCATAGTGAAAGTAGTAGGACAAAAAGTATGAAGCATCACTTGCCTTTTTGGTAGAGTATAGGTTCACTTCTTGATCTTTGCAACAATCACACTCTTCAAGTCACTACAAATCAATCAAGCAAGGCACAAACTCAATCTACCAATCAAGCAAAACAACACACATAAATAACATAGTCAAAGAAATGCATGCAAGCATGCCAAGCTTTGTTTTGTTTGAAAAAGTGGTTCCTAGTGGGTCATAGACATTTGGGTACATCTAATGGTCGTTTCCTAAAGTGGCCAAGTCATTTGCAAAATGTTTCACTTTAAAACCATTTTCAAAACAAAGTGTTATTTTATGTGGTGTAGAATATTTCTATTAAGGCATTAGCCTATAGGGTTCACCAAATGAGTTGCTATTGCAAAACTTGGTGTTTTGGGTCAATAGGATTGGTCTAAACCATTTCCTCCAAAGTTTTTTACTCAAATCATTTTCATAAACAAATTAATAGTTTTATTTAGCTAGAAATGGACTAAACCAATAAATCCATTCTAACCTTTTCCAAATCCATTTTGCAGATCATGGGTTGGTTCCTAGGGTCAGTAGGGTCTCAACAAACCATTTTGCAAAGGTTTTAATCCAAAAATCATTTTTAAACAATTTTTATACTCTAAACAAGCTCACAAAAGTTTCTGCAAATTCAAACAAGTTAACAGCTACTATTTGCCAAACTAAGGCCATGGTTGGCTAGGGCTTGTTCTCCTGATTTCATTGATATAAAATTTGCCAAATTTGGACGTGTGGTTTGAAAGTTATAGGGTTTTCAAATTGCTACTTAAATCTGTTTTTCAAATCCTGTTTTAAAACAGATCCTGCCACGTGGCTGCTTCTGATTGGGCAATACCGTTTCGTGTGGATCGCGTGTTACAGGCCACAGGATTAAAAGGGGCATGTGCGGCTCAGATCAAACGTACCCTTTCGTTTTAGTGAATCTATCCAAGCCGGTGGATCTGCATCGGACGGCTGCTACTGCCTGGCCAAGAACTGGCGGCGCGAGTTCACCGGCGAGCGGTGGTGCGGTCAGTTGGCGGCAGCGCTGACGAGGCAGGAAGCAAGAATGGGTAAGAAGATGCTCACCAGGCTCAGGAGAATACGGCGATGCTCAACGTGCTGCTGGTTCGACGAGGGGCACTCTGGAGTGGGCTCTATTTCTCGCCGGAGTTCCTGCTGGCGTCGGGTTCGCTCGGGCGTCGTCGGAGACGAGTCTACGATGCACGCTAGGACAAACGGAAGACAGTATCAGATGCGCAAGACCAAGGCTATGCTGTGTGCGTGATCTAGGAGGCGCGGGGTGGTCGGAGTTCACCTGAAATGCTCGACGGAGCAATGGCAGACGGCGGCGCAAGCTCGGTGTCGTCGTTGCTGATGCTCAGGGGCGCCCGCGGTTGAACGGAGGGTGCTGGAAGATGCTACAGGAAGTGGGGAATGAGCTTGCGTGCTTGGGGAGGCAAGGAGTGGTAAGACACGGCCGGAATTCTCGCCGGAGCGTCGTCGGAGACAGAGACAGTTTGGGGATGATTCGTGCAGTCTGGTGGCTCCCAGGTGGTTCCGGTTTGGGGAAAAGGAAGAGTGAAGCATGGCGTTTAACATAGCATGGTAAATGGCGAGTTTAATCCATTCATCAACGCGAATTCAAGGGAATTTACTCGGCAGTAAACGGCGAGGAACGGGTCACTGCGGGTGGAGAAGAAGAACAGGGGAGTGGGGTCCGCTGGCAGTGAAAGAAAGGAAGAAGGGAAGGGATCCACTTGTCGGTTGCTGGGTGGGTGCGGTTCTGAGTGGGAAAGAAAACGGTTCGAGGAGGGAAGTTGGGCTAGATGGGCTGTTTGGGCCGGGGTAGTGGGTTGGGTCTGTTTTCTTATTTTTTTCTGTCTGATTCCTTTTTCTTTTCTATTTCTATTTCCTGTTTTGTTATTTCAAACAATTATTCAAACATTCAATAATTCAACAATTCAAACAATCATTAAACTTTGCATTTGTGTTTTTGGTTCTGTTCACCAACATAATCCAATACTCCAAAATAAAATAATATTTTCATTCCTTTTAGGATCTATTTAATATAAAATAGATCATAGTTATTTAATCAAATATGATATGATTTATTTAATAAAACTCCATTTAAATTCCAAAATATTTTCCCAAACAAAACCAGTAGGTATCATTTGTAAATAAAGAATACTTGGAGATTGTTTAAAACAAAATAACATTTTTGTTAAAGGGTCCAATATTAGTTTAATTAAAATGGCCAAGGTTTATTAATCAAATAAGGTTTGATTTTATTAATAAAATCTTCATTTAAAACTTAAATATTTTCAAAACCAAATTAGTAGGTTTTATTTGAAAATACAATTCATTTGGAAATCTTGTTTTAAAACAAAATAACATTTTATTTTAGAGTCCATTAAATAAAATAGACTTTCATTATTAAATCAAATAAGATTTGTTTTATTGAGATATTTATTTTGAAATCCAATATAAAGCAAAAACACTTTAGTAGGTTTTATTTGTGAATAACAATTATTTGGAAAACTTATTTTAAATAATTTCACAAGTTTGGATGTTTCAATTAAATTGGTAAAACCTTTTATTTGTATAAAATTTGATTATTAGGTCCTTATTAAATTAAATAAATAATCTTTTGTTTATTTTTATTCAAAACAAAATGTACTAATTCTAAAGCTTAGCCAAGGTTTTAATTTGGCTTTATAAGATAATCTTTATTTATAAATCCATCTTTTCTTTTGAATACCAAATCTTTTATTTTAAAAGATCCAAAATAGTAATTCCAAAACATTTTTAATTTCATTTAATAAAAGTTTATCTTTTTAAATCTCTTTAGGATTTATTTAATTCAAATTGGTTTGAGGTTCCATTTGAATTCAAAAAGTTTCTTCTGGCTATGAAAATCAAACAAAGTTTTATTTTATTAATTTATTTTCACATTACAAGATTTGGAAAATCTTGGGATGTGACAGGCTACCACCCTTAAAATAAATCTCGTCCTGAGATTTGGGAAGGCTGGGGTTACAAGCAAGTTCAAACAACTAGGGTACTACCACCCTTAAAAATTTTCAAACAAAAATTACATCTTGTCCTTCTTGGAATCCTGGGAAAACTTCTCTAAACAAACTTTTGCTTTATTTCTATACTTGACTCATGGGCCAAGGTTGAGATCCTTCATAGACTTGTTTAACTTGTTCTCCATCCTTTCTGGACAATTGTTTGCATAGTGGCCTAGTTCCTTGCATTTGAAACAAGTGACAAGGCTGATATCCCTCATAGGCTGGTTTATCTTATGCTTCATCTTTTCTGGACAGTTGTTTGCATAATGTCCTAACTCTTTGCAGTGTTTGCACATCACTTGGCTAAAATCCTTCCTTATCTTGGGTTTCACTAGCTTTTGTTTGTCTTCTTGTCTCTTCTTCTTTCCTGGGCATTCACTGGCATAGTGTCCCATCTCTTTGCAATTGTAGCATTGCAACTGGCTTATGTCTTTCTTCTTCTTTTTGGGTCTCTCCAAAGCTAGGAGTTCTTCCAGTTCATGTTCTTCATAGGTGGGAGATCTTTCTCTCTTCTTGGGGCATTGATCTTCATGCTCTTTGGATGCATGATCCTTGTCTCTAAAAATATTCCTAGCTTGGGTTCCTTCTAGAATAATATCTTTGTCATCCTTGTTGTCTTTAGCTCCTTGGGAAAAGTTTTCTCTCATGTTGATCATTTGAGTAACTAATCCTTGCAACAATTGGGATTGAAGTTTCAAAATCCTTTGTATGGCTGGGTCTAATCCATTGTTGTTGGCTAGAAGCTGAGTTGTCTCTTGGCTCAACTGGTTTTGGGTTGCTATAAGTTCTCTCATGTTGTCTTCTTGGTTGTTGTTGTCATCAACCTTGATGTTGGAGTCTCTTGGAGTAGTCATCTGTTTGGGTTTTGATGGGAGATTAGAATAAGCAAGATATTTCTAAGGAAGTATTTCTAATCATACACATCACAATTCACACAAGCAATGTTCAAGTAATCACAAACAAACATTTCACTCAAACAAGGTTCAAGCACATACTTAGGCAACAAAATATTTTTGTTACACCACATAAGTTGGTGGTTTTGACTTAACTATATTATGGTGGTCCATCTATATGGTTTACTTGTGATCTTTCCATCATTCTTGGTTGCTTCTTCTTACATGAGATCTTGGTTTCCTTGAGAAAAACTCTTGGTCACAATACTTCAAAGTTGTTGATGGCTTCTTCTTATTTTGCATTCCCTCAGTCTCTAAATCTTGAGCAAGATTTCCTTGTTTCACTTGTGGTCCTTAGTAGTTTCCAAGTTGGAAGTCCTTGGTGAACATGCTGAAGATGTTGAAGTCATTACAGTTGAAGATGTTGAAGTCATTAGAGTTGAAGAAGTTAAAGAAGTCCTTTGTACATGGTGTAGTCTTTTGGTCATGGGGTAGGCTTTTCCATCAAGTTGAAGTAGAAGAGAGGTAGAGTTGAAACCAAAATGGTTGAGGAAAGAGTTTACAAGTGTTTTTGTAAATAAGTTTTTGGAACAAAATACAAATCCTATTTTTCTAAGGTTTTTTTTTGTCCAATCCTAGGGTTTACAAATCCTACAGGCAACACAATGCTCTGATACCATCTGTTAGACCCCTCCTTTATAAAGGAAAGGATCCCTGTGATTGCAATGCTAGTCCCTGGATCTATAGCTAGCATCCACAGTTAAGATGTAATATCAAGAAACAAAGGTCATAATATAACTTTATAACCAGGAATAACATAAGTTTATTACATCAAACATAGCTCATATGGCTATTACATTACATTGCAGCGGAATAACTATAAGCATGGGGTCCTTCATCTTCAAAGTGCCACAGGCAGATGTTGGTTGTAGACTTTGTAATCCTAATCAAACAATCTTCACTAAAACAATCAAACCTGCAACATACAAGTTACAGCCACAAAGGGTCAATACATTTGAATTGTATTGGCAAGTGATACTATGGTAGTATAGTGGAGTCTAACATCTATATGCATTTGGCTAAGTGGAGTTGAGGCTTGCATTGCTCAAATAGATTTTTCCTTAACATTTGAAAATACTAAGTTTTTGCTTGACAAAATCATTTTTCTCAATCAAAGATTTCAAGATCCTTGTACCAAGCCATCTCTCCATCAATGATTGAAGAATTCAAACAACCCTTGTTCAAACCACAAGATTTTAATTTAGAAATTGGAATGATGAGATTTTTGATTGCTTCCATGTCTTGATGCTCATATTGTCCTTTACCAGGGACATGGCTAAGTACTTAGATTTTACACTCTGCAGAGGTGGTGCACTTTACCCACAAGACTTGGTTTCCCAAGACAAAATCTTTCAGAAGCCTTCCCTTAGACCAAAATGGACGCGTTCCAACCTATCAAACACTACCACCCACTGTCCATTTGGCTAAGTTCTTGCAACCTATATGATCATGGCAGAGCCCATATTGCCAAGTGGTTGCACTTGAAGCTTCTCAACATTTGACATCTCAAATCTCTTTGTTTCCTGGGTGGCCATCCACAAGTGAGATACACAATCCAAGTCTATGGCATTGTGAACCACTCAACATAACCCAATCCTTCCATTTCCACCCAGGTGATACATTAACTTAGTTGTTTTATTAAACAAAATCACAAGTCCTTAGACTTAGAATATTTTTCCATAGTGTGAATATATATTCCACCCATGTTTTCTATTAGCTAGGCTAAGCTTGGTAGTAGTAGGAATCTCTAACTTAGGAAAATCCTGCTAAGGATTCATCTACTAGGTTTTCTTATAGCAAGGTCTATACTTAGCAAAATCCATGCAAGTTTTACTTAGTAAAATCACTAATGCATAGTGAAAGTAGTAGGACAAAAAGTATGAAGCATCACTTGCCTTTTTGGTAGAGTATAGGTTCACTTCTTGATCTTTGCAACAATCACACTCTTCAAGTCACTACAAATCAATCAAGCAAGGCACAAACTCAATCTACCAATCAAGCAAAACAACACACATAAATAACATAGTCAAAGAAATGCATGCAAGCATGCCAAGCTTTGTTTTGTTTGAAAAAGTGGTTCCTAGTGGGTCATAGACATTTGGGTACATCTAATGGTCGTTTCCTAAAGTGGCCAAGTCATTTGCAAAATGTTTCACTTTAAAACCATTTTCAAAACAAAGTGTTATTTTATGTGGTGTAGAATATTTCTATTAAGGCATTAGCCTATAGGGTTCACCAAATGAGTTGCTATTGCAAAACTTGGTGTTTTGGGTCAATAGGATTGGTCTAAACCATTTCCTCCAAAGTTTTTTACTCAAATCATTTTCATAAACAAATTAATAGTTTTATTTAGCTAGAAATGGACTAAACCAATAAATCCATTCTAACCTTTTCCAAATCCATTTTGCAGATCATGGGTTGGTTCCTAGGGTCAGTAGGGTCTCAACAAACCATTTTGCAAAGGTTTTAATCCAAAAATCATTTTTAAACAATTTTTATACTCTAAACAAGCTCACAAAAGTTTCTGCAAATTCAAACAAGTTAACAGCTACTATTTGCCAAACTAAGGCCATGGTTGGCTAGGGCTTGTTCTCCTGATTTCATTGATATAAAATTTGCCAAATTTGGACGTGTGGTTTGAAAGTTATAGGGTTTTCAAATTGCTACTTAAATCTGTTTTTCAAATCCTGTTTTAAAACAGATCCTGCCACGTGGCTGCTTCTGATTGGGCAATACCGTTTCGTGTGGATCGCGTGTTACAGGCCACAGGATTAAAAGGGGCATGTGCGGCTCAGATCAAACGTACCCTTTCGTTTTAGTGAATCTATCCAAGCCGGTGGATCTGCATCGGACGGCTGCTACTGCCTGGCCAAGAACTGGCGGCGCGAGTTCACCGGCGAGCGGTGGTGCGGTCAGTTGGCGGCGGCGCTGACGAGGCAGGAAGCAAGAATGGGTAAGAAGATGCTCACCAGGCTCAGGAGAATACGGTGATGCTCAACGTGCTGCTGGTTCGACGAGGGGCACTCTGGAGTGGGCTCTATTTCTCGCCGGAGTTCCTGCTGGCGTCGGGTTCGCTCGGGCGTCGTCGGAGACGAGTCTACGATGCACGCTAGGACAAACGGAAGACAGTATCAGATGCGCAAGACCAAGGCTATGCTGTGTGCGTGATCTAGGAGGCGCGGGGTGGTCGGAGTTCACCTGAAATGCTCGACGGAGCAATGGCAGACGGCGGCGCAAGCTCGGTGTCGTCGTTGCTGATGCTCAGGGGCGCCCGCGGTTGAACGGAGGGTGCTGGAAGATGCTACAGGAAGTGGGGAATGAGCTTGCGTGCTTGGGGAGGCAAGGAGTGGTAAGACACGGCCGGAATTCTCGCCGGAGCGTCGTCGGAGACAGAGACAGTTTGGGGATGATTCGTGCAGTCTGGTGGCTCCCAGGTGGTTCCGGTTTGGGGAAAAGGAAGAGTGAAGCATGGCGTTTAACATAGCATGGTAAATGGCGAGTTTAATCCATTCATCAACGCGAATTCAAGGGAATTTACTCGGCAGTAAACGGCGAGGAACGGGTCGCTGCGGGTGGAGAAGAAGAACAGGGGAGTGGGGTCCGCTGGCAGTGAAAGAAAAGAAGAAGGGAAGGGGTCCACTTGTCGGTTGCTGGGTGGGTGCGGTTCTGAGTGGGAAAGAAAACGGTTCGGGGAGGGAAGTTGGGCTAGATGGGCTGTTTGGGCCGGGTAGTGGGTTGGGTCTGTTTTCTTATTTTTTTCTGTCTGATTCCTTTTTCTTTTCTATTTCTATTTCCTGTTTTGTTATTTCAAACAATTATTCAAACATTCAATAATTCAACAATTCAAACAATCATTAAACTTTGCATTTGTGTTTTTGGTTCTGTTCACCAACATAATCCAATACTCCAAAATAAAATAATATTTTCATTCCTTTTAGGATCTATTTAATATAAAATAGATCATAGTTATTTAATCAAATATGATATGATTTATTTAATAAAACTCCATTTAAATTCCAAAATATTTTCCCAAACAAAACCAGTAGGTATCATTTGTAAATAAAGAATACTTGGAGATTGTTTAAAACAAAATAACATTTTTGTTAAAGGGTCCAATATTAGTTTAATTAAAATGGCCAAGGTTTATTAATCAAATAAGGTTTGATTTTATTAATAAAATCTTCATTTAAAACTTAAATATTTTCAAAACCAAATCAGTAGGTTTTATTTGAAAATACAATTCATTTTGGAAATCTTGTTTTAAAACAAAATAACATTTTATTTTAGAGTCCATTAAATAAAATAGACTTTCATTATTAAATCAAATAAGATTTGTTTTATTGAGATATTTATTTTGAAATCCAATATAAAGCAAAAACACTTTAGTAGGTTTTATTTGTGAATAACAATTATTTGGAAAACTTATTTTAAATAATTTCACAAGTTTGGATGTTTCAATTAAATTGGTAAAATCTTTTATTTGTATAAAATTTGATTATTAGGTCCTTATTAAATTAAATAAATAATCTTTTGTTTATTTTTATTCAAAACAAAATGTACTAATTCTAAAGCTTAGCCAAGGTTTTAATTTGGCTTTATAAGATAATCTTTATTTATAAATCCATCTTTTCTTTTGAATACCAAATCTTTTATTTTAAAAGATCCAAAATAGTAATTCCAAAACATTTTTAATTTCATTTAATAAAAGTTTATCTTTTTAAATCTCTTTAGGATTTATTTAATTCAAATTGGTTTGAGGTTCCATTTGAATTCAAAAAGTTTCTTCTGGCTATGAAAATCAAACAAAGTTTTATTTTATTAATTTATTTTCACATTACAAGATTTGGAAAATCTTGGGATGTGACATCCTTTTCCTTTATAAAGGAGGGATCTTACAATAGGTGCACTAGTTCGGCGAATAGATAGTGAAATACAAGTTGTAGCAGTGCCAAAAAATAGCTTTGATGGAGCTTGACGGTGAGGTAAAGACTGGAAGCAAGCAAACATGTTACAGATATAGTATCAAACGGTGTTTCAATGCTTAGAAACAAGGCCTAGGGATCATACTTTCACTAGTGAACACTCTCTCACATAAATATCCTCTCTTCATGATACTACTCTTAACTAATCTCCGGTTGGACACTCTAATCATCGGTAGGGCTATAACAGCACTCCTCAAAGTCCGCCTTCCCCAATCTAGATAACCCCACACTGTCACCTTGAGCGCTAGATGGTTCCAACAACCACCACAATTTCATAGAGACATCCAACTCCAAATATAAATCATAACAAATATTCAGTATAGCCGAAGTGCCACACAAGGTATGCATGCTGTCACTTTCACACGCGTGGGGAAAAGCATAGATCTATTAAAGCACAAAGAGTATTTATGTAGACTCAAACCTAAGTGCCACCATGGCGTGCACGCTGTCACTTTCACACAGATGGGGAGAGCAGAGATCTAATGAAGCACTTGAGTAGCAAGGTAGATCTACTTGATTACAAAGCTCATGACCACAAGATCATGCATAGAGAGAGATGGACACATAGCTACCGGTAGAGCCCTTAGCCTCGAAGGAGAACTACTCCCTCCTCATCATGGGAATCAGCAACGGTGATGGAGATGGTGGTGGAGATCGATGGAGATGGCTCCGGGGGCACTTCCCCATCTCGGCAGGGTGCCAGAACAGAGACTTTCTGTCCCCCGAATCTCCCCTTCGGTGGCGGCGGCGCTACGGGGGTTTTCGTGGATTTCTTCTGGATGCCCTAGGGTTTTTGGGTCAGAGGCTTCTTATAGGCGCAGGAATCAAGGTCGGTGGGAGTCCAGGGGGCCCACACACCCTCTAGGCGCCTCTAGTGCTTGCCCGCGCCTAGGGGGTGCGGCCACTCTGTGGCCCCCCTCCGGCTATGCTTTGTGGTTCCGTGTTGCTCCGGGAAAATAATAACTTTGGCTTTTGTCCCGTCCAATTCCGAGAATATTGATTTTCTACCTTTCTGGAACCAAAAACTGAAGAAAACAGACAACTGGCACTGTGGCAACTTGTTAATAGGTTAGTTCGAGAAAAGATATAAAAAAACCTCGAAGTATAGACAAACCAAAGCAAAGTAGATACAAAACAAGCATGGAGCATCAAAAATTATAGATACGTTTCCGACGTATCAAGCATCCCCAAGCTTAACTCCTGCTCGTCCTCGATTAGGTAAGTGATAAAAAGAATAATTTTTGAGCTGACATGCACCATCAAAACCAAGATCACACCATTTACAAGCATTGAAAGCTGGGATCAAAGAACTCTAAACATGTGCATGAAAGATGGAGTTCTAACAATAGGACATAGTATCTATGCATGCAACATGTCAAGCTATAAACAAAGATCATGAATAACATGCATTGAAAAATGTTTGTTTGTTTCACATACAGAAAACATGGCATAATGGCATTCAGCTTGTCCCTCATAGAGTAGCAATATAGATGCATAGGACACCTTCAAAGTTCACAAGGGTGAATAGAAACAAATAGCACAATAACAAGTAATATCACAATATGCATCAATCAATAAGCTTTGGAACACTGCACACAGAATGACAACTATGCTCTCTTAATAGTGCCTAAAAGTAGAAGGTGGAGACTCAATAATGGTGGAAGAAAGGCCTTTTTGTAAAGGAAGCAGGGATTTCGAGTTTCAAAAGAGCTTCCAAAAATTATGGTACTTGTTAGCTTTCAGCCCTCATTGCCCCTATCATAAGCATCTTGAAGTGGTTAAGGTTAAAGTGGCAAAGCTGGAGTATATGCTTGATGAAGTATAAGTTGGCAATCTCAAGTCCCTTGAATATGGGGGCCAAACCTCATGCATACTCAACTTTGGGTCCAGGTAAGTTCCTGTCACTATAAGTATTTGCATATCATTGAGAACCGCCAATGGGGTACCCCTTGCACATGGTACAGGAGCTTTCCCATAACCAAAATGACAAGGCAAGCAGACAATGAGCATCTCAGCAATCATTTTATTTACCATATTTATAGCTTTTTATCGTGGATGCTTCATAGAGAGCTCACCATGGTGATGCTGCAAGTTTCGACCATGATTAGGCATGGCTTAGGCTAGCATCCCAGGCGTTTATCTAACACATGCTACAAACTCTATGGACTTACAAGTTCCCTCTTAATTTCACACCGGTGACATCCATAGACAAAAGAACATGATATCAACTGAGTACAAAGTACAAGTGCAATGTTGAAAACGTTCCCCGTGACAGCACGGTTGTGCTAATTCCAACTTATAAGTGCTAGCATATTCAACAAAGTTGTCACAATGGTTCAAGTTTATTAGGGGCAAAGAATAAAGTGTGCCATCAAGTTCGTGAGGGCTTTAATCTAAGTTTTCACATAACAAAATAGTTTTTATTGGAAGATAGATGAAAACAAGAATATACTTGGAATGGTGTAACACACCATGCATAGCAGTTTATAGTGGACACTTTGGAAAAACTTGGTTTCTTGGGAGTTGGAAGCATGAGTAGAACTTACTCATACAAGTGGAGGCTAGCAAAAGACTGGGAGCAACCAACTAAGAGAGCAATAATGGCCATAATCATGCAGTGCAACAAAGCATACTAATCAAAGCAAAGAGTGGTACTACAAGTCAAGGACTAAATGATCATAGAGGCTATGGTGACTTGTTCATAGTCATAACATGGTGTGAGCATGTGCCAAGTCAACCCAAACAAAGCATCAAATGAGAATACCACAATACTATGCTTTTGTATGCTAAAACAACGCATGATTCCTTCAAGCAACATTAATAAATCCTAATTGTTTAGAACAAGACATGCTACAGCAATAATCACTAAGCATAAGGTCAAAACAACACCTAGCATGACATGATAAAGTCCAAGTCACAGTCAAAACAAGCTCCCTTTTGTACCACTTAAGCATGAAGCCTTCTACTGTTTCCAACACCAAACAACTTATTTGAAACAACTCAGAAAGATAATAATCAATAAAGATCAGTGAGCTTGTATCACAAATCCACAAATAATAACTAAAAAGTTCTAAGCTGAAAGCTCAAGAAAACTAAGGCTAAACACGGTGCTAGCAAAAGAGAACACTCACAGAACAATAAGAGTGAAAACTAGAGTGTTCTAGGTAATGAAAACAGAGTCTATCTCTCTCCAAAAAGGTGTGTTGTGACCAACCAACTTACTCAAGCAAACTAAGCAAACGAAAACCAAAAAACGAAAACTAAGACGCTCCAAGAACAACACAACTGTGCATGAAACAATAAAAACAAAGTGTCTAGAAAGACCTGAGATTTTTATTGATGAAGAAGGGGATGCCTTGGGCATCCCCAAGCTTTGACGCTTGTACCACTTGAATATTTCTTGGGGTGACACGGGGTGGCATCTCCAAACTTGAGCTTTTGTCCATTCTTCATCTTATTACATCATTCTTTCCCTACACCTGAAATTTTTCCTTCATACAAAACTTCACACAATCTTCATTAGCAACATTAGTGTATTCAAAAGATATTAGACCTTAGGCAAAGCTTTGGAACAGCAAAAAATTTCACTAAAAACACAAGCTACTGTAGTAGCTCCTTCAAAAATCTCAATTCCCCAAAAGAGAATTCAAAAAGGAATCGATAAGAAGCAAATGCAAATAATGGCAGAAATCTGTCAAAATAGACCAGTAGGTAGAAACTTATTTTTTTGAAGACCTTATGTTGCTCAAATCAAAAAGTACTGAACTAACAAAAGTTATCTAACATACTGGGGGATTTATTCGTAAATTTTCAGCTCAATCCAACTTACAGAGACTCCTCACGAATTTTTATGGTGGAGGACAGAAATCTGTTTCGGGACAGCAACTCCCCAAATCTTACTTCCCTCTCATTAGAGGTCATTCTTGGCACAAAAATCAAAAAAAAGGATAATGAGAGGTCATTAATGAAGTAATAACTTTCAAGACTCAAGAAAACTCTTGGGTTATCTCCCAACAAGTACTTTTCTTTAATGCCTTTAAGTTAGGCATAATAGTTTGAGAAGATGCTCACATAGGAAATATGAACTGAAGTAAAAGAGAGCATCAAGAACCAAATTCAAAACACATTTAAGTCTAACCCACTTCCTATGCATAGGAATCTTGCAAAAGAAACAAGTCATGAAAGCACAAAGCAACAAGCATAGGAAAGCAAAACAAGTGCAACTTCAAGACTTTCAACATAAAGAGGGGAAACTTAATATTATTGAGATACATAAGACCATGTTTCCATCTCTCATAATAATTTCAGTAGCAACATGAACAAAATTAACAATATAACTATCACGTAAAACATTATTATCATGAGCCATAATACTCTTCACATGAGCATAGTCATTCTTATTAGTTGTAGTGGGAGCAATTTCAACAAAATAGCTATCATTGTTATTCTCATCACCATAATCATCAAATATAGGAGGCATATTGTAATCACAATAAATTTTCTCCTCAATATTAAGTGGACTGAAAATATCATACTCATCATTGTAATCATCATATATTGGAGGTTTGGTATCATCATAAGGAATAGAATAGCTATCTTCCAAAGCTGGGGAACTAAAAGGATCACTTTCATAAAAACTAGCTTCCCCAAGCTTAGACGTTTCCAAAGCATTAGCAACAATGGTGTCCAAATAGTTCATACTAATAACATTGATATTATCATGCAAATAAAGTTCCATAGGTTTTTTAATTTTCTCTTCAAACACTACATGTCCTAACTCAAGATAAATACTATAAAGCTCTCTAATTTTGTTGTTGTTTTCCATTAAGCCTAACTAGTGAAAACAAGAAACAAAAAGACAAAATAGCAGAATCTAAAGGAAATAACTTCGAGCACCCACACCGGAGGATGTGAGTACCTTTTACCTTACCTCCCCGGCAACGGCGCCAGAAAAGAGTTTGATGTCTACGCACTTCTATTCTTGTAGACAGTTGTTGGGCTTCCAAGTGCAGAGGTTTGTAGAACAACAGCAAGTTTACCTTAAGTGGATTACCCAAGGTTTATTGAACTCAGGGAGGAAGTGGTCAAAGTTACTCAAGATACAAGTGAAGGGAATATGCCCTAAGAGGCAATAATAAAGTGTTTATTATGTGTATTCCAAGTATATGATAGATGTTTATTTTGCATGCTATAATTGTATTAATACGGAAACGTTAATACATGTGTGTTTAATAAACAAACAGAAAGTTCCTAGTTATGCCTCTCTCATAAACTAGCTCGTTGATTAACAAGATGATCAAGGTTTCCTGATCATGGACATTGGATGTTGTTAATAACGGGATCACAACATTAGTGTAATGGTGTGATAAACATTCATCCGAAGTATAGCATTACGATCAAAGTCATTGAGTTTATATTGCTATAACAACTTACGAAGTGATCCTAATCCTTAGACCATGAGATCATGTCAATCACTAACACCGGAAGAGTTTCTTGATAGCATCAAACGTCACACCGTAAAAGGGTGATTATAAAGATGGGTTCAGAACTAATAAAGTGTTATGTTGAGGCCCATGAATTGAGAGTGGAATTTTTTCATCCCGATGGTGGATAGATATACTCTGGGCCCTCACGGTGATATCACATTGATTAGCTTGCAAGCAAGTGATTTGATCACTAGAATGTTATATCACGGGAACGAGAAAAGAGTGCATGTCAGTAACGAGATAAAACTAGGTATGGAGATACCGATGATCGAATCTTGGACATGTAATATATCGCGAAACAAAGGGATTAAGATACTAGCGTAAAAGGTTCTGATGATCACAAGAAAGTCATCGTTGAATGTGTGGGAGTCAGTATGGGTCTCCATATCCCGCTTCTGATTATTGATCCGAGAGGGGTCTCGATCATGTCCGCATTATTTGCGAACCGTAGGGTGACACACTTAAGAGACACCGACATCCATTTGGAGCAAAAGTTTCATGCCAGAAAGAATAACAAGCGCAGGAATTTATTTCACTAGATACCGAAACATGTTTTCGGGTGAAATTGCAGAAAGTGTTTTTGCATGTGAAATAGAATTCTAGCAAGGGGTTATATGTGAATGTTTGTCATTAAAGTAATTGACAAAATTCTGAATAAATAAAAGGAGTTTTATTTAATGAGAGTTTGCATTAAATTTGGTGGAAATTTAATAGCAATTTTGAGTGGGATTTTGAGTGGAGGTAATTTAAAGGAATTTTGTGAGTGGAGTGTCCACCCACATGAATGAGGGGAGGGCAAGGGGTCAGCCCCCATGCGCCGTCCACCCTCTTGGGGTCCCCCCCCCTCTCCTATAAAAGGCACCCCCTCCTCACTTCTCACTCACACCTCCTCGTGAAGGATCTCTCTCCCCCTCTAGAATTTATCCCCCATGGTCTCGGACTAGCGAGATACATGTTCCCGATGGCTATTCGGCAAGAAAGAGTTGTTCTTCCGCTGCATTGCTGGAGAGAGGAGGTGGAGGTTGCTCGGTGCCTCGGACGTGTGTGCGAGGACGGATGCGCTGCTGATTTTCCCGCGCTAGGACTTGCTCTCGATCTTGAGATCGGCAAGAGATCGTCTACATCAATCACGAGTTTAACTCGTTAAGCTTTGTCGGTCTTCAAGGGTATGTTCTCTACGGATATACATCCGCCCGTTTTTTGTATCTAGTAGATAGATCTTGGTACATAGTTGTTCCCATCGTAGGAAATTTTTTGTTTTCTATGCTACGAACCCTACAGTGGTATCAGAGCCGGATCTATGCGTAGATGCTTTACACGAGTAGTACACATATGAGTATGTGGGCGATGATGATCATGTTGTTGCTTCTTAGTTGTAATTTTGGATATTGGTGGCATAGTGGGATGAAGCGGCCCGGAAAAACTTTACATGTCCTCGCACATGAGACCTATTCCATGCTTGACATGGAACTAGTTTGCATAAGTGGCTAGCGGGTGTCTGTCTCTCCTACTATAGTCAATATCTATTTTGCAACGAGTTGTCACCAATTTGGTTATCCTTGTTGTGGTTCATGTTCGTAGGTAAGAACGGTTCTATCTTTGAAAGCCCTAAGCCACGTAAAACTTGCAATGGATAAATTAGAGGCGTCTAGTTTAGATTGTTGCTGGGCTAGTGTTATGATATGGTGATGTTGTAAGTAGAAGTATGAGATGATACTCTTACAACACACATAACGTGTAAGTTCCATAGACCTTGGCCTTGCACATAAAGGTATGATAGTGATCATACCACGATGCACATGATAGAGATCATATGCGGGAACCATATCATTTCACTTATAAACATGTGATGTTTGATAGCATCTTATATTGCTTGTTTGGCATTTTATTAGAATAATAAGATGATCCCTCATTTAAATATCAAGATAAGAATGTTTTCTACCTTTAGTATGCACCGATTATGTTTTCGTCGTTCCAAGACATCACGTGATGATCAGGTGTTCTTGGATCCACGACCATATTTCAGGTGTAAGATAGTTACACACGCGAATACTAAGGTTCTTACTTGGCGAGCCTAGCATGTACAGACATGGCCTCGGAACACGGACCGAAAGGTTAAGCATGAGTCATATAGTAGATATGATTCCCATTTGATGCTCGCCTTTGAAGCTACACCGACTCACATGATGATCGGACTTGGTGTAGTGGATTTGGTTCATGTAATCACCAAAAAGACACGAGGGATGTCGTTTTTGAGTGGGAGTTCATTCGTAATGTGGATTAGTTGAACTCAATCTATCATAAACTTAGTCTAAAATTTACAAATTCTGTTGTAGATGGCACCACCTGCTTTTAATTTCAATGTGTTCATGGAGAAAGAGAAACTTGCAACGAACGGTAGCAACTTTATCGAATGGGCCATGAATTTGAGGATTCTCCTCTCTGCTGCACAAAAGCAATATGTGCTAGAAGCGCCACGAGGCCCCCACCTTTTGAGGATGCCCCCGACAAGGAGAAGAATGTCTATCAGACTCGTCAGGAGGACCACAACTTAGTTCATTGCGGCATATTGTATGGGATAGAGCCAGAACTTCAAAAGCGTTTCGAAAATGGCAATGCATTTGATACAATGGGTGAGTTGAAAATGATTTTCGACACACATGCTGCTATAGAGAGCTACAATGATTCAGAAAAGTTTTTTAGCTGCATGATGGAAGAGCACAGCTCTGTAAGTGAGCATGTACTCAAGATGTCGGGTTATCCCGATAATCTTGTGTCCTTCGGAATATCGATTCCCATTGACTTAGGCATCCATCGTGTTCTATAGTCTCTGCCACCTAGCTATAAGAGCTTTGTGATGAACTATAATATGCAAGGCATGAAGAAGTCTCTCCTCGAGCTTCTGTCAATGCTTAAAACTGCAGAAGTGGAGATCAAGAAGGAACATCAAGTGTTTATTATCAATAAGAACACTGTTTTCAAGAAAGACAAGAAAGGGAAACGGAAGGGAAGTAAGGGCGGCCAGCCGGTTGTCATGTCTAAAAAGAAACCCCGAGTTGGCCCTAAGTCTATCGAGTGCTACTATTGTAAGAGGACTGGCCACTGGAAGCGCAACTGCCCCAAGTATTTGGCAGACAAGAAGGCCGGCAAGGCAAACAAAGGTATATATGATATACATGTTATTGATGTGTACTTGACTAGTGCTCGCAGTAGAACCTGGGTATTTGATACCGGTTCAGTTGCTAATATTTGTAACTCGAATCAGGGGCTGCGGAACAAGCAACCGCAAGCAAGGGGTGAGGTCAAGATGCGTGTCGGCAATGGATCAAGCGTTGATGTGATCACCGTCGGAATGCTACCTCTCCACTTACCGTCGGGATTAGTAATAAACTTGAATAATTGTTTTCTGGTGCCAGCACTGAGCATGAACATTGTATATGGATCGTGTTTGATGCGAAGTGGTTATTCATTTAAATCCGAGAACAATGGTTGTTCTATTTATATGAATGAAATCTTTTATGCTCATGCACCGATGATGAATGGTTTATTTCTATTGGATCTCGATAATAATGTTACACATATTCATAATGTTGATGCTAAAAGGATTAAACTTAATGATGATATATCTGCATATATGTGGCACTGCCGTCTAGGTCATATTGGCGTTAAACGCATGAAGAAGCTTCATTCGGATGGACTTTTGGAATCACTTGATTTTGAATCATTTGATACATGTGAGCCATGCCTTATGGGAAAGATGACTAGAATGTCATTTTCCGGTTCAATGGAACGGGCGACAGATTTATTGGAAATCATACATTCTGATGTATGTGGTCCAATGAGTGTGTCGGCGCGAGGTGGATATCGTTATTTTGTTACTTTCACGGATGATTTGAGTAGATACAGTTATATCTACTTGATGAAACACAAGTCTGAAACCTTTGAAAAGTTCAAGGAATTTCAGAATGAAGTGGAAAATCATCGTAATAGAAAGATCAAATTTCTACGGTCCGACCGTGGAGGTTAGTATCTAAGTTACGAGTTTAGCACTCACATGAAAGAGTGTGGAATTGTTTCACAACTCACACCTGCCGGAACACCATAGCGAAATGGTGTGTCGGAACGTCGTAATCATACTTTATTGGATATGGTTTGATCTATGATGTCTCTGACGGACTTGCCGTTGTCATTTTGGGGTTATGCACTAGAAACTGTTGCATTCACTTTAAATCGGGCACCATCTAAATCCGTTGAAAAGACACCGTATGAATTGTGGTTTGGAAACAAACCTAAGCTGTCATTTCTTAAAGTTTGGGGATGCGATGTTTATGTGAAGAAACTTCAACCGGATAAACTCGAACCCAAAGCGGAAAAATGCATCTTCATAGGATACCCTAAGGAAACTATTGGGTATTCCTTCTATCACAGATCCGAGGGCAAGGTTTTTGTTGCCAAGAATGGATCCTTTATAAAGAAAGAGTTTCTCATAAAAGGTGTGGGTAGTCGGAAGGTAGAACTCGAAGAGGTTATTGAACCTTCTCTTCAAAGTATGGAGAGTAGAGCAGCGCTGGAAGTCGTTCCGGAGGTGGCTTCACCAGTTGAAGAGGGAACTAATGATAATGATCATGAAACTCCGAAAGAGAGTACTACCGAACCTCGCAGGTCTAGCAGGACATGTGCAGCTCCCGAGCTGTACGGAAACCCTATTGTGAATTTCATGGTTGATGAAATTGATGACCCTGCGACGTATGAAGAAGCGATGATGAGACCGGATTCCAACAAATGGTTAGAATCCATGAAATCCGAGATGGAATCCATGTATGAAAATCAAGTTTGGAACTTGGTGGACTTACCTCACGACCGAAAGGCCGTGGAGAATAAATGGATTTTCAAAAGGAAAACTGATGCTGATGGTAATGTAACCGTCTATAAAGCTCGACTTGTCGCAAAGGGGTTTTGAAAAATTCAAGGAGTTGACTACGATGAGACATTCTCTCCCATAGCGATACTAAAATCAGTTAGGATTATGTTAGCAATTGCTGCATATTTCGATTATGAGATATGGCATATGGATGTCAAAACCGCGTTTCTCAATGGTAATATTGAAGAAGAGTTGTATATGATACAACCAAAGGGTTTTGTCGATCCTAAGGATGCAAACAAGGTGTGCAAACTTCAGCGATCCATCTATGGATTGAAGCAAGCATCACGAAGTTGGAATCTCCGCTTTGATGAGGTGATCAAAGAGTTTGGATTTGTCCAAACTTATGGAGAGGCTTGTATTTACAAGAAAGTGAGTGGGAGCAATGTGGCATTTCTAATATTATATGTGGATGACATATTACTGATCGGAAATGATATAGATCTTTTAAACAGTGTTAAAAGTTATCTAAACAGCAAATTTTCAATGAAGGACCTAGGTGAAGCGTCATACATATTAGGCATAAAGATCTATAGAGATAGATCTAGGCGCCTAATAGGGCTATCGCAAAGTACATACCTTGATAAGATTTTAAAGAAGTTTAAAATGGATGGAAGTAAGAAGGGGTTCTTACCTATGTTGCAAGGCAAGACATTGAGTAAGACTCAAAGTCCGGCTACGGCGGAAGAAACAGAGATAATGGACAAAGTCCCCTATGCTTCAGCCATAGGCTCTATAATGTACGTCGTGCTATGTACAAGACCGGATGTGGCACATGTTATTAGTTTGACTAGTAGGTACCAATCGGATCCAGGTTCGGAACACTGGATAGCGGTCAATAATATCCTTAAGTACTTACGAAGAACTAAGGATATGTTTCTTGTGTACGGAGGTGAAGAAGAGCTCGTCGCTAAATGTTATGTTGACGCAAGCTTTGACACCGATCCGGATGACTCTAAGTCTCAATCCGGATACGTATTTCTCATGAATGGCGGAGCGGTTAGTTGGAGGAGTTTGAAACAACCTGTGGTGGCGGGATCAACAACGGAGGCCGAATATGTTGCTGCTTTGGAAGCGGCTCAGGAAGTAGTTTGGATGAAGGAGTTCATATCCGAACTAGGTGTGGTTGCGAGCGCGTTGGACCCAATGGTGATCTATTGTGACAACAATGGTGCCATTGCCAATGCCAAAGAACCAAGGTCTCACAAGAATTCCAAGCATATTAAGCGCCGGTTTCACTCCATCCGAGAGCATGTCAAGGATGGAGATATAACGATTTTTAAACTACACACGGATCTCAATGTAGCAGATCCGTTGACTAAAACTCTCCCAAGATCAAAACATGATCAACACCAGAACTCCATGGGTGTTAGATTCATCACTATGTAACTAGATTATTGTCTCTAGTGCAAGTGGGAGACTGAAGGGAATATGCCCTGAGAGGCAATAATAAAGTGTTTATTATGTGTATTCCAAGTATATGATAGATGTTTATTTTGCATGCTATAATTGTATTATTACGGAAACGTTAATAAATGTGTGTTTAATAAACAAACAGAAAGTTCCTAGTTATGCCTCTCTCATAAACTAGCTCGTTGATTAACAAGATGATCAAGGTTTCCTGATCATGGACATTAGATGTTGTTAAACGGGATCACAACATTAGTGTAATGGTGTGATGAACATTCATCCGAAGAATAGCATTACGATCAAAGTCATTGAGTTTATATTGCTATAAAAACTTACGAAGTGATCCTAATCCTTAGACCATGAGATCATGTCAATCACTAACACCGGAAGAGTTTCTTGATAACATCAAACATCACACCGTAACAGGGTGATTATAAATATGGGTTCAGAACTAATAAAGTGTTATGTTGAGGCCCATAAATCAAGAGTGGAATTTTTTCATCCCGATGATGGATAGATATACTCTGGGCCCTCTCGGTGATATCACATTGATTAGCTTGCAAGCAAGTGATTTGATCACTAGAATGTTATATCACGGGAACGACAAAAGAGTGCATGTCAGTAACGAGATAAAACTAGGTATGGAGATACCGATGATCGAATCTCGGACATATAATATATCGCGAAACAAAGGGATTAAGATACTAGCGTAAAAGGTTCTGACGATCACAAGAAAGTCATCGTTGAATGTGTGGGAGTCAGTATGGGTCTCGAGATCCCGCTTCCGATTATTGATCTGAGAGGGGTCTTGATCATGTCCGCATTATTTGCGAACCGTAGGGTGACACACTTAAGAGACACCGATATCCATTTGGAGAAAAAGTTTCATGCCGGAAAGAATAACAAGCGCAAGAATTTATTTCACTAGATACCGAAACAGGTTTTCGGGTGAAATTGCAGAAACTGTTTTTGCATGTGAAATAGAATTCTAGCAAGGGGTTATATGTGAATTTTTGTCATTAAAGTAATTGACAAAATTCTGAATAAATAAAAGGAGTTTTATTTAATGAGAGTTTGCATTAAATTTGGTGGAAATTTAATAGCAATTTTGAGTGGGATTTTGAGTGGAGGGAATTTAAAGGAATTTTGTGAGTGGAGTGTCCACCCACATGAATGAGGGGAGGGCAAGGTGGCAGCCCCCATGCGTCGGCCACCCCCTTGGGGTCCCCCTCCCCTCTCCTATAAAAGGCACCCCCTCCTCACTTCTCACTCACACCTCCTCGTGAAGGATCTCTCTCCCCGTCTAGAATTTATCCCCCATGGTCTCGGACTAGCGAGATACATGTTCCCGGTGGCTATTCGGCAAGAAAGAGTTGTGCTTCCACTGCATCGCTAGAGCGAGGGGCGGAGGTTGCTCGATGCCTCGGACGTGTGTGCGAGCACGGATGCGCTGCTGATTTGCGGCGCTAGGACTTCCTCTCGATCTTGAGATCGGCAAGAGATCGTTTACATCAACCACGAGTTTAACTTGTTAAGCTTTGTCGGTCTTCAAGGGTATGTTCTCTACGGATATACATCCGCCAGTTGTTTGTATCTAGTAGATATATCTTGGTACATAGTTGTTCCCATCATAGGAAATTTTTTGTTTTCTATGCTGAGAACCCTACAACAAGAAGTATCTTGTGTCCCCAACACACCCAATACACTTGTCAGGTGTATAGGTGCACTAGTTCGGCGAATAGCTAGTGAAATACAAGTGGTAACGGTGCCAAAAAATAGCTTTGATGGAGCTTGACGGTGAGGTAAAGACTGGAAGCAAGCAAACATGTTACAGATATAGTATCAAACGGTGTTTCAATGCTTAGAAACAAGGCCTAGGGTTCATACTTTCACTAGTGAACACTCTCTCACATAAATATCCTCTCTTCATGATACTACTCTTAACTAATCTCCGGTTGGACACTCTAATCATCGGTAGGGCTATAACAGCACTCCTCAAAGTCCGCCTTCCCCAATCTAGATAACCCCACACTGTCACCTTGAGCGCTAGATGGTTCCAACAAACACCACAATTTCATAGAGACATCCAACTCCAAATATAACTCATAACAAATATTCAATCTAGCCGAAGTGCCACACACGGTATGCACGCTGTCACTTTCACACACTATGGGGAAAAGCATAGATCTATTAAAGCACAAAGAGTATTTATGTAGACTTAAACCTAAGTGCCACCATGGCGTGCACGCTGTCACTTTCAAACACATGGGGAGAGCAGAGATCTAATGAAGCACTTGAGTAGCAAGGTAGATATACTTGATTACAAAGCTCATGACCACAAGATCATGTATATAGAGAGATGAACACATAGCTACCGGTAGAGCCCTTAGCCTCGAAGGAGAACTACTCCCTCTTCATCATGGGAATCAGCAACGATGATGGAGATGGTGGTGAAGATCGATGGAGATGGTTCTGGGGGTACTTACCCGTCTCGGCAGGGTGCCGGAATAGAGACTTTCTGTCCCCCGAATCTCCCCTTCGGTTGCGGTGGCGCTATAGAGGTTTTCATGGATTTCTTCTGGATGCCCTAGGGTTTTTGGGTCGGAGGCTTCTTATAGGCACAGGAATCAAGGTCGGTGGGGTCCATGGGGCCCACACCCCCTCCAGGCGCCTCCAGGGCTTGCCCGCGCCTAGGGGGTGCGGCCACCCTGTGGCCCTTCTCTGGCTCTGCTTCTAGTTCCGTGTTGCTCCGGGAAAAATAATAACTTTGGCTTTTGTCCCGTCCAATTCCGAGAATATTGATTTTCTGCCTTTCTGGAACCAAAAACAGAAGAAAACAGGCAACTGGCACTATGGCAACTTGTTAATAGGTTAGTTCTAGAAAAGATATATAAAAACACCTCGAAGTATAGACAAAGCAAAGTAGATACAAAACAAGCATGGAGCATCAAAAATTATAGATACGTTTCTGACGTATAAGTTTTCTCCCTAGTAGCAACAGCACATCTACAACCGAAGAGATTATTGTCACTTCCCTTAGAAACTAGAGGCATGAACCCACTATCGAGCATAAATACCCCCTCTTGGAGTCACAAGCAACTACTTGGCCAAGATAGCTACTAACAACAGAGAGCATGCAAGATCACAAACAACACAGACATGATAGAATCATAAATACAAAACCATTAATCAAACCAACATAATAATCTCAATATCCATCGAATCCATGTAAACACAACATGCATGATTACAAATATATTAGATCTTGATCATGAACGGAGCTCACAAGATCTATACATGAAAGCACAAGGAGGAGATACAACCATCTAGCTACTACATGGACCCATAGTCCAAGGTGGAACTAATCACGCATCATACCGGAGAGAAGGCCTCCGGGATGATCTTCCCTCCGGCAGGGTGCTAGGAAGAACTTCAGATCCCCCCCCCCGATCTAGGGACGATCGTGGCAGCGGCTACAGACGGTTTCCTGGAGATTTGATCGGGTGCTTAGGGTTTCTGCATCGGGGGCTTCTTATAGGCGATGGGCAAGGCCGAGGAGGCGACCAGGGGGGGTCAAACCCTACCAAGGCGTAGGCCCATCCCTGGTCGCGCCTGGGGGGGAGGTGGCCTCCCTGGCCCGCTTCTCCGTCTCCCCTCTGGACTTCTTGTTCCCCACGGAAAGTAATTGACTTTGGCATTTGTCCCGTCCAATTTCGAGAATATTTCTTTACTAACTTTTCTGAAACCAAAAACAGCAGAAAACAGGCATCTGGCACTGTGGCAACTTGTTAATAGGTTAGTACCAGAAAACATGTAAAAACACCTCAAAGTGTAGACAAGCAAAGAAAAGTAGATACTAAACAAGCATGGAGCATTGTTTAGGTGACATGCATTTCCAACGTATCAACATCCCCAAGATTAACTCCTGCTCGTCCTCGAGTAGGTAAGTGATAAAAAGAATAATGTTTTAGGTGACATGCACCCTCACAATAAAGATCCAACCATTTGCAGGCATTGAAATCTGGGATCAAAGAACTCTAAACATGTGCATGAAAAATGGAGTTCTAACAATAGGACAAAGTAACTATGCAGGCAACATGAACGGCTACAAACAAAGATCATGAATAACATGCATTGAAAAACGTTTGTTTGTTTCACATACAGAAAACATAGCATAGTGGCAATCAGCTTGTCCCTCATAGAGTAGCAATATGGATGCATAGGACACCTTCAAAGTTCACAAGGGTGACTAGAAACAAATAACACAAGAACAAGTAATATCACAATATGCATCAATCAATAAGCTTTGGAACACTGCACACAGAATGACAACTATGCTCTCTTAATGGTGCCTAAAGGTAGAAGGTGGAGACTCAATAGTGGTGGAAGAAAAGCCTTTTTGTAAATGAAGCAGGGATTACAAGTTTCAAAAAGAGCTTCCAAAAATTATGGTACTTGTTAGCTTTCAGCCCTCATTGCCCCTATCATAAGCATCTTGAAGTGATTAAGGTTAAAGTGACAAAGATGGAGTATATGTGTCATGGTGTGGAACACGACTGTGCCATCAGGGAGCTAGAGTAAGATGGGAACTAGCTACCAACACTTCTATCCTTCTATTGTTGCCTACCTAGAACCCTAGCTCTGCCCTCCCTTATATACTGGTCAGGGGGCAGATTACAAATCAGGCCCTAGGGTTTACTGTTTGGATATGGGTCTATAGGACAGGTCCGGCTGCAGGGCCTAGCCGGTGGGCCAGGACCCAGTCCGCCCTTCTTTTAGTGTCATCCTCTTCTTTAGCGGTCACTCGGGCTTCCTTTGGGGCGTCACCCTTGCTTTAACGGTCACCCGGACTGCTTTTGCTAGTCAGCCGACCGCTTTGCTTTATCTTTGTCGTGTAGCGCTGGTCATGATGGCACTCCAGCTTGCCTGATGATGAGGGAGAGCCAGAGGCATACCCTTCAAGGAGCATCATCCCTTCCATGCTCTCCATCGAACCCGAGGTGAGCCAGGTGGAAGCGGCCACCCGGCTGGTTCTTCTGCCTGCCGGCTAGACGGGCCAGCTGGGAAGGTTATAAGCCCAGCCGGGCGGTGTTCGCCAGACAGGATGTTCCTTCTGGAGCCAGCCTACTTGTGCTTGGATTTCCCCACCCGGGGGTTATCCCCCCGACACTAGTCCCCGGGCACGTATGGGCTTGGCCGGTGGGTAAGATCTTGCGTGCTCTTTTTTTGTCTTGAAGTGATTGTTTGACCGCATCCTCCTGCAGCTTTTGCTTTTGCTTTCCGGCTGGATTTAACCGTCTACGGAATCAATGGCCGACCACTGGGTAGACAGCGAAGGCAAGGTCCGACTGGCATAGATAGAGATGAAGCGTTAGCTTGATGATGTTGTTGATGTCGTCACCCACGACTGCTACTCTGGCGCACGTCGCGTTAGTTGGACTTCCGCGTCGCTGCGTCAGTTTTTTGGCAACTGCGCATGTAACTTGCCGCAGCAGTTTCTCGGGGCGAGCGCGCATGCCTTGTCTCCCGGTAATGCCCATGGATCTTCTGTGGTGGTTATGATGGCGCAAAGGATCCGAAGCCGAAATGTCATGCGGCCGTGGCGCTTGGGTGCCACGCGTCGCGTGGGATCCGAGGGGGCGATGGTGCCGCCCGCGGGGATAAATAGGGCCCTGGAGGGGGAATGATGCCCACACTTCTTCATCCTTCGGCTCATCTTCTCCTCCACTCCAGCGCGCCTTGCTCCTTGCGCCCCTTTTCCTTGATGCCGTCGGAGCCACCGCACACCATTCACCACAGCCACCCCTCCTGCAGATATGTTGTCGGAGCAGCACGGCGGTTGGTGTGGGTCATTCGTGACTGATGACCTTGTCAACAAGTATCGACAGGGGATATTTCTTCCCTCATCGATGTTGGTGAAGCACCAACTCACGCCAGAGGGGGAGCAGGTGCCGGACCATCGGCCAGGGGAGCGTGTCGTCTTCCTTGCGCACTTTGCCCGCGGCTTCGGTCTTCCCATCAGCCCCTTCCTCCTCCAGCTCTTTGTCTTCTTCAACCTCCAACTCCATCATCTGGGCACCAACACCATCACGCAGTTGTCGCACCACGCGGCCTGCTGCGAGTCGTACCTTGGGGTGTGGCCCGAGGTGGCGAACTTCCTCAAGTTCTTCCACTTCAAGGCCCAGAACACCGCCAAGGGCGCTCCACTGATGCAGACGGGCTGCTGCACCATCTATTCGCGGTCCTCCTCGCCGATGCCGCGGTTCGAGCTTCCCGACACCGTCAAGCTGTGGCAGCGCTCATATTTTTATGTGAGCAACGCCATAGAGGTGGACTGGATCTGCCTTCCTCCTTTCGTCAATGTGCCCTCAACGCAGAAGGGCTGGTCAACGAAAGGTATTGGCGCCTCTGCGGACCTCGACCGGATGGCCACCCGGGTGGATACGATGGTGGAGACGGAGAGGCTCACTGCCCGGGACATCAAGCTGTCATGGATGGTGCGTCGCGTGCTTCCGCTACAGAAGTGGTCACACAAGATGTGCCATATGTCGACCGCCGATGATCCGACGAGGACGTCGTGGAAGGAGGTGCCCTACCAGGACCTGCGAAACTGGGTCTCCATGATCTCAAAGTTTCTTATGGAGGCAATTGTGCCCTTTCGAGCCAGCCGGGTCGAAGCTCCTTGCCATCTTCACTTGGGTTGATGGGTGCACGGGAGCGCGCCCATTGGGTGTAGTCCCCGAGATTCGGGCCGGCTGGGGTAGCCAGCCAGGTCGAAGCTCTTTGCCTTCATATTTCCTGCCAAGTTACGGCTGTGGATCGTGTCGCGCGAGACACAGCGTTGCTTTGGGTTAGTTTCATTATGCATGCATCCATTCGTAGTTAGGGCTGAATGAAAAAAGAAACAAGGAAATGTGCCCTTTCGAGTTAGGCCGCTAGCAGCTCCCCTTTTCTCAGCGAGCATTGGCCTTTCGAGCGCTACCCTTGCTGGCTGCCAGACGGGTTGCGATCTGCAGCCGGAACCGAAGGAAAGGCTGAGCTGGTGTGCCTCGTGATACTTCGGTTCGTTGTTGTTGTCTTAACTCGTGTAGGCGTGAACGGTTCACCTAGGCGCCCCTGTCTTCTGCACTGGCATTTTATTGAGGTGTGTGCTTTGAGCGTCACTCTTGTCGGGTCGACAGCCGGCTTGCTATCTGAAGCCGGAACCAAAGATTTTGCTCTAGGCACCTTGTGCAATATTATGCCGCCTGTAGAAGTCATGGGCGTCCGGTCCAGCCGGTACAGGGGTGAATGTGCTACGCTAAATTGGGACAAAGTCCTCGGTACTATGCCGAGGCTTCCAAGCTTTTTCATTTATTACATGAAAGGGGAGATAGATACACTTCTTGCTCAAGTGTAAAATGGCCGGAGTAGGCTCGCATTCCATGGGCGTTCAGTTTCCTCGTCTGAGCGATCTGCCTTGTTCTTCACCAGCTATTGGGCGTTGATCAGATAATATGAATTGTTGTGAAGCGTCCGGCTGGTGATGAATGGGCCTTCCCATGGTGGGGACAGCTTGTGCATTCCTTTTGTGCTCTGGACCAGGCGCAGCACTAGATCTCCCACGCGGAAAGAGGTAGGCCGGATCGAGCTGGCGTGGTATCGGCGTACGTCTTGCTGATAGATTGCTGACCTAGACAAAGATGACTCTCGCGCTTCCTCGAGCAGGTCCACACTATCCTCTTGCGCTTCTTTGGCCTCCTGCTCCATGTAGAGCTGCTTGCGGGGTGCGTCAAACTGGATGTCTGTAGGGAGAACTGCCTCTGCCCCATAGACAAGGAAGAACGGTGTGAAGCCGGTTGAGCGGTTGGGGTGGTGCGTAGGCTCCAGAGCACGGCCAGAAATTCCTCTATCCAGCATCCGGGTGAACTGGTGAGTGGTTCGATCAGCCTTGGCTTGATTCCGGATAGGACCAGTCCGTTGGACTGTGGGTGCGAGACTGATGCCAAGTCTAGGCGGATGCCCTTCTCTCTGCAGAAACGAGCAAAAACTCCTTTCGCAAAGTTCGTTCTGTTGTCCATGATGATGCTGTGTGGGTAGCCGAATCGGATGATGATGTCCGTGAAGAACTTGATCACTGTCGCTCCGTCCAGCTTCTTGATGGGCTTTGCCTCGATCCACTTGGTGAACTTGTCCACGGCTACGAGTAGGTGCGTCATTCCGGATCGGGCTATCTTGAATGGCCCAACCATGTCTAGCCCCCAGACTGCGAATGGCTAGGTGATTAGTATCGTCTTTAGTGTTGCAGACGGTGTGTGCTTTAGCTGGCTGAATCGCTGACAACTGTTGCATGTTTTTACCAACTCCTCAGCGTCCTTCAGCGCTGTGGGCCAGTAGAAACCGTGACGGAGAGCCTTGGCCGCTATTGCCGTTGATGAAGCATGATGGTCGCATTTGCCCTAGTGTATGTCAGCTAGGAGCCTGGTTCCCTCCTCTTGGCTTACGCATCGCTGATAGATGCCCCCGACGCTACACTTGTACAACTCGTTGTTGATGATGGTGTAGGCGCTTGCTCTTTGCCGCACTTGTCATGCTGCCACTTCCTCCGTTGGTAGTTCATCTTTGGCCAAGAAGTTCATGAATGGCTTCGCCCAGTTGGGTGTTCCCCGAATGGTGTGCACCGTCTGCATGATGAGCTGATCTCACGAATGGCGGGCTCTAGAACGTCGGGTGGTAGCTTGCTGGTGTCGACCGTGGGCTACGTCGTGGCAATCCCCGGGTGCAGCGAGGCAGTCCCCGGGTACGGCGCGGCAGTCTCCGGGTGCGGCGCGGCAGTCCCAGGGTGCGGCGTGGCACCGGCTATTCCTGGATCTGTGTTGAGTACGATGGAGTCAGATTCTGGTGACGGAGTGATGGAGGGCTTGTGCAGGTGTTCGAGGGAGACTCCAGGAGGTATGGCCTGTCTTGTTGAGCCGACCCTGGCCAAGGTGCCAGCAGCCTCGTTGTTGGCTCTAGGTACGTGGTGGAACTCCCATCCTTCAAAACAGGCACACAGCTGTTGAATGAAGAAATGGTAGAGAGCCATGTTTGCGTCCCTTGCGTCCCACTCACCGGATACCTGCTGCACCACCAGGTCCGAATCTCCAAAGCATAGTACCCTCTGGATGCCTATCTGCTTGGCCATCTTGAGCCCATGGATGAGCGCTTCATATTCGGGGATGTTGTTGGATACCTTGAAGTGGATCTAGAGGACGTACTCCAGCCAGTCGCCTTTTGGCGAGGTTATCACGATTCCGGCTCCGAGTCCTCCTCGCATCTTGGAGTCGTCGAAGTGTAGCTTCCCGCAAGTTGAATCAGGCACTGGTGGCATGTACTGTGTCTCCGCCCAATCGACGGTGAAATCGGCCAGAGCTTGGGACTTGATCATTGTCTGTGGCTCGTACTGGATGTTATGCACAGCAAGCTCGATGGCCCATTTTGCCATGCGACCGGTGGCGTCCTTGTTGCCAATAATTTCCGCAAGCAGGGCCAATGCTACTACCCGGATGGAGTGCTCTTGGAAGTAGTGCTTGAGTTTCTTGGCGGCCATGTACATGCCATATACCAGCTTCTGGTAGTGGGGGTAGTTCTGCTTGGAGAGCGATAGTACCTCGCTCAGGTAGTATACGGGGCGCTGGACCGGCTGGGCCTTCCCTTCTTCTGGAATTTCCACTACCAGTACCACGCTAACCTGTTTGTGGCAGCGATGTACATCAGCATAGGCTCCTTTGCCACTGGCGCCGCCAGAATGGGCGGTGAGGTCAGCATGCGCTTGAGGTCCCGGAAAGCTTCGTCTGCCTGAGCTGTCCAGACGAACTTGTTTGTCTTCTTCATCAGCTGGTATAGGGGAAGGGCTTTCTCACCCAGCCGGCTGACGAACCGGCTGAGGGAGGCGAGGCACCCGGTGAACTATTGTACGTCGCCCAGGTTCTGCGACAACTCCATGCGCTCAATAGCTCCGATCTTCTCTGGTTTTTCCTCGATTCCTCGCTCAGAGACAAGAAAACCTAGGAGCTTGCCGGCTGGGACACCAAACACGCATTTCTCTAGGTTCAGCTTGATCTGGAAACGGCGAAGGTTGTTGAATGTTTCCTTCAGATCCTCGAGGAGAGTGTGCTTATCCTTGGTCTTGATGACGACGTCATTAATGAAGGCGTGCACGTTTTTGCCGATCTGCGTCTGTAGGCATTTCTGCATGTAGCGCTGATAGGTTGCTCCTGTGTTCTTCAAGTCGAAGGGCATGGTGGTGTAGCAGTAAGCTCCATATGGGGTTATGAATGATGTCTTTATTTTATCGGTTACATTGAGCTTGATCTGGTGATAGCCCGAGTAAGCGTCCAGAAAAGACAACAAATCACACCCGGCGGTGGAGTCGATGACTTGATCAATCCGCGGTAGAGTGAAAGGATACTTGGGGCATGCCTTGTTGATACTAGTGTAGTCAAGACACATGCGCCATGTATTGTTCTTCTTCAGCACTAGCACCGGGTTGGCGAGCCATTCCGGGTGGAAAACTTCCATGATGAAGTCGGCTGCGAGCAGCCGTGTGATCTCCTCACCGATGGTTCTTCTTTTTTCTTTTGCGAAGCAGCATAACGATTGCTTGACCGGCTTCGCGTCTGGTCGAACATGAAGAGAGTGCTCAGCGAGTTCCCTCGGGACACCCGGCATGTCTTTGGGGCACCATGCGAAAATGTCCCGATTCTCACGAAGGAAGTCGGCGAGCGCGCTTTCCTATTTTCTGTACAGGCCGTCTCCGACTAGGAAGAACTTGCTTGGGTCCTCCTCATTTAGCACGATCTTCCTTGTTCCTTGCGAGGGCTTGAACTATGATTCTCCAGCCGGTTTGGGTTCTCTAGTCGGCATATCCTTCTACAGATCTGCCATGTTCTGCATTATGACGCGCTTCTCCTCAGCGATGATCATTGCTTTGGCTAGCTTGGAGCTGTCTGAGGTGCACTCGATCGAACGCTTGTAGCATCCGTCAACGGTGATCACTCCCTTTGGGCCTGGCAGCTTCATCTTGAGGTACGCGTAGTGCGGCACTCACATGAACTTGGTGAGGGTTAGGCGCCCTAGTATGGCGTGGTAGGAGCTGGAGAGGTTCACAACCTCGAACCAGATTGGTTTGCAACGGAAGTTGTTCTCGCTGCCGAAGATGACGTCCAGTCGGATCCTGCCGATTGGCGAGTGCGACGGACCTGGTACCGCTCCGTGAAACGAAGTACTTGAGGGCTGCAACTGGGACTCGCTGATGCCGAGCCGCTCGAGGCTGCTGCGGTAAAGGAGGTTGATGCTGCTGCCGTCATCTATCAATACACGGGAGAAGCGGCATGAGTGCTTCTTGGAAACAATGATAGGGTCTAGGACCAGCACGTAGCTGCCAGGGTTTGGTAATACAGCCGGCTGATCTTCCTTGCTCCAAGTGATCGCCTGGTCTGACCAATGCAGGTACTGGGGACAGTAGGGACGATTTCGTTCACCTTCGCCTCGCGCCTCCGCTTGGTGTACTTTGTTTTTAGCTCTGCGAGGAATATGTGGTAGTTGCCCAATTGTCGCGGGTAACCGTCCTCGTCATCCTCGCGGCGGTTGCGTCGCTCCCTGTTGTCCGGTGGGCCTCCGGCTGCCGGTGGAGGTGGTGGTGGGAGCCCACCGGCTTTGGCCATATTCTTCGTCCAGCTACACTGGCGTGTTGTATGGTTCGCGGGCTTGCTACCGCCGCTGTGGAACTTGCACGGCCCATCGAGCATGGACTCCATGGTGTACTTGGGCCGAGGCGGCCTATCGCCTGGTCTCTGCCTCCGGTTGCCGCCTGCAGCCGGGTCCTCATGCACGGCAGCTACTTGCTTGGTGTCGTACCGGCTTTCCGGTTGGTCGTCTTTCGTCTTGCCGTGGCGGTTGTCATGGCCGTGTCATCTGGGATGATGGTCGCCCGGCTGGCGGCGCTCCGCCTGCTCGTCCGTGACGATTTGGCCTTGGTCATCCACCACGATGGGATTCTTCATGGTCGCGTCAGCGGTGGTGTACTTGTCCGTGATAGCCATGACCTGGGCCATGGTTTGTGGGTCTGCCCGGCTGAGCTTATGCTTTAGCATGGTGCCGTCTCGACAGCCGTTGGTGAAGAAATCTATCGCCTGGTGCTCGCGCACCCCTTCGCACGAGTTGTGCATGCTAGTCCAACGGGTGAGGTAGGCGCAGTCGGACTCGTCCTTGCCCTACACGCAAAGGGCGAGCTCGCGGGGTCGACCCGGCTACTTGTATGTTCCGGTGAAGTTGCGAATGAACGCTTCTTTGAACTCTAGCCATGCGTTAATGTTGTTGTCAGGGAGGGTGTTGAGCCACGTTCTTGCCGAATCGACGAGCATGAGGGGGACGTAACGGACGGCCAGGGGAAGGTTTCCGTTGGCGATTCCCACTACGGTGGTTTAATCCACCAACCAATCCTCTGGCTTGACCGTGCCGTTGTATTTTGGCGTATCCCTTGGAAGCGAAAAACCCTTCGGAAACGGTTCGTTCCGGATGCGCGGGCCGAAACACTTCGGGCCAGCCGGACTTTCCTCTTCCAGCGTAAGTGACTACACAAGCAGGTCGATGCGCTCGCGCATGTCAGCCGGTTCTCGGGTGCCGAGCCGGCCCTTTAGGCGTGATGCAAGCGGGTCCTTGTTTGTGACTGCTCCCTCATCCGGGGTGTGTGCCTTCTTCCCTTGGGAAGCTCCTGCTGCCGGAGCGCGGCTTACGCTAGAAGCGGCGGTGTATCGGTTGTGGCGGCCACGGTTGCCGGATTCACCACACAGGCGGCTATTTTGTCCGACTCCTCCTGGGGAAGATGCCTGCTGATGCTTGCTTCCCCCGTGCGACGTCTGGTCCGCGCTTTTGCGAACGACGATGTCCCTGGAGTTGCCCATCTGGCTAGGGGTGCCCTCGTCTTGCTGCTTGTTAGCGGTGGCGATGAGGAGCTGGACGCGCTCCTGCTGGTGACGAAGCTCCTCGCCCTCGAGGTGCTTCTGCTCCACGGCTACCGCCTCGGCTGCCCTCATGTTCTTGGCGGGGGTGTTGTAAACGGGTTGCACCACACCTGCATGTGAATCGGCGGCACGGTCCAGCTCTGACGCTAGGCCGCGTCCCCGGTGCTGGATCTTCCTGACAAAGCCGTGGGCCGCGTTGTACTCATGCACGGTGTTGTTCGGCCGATGCTGGTTAGCCGTGACCTTGGTGGCCTCCTCCAGGAGATTCTGGCGCGTAGCTTCGAGCGCGACCGCGGAAGATGCCGGATCTGCCTCGATGACAATCGGAGCGCGCAAGTGCTGGATGGAGGCAGTGAGTGGGTCTTGCTCTTGCTCGGGCGCGGAGTTCTCTCCTCCCGCCCTGTGCTCCTGAGGTGGAGGATGGTTTTTCACGGGCGTTTACCACCATGACTTCGACACAACCACTCACCGCGGCTGGGCCGTGGGCGAGGGGCACGTCGAGGACAGGGGTGACCATGCTGGGGAAAGCCTTAGCGACAGTGGCGGCATAGACGCGGATGTCTCCAAAATGCAGGATGGAGCCGTTGGCGGGGAAGGTGTTCCCGGTGAAGCACGCGGCGTTGTCGATAATGCAGTCGAAACCGCCGAACGTGAGAACGAGGCCAGAGGCCACGCGTTCACCGGCAACGAGCGGAAGTCCCGTGCGGAAGATGATCCCAGGCGCTCTGCCCCATGGTGGGCGCCAACTATTGTGGTGTGAAACACGGCAGTGCCATCGGGGATGGCAAAGAAGAGACACTCGGATGCAATCGGTGGCTCACGCAACGGGTTGGGCACGGTAAACTGCAAACACAGCGATGTACCCAGGTTCGGGGCCCTCTCGGTGAGGTAACACCCCTACTCCTGCAAGATGAACTATATGAGGGAGCAAATGCCTTGTACATATGCTCCTTGAGCTGTTTCCTTAGCTACTATCGAGAGCTAGAGGAAGATGGGAACTAGCTACCAACACTTCTATCCTTCTATTGTTGCCTACCTAGAACCTCAGCTCTTCCCTCCCTTATATACTGGTCACGGGGGCAGATTACAAATCGGGTCCTATTGTTTACTGTTTGGATATAGGTCTACAGGACAGGACCGGCTGCAGGGCCTAGCCGATGGGCCGGGACCCAGTTTGTCCTTCTTTTAGCGTTATCCTCTTCTTTAGCGGTCACCCGGTCTTCCTTTGGGGCGTCACCCTTGCTTTAACGGTCACCCGGACAGCTTTTGCCAGTCAGCCGACCGCTTTTCTTTATCTTTGTCGTGTAGCGCTGGTCATGACGGCACGCCAGCTTGCCTGATGACGAGGGAGAGCCAGAGGCATACCCCGCAAGGAGCGTCAGCCCTTCCGTCCTCTCCATCGAATCCGAGGTGAGCCGGGTGGAAGCGGCCACCCGGCCGGTTCTTCTGGCTACCGGATAGACTGGCCAACTGGGAAGGTTATAAGACCAGCCGAGAGGTGTTTGGCAACCAGCTGGAGTTGTCCTTCTTGAGGGCCAGACGGCCTGTTCCTTCCGGAGCCGGCCTACTTGTGATTGGATTTCCCCACCCGGGGGTTATCCCCCCGACAATAAGCTTGAGGAAGTATAAGTTGGCAATCTCAAGTCCCTTGAATACGAGGGCCACACCTCATGCATACTCAACTTTGGGCCCAGGTAAGCTCTTGTCATTCTAAGTATTTGCATATCATTGAGAACCGCCAATGGGGTACCCCTTGCACATGGTACAGGAGCTATCCCATAACCAAAATGACAAGGCAAGCAGACAATGAGCATCTCAGCAATCTTCTTATGTACCATGGGAATATGGTGCTTTTTTCTCTCTTTCCTCTTTTCCCAACGTGTCTCGTTTTTATAAGAAGAATGCTTCATAGATGTCACTTTGGTGATGCTGCAAGTTTCCACCATGATTAGGCATGGCTTAATCTAGCGGCCCAGGGGTTCTCTAACACATGATACAAACTCCATGGACTTACAAGTTCCCTCTTTATTTCACACCGGTGACATCCATAGACAAATGAACATGATATCAACTGAGTACAAAGTACAAGTGCAATGTTGAAAACGTTCCCCGTGATAGCATGGTTCTATTAATTCCAACGTATAAGTGTAAGAATATACAACAATGATGTCACAATGGTTCAAGTTTATTAGGGGCAAGGAATATAAAGTGTACCATCAAGTTCGTGAGGGCTTTAATCACTAAGTTTTCACATAACAAAATAGTTTTTAATTGGAAGATAGCTGAAAACAATAATATACTTGGAATGGTGTAACACACCATGCATAGGATTTTATAGTGTACACTTTGGAATAACTTGGTTTCTTGGGAGTTGGAGGCATGATTAGAACTTACTCATACAAGTGGAGGCTAGCAAAAGACTAGGAGCAACCAACTAAGAGAGCAATAATGGCCATAATCATGCAGTGCAACAAAGCATACTAATCAAAGAAAAGAGTGGTACTACAAGTCAAGGAATAAATTATCATAAAGGCTAATGGTGACTTGTCATAATCATAACATGGTGTGAGCATGTGCCAAGTCAACCCAAGCAAAGCATCAAAGGAGAATACCACAATACTATGCTTTTGCATGCTAAAACAACGCATAATTTCTTAAAGGCACGCTAAGAAATCCCAATTGTTTGGAACAAGACATGCTACAGCAATAATCACTAAGCATAAAGTCAAAACAACACCTAGCATGTCATTCTAAAGTCTAAGTCATGGTCAATGCAAGATCCTCTTGCACTTCAAGCAAGAACTTACTACTCCTTTCCAACACCAAGAAACTTATTTGCAAAACAACATAGCGAGAATGGGGGTACAAACTACTTTATTCAAGCAAACTAAAAAACCAAAGCAAAGAAAATGAAAACTAAGACGCTCCAAGAACAACACAACTATGCATGAAACAATAAAAACGAAGCGTCTAGACAGACCTCGGCTTTTTATTGATGAAGAAGGGGATGCCTTGGGTATCCCCAAGCTTTGACGCTAGTACTTCTTGGATATTTCTTGGGGTGACACCATAGTGTCATCCCCAAGCTTGAGATTTTGTCCATTCTTCATCTCATTGCATCATTCTCTCTCTACACCTAAAAATTTTTCTTTCATACAAAACTTCACACAATCTTCATTAGCAACATTAGTGTATTCAAAAGATATTAGACCTCTAGAAAATCTTTGGAATAGCAAGGCTTTTCACTAAAAACACAAGCTACTATAGTAACTCCTTCAAAAATCTCAATTCACCTAAAGAGAGCTCAAAAAGGAATCAATAAGAAGCAAATGAAAATAATGGCAGAAATCTGTCAAAACAGACCAGCATGTAGAAACCGATTTTTTCGAACATCTTCTATTGCTGAAATCAAAAAGTGTTGAAATAACGAAAGTTAGCTAACATACTGGGGGATTTATTCGTAAGTTTTGAGCTCAATCCGAGTTACAGAGACTCCTCACGAATTTTTTTGGTGGAGGGCAGAAATCTATTTCGGGACAGCAACTCCCCAAATCTTACTTCCCTCTCATTAGAGGTCATTCTTGGCACAAAAAGAAAACAAAAAAAAGGATAAGGAGATGTCATTACTGAAGTAATAACTTCCAAGACTCAATGAAACTCTTGGGTTATCTTCCAACAAGTACTTTTCTTAAACGCCTTTAAGTTAGGCTTGATAGCTTGAGAAGATGCTAACATAAGAATTGTGAGTTGAAGTAAAAGAGAGCATCAAGAAGCAAATTCAAAACACCTTTAAGTCTAACCCAGTTCCTATGCATAGAAATCTTGTACACAAATAAGTTCACAAAGAACAAAGTGACATGCATAGGAAGAGAAAACAAGAGTAACTTCAAAACTTTTAGCACAAAGAGAGGTGTTTTAGTACCATGAAAACTTCTACAACCATATTTTCCTCTCTCATAATAATTTTCAGTAGCCTCATGAATAAACTCAAAAATATAACTATCACATAAAGCAGGCTTTTCATGAGATACAAACACATAATTTCTATCAAGTTCAAAAATATTGGGATTAAAACCTCCACAGGTTTTATCCAATGTAGATATTTCAAAAGGATCCACGGGAACATAACATTCATCCTCCTTTGGTAAGCATGGGGGACAATCAAATAATATAAGAGGTAAAGAGTTACTCTCATTAAAAGGTAGACATGGGTAGATCCATTCTTCCTCCTTTTGTTCATCACTCTCCTCCTCTTTTTCATCTAATGAGCTTCCAGTTTCAGCAATTTCTTCTTCCATAGGCTCCTGCAAGGCATTAGTCTCTTCCATTTGCGGAAAGCATCTATTAAAATATTCAAGAATATAGCCATTTTATCCCTTGTAATTATCAAAGGAAAATTTAAGTATCTCATAAACCTCACATTCATAAGGTGCATAATTACTATTTTCAAGCAAACTAGCAAGTTCAAATGCACCCTTGAAAGCAATAAATTCTTCAATTTGTTCCACATCATAAAAGTCATAATTTCCTTTAACATAACAGGATATGGTAACATTATCATTATACTCACATTGAAACGGGAGGTGTTTATACCTCCTAAAGCAACAAGATTTATCAAAACAATAAGTAACATTATAAGTAGAGCACACGTCTCTAGCAATAGTATTCAACTTATCAATTTACTCCCATAAGTGTTTCCCTTTTTGTGACAAATTGTGTTCCTTATAATAATACGTGTGTTCTTCCGTGAACCCACCTTGCCAATAAGAACTAGTTTTGAAGGAAACATCCATTAATAGAAAGCATGACCAACCAAGGCAACAACAGACCACCAACTAGAGTAGGAACTAATTTTTTTTCTGTTTTTGAATAAAGCAAGCAAACCAAACTAGACTAATTTTGGGGGGGTTGAAAAGAGGCAAAAAAACAAGAAAAAGACAAAGCAAACTAAAAACAAAGTAAAGGGAAACTGTCACATCCCAAAAATTTCCAAATTTTGTAATGTGAAAAATAAATAAACAAAATAAATAATTGTTGAAATTTAGGGTGAAAAGAAACTTTTGTTTCTAAATGGAAACTTAAAATCCCATCTTGAACAAACTTGAGTAATGTTTGAATCCAACTAAATTCAAATCAAGTGGAATGCATTCTTCATAAATGCATCTTGAAATTTAAACACTTGGGAAATAAACCCAAACCCTAAAACCCTAATGGAATAAAATCATTTACAAGATATCTCTAAGACCATGGTTTTGATCCATATAAAATTTGTCAACAAACATTTACAAATTATCAAGAATGACAAATTGAAATATTATAAAACTATATGAATTGGTTTCACTTAATTTGGAGCCATAGATAAAAATCTTATGAATTTAATAAGATAAGGAAATTGAATTTCCAAAGTTAATAAAGTACCTATCTAAAAATCCATACCAAATGGTGAGAAAATAATCCTAAAGACATTTAAAAGGATAAACAAATGTTAAATAAGATTTTATAAATTGGAATCACCAACTTTGGACCTTTAAATAAAAAGATATGGACTTTATAAGATAAAGAAAAAATAATAAATAAGGACTATTTGATAAGAGCTAAATAAAACTTGGCCAAGACCATAATTAAATGGAATAAACATAATCCAAGTCAAATGAAATAAGTGGATAAATAATATTGAAATAAAATAATATGGCCCCAACCAAATTCTATTCCATTTGATTAAAACAAAACCCTAATAGAAATGATTAATGAAATCAGGGGAAAATAATTGGAATTTACCCAAGTGGAATAAAAGTTATTTAATTAACTCAAATGAAATAAAAGAATCATTTAAATAAAGTTTTATGGAATTAAAACCATATTTTAATTTCATTGGAATAAAAACAATTTCCCAAATTAAAATGATTAATAATCATATTAAAATACTATAAATAATCCAAAGTGAATTATTTAGCACCCCATTAAATAAATAAACCTACTGAAAAGGTTTTGTAAAAAGATTGGAATTTAAATAAGGTTTGAAATTAAATCGTATTTGATTTAACACAAGGGCCTATTTTAAATAATTATTAAACCCTAAAAAGAATAAAAGAATTATTCTAAATTTGACTTTAGAATGTATTATTAATCAGTATTTGAATCTACACAAAGTTTGGTTGAAGTTTGAATTCAAATGGTTGTTTGAAATAATTAAACAAAATCAAAACAGAATAATGAATACAGAAAAAGAAAAGATTCAGAACAAAAAAATGGAGGAAACCAACCCAAATAACCCCAGGCCCATCTAGCCCAACTAACCCTCTCCCGCGAGGAAACGTTTCGTACCCAGACTCCCACTCGCGCAGTCACTGACCGCTGGCCCCCACCACCTCTCTCTTTCTCTCGCTGACGACAACGCCCCACCCGTCAGTCTTCTCTCCTACCTCGCGACGACCTCGCCCCTCACCTCGCTGCCGTTTCTGGCCGGAATTCAAACGCATTAATTCGCCTCAATTGCACACTTAAGCGCCTTGCTCTCCTCCTCCTTTCCCCCCAGACACCGCTCCCTCTCAGCCACCAGGCTGTACCAATTGACCATTGCCAACCACCTGTTCCGACGAAGCTCTTCGGCCAATTCCGGCGCCGTCTGACCATCCCTCGCCTCCCCGTGCACGCGAGCCTGCTCCCCATCCCCTGGCGCTTCTCTCTGCACCCTCAGCTCACTCGCGTGCGCCTCAGATGCTCGGCAACAACCAAGTCTGAGCAGCGCTGCCATCTGCTTCAACTCCGGCGACGCCTCCCTATAAGCCATGTCTCCCCCTCCATCTCTGGATGACCCTCCTATGCTCTCCTCCCTCTCGCGCTTCTAATAGATTCATTGCTTCGCTCTCCCGTGCCCTGTAGCGACGTCCCTGACGACGCGAGAGCGTGCCCGACGCCGTCAGCAACTCCGGCGAGCGATTCAAGCCAGTGTCGAGCGCCCCTTCGCCAACCAAGCACGCGTTGAGCATCAGCGAGCTTCTGCGGTTCTGGTGAGCATCTCCCCTACTCCTCTCACTTCTTGTTCTCGCCGTTACGCCGTAGCCAGAACGCCGCCGTTGCGCACCACCGTCGGGCGCCGCCAGGTTTTGGTTAGGGTGTCAGGAACCGTAGGATGTACATCCGTCGGCTACGATAGATCCACTTAAAGCGAAGAGGTATGCTGATCTGTGCCGCACGTTTTCAGTTAGATCTAACGCTCCATGTTGCTTGATCCTAACGAACCGGTACCGGCGAATCAGAACCTTCCACGTGGCTTGAGTTTTGTTTTAAAACAAAAAAGGTTCTATTAGAGGTTAGAGTTTGTAAAATTCATAACTTTTGATCCACACGTCCAAATTTTGCAAATTTTATATCAATGGAATCAGCAGACCAAGTAATTTCCAACCATGCACTTTGTTTAGTAAATTGCTTCTGCTAAATTGGTTGTTTTGCAGAAACTTGTGTAGGCATAATTTGAATATAAAATTCATTCTAAAATTATTTTTGTGATAAAATCTTTGGCAAATGGATTTTTTTGAACATACTAACCATATAAACCAAGTTGGGGATTTAAAAACATATTTTGTGAAGAAAAAGAATAAATCTTTGATTTAGAACATTTCTAGTCAATTAAAAATGTTGTTTATATGTTAAAAATACTTTTTGGAGAAAAATCTTTGGGAAATGATTTGGATTAAACTCTGTGACCCCAAACACCAAGTTTTAGAATAAAAAAATGTATTTGGTGAACCCTATAAAGATTATTGCTTTGCTAAAGGCATTTTCAACCACATAAAATAATGCTTTGGTTTAAAAAGGGTTTATAGGTAGAATCTTTTGCAAATGGTTTTGCCACTTTTATAAAATTACCAATAGGTGTTTTCAAATGTTTATAACCCATTAGAAACCACTTTTCCAAATAAACAATCTTTTGCATGCTTGCAAGCATTGCTTTGTTTCTATTATTTTATGAGATGTATGCTTGAATGATAGATTGAAATTGTGCCTTGCTTGATTGAATTATAGTGGAATTTGAAGAGTGTGAATATTGCAATATCAAGGAGTGAACTTATATTCTCTACCAAAAAGTCAAGTGATCCTTCATACTTTGTCCCATTATTTTCACTATGCATTAGTGATATTTCTAAGTAGGACTTGCATGGAATTTTTGCTAAGTGTAAACTATGCCATGGGAAATCCTAGTAGATGAAACCTTAGTAGAAATTTCCTAAGTTAAGATTCCTACTACTATCATGCTTAGCTTGGATAGTAGAAAACAAGGGTGGATTATATTCATACTATGGAATATTTCTAAGTCAAGGACTTGTATTTTGTTTAACAAAACAACTAAGTGAATGAATCACCTGGGTGGAATGGAAGGAATGGTTTGTGTTGAGTGGTTATGCAAGTCCAGTATGCTGGGGAAAACTTGGTATCTCACTTGTGGATGGCCACCCAGGAACAAAGAGATTTGAGATGTCAAATGTTGAGAAGCTTCAAGTGCAGCCACTTGGCATTATGGGCTCTGACTGGATCATATAGGTTGCAATAACTTAGCCAAATGGACAGTTGGTGGTAGGGGATTGATAGGTTGGAGCGCGTCCATTCTGGTCTAAGGGAAGGCTTCTGAAAGATCTTGTCTTAGTGAAACCAAGTCTTGTGGGGAAAGTGCACCACCTCTGCAGAGTGTAAAATCTAAGTACTTAGCCATGTCCCTGGTAAAGGACAATTTGAGCATCAATACATGGAAGCTATCAAGAATCTCCTCATCCCAATTTCTAAGTTAAAAACTTGTGGTTGAACAAGGGTTTAAGGATCACCAATTTCTACTGGGAGATGCCTTGGGTGTTTTTGATAAGCAAAAACTTAGTGTTTTCAAAGGATAAGGAAAATTCTATTTTGATCAAAGCAAGCCTAAGCTCCACCTAGCCAAATGCATATAGATGATAGACTTCACTATACTACCATAGTATCACTTGCCAATACAATTCAAATGTATTGACCCTTGTGGCTGTAACTTATTATGTTGCAGGTTTGTTTGATGTTAGTGAAGTGTGTTGATTAGGATTGCAAGTCTACAACCAACATGTTTGCCTGTGGCACTTTGAAGATGAAGGACCCCATGCTATAGCTATTTCTGCTGCATTGTAATGAGATAGCCAAATGAGCTATGTAATATGTAATAAATTATTTTATTCCTGGTTATAAAGTTGTATTATGACCTTTGTTTCTTGATATTACATCTTAACTGTGGATGCTAGCTATTGATCCAGGGACTAGCATTGTAAACACAGGGATCTCTACCTTATTAAAGGTTGGTACCTTTACAGATGGTATCAGAGCACTGTGTTGCCTGTAGGATTGTAACCCTAGGATTGGACAAAACCCTTTAGAAAAATAGGAGTTATTTTTGTTCCAAAACTTATTTACAAACAATCTTGTAAACTCTTTCCTCAACCTTTTTGGTTTTGATTCTACATCTCTTCCTTTTCAAACTTGATGGACAAGACCTCACCATGAGCAAAGGACTTCACCAACTCCAATGACTTCAACTTCAACATCATCAAAGACATCACCTTTATTTTCACCAAGGACTTCAACTTGGATATCACCAAAGACTACAATTGAGACAAGAAATATTACTCAAGACTTGAAGACTAAGGAAACACAACTTAGAAGGAAACATTATCACCTTTGAAGTTTTGTGACCAAGATACAAGAAATTCTCCATGGATATACTTGTTCATGAAGAGTCAACTAAGAAGAATGGAAAGATCTCAAGTGAACCATATAGTTGGACCACCATATTTAGTTTAAATCAAACCCACCAACTTATGTGGTGTAGCAAAAATATTTTGTTGCTTAAAAATGTGCTTGAAACTTGTTGTTTGAGTGGAATGTTGTTTGTGATTGCTTGCACATTTCTTGTGTGAATTGTGATGTGTGTGATTAAAATTAATTCCTTAGAAATCTTTTTCCTATTCTAATCCCAATCCAACCCAAAACAGATGACTACTCCAAGAAACTCCAACATCAAGAATGGTGACAACAACAACCAAGAGATGCACATGAGAGAACTCATAGTAACCCAAACCCAGTTGAACCAAGTGACAACTCAGTTTTTAGCCAACAACAAAGAGTTAGACCCAACCATGCAAAGGTTTTTGGAAACCCAAACCCAATTGTTGCATAGGATGACAAGTCAAATGATCAACATGGGAGACAACCCTTCCCAAAGAATTTGTGACAACAAGGATGTCAAGGATGATATTCTAGAAGGAACCCAAGCTTGCAATGTTTGTGGAGACAAGGATCACACTTCTGAGCATGAAGATCAATTCCCCAATTGTGAAGAGAAACATCCAACTAATCAATGCCCCACATCTCAATCTACTTGTTTCCTATGTGAAGGAAATAATCATGTCCTATCCAATGCCCCATCTATTCCATAGTTTAACAAAGGAAACAAGGTGGAGTGCATCAATAGATTGTAAACCCCCATGAGGGAACAACTTCTACTAAGAAGGATGAAGACAAAGAAAAATCTCAGCTTGCACCTCCATGCAATATAACTCAATTTGATGGACCAAAGAGGAAACATATGTATTATCCAAGGAAAAGATTAAGGAGACCAGGTAACTTTCCCACCTTTGAGGTGAGATATGAAGAACATGAACTAGAAGCACTCCTAGCTTTGGAAAAAACCAAGAAGAAGAAGAAGAAGGACAGAAGTCAAGTGCAGTGTTGCCATTGCAAAGAGATGGGACACTATGCCAATGAATGTCTAGAGAAGAATAAGAAGTATAAGGAAATCATCCAAGTGTGGTGCAAAAACTGCAAAGAGCTAGGCCATTATGTGTCAACTTGTCCACAGAAGATACGTGAAGAACTCAATCTTGTCACATGTCACAATTGTGGTGATCAAGGACATTATGCAAGCAATTGTCCAGAAAAGATGAAGCACAAGATAAACAAGCCTATGAAGGATCTCAGCCTTGTCACATGTTTCAAGTGTGGAAACAAAGGACACTATGCAGATGTTTGCCCAGAGAGGTTTCATCAAGATCCCAAGCAAGCCAAGATGTAATCTAGTTGGAAATATTTTAAGGGTGGTAGTACCCTAGTTGCTTTGAGCCAACTTGTAACCCCTAGCCTTCCCAAATCTCGGGACTAGATTTATTTTAAGGGTGGTAGCCTGTCACATCCCAAAGTTTTCCAAATTTTGTAATGTGAAAAATAAATAAATAAAATAAATAATTGTTGAAATTTAGGGTGAAAAGAAACTTTTGTTTCTAAATGGAAACTTAAAATCCCATCTTGAACAAACTTGAGTAATGTTTGAATCCAACTAAATTCAAATCAAGTGGAATGCATTCTTCATAAATGCATCTTGAAATTTAAACACTTGGGAAATAAACCCAAACCCTAAAACCCTAATGGAATAAAATCATTTCCAAGATATCTCTAAGACCATGGTTTTGATCCATATAAAATTTGTCAACAAACATTTACAAATGATCAAGAATGACAAATATAAATATTATAAAATCATATGAATTGGTTTCACTTAATTTGGAGCCATAGATAAAAATCTTATGAATTTAATAAGATAAGGAAATTGAATTTCCAAAGCTAATAAAGTACCTATATAAAAATCCATACCAAATGGTGAGCAAATAATCCTAAAGACATTTAAAAGGATAAACAAATGTTAAATAAGATTTTACAAATTGGAATCACCAAGTTTGGACCTTTAAATAAAAAGATATGGACTTTATAAGATAAAGAAGAAATAATAAATAAGGACTATTTGATAAGAGCTAAATAAAACTTGGCCAAGACCACAATCAAATGGAATAAACATAATCCAAGTCAAATGAAATAAATGGATAAATAATATTGAAATAAAATAATATGGCCCCAACCAAATTCTATTCCATTTGATTAAGACAAATCCCTAATAGAAATGATTAATTAAATCAGGGGAAAATAATTGGAATTTACCCAAGTGGAAAAAAAGTTATTTAATTAACTCAAATGAAATAAAAGAATCATTTAAATAAAGTTTTATGGAATTAAAACCATATTTTAATTTCATTGGAATAAAAACAATTGACCAAATTAAAATGATTAATAATCATATTAAAATACTATAAATAATCCAAAGTGAATTATTTAGCACCCCATTAAATAAATAAACCTACTGAAAAGGTTTTGTAAAAATATTGGAATTTAAATAAGGTTTGAAATTAAATCTTATTTGACTTAACACAAGGGCCTATTTTAAATAATTATTAAACCCTAAAAAGAATAAAAGAATTATTATAAATTTGACTTTAGAATGTATTATTAATCAGTATTTGAATCTACACAAAGTTTGGTTGAAGTTTGAATTCAAATGTTTGTTTGAAATAATTAAACAAAATCAAAACAGAATAATGAATACAGAAAAAGAAAAGATTCAGAACAAAAAAACTGGAGGAAACAAGCCCAACTAAATCCAGGGCCATCTAGCCCAACTAACCCCCTCCCGCGAGAAAATGTTTCGTACCCAGACTCCCACTCGCACAGTCACTGACTGCTGGCCCCCACCACCTCTCTCTTTCTCTCGCTAACGACAACGCCCCACCCGTCAGTCTTCTTACCTACCCCGTGACGACCTCGCCCCTCACCTCGCTGTCGTTTCTGGCCGGAATTCAAACGCGTTAATTCGCCTCAATTGCTGGAGTAAACCCCACCCCGACCACGCACACTTAAGCGCCTCGCTCTCCTCCTCCTTTCCCCCCAGACACCGCTCCCTCTCGGCCACCAGGCTGTACCAATTGACCATTGCCAACCACCTGTTCCGATGAAGCTCTCCAGCCAATTCCGGCACCGTCTGACCACCCCTCGCCTCCCCGTGCACGCGAGCCTGCTTCCCATCCCCTGGCGCTTCTCTCTGCACCCTCAGCTCACTCGTGCGCGCCTCAGATGCTCGGCAACAACCAAGTCTGAGCAGCGCTGCCGTCTGCTTCAACTCCGGCGATGCCTCCCTGTAAGCCACGTCTCCCCCTCCATCTCTGGATGACCCTCCTATGCTCTCCTCCCTCTCGCGCTTCTAACAGATTCATTGCTTCGCTCTCCCATGCCCTGTAGCGACGTCCCCGACGATGCCAGAGCGTCCCCGACGCCGTCAGCAACTCCGGCGAGCGATTCAAGCCAGCGTCAAATGCCCCTTCGCCAACCAAGCACGCGTTGAGCATCAGCAAGCTTCTGCGGTTCTGGTGAGCATCTCCCCTACTCCTCTCGCTTCTTGTTCTCGTCGTTACGTCGTAGCCAGAACGCCGCTGCCGTGCGCCACCGTCGGGCGCCGCCAGGTTTTGGTTAGGGTGTCAGGAATCGTAGGATGTAGATCCATCGGCTACGATAGATCCACTTAAAGCGAAGAGGTATTCTGATCTGTGCCACACGTTTTCAGTTAGATCTAACGCTCCACGTTGCTTTATCCGATCGAACCGGTACCGGCGAATCAGAACCTTCCACGTGGCTTGAGTTTTGTTTTAAAAACAGAAAAGGTTCTATTAGAGCTTAGAGTTTGTAAAATTCATAACTTTTGATCCACACGTCCAAATTTTGCAAATTTTATATCAATGGAATCATCAGACCAAGTACTTTCCAACCATGCACTTTTTTTAGTAAATTTCTTCTGTTAAATTGGTTGTTTTTGCAGAAACTTGTGTAGGCATAATTTAAATATAAAATTCATTCTAAAATTATTTTTGTGATAAAATCTTTGGCAAATGGATTGTTTTGAACATACTAACCATATAAACCAACTTGTGGATTCAAAAACATATTTTGTGAAGAAAAAGAATAAATCTTTGATTTAGAACATTTCTAGTCAATTAAAAATGTTGTTTATATGTTAAAAATAATTTTTGGAGAAAAATCTTTGGGAAATGATTTGGATTAAACTCTATGACCCCAAACACCAAGTTTTAGAATAAAAAAATGTATTTGGTGAACCCTATAAATATTATTGCTTTGCTAAAGGCATTTTCAACCACATAAAAAAATGCTTTGGTTTAAAAGGGGTTTATAGGTAGAATCTTTTGCAAATGGTTTTGCCACTTTTATAAAATTACCAATAGGTGTTTTCAAATGTTTATAACCCATTAGAAACCACTTTTCCAAATAAACAATATGTTGCATGCTTGCAAGCATTGCTTTGTTTCTATTATTTTATGAGATGTTTGCTTGAATGGTAGATTGAAATTGTGCCTTGCTTGATTGAATTGTAGTGGAATTTGAAGAGTGTGAATATTGCAAGATCAAGGAGTGAACTTATATTCTCTACCAAAAAGGCAAGTGATCCTTCATACTTTGTCCCATTATTTTCACTATGCATTAGTGATATTTCTAAGTAGGACTTGCATGGAATTTTTGCTAAGTGTAAACTATGCCATGGGAAATCCTAGTAGATGAAACCTTAGTAGAAATTTCCTAAGTTAAGATTCCTACTACTATCATGCTTAGCTTGGATAGTAGAAAACAAGGGTGGATTATATTCATACTATGGAATATTTCTAAGTCAAGGACTTGTATTTTGTTTAACAAAACAACTAAGTGAATGAATCACCTGGGTGGAATGGAAGGAATGGTTTGTGTTGAGTGGTTATGCAAGTCCAGTATACTAGGGAAAACTTGGTATCTCACTTGTGGATGGCCACCCAGGAACAAAGAGATTTGAGATGTCAAATGTTGAGAAGCTTCAAGTGTAGCCACTTGGCATTATGGGCTCTGCCTGGATCATATAGGTTGCAATAACTTAGCCAAATGGACAGTTGGTGGTAGGGGATTGATAGGTTGGAGCGCGTCCATTCTGGTCTAAGGGAAGGCTTCTGAAAGATCTTGTCTTGGTGAAACCAAGTCTTGTGGGGAAAGTGCACCACCTCTGCAGAGTGTAAAATCTAAGTACTTAGCCATGTCCCTGGTAAAGGACAATTTGAGCATCAAGACATGGAAGCTATCAAGAATCTCTTCATCCCAATTTCTAAGTTAAAAACTTGTGGTTGAACAAGGGTTTAAGGATCACCAATTTCTATTGGGAGATGCCTTGGGTGTTTTTGACAAGCAAAAACTTAGTGTTTTCAAAGGGCAAGGAAAAATCTATTTTGAGCAAAGCAAGCCTAAGCTCCACCTAGCCAAATGCATATAGATGATAGACTTCACTATACTACCATAGTATCACTTGCCAATACAATTCAAATGTATTGAACCTTGTGGCTGTAACTTATTATGTTGCAGGTTTGTTTGATGTTAGTGAAGTGTGTTGATTAGGATTACAAGTCTACAACCAACATGTTTGCCTGTGGCACTTTGAAGATGAAGGACCCCATGCTATAGCTATTTCTGCTGCATTGTAATGAGATAGCCAAATGAGCTATGTAAGATGTAACAAATTATTTTATTCCTGGTTATAAAGTTGTATTATGACCTTTGTTTCTTGATATTACATCTTAACTATGGATGCTAGCTATTGATCCAGGGACTAGCATTGTAAACACAGGGATCTCTAACTTATTAAAGGTTGGGACCTTTACATAAAGGAAGTAAAGGACTTCCTTAATGAAGACGTCCTTAGCCTCCCCGGCAACAGCGCCAGAAATCTTGATGCGTGCACCCAGTGTTGACGTGGAACACTTTGTTGGAACCCCAAGAGCAAGGTGTGATGACCACAGAAGCAAGTTTCCCTCAATAGAGACCAAGGTTATCGAACCAGAAGGAGGAAGGAAACGTCTCAAAGGTGTTGCAAGCAACATGGAAACGTCTCAAGACTTTGCCCCAACGAATCAGTGAGGTTGTCAAGCTCACCGGTTTGCTGTAACAAAGGATTAAACGTATGGTGTGGAAGGTAATGGTTTGCAGCAAGTAAACAAGTAACAATGGAAGATGTATCAATGATAAAGATTGGACCGGGGTCCATAATTCACTAAAGGTGCTATCCTTAGATAAACAACATGGCATGAAGGGTAAAAAAATTACAGCAGGGCAATTGACAAGAACTGAGCAAGGCATAACAATGAAATTACTAGTCAGAAAGATCCTATGAGATTCGATTGGGCAATACAACAATATACATAGACCGCCATCCAACTGCATCTATGACTAGAAGTCCACTTTCAGGTTATCATCCGAACCCCCTCCAGTATTAAGTTGCAAGCAACAGACAACTGCTTTAAGCAAAGTGTGTAAGGTAAACAGTCGCATGTTCCATGAACAAGAGACTTTTGTTTTCTCCCTAGTAGCAATAGCAATTCTACAACCGAAGATATTATTGTCACTTCCCTTGGAAACTAGAGGCATGAACCCACTATTGAGCATAAATACCCCCTCTTGGAGTCACTAGCAACTACTTGGCCAAGATAGCTACTAATAACGGAGAGCATGCAAGATCAAAAACAACACAGACATGATAGAATCATAAGACAAAACCATTAATCAAACCAACATAATAATCTCAATATCCATCGGATCCCCGCAAACACAACATGCATGATTACAAATAGATTAGATCTTGATCATGAATGGAGCTCACAAGATCTATACATGAAAGCACAAGGAGGAGATACAACCATATAGCTACTACATGGACCCATAGTCCAAGGTGGAACTACTCACGCATCATACCGGAGAGAAGGCCTCCGGAATGATCTCCCCTCCGGCAGGGTGCCGGGAAGAACTTCAGATCCCCCTAAACTAGGGACGATGGTGGCGGCGGCTATAGACGGTTTCGTAGATATTTGATCGGGTGCTTAGGATTTCTGCATCAAGGGCTTCTTATAGGCGAAGGGGGAGGCCGAGGAAGCGACCAGGGGGGTCAAACCCTACCCAGGCGTGGGCCCACCCCTGGTCGCGCCTGGGGGGTTTGGCCTCCCTGGCCCACTTCTTCGTCTCCCCACTGGACTTCTTGTTCCCCATGGAAAGTAATTGATTTTGGCATTTGTCCCGTCCAATCCCAAGAATATTTCTTTACTGACTTTTTTGAAACCAAAAACAACATAAAACAGGCATCTGGCACTGTGGCAACTTGTTAATAGGTTAGTACCAGAAAACATGTAAAATGCACCTCAAAGTGTAGACAAGCAAAGCAAAGTAGATACTAAACAAGCATGGAGCATCAAAAATTATAGATACGTTTCCAACGTATCATTCCTTCGTCTGGCGTTATCATCATTGCGACGAGGTTCAACCGGACGGCTAGTGTGCCTGGGAGGCGTCATCCTTTGCCGGTCCCGCTCTTGCTTGCTCCACGCTTCCTCTATGTACCTATGGCGATTATTCTGCCGATGAGGGGGTTGGTGAGGAGCCAATACTCTGATGGCGTCCTGCAAGCCAGCCGGAACAACGTCCGTCTAGCCGCGCGCGGGCCTGCGATGATGACCGTTTGATCCGGTCCTTGAGTTTTCTTCATCCCTAGGGGCAGAACTATGACGCGAATTCATATCCCTCTAGGGTATTACATCAGCATTTTGGCCTACGTCAGTGTGGCAATGTTGCGACTTTGACGCTAGTTTCCCGCTGAATGACGCGGTTGTTTTCTGCTGCTGCAGTCCTTTGTTGAGCAATGCTACATACTGCTGGACCTATTTTGGAGACGAATTATTGTTGAGGATAGCTCGATCAGCTGCAGTGTTGTCGACTAGTGTGTTGTAGACTTAGATCTTTTCTCCAGTTTTACCATCAAAAAAATCTCTATGGACATCCGGGATCCTGTTAGCAGAACTGTGCCACCTCTTCTCTTGTTCGGTAGTTGCTTGAATTCTGACTGGCACTAGGCGGGATTGTTGTCTATCAGTTTCTTAATTTCGATAATGCGTGTGGCCTCATCGAGCAAAAGCAAATGATGATTTTCTAGATCTTCTGCCTTTTATCGAGCTCCTTGATGACCCACAAGTATAGGGGGTGTATCGCAGTACTTTCGATAAATAGGAGTGTCGATCCCAACGAGGAGCAGAAGGTGTTGACTAGTGGTATGGAGCAGGAACTCTCTGCAAATACTTAGCAAACGAATTTTTAGGGGTTTTCTGATAAAGCAACAAAACAAAGTGTAAGTAATAAAGGACAAACGCAGCAAGTGGCCCAATCCTTTCTTAGGAAAGGACAAGCCGGTGGAAATACTTATAAGGACCAAACGTTCTCGAGGACACATGGGAATTCTGTCAAGTGCTTTCACTTTATATAGTTGAGTACTCTTCTTTGGTGTTGTAAGTGTTGTGTGGGTGAACCTGTGCTAATGTACCGACCTTACTTGGACTTATACATACTTGTGATTAAACCCCCTACAAGCATTCGCGACTACAGGAAAGTAATTAAGATATAAACCTAACCACAACCTTAAACTCTGAGATCCTACGCTCCCTTGTGCAAAGGTGTCCTAACAGGGGTTCAGGTTTCTCTCACTCCGGCAACTCCACAATTAGTAGCCAAATACACAATGCATTCCCCTAGGCCCATAAATGGTGAAGTATCATGTAGTCGACGTTCACATGACACCACTAGAAGAATAGCACCACAACTTAAATACTAAACCATTGAATAATAAATCAACACAAATCCACTACTAACAGCATGACTTCTCCCATGTCCTCAAGAACTAAACGAACTACTCACAAGACATCATATGGATCAAGATCAAAGATGATATGGTGATGAATAACAATCTGAACATAAACAATAATCCAATTGTTCCACTCACAAGCATCAACTACAATAGTAATTAACACCGGGAAGGTTTCCCCTAATAACTAAAGCAAGATCCAACACGATTGTTACAGCGGGACGGAGTGGTAATGATGTTGCTAGTGGATATGATGGTGTGGATGATGATGATGATCCCGATGAAGCCTAGCTTGATGACGGTGTTGATGGCGATGATCTCCCCTCTCCGGGAAGGAATTTCCTCGGCATAAATCTGTCTGTCGGAGAGTTCTTTCTCTCTCGGTGTTTTCTTCCCCGCAGAGGCGGCAGAAATCTATTTGTGATCGCTCCCCTGGTGTTAGGGTTCCATGAGGAAGATATAGGCGAGAGGGCGGAGTCTGGATCCGTCTAGGTGGACCACACCTGCCCTAGGCGCGGGGCAAGGTGGGCCCACGCCTAGGGGGTGTGGGCCCCTTGTGGCCCTTCTTCGCCTCGCCTTCTGGCTTCCTCTATCTTTTGAGAAAATATAATTTTCCCATATTTTTCTGGTATTTTTCTGATCTTCGCGAAATTGCATCAAAACACCTCTTTTTCCATCAGAATCCAGACTCCGACAGTCCATCCTCCAAGAATCATCCAACATGCAAAAATAGTGGAAAAGACATAAGTAATACCTCATAATAAGACATATATCAATGAATAGAGGCAAATTATGATATAGAATGGTGATGCAAATTGGACGTATCAACTCCCCCCAAGCTTAGACCTTCGCTTGTCCCCAATCGAAAATTGAGCTCAGTAAACATGTCCACATGTTTATGGAGTGAAGTGTCGATAAAATAATACGGACAAGAAGCATCACACTTACCATTACACAACTCATAGAAGAAAGCAACTCACCATTATATAACTTAGCTTGCAACAAGTACATGAGTCACAATAGAGATGCATAAAGATAAATCATAATTGGAATTGGCAAAATATTGTTCCTGGTCAGAGAACAGCTGGCAAACAGTTTCACAAAAAGCTTTTTGTAGAAGTTTTATAACAGGAGCACTCTTTGCTCAAAAAGGTTTTTCAATGAAGGCTTTCAAAGTAATACTCAATAGATAAGAGTCTTGTGCAAACAAATAAGATAAAGAACATGATTGAATAAATCACATTATGAATGCTTGCAACACAACAACTCAAATGATTGCTAGAGATAGAGAGGAAGTAGGTTTACTGACTCAACTTAGAAAATAGGAGAAATGTCCCTTCATAGAGGGTAGCAGGGATTACAAGTCATAAAGAGCTTCCAAAAGATTATGATACTTACTAGCTTTGAGCCCTCATTGCCCCTATCATAGGCATATTGATATGATTAAGGTTAAAGTGCACAAATATGGAGTATATGTTTGACGAAATATAAGCTGGCAATCTCATGCCCCTAATCAACTTTAGTTACCGGTAAGTTCTTGTCATTGTAAGTACATGCGGATCATAGAGAACCGCCAACGGGGTACCCCTTGCACATGGTACAGGAGCTATCCCATAACCAAAATGATAAGGCAAGTAGACAATGAGCATCTCAGTGATATTTTTATTTACTATGTGCATAGCTTTTTATTGAGGATGCTTCATAGAATGCTCACTATAGTGATGTTGCAAGTTTCCACCATGATTAGGCATGGCTTAGGCTAGCGGCCCAGGCATTTCTCTAACGCAAAATACAGACTCCATGGACTTACAAGTTCCCTCTTTATTTCACACCGTTGACATCCACAGACAAAAGAGCACGATATCAACTGTGTACAAGGTACAAGTGCAATGTTGAAAGCGTTCCCCATGACAGCACGGTTTTGCTAATTCCAATGTATAGATGCAAGCATATACAACTTTGATGACACAATGGTTCAAGTCTATTAGGGGCAAGAAAATAAGGTGTGCCATCAAGTTCGTGAGAGCTTTACTAACTAGTTTTCACATAACAAAATACTTTTTAATTCGAAAGATAGATGAAGCTTGAGAATTTGCTTGGAATAGCAAAAGCTAATAGGTAGATATGGTGGACACAAGTGGCAAAGGTTTTGGTTCAAAGGGAATGCAAACATGAGAAGAATGCCTTCTCATAAACAGGTTTTTTGCTAGCAAGGTTGGGTAGCAAGAAAGAGAGTTCAAAGAAACAAGCAAACATACAAGTAATAAAGCCAAACATGCAATCTTTCTTGAAGACATAAAAGAACTTAAATAGAGAATACTAAGCTTATGAGCCAACAAGAAAGAAAATAAATGATTCAAAATACCTATAAGCTTTTTCTCTTTTTCTTTCAAACCTCAAAAAGTATTGCTACTGACCAGAACTCGGTTAGCCAAAACCAATTTAGATCCACTTGATGCTCCCAAAGTGATGCCAATACTGGTCAACAAGATCCATCATATAATAGAGATTGCAAACTAAAAATAAGAAGTGAAAAAAGTAAAAGATGAAACTTCTCATTAATATTCCATAAAGGCACTCACACCAAGGGATGCATAGATAATCAACTAAAGGAGATATACTTCCACATGCAAACCAACCTATAAGATAAATTCTCTACCAAAGATATGAATCCACTAAAAAGGTAAAAGATAAAAGATAATGATGGTGATACCGCGGCACTCCCCCAAGCTTGGAACAAGCCAAGGGGATGCCAAACCTGATGACGAATTACTCCTTTGGTGGTGGTGGTGTTACCTTAATAAGCTCTTAAATAAGCTTCCTCAAATCCTCAATCTCAAAGCTTAGAGTACGAATCAACTCCGAGTTTTTCTCAATGCGGTTTCTTGCCTTTGTCGTTGGCGGAGACCATGGTGCTCTAAACTTGAGAAGTTTTCCTGACAGAAACAGATCAAAACGAAAACACGACGACAACATGATGCACGAACCTCAGGGGATCCGGGGGTTATATATTACGAAGTTTCAAAGCATAAGGAAGGTTTTGATACGAAAACGAGGCGGAGTCGGAGCTCGGGGGAGGCACACCCCCTCCAGACGCGAGGCAGCTGGGGCCCGCGCCTGGGTGGGTTTAGCCACCCCGGCCTCCGGTTCCTCCTCTGTTCCTTCTCTTTACTTCCCTTATGTATTAAAAACATCAAAAATATAAAAATATTGGGGTTTCACGAACCTTCAGCTTTCACCACTTTTACCTATTCAAAGACGAACTCTACAGACTCCTTTTCTCCTTCTCCTGGAATTTCCTTTCCTCACAAGTCTATACACAAACTTCAATGGCAAAATTAGTGTAAGAAAAAATAATTAACCTTTAGGTGCACACTTCAACTGAAATCCAGCAAAACAAAAGCTTCTATAAGAGGCAAATGCAAATGATAACAGAAATCTGTCAAAACAGACTAGCAGGCAAAGATTGATTTTTTCGAAAACCTTCTGTTGCTCAAATCAAAAAGTTCAGAACTAATAAAAGTTGGGTAACAACTTAGATAACAAGCTCAGAAAAATACAGATTCATCCGACGTACTGAGCTCCCTCAAGAATTTTTACAATGCAGCACAAAAATCTGTCCCAGGACAGCCACTTTTCATAACTCCTCTACTTCACAAAAGTATTTGAACTTGACACAAAAACCAAAACAAAAAGGATAAGGAGCGGTTATTACTGAGGTAATAACTTCCAAGACTCAACCAAACTCTTGGGTTATCTCCCAACAAGTACTTTTCTTTAATGCCTTTAAGTTAGGCTTGAAAGTTTCAAAGATGCTCACATAGGAGATAAATATTTGAAGTGAAAGAGAGCATCAAGAAGCAAATAACCAACACATTTGAGTCTAACCCACTTCCTATGCATGGGGGTATCATGAGAAAAAGAATTATTGAAACAAAAATCCACCAACATGGGAAGACAAACCGATGCAACTTTAAAGCTTTCAACATAAAATGGGGAAACTTAACATTATTGAGATGCATAAAACCATGTTTCCCTCTCTCATAATAACTTTCAGTAGCACTTTGAATAAAGTTGACAATATAACGGTCACTGGCAAAAACTTTATCTTCAGAATGAGCATACTTACAGTCACCAAAAAGAGGTCCAAGGTCATAAACTGGATCAATAGAAGCAAGTTGTTCCATCCTGAAATCTTTATTAGGCAAGCTATTTTCACAAGGAGCTTTAGCAAATTTAGAAAAGTTAAACTCATAAGAATCTCCAACAAACTTAGTTAAAACTTTCTCCTTATTACAATCTATAATGGCTCCACAAGTGTTCAATAAAGGTCTACACCAAAAATGATAGGACAAGTTTTGCTAGCTTCTGAATTAAGCACTAGAAAATCAGCAGGATATTTAATCTTACCACAAATAACCTCCACATCTCTTACAATACCAATGGTGCAAATGGTTTCCTTATTTGCAAGGTGAATAACCACATCAATGACCTCAAGCTCACAAGGACCAATTTCATGCATAATTTCCCTGTAAAGCTCATAAGGAATAGCGCTAGAACTAGCACCAATATCACATAAACCATAGTAGCAATGATCACCAATTTTAACAGAAAGCACAGGAACACTAGCTTTTCTAGCCTTACTAGGATGAGAGATAATATTAGAAGCATCTTCATAGAAGACAATGTGCTCATCCTCTATATTTCTAGTGTAAAGGTCTTTCACAATAGTTACCACAGGTTCAATATTCAATTGCTCATCAGGCTCCACAGTTTTCTTAGTAACTTTGTTATTTGCACTAATCATCATAGAATACTCCTTTACCTTAGCTGGGAAAGGTATTTTCTCAACATAAGGTTCAGGCACAATATGATTAGTAGTACAAACTTCAGCACTTCTAACAGGAACATGATTAACAACATCTTTATAAGGAGCATGGTACTTGTTCCACTTATTTTTGGGATTTTCTATGTAAGAGGCAAAGGCCTTAAAACAGTTGGCAATACTTTGGGAATCAAGACCAAACTCATTACTAATATCACGGAAGTCATCAGTTCCCATAAAAGATCTAATGCATTCATAATCATAGTTTATACCCGACTTTCTTCCTTTGTCATTCTCCCAAGCTTTAGTGTTCTCTTGAATGCGGTCTAGTAGATCCCATTTAGCTTCTTCCTTCATACGTGTGAATGATCCAGCACAAGAAGCATCTAGTAAATCTTTATCATGAAGAGAAAGCCTAGCATAAAAGTTATTGATAATAATATTGTTAGGGAGTTCATGAATAGGACATTTAAGCATTAGTAACTTCAATATCCCCCAAGCTTGAGTTGTACTCTCTCCATCACGAGGCCAAAAGTTATATATCAGATTTATCCTTATGAATCTCGCTGGGAGGATAAAATTTAGAATAAAATAGAGATGCCATCTCCTCCCATTCCATAGATTGTCCATTGTTCAGCAGCTTATACCATTCTTCAGCTCTCCCTTTCAAGGATATGGAGAGTAGCTTCTTCTTCACCTGTTCAGTTGTGATACCTGAACACTTAAACAACCCGCATAATTCATGGATAAAAAGCAAATGATCACCAGGATGGACAGTTCCATCCCCAAAATAATAATTATCCATAACATGATCAACAATACTTGTAGGTATCTTAAAAGCATCTATCTCAACAGGTGGTGGTTCATCTACTACCCTAATAGTGGTAGTAGTTTTCCCAAACAGAAAACCAAGTGGGTTATCCATATTGGAAACAAAGTAACAAGCAGTAACAAAAAGCAGTACTCACAGTAGAAGTTTCCTTTACCAGTTCCACTCTTCAATAGCGCTTCACTCCCCGGCAACGGCCCTAGAAAATAGTCTTGATGACCCACAAGTATAGGGGGTGTATCGCAGTACTTTCGATAAATAGGAGTGTCGATCCCAATGAGGAGCAGAAGGTGTTGACTAGTGGTATGGAGCAGGAACTCTCTGCAAATACTTAGCAAACGGATTTTTAGGGGTTTTCTGATAAAGCAACAAAACAAAGTGCAAGTAATAAAGGACAAACGCAGCAAGTGGCCCAATCCTTTCTTAGGAAAGTACAAGCCGGTGGAAATACTTATAAGGACCAAACATTCTCGAGGACACATGGGAATTCTGTCAAGTGCTTTCACTTTATATAGCTGGGTACTCTTCTTTGGTGTTGTAAGTGTTGTGTGGGTGAACCTGTGCTAATGTACCGACCTTACTTGGACTTATACATACTTGTGATTAAACCCCCTACAAGCATCCGTGACTACAGGAAAGTAATTAAGATATAAACCTAACCACAGCCTTAAACTCTGAGTTCCTACGCTCCCTTGTGCAAAGGTGTCCTAACGGGGGTTCAGGTTTCCCTCACTCCGGCAACCCCACAATTAGTAGCCAAATACACAATGCATTCCCCTAGGCCCATAAATGGTGAAGTATCATGTAGTCGACGTTCACATGACACCACTAGAAGAATAGCACCACAACTTAAATACTAAACCATTGAATAATAAATCAACACAAATCCACTACTAACAGCATGACTTATCCCATGTCCTCGAGAACTAAACTAACTACTCACAAGACATCATATGGATCAAGATCAAAGATGATATGGTGATGAATAACAATCTGAACATAAACAATAATCCAATTGTTCCACTCACAAGCATTAACTACAATAGTAATTAACACCGAGAAGGTTTCCCCTAAGAACTAAAGCAAGATCCAACATGATTGTTATAGCGGGACGGAGTGGTGATGATGGTGCTGGTGGAGATGATGGTGTGGATGATGATGATGATGATCCTGATGACGGTGTTGATGGCGATGATTGATATCTATGCACTTCTCTCCTTGTAGACAGTTGTTGGGCCTCCAAGTGCAGAGGTTTGTAGAACAACAGCAAGTTTCCCTTAAGTGGATTACCCAAGGTTTATCGAACTCAGGGAGGAAGTGGTCAAAGGTATTCCCTCTCAAGCAACCCTGCAATCAAGATACAAGAAGTCTCTTGTGTCCCCAACACACCCAATATAGGTGCACTAGTTCGGCGAAGAGATAGTGAAATACAAGTGGTAACAGTGCCAGAAAATAGCTTGACGATGAGGTAAAGACTAAAGACAGCAAGAAGGAAGCAAGCAAACATGCAATAGATCTAGTAGCAAACGGTGTTTCAATGCTTAGAAACAAGGCCTAGGGATCATACTTTCACTAGTGAACACTCTCTCATATAAATATCCTCTCTTCATGATACTACTCTTAACTACTCTTCAGTTGGACATGTTGGGCCACACAGAGATAAAACAAAACTTTTCCTCTAACGTGGTGATCCCAAGATCTAGCTGAGGTAGAAGGCCATGAGTTTTACCACTAGACGCGCAATTGCGGATTACTGATGAAGCGCGTCAGTTGATGCAGTGCAGTCCTCACGATCCGATCGTCCTGGTGCTAATCGCACAGCACCTCTGCTGGTATCCACACGTACAAGGAGGAGCGCCGGCGGCGAACTTCTAGGTTCATATCGATGGTAGGACTGTTGTGGAGCTAGGGTTTCCAACACATGGAATGACCTAACCGAACAACGATTAACCCTTCTGGGTTACGGTGATCCACTATATATAGGGAGTGAACGTGGGCTCTGCTCGCGCAACCCATTCACTAAAGCCCATATAACACTAGTCACCGTGAGTCCAACTCACTAACTCAGTCCTAATCCGGTTTAGGTCCAACCCAACCAGATTACAGGTTCAGATCCAATCCGAACTTGCTCCCGCTCTTAAGTGTGTGACCCCGCAGGCTCATGGCTACTTGGATACGATTGGAGTCCGACTCTCAATCGATCAGTCGGTAGCGGCTCCTAGCAGAACGTGCCGACTCCCAAGTACCAAAGAGTCATGACGACTTGCCTTTCCAATGCGACTTACGTCCGAGTCCCTTTTGCCTCATGATATACCTTGTCAGACTATAGGCGAATAATTGTCATCCCTTAAATAGTCCGACTCTCTTATCGATTCGAGATAAGTGATTCACCCGACTAACTCTTAGTCGATCGCCTCGGTTAACACTTAACCGAGTCGTGCATGGCCATGCTTTCCGAATCATATCTCACGAGAGGGCCCAGAGAATATCTCTCCAAGTGGAGGAGCAAAATCCCATCTTGGTTATTCACATCACGAAGCTTGATTCTCAGTCGACCCGAACCTTGCCTTTATAACTGCCCGGTTACGGATCAACGTTTGACAGAACCTAAGTCGGTGATCCTCAACTCGGACTATGCAACAACCTCAGGTCTAAGGATTACATTGATTGAGATATACAAATGATAACTTGTTCGTTGTAACTCAATATGGGTCAATCCGACTTGCTAAACTCTTTAGCTGAATCTATGTAAGTTGGAATAGCATCTCCATGCCCATGACAAGTGGAACCGAGTCATCAAGCCAACTTTCACATTGGTCTAAGTTGTGTGTCCAGCACAACCTCAATGACAAAGGATATTTAGTACAAACAACATGAATGCATAGTTCCACAACCGAATCACATATTCAATGATACACATCAGATGTTTATACAAGGACTACTTAATATCTTTATGAATACAATGGGAAATATCATCATACATGATTGCCTCTAGGGCATATTCCCAACAGTCTCCCACTTGCACTAGAGTCAATCTTCTGACATCACATGTCTAAGCATCTAATGCCCATAGCTCTTAGGTGCGCCTCATGCTTTGGCTGTGGTAACGTCTTTGTCAACGGATCCGCAATATTTGCATCCGTGTGTACCTTGCATAACTTGATATCACCCTGATCCACGAACTGGCGAATCAGGTGGTACCGCATGAGTATGTGCTTTTTCTTCTGGTGTTGTCTAGGTTCCTTGGCTTGTGAAATAGCATCATTGTTGTCACAATACACGTCTAACGGATTGGACGAGCCCTGAACCACACCAAGATCCATGAGGAAATTCCTCATCCAAACAGCTTCCTTTGCTGCCTCCGAGGCGGCAATATACTCAGCCTCTGTTGTAGACGCAGACACAGTCTCTTGCTTGGAACTCTTCCAGCTCACAGCACCTCCGTTTATAATAAACACGTATCCGGATTGTGAACGAGAATCATCAGAGTCGGTAAGATAACTCGCATCCGTGTAACCCTTTACACTGAGTTCATCTTCACCACCATAAACCAAGAACATATCCTTAGTCCTTCTCAAGTACTTTAGGATATTTTTAGCCGCTGTCCAGTGGATCTCTCCAGGATCTGTCTGGTATCTGCTCACAACACTTAGAGCATAGGAAACATCCGGCCTAGTACAAATCATGGCATACATGATGGATCCAACTGCAGAAGCATATGGAATCGCACTCATCCGACTTCGCTCATCAGTTGTCGAAGGACACTGAGTCTTGCAAATTTTTACACCATGGGACATTGGTCAGAACCCCTTCTTAGACGATTCCATGTTGAACTTATTCAACACTTTGTCCAAATAAGTACTCTGACTCAATCCAATGAGCCTCCTTGATCTATCTCTATAGATCCGGATTACGAGGATGTATGTTGCCTCACCCAAGTCTTTCATTGAGAAACTCCTTTCCAATGATTCCTTGGTTTCTTGCAACATCTGGACATCATTTCCAATCAGTAATATGTCATCCACATATAAGATTAGAAAATTTACTTTGTTCCCACTAAACTTCTTGTACAAACAAGAATCATGATCACTCTTGATGAAGCCAAACGATTTGACTACCTCATCAAAGCGAATATTCCAACTCCGAGATGCTTGCTTCAACCCATAAATGGATTTCTGAAGTTTGCACACCTTGTCAGCATTAGCCGGATCGACAAAACCCTCGGGCTGTATCATATACACGTCCTCGGTTAAATTTTCGTTAAGGAAAGCCATTTTGACATCCATCTGCCATATCTCGTAGTCGAAATAGGCCGCTATAGCTAACATGATCCGAACTGATTTAAGCATCGCTACGGGCGAGAAAGTCTTGTCATAATCAACTCCTTGAACTTGTCGGAACCCCTTCGCGACAAGGCGTGCTTTATAGATTGAAACATTTCCATCCATATCAGTTTTCTTCTTAAAGACCCATTTGCACTCGATGGGTCTTGCACCGTCTGGCAGATCAACCAAGTTCCAAACTTTATTTTCATCCATGGACTTTATCTCGGATCTCATGGCTCCAAGCCATGACTCGGAATCAGATCCCACCATCTCTTCTGAATAATTTGTTGGGTCATCACTGTCTAACAGTAACACATCACGAACACTTCGTAATCTTGCCGATCTTCGTAGTACAGGTGCTGTTGCCGGCTCAGCTGCCACGATCGGCTCAACCTCCAAGGTTTTTGCCGACTCGCTACTAGCCGATTCCTCTCGAATTTCTTCGAGTTGCACCGTGCTCCCACTTACTCCCCGACTGAGAAACTCTTTCTCAAGGAAGACACCATTCCGAGCGACAAACACTTTTCCCTCTTCTCAGTTGTAGAAGTAATAACCCAAGGTTTCCCTCGGATACCCCACGAAAATACACTTATCCGACTTGGCTGTAAGTTTGTCCGACTGGAGTCGCTTGACAAATGCTTCACAACCCCAAATCTTAAGAAAAGACAAACTCGGCTTTTTGCCTGTCCACATCTCATGCGGTGTCTTCTCTACCGATTTTGATGGTACTCTGTTTAGTGTGAACGCCACTGTTTCTAGACAATAACCCCGAAATGATAAAGGCAGATCTGTCCGAGTCATCATTGATCGTACCATGTCCAACAAGGTCCGATTCCGCCTTTCCGAAACACCATTCCTTTGTGGCGTTCCTGGTGGAGTAAGTTAAGGAACTATTCCACAACTTTTCATATGGTCATCAAACTCATGTCTCATGTACTCGCCTCCTTGGTCCGACCGAAGAAACTTTATTTTCTTGCCGAGTTGATTATGTGCTTCATTCTGGAATTCTTTGAACTTTTCAAAGGCTTCCGACTTATGTTTCATCAAGTAGATATATCCATACCTACTCAAATCATCAGTGAACGTAATGAAGTACTCATAACCACCCCTGGCTGTCGTGCTCATTGGTCCACATACATCACTATGTACTAGTCCCAACAAGTCGGACGCCCTTTCGCAACTCTTTGCAAAAGGTGTCTTGGTCATTTTACCGAGTAGGCAAGATTCGCATGTCTCGAACGACACCAAGTCGAACGAAGTTAGGAGTCCATCATCATGGAGCTTCTTCATGCGTTTCCAACTTATATGACCAAGCCGACAGTGCCAAAAGTAAGTCATATTCAGATCATTTGGTTTCAACCTTTTAACATTTATGTTATAAACCGACTCACCATCAAGATTCAAAATAAATAACCCGTCCTGGACGGGTGAAAAGCCATGAAACATATCATTCAAATACAAAGAACAACCATTATTCTTGATATTCGACTCATAGCCTTGCCTCATCAAACATGAAGCAGAAATAATGTTTCGACTGAGCACTGGAACATAATAACAATTATTCAGTTCCATAATGAATCCGGAAGGTAAATGAAGTTTCATCGTGCCGACTTCCAACGCAGCAACTCTTGCTTTGTTGTCAACTCGAATATCAACCTCGCCTCTTGCTACGCTCCTAGTTCTTACCAGTCCCTGCAACGAGTTGCAGATGTGAATAACTGATCCGGTATCATATACCCAAGAACTATTAGGTGCATCAGCAAGATATATGTATATAACATTGCAAACAAGTGTACCTGAGTCGGAAGTCATACCTCCACTCTTGGCTTTGCCGGCCAAGTACTTGCTGCAGTTCCTCTTCCAGTGGCCATCCGTCTTGCAGTAGAAGCAAGTGGATCTGGCTGAAGGAGATGGTTTAGTCCCTGAGGAAGCGCTTGGGACCAGGTCCTGAGCCTGCTTTCCTCCTGACTTAGACTTCTTCTTAGTACAAGAACTCTTCTTGAACTTAGCCTTATTCTGCACCATCAACACTTGACTGGCGCCCTTCTTGAGATCCGCCTCTGCCTGCTTGAGCATCCCATGCAATTCAGTGAGCTTCTTATCCATACCATGCATGTGGTAGTTCGAAATGAACTGCCCATATGCACTAGGAAGAGAGTTCAGAATTATATCCGTAGCGAACTCTTCGCTTATGGGGTAGCCAAGCCTCTCCAGAGACTGCACGTAACCAACCATTTTGATCACATGCAGACTCAGTGGATCACCATCCTTAAGCTTGCAACTCAGCAAAGCCTGAGAGACTTGATACCTCTCAGTCTTCGCCTGAGCCTGGAACATACTTTTGAGGCTTTTGATCATATCGTAGGCCTCAACATGCTCGAACTGCTTTTGCAAGTCCGGTTCCATGTGAGCAAGCATAAGACATCTAATATCCGTGGACTCATCCTTAGCCCGACGGTAGGCATTGGTGGCAGCGACAGTCGCATTCTCATTCGGCTCATCTGGAAGTGGGTGGTATAGGACATGGTCCTTCTTTTCTTGTTTGAGAACAATTCTTAGATTTCGATACCAGTTGGTAAAATTAGTGTCGTTCAGTTTATCTTTCTCAAGAATGGTTCTCAATGCAAAACCGTATATCTGAGAGTGACTGCTACTTGGTGCCATGATCTACAACAGAAAATATGCAAAACACTTAAGACATGTATTCATAAAAGAGCAAGCATATTAAACATTTTAATATTTTATGCTCCCACTAGAACCAACACCCCTCTGATGGCTGCTTAGTGATTCAGGATCCTAAATAAGCAAGTTAGCTAGTGAGCTTTAGCATCACCACTAGCCGCCAAGTGACCTAGGTAGACAACTCCTTGTCAATCGTATCTCATACGACTCATGTTGGACGGGTGGCATCACATGCCTCGGCTCCCATCCGACTTTTCCCCGAGCCCCACAACCGTTGTGATAGACCCGTCTAGCTTACCGAGTGTTTCCGCAGTAAGAGTCCGACTCGAACCCACCTAGTCGGAAAGAATTGGCAACACCTCAATTTTATGAGCCCACTACCAAAAATGTCCGACTTGTGATGGTGCAAACACTGGCGGGAAAACCAACTGGACCTTCTTTGAGGGATTAAATTTTACCGACTATCTAATAGAGGTAAAACATAGACATAACAATAACACAAAATAAAGCAATTATAATATGAAATGGTATGGCTCTCTTCATGGCGATCTCCATCTCCACAAAGCCTATAATCCGACTCGTGCCAACTCTTGTCACTTGCCGTCTTACTCCATGTCGCCGACATGTACATCGCCTTGCATGCCTTCCGGGTTCTCCAAACAGCTACACCAGCTTAGTAAAGTAAATTACATAGAGAATCCGACACGCAGGTCGTTATACAATAAAATGACAGCACCTAGGCTCCAGCCGGCTGACAAAAAACCGTGATTCGCAGATCACGTATGGATTACACACATACATCACATGCACATGAACCATACCATTCACAACTTCCTGCAAAAACAAGTTATGCATAGATACAATATCTACCGGCGTTGTGAAACTGGCAACGACATCTAAGGCGCTACGACAGGGCGAAGCCGGCGGTCCCGATTCGATCAAACTCTTTGATCTTCGATCACCGCTTCTAGATTTACGTGTCACAGTCTACCCCGATGGCGGAAGCCGACCGGTAGGGGTATGTCGTTCCACCACCTTAGCAGTATGATCACGGAAATCAGATCTACCATTCCCCAAGCACAGTTGATCCAATCAACTTCGTACAAAACCAATCTATCTCATAGATCGACCACCAAACAGCACATAGATCTCATCTACAGCCAACCGCATATCACATATGCGAGATCTCGAGCCTAAAACCAGAAGCTATCGCTCTGATACCACTGTTGGGCCACGCAGAGATAAAACAAAACTTTTCCTCTAACGTGTTGATCCCAAGATCTAGCTGAGGTAGAAGGCCACGAGTTTTACCACTAGATGCGCAATTGCGGATTACTGATAAAGCGCGTCAGTTGATGCAGTGCAGTCTTCACGATCCGATCGTCCTGGTGCTGATCGCACAGCACCTGTGCTGGTATCCACACGTAGAAGGAGGAGCGCCGGCAACGAACTGCTAGGTTCGTATCAACGGTAGGACTGCTGTGGAGCTAGGGTTACCAACACATGGAATGACCTAACCGAACAACCATTAACCCTTCTCGGTTACGGTGCTCCACTATATATAGGGAGTGAACGTGGGCTCTGCTCGCGCGACCCATTCACTAAAGCCCATAAACCACTAGTCACCGTGAGTCCAACTCACTAACTCAGTCCTAATCCGGTTTAGGTCCAACCCAACCAGATTACAGGTTCAGATCCAATCCGAACTTGCTCCCGCTCTTAAGTGTGTGACCCCGCAGGCTCATGGCTACTTGGACACGATTGGAGTCCGACTCTCAATCGATCAGTCGGTAGCGGCTCCTAGCAGAACGTGCCGACTCCCAAGTACCAAAGAGTCATGACTACTTGCCTTTCCAATGCGACTTACGTCCGAGTCCCTTTTGCCTCACGATATACCTTGTCAGACTATAGGCGAATAATTGTCATCCCTTAAATAGTCTGACTCTCTTCTCGATCCGAGATAAGTGATTCACCCGACTAACTCTTAGTCGATCGCCTCGGTTAACACTTAACCGATTCGTGCATGGCCATGCTTTCCGAATCATATCTCACGAGAGGGCCCAGATAATATCTCTCCAAGTGGAGGAGCAAAATCCCATCTTGGTTATTCACATCACGCAGCTTGATTCTCAGTCGACCCGAACCCTACCTTTATAACTGCCCAGTTACGTATCAGCGTTTGATAGAACCTAAGTCGGTGATCCTCAACTCGGACTATGCAACAACCTCAGGTCTAAGGGTTACATTGATTGAGATATACAAATGACAACTTGTTCGTTGTACATCAATATGGGTCAATCCGACTCGCTAAACTCTTTAGCCGAATCTGTGTAAGTTGGAATAGCATCTCCATGCCCCTCACAAGTGGAACCGACTCATCAAACCAACTTTCACATTGGTCTAAGTTGTGTGTCCAGCATAACCTCAATGACAAAGGATATTTAGTACAAACAACATGAATGCATAGTTCCACAACCAAATCACATATTCAATGATACACATCAGATGTTTATACAAGGACTACTTAATATCTTTATGAATACAATGGGAAATATCATCATACATGATTGCCTCTAGGGCATATTCCCAACAGGACACTCTAATCCATGGTAGGGCTATAACAGCACACCTCAAAGTCCGCCTTCCCCAATCTAGATAACCCCACACTGTCACCTTGAGCGCTAGATGGTTCCAACAAACACCACAATTTCATAGAGACATCCAACTCCAAATATAACTCATAACAAATATTCAATCTAGCCAAAGTGCCACACACGGTATGCACGTTGTCACTTTCACACATGTGGGGAAAATCATAGATCTATTAAATCACAAAGAGTATTTATGGAGACTCAAACCTAAGTGCCACCATGGTATGCAAGCTGTCACTTTCACACACATGGGGAGAGCAGAGATCTAATGAAGCACTTGAGTATCAAGGTAGATCTACTTGATTACAAAGCTCATGACCACAAGATCATGCATAGAGAGAGATATGAACACATAGCTACGGGTAGAGCCCTTATCCCTGAGGAAGAACTACTCCCTCATCATCATGGGAATCAGCAATGGTGATGAAGATGGCGATGGAGATCGATGGAGATGGCTCTGGGGGCACTTCCCCATCCCGGTAGGGTGCCAGAACAGAGACTTTCTATCCCCCGAATCTCCCCTTCAGTGGCGGCGGCGCTACGGAGGTTTTCGTGGATTTCTTCTGGATTCTCTAAGGTTTTCTCATCGGGGGGCTCTTATAGGCGCAGGAATCAAGGTCGGTGGGGGTCCAGGGGGCCACACCCCCTCCAGGCACCCCCAGGGCTTGCCCACGCCTATGGGGGGTTTGGCCACCCTGTGGCACCCCTCTGGCTCTGCTTCGTGGTTCCGTGTTGCTCCGGGGAAATAATAACTTTGGCTTTTGTCCCGTACAATTCCGAGAATATTGATTTTCTGCCTTTCTGGAACCAAAAACAGAAGAAAACAGGCAACTGGCACTGTGGCAACTTGTTAATAGGTTAGTTCCAGAAAAGATATAAAAACACCTCAAAGTGTAGACAAAGCAAAGTAAAGTAGATACTAAACAAGCATGGAACATCAAAAATTATAGATACGTTTCCGACGTATCAACGATCTCCCCTCTCCGGGAAGGAATTTCCCCGGCAGAAATTTGTCTGTAGGAGAGATCTTTCTCTCTTGGTGTTTTCCGCCCCGTAGAGGCGGCGGAAATCTATCTGTGGTCGCTCCCTTGGTGTTAGGGTTCTGTGAGGAAGATATAGGCGAGAGGGCGGAGTTGGAAGCCGGCCAGGTGGACCACACCTGCCGTAGGCGCGGGGCAAGGTGGGCCCACGCCTAGGGGGTGGGCCCCCTGTGGCCCTTCTTCACCTCCTCTTCTGGATTCCTCTGTCTTTCGAGAAAATATAATTTTCCCATATTTTTCTGGTATTTTTTGATCTTCGCGAAATTGCATCAAAACACCTCTTTTTCCATCAGAATCCAGACTTCGGCAGTCCATCCTCCAAGAATCATCCAACATGCAAAAACAGTGGAATGGACATAAGTAATACCTCATAATAAGACATATATCAATGAATAGAGGCAAATTATGATATAGAATGGTGATGCAAATTGGACGTATCACTCCTCTAGCGTAAGATCCGAAGCAGTTGGGATTGGTACTGTTAGTGCATTTCCATAGATTTCACATGCAACTTGGGTGACCACGTGTTGATCAACCGGAGGATCGGCCGGAGTGTGATTAACCGGTTTTCCATATGGATTCTTCATTGACTTATTTGTCGTTGGCTCCCTCCACCGGATCTATCAGTGTCGGGGTGTTGTTCTTCTTCTTCTTTGTTCGCCCAGTAGATTTTACGTGCGTGCTAGTGGCAAAGACAGCTTTTGGTCTGGTACCGGGAGATAAGCTTCCATCGGTACTTTCCGTCATGGTTGGATTCTGGACCTCGGAAGAATCTCCGGTGTCCATGTCATCTTGCGAGGTGTAGTCTTCATCCATGCTATGATATGTACTTGGAGGTGTCTCCTCTGCACCTGCTTGTATTTGTAATCTTCTTCGTACGCTTCCATCTCCTTCTCGAATTCCCAAAGTTCCTAGGACGTTAATGATTCTTGAGTGAAAGTGGGTGGATCAGCATCTTCTCTGATCGCATCGAGGACTGAATCGTTTTTTGCTCCAGCATCGACAGAGTCAGATCCAGAGCCAACGTAGCACATGAAGCAATTCTTATTTTTCTTGATTTACTTGAGGTAGTGGTACAGTTGGGTTTCCGCCTCTGATTCTTCAAAGCTCTGCATATCTGTAGAGGGAGTGTCCCAACCTTTAAACAATATAAGGTGGAGTCCCCTGTGTTTACAATGCTAGTCCCTGGATCAATAGCTAGCATCCACAGTTAAGATGTAATATCAAGAAACAAAGGTCATAATATAACTTTATAACCAGGAATAACATAGTTTTATTACATCATACATAGCTCATTTGGCTATTACATTACATTGCAGCGGAATAACTATAGTCATGGGGTCCTTCTTCTTCAAAGTGCCACAGGCAGATGTTGGTTGTAGACTTTGTAATCCTAGTCAATCAATCTTCACTAAAATCAATCAAACCTGCAACATTATAAGTTACAGCCACAAGGGTCAATACATTTGAATTGTATTGGCAAGTTTCACTACTAAGTTTATTATGAGTGGATCCTATCATTACATGCATATTTGGCTAAGTAGATTTTTAGGCTCAATTGCATAAAGCAATAATTTATCCTATCTTTTCAAAAATGGTTTTTGGTCCTTTGTCAAATCTCCTTTTCAAAAATCCCTTGAACTCCTTGGTAAAAACTCAAGTGTTCAAGTCTTTGTCAAAAATCCCTTGAGCTACTTGGTAACCCCAAGTGCATCAAGTTTTATCAAAATCTCATGAGTTCCTTGGTAACCCCAAGTGTTCATGTTTTCAACAAAATCTCTTGAGTTCCTTGGTACCCCCAAGTACATCAAGTTTTGTCAAAGTCTCTTGAGCTCCTTGGTACCCCCAAGTGCATCAAGTCTTTAAAAGTTTTCTTTTAGAAATTAGAATGTCGAGATCTCCCATAGCTTCAAACTTTAGTTGCTCAGTATTGTCCATAACCGGGGACACGGATAAGTACTTAGATTTTATTATCTTCTGCAGAAGGAGTACACTTTACCCACATGTCACAATCCCATCCTTTTGCCACCAGTGGCCACTGGATTAGTGCTCACCAAGATGGAGTACTGGCAGATTGAGAATGTGACGAAGTCTTTCCAGAGGGTCCTCCCATACACCATTGCTAGCTTGTCTTCAAGTACCCATGTAGGATTCCAGGTCCTCATGTCCAGTAGCCTGAAGACAATGCATGGGTATTCCCAATGTAGTTGACTAAGCCAGAGCCATAATAGCATGTGGTTGCACACGAAAGCCACAATTGGAGAAACATGTTCAATCTCTAAGTTTCCTGGGTGGTTTCCTTTGGAGCACAACACAAAGAGATAGCCATAGATATGGTTCCTTTTGTTGCCACATTCTCCAAAACTCAAAGTATCCTTGGCCACCCAGGTGGTTCATTGAGTCCTTGTTTTATTATATAAAATTACAAGTCCTTTTCTCAATCTTCATAAAATCTCAACATGTAACTCTTTTCAAAATATAGCATGGCTAAGCATGTAACAACTACATTGTTTTCTCTAAGGAATGTATAGGGAATCCTATTAGGATTTAGCATAGCATAAGTATAGAAAATTCTTTTCATGCATGTTTTCAAAATCCACTAAGTATAATGAAAATAGTAGGACTTTAGATGATAGTGTCACTTGCCTTTTTGGTAGGGAATGTTGGTTCACTCCTTGATCTTGCTAGTCTCACACTTTTCTAACTTCACTACAATCAATAAAGCAAACACAATATCAACTAGCATTCCAAACCAATAATCAATCAAACAATTCACACTCATAAAACAATGGGGTCTAAGTCATGCATGTAAGCATGCAAGAGATGGTTCTATTTGCAAAGATGGTCTCCACTAGGCTTCTAAACTTTTTAAGGTTCAAGTTAGTCATTTTCCAAAGTGGCAAAGTCATTTGCAAAAGGGCTTTGTCCAAAAACCATTTTTAAATCCAATCATCATTTTATGTGGTGGAAAATATTTTTATCAAAGCAACAACTCTAGGTTGTTCACCAAATAAGTTGTTGTTTCTCAAAACTTGGTGTTTAGGGTCAGTAGGTTTGATCCAAAACATTTTCCCAAAGTTTTTACTCCAAAAACATTTTCATAACAAAACCATTCTTTTTATTTGGCTAGAAAATGGGTTAAACCAATTAATCCATTCTAAGCTTCACCAAATTCATTTTCAAAACCATGGGTTGGTTCCTAGGGTCAGTGAGTTCACCACAAACTAATTTTCCAAGGTTTCAAACTCAAAAACATTTTTGAATCATTTTTCTAATCTAAACAAGCAATCAAATGTTTCTGCAAAAACAAACAATCTAACAGTTACTATTTACTAAACTAATGGCATGGTTGTCTAGGGCTTGCTCCACTGATTCCAACGATATAAAGTTTGTAATTTTTGGACGTGTGGATCAAAAGTTATAGGGTTTTCAAATTGCAACTCAAATCAGATTCAAATTCTATTTCTAATTCATCTGGTGACACGCGGCGCAACGCTATTCGCTGGTACCGGTTCGGGCGGATCACGTGTTGCAGGCCGTTGGATTAAAAGAGATCTGTGCGGCTCTGATCCTACGATACCCCTTTGACTCAAATCTAATCTGACGCGTCCAATTCAGATCTAATGGATCCTATGCAGTTGACCAAAAGCCGGCGGCGCTGCGCTGCGGCAGACGGCTGCGACATCCAGGCGGTGGCGCTACGGAGGTTACAGGAAGCAAAGAGGGGAGGGAAAGTGCTCACCGAGGTCGCAAGGATGTGGTGACGCTCGAGGTACAGTCGGCTTGGCAAGGGGTGCTCAGGGTTGCGGTGGATTGCTCGCCGGAGTAGGGTCTGGCGACGGGTGGTTCTGTTCGCGGTCGAAGGCGACGCTGTCGATCATGAGGAGGCAAACAGAGGGTGTGGTCAGATGCAGGAGATCACAGAGAAGACGCGTGCGTGAAGGAGAAGGCTTGGGGCGGTCTGGACTTACCGGAGGAGCTCGACGGAGACGAGACAGACGGCGGTGACGCTCTGTGTCGTGCTTGTCGACGCTAGGGGACGCGCGCGGGCGAGTGGAGCACACGGGAAGGTGCGCCTGGGACTGGAGAGCAAGCTTGCGTGCAGAGGAAGGTGAGGCGCGGCTGCGGTTGGTCGGAATTCACCGGAGAAGCTCGCCGGAACAGCGGCGGTGCAGGGCCAATTCGTAGTAGCCTGGTGGCTCTCTGGCTACGGGCTTTGAGGGAAATGAGGGGGAGAGGTGGGCCATTACTCGTGAATTTACGCGCGGATTGAATGACAGAGAATGGCAGCGAGGTTTGGGGAGAAGGAGTCGCGCGGGTGGAAACGATGACCGAGCTGTGGGACCTGGCTGTCAGCGAGGGAGAGAGAGAGGGGTTTGGGGCCACCAGTCAGCGTATGTTTGGGTTAGAAACTGAGTGTGAAGCGTTTTCTTCGGGGAGGGGGAGCTGGGCTGGTTCTGGGCCTTGTTGGGCTACTGGGTTGGGTCGACCAGATCTTTTTTTTTCTTCCTGAAACCTTTTTCTTTTTCTAATTCTAAAATCTGTTTTAAAATTTCAAACAACCAAACAAACAAACAAAACAAATCAAACCTTCAACATACTTTTCATTTGAATTTGGTTCTGTTTAACACATAAACCAAAGTCCAAAATGAAATAATATTTTAAATCTTTTTAGGTTCCATTCATTAATTAAATAAAATGGACCATGGTTTATTAATCAAATAGGGTTTGATTTATTTAATAAAATCTCTATTTGAAATCTAAATATTTTCAAAACCAAATGTAGGTTTTATTTGAAAATACAAAATTCTTGGAAAACTTATTTGAAATAAATAAATGAGTTTTGATGTTTTGGAAATAGTAAAACCTTTATTAATAAAACTTGGATATTAAATCCATATTAATTTATTTTAAAAGATCTTTACTATTTTTATCAAATAGAAATATTTTATTTCAAAAGGCTTTGACCAAGTTTTAATTTGGCTAATAAAATAATATTTATTTATAAAAACTTTTATTTCCTTTGAAAATCAAATCTTTTATTTTAAAGATCCAAAATGGTAGTTCCAAATATTTTTATTTTCCTTTTATTAAATTCTTAACTTTTTAAATCCCTTTAAGTTTTTTTTAATCCAATTTGGTTTGAAAGTTTCCAATTGGATTCAAAAAGTTTCTTTTCACTCTGAAAATCAAACAAAGTTTTATTTTATTCATTTATTTTTCACGTTACAAGATTTGGAAAATCTTGGGATGTGACAATATCTCAGTGATTCCTTCGTAGTTGATGTAAGGGTGTTTCATCATCTGATTTATCTTGTGCCTCAAGAGTGATTTTCTTGCTCCAGTATCGGTAGAACCAGATCTAGAGTGAATATACTCCTCATCCGTGTACCCGATCTCAATAGGGAGATCAGATCCGGTTTTTTCTTCCACCACTTCTTCCACTATGGGAGCGGGCTGGGTGGGTTCAGGTTTTTCCAGGATCTTGAACTCTTCCACCTCTGCAGACAAAGTAGATCTGGATTGTTCTTCCACCATGGTCATCACCTCAGGGATGGGTTCGGCGGGATCAGCAAAACCGAGATAGATACTGATCTCGCCTATTGGCATGATGGTGAAGGTCGTCACGGGATCCTTAGCCGGAATCCAGGTCTTTGAGAAGAATGATAGGGATGTCACTAGTGTAGACCATGCAACCGATGGCTATTGTTTTTACGATTCATGCACACGTAGATCCACCCGGAATGATGGTCTGAAGGTCACCTGGCTCACGGTGGGTGCCAACTGTCGTCGTATTAATGACAAGTATGCCATAGGGGGTCCTGAAAGCGTTGAAAATATGGGGTGTGAGCCGTATGATGTTCCCGGAGCGGTGAGCACAAGTTTACCCAGGTTCAGATCTAACTACGGAGATCGGATCCTACTCCTGCTAGCAACCTAGTAATATATCGGCGAGAGCCGGATATTACAGCAGATTACAAGAGAGGTTCGCATGTGCGAGTTGGTTGTGGTTTATCTATGATCTGGTGCCCTAAAGGCTCCCTCAGGTCTGGCTTATATAGATGCCAAGACCTAGGGTTACAGGAGAGACCTATCCGGCTATGTTATAGAGTCGGTAACTAAGTACATTTTGGACTACAAGTAATCTACATGCCTAAGTCAGTAAGTCTTCTAGGCCTTGTTGTAGCCGGAATTGACTCCATCCTCTTTCCCTGAATGGGCCACCCGTGAAGAAAAGCTCTAACCCGTTGGTGGGCCACTCTGGTCAGCGAGTCTTGTGGGTATACCCGGAAAGTATATCCCCAACAACCATAAGTTGTTGTTTGAGTTCATTTCATAGCAACGGTTTGAGCTTATGCTGGAGCCATAACGACATAGCCCACCTCCTACAATTGGTGTGTCAAAGTCATGGAGTAGGAGAAGCAGTAGATGGAGATATAGAAAAAGAAGAATGAAGGAGATGGTTTGGAGCTGAACAAGTAGTAAGTAGATTGTATATTTTAGTTAGTTAACTGAATGTTGATTGTAGCAATGGTAGTATTTAGGAGTTGGTTTCCTTCTAGAGATGGTGTAGTTGCATTTTGAAGATTATGTAATCTTGCAACCTTTTGATCAATATGAATGAAGAATATGAGAGCGATTAATAAAAGTGTGCACTTTGCACCGCGCGGCCTAACCCAGGAGGTCGGGATCACTTCTTGTTTGACACGTGTCAGCAGCAGCGTGAGATAAACAGTCAAAATGTGGCCATAGCGTGCGCTCGCACATGGGAGCAATGCTAAACTAAGCCAGCTTCCTTTATCACTTTGTCGGCAACGTGCGGCCGACACACACAAAGTAGTCTTAGACTAAATGCACCACGCTAGTGTCGCATGCAAAAGCAAAAGAGAAAATGAGCATGGCACCTAGGAAATAAAATAGTATACCCAAAAACAGTCTAACAGAGTAAAAAACGGCAGTGCACGAATGGTGCACTACCAAAACAACCCGCCGCATGTTGTGTACCAAACAAGTGCAACACGGTACAAATAGGCAGTGCATACATGGTGCACTGTTAGGGCTAGTGCATCGTTCATGCAATTTGACCAAAGGCAGTGCAGCATGGGTGGTGCAATGATAGGTCACCACGCCATGTACTGTGATCAAAGTCGATGCAGTATAACAAGCCAGTGCACAGGCGGCACACCGCCATTTCACCATGCAGTGCGCTGCGACCGAAGGCAGTGCAATGCAGTATAACAAGGCAGTGCAATGCAGTACAACAAGGCAGTGTACTGCCCATGCACTACTAGGTCACCAGGCCATGCACTGCGACTGAAGGCAGTGCAATGCAGCACAACAAGACAGTGCACGAGCGTTAAAAAAGTTTGTCAAAATCTATCAACATGGGATCCAGTTTTGTAGATCTCGGCGCGACTAGCTCAACCGTGAAAACGGATTTTAATTTGGATGTATAGTTTTAAATATATTTTATTTTTAGTAATCAGATCTCAAGAAATAAAGGGAAAATCCCACCCAGTAGCGGCCTAGAAGGATGTGTCCAGTATATTATGACTAGGCCGGCTTGCATGCGAACGGGAGTCAGACATTGTCCATGACCACGTGCAATGGGGGTTAGCTAGAAAAACATTAGAGCAACCAAAGCATGCCACTTGTTAGTGCGTGGAGTATTTCGGGACGTGTTGTAGTGCTTATAATTCGGGTGCAAATGTTTTAGTTATGTGAGCAGTTCATATTAAATATTAGCAACATTTTGCATGGATTTGTGTTTTAAATTTTTATAGACATTTAAACTAAATTTTGACAGCACTTCTACAATTTGGTAGAAAATTGACAGGTAGAGTTGGCAGATTATGATAGCAACAAGTGCACACTAGAAATAGACAGCAACAAATAACATGTTTTGACAGATTATGACGGCAACAAATAGACACTAAAATTTGACAACAATTAAAATTTGTGGACAACAACTTATCGACAATAACAGCAACATAAGAAAAATGATAGAAATCAAAATCTACTTATATCGAACAAGGTTTAAAAGTGATAGCAACAAATGAGTACACAATAGTAACATCCGTGAACAAAATCAAGTACTACATGGGTTGCAATTATATTATTTTCCAAATTTTTTAGAAGAAAGCTTGCTCACTGTGGACCACTTTGATTGATAGGAACTTCTTCTTCATGAGTAGCTTCATTTAGCTCTAGCATCACTGATATTTGTGATTCATCACCAAAACATATGTAGTAGGTTGATCCTGGACCTGTTATGTACCCTCTTCTGCTGTCTCCTCCATCATTTTATGATGTGGTTGCAGAAGTGCTATTCTGAGGTGATTTCCTTTTGCTTTTATTTACTCTCCCTCTTCCACCTCTACACTCTCCTACAAGAAAAAGGCATTATGATCATATAACTATAATAAATGTAAAAAATAGTAAAACAACCTCTTGGCCCATCCTATAAATCATCATATGATCTTGATGTCTAGGATCCATGGAAGGATTTGGATAAAGGGGGAAATATGTTGTAAAACACAATGAACAAATGGTATCTGGTTAGCTATTTGAGTTAAAACACAGAAAAGGAGTAGAAAAGGAATTGTTAGCTACCTGCACAATGTCAGGGATATCAATATGTCCATTCTCATTAATGTGATCAACTTGGTCAGGCAAAGAATTTTCTTGTTCTTCCATATATTTACCATGGCCTCTTTTATTGTGGATGTCATTCCCACATATTGTACAATGCATTTTCATGCCAGCCTTGGTAATCTTTGTAGCACCATTTTTCTGCACCTCCACTGGTGGTTTCCTCTTTTTTTTTATTTGGCCTCCCCGTAACTTTTGTGAACAGTGGTGGATGAATAGCTGGGGCATTGTTCTTATCCCAATGGCACATATCTCTTCGTGGATACAAGTTGTAGGCATATGCCTCATTGTGTGTCTCAATAGAGTAGCAAGAATGGACAAGCCTCTCTAGATCAATTATATCTTCTCTGCAGCAGGCAATGGCATGGTGGCAAGGAATGCCAGATAATTGCCATCTCTTGTAGTCACATGTCCTTGCTTTCAGATCTAGACAGTACCCTCCTTCATATTCTATAGATCTAACTTTGAAAAGTCCTCCACCAGCATAGATGACAGGAATGTTGGCACTCCATTCAGTATACTTATCCAGTTTGTTTATTTTTTGGATAGATCTTACCAGGCCATTTCTCTGCCTTCTTATTCTTGACAACAATTCTATGCATAAATTTGTAGAACAAGTTCTCTAGCATAGATAGCATAGGAATTTCCCTTTCATATAGAATGCAGCTGAAAATAATTAAATGGCAATCAAATAAATAATTTACAAGGATGCATTTTCATTTACATGGAAACAAAAATAGCAAGTGAATGCTTTTACCTATTGAACACTTTAGAATGATTATTGAGAAGCATGTCACATTTTGGAAAATCACTAGAGAATGCCTTGATCCATGTGTATGGTTGTAGCTTCTCAACTCACGGACATGCCTTTTCATTGTCAGCTTCCAACTTCTTCATGTTTTTCTCCCAAGATGGCATACACGTTGATCTAGCTATTGCCCACAAATCATTCTTTAGTGTCTTCTCTTTATGCTTCTTATGGAATTTTGATACAAGTGTCTAACACAAAATCCGTGCTCAGCATCATGGGAACACAGCCTTGACTGCCTTAATAAGTTCCTAAACAATGGAGAAATACATAGTAAAGAATAGGAATAATAAGGACTTGAGAAAAAAAGGACATAGAGGAAGGAATAGGAATTACCTTTTGCTTGTCTCTCATAGTAATGAGAGGTTTTTGTAATGTTAACATCATCTCTTAGGCTCTGTTTGGTTGAGCTATAGATTCCTGAAAATTAGCTGCGAGGAATCTGTTGTGGGAAAGCTGTTGTGAGCTGACAACTGTGGAAAAGCTGAAAGCTGTTTGGTTGTAACAACTGTCAATTGTGTAGATTTGATTGGAATTATCCGCAATGCCCCTGAGATTATTTTATATGATAATTGATCGCAGAACAATGACTTGTACACTCATGGACACGCAAATGACATTTGGGAACGGATTTTTTCGGTGATTACCCTTATATATACATCTTAGAAAGTGATACCATGAGATTACTACAAAAGGCATACAGATTAAACAAAAGACATATAGTTCACGACATGGTTCTCCATCCACAAACTGGACACGGTTCTCCATGGACTTGCCTATTCTAGGTCGCTCGTGCAGCAAACAAAGCATTCGCTATCCTATCGCGAATGGTATTCATGGTAACCTCATTTTCCTCCTCTAGAACATCGTCCCCTTGTGGTTGTATCGTTGCTTGTCCCACTTCAGGCATATAATCTTCATATTCGTCACACTTATCAAACTCTTCATCTCTCAATTTGCTATCACGAATGAAATTGTGGAGTGCCATGCAAGCAATAATGATATGCTTATGTGTTCGAATCAGGAAACTAGGCATAGCCTTCAATATGCGCCACTTTTGCTTTAAGACCCCAAATGCACGCTCAATGACATTGCGAAGGGAGGAATGTAGAAAGTTGAATATCTCAAACTTCCCTTGAGGTGCACGTTGTCGTCGAAGACTGAATTCCGGAAGATGGTATGTACTCCCCTTGAAAGGAGCAAGGTATCCGGTTCGGTTTGGATAACCAGAATCCACGAGGTAGTATTTGTCTGAAAGAAATAAAACAAGTTAGCAACAGCAAAAATAATAGATAGGCCATACGATACATTTTAACAACCATCAAACAAAAGTTTGTACCTTTAGGAGGTACTGGAAAATGATTTGCAAATTCTGTTAATGCATGGTTGAGGACTCGAGTGTCATGTGCGGAGCCCGGCCAACTAGCAACCACAAAGGTAAACCTCATGTCAAAGTCACATACAGCAAGCACATTTTGAGATGTATACCCATGACGACATGTGTGGTTAACCACCTCATCTGCGGGCACCGAAACTGGGACATGTGACCCATCTATAGCACCAATAGCACCTTTGAAATGAGGCCAGAACCGCTTATCTTTAACCTTTCCATGGTCAGTACTAAAAGTGGGATCTCTCAGTTTGATGTTATCTTTTGTTAATTTCCGCAAACACAATAACACTTCCTTAAACTTCATATGAACTGTCCATAATGACCTAACAAATCGGTTCTCAGCCCGCGCGAATGATTGAGGGCCTCCAACAATCCATAGAAACATGGCAAGTGACTCGACTGGTGAAACATTGTTGGTTGACTTTAGACCATAGGTAGAGACAAGCATATCATGTAGCGCCATGAAAACCTTTGGGGTCATCCTAAACATCTTATAAAAGTATCTAGGATGACCTAAGCACTCTGTCACCCACTGAATTCTGGTTTGCTGAGCATCTCGATAAGCACCTTTGCCATAATATCGTTCAGTGTAGAGGTTACCTAAATGACCAAGGGTAGCAGCATGTTTGGATAACTCAGATAGTAGAAGTAGTGCATCCTGCACCTCCTTGGCCATTCCTTCCATGCGTGCATCCATCTACACAATACAACAACAAGGTGGTTAATGTCAGCAACGTAAATAGAACAACAAGATAAGTAGACAGCAAGATAAGTAGGCAGCAAAATAAATATGGCAACAAGATAAGTACACAGCAAGATAAATAGGATAATTCACATACAACAGTATAGCCAACAAGTATTGTTCACATACACAAGCAAATTCGCATGACAACCAACAAATGTTGTTCACGTACACAAGCAAATAATAATGCAACATAACAATAAAAAATTTCTACGTCATCTTCCTCATCTCCTTTTCGTGTTCCTTCTGTAGCAAATGAAACCTCCCTTTGTCTGTTTCAAGCAAGCTAAAAACTTCTCTAAATTCAGGCTTCATGATCAAAAAAGTGGCTGTATGCATGAGATCAGTTCCTTCTTCCATCCCACAGTCCTTCACCATCTTCAATGCATCAGCCATGCTTGGAACACGACTGTTTTGAGGAGTTGATGACGCTTCAAAACTTGACGCTATCTTTTCGGCGGCTGACTCTATCTTGCCACAAGTACCCTTAAAAACTTTTAAGAATGGGCTTTTCCCTTCCTTTTCTTCAACAATTATCTCGGCTGCTTTGCGCTTATTATCCTTCCTTTTCTTCAAAGCTGCCAACTTCATCTCTCCAATGTCATCAATCTTCTCTTCTATAGCTACTTCATCATCACTAGATCAGACAAAACTGCAGGGATTGAAGCAGTTGACCCATTGACATGGGCACTCTTAAACATGACCTCCAACGCCTCCAAGTTATCCGGTCCACGTTTTCTAAACTGCACATGCTTGCATTTCCTCCCATTGGTTGGGTCATTGCACCTCTGAAATGCAATGTTCAATATTAGTTACTTTCAACAAATAAATAAGACAACATGTGTAGCTTCTTTTTAAATTAGGGCACTTACTGCAAGATGTTCTTTCCACCATTCATCATCATAGTCCATAGTTTTCCTAGCATCATCCCATCCAAGTCCAGTGGCAGCATGTTTTAACTCCATAAAACATGTGTAGCTTCTTTTTAAATTATCCCATTTATTCTTGAATTGCAAATGCTCTAACTTCCTTCCTGATTTTGCTGCAAACTTTTCTTCAAGATTCTTCCAACCTACTTTATTTAAATGTCATAATGGCCTATGCCCAGCAAGAACCTCTTCTCTATAAATGTCACAAAAGTGCTTCACACTGTCCTTATCCCATACTGCATTTTCACCCATACTTCAATCAAACAAAAATATATACTTCAGTTACTAGGCAAAAATATATAATCCATATCACCCCACAACAACAATTGTTATATATTTAACACTAATTGCAACATGTCAATGCAAGAAAAAAAACAGGGAGGACTAGGACATGGCTGGGAGGAGGTAGGGATTGGGAAGGAGGGAGAAGAAGTGAGAGAGGGGGAAAACATACCTGCAGCCGCCGGCCGGGGAGTGGGCGTCGTTCCTGGAGCGGCACCGCGTCGGCCAAGGTTGGAGGCAGGAACGTCAGATCTGGTGGTGGCGCCTGGGGTCCTTCGGTTGGGCGGGAGGTCGGTAGAGGAGGGGAAAGAGAGCGGCAAGGTGGCGGCATTCGATTCCTTGCTAGCACACCGTCGGAGGCCGTCGGCGATGGACGGCGAGGCAAACCCTAGCCTGGGCGGCTGGGGGTGGTGCGTGTCTGGAAAGAGAACGAGGCAGAGGAGGGAGGGGGTCGCGTGGGGGGAGAAGGAGGGAGGGGGTCGCGTGGGAAAGAGAATCGGCCAGTTTCCACTGGCCAGTGGCATGGTAGGTAAATACCCTCTTTTTTGGTTCGCTGCGACGCAGCGCAATCTGGGTCTCGGGCCGATTCTAGTTTGTAATGTGAAAATCTACTGCGTTTTGAAAGTTTTGTTGTGTCTGTTACCCCTTTGGTTGAGATTCTAGATTTTTGGTAGTGAATCTGACCCAGGAATCCTAACCAAACACAGCCACCCCTACAACCCCACCTCTACAACCTCTACAACCCCCATTGCTATAGGGAAAATGCAATCATTTGGATCAATTGTAGTGAGCAATACTCCTTTGTACTTTTTATATGGCATGCATCAATGCAAATTAATGACATGCACTTGGTTCTCAATAGCCTCTATCTATATATTATCATAGTTTTTGATAGTTTTTTAAAAAAGTTTGGTCAAACTTTCTATAGTTTGACTTTTCAAAAAAATAGCCTTAAGCTTTGGAACGGAGGTAGTATATGCTATAATCACCGTCCAAAGCATCCTAATAACTGACGATGTGTTTGGATGCACTCAATTAGGCCTGGAATCAAAGAATTGGAATTAGACACTGAATTCGACTGTTTGGTATGTCTTAGAATTTGGACCTGGAAACGAGGCTCCAATTCCACGTCGACCCTGCGAGCATTGTCCTCCCGTTATATCCAATTCGGAGCTCTCTACCTTCGAATCGCTACAGAAATGAGCCATCCGAACCCGCGTGTACGGCTTCGTCCCGATAACTCGCTTGCTGGGACAACTCCATCCCGTAGGCACTGCCGGTCCACCGCACCGGTAAGCCCCGCCGTCCTCCCTCGCCATCCCCGCCCGTTTCCCGTCGTCCTCCCTCCTAATCCCCACCCTCTCTGGTTCCCACAGGTCTGGCCCATCCCCGCCATGTCCCCTTCCTCTCCGCCCGCCCTAACCCTACAATCAACCGGCGGCGGGATTGGTGCCTATGGCAGGAGGGGAATACGGCGCTGATATGCTAGATGTTCAAGTTCAGTATGCTAGCATGGAGGGATGACGCATAGGAATTGCTCCCCACCCACAACCACGCCGGTGGCCAATCCGACAGCGGCGTCCACCCACCTCGTTGGCAATCACTCCGGCACCGGTGCCCACCTTCCCTTCCCCTATCCTGGTTCTACTTCGAGGCCGTTCATGGCGGGCTCTGGCGCGGTGTCACAGAATCCATCTCGTCGGCAAGACCGGTGGTCTCAGGCTTGGGGCTCATGCTGGGCTATACGCCGTCAGTTTATGTCGCCCCGTCAGTTGCTCATATGGCGTCCGCGCAGGGGAATTCCCCACGCAGGAGGCTCGTCAAGTCCAGGACAGACTCACCTAGGTGCAGCCGCAGCCGTCTTGGAAGGCCCTGTGTCTGTGGCGCCGCAGCCAAAAACGCATGGTGCGACTCTGTTGTTTAGGTTCAGAGACACATGGTGCTGACGGTTTCAGTGAAACTGCATTTTGGTGGCCATGTCAATGAAAAACAGACTGATGTGCTTTGACAGTATCAACGTTGTCGATAAGTTGTGTAGCGATCTGCCTCTATGCTACTTCCTCCTTCACGGTTTGCAGGGCTCTACAAAAATCTCACAGACCTAGGTGTGTACGTATTGGCTGAAAATTAGGTCTATTAGTAAGCGGTTAAGTTGTATGCATTGATGGAAGACTGTTGCATGCATAGAAAGTTGGAAGGAAAGGTGTCACATTAATTAACAATTAATTCTTATGCGCCTAGGAACGTTGCAGTTTTGGAAAAACCCAAATTTGATTAGGCGCCCTGCAAACCGTGAAGGAGGTAGTAGTATAAAGTTCTGACTAATCATTCTTACGACCACCGTTACAGTAGCCAATCTTACTAGATGTACAATCTCATATTATCAGGACTGCTAGATTAAGGTATTTAAACGAGGCTCCAATCTCATATTTACTGACTGCAAATATTGTTCTTAACCTGTTTAAATAGTTACCAACTTGCAGAAATATTGCAAGATCCTATCATAAGCTGATCATCAGAATTTCAACAGTAAGAGTTACAACCAGAATAATATAATTAATATAATACTAGACTATGTTGCTCTACTCTGGTACAAGGAGAAAACTAGCTAACGCAAAAAAAAAAAACTCCCACTTTTCATACATGTACGTATATATATTGTCCAATATCAAAAAAATATCCAATTCTATGGTATGTACATCAGAACAGGAATTGGAAATAGGTACCCTCCGATTCCAATAGCAAATTCCGAAACCACCCAAACAATAAATTAAAATTGGAAACCATTTCCTTTCTAGGTTGGATTTGAAATTCCCACCAAATTCAATTCTAGCACTCAATTCTGTGCATCCAAACACAGCATTAGGAAATCTTCTTCATGTTGTTCTTTCTCTTCTTCACTTGACCCTGCTTCTTATTCCCTTCTAGGCCTCTTTGGCACTTCCCTCTACATCTTCTATTTCTCTTTGTTTTTCTACAAGATCATTCCCAACATGTGGCTGCTCTACCCTTGGAATTAGAATAGCAACTAGCCTCGGCCCCTTGACAAAATTACCATGATCATCAACAATAAGATTCAGTGTCTTGATTTTCTTCAATGCAACTATCATTGAAACAATATCAACATCACTCTCCATGCAAACAAGGCCATCTTTAATTCCTTTGCTAGGCAAAACCCAGTAGAGACACTTTCGTCAATCACAAACTGCTTAAGGAAATCCTCAATCCACAATAAGGACCATGTGTCACGGTTGCAATTTTCGAAAAAATCAACTCCATAGGATCATCATGCAAACCAGTAAAAAAGCCATTGTGCTCTATTGCTACAGTAAACTTGTCATGACAATTGGCTACACAAAATTCACACGATTCAATTAGCAAAATCACATAACCACAATTAATTTACAACTGAACAAAATTCGCTCAAAAGGAGCAACTTTTCTAAATCTAATGTGCACAAAATGCAGATAAGTCATGAACCATACAAATAACAGACCAACTAAACAAGATTACATCTTTTCAATCATTTTTCAAACCAAAGAACACTTGCAAAATTCTATAAATGGAGCACATTTTCTGAATCTAGAAGTGTACATAATTCAGAGAAACAGGACATGTTCAAAATCTTGACTTGCCTATATATCAAGCCATGATTTGTACCCATACAACTCGCAGTAACTATCTAATCCACAAAGAGGGCCTAAAATTGCTAACTTAATGACGCCATGACAGTGTACAGAGAGATCTTGGCCACCACCAGACCAATTAGAAACCAAACACCGATCGGTATAATCAAACAGATTTCAGCACAAAATCAAAGCAAGTCCAACTTACAGGAAAACCAACACGATTCCAATCCTAATCACCATCTCATCAAGGACAGCCATGAACCACGGTGGGCGAAGATAAACACGATTTCAATCGTAATCAATCTCCTCTATGTTGTACTGGCGATAGAACATATCATCCCCCATTGCCACCGAGGGCAATTAACAACGCAACGTCGTGGAAGTCCTCAAGAGGAAGGTGGCGCATTTTGTGCCAATGCCACCGTCCTGATAAAAGAAGATTCACCTAGCCGCCGCCTGAGACAACTTGCCATGATTTTTTAGAAACACTAAGAATAGAATTCATCACGCTCAACCTAATATATTGGTCAATGAAAATATATTGGTCAATAAACGTCAGGCTTTACAATTTTTTAGAAACACTAAGAATAGAATTCATCACGCTCAACCTAATATATTGGTCAATAAACGTCAGGCTTTACAATTTATTGACCAATATATTTTCATTGATTTGACAAGTTGCAGGATATAATTCAGAACAGTAACTGCAAACACAATTGCTTTGGAGGCCAAACTCATGTGATTTATACACATTATTATAACAAACCAAAGTAGTTACATAACCATACTTTCTTGAAAAAATGGTACACTGTTTATCCTACGATAGCTTTCAGCTGTATTCAGGTGATCAAAAATAACATCAGAGCCTGATACAGTCATGCAAACCAGTAATTCGTTTCAATTTGATGTCATTTTAATTAGCTTAGGGTTCAAAAGTTAATTGTTAAATGCCATGATCGGTAGGATATTCCACCAGAAGCACATTTTACAATCAGGTAACATGAAGCCAGTTCTTCAGGGAGGGATCGTCTCAATAAAGCAGATATCAAACTTATTTTGAGGAGTTAGAATTTATGATTGTACTGTGCAAATCAAGTTCAACTGTCTATGATCGCAAGAATGAATGGGAGACAGATAAAATAGACAATCAATTGCAACATTTCAATAGGTTTTCAGTGCAAAAGAGGTGAAACGTACTGATAAAAAAGTATCGGACAAAGAGACGCGCATGCCGTACGTAAGACGTCGCACGCATGAAGCTTGTTCCGGACTTCACTCTCGGCAACGTACAGCACCGAAGTCGCTATAGGATTTAGCGCATCAGAGACTCTAATTTGTTGCCTGGCAAAAAATATAAACAATGCTCATCCTAGATCAATCTTGTAGCATAAGAGGGTGTAGGAGATAGGGATGCACAGGCCGTAGGAATGACGGCCCATGCATGATAATTATCTCCGGGCTCGCTCTCGGCAACGTACAGCACTGAAGTCGCTACGGGATTGAGCGCATCAGAGACTCTAATTTGTTGCCTTCGCTTCGTGGGATCGCAGCCGAAACGTAGATCGAACTCCGGCGATTAGAAGAAAAGCTCGAGAAAACAAAACCAAAGCAAAATACGAAAAGAATAATCAGATCTAGGGGCCTCAGAGATACATTAGCAATTTTGAATCATCAGAGATATCAGATGGTACGGACAAAATTTTCACATCACAGGCCCCAATGAGTAATAGAGAAAGATGGATTGATACGAGAGAGCGGCCAATGAACTCAGAGACGAAAACACAACAAGCAAGGACGACCGGCGATCTCACCTATTGGTATTGCTGGCAGCCGGCGGCGGCTGGTTGTGTTGGAAGGGGAGGGTATGAGGCAGTTTATATGGTGGTGGCCTCCAACCCTAGTTCTTCAGGTTGTGGGTTGCGGACGAGGAGCTGGGCATTGTCAACAGGCCCATAAGACGACATGCCGATACACGAAGCCCAATACAACGCCCAAACAGTTTGAGCTGGCTAGTTCCAACAGAAATAGGCCCATGATACTGGGGCTGAGAGAAATTCCCTCGCGCTATTTTGCCAAAATTAAAACGCCTACCATCGTTTTGTGTTAATATTATAGAACAATCTTCAACCGATGATGTAAAAAGGGCACAATCGGCCAGTTTTACATCGCTACCATTTGGGCTTTAGGGCATGAAAATATAGGGCAGCTGTTCCACATGATGCAAATAGGACAGATGCCAAATTCCACATGGTATAAAATAGGGCACCGTCGGCGTGCCCTATATTCACAATTGCAACTATATGTGACACAAATTTTCATGAAACTCATAATAAAATAATTCTAAACAACCATGAATATATAGAGAAATTCCCTTGCGCTATTTTTGGGGTATTGTTAAAAAAGACCAACATTCGTAAAGGTCCGCTCGCGAGCCTAGAGTTGGTCCATGTTTGACACGTAACGCGTTGATAATGCCTCGCGAGAATGAAGTAGTTAATGATGTAAGTACAACTGTATAAAAAAATACAACTAAACTAAGTACACAAAATTACAACTATACCTAGAGTCAAAGTATACGAAATTACAACTACACTTAGAGCAAGTACATGAAAGTACTACTGTATTAAAAGACTAATTATAGAAAAGTATAAGTGTACTCATCGTCAAATTACATGAAATAAAAAGTGTACTGATAAGGACATCCCTACATTTATACCTACCCAACTACTACTGGAGATGTTCCAGTTGCTGCTAACAAGACTCAGTCCAATGAGATTAGGATTGGACCTATTACAAGAGCCCGTGCTAAACTATTAGAACAACATGTGAATTTGTTTCGTAATGAACCTGATATTTTAATTAATGAAAACTTTATACTGTCTAAGTCATTGTACTATTGTATGATCAGGTACATGGGAGAAGAAAACATAGCACGGAGCGAGGAGCAGCTGAAAGATATGGAGCATGGCGTATTGGTCAATGAAGAATGCACAAGGGAGGAGAGGGGGCAAAGGGAAGGAGCTGATAAAGAGGAGATTAACACTTAGAGGTTTCTACCGTGGCACAGAAAACGCCTTGTTTTCTGCCACGATGGAAAATCCTCTCTACCGCGGCACAGAAAACAGTTTGTTTTCTGCCACGGCTGGATAGGCCTGTGCGCCTTGGGCCGTACCCACCTTGGGTCGGTTTGTGTCTAGTTTAACTCATATGCATTAAGGATTCTATAGTCTGGTCGTCGCCCTCAATCCTTAAACAGAAGGGGCGCCGCATCAAGTTAGGGTTAGGCCATGTCAAACTAAACTATTTTGCAGTTGACTCTTTTAAGAAACTCTGAAATTACCTGTGATCAAATTAGCTACTGTACTTGAGTGTGATCTATTGTTCCATTGGGAATTAGTAGATTGCAAACTAGCGTTTGTGGTCGACGGCTATATGCGCCAGAGCGTGGTGTTGTGAATATTCCACAGGGTTCGAGAGCTGTTGCATCGGCATCAGGGTTCGAGTGGGAGAATTCATAGCTATAGACTAGTTATCTATCATCCATCATCATTATCGCCAACTGCTTGCTGAGAAGATCGGGCCATCCCATATCATGTACTTAAAGACAAAGTCCACAAAAGTACAATTGTACTTATAGCCGAAGTATATGAAAGTATAACCTTAGTAGAAGTCAAAGTACAGCCATACTTAAAGCCAAGTACACGAATATACTACTGTATTAGGAGCCGAAATACAGAAAAGTACAAATGTATTCACCGCTAAAGTATAGAAAAGTACAAGTGCATAGTAACCTGAGTACAAAGTACACTAAGAACTCGAAGTACAAAACTACAAAACTAGAGTAATCTAAAGTATGAACATAGTGATTTTGAAAGTACACAAAAAGAATTTGCTCGAAACCTATCAACATGGGATCTAGTTTTAAAGATCTCGACGTGAGGAGCTCAAAAGTGAAAACGGTTCGTAATTTGGACAAACGATTCTCAAAATATTTCGTTTTAAATCATCAAATTTAAAAAATAAAATGAAAAATCTACACTCTTACCCTTCGTATATCCCTCTCTCTCTCATCATAATCCCACATTGTTTCTCGCTATGACACTTGGCAAGCATGCAGAGCCTCATTAGGAGGACCACGAGAAGGAGAAGATTCCACTTAGCATGATGACGACGTGTGGGACAGACCTTTGAGAAGATTGGTCTTTTATAGGATTTCTTGCTATTTTGCCAAAATTAAAATGCTTACCATTATTTTGTTAATCTTAGAACATCTTCATAAAATGTAATAAAGGGCACCGTTTGCCAGTTTTACAGCACTACATTTTGGAATTTAGGGCACGAAATATAGGGAAGATGTTCCACATGATGCAAATAGGGCACATGCCAAATTTCAGATGATGTAAAATAGTGCACCGTCGGATGTGTCCTATATTCACAATTGCAACTATACGTGACACAAATTTTTATGAAACTCATAATAAAATGATTCTAAACAACAATGAATGCATAAAGTACTCAAACAGTACATCATATAAAAAGTTAATCAATTATTACGCAAATAGTTCATGATCTCCAAGAAATAAATCAAACACTCAAAGTTTAGCGGTGTAGATTAGGTATTGATTGTCAACTATCCTGATCCTTAGACCATGAGATTATGTTACTCCCTAGAAGTGGCGGACCGATCATAGGGCGAGCAAGGGAGGCTGCTCCATGTCTCCCGTCGTAGAGCAGGGTACCCTGGCTCATCCCCTCTATTTTCTATTGAAGGGAACAACGCCATTTAGGTGCAGTAACTCTGTTTTTAACTTTATGTAGAAGGGGTATGCAAAGGAAGAAGAAGCTAAGATGGACCTAGGCTATATTAGGCTTAAGTGACACAGGAAAGGCTTGTTTGTAGTTTTTTTCCAGCTGGGCAAACATGACCAATTGCAGGTGTCGGTCTTAGATGATAGTGCCATGACCATGATCATGAACGGATCGTTCGGTTGATTGGTTCGATAAGTTGCCTCGCCCCGACTGGACCTGGCTGCCACGGCCGGTTAGTATCGCCACGGTGTCGCCCATGGATGCTGATGAGGAAAACCTAGAAGAGGAGGCCTACCTGATCAAGTTGAAGCTAGAGGAAGAGGAAAAGGAGGCAGTGGCAGTAGCTCCGGCTGGTTCGTGCTCCTTCTATTACTACACCTTAATGGTACAATGCAATCTTATCAACCAATTTTACAATTGCGCCAAAATTCACATCCAGATGTTTCCTTTATTCACATGGTGTGTATGTCATGTTGGACTTTGAGGGTATTTATTTGGTTACCAATGTGTGTCTCACACAGCAAAAAGTCCATGTTAGTAGTTCATGTGTCTTTTTCATGCTCCTAGTAGTTTTATTTCATGGATCATGATAATTGAATATTTCGTGTACCATTTGCCATGTGATTTCTGTCTAGAAGAGTTGCATTTGTTCATGAATTTCCCCCCGTTAATGTTCGCCCCTTCTAAGCAAAATTCCTAGGTCCGCCACTGCTCCTTGGTACCGGAAGAATACTTTGGGTGCATCAACCTGTCACTTCATAAATGAGTGATCATAAAGGTTCTTTCAGGTATCTCTGAAAGTACTTGTTGAGTTGCATGAATCAAGATTAGGATTTGTACATCCATGTGATGGAAAGATATACTCTAGGCCTGCACATTCTATATCTCTTGCAAGCACGTGACCAATGAGTTTGATCATGAGGAATTGTGTGTTACGGAACAAGTAAAAGGTACTTGTCAAGAACGGGATTGAACTAGGTATGAGATACCAATGATCAAATCTCATGTAAGCAAAATATCGCGATACAAATGGAATGCAATCCTCGACATCGTGGTTCAACCGATGATGATCTTTGTAAAATGCGTGGGAGTCATTATGGGCATCAAGGTTCCGCTAATTATTATTGATTGGATAGGTGTCTTGATCATGTCTGCATATTCCTGAACCCGTAGGGTCACACACTTAACATTCGATAATGCTAGGATAGTTGTGGGATATTTGTTATGGTGAGGTCAAATATTCATTAGTAGTCTCTAATGAGATACAGGACATCACAAGGAGCTTTAGAATCGTTCCGAGATAAAGATTCATATGAGGGAATATGGATTTAGGGTGCTAGAAACCCCGAAATACATGGGTCGGAGCGCCACATCCCCAAGGACCGTGCGGAAAAGGAAGGCCAAATCCCAAGGGTGACCCACTTGTTGGGGGTGTATGGGAGGAAAATCCCTCCCATGGACGCCAAAACCTTCTTGGGGGCCAAGAATCCCCATGCCCCATGCCTATAATAAAGAGGGAGGTGGCGCATGGGGCAGTAGTCCAATCCCTAGCCATCGCCCACCCTCTCTATTCCATCTTCCTCCTCCCACGTGCAGCGAAGCTCTATCAACCCCGTCATTTTGTCGTCGGATCTCACTAACCTCTACTCTCTACTCTCTCTCCTTTATGGATCAAGAAGGGAGATGTAGTTACGATGTATGTGTTCATATCTCGAAGGCGTTGCTCGTTATAGTGTTGGATTGGTTGGATCACGGAGGGAACGACTACATAAACCACTTTGTTAAAATATTTCCGCTTGTTTTCTTCAAGGATACGATGATTTATTCTCCCTTGTTACATGCATATCCTAGATTAGATATTGGCTTTTGTTTGCTCTCTTGTAGTAATTTTTGTTTTCTATGTTGCGAATCCCATCAGTGGATACACATTGCTTGAGTGTCTCGTCTGAGCATAACACAACAGAGCAGTGTGTCCTAACTATTCTGTGATTTGGCTTGGCTGTAGGTGGAGCATGAAACAGTTCTGAAGCAGTGTTTGACTGGAAATGGATGGTGATACATTTAAATGAAAATATTACAAGTCCATGATGTTCATATCATAGCTATTGCATTTGGTCATACTATTACTCAAGTTAAGATGGAGGTGAAATATATTTGTGCTAGCCAACATTGCGCCTGGAATTTTAAGAAAGACGTTGAAAGATGTACACTTCAAAGGTGATAATGCATACAAAACAAAAGATCGTGTCTCCATGTTACGATATAAATCATGCTTCCTCCCTAAATAAAATAAACAATAGACACATACTTCTCAAATGACATTTTCTTGTCCACGGGATACAAAATTCAGCTGGATGGTAGAGATGGTATGCCATCCAGTTGTGCACACTTGAATACAAATATTTATCTAGATCTATCCGCCTTCAAACCTTCAAGGTTTAAGGGTTGTGGACGTCAATGATAAATTAATGCAATATAAAATAGCCCTACCCATAATGCATACACTGGGGCAAAATTTATGTTGTGCTCATTTTCTTGACCAAAAGTTATTTTCACTCTCGTTTCAAATGCACGGGCATTTGTACTAGTATCTAATAAATAATATAAAATACAGCATTGGAAAAAGTTTGACGGCACCAAAAAATTGGGATATAGGGCATCAAGGAGTTTGTGTTTTCCAAGATGGTGTACTTTAGGGCAAAGTTGATGCAGACGATGATGTAAAATAGGCACCATAACACACACACATCAACATATAAAATTTTAATAACTTTGCAAGATCGCCAGAAACAATCAACAACAAATGAGTTCTAAAATCTACAAAATCATCACACACATATATGAAATTATATACTTGAAATCAACATACCATAGCATAGTTTAAATCATACCATAGTTCAAGAAAAACAAAAATAAAAGGTCATACATAGTTCAAAGCATAAAATAGTTCAAACTAAACACAAACACATAGCATAACCACTCCTCATGCATCATTGTCATCATTTGCATCTCCTTCTTGTTCCACATTGTCATTGCAACATGGGTGTTGCTAGAAGCATCTCCCATGCCACCTCTTATGGAACCTACCATGACACTCGTGCTTTGTGTTTGGCCACGCAGAGATAAACAAAACTTTTTACCCTACGCAGTACTCCCAAGATCCAACTCAGGTGATAGGCCACGAGATTTACCACTAGACGTACGGGTATAGTTTATTAATGAAGCACATCAATTGATGCACTGCCGCTCGATCCCATGTACAACACCTTTGGATCCGCCATGAGCTCCTTCGGATCCACCATGAATTCCTTCATCTTCAGCACCACACGTGCAATGCCTCTACTTGCACGTGCGAGGAGGAGCTCCGGGCAGAGGATTGCTAGATCCTGTCTAGCCCAAAATGGGAGTGGAGAAAGTAACTGCTAGGTCAGGGACTACCCCTTTTCACGCCACTTATATACATCCCTAGTTGGGCTCAACACTTGTGGACCATCTAGGCCATACCTTAATGTCCACACGACTGTAATCCATGTTGCTCCTTTCCCTTTAGCAAGATGTGCCAACTATCAAGTGTCATAGAGTCAAAAGATGGACCTTCTCAATGTGACTTTTGTCCAAGTCCCTTTGCCTCACGATATATCTTTTCAAGCTACAAGAAAGAAGTTTCCATCCCTTTAATATCTTAACTATTATTATCGTTCTGTGATATACGATTCACTGGACTAACACTTAGTCTGACTCTTGAGTTAACACTTAACTAAGTCGCGCATGTACATGCTTCCGAATCATATCACACGAGAGGTCCTAGAGAATATATCTTCATCACGGAGTGGCAAATCCCATCTTGGTAATCCATGTCACGCAGATTGATTCACAACCAACCCGAACTCTACCTTTATAACTGATCATTTATGGAACAACGTTTGATAGAACCTAAGTTGGTGATCCAAAACTCGGATCATGCGATCACCTCGGGTCAAAGGATTCCATTGCTTGAGACTGCAAATGACAACATGCTCGCTGCATCTCAACTATAGGTTAGTACGACTTGCTAAACTCTTTACCCGATTCTATGTAAGTCAGAATAGCTAGCATCACCATGCCCATGACAAGGGGAACCGAGTCATCAACCATCTTTTTACATTATTCTAAGTTGTGTGTCCAGTACAACCTCAACAACCAAGGACATATAGTATGAACAACATGAATATATAGTTTCATAACCTAATCATGTATTCAATGATATATATCAGATGTCCATACAAGAACAACTTAATAACTTTATGAATACATTGGAAATTATATCATACATGATTGCCTCTAGGGCATATTCCCAAGACTTTGAATTTGTGTTCGATCATGGTGTAGTTAGTCATTCTTCCACTTGGAGTGTCATCCAAGAGCCCTCATCATCCAAGTCAATATTATCCTCATCATATTTTCTTTCATATTCTTGAGATGGGGTTTCATGATACATAAACTCACGAGACACATTCATACTTTGCAAAAATGACTCGCCGCTAACACTACATACATAAAAATGAATACCATAGGCACTCAGTTGAATTGAAGATGGGAATTTTATTCATCACTTAGAGAAATTTACAAATTTAAGCAAAATTTAATTAAAAAAACTAAAATTAATTTAAAGACACAAACATTAGTAGAAGAAGGTGTAGTTGTCGTTGCTCATCTAGCGCCGTCATTTTTGCCAGATCCACTCGGGTTAGTCTCGTCATCGCTAGCGGATAGGTTGATGAAGTTGCACATGTGGTGGGCTCATGTGTCTCCTTTGCCGCCTCGGCCTTTGACCATGCTATCCGAACTCCTTGGATGCCAACAACATGACATCGAAGGAGGCACATTCCGCCATCCTCGTAGCACCCTGGATAAAACCACTACTAAAAAAAGATGTGTAGTTGTTTTGTGCATCATCATGACAGCATGCACATATCATCATGCCACATTGCATTTGAGCATCCTCATGACCGCATGCATGTTTTTAACCTAAAACTATTTTCAAAAAAACTAGATTTGTTTTCTAGATATTCCCCTCTTTGTTCAAATCAAAACCCTAGGTCCGTCTGGATCTTTTATCTGCCTGAAACCTATTTGTTAATGTTTTATTTTAAAATAAAGAAAATAAATACTAATTAAAACTATTTAGACTGGGGGAGGCAGTCCAACCTATCCGGCCCAAAGGCCCAATCGGCCAGACCACCTACCACCTCAGCAAAATAAACTCTAAACTCACCCCAAACCCTAACCCTAATCTACCCAACCACCACTTCCCACATCCGCCGCCGCGAAGCACACTCCCTTTGCTCCAGACCTACCGACAGCCACGACCCCACCCAGGACCCGCGCTCCCCGCGGTCAACCAACCCACATCAGGATCCCCTCCCTCCGCTAGCGCCATACCCACCATCTCATAACGCTCACCCCGCGGCCACAACTCGTACCCCATGTGTTTCCACTTTCCCTAACACAATTGCATCCCCGTGTGGACCCAACCCACCCACCGTCCCGCGTGCCCCGTCCGCAACTCTCGCACATGACCTGTCCAGATCTTATCGCTTACCATGATCCCCGACCCATCCCTGCTTGTCTCCTTCCCCCTCCTGCAATGTCGCTGCCGCCTCTCGTGTTCTGCCGCCGCCGCCCTCTCCCTCCCTAGCGTGCGCTACCAACCGGGCCTTCCTCTCGTCTCCCTGCTCTCGCCGGACCTGCCTCGAACCCACCTCTAGCCGCCAGGGGAGCACCTCGCCACCGCCCTGCGTTGCCACCTGGCTGAGCCACGACCATGCCCTCCTACCCCGCCGGCCTCCCGCGCCTGCCTCCGTCCTCGGTCGCTTCCACCCCCTGCATGGTACCTTTCCTCTGCTGCTAGTAGCGACATCGCCGGCCCTGCTCCCCGCCGCCCTCTCGGCCTCCACCTCGCCCCCAAGTTCGTCGACCTCTGCCTCGTCTGACTCCCGTCGTCGTGCCTCCTGCGCCTGACCCTGCCAAGCTGCCTCCGTCGAACACTTCCTCGTCGGGCGAGCACATCCCCGAGCCAAGCTCCTCGTCGCTCCCTCCCTCGTCGTCGCCACGTCCTCCTCTCCTCCGGCCAACCCGCGCCATCCTTGACCGAACCCTCCCGCAACCATGCTCGCCTAGCCTCCCCAGATCGACCCCACCTCCACTGGCATCGCTCCGCACCACCTCTGGTCGCGATTCCTTATCGCCCTTCTTCTGTGTGCCTCTGCCCATTAGGCATGTTGCTCATGTCCAGGTGTTCTGCCCGGGCACTACCATTTTCCCCTTTTGAGCTAGTGCGGTTTCTAGGGTGGTTCAGATGTGTTATGGTGGATGTGAAGTGATGGTGGTGATGGATGTGGGGGTTTGGTGTTGCAACTGCCGAGACCTTGTGGACATGGTTGTGACAGGTATGGTGATGGAGTATGATGATGACGTTGTTGGAGATATGTCCAAGAGGCAATAATAAAGTGGTTATTATCATATCTTTACATTTATGATAAATGTTTACATCCCATACTATAATTGTATTAATCGGAAACTTTAATACTTGTGTGATTTGTAAACATAAAAGAGTCCCTAGTAAAGCCTCTTGTTAAAGTAGCTTGTTGATTAATTGATGATCATGGTTTCCTGATCATGAGCATTGGATGTTATTAATAACAAGGTCATATCATTAGAAGAATGATGTGATGGACACACTCCTATAGTTAAGTGTAGCATAAGATCAAGTCATTTAAATAGTTCACTTGCTATAAGCTTTAAAATACATAGTAACCTAAATCCATCCACCATGAGATCATGTTAATCACCATCACCGGATGGATGCTTTGATGACATCAAACACCACTTCTTAATTGGGTGGTTATGTAAGACCTCACCCTTTAAGGTAAAGGTCCCTGTGATTGCAGTGCTAGTCCCTAAATCGAATTGCTAGCACCCACAGTTTAAGATGAAGTGCATAGATACAAAGGTCATTATTACATAGAAATCCTAGGAGTACAATAATTCTCACAACTCATTAGCCCAAGGCTAACACATAGAGTTCTCATTACATAGTATATAAATAAAGTCTTCATCTTGATGTGCCACAGGCAAACATATTGAGTGTAGACTCATAACCCTACTCACCATCAGAGTAACCTGCAACATAATAAGTTACATCCACAAGGGGTCAATACATTTGGAATTGTATTGGCAAGTGATATCATAGTTACATAGTAGAGACTATCAACTACATGAATTTGGCTAAGTTTGGTTTCAGGCTGGCTTTGCACAAAGTAGTTTTGTCCTACTAGTTGAAAACACTAAGTTTTTCTTTACAAAACACTAAGGATCCACCAATAGACATTGGTGTACCTCTACCCTTGTTCCCCCACCATTTTTAACTTAGAGAAATTGGGATGAGGATATTCTTGACCCTTTCAATGTCTTTGATGCTCAAATGTCCATGATTGGGGACACGACTAAGTACCTAGGTTTTACCCTCTCGAGAGGTGGTGCACTTTCCCCACAAGACTCGACATGCATCGATACGAGACTTTTCAGAAGCAATCCCTCAGACCACCATGGAAGTGTTCCATCCTATCAACTCTACCACCATTTGTCCATCCGGTTGAGTTCTTGCAACCTAGTTGGTCAAGGCAGAGCCCATATGCCATGTGGTTGCACAGGAAGCTTCAGAACACTAAACATCTCAAATCTCTGTTCGTGGGTGGCCATCCACAATTGTGATACACAGGGTAAACCATAGACATGGGCCATGTAACCATGATACGTCGGAAACGTATCTATAATTTTTTATGTTCCATGCTTGTTTAGTATCTATTTTACTTTGCTTTGTCCACACTTTGAGGTTCTTTTCATTTGTTTTCTGGTACTAACCTATTAACAAGTGGCCACAGTGCCAGTTGTTTGTTTTCTGCTGTTTTTGGTTCCATAAAAGCTAGTAAGGAAATATTCTCGGAATTGGACAGGACAAAAGCCAAAGTCAATATTTCACCGAGGAGAACACAGAGTCCAGAGGAGAGACGGAGGGGCGCCACAGGGCGGCCACACCCCCCAGGCGTGGCCTAGGGTGGGCCCGTTCCTGGGCAGGGTGTGGCCCCCCTGGCCGCCTCCCAGCCTCGCCTCTTCGCCTATAAGAAGCCCCTGATGCCTAAATCCTAAGTACCCGATCAATATTCCACGAAACCGTCTGTAGCCGCCGCCACCATCGTCCCTAGATCGGGGGATCTGAAGCTCTTCCCGGCACATGTCATATTGATTAATGGTTTTGTCTTATTGATTCTATCATGTCTGTGTTGTTTGTGATCTTGCATGCTCTCCGTTGTTAGTAGATATCTTGGCCAAGTAGTTGCTAGTGACTCCAAGAGGGGTTTTTTGTGCTCGGTAGTGGGTTCATGCCTCTACTTAATAAAGGGAAGTGACATAAATCTCTATGGTTGTAGATGTGCTATTGTCACTAGGGAGAAAACAACAGTCTCTTGTTCATGGAACAACTGGATTGTTTACCTTACACACTTTGCTTAAAGCAGTTTTCTATTGCTTGCAACTTAATACTGAAAGGGGTTCGGATGATAACCTGAAGGTGGGATTCTAGTCATAGATGCAGTTGGATGGCAGTCTACGTATATTGTTGTATTGCCCAATCGAATCTCATAGGATCTTTATGTCTAGTATTGCATTGTTATTCCTTGCTCAGTCATGTCAATTGCCCTGCTGTAATTTGTTTACTCAGCATGCCATGTTTGTTTATCTAAGGAGAACACCTCTAGTGAACTATGGACCCCGGTCCAATCTTTACCATTGATACATCTTCCACTGTTACTGTTTACTTGCTGCAAACCACTATCACCTTCAAGACCATACAGTTAATCTTTTGTTACAACAAACAGTGAGATTGCCAACCTCACTATTTGTTGGGGCAAAGTCTTGAGTTTGTGTCGTGCAGGTTTCCGCGTTGCTTGCAACACCTTTGAAACATTTCCTTCCTCCTACTGGTTCGATAACCTCGATTTCTTACTGAGGGAGGCCTTGCTGCTGTGCTGCATCATACCTTGCTCTTGGGGTTTCCCGATGAAGTGTTTCCAGGCGCCATCAACAAGTTTTCTGGCGCCGTTGCCGGGGAGGCTAAGGACGTCTTTCACATGGGGAGTCCTTCTCAACCTTTCTCTTTACTTTGTTTTTAGTTTTCTTAGTTTCTTTTGCTCGGTTTTGTTTGCCTCTTTTTATCAAAAACAAAAAAAATAGTTTAGTCTGGTTTGCTTTCTCTTATCAAAAACACAAAAAACTAGTTCCTGTTCTAGCTGCTGCTGTTTTTGGCTTGCTCCACTTTTGCCAAAATGAACTCTGCTGAGAACACAAAGTTGTGTGACTTCACTAGCACAATGATTTCCTAAGCACTCCTATTGCTCCACCTTCTCGTGATGCTAGCTTTTATGAAATTAAGCCTGCTTTGTTGAATCTTGTGATGAGAGAGCAATTTTTTGGTGCTAGTTCTGATGATGTTGCTGCCCATCTGATGATGCTCGATGTGGCACTTAGTTGGTAACCCCAAGGGTAGGGTGTGAAGAGCAAGAAGCAAGTTCCCCCCCCCCAGTTGAGACCGAGGTTATCGAACCAGAAGGAGGAAGGAAACGTCACACAGGTGTTGCAAGCAGCGCGGAGACCTGCACAACACAAACTCAAGACTTTGCCCCAACGAATCAATGATGTTGTCAAGATCACTGGTTTGCTGTAACAAAGGATTAAACGAATGGTGTGGAAGGTAATGGTTTGCAGTAAGTAAACAAGTAACAGCGAAAGATGTATCAATGGTAAAGATTGGACTGGGGTCCATAGTTCACTAGAGGTGCTCTCCTTAGATAAACAACATGGCATGAAGGGTAAAAAATTTACAATAGGGCAATTGACAGGAACTGAGCAAGGCACAACAATGCAATTACTAGTCAGAAAGATCCATGAGATTTGATTGTGCAATACAACAAGATACATAGACCGCCATCCAACTGCATCTATGACTAGAAGTCCACCTTCAGGTTATCATCTGAACCCCCTCTAGTATTAAGTGGCAAGCAACAAACAACTGGTTTAAGCAAAGTGTGTAAGGTAAACAGTCCACATGTTCCATGAACAAGAGACCGTTGTTTTCTCCCTAGTAGCAACAGCACATCTACAACCGAAGAGATTATTGTCACTTCCCTTGGAAACTAGAGGCATGAACCCACTATCGAGCATAAATACCCCCTCTTGGAGTCACTAGCAACTACTTGGCCAAGATAGCTACTAACAACGGAGAGAATGCAAGATCATAAACAACACAGACATGATAGAATCATCAAGACAAAACCATTAATCAAACCAACATAATAATCTCAATATCCATCGGATCCTCGCAAACACAACATGCATGATTACAAATAGATTAGATCTTGATCATGAACGGAGCTCACAAGATCTATACATGGAAGCACAAAGGAGGAGATACAACCATCTAGCTACTACATGGACCCATAGTCCAAGGTGGAACTACTCACGCATCATAACGGAGAGAAGGCCTCCGGGATGATCTCCCCTCCGGCAGGGTGCCGGGAAGAGCTTCAGATCCCCCGATCTAGGGACATTGGTGGCGGCGGCTATAGACGGTTTTGTGGAGGTTTGATCGGGTACTTAGGGTTTCTGCATCGGGGGCTTCTTATAGGCGAAGGGGGAGGCCGAGGAGACGACCAGGGGAACCAAACCCTAGCCAGGCGCGGGCCCACCCCTAGTCGCGCCTGGGGGGGTCTGGCTGCCCTGGCCCGCTTCCTCGTTTCCCCTTCGGATTTCTTGTTCCCCATGGAAAGTAATTGACTTTGACATTTGTCCCGTCCAATTCCGAGAATATTTCTTTACTAACTTTTCTGAAACCAAAAACAGCGGAAAACAAGCATCTGGCACTGTTGCAACTTGTTAGTAGGTTAGTACCAGAAAACATGTAAAAAGCACCTCAAAGTGTAGACAATTAAAGCAAACTAGATACTAAACAAGCATGGAGCATCAAAAATTATAGATACGTTTCCAACGTATCAACATCCCCAAGATTAACTCCTGCTCGTCCTCGAGTAGGTAAGTGATAAAAGAATAATTTTTTAGGTGACATGCACCCTCACAATAAAAATCCAACCATTTGCAAGCATTGAAAGCTGGGATCAAAGAACTCTAAAGATGTGCATGAAAGATGGAGTTATAACAATAGGACATAGTAACTATGCATGCAACATGACAAGCTACAAACAAATATCATGAATAACATGCATTGAAAAACATTTGTTTGTTTCACATACAGAAAACATAGCATAGTGGAAATCAGCTTGTCCCTCATAGATTAGCAATATAGATGCATAGGACACCTTCAAAGTTCACAAGGATGACTAGAAACAAATAGCACAAGAACAAGTAATATCACAATATGCATCAATTAATAAGCTTTGGAACACTACAAATAGAGTGACAACTATGCTCTCTTAATGCTGCCTAAAGGTAGAAGGTGGAGACTCAATAATGGTAGAAGAAAGGCCTTTTTGTAAAGGAAGCAGGGATTATAGGTTTCAAAAAGAGCTTCCAAAAATTATGGTACTTGTTAGCTTTCAGCCCTCATTGCCCCTATCGTAAGCATCTTGAAGTGGTTAAGGTTAAAGTGGCAAAGATGGAGTATATGCCTGATGAAGTATAAGTTGGCAATCTCAAGTCCCTTGAATACGAGGGCCACACCTCATGCATACTCAACTTTGGGTCTAGGTAAGTTCTTGTCATTGTAAGTATTTGCATATCATTGAGAACCGCCAACAGGGTACCCCTTGCACATGGTACAGGAGCTTTCCCATAACCAAAATGACAAGGCAAGCAGACAATGAGCATCTCAGCAATCTTTTTATTCACCATATGCACAACTTTTTATTGAGGATGCTTCATAGATAGATCATTATGGTGATGCTGCAAGTTTCCACCATGATTAGGCATGGCTTAGGCTAGCGGCCCAAGCGTTTCTCTAACATAGGATACAAACTCCATGGACTTACAAGTTCCCTCTTTATTTCACACCGATGACATCCATAGACAAAAGAGCATGATATCAACTGAGTACAAAGTACAAGTGCAATGTTGAAAACGTTCCCCGTGACAGCATGGTTCTGCTAATTCTAACTTATAAGTGCAAGCATATACAACAAAGTTGTCACAATGGTTCAAGTTTATTAGGGGCAAAGAATATAAAGTGTGCTATCAAGTTCGTGAGGGATTTAATCACAAGTTTTCACATAAAAATAGTTTTTAATTGAAAGATAGTTGAAAACAAGAATATACTTGGAATGGTGTAACACACAATGCATAGGAGTTTATAGTGGACACTTTGGAAAAAATTGGTTTCTTGGAAGTTGGAAGCATGAGTATAACTTACTCATACAAGTGGAGGCTAGTAAAAGACTAGGAGTAACCAACTAAGAGAGCATGATGGCCATAATCATGTAGTGCAACAAAGCATACTAATCAAAGCAAAGAGTGGTACTACAAGTCAAGGACTAAATGATCATATAGGCTAATGGTGACTTGTCATAGTCATAACATGGTGTGAGCATGTGCCAAGTCAACCCAAGCAAATCATCACAGGAGAATACCACAATACTATGCTTTTGCATGCTAAAACAATGCATAATTTCTTCAAGGCACACTAAGCAATCTCAATTGTTTGGAACAAGACATGATACAACAATAATCACTAAGTATAAGGTCAAAACAACACCTAGCATGTCATGCTAAAGTCTAAGTCACGGTCAATGCAAGCTCCTCTTGCACTTCAAGCAAGAACTTACTACTCCTTTCCAACACCAAGCAACTTATTTGCAAAACAACACATCGAGAATGGGGGTCCAAACTTCTTTATTCAAGCAAACTAAACAACCTAAGCAAAGCAAACGAAAACTAATACGCTCCAAGAACAACACAAATGTGCATAAAACAATAAAAATGAAGTGTCTAGACAGACATGAGCTTTTTATTGATGAAGAAGGGGATGCCTTGGGCATCCCCAAGCTTTGACGCTTGTACCTCTTGGATATTTCTTGGGGTGACACCATGATGGCATCCCAAAGATTGAGCTTTTTTCATTCTTCATCTCATTGCATCATTATCTCTTTACACCTGAAATTTTTCCTTCATACAAAATTTCACACAATCTTCATTAGTAACATTAGTGTATTCAAAAGATATTAGATCTCTGGCAAAGCTTTGGAATAGCAATACTTTTCACTAAAAACACAAGATACTGTAGTAACTCCTTCAAAAAGCTCAATTCACCTAAAGAGAACTCAAAAAGGAATCAATAAGAAGCAAATGCAAATAATGGCAGAAATCTGTCAAAACAGACCAAGAGGTAGAAACCTATTTTTTCGAACATATTCTGTTGCTCAAATCAAAAAGTGTTGAACTAACGAAAGTTAGCTAACATACTGGGGTATTTTTTCGTAAATTTTGAGCTCAATTCTAGTTACAGAGACTCCTCACAAATTTTTTTGGTGGAGGACAGGAATCTATCTCGGGACAGCAACTCCCCAAATCTTACTTCCCTCTCATTAGAGGTCATTATTGGCATAAAAAGCAAACAAAAAGGATAAGGATAGGTAATTACTGAAGTAATAACTTCCAAGACTCAAGTAAACTCCTGGGTTATCTCCCAACAAGTACTTTTATTTAACGCCTTTAAGTTAGGCACAAGAAGCAAGAAGAATCAAGTATTTTCAAATGAAGAAGCATTAACATCCATACTTGCAAAGTCTTCAACTATGAAAGGTATCTCATCCAAATGGGTTTTGGAGGATCCCTTCTCATCTCTCTTTGGTCTACTACTTTCATCAAAAAGGTTTTCAGGAGCAATCCAATCAAAATTCTTTTCAAAGGCTTCATGCATTCCAACAAGCTTAATGGGTATGGGTATCTTGAATTCTTCTCTATGCTTAGTTTTATCAGAAATACCCACAACATGTACACTTGATCCTAGCATATTGAAATGCTCAAAAATATTTTTGGCCTCCCTAGAAACATCATGAAATTCTTTTGATAAGGTTTCAAGGATGAATTCTCTCTTTTCAGCATTCTTTTCTTGTTTTAGTTTTAGGAACAAGAATTGTATGAAGGGGTTAAGGCTAACAAACCTAGCCTCCAACATATGAACTAAAGAAGCTGCAGCAATCTCATAATTAGGGGCAAGTTCTGCTATAGATTTTTCCTCAATATCTTCATGCTTGCTAATATGATTAAATAATTCTTCAATATTATCTTTCCCAATTATGGAGCCACTACCTATTGCTTTAGGGCGAACTTTGGGAGCAACATGGTGAACTAGAGCAAGGTGGCAACTAGGGTAGGAACTAATTTTTTTGTGTTTTTGAATAAAGAAAGCAAACCAAACTAGACTAATTTTTTGGGTTTTTTTTTTGCAAAGGGTTAAACAAAACCAATCAAAAGAAACAAAGCAAACTAAAAACAAAGTAAAGAGAGAGGAAGTGAAGAACTCCCCTTGTGAAGACGTCCTTAGCCTCCCCAGCAACGGCGCCAGAAAGTCTTGATGATGCTCGACGTGGCACTTCGTTGGTAACCCCAAGCATAGGGTGTGAAGAGAAAGCAGCAAATTTTCCCTCAGTTGAGACCGAGGTTATCGAACCAGAAGGAGGAAGGAAACGTCACATAGGTGTTGCAAGCAACGCGGAGACCTGTACAACACAAACTCAAGACTTTGCCCCAACGAAACAGTGAGGTTGTCAAGCTCACCGGTTTGCTATAACAAAGGACTAAATGAATGGTGCGGAAGGTAATGGTTTGCAGCAAGTAAACAAGTAACAGTGAAAGATGTATCAATGGTAAAGATTGGACCGGGGCATAGTTCACTAGAGGTGCTCTCCTTAGATAAACAACATGGCATGAAGGGTAAACAAATTATAGCAGGGCAATTGACAGGAACTGAGCAAGGCATAAAAATGCAGTTACTAGTCAGAAAGATCCGTGAGATTCGATTGGGCAATACAACAAGATACATAGCATCCAACTGCATTTATGACTAGAAGTCCACCTTCAGGTTATCATCTGAACCCCCTCTAGTATTAAGTTGCAAGCAACAGACAACTGTTTTAAGCAAAGTGTGTAAGGTAAACAGTCCACATGTTCCATGAACAAGAGACCGTTGTTTTCTCCCTAGTAGAACAACACATCTACAACCGAAGAGATTATTGTCACTTCCCTTGAAAACTAGAGGCATGAACCCACTATCGAGTATAAATACCCCCTCTTGGAGTCACTAGCAACTACTTGGCCAAGATAGCTACTAACAACGGAGAGCATGCAAGATCACAAACAACACAGACATGATAGAATCATAAAGACAAAACCATTAATCAAACCAACATAATAATCTCAATATCCATCAGATCCCCGCAGACATAACATGCATGATTACAAATAGATTAGATCTTGATCATGAACGGAGCTCACAAGATCTATACATGAAAGCACAAAGGAGGAGAAACAACCATCTAGCTACTACATGAACCCATAGTCCAAGATGGAACTACTCACGCATCATACCGGAGAGAAGGCCTCCGGGATGATCTCCCCTCCGGCAAGGTGCCATGAAGAGCTTTAGATCCCCCGATCTAGGGACGATGGTGGCGGCTACAGACGGTTTCATGGAGATTTGATCGGGTACTTAGAGTTTCTGCATCGGGGGCTTATTTTAGGCGAAGCGGGAGGCCGAGGAGGCGACCATGGGAGGTAAACCCTAGCCAGGTGCGGGCCCACCCCTGACCGTGCCTGGGGGGGGGGGGTCTGGCTTCCCTGGCCCGCTTCCTCGTATCCCCTCTGGACTTCTTGTTCCGCACATACAGTAATTGACTTTGACATTTGTCCCGTCCAATTCCGAGAATATTTCTTTACTAACTTTTCTGAAACAAAAAACAACAGAAAACAGGCATCTGGCACTGTTGCAACTTGTTAGTAGGTTAGTATCAGAAAACATGTAAAAAGCACCTCAAAGTGTAGACAAGCAAAGCAAAGTAGATACTAAACAAGCATGGAGCATCAAAAATTATCGATACGTTTCCAACGTATCACCATCTCAATAACTTTGTTGAACTTTGTGAAATGCAGAAGTATAAGGATGTAGATGGAGATATTTTTAAGCTCAAGTTATTTCCTTTCTCCTTGAGAGGAAAAGCTAAATAATGGTTCATATCCTTGCGTAGAAATAGTATTGATTCTTGGATTAAGTGCAAAGATGCTTTTATTGGAAAGTACTACCCTCCTACTAAGATTATATCTATGAGAAGTGATATTATGAAATTTAAACAACTTGATAATAATAATGTTGCTCAAGCTTGGGAAAGAATGAAATCTTTGGTTAAGAATTGTCCCACTCATGGACTTACTGCTTGGATGATTATCCAGACTTTTTATGCAGGTTTGAACTTCTCCTCAAGAAACCTGTTGGATTCAGCTGCTGGAGGTACCTTTATGACCATCATCGTGGGTGCTGCAACAAAACTCCTTGATAATATGATGGTTAATTACTCTGAATGGCACACTGAGAGAGCTCCACATGGTAAGAAGGTAAATTCTGTTAAAGAAACCTCCTCTTTGAGTGATAAGATAGATGTTATTATGACTATGCTTGTTAATGGGAAAGCTCCTTTAGATCCTAATAGCGTTCCCTTAGCCTCTTTGGTTGCTCAAGAAGAGCAAGTTAATGTGAACTTCATTAGAAACAACAATTTTGACAACAATACTTATGGTAATAACTATAGGCCTTATCCACCTAATAATGGAAATACTTATCATGGTAGATTGTCACATCCTAAAATTTTCCAAATTTTGAAATGTGAAAAAAAAAACAAACAAAAGAAATAAAGAATGAAATTTAGGGGGAAAATAAACTTTTTGCTTCTAAATGGAAACATTCAAACCTTACTTACAAAAATAATAATTTTGAATGAGAAAGTGACAAAAAAAATTCAAAAAAATAAAATAAATAAATACAAATGCATCATCATCATTAAGAACTTGCATTTTAAACCAATAGAAATTGGATTCACCCTTTTTGGATTTTTAAATAAAAAGATATAGATTTTAAAAGTTAATGGGAAAAGAAATAATTATAAAATACTAAAGCTATATGTGTATTTATTAAAATAAAAGATGTTGAAAAGTTTTATAATCGCGACTGGCCAGGTGACCGTGTCGAATATATCAAATCGGACAGGATACTCGTGTGAACTGTTTAATCGGTATTAAATGCAATTTACCGATTAATAGATGCAGCCAAAACGTCAAAATTTCGCACTCCGCCTGACCCACGACCTGCCGCATAGTTTGCTACCCCAGATAACGCTCTGCCCCAGTCTCACGTTTCTCTGCCGCCGCGACCCACCATATTCCGGCGACATCTTTCGTCTCGTCGACATTCATTATTACAATCAAAATGCGGAAGAAACTGCTCCATTTAAATTGAGTCGTCACTCCCTTGGTGTTTAAAAGCCTGCCATTAACATCATTTAACGTCGGTCTGCTGGCCTCCTCTTCATAGGTCTGCATGCGTTCATGCACCCCTGCCTACCATGCAATTGCCTTACCATGTGTATATATATGTATACAATATTCTCTCTCGTCTTATTTTTTTCTTCTTGGCCGATCGAGGTAATGAACCTCACCGGATGTATGTATGTATATACATGTATATATTCCACACTTTCTCCTCCTAATATTTTTCTTTCCTGTCATCACCAGGCAGTAGTCCATACGACCGGGCAATAGGTAGTCCCAAAGAACCAATGTTTCGATTCCTTGCAAGCCAGGATATCTACTCGCTCGCACACATGCCCGGAACAGTCACAACCTAGCATATCTAGCATCATCGCGTGGAACAATCGTTTCAATTCATGTGTCATGAATCACCTTGTCCCACAGCCTGACCAAGCCAGACATAGAGAGCACTGCTCTTCTTCCTCTTCCCGAGCGCACGCACGAGCAACAGGTCACAGACTAAAACGACAAAGAAAACTTCCAACATTACCTTCCATTATTATCCTATCAATTAGAGTACCATTCTCCTCTACCTCTATAAAACCACAAATCTACCCTCATGTGTCTCCTCTTTTCATCCCATGACATAGGCTCACAATTTAATCTAGTCCTGCACGAGCTCTGGTGGTCAGCACTCGCGTTCCAGGAAGCTCCAGCCACGAGACACCCAACTGCTGTGTCATCACGATCATGAGGAGAAGAAGCTGTCCCTAGAACAGAAGATCAATCCTTTGACCACATCATCCGTACTGAGACTCCTCCAACTTGGTTCATCAAATTCATCAGACGTTTTCCATCTTACTCGGTGAGAATCCGCGGATTTCCTTGCACACACGCGTTAGATTAGATTGTATCTACCTCCAGGACATGATTTTGCACCTTATCGTTGCAGTTCGCCGCGCCGCCCGACGCCATAGTTTCTCTAGCTGTAGATTGTCGTCACTGTTAGAGACGAACAATCTCTAAATCACGTCCAGTAGCATCGCCTTGACGTCCTCTACACCGTCCACATCTTCTTTAACTCCGGATACATTCCTAGCAACGGGAACGGCAACGCCAAGCCCGTGCCCGCAAATCCGGCAAACTTCTCCGGCGAGCTTTTTCGGTGAGCCATCCTGAACCCTCTATACAGTAAGACTAAAATATAATTTGATTCTAGTATAAATAATAGCTTGGCAATTATTTAGTGAGAATGGCCTTTTCAAGTGTTAGAAAATATTGCTAATTGATACAATTGCACAAATGGTTGCATTTATAATCTTGAAATATATAAAATGTTCAGAAATCACTTAGTAATGTTCAGAACCTTGTTATAACAATTTGTACAATAAGAATTGCCATCTTGCATGTTTACATACTTTGCATAATTTTTGTGTTGTCATTAGTATTGATCTTGTGATTGTTTTGTCTTGGTTGTTTTGCTTGATAGATTGTGTTGATTGTCAAGTGTGTTATTGCGAAAAGTGTACCAACACCACCAACTACTAAGGCAAATGGCACTATCATCCATGTACTACTATTTTTATCACACTTAGTGGAATTTTTGTAGTATGCGTGATAAGGCTACTATGTTACTATGCTATGCTATGTCCTATTAGGATATCCTTTATATCTTCCTTAGTGGTAGCATCGTAGTTATAGTATGCTTAGCACTGCTATAAATTCGGGGTGGAATACCATGTTATGATTATATGAAGTGTTGGAAAAATATATGTTTTATATAATAAAACAAGTAATCAATGAATCACCTGGGTGGAATGTGGATACTCAGTTGTGGATAAGGTGGCAACAAAGGGAACCATATATATATGGCTATCTTTTTCGTGTGTACACTAGAAGAAAACCACCCAGGGACTTAGAGATTGGACATGTTTCTCGTATAGTGACTTCCGTGTACATCCACATGCTAAATATGCTCTGGCTTAGTTAACTACATAGTGTAAGACCCCTTGCATTGGTACCTATTCAAATTAACTAGAATTATGTATTGGAAGTATATCCTTACATTGGTGCCTGATAGACGTGCTAGCATTATGTATTGGGAGGACTTCTATGGAAAGACTTTGTCACATTCTCGATCTGCCGGTACTCCATTTGATGTGTACTTATCCAGCGGCCACTGGTGGCGTCAAGACGAGATTGTGTCATATGGGTAAAATGTACAACTTCTGCAGAAGATCAAATTCTAAGTACTTAGCCGTGTTCCCGGTTACAGACAACTCTGAGCAACTAAGGCCTGAAGATATGAAAGATCTCGACATTCCAATTTCTCAAAGTAAAACTTGATGGTGTCAACAAGAGATTAGAAGCACTTGGAGTTTGCCAAGAAGTTAAGAAAGTTATTGAAAGATCAAAACTATTTTAAAAAGATGAGATAAAACCATATTGCTTTCTGCAAATGAGCCTAAACTCTACTTAGCCAAATATACATGTATTGATAGGTTCCAACTTATTTTCCACATAGTAGTGACACTTGACAATACAATTCAAATTTATTGACCCTTTTGACTGTAACTTATCATGTTACACGATTACTTGATGATAGTGATGTTTGATGAATAGGGGTTACGAGTCTGCACTCAACATGTTTGCCTGTGGCACATGAAGATGAAAGACTCCATGCTTTTATTCCGCTGCTTTGTAATAAGATAGCATATGGCTATGAGATTATAATATTTAGTATTAAATGAGAGTTGGTGGCTCACTTTAGATTAAACATTGGGATCATCCGGACCATCTAATCTGCCCATCAAACATCGGATGCCTCGGCACGTCTATATGAAGCAACACATTTTAGGAAGTTGAAAACTAGCAAACAATCATCACGGGACTAGGCGATTGGCACCAATCAAGGAATGAAATCGTACTAATTAAATAGAGAAATTAATCAGGGAGATTTAAAAGGTAGTTCCGTTTCCTAGGAATCAATCAAAGAATCTCTGCCTCCAAGGCTCTTTGTTTCGTCCAACCTCTTAGTAAAATCCTGTCGTCCCCCATCTTAAAAAAATCCCGTCGTCCTCATAGTGCGACTCCCCTTCCTTGGCACGCCGCCATCTCTTGCAGTTACCGCTTCTCTGCACGCCATCGCCGTTCTTGACGCCACCACGATGACGATGTCACCGCCCGGGACTCCCCTTCAATAAAGGTTCGTGTACCTCACCATATATCCCTCAATTTGCCACATATCCTCTCAATCCGTTCCTCCTCTTCCTTGACGCGATGACAGATGGCTCGGGTGGAGGACAACGGCAGGGCGCTCGCGTCGTGCCGACCAAGTGTCTCCGCAAACGGTCACGACTCTGTGTTGTTCATAGTCACCATTGGCATTCACGCTCCGGAATTGGGCAGAGAGGGCCCAATCTGGACGTGGAGTGGCCAAACCCGAGTCCCCTCTTTCGAGTAGTTCATTTGAATATTTTGTCACTTGAACTAATACGATTTATTTCTACCTTCTATTAGTTTATTACCTATTGCTTCATCCTAATTACTAGCGTGATTCAGAAATGTGCGATGTTTGGTTCATCTGTTTGGAAGATTTCTAACGCGGGTCTTGTTTCCATGGTTGCAGTGGTGGGGCAGACGGAAGTGGTTCGCGGCGGAGAGCCAGCCACTCAAGGACTCGTAGACGTCACCTGTGACTTGGATAATCACGAATTTCAGCAGGCTCAACTAAAAGAAGCACTACTTTTTTTTGAACGGGGAAGAAGCACTACTTAGATGTGGTTGTTGTTCGTGGGTAGAAAATGGTGAGCCCTTGGCTTCTTCACTTATTACAACCTGCAGCTGCAATTTTTTTATCTTGATAACATTGGTGGCTTTTGATGCAGACATGTTTTTATTTTCCCCAAGGCGAATGATCTAGAGCACTTATCGATGTACTTGGGAGTCGGTCAACCTCCCATATGGCTGGGCTGATATGCTCAATTTAGCTTGTGCGCAAGGTGCACTGGCGGGAAGGTGTTCGACAGCAGCTACAAGTATGACAGGTCAATGATAGATGTGCATCAGTGCAGGTATAGAAGCATTTGCTCACTATAAAATACAGTGTCTATTGGCTATTTCATCCATACAAAGTTTTCGTGATCATGATCTAGGTTTAAATTATGTTTTCATTCATAGATCCTTTAAGGACACATGCTTGCTGGTACTGTCAGAAATCTATAACTAACTCTACACTGCAAGCATTGGCATCTCAGCCATATGCCAAATATTTTTTTTGACTGTTGTGTCTGCTAGGATGCTGATTACATGTGGAAAGAACAAGATGATGATACCTTTTATTTTCGCATACATACCTGAACCGGAAGGCTGCTTCTCAGGTAATAAAACAAAAAGCTATTCTTGAGCTGAGCAAATCAGTGTCTAGAATATTTAAAGACGTGCCATATTTAAGATTTTTTTATAATGAACCCAACCATATTCAGGCTAGCTCAACAGTAATGGTGAACTGCCATGAATTCTGTCTGTGTACCTATTTTAACAGGACACTGCAACATTTCTGAGAACTCCACAATCCTATAAGATATCCTTCTCGTTGATATTTACATATGAAAGCAGTTTGATGGCAGCGAATATACCAGCCTTGAACATCCAATGAAAGGTGGTATAATTTTCGAGTCTACGTACAAATGGAACCTTTTCTATTCAATACCAACAATACTTGTTGTAGTTCTTATTTGCTATAGCAGTCTTCTATAGTTAATGAAAATAGTTGTTGAGCATCGATTGTTGCAGGTTTATAATTTTAACCTACTGTCAACTTTGTATGGTTAAATGATTTATTTTTGCAAGAGATTGACTTCAATTACTAATGATTAGATGCTATGGTAATAATTTATAATTTCTCTTTTGTCCCTAGACCAAGAAAATGAATTATTTTGCCAAAATCGATTTCGTGTAATTTGTGCAGAGCTACATATGTATGTTTAGCGTAGAGCTATTTGAAGGTGCTTATGTGAAATATACAAATGTTTTTCTCTCCGTTTCAGGCTTATCTCCTATCTGCTTCAGTTTGTTCTTGTACTTGTAGCTTTAAACTTATGCCAGTAATTGTGAAACAAGAGCAATCTAAAACAATGGTTGTTGCTATGTGTTTCTAAAAATAGTACATCCTAACTTATTTGAGTACTTGATAGCGAGTGTATATATAAGGAGTAATCGTTATTTTTATTCTTCATGTTGTATCGGCTGGAACTAAGGCCAAATATAGAGAACAAGGAGCAGCACTTGGAGAAGAGAGCCAAAATGCTAGGAAGGTACTTGACCTTTGTGAGATCGGTGATAGGAAATAATTGCTTTATTGGTATGTACATAATAATTTTATATTAAATTAAGGCTAGGGATATCTCCGACATGTGTTCTTACCCCCTGCATTTCCTCTTTTTTGGTTCATTTTGTATACCTTTTATCTATATATCTTCTATATCTAAATAGGAGTCCCCCACTACCTTATTTTCCTGCACATGCAAGCACTCCACCTCATCAAGCCACCAAATCATCTACTTTTTCCACGTCATCCGATTTGGAATTTTTCCACAATATAAATAGGCAGTGTCGGAGGCACTTCGTCCCGTTTAGCTACCCTTCCTCTAAGCTGTAACTGCAGGCATGAAGATAAAGATGCAGGCACTATCGTAGCTGCATTAAATTAATTGAATTCTCTCCTTGCTCTTCATCTCCTCCACACAAGTAAATGATGGAATTATTATATTAGCTGCTCTCATCTCGAACCTATGGAGCTGTTACGTTCATGTTGTCTTCACTGTAGCTCTCGAGCAAAGCTGGGAGGCAGCACCCGGACTGCAGTCTTAGCCGCCATCTTCCGCACCTTCTATTTGACCTCTCTGCCCAGAGCATGTCATTAGGTTTTATTCAGCAACTTTTTCTATGAAATATCATGCGCTCTATATGAAAGAATTGCAGGCCCGGGTTCTCCCTGCTCATCACGTGTCTTGCACAGTACGAATCTGGAGCCCTTTCCTTCGTCTCTTCAATCCCGTCGCTATATAAGGTTCGTCCATATTTTTCCTCTCCAAATCCTCATTATGTTACTGCTTTATTGTCATCCTGTATATGGTAGTATGTTGATTGAGTTATAGAGGATTTTCTATGACACTTCTAGATCTATTTTACATCCTTGGATTACCTCCTGGGTTTTACCATTTCCCAGACTCTTAATTGCATGAGAATACTAATTGAATCCACTAACCGTTATTTTTCATAAAAAACTCAAACTATGTACTACTACTATAGCTCTACATTCTATCCAGACAAGCGCAGGAACAAAAAGAACAATGAGTTTTAGATATCAGCTAGCATTTCAACTGCTGCACCTTACAATATATTTGCCTAATAACTGTCATGATGCAGATGAGTCAGCGAAAATGATGAATGCAGCCAAGTCAGTATTCCTGACAAGGATTCGTTCTGTCCAGGTAACTCAATTTCCCATATATTTATAGCAATCAAATTTGAATGCATATTCTCATATGACATCCACTTCATTCCCTCTATTTGCCAGTGAAAAGAACTTGATCTTACTAATGGAAAAAACGCAAACAAGAGTGTGTATTGCTACTCAAATCATCTTTCCAACGATGCTCCAAAATGTAGTTTTCACTTAGTAACACTCGTGTAGCAGTACAAAAAACAAGACCACATGCAACATCTCAGAACAAGTAGAGTAATTGTTGCCACGATATATTATCAGAGGGAGTACTATTCATCAGTAATTAGCATACTTGGCACACTAGCTACCAGTTGGTGCCTTCCTAATGATGCGGCAATCAGAGATCATCCGGCTGTGCTACAAAGATTACATGCTTCGGTATCTTCTGTTCCGTCAGTTACCTATATAATCTTGCTGATATTGGTAATTATTTACTAGGACATGTCTACATAACTGAGAGAAGTTCATATACTTCATGTGTTCCCGTTACTACAAAACTGAATATATGTCTTCATGCATGACTAGATGTATGTTCACAAATATATTATACATCAGTACCAATTCTGAGAAAGAATGACCATTCACGCCTTGCTTGCGATGTGTAGCTCTTTTCTCCTGCAATTGTTTTCCTATGTTTCTTCTTGCTTGAAATATTTTTTTTCAAATGTTGTCTTAGTAACACACTCATCAATCACATCAATGGTGAACCATTGGTCTGGGCAGTGAGGAAGTTGAGTTGGATGTCTCATGTCAAATGAGACTTTCTCCTCACCAAATTGAAGCGTGAGCTTAGCATCTTTCACATCGATGATAACCCCCACCGTAGCTAGAAAAGGTCTCGCCAATAGGCTCGCTCTTATCCCCCATCTCCAAGACAACAAAATCAACCGGAAATGCGAACTTACCAACTATCACATGGACATTGACCAAAATGTTTTATGAAAAAATACTATCACAAAAATATTTTTCCTATCAAATTATTGGTTCAGGTTTTCTTACTCTTTTCTACAGGTACTTCTCTAATTATTGGTTCAAGTTTTCCTATGATTTCCTACGTGTGTACTCCTCTGAAGCCACAACAAAATCCCGCCGCAACGCGCGGGGTATTATCTAGTATATAAGAAAAGTTATATTCAATCAGTTCCTTTTCTCAATAGCATGTTTGAAAAACTATGTTGTTTTTTGGCTAATACTTCCCCCATTCCAAAATGTGTCACAGATTTGTCTAGATACACATGTATCTACATACAAAAACGTGTTTAAATCATGTAGATACATATGTATCTAGACAAATTTGTCAGACTTATTTGCGAACGGAGGGACTGGAATTTTTAGTGTGAATTTTATTGTCCTTACATGTGTTGAGAAATTTACGTATTGATGTTAGCGTTATCATGCTGATGGAAAAAAGGAAAATTGTCCTATGTTGTATATTTGTTGAAATGTTCAATTCAATTATGTAAAAAATATCACAAATAATTATATGACATTAGTATTTGGTAGAAACAGTGATCTGTTTGAAATGTTATGCATATATAAAGAACATACTAAGTGCACATGTTGAGTGAGAGAGTGAGAGGATGATATAACCAAAAGCATGATATGTAGTTCTATTAACCCAAACTGCATGTTTTTCCCATAGTTTTGTTCGTTGAATGATAACACATGTGAGAGAAAATAAACTTAATGACCCATAGCAACGCACGGGCACTTAACTAATAAGTATTTATATTCCGGATCATGCGATGTAATATGACCTTTGTATTTTGATATTACATCTTAAACTGTGGGTGCTAGCTATTCGATCCAGGGACTAGCACTGTAATCACAGGGATTTCGAACCAAGCCGGTTCGGGTCCGCTACAGATGGTGTCAGAGCACTGTGTTGCCTGTAGGATCGTAACCCTAGGAATTGTACAAAGACCCTTGTTAGGAATGAACTTATAATTTTATACTTAGTAGATTTTCTTGTATACCTTGATCATGCTTTACTAAATCTCTTCTCCTTTAAACATGTAGAAAACGAGCCTTTTTCTTTCTATAAGGACCTAGAAGATGGATCATGTCAACAAGAAGTTCAAGATACTGTGACAAGTCCTCGAGCTTGCAAACTATGTGGAGAAGTAGGACACACATCTAAGGAACATCAAGATCAATGTCCCTTTTGTGATGACAACCATCCAGTTGAAGAATGCCCCGTATCTCAAGTCACTTGTTCCTATGTGAAGGAACCAACCACATTCCTGCCAAGTGTCATCTCGACTTCATAGTGCAACAAGTGAAAGAACAAATCAAGGATGGAATGTATCATGCTCTAAGGAAGATAGAAGAAAACCTTATCCATATCACTTGCTCCAAATGCAAGAAGAAACGACACAATATTAATGAATGTCTAGAGAAGGAACTTCAAGACAACCACAACAACATTTAAAGGAAAATGACCCAAGACATTACAAAAGTGTTTTGCCATCGCTGCCGGAAGACAGGACACTTCACCGATGATTGCTCAACTCAAAAGAGAGCTCGATGTTATCATAGTGTGACCCAAGAGACATTAGATTTCCTATCAACTATTTAAGACATCGATATCATGTTAGTGTATGGATCATGTTGTCCTATGTGGTATTATTGTACTAGGTTGATTGTTTCAAGAAAACTTGTTGTTTTCTTCAACTCATGAGTTAAAATCATAAGTTGTTAAGTGATTAGTTGCTTGTTGATTGTTTGATTGAACTTGTTTGTTTTGGGTTGTGTGTTAGAACTTCTTTAGATCTATCTATCATTACGTATCCCTATTAAACCAACAGATGCCTCCAAGACGTGCCAACAATCGTGCCAACAATGGAAACAACAACAATGGAAATGAGATACAATAGATGATGACTACACAGGTCAGCTAATGCAGATGATGACACAATTCATGGCAACCGTCAACAATCAGAATCAGAATTTGAACAACTACAACAATAACAACCAGAACAACAACAATCCACCACCTCTAGATATGCTTACTAGATTTCTAAGGTTGAGACCTGCAAAGTTCTCTGGCACTTCTGATCCAATGGTAGCCGATGACTGGTTGCGTTCAGTGAATAGAGATTTAGTGACTGTTGGATGCTCTGATGCCGAGAAAGTGAGATTTGCAGCACACTTGCTCGAAGGCCCTGCAACTATATGGTGGGACAACTTTCAAGTCACTTACCCCATTGAAGAAGTGACTTGGGAAATATTTGAAGAAGGTTTTCACACTAACCACATCTCTTCAGGCGTGATGAGTTTAAAGAAGGAGTTTCACAACCTTAAACAACGTCACCGCAACGTCGCTGAATACATGAGGAATTCAACAATCTTTCACGTTATGCTCCAGAGGATACTGACACAGATGCTAAGAGGAAGGAAAAGTTCCTAGATGGACTAAATGATGAAATGTTCGTGCAGTTATCAGTTGCTTATGTTCCAATTTATCAATCACTATGTGACAAAGCTACAATTTTAGAGAGCAAGATGAGAACAGAAAGAGGAAGCATAGCTTTGAAAAGTATCACCCAGGATCATCACAAAAGATGCGTTCATTCAAAAAGAGCAATGGAGATTCTGGACCACATCAGCATGAAGGAAATGGACACACTCATCATCATCACAAGAATCACCACAATAACAATGGAAGTGGTAATAATAATGGGAATGGTACTGACAATGGAGATAACCTTGGTCAGAACCAACATGGCAATTCCATGAAGAATGACATTAGCCAGTTGCAGTGCTATAATTGTAAGCAACTTGGACACTATGCATCAGACTATCCTAAGAAGAAAAATAATAAGAATGCTAGGAACTCTAATGGAAGCGATTCCAATGTGGCCCACAAAGGACATGTGAACCACATCAACATGTATGGAACCCTTGAAGAATTAGATGATGTGGATTGTAAGATTTAGCTAACTCAGTTGAGTCATATAAGGATCCCATGTTTGGATGTCAATTATTGAACCCATAGTCAGGTGAACCATCAATGCAACCCTACAAAATTTCCTTTTAAGGGTGGTATTACCTGAGTTGTGTCAAAATCCAATATATTTTTTTCTTCTAGACTTCCCGAATCTCGGAACGAGATTCCTTTTAAGGGTGGTAGCCTGTCACATCCCAAAATTTTCCAAATTTTGAAATGTAAAAAATAAACAAAAAAAAAAGAAATAAAGAATGGAATTTAAGGGGAAAAGAAACTTTTTGCTTCTAAATGGAAACATCAAAACCTTACTTAAACAAAAAGTAATTTTGAATGAGAAAGTGACAAAAAATTCAAAAAAATAAATACAAATGCATATCATGCATCATCATCATTAAGAACTTGCATTTTAAACCAATGGAAATTGGATTCACCCTTTTTGGATATTTAAATAAAAAGATATAGATTTTAAAAGATAACGGGAAAAGGAATAATAATAAAACACTAAAGCTATATGTGTATTTATTAAAATAAAAGATGTTGAAAAGTTTTCTAATTTAAATAATATACTCGGTAGTATTTCAATGCTTAAAAACTTGGCTGATTAGACGATTAATCGCGACTGGCCAGGTGACCGTGTCGAATACATCAAATCGGACAGGATACTCGTTTGGACTGTTTAATCGGTATTAAATACAATTTACCGATTAATAGATGCAGCCAAAACGTCAAAATTTGGCACTCCGCCCGACCCACCACCTGCCGTACAGTTTGCTACCCCAGATAACGTTCTGCCCCAGTCTCACGTTTCTCTGCCGCCATGACCCACCATATTTCGGCGACATCTTTCGTCTCGTCGACATTCATTATTACCATCAAAATACGGAAGAAACTGCTCCATTTAAATTGAGTCGTCACTCCCTTGGTGTTTAAAAGCCTGTCATTACCATCATGTAACGCCGGCCTGCTGGCCTCCTCTTCGTAGGTCTGCATGCGTTCATGCATCCGTGCCTACCATGCAATTGCATTGCCATGTGTATATATATATAAAATATTCTCTCTCATGTCATTTTTTTCATGACCAATCAAGGTAATGAACCTGACCGGATGTATGTATATATTCTACACTCTCTCCTCCTAATATTTTTCTTTCCTGTCAGTCATCACTAGGCGGTAGTCCATACGACCGGGCAATAGGTAGTCCCAAAGAACTAATATTTTGATTCCTTGCAAGCCAGAATATCTACTCGCTCGCACACATGCACCGAACAGTCTCAGCCTAGCATATCTAGCGTCGTCGCGTGGAACAGTCGTTTCGATTCCTGTGTCAGGCATCACCTTGTCCCACAGCCTGACCAAGCCAGACGTAGCGAGCATTGCTCTTCTTTCTCTTCCCGAGCGCACGCACGAGCACATGTCACGGACTAAAACGGCAAAGAAAACTGCCATCATTACCTTTCATTATTATGCTATCAATTAGAGCACCATTCTCCTCTACTTCTATAAAACCACAAATCTACCCTCCCATGTCTCCTCTTTCCATCCCACGACATAGGCTCACAATTTAATCTAGTCTCGCACGAGATCTGCTGGACAGCGCTCGCATTCCAGGAAGCTCCAGCCACGAGACACCCAACTGCTGTGTCATCACGATCATGAGAAGAAGAACTTGTCCCTGGATCAGAAGATCAATCCTTTGACCACGTCATCCATACTGAGACTCCTCCAACTTGGTTCATCAAATTCATAGGACGTTTTCCATCTTACTCGATAAGCATATGCGGATTTCCTTGCACACACGCGTTAGATTAGATTGTATCTACATCCAGGACATGATTTTGCACCTTCTCGTTGCAGTTCGCCGCGCCGCCCGACGCCATCGTTGCTCCAGCCATAGATTGTCGTCACTGTTGGAGACGAACAAGCTCTAAATCACGTCCAGTAGCATCGCCTCGACGTCCTCTACACCATCCATATCTTCTTTAACTCCGGATACGTTCCTAGCAATGGGAACGGCAACGCCAAGCCCGTGCCCGCAAATCCGGCAAACATCTCCGACGAGCTTTTCTGGTGAGCCACCCTAGACCATTATATCTTCATCTAAAGGTCATCATAGATCACTTAAACGAAGGGGTATCCTCCAATTAGAATCTGCCAAGTGTCATATCTATTCCAATTTTCCAATTTTTAGACATAAGAACATAAAAACTTGTAAACTTCATATCTTTAGTTCTGTATATCCAAATTTAGCAAATAATATGTCTATGGATTCGAAAAAACGAGTAGAACATAGTGGATCCATAATTAGATATTTTCGAGTCTGTTAAAATCACGTTTTATACATAACCATTTGTGGAGTTTTTTGAGTATAAAAATTGTTGTGTAAATTATTTTTAAGTGTATTCTTTTGCAAATGGTTGTATATTGAACCCTCTATACAGTAAGAACAAAATATAATTTGATTCTAGTATAAATAATAGCTTGGCAATTATTTAGTGAGAATGGCCTTTCCAAGTGTTAGAAAATATTGCTCATTGATACAATTGCACAAATGGTTGCATTTGTAATCTTGAAATATATAAAATATTCAGAAATCAATTAGTAATGATCAGAACCTTGTTATAACAATTTGTACAATAAAAATCGTCATCTTGCATGTTTACATACTTTGCATGATTTTTGTGTTGTCATTAGTATTGATCTTGTGATTGTTTTGTCTTGGTTGTTTTGCTTGATAGATTGTGTTGATTGTCAAGTGTGTTATTGCGAAGAGTGTACCAACACTACCAACTACTAAGGCAAGTGGCACTATCATCCATGTCCTCCAATTTTCATTACACTTAGTGGAATTTTTGTAGTATGCATAATAGGGCTATTATGTTACTATGCTATGCTATGTCCTATTAGGATATCCTTTATATCTTGCTTAGTGGAAACATCGTAGTTGTAGTATGCTTAGCCCTGCTATAGATTCAGGGTGGAATACCATGTTATGATTATATGAAGTATTGGAAAAAATATATGTTTTATATAATAAAACAAGTACTTAATGAATCACCTGGGTGGAATGTGGATACTCAGTTGTGGATAAGGTGGCAACGAAGGAAACCATATATATATGGCTATCTTTTTCGTGTGTGCACTAGAAGAAAACCACCCAAGGACTTAGAGATTGAACATGTTTCTCGTGCAGTGGCTTCCGTGTATAACCACATGCTAAATGTGCTCTAGCTTAGTCAATTACATAGTGGAAGACCCCTTGCATTGGTACCTATTCAGGTTAACTAGAATTATGTATTGGAAGTATATCCTTACATTGGTGCCTGGTAGACGTGCTAGCATTATGTATTAGGAGGACTTCTATGGAAAGACTTTGTCACATTCTCGATCTGCCGGTACTCCATTTGGTGTGTACTTATCCAACATCCACTGGTGGCATCAAGACGAGATTGTGTCATGTGGGTAAATTGTACAACTTCTGCAGAAGATCAAATTCTAAGTACTTAGCTGTGTTCCCGGTTACGGACAACTCTGAGCAACTAAGGCCTGAAGATATGGAAGATCTCGACATTCCAATTTCTCAAAGTAAAACTTGATGGTGTCAACAAGGGATTAGAAGCACTTGGAGTTTGCCAAGGAGTTAAGAAAGTTATTGAAAGATCAAAACTATTTTGAAAAGATAGGATAAAACCATATTGCTTTCTGCAAATGAGCCTAAACTCTACTTAGCCAAATATGCATGTATTGATAGGTTCCAACTTAATTTCCACATAGTAGTGACACTTGCCAATACAATTCAAATGTATTGACCCTTGTGGCTGTAACTTATCATGTTGTAGGATTACTTGATGATAGTGATGTTTGATGAGTAGGGGTTACGAGTCTGCACCCAACATGTTTGACTATGGCACATGAATATGAAGGACTCCATGCTTTACTTTTCTTCCGCTGCTTTGTAATAAGATAGCCTATGGCTATGAGATTGTAATAAGTATATATATTCTGGATCATGCGATGTAATATGACCTGTGTATCTTGATATTACATCTTAAACTGTGGGTGCTAGCTATTCGATCTAGGGACTAGCACTGTAATCACAGGGATTTCGAACCAAGCCGGGTTCGGGTCCGCTACATAGATCTGGAATGCCTAGTGAAGAGAGGATTCTAGAAGTTGAAAGATCCACTAAAAACTTTATGCAAATGCAATATGAGCAAAACAAGATATTCACCAAGACTATGGAAGAACAATATGTTATCTTGAAAAATATTAGTCATCAGCTTGAGAATCTAAATAGAGAAATTCCTAGTTTACAGTCAAAATTTTTGAGTGCTGAGAAAAATATTTCCTCTTTGTCTGAAGCACAGTCCTCTTTGATTAATAAAATGGCTGCTAAACCTGAAACCATGGAAAGTACCTTTGCTGCTACTCATGCCATACAAGTTACTATTGATAAAAATGTTACACTGCTAGCCCAACTTCATGCCAAGTGGGAAAGGGAAGCTGAAATTGATAGAAACAATAGTGTGTGCACCATCACCACCACCAATATGGATGCCACTAAACCACAAGAAGTCCCTATTCCTCCCCCTACAATGCCTAAGCCTAACGAGACTACTACTAGTGATGCTAAGTTTGATTTTGATATTGATGGTTGCAATATTTTTGAAGTGATTATGTTCTTGCAAAAGCTTGCTAGAAGTCCTGATGTTAGTGATATGCATGTTGCTTTCACCAAACACATTACATATGCTCTTGTTAAAATTAAGGAAGAGAATTTAAAACACAAAGCTTCTATTCCTAGGAAAGTAGAAGATAGTTGGGAACCCATTATTAATATGCAAGTGAATGACTTTGATCTCAAAGCTTCATGTGATCTTGGTTCTAGTGTCTCTATTATGCCTAGGAAGATTTATGAAATGCTTGATTTGCCACTTTTGGAGGATTGTTATTTGGATGTCCCACTTAATGATAATGCTAAGAAGAAACTCATGGGGAGTGTTAATGATGTTCTCATTATGGTTAACAATGCTTATGTCCCTATTGATTTCTATGTTTTGGATGTTGAATACAATGCTTCTTGTCCTATTACTTTGGGAAGACCTTTTCTTAGAACTGTTGGTGCCATCATTGATATGAAAGAAGGCACCATTAAATATCAATTTCTATTCAAGAAAGGTATTTAACACTTTCCCATGAGGAGAGAGAAGTTGCTTTTTGATCCTCCTTTGAAAGCAAGGTTTGATGTTAATGCTTCTTCATTTGAAAATACTTGATTTTATTGCTTCTTATGCCTAACTTAAAGGCATTAAAGAAAAGTACTTGTTGGGAGATAACCCAAGAGTTTTCTTAAGTCTTGGAAGTTATTACTTCAGTAATTGCCACTCCTTATCCTTTTTGTTTGATTTTTGTGCCAAGAATGACCTCTAATGAGAGGGAAGTAAGATTTGGGGAGTTGTTGTCCCGAAACAGATTTTTGTCCTCCATCATAAAAATTCGCGAGGAGTATCTGTAAGTCTAATTGAGCTGAAAATTTACGAATAAATTCCTCATTATGTTATCTAACTTCTATTAGTTCAACACTTTTTGATTTGAGCAACAGAAGCTGTTCCAAAAAATAGGTTTCTACCTGCTGGTCTGTTTTGACAGATTTCTGCCATTATTTGCATTTGCTTCTTATTGATTCCTTTTTTTAGTTCTCTTTAGGTGAATTGAGATTTTTGAAGGAGTTACTATAGTAGCTTGTGGTTTTAGTGAAAAGTCTTGCTGTTCTAAAGCTAAACCCAAAGGTCTATTATCTTTTGAATACACTAATGTTGCTAATGAAGATTGTGTGAAGTTTTGTAAGAAGGAAAAATTTCAGGTGTAGAGAGAGAATGATGTAATAAGATGAAGAATGGACAAAAGCTCAAGCTTGGGGTTGCCACCCCGGTGTCACCTCAAGAAATATCCAAGAGGTACAACCGTCAAATCTTGGGGATGCCCAAGGCATCCCCTTCTTCATCAATAAAAAGCTCAGGTCTTTCTAGACACTTCGTTTTTATTGTTCCATGCACTGTTGTGTTGTTCTTGGAGCGTCCTAGTTTTCTTTTGCTTTGCTTAGTTTGTTTAGCTTGCTTGAATAAAGTAGTATTGACCCCCGTTCTCGCTGTGTTGTTTCAAATAAGTTGATTGGTGTTGGAAAGGAGGAGAAAGTTCTTGCTTGAAAGTGCAAGAGGAGCTTGCTTTGACTGTGACTTAGACTTTAGCATGTCATTCTAGGTATTGTTTTGACCTTATGCCTAGTGGTTATTGCTGTAGCATGACTTGTTCCAAACAATTGGGATTTCTTAGTGTGCCTTGAAGAAATCATGCGTTGTTTTAGCATACAAAAGCATAGTATTGCGGTATTCTCCTCTGATGCTTTGTTTGGGTTGAATTGGCACATGCTCACACCATGTTATGACTACGAACAAGTCACCATAGCCTCTATGATCATTTAGTCCTTGACTTGTAGTACCACTCTATTCTTTGATTAGTAATGTTTTGTCGCTCTGCATGATTATGGCCATTATTGCTCTATTAGTTGGTTGCTCCCAGTCTTTTGCTAGCCTCCACTTGTATGAGTAAGCTCTACTCATGCTTCCAACTCCCAAGGAACCAAGTTATTCCGAAGTGTTCACTATAAATTCCTATGCATGGTGTGTTACACCATTCCAAGTATATTCTTGTTTTCAGCTATCTTCCAATTAAAAAGTATTTTGTTATGTGAAAACTTAGTGATTAAATCTCTCAAGAAATTGATGACACACTTATATTTCTTGCCCCTAATAAACTTGAACCATTGTGTCATGTATGTTGTATATGCTTGCACTTATACGTTGGAATTAGCAGAACCATGCTTTCATGGGGAACGCTTTCAATATTGCACTTGTACTTTGTACACAGTTGATATCATGCTCTTTTGTCAATGGATGTCATCAGTGTGAAATGAAAAGGGAGCTTGTAAGTACACGGAGTTATGTATTTTGTGTTAGAGAAACACCTGGGCCGCTAGCCTAAGCCATGCCTAATCATGGTGGAAACTTGCAGCATCACCATAATGACTTCTATGAAGCATTCTTCTTATAGAAAAAGAGATTGAGAAAAAGAGACATATTGAGAAAAGAGGAAAGAGAGAAAAAGCACCATATACCATGGTAAATAAGAAGAATGCTGAGATGCTCATTGTCTGCTTGCCTTGTCATTTTGGTTATGGGAAAGCTCCTGTACCATGTGCAAGGGGTACCCCGTTGGCGGTTCTCTATGATACACATGTACTTACTATGACAAGAACTTGCAAGTAACTAAACTTGAGTAGGATGAGGAGCGACCCTCATATTCAAGGGACATGAGATTGCCAACTTATACTTTGTCAAGCATATAATCCATAGTTTGTTCACTTTAACCTTAAACACTTCAATATTCTTATAATAGGGGCAATGAGGGCTAAAAGCTAACAAGTACCATAATTTTTGGAAGCTCTTTTTGAAACTTGAAATCCTTTCTTCCCTTTATGAAGGGATTTTCTTCCACTATTATATTGAGTCTCCACCTTCTATCTTCAGGTACCAGTTAAGTGTAGAGGTCCCAACCTTTAATAAGGTGAGATCCATGTGTTTACAATGCTAGTCCCTGGATCATTAGCTAGCATCCACAGTTAAGATGTAATATCAAGAAACAAAGGTCATAATACAACTTTATAACTAGGAATAAAATAATTCATTATAACTTTATCAGGAAGGTGCTGTTAGATGCGCATGGTCGTGGCGAGTACGCGCGTGTGAAAGAGAGGGAGAGGGGAGGTCAGAAGATACCGGGGAGAGGTCGCCGGAGTCAAAGCCGAAGACGATGGCGAGCTGGCGTTGAGGCTACCGACACTAGGGGGCTCGCGCGGCTGAGATCGGGGTACTAGGAGATGCAGGAGATGCTGGGGGGCACGCTCGTGTGCTCTGGGGCAGTGGGGCTGGCGGTGTCTGACCGGAATCGGCCGAGGGAGGTCGTCGGAGCAGAGAGGACGGGAGGGAAAATTTGCGTAGCCTGGTGGCTCACTAGGCAGGGCGTGAGAGGGAAAAGAGATAGGAGGATGGTGCGATTAAGTGGCGTGATCACAGCGAGTAATGGTCGCGGCGTTAAGGAGAATTAAACGGTGGATTCAAACCAGAAACGGCGACGAGGTTTGGGGAAGAAAGGGTCGCGGCGGGTGAGAACGATGAGCTGACGGGTGGGGTCTGGCGTCAACGAGAGAGAGAGAGAGAGATATACGCGGTGGGGTTGTCTCGTCAGTGGCAGTGCGAGTGTGTGCTGCGGTGTGAACCGTTTTTCTACGGGGGAAAGGGAAATGGGCTTGTTGGGCTAGATGGGCTAGGTTGGGCTGGACCGGCTTGTTTTTTTTCTTCTTCTGTTTTATTTTCCTTTTTCCATTTTGATTTTCTGTTTTGAACTCAAACTACCATTTGAATTCAGATTCCTTTTTCAAAACTTTTCCAAATATTCAGTATGTTTCAATACTGTTTTAATTATGTATTTAAAGTCCATTTCAGAATAATTCTTTTATTCTTTTATGGTTTGTATTTTATTTAAAATGGGCACTTGTCTTTTATTCAAATAAAATTTTGATTATATTTTCAAATACTTATTTGAATTCTAATTTTCACCAAACCTTTTTCAGTAGGTTTTATTTATTTAATAGGGTGTTAAATAATGCACTTTGAATTATTTGAAATATTTCTAATATGATTTATTAATCATTTAAATTGGGTAAATTGTCTTTATTCCAATAAAATCAAATATGGTTTTAATTCCATATAAATTTTATTTAAATGATTCTTTTATTCCATTTAAGTTAATTAAATAAGTTTTATATCCACCTTGGGAAATTCCACTTTATTATTCTCCCATAATTTAATTAATCATTTATCTAAGGGATTTTGTCTTTATTCAAATGGAATAGAATTTGGTTAAGGCCATATTATTTTATTTGTATATTCTTTATTATTTTATTTTATTTGATTTATCTTTATTTCATTTACTTATGGATTTAACTCAAGATTTAAATTATCTTCCAAATAATTTTCTTGGGATTTATTATTTAAGCAGATTGTCTTTATTTAAATAAAATTGGATATTGTTCAATCCTTATGATTTTATTTAAATAATATTTTATTCCTTTTATTATTCCATAATCTTTCATTTTATTTGTTTGGCCAAGATTTAATTAGGCTTTTAAATATTCCTTATTTATTTATTTATTTATTTATTTCTTTGTCTTATAAAATCCATATCTTTTTATTTATAGATCTAAAATTGGTGATTCCAATTTGTATAATTTTATTTAATATTTATTTATCCTTTTTAAATATCTTTAGGATTATTTGCTCACAAATTGGTATGGATTTTAGATAGGAGCTTTATTAGCTTTGGAAATCATTTCCCTTTCATCTTATTAAATTCATAAGTTTTTATCTATGGTTCCAAATTAAGTGAAACCAATATATATGGTTTTATAATATTTTTATTTATCATTCTTGATCATTTTAAAATGTTTGTTGCTAAACTTTACATGGATCAAATCCATAGTCTTAGAGTGATCTTGGAAATGATTTTCTTCCATTAGGGTTTTTGGGTTTTGGTTTAACTTTTCCAAGTGTATAAATTTCAAGATACATTATTTGATGAATGCATTTCACTTGATTGAAATTTTGTTTGATTCCATTTTATTCAAAGTTTGTTCAAGATGGGTTTTTAAGTTTCCATTTAGAAATAAAAAGTTTCTTTTCACCCTAAATTTCAACAATTATTTATTTTGTTTATTTATTTTTCACATTTCAAAATTTGGAAAATTTTGGGATGTGACAGGCTACCACCCTTAAAAGAAATCTCATCCCGAGATTTGGGGAGGCTAGAGGTTACAAGTTGGCTACAAGGCAACTAGGGTACTACCACCCTTAAAAAGTTTTCCACTAGACTACATCTTGGCTTACTTGGGATCTTGATGAAACTTCTCTGGACAGACATCTGCATAGTGTCCTTTGTTTCCACACTTGAAACATGTGACAAGGCTGAGATCCTTCATAGGCTTGCTTGTCTTGTACTTCTTCTTTTCTGGACAATTGCTTGCATAATGTCCTTTGTCACCACACTTGTAACATGTGACAAGGTTGAGTTCTTCACTTATCTTCTCTGGACAAGTTGATATATAATGGCCTAGCTCTTTGCAGTTGTTGCACCAAACTTGGATAATTTCCTTATTCTTCTCCTTCTTGGGTTTCTCCTAAGCTAGGAGTTCCTCTAGTTCATGTTCTTCATATCTCACCTCAAAGGTGGGAAAGCTTCCTCGGTTCCTTGAACGATTCCTTGGATAATACCTATGTTTCCTCTTTTGTCCATCAAGGTGATTCCTAATGTATGGAGGTGCAAGATGAGATTTTCCTTTGTCTTCATCCTTCTTGGTAGAAGTTGTTCCCTTATGGAGGTTTCCAAACATTTGATGCATTCCATCTTGTTTCATTTGTTGAACTATAGGATAGATGGGGCATTGGATAGGGACATGATTATTTCCTTCACATAGGAAACAAGTCACTTGAGATGTGGGGCATTGTTTAGTTGGATGTTTCTCTTCACAATTAGGGCATTGGTCCTCATGCTCTTTGGAAGTGTGTCCCATGTCTCCACAAATATTGCAATCTTGAGTTCCTTCTATAATATCATCCTTGACATCATTGTTGTCACAATCTCGTTGGGAAGAGTTGCTTATCATGTTGATCATTTGATTGGTCATCCTTTGCAACAATTGATATTGGGTTTCCACAAACTTTTGCATGGTTGGGTCTAACTCATTGTTGTTTGCTAAAAACTGAGTTGTCACTGATTCAACTAGGCTTGGGTTGCTAGAAGCATCTCTTGATTGTTGTTGTTACCATTCTTGATGTTGAAGTCTCTTGGAGTAGTCATCTATTTGGGTTGGATTGGGATTAGAGTAGGCAAAATATTTCTATAGGGGAAGTCTACTCACACACAACAATTCACACATGCAATGGGCAAGCAATCACAATCAAACATTCCACTCAATCAACAAGGTTCAAGCACATTTTTAGGCAACAAAATATTTTTCCTACACCATATAAGTTGGTGGGTTTAAACTAATCATTAGTATGGTGGTCCAACTATATGGTTCACTTGAGATCATTCCATTCTTCTTGGTTGTTTCTTCATGAATGAGATCATTGTATCTTTGGAAAATTCTTGCATCTTGGTCTCAAAACTTCAAAGGTGATGATGATTCCTTCTAAGTTGTGTTTCTTTAGTCTTCAAGCCTTGAGTAATATTTCTTGTCTCACTTGTAGTCCTTAGTGATGTCCAAGTTGAAGTCCTTGGTGATACTAAAGTTGAAGTCATTGGTGATGTTGAAGTTGAAGTCATTTGAGTTGGTGAAGTCCTTTGCTCATGTTGAAGTCTTTGCTCTTGGTGGAGGCTTTTTTTTCATCAAGTTGAAATAGAAGAGATGTAGAATCAAACCCAAAAATGGTTGAGGAAGAGTTTACAAGATTGTTTGTAAATAAGTTTTGAACAAATACAACTCCTATTTTGCTAAGGGGTTTTGTCCAATTCTAGGGTTACAATCCTACATGCAACACAGTGCTCTGATACCATCTGTAGAGGTCCCAACCTTTAATAAGGTAGAGATCCCTGTGTTTACAATGCTAGTCCCTGTATCATTAGCTAGCATCCACAGTTAAGATGTAATATCAAGAAACAAAGGTCATAATACAACTTTATAACCAGGAATAAAATAATTCATTACATCTTACATAGCTCATATGGCTATCTCATTACAATGCAGCCGAAATAACTATAGCATGGAGTCCTTCATCTTCAAAGTGCCACAGACAATCATGTTGGTTGTAGACTTGTAATCCTAATCAACACACTTCACTAACATCAAACAAACCTGCAACATAATAAGTTACAGCCACAAGGGTCAATACATTTGATTTGTATTGGAAAGTGATACTATGGTAGAATAGTGGTATCTATCATCTATATGCATTTGGCTAAGTGGATCTTAGGATTGCTTTGCTCAAAATAGATTTTCCTTATCATTTGAAAACACTAAGTTTTTGTTTGTCAAAATCACCCAAGGCATCTACCAATCATTGATTGAAGATACTTTAACCCTTGTTCAACCACAAGTTTTTAACTTAGAAATTGGTATGAGGAGATTCTTGATAGCTTCCATGTCTTGATGCTCAAATTGTCCATTGCTGGGGACACGACTAAGTACTTAGATTTTACTCTCTCGAGAGGTGGTGCACTTTCCCCACAAGACTCGACATGCATCGAGACAAGATCTTTCAAAAGCCTTCCCTTAGACCAAAATGGACGCATTCCCAAACCTATCATCCCCTACCACCAACTGCCCATTTGGCTAAGTTATTGCAACCTATATGATCCAGGCAGAGCCCATAATGCCAAGTGGCTGCACTTGAAGCTTCTCAACATTTGACATCTCAAATCTCTTTGTTCCTGGGTGGCATTCCACAAGTGTGATACACAAGGTTCACCAGTCCCCTAGCCTTGTGTAACCACTCAACATAAATCCATTCCCACCATTCCACCCAGGTGATTCATTTACATAGTTGTTTTATTAAACAAAACTCAATTCATAGACTTAGAAATATGCCATAGCATGAATATAATCCACCCTTGTTTTCTACTAGCTAGGCTAAACATGATAGTAGTAAACTTAACTTATGGAAAATTCTACTAAGGCATCATCTACTAGGATTTCCCATGGCATAGCACACTTAGTAAAATTCCATGAAAGTCTTACTTTGAAATATCACTAATGCATAGTGAAAATAATGGGACAAAAGTATGAAGCACCACTTTCCTTTTTGGTAGAGAATATAAGTTCACTCCTTGATCTTGCAATAGCCACACTCTTCAAATTTCACTAAAATTCAATCAAGGCATAAATTCAATCTACCATTCAAGCAATTCATCACATAGAATAATAAAAACAAACCAATGCATGCAAGCATGCCAAAGATTGTTTTATTTGGATAAGTGGTTTACAATAGGTTATAAACATTTTAAAACACCTATTGGTCATTTATAAAAGTGGCAAAACCATTTGATATTAAGTTACTGAAAATGGCCACTTTAAATCATTTTTGTTTTGCTAGAAATGATTTATTCAAAGAATAATTTCTAGTGTTAGCCAAAATGTTTTTAAACACCAATATTAATGTTTATGGTCATAATGTTTTAGAACAATTCCATTTGCAAAGGGTTTCATCTAAAAACCATTTTTAATCAAAGCAATATTTTATTTTGTTGGAAATGCCTTTAAACAAAGTAATAATTTTCTAGGGTTCACCAAATATATTTTTAAATCTCAAAACTTGGTGTTTAGGATCAGAGAGTTTAATTCAAGTCATTTTCAAAAGGTTTCACTCAAAAATCATTTTTAAACCATAATCAATATTTTTATTTAGCTAGAAATGATTTTATTCAAAGGAATAATTCCTAAGTGTCACAAAATATACTTTTAAATCCAAAAGATGGTTTTTATGGTCAGTAGGTTCAAAACAATCCATTTACAAAAGATTTTACCCTAAAAACATTGTTAGAATAAATTTTATACACAAAATATGCCTAGACAAGTTTCTGCAAAAACAATCAATTTTACAGAAGCAAAATACTAGACAAAGTGCATGGTTCGTGATATTAAATTTGTAAAATTTGGACGTGTAGATTAAAAGTTATGATTTTTTCAAATCTAACCATCTAATAGAAATGTGTCTGTCTATTTAATCAAGAGCTGGCCACATGGAATGATCTTATTGGCTCATACCAGTTCGCGTGGATCAGGCTCTCTGGATCGTCAGATTTAAAGTGCATCGCACGGCTCTGATTAAGCATAACGGTTCGTTTAAGTCAATCTATTGCAACGCTTGGATGGAAATCTAACGACTCAAACGGTGATGACCACCGATGGGTGGTGCTGTGACGGTGGCTGGCGGCGGCACGCTCGGGCGGTGATGCTGCCGGCGATACAGGAAGCGAGAGAAGGAGTGGGATGGCTCACCAGAATCATGTGATCTTGCTGATGCTCGACGTGTCCTTGGTTGGTGAAGGGGCACACGGGGACGATCGTAATTCCTCGCCGGAGTTCGTTCTGGCGACGGGTGCTCTCTGTTGAAGATGGTGGCGAGGCTACAATGCACGCCAGAGAAAAAGGAAGGTGCTTTTAGATGCGCACGGTCGTGGCGAGTACGCGCGTGTGAAAGAGAGGGAGAGGGGAGGTCAGAAGATACCGGGGAGAGGTCGCCGGAGTCAAAGCTGAAGACGGTGGCGAGAAGGCATTGAGGTTGCCGACGCTAGGGGGCTCGCTATAACATCCCAAAAATATGAAACTTGGATCATCAAACTCTAATCATCAAAATTTAGGATTAACAAAAACTTCTCTAAATAAAAATATGAAAGCATTCCTATGTGTATGCATTACAATTTGGATTCTTTTGAATTGCCATGATTATGTGTTTCTTTGCTTGTAAAATGATTCTTAGGTGAAATAAACATCATCTAAACAATTCCCAAACTTTTCCCAAAGACAAATAAATCAAAAAAACAAATTAAGTGAATGGCCACTTTGGCCAAATTAACTCCCATGCCTACTTTGGCTCTCTCTAACTTTCAGAACTTAACAGAAACTTATTTGGATCTTTGCACCCCTTGATAGTACTCATAACAAAGTACCAAGGCCCACCTTGTGATCATCCAAAAACATTTGAATGCATAGTTTAAATGATAGTTCAAAATTGAATCTATATCATATGGGAAGATCCCACTTTTGCAAAAACCACTCAAACAAGCTCAACTTTCAAAACCCAAGCATCCACAGACTCACCAGCACATGCCTAGCACACCCACCAAAAATCTTTTCAAAATTCAAAACTTAAATTCATGTGGCCATTTCATCAAACACCTTGCAGATACAAATCAAACAAAATCTAAACACTATAGTGTGTAGTGTTTTGGGCCTAACTTGTTCCCTCTCTAGCTCATACCAACCTCAGTAGACCATCTAGCAAACTTAACTAATCCCTAGCACCACTGTAAGATTGACAATGTCATCAATGGTGAACAGCCGAGAACACCCATGTCACCCCAGTGTGGACAACATGCTAGAGGAAGAACTAGCCGTGCCAACCTTGTCTGGGAGGTAGCCCATGCCTCACCGCCCCCTCTCGACCAGCCCTGCCTCGCAGACAGCAGCCAGAATCGCCAGGAACGCCGCACCCGTGCCGCTTTCGACCATGCTGACGTGCACCACAGAGCACGCGCCGTTCCCATTCAACCAGACCACCTCAAGCCCTCTCCGCCCGCTAACATGCTCCCCACCGTCCCAGGAGACCGCCAGACATGCCCATTTCACCGCTTGTACCCCGTAGCCACCGCTCGCCGTCGAAGACGCCGCCTCTTCCGCGCAGAACATCGAGCGTTCCAGACCGTTTGCCACCGCCCCTACACACGCATTAAAGCCATAGAGCATCGCCAGGAGACCACCGATCAATCGCCACCCTTGGCCATGACTCTAGCAGCCCGTAGCCATGTCGCCACCGTCGCCTGCCCATCCCGTTCGGTCTCGTAGTCGAGACTATAAATAGAGGCCTCCCCCACTCAAACTCTTCACACCATCTCACTCCCCTCTCCTCACTGATCGTTCCACCCTGTTCCCGGAGCAAGGCGAGCAGCGCATCGCCGGAATTTGGCCGGAGCCCGCCGCTGCTGGAGAAGAAGGAAGCCAGCGATTGGAGCCGCCCCAGGAGAAGCTACCGGTACCAGGAGGTTCGCCGTCGTCGACTTCATCGTTCTCCCGCCTCTCCGACCCTTGCCTGAGCCCCGGTGAGCCTCCCACGACCCCCACCTGCCGCGTTAGGGTTCTGTCTCGCCGGCGCTGCCCGACGTGGACGATGAACCAGAGCCGTTGGATTAGAACTAGATCCAACGCACCATGTTGCCCCGTACCGCTTCACACCCCCCATCTCACTGACGCGTGGAGACAACAACTTAACCAGCCCGCGTAAGCGCTGTGCATAGCAGGCCGGCCCATTTTCTCTTCCCGCGCAGCCCACTCGTTTGAATTTGGATTTTTCCATTTTCATTCAAACACAGTTCTATACCTAGTTTCAAAAATCAACCCAGCTCGATTCAGAGAACCAAATTGAATTAAACCAATTTTGTTAGAAAGGTCTAGAAATGCTGAATCCAAGCCCGTTGGATTCAAATCATTTGGATCTGTAGATCACCCTTGGTAAAAATAACAAGGTAGAAGCTTTTCTGCATTCAAACATTTTTCAAATTTAAACCATAATAGCTTTTGAGTTGATTCCAACTCTCAAAAATCCCAATTGATCATACCTTTTAGAATATATAAAAATATATGGGTTTACTTACAAAAATAATGTTCAAGTAATAAAAGAATGCCACATAGGCATTTCTAGTCATTTATTGTTATTTGAAAAAAAAGGTTAAATCTTATTAAATTGTGACACCACTTTAAATCACATTTCCATGTACTGAAATATGTGGTGATGACATGTGTCAACATGATCCCATGCTTGGTTTGGAGAATATTAAATCTTAAGTAGTTTTTCAATGAGTAGAAATTACTTTTCGAAAAATAAAATCATTAAGTCAAGTGCTTGTAATGTTAGTGATGATGCTAGATCATCTATAGAACCCCTTTATGTGATGATTGAAAGTAGTTAAGTATTGTTTGGTGATTGTATACCTCGTATTTATTTATAGACGCTAGTATCGACCAAGGATACGAGGAGGAAGGAGGATACTACGAAGAAGAAGCCGAGGAGAACTTCAACCACTGCTCTGCACAAGGCAAGCTAACACTTGCAATTTAGCAAGCTTATACTGATAATGATGCAATCCTAATACTACTAGTTGAATGTGCAAGCTAACACTTGCAAGATATTCTACTTTAGCCAGCCTTACTAATCAAGTTGACCTATTCAAGCAAATACTTGCTTGTTACCATGCTAACTATATGCCTTAAGCATATGTGATCATACCCACTTGATAACCCCATTCCTAGTTTTACTTACAAGCTTTATACTTTATTTCTTTATCAAAGCTAGTACTTAGAGCTTACTTAAGTGAATTGTAGATTCTAGAGAGATAATTGAAGGTTGCATAAAGAGCATAAAATTTGTCCTAAGCTAGATAATCTTGATGTCATCCTAAGGCATGAGATTGAACTTAGTTAAACTCCACTAGTTTACTACCCCTCATTAGTACTTACCCCCACTTGTAGATGCTAGTGCTAAGCATAAAACTTGATCAACTTTAGATGGGAATACTTGGTGGAAAATGGTTATGAAAACCTTGGAATGATGGATCATTCTACTGAGATGTTTTGACATGTGTTTCCGAACACCAGATGATTTTGATGATGAAAATGTTGAGGCATGAGCCTTAGACCTTTATAAAACTGATGGTTGTCTGGATGCGATACCATTCCAATTTTACCGTACAACCACAATACCCGAAGATTGGGTAGGGCTTGACTGGAAACTTATATACCTTAGTATGGGTTCCCTCACGGCCAAGGTTTGAGCTGAGGCTACCTTGTGAAGATTGTCTACCTGTGCAGTACCCAAGATGACAGTTGGTCATGGTTGGGAGGCCAAACTCACATGATAGGTGCTTATACTAGGGCGTGTAATTGAAAGGTTAGGATTGATTATCCGCATACTGAGTATGGTGACTTCAGGATTTGTTCCTGACGGATGTATCGAATGTTGTGGTGAAAGTGTACAATCTCTGTAGAGTGTCAAACTATTTGAATAGCCACGTCCGCAGTTATGGACAGTTGGAGTGGCCATACTGTTCCCCCGTCAGATGTTTTCAAAATGACTTGTGAAATGAATTGAGATTTTGACTTGACCACAACAGATTTGTGATATGAAATACAAGTTCCCACTTAGGTGTTATAAAACTTCAACTAGCTTTCTTCATTTCTAAACTTAGTAGAGGTAAATATGGCTTTTTGCAAAACAACCCTAGAGCTTAGTGTCCTATTACAAAAACCCTTTTACTTGTTAGTATTAGTTTGCGAGTACTTAAAGAGTACTCATGGCTGTGTCCCTGGCTATTCCCGTGGCCAGACTATGAAGAGGAGTACCAGGATGATGGACCCCAGGAAGGTTACGACAACTAGGATCACCTCCCATCGTCAGCATTGCCTGTGACCCCGAAGATGGAGCTTCGCCTACGCTACTGTTATTATTACGTATTTCCGCTGCTTGAGTTGTATTAAGAACTGGATCATGAGATACTTATTTGTGTAAGACCTTATGTATGGTTTGTAATGGATGATGTACTGTGGTATCCAAATCTGTTATGTCTCACAAAAATGGTAATCCTGGGATTGCGATGTGTGGCATAATAGGCATCTGGGATTAAAAATCCGGGTGTTGAGAAGTTGGTATCAGAGCCATCCTGACCATAGGAGACCCTAGTTAGACTGGACGTTTGAATCAAAAACTTAGTTTCAAAACCAAAGGAAGCAAATATTTACAAAAACTTATTCCCATTCTTATCACTTTGATTCTTTCATGAAAATTCATGTTCCTAAAAAACTCTTGCAAAATACATAAAATTTGACACACTTGATCACTCTACTAACTTACTCATCCTATATTTATAGATGGACGTGAAGTACAACAAGTTTTATCAGTTGGGGTATGGAGGAGACCTTATCTTTGAGAGGGATTTGGACCAGCTTTCAGAACTTCTGGAGCGTCCGCACCCCGAGTTCTTCGGAGCTCAGCTCAATGATCAAGGAGGAGAAGATCTGCAATGGCTAATTGTTGCAAGTCTCCGAGGAAAGATTGAACCTCCCACTGCTGAGGGAATTCAGTTTACCTTAAGAGAGAACAACTGGCTCGATGGACTTTCCAGGGACATGCAGGAAGCTCTTGCCCGTCTGTGTGGGCAGAGTATCAACCAGATCAAGGGTACCCACTTTGAGTTTTGCCCAAGGCATGATGCTAATGGACAACCACTGGAAGCTCCATACCACCCCGAGCTGAAGACCCAATTGGACCACCTCAGCTTCATGATGTGTGATCGTCAGCAGGAGTTGGATAATTGCCATGACTACTCCAACCACAAGTCCACCATCATCAAGACGAAGGATCAGACCATCGCGATACTAGCAAAGGATCGCAAGTCTCGCCGCCGTCAACTCGACAAGAAGGAGCGCATCATTGCTCATCTTCGCCACCATATCTCGGATTTGGAGGAGACCATCCATGAGAGGGACATGCAGTTGTAGGAAAGGGAGAATGCTGGAGAAGATCTTCGTGGATACCCTATTCTTATCTCAGCGATGATGATGGTTTTCTGGAGGATCAGGCTATGGACTTCTTCACCGATGAGGATGATTCCGCCTTCATCAATGACGACGATGATGATGAGGATGACGACTACACCGACTCCAAGGAGTAGTAGCACCTGAGCACTAGCGTAGTGAGTAGTATTCGGTCCCACTGTATCGTAGTTTCCAGAATGGTTCCTAAAACCATCTGTTTACCTTTGTTGTGGTGTGTGTTGTATCGTGTGAATGAAGGAATGAAAAGCAAGTTGCTAGAAAATCTGAGTCAAACTTTAAAAACTTTTCAAAGTCCCAGAACCTTACAAATTTCCCTCTTTTCTCATGATCTATCTCAATCTCAGATGCCACGCGGAGGAAGTGGTTCATCCCCGGACCCGATGTTGCAGATCCTGCAAATGTTGGTTTCTGACCGCGAGCCGAAAGAGCCGAACGTCAAGCCAACTTAGCCACCCTTCAACAGATAGCTCAGCTAGCCCACAACAATCAAGGCCACAGAAATCAGGACAACCATGGATCTAAGCTCAAGAATTTCCAGAATACCAACCCACCTGTTTTCACTAAGTCGGAAGAGCCCCTAGATGCCGACGATTAGCTGCAAACCATGGAAAATAACCTGGAAGTCGCAGGAGTGGAAGCCAACGAGAAAGTTCTGTTCGCCACCCACTATCTAGCCGGAGACGCCAGAGCATGGTGGAACAGCGTTCGCGCAATGACCGGAGGACAGATGATGACCTGGGAAGAATTCAAGGTCAAGTTCAGCAGAACCCATGTGCCACCGGGTTTGATCAAGAGAATAAGAGATGAGTTCAGAGAACTAAAGCAAGGAAGGATGACTGTAGTGGAATACCGTGAAAAATTCTTGTCATTATCTAGGTATGCCCCGGATGAGATCGACACCAAAGCCAATAAGAAAGAAAGATTCCTGAATGGTCTGCACAATGAGATGCAGACTATGTTAGTCAATATCCCCTTTGCTGATATTGAATCCCTTGTCGACTCTGCCATCCAGATGGAAGGCAAGATCAACCAAGCCAATGAGAACCGCAAGCGTCGCATGATGCATCAGCCAGGAACCCATCAGACCCCAAAGTATCGCCCTAACCCATCTCCAGGATTTGCCCCGAGAACCAACAGACCCCCGATGAACCGTTCGACCTATCCCAACCGTGGAAACCCGAGGGCCGGAGGAAATCACAACAACCCTGGCAACTCTAGCAATTTCAACCGTGCCCCACCCAAGTTCAACAACAACAACAACAATGCTACCGCCAACACCAACACTGCCCCGAGGACTAGAAGCAATGATGTGCCTGTTGCAGCAAAGGACAAGTCTCAAGTGACTTGTTATGACTGTGGAAATAAGGTCACTACTCCAACGAGTGCCCCAACAAGAAGAATGCCGCAACCCCCAATGCAAATGCCCCAGCTCAGCAGCAGCGTCGTGTTCATCCAGGAAGAAGGTTTGCCCCAGGGAACTCGCTCAACCGCAACGGCCATCTTTTTCTCATGCATGCTGAAGAAGCTTAGGAAGCGCCAGACGTCGTGCTGGGTATGTTTTCTGTTAATTCAGTACTTGCTAGAGTGTTGTTTGATTCTGGTGCATCGCACTCATTTGTCACTGAATAATTTGCATGCACTAGTAAAATCCAACCAACCAAACTGAAGCATGTTATGATCGTTCAAATCCCCGGATCAACCACCAAGGCTAGGCAAATTTGCAAAGCCGTCCCTATCCGAATCCATGGCATAGATTTTTATGCTAATCTGATAGTACTCGGAACTAAAGGTTTGGAAGTAGTACTAGGAATGGATTGGATGTCCAAACATAAAGGATTGATTGACTGTGCCAAGAAATCCATAACCATGACCAGTACAGCCGGAATATCAGTCGAGCATATATCTGAAACCTTACCTTGTCAATTCAAGTGCAACAAGAGTATAGCCCAACCTACCATTTACCAAGTCCAGATAGTCTACGAATACCCCGATGTATTTCCAGATGTTTTGCCCGGTATGCCCCCAGATCGGGATATCGAGTTTATCATCGAACTAATCCCCGGAACAGGACCCATAGCCCAGAGACCATATAGTATGAACCCGTCTGAACTAGCAGAACTGAAGAAGCAACTAGATGCCATGTTGGAAATTGGATTGATTCAACCAAGTGCGTCACCATGGAGATCACCTGTCTTATTTGTGGACAAGAAGGATGGAGGTAACCGTTTGTGTACGGATTATCAGAAGTTGAATGATGTCACCATCAAGAACAAGTACCCCTTTCCCAAGATAGAAGATTTGTTTGATCAGTTGACCAATGCCAAAGTGTTTTCTAAGATTGATCTTAGGACTGGCTATCATCAACTCAAGATTCGTGCAGAGGATATTCCAAAGACTGCCTTTACCACCCGTTATGGATTATACGAGTATACTGTCATGTCTTTTGGATTAACCAATGCCCCCGCTTATTTGATGAATCTCATGAATAAGATTTTTATGGACTTCCTGGATAAGTTTTTCGTTGTTTTCATCGATGACATTCTGATTTATTCCAAATCAAAAGAAGAACATGAGCTACACCTAAGGACCATTCTTGGAACCCTTAGAGAGGATCAGTTGTATGCCAAGTTTAGCAAATGTGAATTCTGGTTACATGAGGTAGGATTCCTCGGCCACATTGTATCAGCCGGAGGAATTGCCGTTGACCCTGCAAAGGTGAAAGATGTCGAAGATTGGCAAGCCCCAACCACTCAAACCCAAGTTCGTGCATTTCTCGGATTGACGGGATACTACCGCAAGTTCGTAGAAGGATTCTCGAGTATCGCCAGACCCATGACCCAATTGCTGAAGAAGGACAAGAAGTTTGAATGGACCGACAAATGTGAGGCGAGTTTTCAAGAACTCAAAAGGAGATTGATTTCAGCCCCAATCTTAATCATGCCGGATATCACGAAGCCCTTCGACGTGTATTGTGATGCATCCAAGATCGGTCTCGGATGTGTGCTAATGCAAGAAGACAAGGTTATATCTTATCTATCCCGACAATTGAAACAACATGAGCAAAATTACCCAACCCATGACCTCGAACCCGCAACCGTAGTTCTAGCCCTGAAGACATGGAGGCACTACCTGATGGGAAATCATTGTGAGATATATTCGGATCACAAGAGCCTGAAGTATATATTCACTCAGAAGGAGCTGAATATGAGACAAAGAAGATGGATTGAGCTAATCAAGGATTACGATCTGGACATTCACTATCACCCCGGTAAAGCCAACGTGGTAGCAGATGCCCTTAGCAGATTGCCGTGCCGCTTGAACTCCATGATTTTGAAGGAGTAACCAAGCTTGCACAAAGAGATGGAAGATTTTCGAATGGAATTAGTGAGTGAAGGATTTTTGGCTAGCATAGAACTTCAACCCACTTTGATCAGCCAGATCAAAGAGGCGTAGAAAGGAAATGCTAGTATCGACGGAATCAAGCGTCGTATCGGTACAGGCAAAGTACCCGGATTCACCGAAGACAAAGAAGGAGTTCTGTGGTACAAAGGACGCCTTTGTGTACCAGCAGATTCTGAGTTGAAAGAAGTTATTCTCAAGGAAGCTCATGGTACTCTTTATTCTATCCACCCCGGAGGAACTAAGATGTATCAAGATTTGAAAGAGCAATTTTGGTGGCATAAGATGAAGAGAGAAATCGGAAGCTATATCGCCAAGTGTGATATATGTCAGCGAGTCAAGGCCGGACATCAAAGACCCGCCGGATTGTTGCAACCATTGCAGATTCCGGAATGGAAATGGGATTCCGTTGGAATGGACTTCATCACCGGATTGCCTACTTCTAGTAGGGGAAATGACTCTATTTGGGTCACAGTGGACAGATTGTCCAAAGTCGCCCATTTCTTACCCGTCAAGACCACATATCAGAGTTCGAAGCTAGCGAAGTTATACATCGCTAGAATAGTCAGTTTGCATGGAGTCCCCAAGAACATCGTATCGGATCGAGGAACTCAGTTTACCTCGAGATTCTGGAAGAAAGTCCAAAAAGGTTTAGGAACCCGCCTAGATTTCAGCACCGCATATCACCCCCAGACCGATGGACAGACGGAGCGAGTAAATCAAATACTCGAAGACATGTTGAGAGCATGTGTGTTAGAGTATGGATCTAAGTGGGAAGACTGTCTGCCGTTTGCAGAATTTTCATACAACAACAGTTATCAAGCTAGTTTGCAAATGGCCCCATTTGAATTCATGTACGGAAGGAAGTGTCACACCCCTTTGAACTGGTCGGAAGTAGGAGAGAGTCAGATTTTCGGACCTGACATCCTACGAGAAGCAGAAGAGAAGGTTCACAAGATTCGTGAGCACCTCAAGACCGCCCAGTCCAGACAGAAGAGTTACGCCGACAAGAGACGTCGAGACCTCGCCTTCAACATAGGAGATTTTGTATATCTGAAAGTGTCGCCATTAAAAGGAATGCAACGTTTCCAACTCAAAGGAAAGTTAGCCCCCAGATATATCGGTCCCTTCAAGATTCTGAATCGTCGAGGAGAAGTGTCGTATCAATTGGAACTACCCGAAGAGATGTCAGTCGTGCACAATGTGTTCCATATCTCATTACTTCGCAAGTGCCTCGAAGTTCCAGAGAAGACCAAAGTGTTCAAGAATATCGATCACTAGACCATAGAGATCAATGATGACCTGACCTATCCTGAAGTACCCATCCGTATTTTGGAAGAAGCTTTCAGAACTACCAGACCCGAAGCATCAAGTTTCTCAAAATTCAGTGGAGCAACCACACGGAAGAGGAAGCTACCTGGGAGCGCGAAGATCACATCAGGACAAAGTTTCCCGATCTCTTCAAATCCTAGGTAATCTTTTCGTCCTTTTTCAAATCTCGAGACGAGATTTTGTTTAAGGGGGGAAGGTTTGTAACATCCCAAAAATATGAAACTTGGATCATCAAAATTTAGGATTAACAAAAACTTTTCTAAATAAAAATATGAAAGCATTCCTATGTGTATGCATTACAATTTGGATTATTTTGAATTGCCATGATTATGTGTTTCTTTGCTTGTAAAATGATCCTTAGGTGAAATAAACATCATCTAAACAATTCCCAAACTTTTCCCAAAGACAAATAAATCAAAACAAACAAATTAAGTGAATGGTCACTTTGGCCAAATAACTCCCATGCCTACTTTGGCTATCTCTAACTTTCAGAACTTAATAGAAACTTATTTGGATCTTTGCACCCCTTGATAGTACTCATAACAAAGTACCAAGGCCCACCTTGTGATGATCCAAAAACATTTGAATGCATAGTTTAAATGACAGTTCAAAATTGAATCTATATCATATGGGAAGATCCCACTTTTGCAAAAACAACTCAAACAAGCTCAACTTTCAAAACCCAAGCATCCACAGACTCACCAGCACATGCCTAGCACACCCACCAAAAATCTTTTCAGAATTCAAAACTTAAATTCATGCGTCCATTTCATCAAACACCTTGCAGATACAAATCAAACAAAATCTAAACACTATAGTGTGTAGTGTTTTGGGCCTAACTTGTTCCCTCTCTAGCTCATAGCAACCTCAGTAGATCATCTAGCAAACTTAACTAATCCCTAGCACCACTGTAATATTGACAATGTCATCAATGGTGAACAGCCGAGAACACCCATGTCACCCCAGTGTGGACAACAGGCTAGAGGAAGAACTAGCCATGCCAACCTTGTCTGGGAGGTAGCCCATGCCTCACCGCCCCCTCTCGACCAGCCCTGCCTCGCAGACAGCAGCCAGAATCGCTAGGAACGCCGCACCCGTGCCGCTTTCGACCATGCTGACGTGCACCACAGAGCACGCGCCGTTCCCATTCAACCAGACCACCTCAAGCCCTCTCCGCCCGCTAACATGCTCCCCACCGTCCCAGGAGACCGCCAGACATGCCCATTTCACCGCTTGTACCCCGTAGCCACCGCTCGCCGTCGAAGACGCCACCTCTGCCGCGCAGAACGTCGAGCGTTCCAGACCGTTTGCCACCGCCCCTACACACGCATTAAAGCCATAGAGCATCGCCAGGAGACCACCGATCAATCGCCACCCTCGGCCATGACTCTAGCAGCCCGTAGCCATGTCGCCACCGTCGCCTGCCCATCCCGTTCGGTCTCGTAGTCGAGACTATAAATAGAGGCCTCCCCCACTCAAACTCTTCACACCATCTCACTCCCCTCTCCTCACTGATCGTTCCACCCTGTTCCCGGAGCAAGGCGAGCAGCGCATCGCCGGAATTTGGCCGGAGCCCGCCGCTGCTGGAGAAGAAGGAAGCCAGCGATTGGAGCCGCCCCAGGAGAAGCTAAAGGTACCAGGAGGTTCTCCGTCGTCGACTTCATCGTTCTCCCGCCTCTCCGACCCTTGCCTGAGCCCCGGTGAGCCTCCCACGACCCCCACCTGCCGCGTTAGGGTTCTGTCTCGCCGGCGCTGCCCGACTTGGACGATGAACCAGAGCCGTTGGATTAGAACTAGATCAAACGCACCACGTTGCCCCGTACCGCTTCGCACCCACCGTCTCACTAACGCGTGGGGAGATCAACTTAACCAGCCCGCTTAAGCGCTGTGCGTAGCAGGCCGGCCCATTTTCTCTTCCCCTGTAGCCCACTCGTTTGAATTTGGATTTTTCCATTTTCATTCAAACACAGTTCTGTACCTAGTTTCAAAAATCAACCTAGCTCGATTCAGTGAACCAAATTGAATAAAAACAATTTTGTTAGAAAGGCCTGGAAATCCTGAATCCAAGCCCGTTGGATTCAAATCATTTGGATCTGTAGATCACCCTTGGTAAAAATAACAAGGCAGAAGCTTTTCAGCATTCAAACATTTTTCAAATTTAAACCATAATAGCTTTTGAGTTGATTCCAACTCTCAAAAATCCTAATTGATCATACCTTTAAGAATATATAAAAATATATGGGTTTACTTACAGAAATAATGTTCAAGTAATAAAAGAATGCCACATAGGCATTTCTAGTCATTTATTTTTATTTGAAATAAAAGGTTAAATCTTATTAAATTGTGACACCACTTTAAATCACATTCCCATGTACTGAAATATGTGGTGATGACATTTGTCAACATGATCCCATGCTTGGTTTGGAGAATATTAAATCTTAAGTAGTTTTTTAATGAGTAGAAATTACTTTTCTAAAAAGAAAATCATTAAGTCAATCGCTTGTAATGTTAGTGATGATGCTAGATCATCTATAGAACCCCTTTGTGTGATGATTGAAAGTAGTTAAGTATTGTTTGGTGATTGTGTACCTCGTATTTATTTATAGACGCTAGTACCGACCAAGGATACGAGGAGGAAGGAGGATACTACGAAGAAGAAGCCGAGGAGAACTTCAACCACTGCTCTGCACAAGGCAAGCTAACACTTGCAATTTAGCAAGATTATACTGATAATGATGCAAGCCTAATACTACTAGTTGAATGTGGAAGCTAACACTTGCAAGATACTCTCCTTTAGCCAGCCTTACTAATCAAGTTGACCTATGCAAGCAAATACTTGCTTGTTACCATGCCAACTATATGCCTTAAGCATATGTGATCATACCCACTTGATAACCCCATTCCTAGTTTTACTTACAAGCTTTATACTTTATTTCTTTATCAAAAAGCTAGTACTTAGAGCTTACTTAAGTGAATTGTAGATTCTAGAGAGATAATTGAAGGTTGCATAAAGAGCATAAAATTTGGCCTATGCTAGATAATGTTGATGTCATCCTAAGGCATGCGATTGAACTTAGTGAAACTCCACTAGTTTACTACCCCTCATTAGTACTTACCCCCACTTGTAGATGCTAGTGCTAAGCATAAAACTTGATCAACTTTAGATGGGAATACTTGGTGGAAAATGGTTATGAAAACCTTGGAATGATGGATCATTCTACTGAGATGTTTTGACATGTGTTTCCGAACACTAGATGATTTTGATGATGAAAATGTTGAGGCATGAGCCTTAGCCCTTTATAAAACTGATGGTTGTCTGGATGCGATACCATTCCAATTTTACCATACAACCACAATACCCGAAGATTGGGTAGGGCTTGACTGGAAAATTATATACCTTAGTATGGGTTCCCTCATGGCCAAGGTCTGAGCTGAGGCTACCTTGTGAAGATTGTCCACCTGTGCAGTACCCAAGATTACAGTTGGTCATGGTTGGGAGGCCAAACTCACAGGAGGGGTGCGTATACTAGGGCGTGTAATTGAAAGGTTAGGATTGATTATCCGCATACTGAGTATGGTGACTTCAGGATTTGTTCCCGACGGATGTATCGAATGTTGTGGTGAAAGTGTACAATCTCTGCAGAGTGTCAAACTATTCGAATAGCCGCGTCCGCGGTTATGGACAGTTGGAGTGGCCATACTGTTCCCCCGTCAGATGTTTTCAAAATGACTTGTGAAATGAATTGAGATTTTAACTTGACCACAACAGAGTTGTGATATGAAATACAAGTTCCCACTTAGGTGTTATAAAACTTCAACTAGCTTTCTTCATTTCTAAACTTAGTAGAGGTAAATCTGGCTTTTTGCAAAACAACCCTAGAGCTTAGTGTCCTATTACAAAAACCCTTTTACTTGTTAGTATTAGTTTGCGAGTACTTAAAGAGTACTCATGGCTGTGTCCCTGGCTATTCCCGTGGCCAGACTATAAAGAGGAGTACCAGGATGATGGACCCCAGGAAGGTTACGACAACTAGGATCATCTCCCATCATCAGCATTGCCTGTGACCCCAAAGATGGAGCTTCGCCTACGCTACCGTTATTATTACGTATTTCCGCTGCTTGAGTTGTATTAAGAACTAGATCATGATATCCTTTTTTGTGTAAGACCTTATGTATGGTTTGTAATGGATGATGTACTGTGGTATCCAAATCTGTTATGTCTCACAAAAATGGTAATCCTGGGATTGCGATGTATGGCATAATAGGCATCTAGGATTAAAAATCCGGGTGTTGACACTCGCGCGGTTGAGCTCGGGGTACTGGGAGATGCAGGAGATGCTGGGGGGCACGCTCGTGTGCTCTAGGGCAGTGGGGCTGGCGGTGTCTGGCCGGAATCGGCCGAGGGAGGTCGTCCGAGCAGAGAGGACGCGAGCAAAAATTTGCGTAGCCTGGTGGCTCACTAGGCAGGGCGTGAGAGGGAAAAGAGAGAGGAGATGGTGCGATTAAGTGGCGTATCACAGCGAGTAATGGTTGAGGCGTTAAGGAGAATTAAATAGTGGATTCAAACCACAAACGGCGATGAGGTTTGGGGGAGAAAGGGTCGCGGCGGGTGAGAACGATGAGCTAACAGGTGGGGTCTGGCATGAGCGAGAGAGAGATATACGCGGTGGGGTCGTCTCGTCAGTGGCAGTGCGGGTGTGTGCTGTGGTGTGAACCGTTTTTCTGCGGGGGAGAGGGGAAATGGGCTTGTTGGGCTAGATGGGCTAGGTTGGGCTGGGCCGGCTTGTTTTATTTTTTTCTTCTTCTGTTTTCTTTTTATTTTTCCATTTTGATTTTCTATTTTGAATTCAAACTACCATTTGAATTCAGATTCCTTTTTCAAAACTTTTCCAAATATTTAGTATGTTTCAATACTATTTTAATTATGTATTTAAAGTCCATTTTAGAATAATTCTTTTATTCTTTTATGGTTTATATTTTATTAAAAATAGGCACTTGTCTTTTATTCAAATAAAATTTTGATTATATTTCAAACCCTTATTTGAATTCTAATTTTCACCAAACCTTTTTCAGTAGGTTTTATTTATTAACAGGGTGTTAAATAATGCACTTTGAATTATTTGAAACATTTCTAATATGATTTATTAATCATTTAAATTGGGTAAATTGTCTTTATTACAATAAAATCAAATATGGTTTTAATTCCATATATAATTTTATTTCAATGATTGTTTTATTCCATTTGAGTTAATTAAATAACTTTTATATCCACCTTGGGAAATTCCACTTTATTATTCTCCCATGATTTAATTAATCATTTATCTAAGGGATTTTGTCTTTATTCAAATGGAATAGAATTTGGTTAAGGACATATTATTTTATTTGTATATTCTTTATTCTTTTATTTTATTTTATTTATCTTTATTTCATTTACTTATGGATTTAACTCAAGATTTAAATTATCTTCCAAATAATTTTCTTGGGATTTATTATTTAAGCAGATTGTCTTTATTTAAATAAAATTGGATATTGTTCAATCCTTATGATTTTATTTAAATAATCTTTTATTCCTTTTATTATTCCATAATATTTCATTTTATTTGTTTGGCCAAGATTTAATTTGGCTTTTAAATAATCCTTATTTATTTATTTCTTTCTTTGTCTTATAAAATCCATATCTTTTTATTTATAGATCCAAAATTGATGATTCCAATTTGTATAATTTTATTTAATATTTGTTTATCCTTTTTAAATCTCTTTAGGATTATTTGCTCACAAATTGGTATGGATTTTAGATAGGAGATTTATTAGCTTTGGAAATTATTTCCCTTTCATCTTATTAGATTCATAAGTTTTTATCTATGGTTCCAAATTAAGTGAAACCAATTTATATGGTTTTATAATATTTTTATTTATCATTCTTGATCATTTTAAAATGTTTGTTGCTAAAATTTATATGGATCAAATCCATAGTCTTAGAGTGATCTTGGAAATGATTTTCTTCCATTAGGGTTTTTGGGTTTTGGTTTAACTTTTCCAAGTGTATAAATTTCAAGATACATTATTTGATGAATGCATTTCACTTGATTGAAATTTTGTTTGATTCCCTTTTATTCAAAGTTTGTTCAAGATGGCTTTTTAAGTTTCCATTTAGAAATAAAAAGTTTCTTTTCACCCTAAATTTCAACAATTATTTATTTTGTTTATTTATTTTTCATATTTCAAAATTTGGAAATGTTTGGGATGTGACATTAAGAGAGCATAGTTTTCATTCTTAGTTATATTTGCATTGTACAAAAACTTATTGATTGATGCATATTGTGATATTACTTGTTCTTGTGATATTTGTATCTAGTCACTCTTATGAACTTTGAAGGTGTCCTATGCATCTATTTGCTACTCCATGAGGGAAAAGCTGAATGCCACTATGCCATGTTTTCTGTATGTGAAATAAACAAACTTTTTTCAATGCATGTTATTCATGATCTTTGTTTGAAGCCTTTCATGTTGCATGCATAGTTACTTTGTCTTATTATTAGACCTCCATATTTCATGCACATGTTTAGAGTACTTTGATCCTAGCTTTCAATGCTTGCAAATTGTTTGATCTTGGTTTTGATGGTGCATGTCACCTCAGAAATTATTCTTTTTATCACTTACCTACTCGAGGACGAGCTTGGGGATGCTTGATACATCGGAAACGTATCTCTAATTTTTGATGTGCCATGCTTGTTTAGTATCTACTTTACTTTGCTTGTCTACACTTTGAGGTGTTTTTACATGTTTTCTGGTACTAACCTATTAACAAATTGCCACAGTGCCAGTTGCATGTTTTCTGCTATTTTTTGGTTCCATAAAAGCCAGTAAGGAAATATTCTTGGAATTGGACGGGACAAAAGCCAAAGTCAATATTTCACCGAGGAGAAAATGGAGTCTAGAGGAGAGACGAAGGGGCGCCATAGGGCGGCCACATCCCCAGGCACGGCCTAGGGTGGGCCCGCGCCTAGGCAGGGTGTGGGCCCCCTGGCCACCTCCCAGCCTCACATCTTTTCCTATAAGAAGCCCCCGATGCCTAAACCCTAAGTACCCGATCAATATTCCATGAAACCATCTGTAGCCGCCGCCACCATTGTCCCTAGATTAGGGGGGATCTGAAGCTCTTCCCGGCACCCTGCCGGAGGGGAGATCATCCCGGAGGCCTTCTTCTTCATCATGCCAGCCTCCGGTATGAAGTGTGAGTAGTTCCACCTTGGACTACGGGTCCATGTAGTAGCTAGATGGTTGTATCTCCTCCTTTGTGCTTTCATGTCTAGATCTTGTGAGCTCCGTTCATGATCAAGATCTCATCTATTTGTAATCATGCATGTTGTGTTTGCGGGGATCCGATGGATATTGAGATTACTATGTCAGATTGATTAATGGTTTTGTCTTATTGATTCTATCATGTCTGTGTTGTTTGTGATCTTGCATGCTCTCCGTTGTTAGTAGCTATCTTGGCCAAGTAGTTGCTAGTGACTCCAAGAGGGGGTATTTATGCTCGATAGTGGGTTCATGCCTCTACTTAATCAAGGGAAGTGACAAAAATATCTATGGTTGTAGATGTGATGTTGCATAAAGGGAGAAAACAACGGTCTCTTGTTCATGGCACAACTACATTGTTTACCTTACACATTTTGCTTAAAGCAGTTTTTTGTTGCTTGCAACTTAATACTGGAAGGGTTTCGGATGATAACCTGAAGGTGGACTTCTGTCACATCCCAAGATTTTCCAAATCTTGTAATGTGAAAAATAAATGAATAAAATAAAACTTTGTTGATTTTGAGGGTGAGAAGAAACTTTTTGAATCCAATTGGAAACCTTCAAACCAAATTGGATCAAATAAATCCTAAAGGGATTTAAAAAGTTAAACATTAAATAAAGGAAAATAAAAATATTTGGATTTACTATTTTGGATCTTTTAAATAAAAAGATTTGGTTTTCAAATGAAATAGAAGTTTTACAAATAAGGATTATTTTATAAAGCCAAATTAAACCTTGGCCAAGCTTTTGAAATAAAGGTTTTGTTTTGATAAAAATAGTAAAAGGTTTATTTAAATAAAGTAATAAGGATTTAATATCCAAGTTTTATTAATAAAGGTTTTACTATTTCCAGAACATCAAAACTTATTTATTTATTTAAAATAAGTTTTCCAAGTATTTTATATTCCCAAATAAAACCTACTGATTTGGTTTTTGAAATAATTAGATTTCAAAAGGAGTATTTAAATAAAACAAATCCTATTTGATTTAATAACAATGGTCTATTTATTTAATTAATAATGGACCCTAAAATAAAATTATTATTTTGGTTTTGGAATTTTGGTTTATGTTACTGAACAGAACCAAATTCAAAGTTGTATAGTGTGGTGATTGTTTGAATTGATTTGAGTTTTGTTTGGTTGTTTGAATTTCAAAACAGAAATTAGAAAAAGAAAAAGAAAAAGGTTTTAGGAAAAAAAATGGTTTTGGACTCAACCCAACTGACCAAGCCCAAGAAGCCCAAACAACCAGCCCAGTTCCCCTCATCCGCAGAAAAACGCTTCGCACCCGCTCCCTGACCCGCAGAGTGACTGACTTGTGGACCCCAACCCTCTCTCTCGCTCCACTAACGAAACGGCCCCACACCCGAGCCTTCTTCCTCACCCGCGGGACTTCTTCTCCCCAAACCTCGTCACCGTTTCTGCTGTTTGAATGCGCGCTTGATTCCTCCTTAACCACGCATTGCTTCAGCCCGTGACTGCATGCACTTAAGCGTCTCCCTCTCCTCTCCATTTCCCCTCACACGCCTCCCTCTCTCTGCCCCCAGGCTGCCCTGAATCGAGCTCGCCCTCTCACTGCTCCGGCCACCGTCCCCAGGCAATTCCGGCCGAGCCTCGCCACCTCCTGCCTCCCCGAGCACACGAGCACACTCACCACTCCTAGACGCTCCTCCCAGTACCCTCCGTTCAACCGCGGGCGTCCCAGAATGCCGTCTTCGACAAAGCTCTGAGCGCCGCCGCGTCTGCAACTTCTCCGGCGAAGTCCCTTGGTAAACACTGACCGCCCCACGCCGTCTCGTTCACGCTCTCACACTCGCCTCACTCTCCTGCACCTAACCATGCCCTCTGTTTGACTTCTTGTGATCGACAGCGTCGCCTTCGACCGCGAACAGAACCACCCGTCGCCAGACCCTACTCCGGTGAGGAATTCCTCCTGTCCTCGTGCGCCCCTTGCCCAGACGACTTCACGTTGAGCTTCCCCAGGCCTCTGCGATCACGGTGAGCATACTCCCCTCCCTTTTAGCTTCCTGTATCGCCGGCACCGCCACCACCTGACCGTCGCCGCCATCTGCCGCCGCGCAGCGCCGCCAGCCTTTGGCCAAGCATCTGTGGCCGTTAGATTAAAATCTGGTGGCTGCAATTAGAACTAGGCGAACCGGTACACGCCCCATCTGATCCGTTCGTTTAAAATAGATCCAACGCCCCACAGCGCGCAATCCGCGCGTAGCGGTACCGCCCAATAGAAACATGACGCGTGGCCAGACTTTATTTAAAAACAGATTTGAAAACAGATTTGAGTTGCAATTTGAAACCCCTATAACTTTAGATCCACACGTCCAAAATTTACAAAATTTATGTCGTTGGAATCAGTGGAACAAGCCCTAGCCAACCATGGAGTTTGTTTAGTAAATAGTATCTGTTATATTGTTTGTTTTTACAGAAACATTTGTATGCTTGTTTAGATTAGAAAAATTGTTTAAAAATGTTTTTGAAGTTGAAATCTTGGCAAATTGATTTGTGGTGAACTTACTGACCCTAGGAACCAACCCATGGTTTTGAAAATGAATTTGGTGAAGTTTAGGATGGATTAATTGGTTTAGCCCATTTCTAGCCAAATAAAAATAATGGTTTTGTTATAAAAATGTTTTTGGAGTAAAAACTTTGGGAGAATGATTTGGATTAAACCTACTGACCCTAAACACCAAGTTTTGAGAAACAACAACTTATTTGGTGAACAACCTAAAGTTGTTGCTTTGATAAAAATATTTTCCACCACATAAAATAATGATTGGATTTAAAAAAAGGTTTAGGGACAAAACCCTTTTGCAAAAGACTTTGCCACTTTAGGAAGTGACCAATTTGAACCTTACAAAGTGTAGAGCCTAGTAGAAACCATCTTTGCAAATAAACCTATCTTTTGCATGCTTACATGCATGACTTAGATCCCATTGTTTTGTGTGTGTGAAATGTTGATTGATTATTGGTATGGAATGCTTGTTGATATTGTGTTTTCTTGATTGATTGTAGTGAAGTTAGAAAAGTATGAGACTAGCAAGATCAAGGAGTGAACCAACATTCCCTACCAAAAAGGCAAGTTACACTATCATCTAAAGTCCTACTATTTTCATTATACTTAGTGGATTTTGAAAACATGCATGAAAAGTATTTCTATACTTATGCTATGCTAAATCCTAATAGGATTCCCTATACATTCCTTAGTGAAAACAATGTAGTTGTCACATGCTTAGCCATGCTATATTTTGAAAAGAGATACATGTTGAGATTTTATGAAGTTGAGAAAAGGACTTGTGTTTTTATATAATAAAGCAAGGACTCAATGAACCACATGGGTGGACAAGGATACTTTGAGTTTTGGAGGAGGTGGAAACAAAAGGAACCATGTCTATGGCAATCTCTCTGTGTTGTGCTCCAAAGGAAACCACCCAGGAAACTTAGAGATTGAACATGTTTCTCCAATTGTGGCTTTCGTGTGCAACCACATGCTATTTATGGCTCTGGCTTAGTCAACTACATTGGGAAGACCCATGCATTGTCTTCAGTTTACTGGACATGAGGACCTGGAATCCTACATGGGTGCTGAAGACAAGCTAGCAATGGTGTATGGGAGGACCCTCTGGAAAGACTTCGTCACATTCTCAATCTGCCAGTACTCCATCTTGGTGAGCACTAATCCAGTGGCCACTGGTGGCAAAAGGATGGGATTGTGACATGTGGGTAAAGTGTACTACTTCTGCAGAAGATAATAAAATCTAAGTACTTAGCCGTGTCCCCGGTTATGGACAATACTGAGCAACTAAAGTTTGAAGCTATGGGAAATCTCGACATTCTAATTTCTAAAAGAAAACTTTCAAAGACTTGATGTACTTGGGGGTACCAAGGAACTCAAGAGATTTTGATAAAACTTGATGCACTTGGGGGTACCAAGGAGCTCAAGAGATTTTTTACAAGGACTTGAACACTTGGGGTTACCAAGGAGTTCAAGGGATTTTTGATAAAGAGATTTGACAAAGGAAACAAAACCATTTGAAAAGATAGGATAAATTATTGCTTTCTGCAAATGAGCCTTGAACCCTACTTAGCCCAAAATGCATGTATTGATAGGATCCACTTAGTTTCTACATAGTAGTGAAACTTGCCAATAAAATTCAAATGTATTGACCCTTGTGGCTGTAACTTGTAATTTTGCAGGTTTGATTGATTTTAGTGAAGATTGATTGTTTAGGATTACAAAGTCTACAACCAACATCTGCCTGTGGCACATTGAAGATGAAGGACCCCATGACTATAGTTATTCCGCTGCAATGTAATGTAATAGCCAAATGAGCTATGTATGATGTAATAAAATTATGTTATTCCTGGTTATAAAGTTATATTATGACCTTTGTTTCTTGATATTACATCTTAACTGTGGATGCTAGCTATTGATCCAGGGACTAGCATTGTAAACACAGGGGACTCCACCTTATATTGTGTAAAGGTTGGGACACTCCCTCTACAACTTCTAGTCATAGATGCAGTTGGATGGCGGTCTATGTATATTGTTGTATTGCCCAATCGAATCTCATAGGATCTTTATGTCTAGTATTGCATTGTGATGCCTTGCTCAGTCCTATCAATTGCCCTGCTGTAATTTGTTAACCAGCATGCCATGTTTGTTTATCTAAGGAGAACACCTCTAGTGAACTACAGACCCTGGTCCAATCTTTACCATTGATACATCTTCCACTGTTACTGTTTACTTGCTGCAAACCACTATCACCTTCCACACCATACAATTAATCCTTTGTTACAGCAACCGGTGAGATTGACAACCTCACTGTTAGTTGGGGCAAAGTCTTGAGTTTGTGTTGTGCAGGTTTCCACGTTGCTTGCAACACCTTTGAGACGTTTCCTTCCTCCTACTGGTTCGATAACCTTGGTTTCTTACTGAGGTAAGACTTGCTGCTCTGCTGCATCATACCTTGCTCTTGGGGTTTCCCGACGAAGCACTTCCAGGCGCCAGCAACAAGTTTTCTGGCGCCGTTGCCGGGGAGGCTAAGGACGTCTTTCACAAGGGGAGTCCTTCTCAACCTTTCTCTTTATTTTGTTTTTAGTTTTCTTAGTTTCTTTTGCTCGGTTTTGTTTGCCTCTTTTCATCAAAAACTCAAAAAAGAAAATAGTTTAGTTTGGTTTGCTTTCTCTTATCAAAAACACAAAAAAATCAGTTCCTTCTCTAGCTGCTACTGTTTTTAGCTTGCTCCACTTTTGCCAAAATGAACTGCTAAGAACACCAAGTTGTGTGACTTCACTAGCATAAACAACAATGATTTCCTAAGCACTCCTATTGCTCCACCTGCTCGTGATGCTAGATTTTATGAAATTAAGCCTGCTTTGTTGAATCTTGTGATAAGAGAGCAATTTTCTGGAGCTAGTTCTGATGCTGCTGCTGCCCATCTCAATAAATTTGTTGCAATTTATGAGATGCAAAAGTATAAGGATGTAGATGGAGATATTATTAAGCTCAAGTTGTTTCCTTTCTCCTTGAGAGGAAAAGCTAAAGAATGGTTGCTATCCTTGCCTAGAAATAGTATTGATTCTTGGATTAAGTGCAAAGATGATTTTATTGGAAAGTACTACCCTCCTGCTAAGATTATATCTATGAGAAGTGATATTATGAGAATGGTTGTGCAGGTTTTCGTGTTGCTTGCAACACCTTTGAGACGTTTCCTTCCTCCTACTAGTTCGGTAACCTCGGTTTCTTACTGAGGGAAGAATTGCTGCTGTGCTGCATCATACCTTGCTCTTGGGGTTTCCTGACGAAACCACTCAACACAAACCATACAAGTCCCATTCCACCCAGGTGTTTCATTAACAAGTTGTTTTCTTAGTCAAAAACACATAGGCATAATCTTTCCATAGTATTATAACATGAATTTTCCACCCACTAATTCTAATAGCAAGTATAAGCATTCTAGTATACCATGGCTCTTAACTTATGAAATATCCTACCAATATATAAACTATAGGATCTACCATAGCATAGCATTATATTGTGAAAACTACCATGCAAGTCCTACCAAAAATATCACTAGTGCAATAAGTAAAATAATAGGACAAAATATGGAGTATCACTTGCCTTGGTAGCTAGGGGAATAGGTACAATCCTCACAATCACACTCTCCACAATCCACAAAATCTACACAACAAAATTAACAAAAAAATATTCACAAATCAATATACACACAAAAATAATATGAATGCATGCAAAATGCAATGTGATGATTTGCCACACTTTTAAAATCAAACTATAAAGTATTGAAGACAAATCATATAATCTAAAGTTTAAATAACACAAAAACCACCTAAAAATAATATTCTAAAACATTTTTATAGTCAAAATAGTCCTACAAATGTCTCTGCGTAAAATCTTAATTTTACAGAAGCAAATGACCAAATTAAGGCCATATATGCAAAGATCTCATTTTTCTGAATCCATATACACCTAATTTGTAATTTTTGGACTTATAGAACAAAAGTTATGAATTTTGCAAGTTTAAACATCTAATAGATCAAATTCTAGATTTTAAATCTAAATCACAGACACGCGGCGTGTTCTGTTTGGATGGTACCGGTTCGCGCTAGATCACGCTTGCGCACTGTTAGATCTAAGTGAGATCTAGCGGCTCAGATTGTAACACCCTCAGAATCGGCCCTATGCAAGTTTCAGCGATTCCCGCCAAACCCGCATAGAAACGATTCAAAGGTGCCCACCAGGCACTTTCGTGCGGGTGGAAAACGAAGTAATAACATTACACAACAGTCCTCGATGGGACCCACAGAACAGATGTATATACAACAGCGACTCAAGGAGTCAAGAATACAGATATACAGAACAAAGATCCAAATCACCTTGAAAACGATAGAGCGTCCAACTACGAACAAGATGCAAATGGGGCTAAGAGCCCTGAAGAATAACCAATGGCGTCCATAACCCTGCCCAGGCCAAGCCGGAAGGGTAACCCTGCTAACGACGTCGATCTCAAAACCTGCTTAAACAAAAGGGGTGCCGACAAAGGGCAAAGGAAAAAGAGAGAGCGGTCAGTACTGAGGCCAGTACACGGCGAGACTAGAATTCGGCGGTCCTCGCCTACATAGGTATGGTGGACTGAAGCGGCAGGGGCAGCATGCACTAAACAACCTATAGAGACTCGATACAACGGTCGACTATCAGAGAGGGATAAGAAAGACCTATTCGGAACCAACCTGATTCTAACACCAAACAAACCCATCCTGATATTCCCCCTCGATACCAACCGAGGAACTCACACAGTTGGCAGTTTTACTTATTCAGTTATCGTTGCAGCAATTACTAGTCAGGTATAGATAGTCATCCTGATAGAATAAGCAGTGGGCACTTTTAGTTAACCATTCCGTTGTAGTTGCAACACTTACTAGTCAGATACAAATAGCATGAGATAACCCCAAACCCAGCAGTTGTTGGTACTTTTATTTAGCCATTCCGTTGTAGTGGAGCTGATTACTAATCATATCGGATACAAGTCAAATTATAGCAGTAAACTTTAGTTATAGTTGTCTATGATCGAGAACTGTGCTCCAAGTCGTCCATAACCACGGACACGGCTTTTCGAAAAGATTAAACCCTGCAGGGGTGCACCAAAGTATCCACACGCACTTCGACCCTTTTTGCCAGACCAGTTAACATACACCCATCGGTATGTCGGCGGGGCCTAAGTCATGACGTTTCCCAGACCCAAAGCAAGCACGGGGGGGCACCCCACTAAGTACACCCGCAACGAAGTCGGCCGGTCTCTGAGACGGACTCAGGGTTTGGGTGGACGGCTGTAAACGACTGGGAACCCGAAAACTCGGGCTTGTCGATACCGCGAAATCGTGTCCCGATCCTAAACAGTACAGGTGCTCCTCGCACAATCGTAAATAAAGCAGTAAAGCATGGCATAAGTACAGGATAGTAAATAAAACCTCAAACTAGTTTGTGGCCCCCAGTACAGTACTTTGAAATCAGGTACTAAATCGATGGGGTGCCCATACATCCCACATGTGGTTAGCGCGCTCGATCTCGGAACAGGTGTCAAGAACTCGGGTTCCTACGGGACACAAGTGGACGGTTAACAACCAAATAACATCTATTGCCCACCTGTGCCTCTGCTTACCTACTTCAATTTGAGTTGTTAAACAGTAATTAAAGTAAACGATAATTAAAGCCAAGATCATCTCCAACCTTAAACATACGGCATTACTCCAACAACTGTGGTACTTGACGACACGCAACAGCACTTGAGCAAGCGACTACGACGCGCAGGTCCAACTATCTACCAAACAACAGGTAATAGGATGTGTCCAAGGCAATATAAGGCTGCAGGGGATATCACGGGTACGAAAACTAGAGCAACGCAACACAGATAGCAATAGATCAACAGGAGGGAATAAATACTATAAAAGTAAGATAGGTAGAAAGGGGGAGGTGCTCGCCTGAAAACATTGCCGAAGGTTCATCCGAAGATCGGGGCGAAGCTCACATCAACTCATCGGCCTAATCCGTGAAGAAGCAAAGCACTAGAAGAAACACCGGATGGACTGTTTAATACTACGGTAGAAAATCGGGCATGATGCATGTATGATGTATGACATGGCAAAGGTGCGATGCAATTAGTCCATATTAAGCGGAACCGAGGTCCCGACAATTAATTAAACGGTTCAAGTTATTTATCTACCCCGCAATTAAATGTTGTAATAACAAGGCAAGATAAGTTACAGGTTCGCTACACAAATTTAAATGAGGCCAATATAAGACTAGATTTGCCCGCATATGGGCCCCATATTTAATTATATGGTGAATCGGCATAATGCCCCCGAACCCACATGATATGTGTGCAAATATGAACATTTTAATATGCAACAAGTTTAGATATTATTATAAAATAGGGCTCGGGAAGGGAATCACACATTAGGGGGTCGGTGATCTTGGTTCCGGGGGTTCGGGGTTCTGTCTCAGGGTTCAGGGGAAACGTTGAAGTTCGGACTCGCGATGGCGAACTTGAGTAGATCGGGTACCGGGGTCTTCGGATCTGGGAAGTAGATCTTGTCGCACGGGCGTCAATGCTTCCGGGAAGGAGAACTTGGCGATCCCGAGGGTCTTGGTGTTCGACGGGGTTCGGGCGCGCCGGGATCGGGCTTCGCATCTGAGAAGGTGGCCTTGATGTTCATGTTGGAGTTCTTGGCATCCGAGATAAAGACCTTTAGATCCAGGAGGAAGATCTTGAGGTCCCATGTGGCCGATATTGGTGCCCGACGACGGAGAACTTGGTTTCGATGTCCATGGCCTTCAGGGGTCAATGTTCTCGGCCACGGGTCTTCGTGTTATCTGTGCGCAAACTCTTCATCAAAGTCGAGGGACCTGTAGCACACTACCTGGATCTTCATTCGTGCCATACCAACAACACAGCTTCATCACCCATGGTTCATCACACCATTGGCTCACCTTTTATCACCAAAACATCACAGGGGGGTGGAGGAGGCACACTAGCATGGCGGGGCGATGCGCCCAGAGCAGCACGGAAGGCGAGGCCGGGCGGCGGGTACTTGGACTTCGAGGAGGCTCGCAGGGCTCTGGCGCGGGGTAGGCGGGCTCGGCCGAAGCAGGTAGCAGGGTCGCGGCCTGGCACGCATGCGGCGGGTCGACGGGTGAGGAGACGGCCAGGGGCGGTGCCAGTGCAGACGAGGTCGGCGGTGGAGCGGGCGGCTCGACGGCGGCGAGGTCGACGGGGGCCGGCCGCGAGCTGGAGGCGTCGGCTCCGATGGAAAGGAGGTGGGGAAGGACGTGCGTGGCCGACGGCGAACGAGCGGTCAAGGAGAAGGCGGCCAGAGAGGAGGAAGGCACGGATGCAGGGCGAGGGCACCGGTGGTCGCGGTCCAAGGCGGCGCCGGGGAGGAGGAGGCCGGTGGGGAAGCGGAGAGCCGGGCGGCGGAGCGAGATGGAGCTGGAGGCGCTCGGGGGCATCGGGGAAGAGGGGGTCGGCTCGTGCGGGAGGGAAACGAGGGAGAGGACGGGGTCGCATGGAGGGGACGCGGAGCGCGTGTGGGTTGGTGGGACCGGGGAAGAGAGAGGGGAAGGGGATCGAGGCCAGGGTGGTCGGGGTGGTTCTAGGGGCTGTGGCGTGCGCGTGAGAGCTATGAGGCTGGCGGCGGAGGGGTGGGGAGAGGATAGGATTAGGTCTAGGTTGAGTGGCAGGTAGGGATTAGGGTTTGTCTAGGTGGGGACTAGGGTTTTATTTTCTGGGTTGTAGGTGGGCTCCGGTTGGGCCTTTGGGCCTGGCCAGTTGTCTGCCTCCCCAGACAAAATAGATAGTTTTATTTATTTAGTTTATTTTAAATAGTCTTTCATAAATAGTTTTTAGGCAAACCGAGATATCCGGAACACCAGAGTTTTGATTTAAAATAAAGAGGAAGGTAATTTAGAAAATAAAGATAAGATTTTAGCAAAGTTCTTTAGTGCTGAAAATATGCATGATGTTATGATGATACACAAAATATAAACAACAGACGATTTTCTGATAGTGGTTTTACCCGGGGTGCTACACAGATCTACCCGTACATGTTCGCTACCAGTTCTAATCTAGGCCACTAGATCTAGATCCAGTGGATCACATCTACTCGACGTAAAACCAGCTGTGCAAATGGCCACCACGGCGGCAACGGGTCAGATGGCGATGTTTCGGCGAGGCCAGAGGGTAAGGGAGGGGCACTGGGGCTTACCAGGTTCACGGCGACGAGGCGAAGCTCAAGGTGGTCGTATACGGGGCTAGGGTGCACGGACACGACGATAATCCCCCGTCGGAGTTGATCTGGGCTTCGGGCGCTTGCAGACGTCGACGGAGGCAAGGCTCTGGTGTGAAATAAAACAAACAACGAGTGACAGGATAAGTGCAAGGCGATGGCGAACAAGATCGTGTGAACCAGAGATCAAGGCGCGCACGATGCTTACCGCAATCGGTCGCTAGAGCTTGTCGGTACATCGGCGGTGCGACGCGAAATTTAGGGAGCCTGGTGGCACTCTAGTGGTGCTGAGTGGGGGGAATTGGAGCGGAGGGGCAGGGGGTTAAGTAGCCGGAGTGAGGGAGGTAATCACGTGGCGCATCAATGGCAATTAGATGCGATTTGATTCGGGTTTGAATGGGGGAAACGGCAGTGGCGCGGGTCTCCAGCGCGTGATTAAAGATGATGAGCTAATGTGGCGGCGGGGCCCAGCTGTCAGTGAGCGGGTGAGTGCGGGCGGGGTGAGAAACAGAGGGGAGAGGGGGTTTCCTGGGTGGGCTTGCTGGGCTGCTAGTTGGGCATGGCTAGATTGGCTGGTTGGTTTCCATTTTTTCTCCTTTTGCTTTTTCTATTTCTGTTTTGATTTTCCAAATAGGATTTGAATAACCAAATCAAATCCAAATCTTTTCAAACTTTCACCACATATTTGTGATATGATACTAGTGTTGAAAAGTGTGTCAAATACAACAAATCACTCAAAAACATTTTGGGGTCACAAAATAAAAATAAAAACATGCCCCATACATATAATATAAAAGGGGTATAAACTTTGAAATTTTTTGTGCAATGTAAAGATGCCATGATGATATGAATGCAATGATGATGTTTTGGATTTGATGAAATTTGGGATGTTACAAATCTAACCCCCTTAAGATGAATCTCGCCCCCGAGATTCGGATTGGCTAGCAAATAGGTGAGGGTGATCTTTCCGAAGTTCATATTTTCTTTCCCAAGTTGCTTCTTCTTTGTTATGATGATTCCAGTGTACTTTGCAGAACTTGATGGTCTTAGTACGAGTGACTCTTTCTGCTGTCTCGAGAATCTTGATAGGTTTCTCTTCATAAGTGAGATCATTCTCTAGCTGAACTTCTTCTAGTGGTGTAGTGTCCTTTAACGAACTTTCTTCCATCTCTGGATGACACTTCTTCAACTGGCTTACATGAAACACATTATGAACTGCTGACAGTGATTCTGGTAGTTCTAACTCATAGGCCATTTCTCCTTTACGGCTCAAAATCTTGACTGGTCCTACATAACGAGGTGCCAATTTACCTTTGACTCCAAATCTCTTCACACCACGAAGTGGTGAGACTCTAAGATAAGCTCTATCACCTACCTCATAGGTGACCTCTCTACGTTTTGGATCTGCATAACTCTTTTGTTGGGATTGGGCTATCTTCAATCTGTCTTTTACCATTCTAACTTTCTCTTTAGCTTCCTTGATCAGATCTGGTCCAAATAAATTTCTTTCTCCTACTCCATTCCATAATAATGGTGTAGTACACTTCCTTCCATAAAGGAATTCAAACGGAGCCATATCTATGCTCAATTGATAGCTGTTATTCTAAGAAAATTCTGCGTATGACAGACTTTCATTCCAAAATCTGATTGGTCCTTTCTGTCTGTCCATCAGTCTGAGGATGAAATGATGTGCTGAATTCTAGTCTAGTTCCCAATGACTCATGTAGCTTCTTCCAAAAATGCGAAGTGACCTGAGTTCCTCTATCTGACATGATACTCTTAGGTACACCATGTAGACACACAATCCTGTTCATATATAACTTGGCCAATTTAGCACTTTTATAGTTGGTCTTCACGGGTATGAAATGAGCCACTTTTGTTAAACGATCCACAACAACCCATATCGAATCGTATCCGGACCTTGTCCTTGGCAATCCTGTGATGAAATCCATACCAATCTTATCCCACTTCCAATCAGGTATTGGTAGTGGTTGTAATAATCCTGTCGGTTTCTGATGCTCCGCCTTTACTCGACTACACACGTCACGCAAAGCAATGTGCTCCGCGATATACTTCTCTAGATTGTTCCACCAAAATCTTTCCTTCACATCCATGTACATTTTGGTGTTACCAGGATGAATAGAATATGGTGAATTGTGTGCTTCCCGCAGAATCAATTTCCGAAGCTCAGGAGAGTGTGGAATGCAGATACGCTTTCCATACCATAAAGTTCCTTGTTCATCTTCATGGAATCCTTTCGCCTTTCCTTTACCAATCTTACTCTTGATCTCTTCTATTTCCTTGTCCAACTTTTGGGCTTCTTTGATCTTATCCAATAGTGTTGGTTGAACTTCCAAAGACATGAGATACCCTTTAGGCACTATCTCCAATCTTATCTCTTTAAATTGGGCACATAGATCTTTTGGCAATTCTCCTTTGGTGAGGCCATTCACATAAACTTTGCAACTTAATGCATCAGCTACGACATTCTCTTTACCGGGATGGTATTGACAACTTAAGTCGTAATCCTTGATAATTTCTAGCCATCTTATTTGTCTCATGTTGAGTTCTTTCTGGGTGAAAATATGTTTCAAGCTCTTATGATCTGTGAACACTTCATAACGCTTTCCCAAAAGATAGTGTCTCCATGTTTTGAGTGCATGGACAATAGAGGAAAACTCTAAGTCATGTGTAGGATAGTTTACTTCATGAGTCTTGATTTGTCTCGAGGCATAAGCCACAACTTTTACTTCTTGCATTAATACACCACCCAATCCTTGGTGAGATGCATCACAATACACTTGGAAATCTTTCTCTAGATCTGGCAAGCATAAAACTGGAGCTGACACCAATATTTTCTTCAACTCTTGAAAACTGGTTTCACATCCTTTAGTCCAATCAAACTTCTTCTCTTTCTTAAGAAATTCTGTCATTGGCTCAGCAACTTTCGAGAAATTCTCGATGAATCTTCTATAGTACCCGGCTAAGACTAGGAAACTATGGACTTCTTTAACTGATTTGGGAGATTCCCACTCGGTTACAGCTGACACCTTTGTGGGATCAACAACTATACCATTTCTGGACACAATATGTCCAAGAAATCCAACTTCATTCAACCAAAACTCACACTTACTAAACTTGGCATACAACTTGTGCTCCCTGAGTTTCTCAAGAATCAAACGCAAATGTTCTTCATGCTAATCATTTCTCTTGGAATAAATCAATATGTCACTGGTGAATACCATAACAAACTTGTCAAGAAACTCCATGGACACCTTCTTCATCATGTTCATGAAATAAGCTGGTGCATTTGTTAGTCCAAATGGCATCACTGTATACTCATACAATCCGTACCTAGTGGTAAAAGTGGTCTTAGGTATATCTTGTTCTCCAATATTTAGCTGAAAGTAACCTAACCGAATATCAATTTTTGAGAACACACGAGCTCCTTCTAGCTGATCAAAAAGATCATTGATTCTAGGTAAGGGATACTTGTTCTTTATGGTCACTTCGTTGAGTGATCGATAATCTATGCATAGCCTCTGACTTCTGTCCTTCTTCTCAACAAACATAACTGGTGCACCCCATGACGAAGAACTCGGTTGGATAAATCCTTTCTTAAACTGTTCTCCGAGCTGTTTCTTGAGCTCTTTCAACTCATCAACTGACATCTTGTAGGGTCTCTTTGATATGGGTCCAGATCCTGACAGTAAGTCAATCAAAAACTCCACATCCCTATCTGGTGGAATTCCTGGTAATTCCTCCGGAAACACATCAGGGTACTCCTTCACTACTGGTACACTGTCTAGGCTAACCCCCTTAAGATAATTTTGTAGGGTTCGCAACATAGAAAACAAAAAATTCCTACGAAGGGAACAACTAAGTACCAAGATCTATCTACTAGATACAAGCAACGGGTGGATATACATCCATAGAATACATACCCTCGAAGACCGAATAGCATTAACGAGGTTGTACTCGTGGATGATGTAGTCGAACGCTTGTCGATCTCAAGATCGTGATGAAGTCCATCTGGTCCAGCCGGTCCAGCGCCATCAAGTACAGCACCGCAAAGTAGTGGTGCATCCGTGATCGCACAAACGTCCGGGTACCCCGACAACCTCCGTGACCTCGCTCCAGTGAAGCAGCGAAAGCAACAAATCCTTCCAGAAAAAGACACCAGGAAAATGTATCTCGTTGGTCCAAAACCATGGGGAAATTCTAAAGGGGGGAGAGAGATCCTTCACGAGGAGGTGTACTTTGAGAGGAGGAGAGGGAGGCCTTTTATAGGGAGATGGGGAGCATCCAAGGGGCATGGCTCCTAGTCCATGGTGGCTTCCCCACCTCTTCCACATTCATGTGGGTGGATCTCCCACTCAAAATGAAAAGCCTGCACTCACATAAACATGTCTCCGCCAAGAAAATCCACTCACATGCATTAAATTTCCACCAAATTTAATGCAAGCTCTCATTTAAATAGAACTCTTTTATTTATTCAGAATTTTTTTAATTACTCTAATTAACAAACATTCACATAAAACCCCTTACAGCATTTCAATTTCACATGCAGAACCAGTTTCAGCAATTTCAACCGAAACAGTTCCGGTGTCTAGTGAAATAATCTCCCGCGCTTTCCTTTTTCTTTCTTTGGCATATTATTTGCTCCAAATGGTGTCGGTATCCCTTAAGCGTGTCACCCTACGGTTCGTAAATAATGTAGACATGATCGATACCCCTCTCCAATCAATAATGAACAGCGGGACCTAGAGATCCGTACTGACTCCCACATATTCAACGATGACTTCTATGATCGTGCGAACCTTATATGCATGTAACTCAATCCCTTTGTCTTGCGATATATTACATTTCCGAGATTCGATCATTGGTATGTCCATACCTAGTTTGATCTCGTTACCGACATGTACTCTTTTCTTGTTCCCGTGATATAACATTCCAGTGATCAAATCACTTGCTTGCAAGCTAACTAATGTGATATCACCGAGAGGGTCCAGAATATATCTATCCATCATCGAGATGGACAAATTCCACTCTTGTTCCATGAGCCTCAACATAACACCTTTGTAGCACTGAACCCATCTTTATAGTCACCCTGTTATGATGTGATGTTTGATGTTATTAAGATACTCTTCCGGTGTTAGTGATTGACATGATCTCATGGTCTAAGGACTAAGATTACTTTGTATGATGTTATAGCAATATAAACAAAATTACCTTGATCGTAATGCTATACTTCGGATGAATGTTCATCGCATCATTCCAACAATGTTGTGACCTCGTTATTAACAACATCCAATGTCCATGATCAGGAAACCTATGATCATCTTGTTAATCAACGAGCTAGTTTATAAGAGAGGCATAACTAGGAACTTTCTATTTGTTTATTAAACACACATGTATTAACATTTCCGTATTAATACAATTATAGCATGCAAAATAAACATTTATTATAAATAAGGAATACGATAATAACAACTTTATTATTGCCTCTCGGGCATATTCCCTTCAAATTTAGCTTACTCCCTTTGGGTTCAAAAATAGACTTGAACCTTATTCGTTTCTTTTCTGGGGTTGTGAGTGTAACAGTTCTTCTGGCATAGTCTATTACTCCCTCATAACGGGTCATCCAATCCATGCCTAATATTACATCCAATCCTTGGGATTCTAGGATTATCAGACTAACTGGAAACTTTTATTTTCCAAACTCTATTACTAGATCGGGACATCCAAAATTTACTATCATCTCTCCACTTGGGGAGCTTACTTTAATATGACATCCAATTGTTTCAGTTGGGAGTCTATTTTTGTCTACAAATGCTTTTGAAATGAATGAATGCGATGCGTCGGTATAAAAAAGGATAAGTGCTAGAAAGGAATTAATCTTGAACTTACCAGCCACAGCATCAGACTCCTCTTGGATTTCCTACACATTGATGTGATTCACATGACCCTTCTGAAAAGGGTTTGGCTTGTTGGCTCCATCCGTCTTCTTTTCTGGGCATTCATTTGCATAGTGCTGTAACATCCCAAAAATCATGATTTGTTAAAGTTTGCATTTCATTCATACTTTCATATCATTTGGTCTGCACAAAATTTTCAAAACAAAATTTCAAATAAGAAACCATGTTATGCCTATTATTTTATGCAAATAAGGCAATGGTTTTATTTTCAAAGTATGAGAGTGCTTTTGATTGATCAGTGATGTTTTAAAATGGATGCAAGGCTTGCACAAAAATTCTCAAAACAAAATTCAAAATAAAACCATTTATATGCCTAATTTATATATATCAATAAAGGCATGGTTTTTTTTTTCAAAGTGTCAAAGTAAATTTGACTATACAATAGTGTTTTATACACAATTAGGTGCAAAGGTTTCACTGCAAAAATCAAGAAGTAATTTGAATTTAAACCCATTTGAATTTGATTTGAATTTGTTTCCTGAAAATCAAATTAGAAAAGGAAAATGAATAAGGAAATAGAAAAGGGCCGGTGCTATCCTTTCGTCCCAACACCAGAAACAGCCCACGAGCCCACCCGGACACTTCCCCTCTCTCCCTCTCTCTCACCCGCGCTTGCTGTACCCCTCTCACTGACAGACGCGGCCCACTGCCACCTCATCATCTTCCCCAAATCACGCGCCCGCGACCAGCTCCGGCCGTTTCCTCCCCGTCACTGCTGTTGATTTCGCAAGTTAAATGCCGTTGATTCGCCGAGTAACTCCCTGCCCAGCTCCGACTACTTAACACCCTCCCCTCTCCGCTCCTTTCCCCTCACTTAGCACACTCTCTCTGCCACCAGTCTGCTAGGATTTCGAGCTGCAACGCCGCTGTCCGACGCTCTTCGGCGACCAATTCCGGTGAGAACTCCCCGCCCCTTGCCCTCTCGATCTTGCTGTCGTGTTTGCCACACTCCCGCGCGTCTAACACTTCTCATGTACTTCCTTTTGGTGGCTTACAGCATCGTCTTTGTCGACGACCGCGAGTGCCCGACGACGTGCTCTACTCCAGCGAGCGACTACGGTAAACCTAGCCCTCCCCCTCCTCTCTGGTTCACGCACGCACACTCACTGTCCCAGTGCGCGTCTAACGCCGCCTTTTACTTGCCTTCCCGTGCCTTGTAGCGCTGCCAACAACGCCGCCCGAGCACACCCGAAGCCGCTCTCACCTCCGGCGAGGAATTCCCGACGGTCCCGCACGCCTGCGCCTCCACGTCGTCGACCATCGTCATCACCTTGTCTCCATGCTTTGGTAATGACCCACACCTTCCCCAATTGCCCCTTAGCGCCACCAGTTCACCGCCCACAGGAGCGTCGCCGCCGCTCTGGACATTCGTGCCGACACTCTTTGGTCAAAGCAACACGCACCGTTAGATCTAGATCTAGGGGACCAGATTAGGTCACTTACTCGAAAAGGTATAGATCGATATGGCCCCTGCATTTTAGTTAGATCATGTGGCTCATATTGATCGATCCGGCCGAAGCGGTATGGACCAATCAAATCGTGACGCATGGCCTGTCCTGCCTATTTAAAATTCCAGAAATGATTTTTGAATGTTTAAACTTGTAAAATCTATAACTTTTGATCTGCTTGGCCAAAAATTGCAAATTTTATATCATTGGAATCAAAAACATAAATCCTACACTACTATGGGCTTGGTTTTGTATTTTGCTTCTGTAAAATAAGTTTTATTTACAGAATAAAATATAGGCTTATTTTGACTATATAAATTATTTTGGAAATGTTTATAAGGACAAATTAAGTTTATTTAGACTTTTTTAATTGGTTTTGTGTTCATTACTGTTTGACTTGTCTTGTGTAGTTTATAAAAAATCATCACATGGCATTTGCATGCATTCATATATTTTTGCTTGATTGTTTTGAATGTAAATTTGGTGCTATCATTTTATGTGTAGATTTTGGTGCTACTGGTGATTGTGATTGTGAAGATTGTTGCTACTCCCCCAACTACCAAGGAAAGTCATGCTACATGTATTTTTCCTATTATTTTGACTATGCACTAGTATTATTTTGTATAGAGCTTGCATGAAATTTTTGCTAAGTATCTATATGCTATGCTATGTGAAATCCTAGTAGTTGTAGTCTTGATGGAATTATTATCTAAGTTAAGATACTTGTTTATATCATGCTTAGCCTAGATATTAGTAAACAAGGGTGGTTTATATACACATGCTATGGAAATTTTACTAAGTCTTTTGACTTATGTTTTTGCTTAATAAAACAACTAAGTGAATGAAACACCTGGGTGGAATGGTAATTGCTTGGATGGATTTATGTTGAGTGGTTACACAAGGCCAGAAAACTGGTGAAAACTTGTGTATATCACTTGTGGGAAGCCACCCCGTAACAAAGATATTTGAGATGTCAAATGTTGAGAAGCTTCTAGTGCAACCACATGGTATATGGGCTCTGCCAGGATCATATAGGTTGCAATAACTTAGCCAGATGGACAGAAGGTGGTAGGGGGTGATAGGATGGAACACTTCCATTTGGTCTAAGGGAAGGCTTCTGAAAGATCTTGTCTCGATGCATGTCGAGTCTTGTGGGGAAAGTGCACCACCTCTCGAGAGAGTAAAATCTAAGTACTTAGCCGTGTCCCCGACAAAAAAACTTAGTGATTTCAACTGATAGGAAAAACCTATTTTGAGCAAAGCAAGCCTAAGCTACACTTAGACAAATTCATATATATGTTAGGAACTACTATTCTACTATGGTATCACTTGCCAATACTATTCCAATGTATTGACCCACTATGGCTGTAACTTATGATGTTGCAGGTTACTCTGATGAGGGTTAGGGTTATGAGTATACACTCAACATGTTTGCCTGTGGCACATGAAGATGAAGACTTTACTTTATTTTACTTGTGTTATGAACTCTTGTACTAGCCTATGGCTATGGAGTTGTAAAAGACTATGTTACCTCTAGAATGACGATGTAATAAAGACCTTTGTATCTATGTACTTCATCTTAAACTGTGGATGCTAGCAATTGATCCAGGGACTAGCATTGCAATCACAGGGATCCTTTACCTTATAAGTGCCCGGTTTTCTTGCACTTGAAACATTCAACCTGACTGATGTCTCTCTTAGCTGGCTGATTCCCATTGTCATTTCCACTATGGTGACTCTTGTGTCCACTCTTGTTGTTGCGGTAATCACCATTGTTGTGTCCATGATGTTTATTTCTATCGTGGTGATGGTTACTATTGTGGTGGTTGTTATGGTTCCCGTGTTTGTGGGATCCAGAACCTCCACTTCCTTCACCAAAAGAACGCTCGTGAGACGATCCAGATCCATGCTTATCATAATGGTGCTTCCTCTTCCTATTCTCCACTTGCTTCATCTTGCTTTCCAAGATGGTAGCTTTGTCACACAGGGATTGATAAGTTGGAACATATGCAACAGATAGTTGCATGCACATCTCATCATTCAGCCCTTCAAGGAACTAATCCTTCCTCTTTGCATCAGTGTCAACATCATCCGGTGCATAGCGTGCCATATTGTTGAACTCTTCAATATATTCATCAACACTGCGATGTGGTTGTTTAAGGTTTTGAAATTCCTTCTTCTTCAACCCCATCACTCCTGAAGAAATGTGAGCAGTGTGGAATCCATCCTCAAATATTGCCCAAGTCACTTCTTCAATAGGGGTAGTGATTTGGAAGTTATCCCACCAAGTAGCTGCTGGTCCTTCTAGTAGGTGTGCTACAAATCTGACTTTCTTCTCATCAGTGCAACCAACTGTGACCAAGTCCTTGTTCACAGAATGTAGCCAATCATTTGCTACCATGGGATCAGTGGTTCCAGAAAACTTAGCAGGCCTAAATCTTAGAAACCTTGTGAGCATATCAAAAGCTGGTGGGTTATTCTAATTGTTGTTGTTGTTGTTGTTGTTGTTGTTGTTGTTGTTGTTGTTGTTGTTGTTGTTGTTATTGTTGTTGTTGTTGTTGTTGTTGTTGTTGTTGTTGTTGTTGTTGTTGTTGTTGTTGTTGTTGTTGTTGTTGTTGTTGTTGTTGTTGTTGTTGTTGTTGTTGTTGTTGTTGTTGTTGTTGTTGTTGTTGTTGTTGTTGTTGTTGTTGTTGTTGTTGTTGTTGTTGTTGTTGTTGTTGTTGTTGTTGTTGTTGTTGTTGTTGTCGTTGTTGTCGTTGTTGTCGTTGTTGTAGTTGTTGTAGTTGTTGTCGTTGTTGTTGTTGTTGTTGTTGTTGTTGTTGTTGTTGTTGTTGTTGTTGTTGTTGTTGTTGTTGTTGTTGTTGTTGTTGTTGTTGTTGTTGTTGTTGTTGTTGTTGTTGTTGTTGTTGTTGTTGTTGTTGTTGTTGTTGTTGTTGTTGTTGTTGTTGTTGTTGTTGTTGTTGTTGTTGTTGTTGTTGTTGTTGTTGTTGTTGTTGTTTCTATTGTTGCTATTGTTGTTGTTGTTGTTGTTGTTGTTGTTGTTGTTGTTGTTGTTGTTGTTGTTGTTGTTGTTGCTGTTGCTGTTGCTGTTGCTGTTGCTGTTGCTATTGCTGTTGTTGTTGCTGTTGCTGTTGTTGTTGCTGTTGCTGTTGCTGCTGCTGTTGTTGTTGTTGTTATTATTATTATTATTATTATTATTATTATTATTATTATTATTATTATTATTGTTGTTGTTGTTGTTTTGATTCTGATTGGCCATAAACTGAGTCATCATCTGCATCAACTGAGTCTGTGCAGTCATCAGCTGCTGCATCTCATTGCCATTGTTGTTATTGTTGGGATTGGAACGACGGTGAGGCATCTGTGGTTTCAATAAGGATAAGTAATGATATATAACCCATAGATCCTAACATGCACAATGCAATATATAGCAACAAACACAAACCGGCAAGCACATGATAAACTTTAGGATTCAAAACAAACAACAAGTTTTGTAAAGTAAACACACTAGCATAGTCATCCACATGTTGGATGATCAATGCAACTCGATAAATAAAATGATGATAGATGGATAGATAGCCAAGTAGTCAACACTACTCCTCCATCTCGACTTCCTCCTCCACTAGAGCAAGTCTTGCTGCGTTGAAGCCTAACTTGTACTCCTCCACGCTGGTGGTCAAAGCATCGACCTTCGCCTGAAGCTCTCTCTTCTGCGAACGCAGCCTCTCTATCACCTCCTGTTGTGTCTCTAGCTCAAGATCCTTGAGCTCCATCTCGGCCTTCATCTCATGGATCTTCTTGTTCCTATCCTAGACTCTCTTCTCTTGGTTCTTGAACCTCTTGTCTTGCTTCTCAAATCTAGTCTCCATCTCCTTGATGCTCTCCTCCTGCTCCTCGAAGGCCTTGTCCTTCTCCCTCAACTGGACATGTAGCTCGTCATTGATAAGCATGACGTTGGTCCTATTAGTATCAAGGTGCCTAAGGAGGCTCTCTAGGTCCTGAATATAGTCGCGCACTGGCTCAATAGTCTCCTTAGTGTCCTCGTCCAACACTATAGCCTCTCCCTCCTCGTCGCGTCTCCCAAAGGGATGGAAGTATAGGCCCTTGAGCTCGGTGGAGTGACGTCCACAGAGGCGTCCAATCAGCTCCTGCATGGTGACGTCGAGGCCCTTCTCCTTGTCATCATGGAGTATCTTGAAGACAATGTCCTCGGTGGGAGGCTCTGACTGGCGTCCTAGCTGAGAGACTCTAAATCCCCACAAGTCCTTCCTCTCAAACTTCCTGAGCTGAAGTCCCTTAATGTTAGGGATGGGAAGACCAAGCACACTGACGAGCTCCACAATACGGGACCCAAAGCGAGTTCCCTTGAAATCCTCGGCGGTGCTGAAAACAAAGCTAGGCATCTATTGCATAGGATAGAGAAAATTAGAAACAACACAAGTAAATAGTAACATAAGGTAGCAAAACAAAAGCCAAAGTCATTCAACAAAACATTAATCCACACAAGTCATGACATACATTATTCAATCACAACATCAAGGTTCAATCACAACTTAGACAATTTTTTGCCATACCACATAGGTCGGTATAATCAAATTATTAATGCGAGAAAACGACAAGTGTGGTGGTCCAACTATTGGAGTACGTCACAACTCACTCACTAGTCAAGGTAGCTATCTGAGCATCCTTGGTTGCAATATGCTTGTATTGATCACAAGACTCCCATGCTAAGTCTATGATATCCTCCCTTAGACGTTTTATGGTGGTCTCCAAGTCTTGGGTATGTTTTATCTCCTCTCTAAGGTCATTCTGAGTGTTGAGCATTCTACACTTGAGTCTTTCTACAAGTTCTTCTATGGCATTCCAAGCTGCATTCCTTGTAGCATGTTCATTTCAGAGTTGGTGACCATGCAGAATCCCGACTCATTGTGGTTGTCCTCCTTGTTTTTATACAAGTGGAGTTGCACCCACCAATACTCTTCTCCTTCATCCATCACCGGAAATCCCTTATACACGGCTTCACCATTTATCCCCAAGCTAACCATGAGGTTCTTGAGTGCCTTGGGAAACTCCGTCGCACATTCTAGGGTCATAGTCATCAGTGGTCCCTTCTTGACGGCTTCATTGATGGTGGCCATCTACAAATAGAGATGAGAAATAAGATTAGGATAGGTTTTACGAGATGAAAAGAGACAAGTGTGAAACGAGATGAAAAGAGACAAGTGTGAAATTTACAAAGGGGTTGCATTTTCCTAGTGGTTTCCTTAGTCTAATCCATCTTAGGGTCACAAAACTACATGCAACACAGTGCTCTGATACCATCTGTAAGACCTCACCCTTTATGGTAAAGGTCCCTGTGATTTCAGTGCTAGTCCCTAGATCGAATTGCTAGCACCACAGTTTAAGTACACATACACAAAGGTCATTATTACATCGAAATCCTAGGAGTACAATAATTCTTACAACTCATTAGCCCAAGGTTAACACATAGAGTTCTCATTACATAGTATATAAATAAAGTCTTCATCTTGATGTGCCACAGGCAAACATGTTGAGTGTAGACTCATAACCCTACTCACCATCAGAGTAACCTGCAACGTAATAAGTTACAGCCACAAGGGGTCAATACATTTGGAATTGTATTGGCAAGTGATATCATAGTTACATAGTAGAGACTATCAATTACATGAATTTGGCTAAGTGTGGTTTCAGGCTGGCTTTGCACAAAGTAGTTTTGTCCTACTAGTTGAAAACACTAAGTTTTTCTTTACAAAACACTAAGGATCCACCAATAGACATTGGTGTACCTCTACCCTTGTTCACCCACCATTTTTAACTTAGAGAATTTGGGATGAGGAGATTCTTGACCCTTTCAATGTCTTTGATGCTCAAAATGTCCATGACCGGGGACACGACTAAGTACTTATGTTTTACCCTCTCGAGAGGTGGTTCACTTTCCCCACAAGACTCGACATGCATCGAGACGAGACTTTTCAGAAGAAATCCCTCATACCACCATGGACTCGTTCCATCCTATCAACTCTACCACCATCTGTCCATCTGGCTGAGTTCTTGCAACCTAGTTGGTTAAGGCAGAGCCCATATGCCATGTGGTTGCACAGGAAGCTTCTCAACACTAAACATCTCAAATCTCTTTGTTCCTGGGTGGCCATCCACAATTATGATACACAGGGTAAACCATATACCTGGGCCATGTGTAACCACTCAACACAAACCATACAAGTCCCATTCCACCCAGGTGTTTCATTAACAAGTTGTTTTCTTAGTCAAAAACACATAGGCATAATCTTTCCATAGCAATATAACATGAATTTTCCACCCACTAATTATAATAGCAAGTCTAAGAATTCTAGTATACCATGGCTCTTAACTTAGGAAATGTCCTACCAATATATAAACTATAGGATCTACCATAGCATAGCATTATACTTTGAAAACTACCATGCAAGTCCTACCAAAAATATCACTAGTGCAATAAGTAAAATAATAGGACAAAAGATGGAGTATCACTTGGCTTGGTATCTAGGGGAATAGGTACAATCCTCACAATCACACTCTCCAAAATCCACAAAATCTACACAACAAAATTAACAACAAAATATTCACAAATTAATATACACACAAAAATAATATGAATGCATGCAAAATACAATGTGATGATTTGCCACACTTTTAAAATCAAACTCTACGGTACTGAAGCCAAAGCATACAATCTAAAGTTTAAATAACACAAAAACCACCTAAAATAATATTCTAAAACATTTTTATAGTCAAAATAGTCCTACAAATGTCTCTGCATAAAATATTAACTTTACAGAAGCAAATGATCAAAGTAAGGCCATAGATGCAAATACCTCATTTTTCTGAATCCATAGACACCTAATTTGTAATTTTTGGACTTATAAAACAAAAGTGATGAATTTTGCAAGTTTAAACATCTAATAGATCAAATTCTGGATTTTAAATCTAAATCACAGACACGCGGCGTGTTCTGATTGGATGGTACCGGTTCGCGCTGGATCACGTTTGCGCACCTTCAGATCTAAGTGATATCTAGTGGCTCAAATCTTCCCATACATGTTCGCTACCAGTTCTAATCTAGGCCACTCGATCTAGATCCAGTGGATCACATCTACTCGACCTAAAACCAGCGGCGCAAATGGCCACCGTGGAGGCGACGTGTCAGACGGAGATGTTCCGGCGAGGCCAGAAGGTAAGGAAGGGGGCACTGGGGCTTACCAGGTTCGTGGACATGAGGAGAAGCTCAAGATGGTCGCGGACGGGGCTGGGGTGCACGGACACGGCGACAATCCCTCGTCGGAGTTGAGCTGGGCTTCATGCGCTTGCAGACATCGACAGAGGCGAGGCTCTAGTGTGAAATAAAACAAATGGCGAGTGTCAGGAGAAGAGCAAGGCGATGGATAACAAGATCGTGTGAACCAGAGATCAAGGCGCGCACGATGCTTACCGCAATCGGTCGCCGAAGCTTGTCGGTACAGCGGCGGTGCGACACGAAATTTGGGGAGCCTGGTGGCGCTCTGGTGGTGCTGAGTGGGGGGAAATGGAGCAGAGGGGGAGGGGTTTAAGTAGACAGAGGGAGGGAGGGAATCACGTGGCGAATCAATGGAAATTACACGCAATTTGATTCAGGTTTGAATGGGGGAAATGGCAGCGGCGCGGGTCTCCAGCGTGTGATTGAAGACGATGAGCTGATGTGGCGGCGGGGCCCAGCTGTCAGTGAGTGGGTGTGCGCACGCGGGGTGAGAATCAGAGGGGATAGGGGGTTTCCCGGGTGGGCTTGCTGGGCTGCTAGTTGGGCCTGGCCAGATTGGCTGGTTGGTTTCCATTTTTTCTTTTTGCTTTTTCTATTTCTGTTTTGATTTTTCAAATAGGTTTTGAATAACCAAAACAAATCCAAATCTTTTAAAACTTTCACCACATATTTATGATGTTATCCTAGTGTTTAAAAGTGTGTCAAACACAACAAATCACTCCAAAACATTTTGGGCTCACAAAATAAAAATAAAAACATGCCCCATACATATAATATAAAAAGGGTATAAAATAGGGTTTTGCTAGGGTTTAAACTTTGAATTTTTTTGTGCAATGTAAATATGCCATGATGATATGAATGCAATGATGATGTTTTGGATTTGATGAAATATGGGATGTTACAGGTTATAAAGGTGGCATTGAGTATTCTGAAAGTATGCGTTGAGGCACATGGATCAAGAGTGGGATTTGTCCATCCATATGACAGATAGATATACTCTAGGCCCTCTCGGTGGAATGTTATCCAATTGGCTTGCAAGCATGTGACTAGCTCACAAGTGATCATATATCACTGAAAGAGTAAAGAGTACTTATCGGTAACGAGGTTGAACTAGGTATGCAGAGATACCGACGATCAAACCTCGTATAAGTAAAGTATCGCGAGACAAAGGGAAATTGGTATCGTATGTAAATGGTTCAGTCGATCATGAAGTAACCGTAGAAATATGTGGGAGCCATATGAATTTCTTGATTCATCTATTGGTTATTGATCAGAGAAGAGTCTCAATCATGTATGCATAATTCACGAACTGCAAGAAGACACACTTAAGGATTCGATGTTGTTTAGTAGATATGGAATGTGAGTAAGAGACTGAATGTTGTTCGGAGTCTTGGAATGGATCCAGTACATCCCGAGGAGATCCAGAATGGTCCAGAGAATAAGATTCATATAAGGAAAGTCCAATTATGGAGTTCAGAAATGTTTTTGGTGTTTTTACCGAAATATTCTAGAAGGGTCTAGAAGGTCCATCACTCCGGAGTGGGAAGGGTGCATGGATGTGTCATACCAAATTGGAATGGTTGCATCATGTCCAAGGTCACTTGGCTAGGCAACGGGAAGAGAGATATCAAACTCTAGTTTGAAAAGTCAAATCCCAACATGGTTGCCTAGTGGAGGGAGGAGAGGAAACCCACATAGGGAAGGTTTACGTCCTTCCCCTTGTCGCCAGCCTTGGAAGAGGAGTTGGGGGAGGATTTCGCCTCTCCCTACCATAAAAGTAGGGGAGGGTGCCCCCTTTCCACACACCTTAAAATCCTAGGTTGGCCGCCGCCACCTAGAGCCCCTCTAAAGTCGCTGCCACCTAGCACCTCCTAGCCTCTGGACACCTCCAACCCCTTGACCTCTAAATCCTAGTTTCCAAGGGCCCTCTCTACTCCACCATACCCACTCTGGCTTAGGAAAAGCCCTGCAGGATTTCCCCTCTACTTCCAGCACCACGCTGTCGTGCTACTGGAATCGCGCGGAGAGATGTACAACCTCCGCTTCCTGCTAGAACAAGGGAGAGGAAGGTCTTCATTGAGTACCGAACATGTGATCGACTGCGGGAGCACTGCCGGAACGTGTCACCGGAAGGATCATCTACGTGACCTTGAGATCGGCAAGTGAACGACTACATCAATCGTGAGAATCCGATCTCATTAAATGCTTTGGATCTACGAGGGTTAGTACTCTACAAACTCTTTGCACCGATCTCGTAGATTGGATCTTGCTTGTGTGTGTTCTTGCGATGGATTTTTTGTTTTCCATGCTACGAACCCCTACAGACACCACCCGAGAAATACCAAAGCCCCGTGATATCTATGTTCGCCAAGATCTTCCGGACTTGAACCGTCACAAACCAAGAACATCGCGCCCTGCGGAGATCGTCACCGACGACAGAACTACAAGTTCTACCTCAAGGATCGCCATCACAGACCCGAAGACCAATCCCATCGACCCTGTCAAACACCGAGACCCCTAGATCTAAACCCCCCAAGTATAACCCCTTTCCGAGACCCATATTTTTATAATATATAATATATATCTATTGCATATAAATTGTTCATGTTGCATTCATATCATGTGGTTTTGGGGCATTTGTTGGAGAAATTCCCAAGAGGCACTAATAAAGTGGTTATTATCATATCTTTATGTTTATGATAAATTTTTACATCCTAATACTTGTGTGATTTGTAAACATGTAAGAGTCCCTAGTAAAGCCTCTTGTTAAAAGTAGCTTGTGGATTGATTGATGATCATGGTTTCCTTATCATGAACATTAGATGTTATTGATAACAAGGTCATGTCATTAGGATAATGATGTGATGAACATACTACTATAGTTAAGCGTAGCATAAGATAACATCATTTAAATAGTTCACTTGCTATAAGCTTTCAAATACATAGTAACCTAAATCCTTCCACCATGAGATCATGTTAATCACCATCATCGGATGGGTAATTTGATGACATCAAACACCACTTCATAACTTGGTGGTTATAAAGGTCACATTGAGTATTCTGAAAGTATGTATTGGGGCACATGGATCCAGAGTGGGATTTGTCCATCCATATGACGGATAGATAATCTCTGGGCCCTCTCGGTGGAATGTCATCCAATTATCATGCAAGCATGTGACTAGATCACAAGGGATCACATATGATGGAATGAGTAAAGAGTACTTATCGTTAACAACGTTGAACTAGGTATGCAAAGATACCGACGATCAAACCTTGGATAAGTAAAGTATCGCGAGACAAAGGGAAATTTGTATCGTATGTAAATGGTTCATTCGATCACGAAGTCATCATATAAATATGTGGGAGCCATATGAATTTCTAGATTCTTATATTGGTTATTGATCGGAGAAGTGTCCGATCATTTCTACCTAGTTCACAAACCGTAGGGAGACACACTTAAGGATTCTATGTTGTTTAGTAGATATGGAATGTGAGTAAGAAACCAAATGTTGTTCGGAGTCTAGGATAGGATCTGGGATATCATGAGGAGATCCGGAATGGTCTGGAGAATAAGATTCATATAAGAAAAGTCCAATTCTGGATTTTGGAAATGTTTTCGGTGTTTTCACCGGAATCTTCTAGAAGGGTCTAGAAGGTCCATCACTCCGTACTGGGAAGGGTACATGGATGTGTCATAGCAAAGTGGAATGGTTACATCATGTTCTAGGTCACTTGGTTGAGTAATGGGAAGAGAAATAATCAAACTCTAGTTTGAATAGTCAAACTCCAGTTTGAAAAGTCAAATCCCAACATTGAAAGTCAAACCAAGTGGAGGGAGAGAAGGAAACTTACATGGGAGAGGTTTCCCTCTCCCTCCTTGCCGCCGGCCACACAAGGGGAGTTGAGGGAGGACTCCTCCTCCTCTAGCCGCCTCTCCCACCCATAAAAGGAGGGGGTGGGGCGCCCCCTTGGCCCTCACACCTTGAAACCCTAGGTTGGATGCCGCCCCTCTCAAGCTGCCGCCACGTAGAGATCCTCTAAAGTCGCCGGCGCCTAGCACATCCTAGCCGCCGGACACCTCCAACCCCTCAGCCTCTAAACCCTAGTTGCCAAGGGCCCTCTCTACTCCACCATACCCGCTCCGGATTAGGCGAAGCCCTGCGGGATTTCCCCTCTACTTCCACCACAACACCGCCGTGCTATTGGAATCATGAGGAGAGATCTATAACCTCCGCTGCCTGCTGGAACAAGGGAGAGGAAGGTATTTATCAAGTACCGTACGTTTTACCGACTGCGAGAGCGCTAACGGGATGCGGCGCCGGAAGGATCATCTATGCGATCTTGAGATCGGCAAGTGAACGACTACATCAACACGAGAATCCGATCTCGTTAAACGCTTTGGATATTCGGGGGTTAGTACTCTATCAACTCGTTGCACCGATCTAGTAGATTAGATCTTGGCTTGTATGTGTTCATGCGGTAGAATTTTTTATTTTCCATGCTACGAACCCCTACAACATTATGCCGATTCACCTCATAATTACATATGGAGACAGGCTTTTCTAGTCTTATATTGGCTCCATTTAAAATTGCATAGTGAGTCGGTGACATGTTTTGCCTTGTTAAGTCAACATTTAAATTGCAAGGTATCTAAACATCACGAACCTAATAATTAAATGTCGAGACCCCGATTCCGCTTAATATTGCTTATTCGCATCATATATTTGCCATGTTATGCATCATACATGCATCATGCCTGATCTTATGATGTAGTATTAAATAGTGCATCCGGTGTTTCTTATAGTACTTTGCTTCTTCACGGATCACGCCGATGAGTTGATGCAAGTGTCAACTCGATCTTCGGATGAACCTTCGGCAGTGTTTATCAGGCAAGCATTCTCCCTCTTTCTACCGATTTTTTTGCATTTATCATCTTTACTTCCTCCTATTGATCTATTGCTATCCGGGTTGCGATGCTTTAGTTTCCGTGCACCATTTATATTCCTTGCAGCCTCTATATTTCCTTGGACACCTACTATTGCCTATTGATTGATAGACAGTCGGCCTTGCGAGTCGTAGTTGCTTTCTCAGGTGCTGTTTCGCGTCATCGATGTTCCACCGTTGTTGGGTGGTTGGCACATGCTAATGGTGGAGATGATCATGGATTTAATTACCATTTAATAACTAATATTGAAAGTAGGTAAATAAGATAGAGGCACTGGTGGGTATTTAGACAATATTTGGGTTTTAACCGCCCACTTGTGTCCACCTAGGACCCGAGTTCTTGACACCTATTCCGAGATCGAGTGCGCTAACCACATGTGGGGTGTGTGGGCACCACCATCGATTTAATACCTGATTTCAAAGTACTGCACCGGGGCCACAAACTAGTTTGCGGCGTTATTACTATCATGTACTTATGCCATGCTTTACTGCTTTATTTACTATTACGCGTGGAGCGCCTGCACTATCTTGGACCGCGACAAAATTTCGCGATATCGGCAAGCCTAGTCACACTTTCGGGTTGCCAATCGTTAACAATCGTTCTCACAAACCCTGGGTCCGTCTCGGAGACTGGCCGACATTGTTACGGGTAGCTTAGTGGGGTGACCGCCATGTGCTTCCTTTGGGTCGGGGAAACGTCATGTCTGAAACCCCGTCGACATACTGTTGGGTGTATGTTTTATGATCTTGTACCTACCTGATCTGACAACAATGGTGTAGGTGCGTGTGGAAACTTTGATGCACCCCTACAGGGTTAAATCTTTTCGATAAGCCATGTCCGCGGTTATGGACGACTTGGAGCATAGTTCTCGATCATAAACAACTATAACTAAAGTTTACTGTTATAATATGACTTGTATCCGATATGACTAGTAAGTTGGATAACCACCATGGAATGAATGGATAAAATTGCCAACTATGTGAGCACCTTTGAATCGTTTCTATGCGGGTTTGGTGGGAATTGCTAAAACTTGCATAGGGCCAATCCGAGGGTGTTACAGAGAGGTATCAGAGCTCAGCAGTTATGATACTCCACTGGTCCAGCCTGTAGGATAACCTAGCTAACGGACATTGTAGAGTGTCAAAACTATTTTGGAAAATCAGTTGGATAGGTCTGATTAGGTCTTCTTTTACTCCTTACCCCTCTGCTATTCTCCTCTTAACTTTGCGTGTTTTGAATCTACCCACTTACCTTTTCTTCGAGTCCTAGAATTCTCATGGTTGGGTTTTCGTCGTACCTTTAGGGTTTCGCTTCCTCCTCTTGTAACGATGCTTCGACATCCGACCTTCATGATTTGAGGAATCTTTCATCTATTGTACCTTTCAGTGG